>CM035161.1:30808002-32136752 GCA_020205615.1 Panax quinquefolius | reverse complement strand
CGAAATTTCATACAAATTTTAATTCTTAAATGATAAGATTAAATGAGTTTCTTAGTTTATGTGCACTATTATTATGGAATGGAGGTAGCACTTTGTTAGTATTTGCAAAACAATGGGACTGTTTCTGTGGAAAGGAGTATATTTTAAATGTTTTCGTTCTGGAAAAGGTAAATTAGTACAAAGAAGAGTAGAAGACTAACTATATATCCTACCAAAGTAGGAGTAATAGCGTGAAATGGTTGTTTCTAACTTGCTATGCTTTTCTAATTTGGTTAGGTTGAGTTGTCTCTGGTGTGGTTAAGTAACAGCTGTTCCTTAATTGGGTCACTAATTACATCTAGTAACTACTAACATGTTAGTAGTACTTTTTTATATTTTCACAAGGTCTCTCGTACAAAAAAAAAGACAATATGAAAATATTAAAAAAACAACTCTCTATTATTAGGTCTCAGTGTGCCTGTCTTTCTGCTCCCTCTGTCCCAAAAATAAAGATACATTTCTAAAATAAGGATTTATAATGATAATTTTAATTGTTCTCAAATGACCCCTAATGTGATCTAAGGATCTACTACAAAGTATAAGCTACTAATTGTACATTTGTACTACTTGTATTCTATATAGTAATTCAAGTTGAGCGATATTTCATGAAGAAACTAGGAGAAACAAACAGTATGCTATTTGGATCACTAACCCTCTGGTGTGGGTTTTAAACAAACTAGGAATCGTAAAGCAAACAGCAAACCAAATTCCAAATGACAATTAGCCAATTATCTCTCCCACCCCTGGATAAGTTATTGTGTCTTACTGCCAGCCAATATACTTCATGGAATAAAAATGCATTAATTTCCGGATATAGGAGAAACAAAAAAAAAAAAAAAAAAAAAACTATCTATCTATTATTCATAGTTATTGAAGAATTTTGTGAATTTGAAGTTTCTGCATATCAACTTAGAACATTTGGGAGAAAGTAAATTCTTGTTGCTCTTTGAAACTTGAAAGAGCGAGCTGGGAATTGGTCCAACTTACTGAAAATGTGAAGTTTGGTGGTGCATTATTTTTAGTCCAAGAAAGAACATAATTAAATCTAGAATTGTGAGGAGGAATAAAGAAGTTCATTACAGTTTCCAATTTTAGAGAATGAAGGCATTGCTGCATCTCCTTTTTAAGCTAGACTTTTAATTGGAGGAATCCCAACTCTGGCCTCTACCAATGCGTAGAGCTATATAGTTTTACTTCATTTTTTCCCTCCTTTTCTGGTGTTAATTAGACCTGCAGAACATAGACTGCTCTGTTTAGCTACTGGAAGGATTTGTTGTTGATCAGAACAGAAGAAAGAACTGGAAAATTTTGGAACAGAACAATTGTTTTTTGACATTTTAACCAATTACTTTTTTTTTATTTTTTATTTACATTTAAAGTCATTATGTATCTTTTGGCAGGTGTGAGAAATAAACAAGAAAATCCACTGTATTCAGTTAGGGATTCCATGAAAAGGTTTGATGCAAGGAAGGAAGTGGAGTGCCATTACCAGCTTCCTCCTGAGATGACTTTGCCTCAAGAGTGGTCTTACTGATTCTCTCATCTTGACTATAATGTTGTAAAAGATTTCTCCTTGTTCTGTTGGGTGTGATCTAATCTAGTAGGAATAAGAGCTTCAACCAGCTGTAATTGTGTAGCAGAAGTGCAAAAAGTAGAATATTATTGGAAGAAGTAGTAGTATTTCTTTCTCTTTTTCTTTTTTAACCTTGGCTAATAATGCTTTGTAGGAATAAATAATGGGTTCAGTATCATTTCTTCGTGTGAAATTGAACTTTTTTTAATGTAGTAGTAATTTTTATCATCAGTACTAGAATAATCCTCATCTTTAGGTACCATTTAGTAATTCTTTTTTTTTATTGCTTTGTTTGAACTCTTTTCTTTTTTTACCGTGCGCAACCTTTTGTCAAAGAAGAAAGAAGTTCATTCCAGTTTCCATATTTAGGGTTAGGGGACGAAAGAAACATTGGTGTGGGAATGGGCTTCTCCTTCTTCAGCTAAGCATTAAATAGGGGGATGGATCCCATGCTTTGCCTTTTATATTGTCCTATGGCTTTTTCTGGTAGGTAGCTTTGCTCTGTTTAGATACTGAAGTAAGAAACTGTTCAGCTGCTTTTAATATGTGAAGGTAATGTTTTCATTGCTAATTTTATTCTCAAAAACGAGTCACATTTCTTTTGAAGTTTGTGTAAAATAGTAGTAATACAATATTCTTTTCATGTTTGTGTACAATAATACAATATTCTTAAGTTTATCGTTTTAATTTATCTTAATGATGATATTAAATTTAACTACGTACTTAACATAGGTTGAAAAAAGAAAAAAATTATATCTTAAAGTCTGTAACATAGATTAGATTATGTTTGTTTGTAAGGATTATAGTATCGGGTATAATACCAATACTATTAATCCTAGAATTATATTTCAGGGATTATAATTATAATTACAATACTATTAAGTCATTTTATAAAATTCTTAAACTAATAGTCTCAAGTCTAAATTTGAAAATAAACAAAATACTTGAGATTAATATTTCTTTCCCAAGTATAATCCTTACAAATAAACATAGTCCTAAAGTTTTGGGCTCCTAGGGTTTGACCACCCCTATGTGGTCCCACCTCATGACAAAATTTTTGATGAACTTTCTTAATTGAACGTAGTTTGAACTATCAGAATGAAACGAGAACAAAACCAAGAAAATGAACGGAAGGAGAACAAAAAGACAAGGGAGCCCTCATCCCCCAGGGTTCGGCCACCTAGAGAGGCACATTCCTTCATAATTTTGAATGTTACATCGATCAGACTTTGATCGAAATAATGACGAAACAACGATATTAAAATCAAGGAAAGAGACAATAAATCCATGAGGATTTAAGAATGATCTTCCTTGAAATCTCCGCGATAAAATGAGCTGATTATAATGCCAAGAATCACGAGAAAGATATGAAAATCGAGTAAGAAAGGTAAAGACAAGCGAAAGTAGATTAAAGGAAGTACAAACCTATGGTTTGGCCCCCAAGGTTTGCCCCCTAGAGCTTGACCCTTCCCTAGGGTTATGTCGAGATTCTCCAAAGTTTTCGAAGGTGAGTTTGGGCGATATTGTATCTGAATAAAGAAACAAGAAAAAAAGGAAAGTACTAGTTGAGTAATAATACATTGAATATGAAATTTTGAGAAGATTTATGGAGGCAACTCATCATTGAAAATGGTTGAGAGATTTAGATTGACGACTATAAGAACATGATGATTTGGGCATCATTTTGAACAACTAAATATATTTTTAAAAATTCACCTGAGGTCACGTGTCATACACATAATCACTTACCATCCTATAAATACATCCTTAATTTCAATGGAAATGACTTTGATTCTCTGACCCGCAAGAAGGCTCTCTAAATTTCTGTCACGTGTTGTCCTAGTGATTGTCTATCTATTCTTCCCCCTATACAAACCCAAATCATTTTTCGCAAATAATTTCACTCATTCTCAACCAATTCGAAACCCTAATTAAGCGATGTATCTTTGCCTACAAAACTTAATTTATATCCTCTATCATTTGAAAGATTTAAGTTACGTACTAAATCTTACATTTACTTATCTTACAGTAGAATTCCAGAATGAACAACAAAGATAAATATTTTCTTAAGTTTCCATAATGTCGCAAGACCAAGAAACATAACCAAGGTTCTCAGACTCGGATCGATCATCAACCGAAAATTAAAGGTACTGGGTGGATGGGTAATTGATCCAACCAGTGTCGAACCGTTAATGACCTAGTGATGTTGTTAATATATAAACATATATTGTTAATAATTAATAAAATTTTAAAAAATCTAATTTTTATGAACTAAAACATAATAAAATTAAGTTACAATATTACTAAAAGTGATTAATTTTAATATTAAAAGTTTTTTGGTACAAAAAAAATTGTCACTCGGTAAATAACTGATTTTACCGATGGGTCAATCGGTCAACCAAATTTTGATCAAAATTAATTTTTTATTCAAACTAGTTCGAAATGTCAACCAATTTCGATTTTTATCGATTGAGCTGGTGGCCCTATTAAATTTTTAAAACAATGAGCACAACTTAAAGTATTAATTTTGCTAAAGTAATTATATAAAAATATTATTAAATATATTTATTTTCAAAACATTATTTTACTATGGCAATATCATTTGGCCTTTTTAGTAGGAACACACTTTTCATTAACACCATTTAGCAAGGGATAGACAATGGAAGCGTTTACTATAATTTTGAAAACAGTAGTGGACCTCTTAGGCCTTTGCAACGATCAATGAAATCCTAAGGGATGTAAAAGTAATTCTGTTTAATTTAATCTATTTAATAGTAGCAAACGGAAAAGTATATATATACTTAATTCTGCGTAAAACAAACGTCGGAAATTATACGCATTCGTTCGTTCGTTCATCCTTCTCAAACGGAGAATAATAAAAGAGTACCGTGAGGAATAAAAGAGCCCAAAAATGGGGGTCCAAACCATGGAAACCCTAAGTGAGAGGGCGGCGTTCATGAGAGAATCTCTGCAGAAGATCCAGAACATCACCGACGGTATGGTTACCATTCTCGGCTCCTTCGATCACCGCCTCTCCGCCCTTGAAACCGCCATGCGTCCGACTCAGGCACCTCCGCTTTCTCTCTGCTCAACATTCATATATATATATATATATGCATGCATTTACATACTATACTTTATCAAGTAATGTGATTTTTGTAGAGTTATTGGTGGATTTAATTGCAAAGTAAAAGAAATGTTAGGGTTATGATATGTTTTTATTGCGTTTTCAATTTTGTAGATAAGAACGCATTCGATTCGTAGGGCACACGAGAACATTGATAAGACGCTCAAGGCAGCTGAACTTATTTTTGGCCAATTCGATCTTTCACGTCAGGTTAATATTATTATAATTTTTTTTTGCTAAATATTCTCGTCACCTTCCTTATTCTCTTTAATATCTCTAGTTATTTTATGTTTGCTACTCCGTACAAATTCAAGTTAAATTATTGTGTGCAAGTACCTGATAGTAATGTACGAGTACATACACATTTATAACATATATGTGCGTATGCATTTAAATTAGCTGCTTTTTTCATATAGTCAGATTGTGCTAAATGCAGAACATGATTTATTTGATATTGGGATTGTTACTTGAGCACAATGTACTTAGGCAGGTATATAAATTTGCTACTAAAATGCCTATTTCAGATAGTTTCAAACAAATTTAAGATGTAAACCAATTTAAATAAATGAAATGAAATTAGATTATTTTTATATAGTTCAAATTCACTATTTTTTGATGTAAAAGTATGACTTTCACATCTTCAAATCATATGAAAATATATGAATCTTCTTATTGTTATTCAATCTTCTCATATCACTTGAAATTATTTAAAAAATCTATAAAAATAAATACTTCATCTGATTGGGTACCGATTTTTATATACCTGTATAGTTATTTCCCGTTTTGACCCTAATATAATTAATATTGTAAGACAATCATTGAACAATTCAAGTGTAAATAGATCATAGGCCATGTTTTAAATATCGCTAGGTGGATTATAGGCACTGGATGGGGGGGGTGCCTAGGGGAACGTTGCCTAGACATTTTCCGAGGTGGTTGGTCTTTTTCTTTTTTGTATGCTTCAATTTATCTGAAGCATTGTTATAGTTAGCATCTATTGATATATTTATGGTATTGTAAAGAATACGAAAACAACAATCATGACCTGACTCGTTTTTTTTTTCCACTTCAACTTTAAGGCGGAGGCTACAATCTTAAGGGGGCCGCATGAGGATCTAGAAAGTTACCTGGCGGCAGTTGACCAACTGAGAAAGATTGTTCGTTTTTTCAGTGGTAATAAAAACCTTAAGAGTAGTATTGGGGTGATTAGCCATGCTACCAACTTACTTGCAAAGGCAATCATGAAGCTAGATGATGAGTTCCGACAGCTCTTAACCTCATACAGGTTTGCCATCTCCTTTAGATATACATAACATTATTCCTTAGGTCTCTCATCTCCTCTCAAAACTCATATGATTTGACACAGAGATATTGTGAACATTATTCTTAAATTCTCTCTATCACACACACATATTCATAATCTAATGGATAAATGAATATGTAAATAACCAAGATGTAGCAATGCTTTCTTTCTGGAATAAATTCACACTTTTTATTAAAAAAAGAATGAATAAATTAACACTTCTCATTGTGTTATTCACCCTATACGACTTGATTTGTGTGCTAAGTTTTCTTTGAGACCTATTTAAGCGTGAAAATTTTAGTTCATTTTATGTCAACTTATCCTGTTTTTGTATGATGGGTGTAATATACTACGTCCTTTATTCCTGTGCTTTATTATGCGAGAAAATTAGCAGAAGTTGCTACCAAATAAAAACGAACCCAACAAGAGAAACTTTTTAGGAGTTCAGAATCTAGGATTGAGGAATTGGTAGTTGGGAGAAAACTGATACCCATTATTAAAATTAAGCATCATTTTATATCTTTTCTTAGTCTATTTTCATTTAAATTACTGGAAAAGTGATAATCCCAAAAAATGGAGCTCCCATCTTCCATATGGTAATTAATGACGAAACTATAATAAAGAGAAGAGAATGTATATGGACGAGGAAAAGGAAAATCCCTGCCCAAGTATCCTATCTGAAACAAATGTGCTGCCCCATCCCCAACCTTTTCCTCAGGAGAGAACTCACTTAAAAGATATCACTAAGACACTATCAACCTATCCATTTGGCTGAAGACCAATTCATTTTTTGACAAACCTGTGCCATAGGTGAGCCTTCAACAAGAAACTTCAATGTTGTTTACGGGCTGAAAAGATTTTCCTAGAGACAACATAACCAAGCCCCAATCCCCCTGATTGTGAATTCCGGACGCATTCAGCTAATGCTTAAATAGGGCTGCAGACTATATTTCCAACCAACCAGACAATCCCTCCTCTCTTCACCAGCCCCGGTGCATCGGAAGTTCCTCATCAACCTCTCAAGTCAATCTGCAACGCACTGAATCCTAAATGATATAAAGGGCTTAGTTGAATGACATGCTTTTATTTAGCAAAAAAAAAATAGTTGAATGATATGCTTTTGTTAAATTAATTTTACCTCTACAGAAAAAAGGAAGTCCTCCAAATCACTCTCTCAACTACTGGATCCCAATCGGTATTCATTTTTCTACAATGTAAGATATAAGCTTCAAAATAGTCCTTCAGTTTTAAATTGTAGTTTGTTAATTTGACAAACAGCTTTTGCATTCACCATGGCTTAAAATAATGCAACAGCAATACCCTTTCTAAGTTCTTTATTTATTTATTTTTTACTAACCTGCATGTTATGATTTTTGGTGTTTCTTGATTGTAATATGTTTTTGCAAGCATGTTTTGCATATTTATTCTAGTTATATATGATCTGATGGGTGTCTTGAAATTATTTTTGGTTCTTGATTCCTTAGAGTCTGGATGAGTTTGTCAAGAACCAGTGGAAACAATATATCTGTACTACAAATAAAATATCTTACTTGGATTTCAGCAAACCTGTAGAACCTGATCGTCTTTTCGATTGCCTACCCAATTCTCTGCGACCATCAGCAGGATCACCTGCTCATGATGCTAGCGGCAAGAAACAGCCAGCAGAGCACCAAAATAGAAGCCTGGAAGCTGTTGTTTACCACCCTCCGGCTCTCATTCCTCCCCGAATCCTGCCACTGCTGCATGATTTGGCGCAACAAATGTTCCAAGCTGGCCACCAACAGGAACTGTTCAACATTTACAGGTAAGAAAACTTAATTTTTTTAGCCTATCATGATGTAGAGTGGTACCATCCTCTTTCTCCATAAGTTAACAGATCTCTTAATCTTTATTGAGTAGATACTCTTTTCATAAATAATGAAGAGTCTATAAAGATAGAGAAGAAAACATACTGAACCATACATGACTTCTGCATTGAGACTTGAGTGCATAGTTGCAGATTAATAATTTGCAATCATTGTACACATCTAAATGGAAGGTTGCTACTGTTTAGGATTTGACAGATATCTAGCCTTAATTATTACGTAGACATTGATAGAGTTTGGGATTGAGAGATTTCTACCACTATAAGATTTCGTGTAAGCTAAAAAGTTTCTTTATTGCTGCTTGGTGAAGATTTCACATATGCATTGAAATGTTTAGAGAAGATTGTGGACTGATTGTAAATATTTGATGCAAAGAATGGCTATTGGCTGGATAGAAATTTATGTAAAACCACTTCCTATGAGTCAGAAACAGTTGTCCTTAAAGAAGCCTAATTAAAGTGGGAAAATGGTGAGCTGCTTATGTTTCATTTTTGTTGGTAGGTCTTCATGGATATGAAAGAAGCAACCAGTACTTCTGCAAGCACGAGTTTCAACTTTTAATATTTTAAAGAGATCTGCTATTTGTGATTGTACAAGAAGATAATTATACCTTTATTTGAACCTATTATTTCTTTTCTTCAAATTCTGGATCAACAAGGCATCCATTTCCTGTTTACAGGGAAATCCGTGCTTCAGTTGTGGAACAGAGCCTGAGAAAATTAGGTGTAGAAAAACTTAGTAAAGAGGATGTCCAAAGGATGCAGTGGGAGGCTTTGGAGGCTAAGATTGGGAACTGGATACATTTTATGAGGATTGCTGTAAGGGTTTATAGCATATTATATATGATCTGTAAACTGTTTCTCCTAATCTCCCACCATTCTTTACAATGCTTTCGCATATTGAAAACAGGTCAAACTGCTGTTTGCTGGGGAAAAGAAAGTCTGCGATCAAATTTTTGAAGGAATTGATTCTCTAAGGGATCAGTGCTTTGCAGATGTTACTGCAAACAGTGTATCTGTGCTCCTTAGCTTTGGAGAGGCCATTGCAAGAAGCAAGAGATCGCCCGAGAAATTGTTTGTCCTTCTAGACATGTATGAGATAATGAGAGAAATTCAGCCAGAGGTATGATGAACTTTATCAGTTGCATTAGGATCATGCCATTGCTGAAATTTTCAGTATTTAAACATGTGAAAGCCAATATTTAGGTTTGGTGTCTTGCACTTATGTCTCCTAGCCCTTGGAAGCATCAATAAGATATAAAATACTTCCTACGTTCTAAAATAATATATGATAATTTTTTACTTTTGAAGTCAATATTGAGATATTTTCAAATTTTATGAATTCATTTAACGTTAGATAATACAAGAAATTTTAAACAAGTTTTATTATTTTCAAAAGTTAAATGACTCCCATCAATTTTAAATTTGAAAATATCTTGGCTTTAAAAAGTAAAAATTGATATTTCAAAATGGATAGAATTATGAGTGTCTAGGATTATGAGCGTTGTCTAGTATTTTATTTGTTTTTCTGATTGGATGCATGCTTGAAGTTGAGTTGATTCATCTATTTTTGATTATTAATCTTGTGATATTACTTCTAATCCTATTACTCTATTAGTCTATTGGATAAATGGAATATGTTATAATATTATTGGATGAGTGTCAAAGTAGTTGAACTTGTAAAGGGCAAACAACATAAGAATTTTATTATCCTCTTGGGAATAAAGTTGTATAAATATTAGACGTGCTCCATCCAGTATGACTTATTAGTACAAGGCATTAAGGATTGTAGAAAATAGAGTCCTGCTATACATTGTGAAAGTTTTCAGCTAAATAATGATTGTGACATATATGCATACATGGGATATGTAGGAATTAAGAAGGGTCCCACTTTAATTTATTCTATCTTATCACATACACTTCACGCTGGTCGCAATTCAAGCCCGTCAAATATTTGTCGACATCTGATTGCCAGTTCCAAACTTTCTGATTATAATAACTGAGTTTGACTTTTATGTTTGTTGTTTTGTTTCTTCTATGTATTATCTAAATATGATCAATTTACATGTCCTTTCTATTCCATTTATTTTCTCTCTCATATTTGAAAACTTCTCATCTATAATGGTGAAAATATGACTAGGGTGTGAGGTCATGGGGAACCCTTTCTGGTCAGTTTTATAGTGGTTCATAGATGTCTGGCAAAGTGGAAGATTATATTATTTTCAAAAGACATCTATCTTGAAAAAAGTTCAGTAGATATTGTTTATTGTTAAATGTTGGCTCATTGAGGCATGAGTTGTTGACATACATGAGCATGATGGGGAATGACTTGTTAATTCCATTTTACTTGGAGTATGTGCCTTTGATCTCATCTTTTACTATGTTTTGCAGTCCCTTTTTAATTTTTTTTTTCAATTGTCCATCAGCTCAATTATCCCCAACATAGTTCAAAGTTATAGTACTCCACAGTCATATTTATATAATCCATTATGAAGAGGAGTTGATGCTTTGTAGTTTGTACTTCTCTCAGTCGCTGGAAGTATCTTCATAGATGCTTTATAAATATTTATTATCCTGAATTAACTATATAATCTTAGAGATATTAGCCTCAGGGGCTTCTTTAAATACTTGAGAAAAAGGTTTTTAATTTTAAGTTTGTTGTTGTCAGTGTCTTCAGTTGTTTGTTTAGTCACTTTATCATGTTTTCCTATCTGCATAGAGAATTGGTTAACTTGCAGTTTTCTACCCTGACTTTTAGCTTTCCAATTGCATTTTAATAAATTTTTAAACTAATTTTATTGTTTCCTACAAAGTGGATCTTTTCTGTTCGTGGAACAGATACTAGAATGCGGAACACTTCATAGACTGAAACGTGATATGCTAGTAGTAGTTTTATATGGATGCTTATAGTTAGTATTTCTCTTATAATCTAAATGCAATAGAGGTAAACTTTTGAGAAAGTTTTTAATCACAAAACAAATTTGTTTGTTCTCTGAATATTAGAATTTAATACAAATGCTAGTATTTGAGCATTCAATGCTAAGTTAGAAGTTAGATTATTGATATTTATGTTCATTAGATGTAGAAAACAAAGAAATATCTGGTCACTAAATTTAGCACACTGAAATGTAAGAGTACCATGTTGACAACTGAGTTACTAGAAACTGGATTTCTGTTTTATCGACTTATTGCTCATTCCATACTGAGAAGAATCACATGAAATAGGTCTATAATCTGGACTCTGTAATTTAATCTACATTTTTTGAAGAACTGATATGTTTTTTAATATATAGTACAGATATAGGTTATTTAGTTTTGCATGAAAATGTTTGTTTAAATAGATGGCAGGATATTTCCTTGCATGTAATTCCTATTAAATAGATTGATTAATTTATTTATTGATATTGTGGGTTTTTTTCCTCCTGGTGTGGGGTGGGGGTATGTTGGTTTGATTGACAGTTTGATATAATTTTTGGAAGCAAATTCTGTGCTGAAATGCGAGAAGCTGCCGTTGGTTTGACAAAGCGATTGGCCCAGACAGCTCAAGAAACGTTTGGTGATTTTGAAGAAGCAGTTGAAAAAGATGCCACAAAAACTGCTGTTCTCGATGGGACAGTCCATCCCTTGACTAGCTATGTAATAAATTATGTGAAGTTTTTATTCGAGTAAGTTCAAATCACTACTTCCTGTTTCTTGCTTCCTTCTAATTTTGTTAGGTGCTGCTGATTGTTGAATGCTAGACTCCCAATACTTTTCATAGGCTTGCTGATGTGTTCATAAGAGATAATGATTGTTGATCTAGTAATGCTTGGTAAACAGTTTTTGCTTCTTATGTTAGTAGTTTTAAGGTGCTTCCAAGTATCTCTGGGTTGCTAACCAAGCATATGCTCTTTTAAAGTTGATGTGTTTTCCTAATATAATTTCATCCCTGCTGACTTCTTACCTCAGTTGGTCCCTTCCACTTAATAGACAACCACCTTTTAGGCATGGTGTATGAACTTTTCCATCTTATTCTATTCATTTTCTTATGGTTTCAGAGTCACTATTGAGCAATTGTAATTATCCTGCGATGACTTCAAATGCACAAAATGGAGTAACACACTTTAAATATGTGCAGTTACCAATCAACACTGAAGCAACTCTTCCGAGAGTTTGATGACGGTGATTCGGAGGCCCAGCTGGCATCTGTTACTAAACGAATTATGCAGGCTCTTCAGACTAATCTTGATGCTAAATCTAGGCAATATAAAGATCCAGCTTTAACTCAGTTATTTATGATGAACAACATGCACTATATTGTGAGATCTGTGCGTAGGTATGTTATAAATTTTTGTTGAACAGGTAACTAATAATTGTACGAGGAGGTTGGGTTTTATGATTTTTTTTTCTAGGTCAGAAGCAAAGGATTTGCTAGGGGATGACTGGGTCCAAATACACCGAAGGATTGTGCAGCAGTATGCAAATCAGTACAAGAGGGTTTCTTGGTCCAAGGTTTTGTATATATAAACCAAACTGAATATACATTAGAATGCATATTAGTGTTATGGTCTCTATACTTTTTCTATATGTTCTCTATTATATCTTGACCATATCTAGAATGCCTTTCTCATCCTATGCTTGAAACCCATTCATATTTATTTATGTTCGTTGTGTTACATTTTGATCGGTGAACTTGTCCATTTGCTAGGGACTTGGTGTCTTTGTTTAGTGTTTACTCTCTTTAAGTTGGGAAATAAGGGCTTTGTCGAGTTGCTGTTTTTTTTTTTTTTTTCACTTATTCCAACTATAATTTCTAAAGCCCCCTGCACATTATTCACTTGCCTGAATTTTTTTTCTTGTCCTTTTCAAGAGGCATATATTTTCCTATATTAATTTCTGGTGGCTGAATATAGGAATGTTAAACTTGGGTTTAACGTTAGTTGGTATATGAGTATTTTTTATAAATGGGTTGGGATCAGTAATATTAACCAAGGTTGAGATTGGCAGAAGTTGAGTTGTTTGGATTGTTTTTGTTCACACTAATGTTGATAATTAGAATGCAGACAATGTCAATCATAAAAAAACTACCCTGAAAATAATAAAAATGAGTAGGAGTAGGATGCAGGACTTGGTAGAACCTTGATTCCCTGAAGAGCTTGTGTGATGATTTCTTCTCTGTGGATGAGTGATATGATCAGGCTTGATTTCCTCAATAATTATGATATCCGGAAACATTTCAATATAGAGAAGGCTAAGTTGGTTTGTCTACCTTGTTGTGCAGATTTTGCAATGTCTCTCCATCCAGGGTCTTTCATCAGGTGGGAATTCATTTACAGGCGATCCTGGAAGCAATAGTGGAGTTTCAAGGGCAATGGTGAAAGATCGCTACAAGACTTTCAACATTCAATTTGAGGAACTTCATCAAAGGCAATCTCAGTGGTCAGTTCCTGACAGTGAATTGCGGGAGTCTTTGAGGCTGGCTGTTGCTGAAGTCCTCTTGCCGGCCTATAGATCTTTTGTTAGACGTTTTGGGTAGGGTATTTTTCTATATTGTGTTTATTATTAACCTTGCTGCTGCTGCTGCTGCTGCTGCTGCTGCTGCTGCTGCTTCTGCTTCTGCTTCTGCTTCTGCTTCTGCTTCATATAATATCCTTTTGATAATGAGAATTATAATTTGTTATACTCCAGGCCTCTCATCGAGGGCGGGAAAAATCCTCAGAAGTACATCCGATTCAGTCCAGAGGATCTTGAACGAATGCTGGCAGAGTTTTTTGAGGGGAAGACCTGGGGTGAACAAAAGCGATAAGAAACAGTTGGTTTCAGTAATTGTACAATAATGTGATTAAATAAATAAATGTGGATTCGTTATTTTAGTGGTGCGATTACCAACCCGTACGTGAACTATTCTTTCAGTGTTCAGATACTCCCTCCCCACCGTCCGTCTTATAAAAAGAAAGAAAGAAAGGTTGTATTTATGGTTTACCAAGGACAAACTTACATATATTCTAATTCATTCCACCAAAAAAAGTATAAAATAGCACAGTTTCACTGATATTTTTCTACATAACAGTACCATTGTCTTAGCAAAATTAAGAGTTCGGACGGACGGACCGACCGACCTTCTCAGTCGTTTATAATCTACTAATAATAAACGAAAAAGATAATAAAAAGAAGAAACGAAAAGGATTTTCTCATACTCCGAATGAATGAAAGAGAAAGTGGCCTTTTCCCTCTTTTAAAAAAAGCTAGAGTAGAATTCTCTTAGAATTATTCTGAGATCTCCCGACGTCTATCCAGTTTTCCGCTAGTCATGATCAGTCTCTCCTTGCTTGGATGAACTTAAAACCGTGTACGATTTTTCCAACAAATTAATTTAACCAAATTACCCCTTAATTAGCTACTCACAAACCAAAGAAAGATTCCATTTATCATCTCCGTCGGGAACCTTATAGAATTAATGAGACTCTAGTTCTTCTATCATCAATGTATTATTAGAATTCATTATATTTAATTAAGCCATATGTAATCTTAGTCATGAAACTTTAGCTCTTTTTTTATATTAGCGGACTGTCATTTTGAGATATAACAAATAGCCTACAAGTTCTTAATTAGTGGATTCCTGGTTTTCTATGGCCCAGAGTAAATTTTATCAAGTGTGCCCATTTATATAAATTAAATAAAAAATAAATAAATTATTAATTAATTAATTTTATTAAAATTATTAAAATTTATAAAAGATAAGGAAGAACACTTTAAAATGTCATCGAATCAAAGAATCATCACATGTATCTACAAAATAAAAATATCAATAAAATCGACAAAACTAATGAAATACCCATTGTAGCTGACAAATTTTACTGATTACACAATTGAACTTTTAATTTTTCAAATTACCCCATTAAACTAGTTATTATTTTGAAATTGGGTTATTCCGTTACAAAAAATAAATGGAGATTAATTTTTTTTTACAAAACTAATTAATTATCCACTGTAGTTAGCATGTTTTCTTGATTACACCATTGAACTTTTAATTTTTAGATTAACCCATTAAACTAATTAAAAATGATTATTTTAAAAATAATTATTATTTTATGGAAAAATTTAATTTTTCCATAAAATGAGTAAAGTTTCATAAAGTATAGATTTAAAAAATTAAAGTTTTATGAAACCTTACTGATTTTTAAAAAAAATCTTTTTTTTCTTTTCAAAATAAAGTTTATTTTTTGAATCTATATTTTATAAAATTTTACTCATTTTTTCAAAATATGAAGAGTTTTCCAAATTTTTCTTGAAAATAATATTTATTTATAAAAATTATTAATTTCTGTTTTTGAAAAAATTGAATCAATTTTTTTATTTATCTTTTACTGTTTTTTTTTTATTTTAAGTTCTAATTTTAGTTTTTTTAAAATTTCTAATATTAAGAATGGGTCATTACATTAAAAATTAAGTAGACATTAATTTAATTTAAAATCACTTTTTTTTTTTTGAATCTATATTTTATGAAACTCTACTCATTTTATGAAGGAAAAAAGTTTCTAATATTTTTTACTTAAAATAATAATTATTTTTAAAAATATTTAAAATAATTATTTTTAATTAGTTTTATGGGGTAATTTAAAAAATTAAAATTTTAATGGTATAATTAGTAAAATGTGTCAACTACAGTGGATAATTCATTAGTTTTGTAGATAAAAAATTAACGTCCGTTTATTTTTTTTTAACGGAATGACCCAATTTCAAAATAATAATTAGTTTAGTGGTGTAATTTAAAAAATTAAAAATTCAATGGTGTAATCAGTAAAACCTACCAACTACAGTGAGAATTTCTTTAGTTTTGCCCAATGAAATCTAAACCACAAAATATTATTTAAAATGTCTTCTTGTTGCACTTTTAGATGCAAAATTATCAATTATACTATCATATTTATAAATATTTTCTAACATATCATTTTTAATGCATTATATCGCTATTCTTTTTATTATTTTATTTTTTTATACACATAAATACATAAACTTATAAAAAAAATTCGACCTCTTAACTGTGGGTCCTGTGCAATTGCCCTATTGGCCGTTGTCCAAGGCGGGCTCTGTATATAGAACATACATACATATATGTATTAGTATAAAATATAAGGAGTTATTAGACGCTTTTGAAATTCTATCACATTTGCTGTTAAAAACGGTTGGCTAGTGTAAAGCTTAAAATGGCAGTTAATTACGGCCTCCAACACACACATGTCCTTCTAGTAATTTACGCCTTTGTGTGCCATATAAATTAGGTTATCAATCCTAACCAGTAATATATATATCTGATTGCATGCATGGCTGATCAACATAATTGCATGCTTGGTTCAACAATGTGACATCTTTGGCCTCTAATATTTTTAGAACAAAATTAGTTAATTTTTCTCTGTTACCTCATTTACATGCAACCTTCGCATCATCTTCCATCCCTGATTCTCTCTGTCTTTCCCTCTTTAATGTCTATGCCATAGAGAGGATCAGGGATCGAGAGGGATTAACCATGGCTAATTCCTCCTCGGATATTGATTCAAAATCCATGACAGAAAGTCAACATTCACAACAACATGAACCACAGCCACAGCCCCAACCCCAACCCCAAACCCAACTGCAACCGCAACCGCAACTGCAACCAGGGTATCCTTTCCCCCCGCCATATCAAGGTTACCCGCCGCCATATCAAAGCTACCCCAACAACTACCAATACGGACCGCCGCCGCCTGGATCCTACTACCCTCCGGGCACCTCCCAAAACTATGTTATCATGGGACCTCCCCAAAAAAACCATGGCTACAATTTGGCTCGTGTCTTCCTTGTCATGATGGTCATAATATTCGTCGGAATGTCGGTGATGAGCCTCCTCACTTGGGTCATTTATGGTTCGGATATTCCCATATTTTACGTCGAATCCTTAGCCATGACCCTTTTTAATACGAGTACCATGGCCTTAAACTCTACATGGGATGCAAACGTAACCGTGAGGAACCCTAACCACAAATTCGAAGTTTCGTATGATTTCGTGGAGGCTACATTGGTTTATGATGATCATCTTTTGGACACAAATTATGTCGATCCATTTCATTTGGGGAAAAATGATAGAAGGACATTGAATACCAAGTTTGAAATGCCAAATACGAATCAAATAAACATCACGGGAGCTTCGTGGGTGAAAAACATAGAAAAGGAACGACAAGGAAGTGGAGTTGTTGCTTTTGATATGAGGATAATTGTGAACGCTATATTTATGGCTGACAATCATCGGAGTACGAGCAGAACCCTAAAAATTCTGTGTGGGGATCTAGAGGTTGCGTTTCCGGTTCCCACCGCTGCCGTTGGGAATTTGATCGGTGGGAATAAAGAATGTTTAGTAATGAGTAATTGAAATTGAACAACGACAATGATTCATTCTCATTTGTTCTTGCATGCATGCATGCACGTAGGCCATCAGGTGGATGCTGTAATTTTTTATATTTTGTTATGTGCATGTTTTGATTTTTCTCATGCTCTTATCTTTCAAGTTTCTCATAGTATTTATTTATTTATTTATTTCTTGTTTTTTGTCTCAAAACAGAAAATCTGGTTATAACCGGTCGGAGCCAAACATGAATTCTAGCTACACTTGCTGTGGTAGTTTCCCTAGGACAATATGTCAAAGATTTTCCATTCCATTGCTACTGTATATTATGTATGTACGTTGATCCTTCATTCTTTATTATGTTAAATGATGGCATGCCCACATCCATCAGGGAATTTTGAGATTTAGTTATGATCATACAATATTTCATCTTTCAAGACAACATGATATGATTTTAAGAGTGCTGTAATATATTGTGAAAGTTTTCGCCCAAAATTGTAATTATGAAGTATTTGCATATATGCAATAGATATGAATTAAGAATTATTGGTTTCATTTTAATTTATTCCATCTTATCTCATAGACTTTCACATTAGTGACAATCCAATTTCGTCACATATTTATCGTCATGTATATCATTTCCTTAATTTTAATCATATATTTGCCGGTGAGTTGATAATTTATAGGGCTCTTCCTCTTCAATAAAAAGAGCATAAGCATAAACTTAATTAATTAGGCTAGCTATCTCCCATCTAGATTCCTAATTATGTACTCTCTTTTTCTTCTTTCTAGTTAAAGAGATTATTCATAATATTTCCAGCTATAAGTCTCTGTATATGAGAAATTAAAATATGTATGACTTTTGCAATTAGGTTGGCTTGTTAACTTGGACATGTAAGTATGATCTTAAATGTTCTCTATAGCCAGGTTAATTCTAAAAACACAAATTATGTGAAGGATCATTAATTTGTAAGCATTATTGTCGATTAAAGGACATTTTAATTTTATATTATCAGATACCAATTTCAAAAATAAGTAAGGGAATTAATGTAAATTATTTTTCTTAAGAGATAAGTGGGTCAAATAATATTTGGTTTTTAGATAATCATATACTTCTATATATTAAATTTCAAGATTACCTTAAAAATCTAAAGTATAATTAATTCATTTTAATACCTATATTTTGTCAAATTCTAAGATGCCCTTCATGTCTAGATCTATAAGTTTGCCTGGCCATGCACTAAGATTGGCTTTATAGGGAGGAATTTATATTAAGTTTTCAAATGTATGATTCGAATAATTTATCGAATTTTAAAATTTGCTTATGCTTAAATTATTTATATTTCGAATCGAGCTCAAATTAAAATTTTAATTGAAAGAGTACGAATTAAGCCCTAACTATTTCTTCATTTTACAACCTTATACAAGACATCATCGAGAGAATTAGGGGATGAATATTTGTGGAGTTGGGATAACTAGATAGGGAGGAAAGAAAAGACCCTTTATTATGCTGAGAAACGAAGCTACCTACCTATATAGCTGCAATAAAACTTTTATTTAAGAATAGATTTGGAACCAAACTATTTGTACTTTAATTGAAAGGTTATTACTAAATACAGGTATTGGTATAAAATATTTTTCAAACACCTAAAAATATCCACTTTTGTCTTTGGGAGATGAACTCTGTGAGATGAACTCGGGTTTGTCTTTGGGAGGCATGGCTAATTTACTAAAGGAAAAGGAAATTATATCCTTTAAAATTGGTTGAAATAATGAGTTGTGTACATGGTATTTATAGAATATTCAATGGGAAAAAATTTAAAGAAAACATAAATTATTTAAATTTTCAAACTAGGAAAATGTAGTCTTTTATAGGAAAATATGATTTTTTATAAGAAATATAGTCTTTTATAGAAAATATAGTCTTAAAATTAATATTCTCTCTCTCTCGTGTGTGTATATATATATATATATATATATATATATATATATGGGCAATGATCCATAACATCTATTTACTATGAATCAAAATATGACATATAACATCTATACCTATACCGTCCATTACAAAAATAAAGGACTGAGATTTAAAAAGTTTCCAAGTATAAAAATGATATCAACCCATGTTCAAGCAGGCTTCCAACCTTGTAAATAAAAACATTTCCTAGACTCGTATAGGAAATGTAAATATTTCCTTATTCTGTACATGCTCCCCCCTAGACTCATATTTCTACAATTGAATTATAATATTCTAGAGTCTAAAAAAAATAGGATGAGGAAAAGAAATATATATATATAGAGAGAGAGAGAGAGAGAGAGGTATAGTTTCTTAATACAGGATTTAAAAAGTATATAACATATTATAATTTAAAAATTATTTCTATTTATAAGTTGCCCAAATTGGAATCAATTATTTTTATAATATTGTAGAGGTTATTAGTATTACTAAATAGGAGTTTTACTGTATATGTTATTTACGGTATTCTGCAGCTCCAGTTTTCTCTTTATTATAACTTACTAATTGTTAATTTTCTTAGTCAAAAGTTATTTTTCAAATGTTAGATTGCCCTATTCCATCCAAATAATCAGATTCTGATTAATCTAATAAATAAGGGGAGAGTTGTTTTTGGACTTCTAGTATTTAGATTATTTAATAATGCTTTTTTTAGGAGAAAAAAATATCTCCAAATAATTGAAGTAGAATATATATAGAGAGAGAGTCCGGTTCCTATCTCGACTCCCGTATTTTTTTAAAATGCAGACTTTTTTTTTTTTAAAACAACTAAAAAAAAATAAATACAAACTGTACATATATTTTTTGGTATAGGTATCCAAATCACGCCCAAAACATTATATTATGAAAAAATTTCAATTTCATAAAAAAAATTTAGTTATTTTTTTTAAAAAAAAGCAAAAAAAAATTTGATCCATATTTTGATCCAATCCGGACTCCCTGTATATATATATAGTTTTTGCAATTATTTGTCTTCTTACTACATTTTCGTATAAAAGAATCTAAACAATTTAAAAACTTTTTCACCTTTCACTATGATTGTTACAAAAGTTAAATAATTAAATAATACTTACAAATAAACAAAATTGATGAGAATCCAAGAAGACGCGTAGAATGGTAATTTACGTTCCCACCCTTCAAAAAATATGAATATATATGGGTCAAATTGTTTTAAAATTATAATTCTTATATAATATATGAACACATATATCAAAATATATGTTGACATTAAGATTTGTTCACGCAATTTAACTACTAAAAGTGCGTTCAATCATGCATAAAATGAAATCAAACGTGAAACTTGTCGGTTTGACAACTTGGGCTGCTAGACCAATCATGCATAGAAATAAAATCAAACGTGAAACTTGACAGTTTGACCAACCGGATGATAATTTCGATGCGAGGATAAATAAACAATAGAGATATTTAGTACTGAATAATAATAATAATAAATTGTGTATAGTTGAAAACCAAAGTATAACTTTATATTTTTAGTGATTACACTTTCTCTATATGTCATTCCCCGTATGAAAATAGGGTTCTTCATTAATTAGATTAGATTCTTTGATGGGATTGAATTAACTGAATCTCCTTAAGAGCTCTACATGTCCTTGCCCGTATGAAAATATGATTCCTCATTAGGTCAGATTCTTTAATGGAATTGAACTGAATCTCAAGGGAAGCAAGTCAGGATTTTATACTAACACTTTGCTTTAGGAGTTAAAAATCAAATATAATTAGAAATTTTGAATTCCTTAAAATATTTAAATTGCCCCAAACAGATTCCTATGTGGGGAAACTTTCTTGACATGGATCGTGGTCCACCTAATCATCCGTACCCAAATAATTATGTCCCAACAATATAATTAAATGAAAATAAATAAAAAATTTATAATTACCAAAAATGAGTTATAATTATTAGACATATATACTCATGAAATATCAACTAATTAAAACGCAACATAGTAAAATATGTTTTCAAATTAAAATTTGAGCATATAATTATTTTTTACTCCATAAACTCTTATTAATTTCCAAGGTGTCAAAACCTAATTTATTATTCAGAATCTGATTATTTTTTTTGCCAGCCCGTAAAATTGTTTGGTTCTTTTCTTTTCTTTTCTTTTGACTTAACTCATTCGTAAAATATCGGAATTTGCCACGTGTCTGTTTGTACATTCCCATTAATATCCGTACTACCCATTTTACTCTACACCTCCCCCTCCTCTTATTAAAACCGCCAGTACGCCACCACTACTCTGTCACTTAATAAACCACAATTTCTCTCTCTAATATACTCGCCAATGGCTTCTTCGGTCGAGTTTTTTAACAAACAGGTAACGGGCTACCCGGCGTCTATCAGTACGGCTACCGGCACTACTACCGGCTATGACACCGGCATACCTCAACTGCCGCCACCGTCCGCCGCTCTCTATCCCAGCGTTCGCAACAGCCAGGGATCTTCATTCCTACGCCGATTCATGACTGCTCTTCTCTTTACGCTCCTATCCTGGTCGCCATTTACCTCTTATTTCACTTCGTCCTCCGCCCGCCCCTGCTGGAATTCCGCGTCACCGGAGCCACCGTATATCGGATCTACGCCTCTGATGCCGAGCTTTAGGCATCGTGGAACATCTCTATTGTGGCTAAAAATCCAGACCGCCTGGAAGTGGCAGTCTTGTACGGCGACGCTCTTCTTCTCTCCGAGATTCAATTGCCGGCTCTGGACCATGGCAAAAATAACTAGACCCAAGTTAATGTTGGAAATAAGAGAGACAAAGGAATACAGAGTGAAACAGAGAGAAGAAAAAAGCTACACCTTTATCAATTTCAGAATGAATGAAATACTCTACTTTTACTCATTCTTTAAACAACTGATTACACCCTTTATTTATAACCTAAAATCATAACCATACTGCCTAAAAAGTAGCAACTAATTCCTAAATAAAACAACTACTAGGTCTTCTGCAATTCCTCTCCTACTTTCTAGTTAACAGTTAAAGACTAAATCAACATAATTCTGCTAACTAAATTAATCACGTTTTGCATCAATTCTTATCACTCCCCTTTGATGCGAAACTGGAAACATTGAGTGATGACCGAAACTTCACGAACTTCGGATATGAGAGTGCCTTCGTAAACCCATCTGCACTTTGGTCATTGGTTGAGCAATGCTCCATTATTACTGTGCCGTTAGCAACAACTTCTCGAATGAAATGGTGTCGGAGTTCAATATGCTTTGTTCTCCCATGGAAGACCGGGTTCTTAGTCATAGAGATGGTGGCCTTGTTGTCACAGTAAATCTTTGTGGCTGCTCCTTGAACTTGATGTAAATCCTCCAAAATTCGCCGCATCCAAATTGATTGACATGTTGCAGATGAGGTTGCTATGTATTCTGCCTCTGAAGATAATAATGTAACACTTGCTTGTTTCTTTGAAGACCATGACACAGCCCCCGAGCCCAGAGTGAATATGAACCCACTCATGCTTTTCCTATCATCCACAAAACCTGCCCAATCACTATCAGTAAAGCCAATTAAACTGAATTCAGCAGCCGGTTTGTACCAAATCCCATAATTGCTAGTTTCCCGTACATAGCGAAGGATTCTCTTTGCTGTTCCGAGATGATGCATGGTCGGTGTATGCATGAATCAGACGATGAACTTCTGAAAACATTATATATCTGGGCGGGTGTTGGTTAAGTACATCGGTCACCAATCATGCTCCCTGAATATTCTTTCATCTACCTCATGCAGTACCATCTTTACTTACATAGCTTCTCATTTGAGTTCATGGGGTAGACGAAGTTTTACAACCCATCATATTAAACTTCTTCAAGAATTTCGTGCATACTTTTTTTCTGGCATATAAAAATTCCTTCATCATTTGTTGAACTTGGATGCCAAGAAAGTAATCATAGATCCCAAATCATCATACGTCAATTCCCGCATCATCTCGACCTTGAATTCCTTGACAAGAGTGTTAGAAGATGATGTATATATAATATCATCTACATAAACACATATAATAAGAATATCACCGATATCGTCACCTTCACATACTGATGTAAATTACCGCTATCACTTCTATAATACCCATTTTGATGAAGATAAGTATCCAACCTGCTATACCAAGCTCTCGGAGCTTGCTTGAGTCCGTACAATGCCTTCTTAAGTTTGTAAACTTTCTCATCTTGACCTTCGACTATAAACCCCTGTGGTTGTGCCACATACACATCCTCTTCCAAAAAACCATTTAGAAATGCAGACTTAACATCAAACTGAAATACTGGCCATTTATTTTGAGCAGCTACAGCTAAAACAATTCGAACCGTTTCAAATCTTGCTACTGGAGAAAAATTCTCAATAAAATCAGTACCTTGTTGTTGCACATACCCCTTGGCAACGAGCCTTGCTTTATACTTTTGCACGGTTCCATCTAGATTGTATTTCATCTTGTAAATCCATTTCACGCCAATCGCTTTCTTCTCACATGGCAAGTCTATTAACTCCCACGTTTCATTTTTTTCGATTGCATTAATTTCCTCTTGCATAGAGTGTTCCCATTCTTCTTTCCCTTGTGCTTCTTCATAGTTAACAAGTTCTGCACTTAACAAAGCAAAAGTGCATGATTCATAAATCTCGGCTAAAGATCGATACTTACGGGGAAGGGTATCAAAATCAGGTGCAGAATCTGAGTTGTCGCTTCCTTCATTATTTAATTCTCTTGAAGTAAACCTTCCCGATGAGTTTGATGATGGAGAACTCTGCGGTGATACTTGATTCTCTGTTGCTTGTGTCGAGTTTGATGATGGAGAACTCTGCGGTGACACTTGATTCTCTGTTACTTGTGTCGGCTCGACTATATCAAAAGCACTTTTGCGATTTTGTTCTTCTTTCCAATTCAGTATGCTTTTTCATCGAATACAACATCTCGGTGAATAATAAGTTTACCATTTTTCGGATTATACAACCGATAGCCCTTGGTTTCACCGCTTATACCCAACAAAGATACATTTTTGCGCTCTTTTATCAAGTTTAGAGCGGTCATTTAGAGTCGATCGGAGAATAAGCAATGCTACCAAAAAAAATCTTTAGATGACTTACATTGGGTTTTCGGTTCCACCAGGCTTCATAGGGAGTCATGTTTCGAACGGCTTTAGTTGGAGATATGTTGAGAAGAAATACGGATGTAGCTACTGCTTCAGCCCAGAATTTGTTGGGCAATCCTTTCTCACTTAGCATACTCCTAGCCATCTCCACCACTGTTCGGTTCTTCCTTTTGGCAACACCATTACATTGCTCGGGGTTCTTCTCACTTTATTAGTTGCCTGTGAATCCCATTTTGCTGCAAAAAAAATAGGTGAACTCATTGGATAGGAACTCTCCCCTCTATCGGTCTGAAGAACTTTTTATGACACCCACTTTCCTTTTCTGCAAAAACTTTGAACTCCTGAAACTTTTCATAAGCTTCTGATTTGTAAGAAAGGAAATACACCCAACTCATACGAGTATAGTCATTCGTAAAGAGCAAAAAATATCTACTCTTATTGAAGGATAAGGTCCTTGTTGGGCCACATATATCAGCATGAACAATTTCAAGAGACTTCTTGGCTCTCCAAGCTTTGCTGACAGGAAATGGTAACCTATGTTGCTTCCCATAAATGCAGCCTTCACATACATCATCTATGCAATGGATTGAAGGCAAACCAAACACCACATGCTTCTGATTTAACAACTTCAGCCCATTAAAATTCAAGTGACCGTATATAAATGCCAAAGTCTAGAATCATCTTTAACATTAGCAACCAATGCACACTCATTCAAACAAGAAAGATCAAGGGGAAACATCATATTCTTAGTCATGGGAATCTGAACGAGAGGTTTAACGAGAGGTTTAGCAACATTGAATATCCTCTTTCGACTAATTGACCGACACTTAACAGATTGTGAGCTAAATCAGGAGAATAATAAACGTCATGAATAGATCGTTCAATACCTGATTTGAATTCAGCTCCAATAGTTCCCTTGCCTTCAATTTAGAGTTGCTTGTTATCACCCAGTCGTACTTTTGATTTTGCAGATTCGTCTATGCTACGGAAGAGACTTTTCTCCCCTGTCATATAGTTACTACAGCCGCTGTCCAAGAGCTACATATCACCCATACTTGCTTTTGACTCTAGACATGTCAGAAACAAGTTACCTTCCTCTTGTTCTATTTTAGCAAAGTTGGTTTTCTGCTGAGTCTTGTTTGGGCAATTTGGTGAAATATGCCCATATTGCTTACATGAATAGCATTGCTTGTCTTGATGGTCCTTCCTTTCAAAATGCCCCATATTAGACCTTCCTCGACCTCTTCCACGACCACGGTAGCTACCTCTACCTTGGCCTCTACCAAATTGCTTTTGTCCAGAAGAGCCTTCGTCAAATTTTCCTTTATTTGAGACCTCCACTTTGGTTTGAAAGGCATGCTCAAGATTCTTCTCCTTTGACCTATTAATTCTCTCTTCATGTGCTAAAAGAGAACCCATTAGTTCATTAACAGAAAATGTAGACAAGTCTTTAGACTCCTCAATGGCTGTAACAACATGATCATATTTATTCGGAAGACTCCTTAATATCTTCTCCACAATTTTCTGATCTAAATAGTCTCTCCAAAAGCTCTCATTTGATTAACTATACCAGCAACTCTAGAGAAGAAATCTTGAACAGACTCATTACCTTTCATGAAAAGTGTCTCAAACTCTCTTCGAAAAGTCTGCAGTTTAACCATTGTTATCTTCTTGTCCCCATGGTACTCTTGCTTCAAAATAGTCCATGCTTCCTTCGACTTCGTTGCACCAGCAATTCGATGAAATATAGGTCTGCTCACATACTGTTGCAAAACAAATGAGAGCCTTCGCATCCTTCTTCTTGAAGCTCTCTAACATCCGGTGCACTTTCTGCAAAACCATTCTCAACCAACTCCCAAAGTTCTTGTGCAATAAAAAAAGTTTTCATTTTGATACTCCAAAACTCATAATTTTCACCACTAAATGGAGGAATCGAGGATTGAGAAAGGTTCAGAACATTATCGTTTGCCATAGCTGCAAAAACACTTGCTCAACCCGTTTGTCGAACACCTTGTGTGCACAGCAATGAGACCCACTAATTATGCTACAGCAACAATCCAAAAACCTTCAACGTCCAACGTCAATCGAACTTGGCTTTGATACCAAAACTGTTGGAAATAAGAGAGACAAAGGAATACAGAGTGAAACAGAGAGAAGAAAAAAGCTACAGCTTTATCAATTTTAGAATGAATGAAATACTCTACTTCTACTCCTTCTTTAAACAGCTGATTACACCATTTATTTATAACCTAAAATTATAACCATACTGCCTAAAAAGTAGCAACTAATTCCTAAATAAAACAACTACTAGGTCTTCTGCAACTCCTCTCCTACTTTCTAGTTAACAGTTAAAGACTAAATCAACATAATTCTGCTAACTAAATTAATCACGTTTTGCATCAATTCTTATCAGTTAATGGCCGGCTAACAGTTGGCGGAGCAAATGCTGGGAAGGATATCGAGAAGGGGATCTTTTAAGGGTTAAGAACCGTGGGGTGGTGAGTTTTAGGATTAGGGTAATGGCATTGGCTATGTTTAGGTGTGGGGAATGGCTGACGACGAGTCGAATGGTGAAGGCTGATTGCAATCGCATTGATTTTGGGTTTTCAAGGAATGGGGACTTTTCTGAAACCCGGTAAAAAATGCGAGGTATCTCTTTGACGAGAGATATTATAGCAATGTTTCTTTTTGTGAGACAATGTGAATCCATTGCCTTAGAAATATTAAATAATAAAGGAAAA
Source organism: Panax quinquefolius (assembly GCA_020205615.1). NCBI lineage: Eukaryota > Viridiplantae > Streptophyta > Magnoliopsida > Apiales > Araliaceae > Panax > Panax quinquefolius. Next base: position 32,109,623 of record CM035161.1, on the reverse strand, counting down.
ATATGTAGTATATTTTTGGTGAATTGGAATTGCTAGTGCATTGATGGTTTACTGCTTCATTGATCATGTATTTTTGTTGGTATATATATGTTTTGACTCTGTTGTTGATGGTACAATGTGGCTAAGTTGAGTTTATGATAATATATATGTTTTTTATGGTTAAATACGAAAAGTTATTAGATGGCCGTAGTTTAGATTTTTTAATGTTGATATTTTACCTTCCATTTCAGTATGTAACTTTTTAAGGGAATAATTTGTTCTATCATAAGTTTCTTGTTGATTTTGGGTTATGTTTTTCAATAATATATCATATTTAGCCTTTTGCAAAAAAAAATAAAAAATAATCTAATAATTTTTTTCATCATTTAAAAAATTATTACTACTAACTAATTACTTAAACTTAAATTAAGTTGGTATAGATAACGTTTACGATAATCAGTATCAAGCTCTCATGATCAATACGAGCCATGTTACTAGCTAGTGTATATATAGGTTCCCATACCCATCCGTCCATTTCTTTTAATTTACGTGGACTTGTATTGACGTACGCGCCTCCCATGCATATCCAGTTTTCCATAAATCAATATATAGTGCATTCTCTCTCTCTCTCTCTCACATTGTATATTTTTTCGTTTTGTCCCTTTCACCAACCATTTATATTCCTTGAAGTACCCCCGGCCCCTACAGAGTGTTTCAGTTCCTCTCTGAATTTGGAGGACTACGACGAAGAGAAGAATTATTTTGTTAATTAAAGAAAGTAAAAGGGTTCAAATAAAGAAAAGAGTAATGATATGGGGCTGAAAAGGCGACAAACACAGCGTGTGGACATACAATTTTCCTAAGTAAGTGGGCACCTTACCAGTTACCTCCTCTCCTCTCCTCCGTAAGTATGAGAAAGTTTCAGTTGGTGTTCCTTCTATCGGAGGCCCCAATTCAATGTGTGGGTCGTGCTAAAAGTTAAATTTTTATTTATTAAATGTTGTTGAAGGAAGGGTGATCCAGACTCCAGTCCATATATATGAGAGAGAAATGGCAAGTGAAACCGAGGGAGGATGTCATGTAACTTCTCGTAGATATCCATCCAGGTTCAAATTCCAAAGACGATCCTAAACCTTATACCAACCAGACAGACGCACGTAAAGAAATACACAGCCATGCCATCTAGTATAATCTGGATTTCCATGCCTTTTCTGAAATCTCAAGGATAAATGCTACCTTAGGTAATTACATAAAATTTGCCTAATTTACTTGACAAAGAATTGATGGATTACTATATACTCGATCCGTTCTTTAATATAGGTCGTTTTAGAGTTGTGCACAAGTATTAAAGAAATAATTATAAAACATTAAATATATTATCAATTGTCTATATTACCCTTGTTTTGAAAAAAGAGAGTAGTAAGTATTTATAATATATATATATATATATATATATTATTAAAAAAAATACTAATAAATTTTACCCTCAAGATTTTCAAATTCCAAACATACCCTTAAATATATCAATGATAAGTAGTGCCTAGTGGACAGGGCACAATTAGCTAGCAGCCACCGTTGTCTCCACTTGGTTTCTTAATTCTTTTAATTCTATATATCTAATAATTAATACATATTACTAGTACTATTACATTATTATTCTTGAATTAATTAATTATGATCACCTTCAATTATCATATGAAATAATTTTTGTTAACGCCAAGATCTTTCTCCACGTCCCAATCACCAAGACGCGTTCGATATCCTGCACAATTCAACAAGTCAACACCAAAAGCTTGACTACCGATCGTCGGGGATAACTCCGGCATGAGAGAGTCAAGATTCGGCGATCACAAGGTCAACAATGGAAGAAAAAATAATGTCTAATATAGAGAGAATAATAATATGAATGTGTGTGTACTTTACCTCTTATGTGATCTTAGCCCATACATACTTCAATCCCTGCCATCGTGCCACTCATCATCTCCTCGACACCTTTTCCCCACTCCCGGTCATTTCAAATAGAAAGTATGCAAATTTACTTCCACACACTGCTACCACTTTATTTTGCCACCACCAATCATCCGAGTCCCATCCTCATTAATGCCATGCGAGAAAGGTGGCGGATAATCGTAAGACCCCAACTTATTATTAATAAAATTTAATTTTTTCTATTTATTATTTTGAAATAGTAAGGGTTGATTTGATTAATGTGGATAGTTATGGGTAAAATACATAAATATTTCAAAATAAGCAAGTGGTTATAAAATAATATTCATTGTTTGGGAGAATATTCGTTTTTGTCGTGGAATATTCGTGATCGTTTGGGAATATTGTACCACAAGCATGTTGACCATGTGTGGGCCCCATAACGAAAAGCGATTGGATGAAAAACGAAAAATATAAGTTGTTTAAAAAAAATAACAACGTAGTTATTCTGCTAATATCTTTGTTAAAATACTCGGTGGTTTAAACACAAGAAGATTACCAGTATTGCACCAATTATTGATTCTTACGTAAGAAGGCACTACTCAATAATGGTTACAAAGTAATTCTTGCTCAAGATTTTATTGATTTAATAATTGTTGCGTTGATATTTTATATTCTTTGTTGTTTCAATAATTGTCATTACACAAGATTTTTTCATTATCGAAGCTAATAATTCATATTATCTGAATAATATTATTAGATAACATTATTGGCAATGTCTAGAAAGTTCGTCTAAGGAGAGGTTTGGTCACCTAATTGCGCGCCAAGAAGGAGAAATTCTTATTGGAAAGCCCTCTTTCAGGAGAACCTTTTGGTTGTCAATATTGTGATTACGTAATATTATTTGTGAATAATTAATTATTGATTCATATGATGAGGAAAATATTGATTTTATGTGGATATAGATGGAGAAAATTTTAATGTGACAATTGTTGAAAATTGAAATTTTATCTTTTCCGATAAAATAATTCATTTAAATATATTATTATATTTTAATAATATAATAATGGTGATATTTTTACAACGAATGTGGGATATATGAGTATATGAGGAGGAAGAGTATTTTTGTTGCAATAAATGTTTAAAACATGTTAAACATGTCGATTGGACCCCATTTATTGATCGAAATTTGATTATAATTTTGTAAAATTGTCCGTTTATGGATTTTGGCCAATTTCATTTGGAATTGAAAAACTTTCTTCCGCAAAGTTGTAGAGAATTGAATTTCCTATAAAAATCGCGAGATTCGAATTTTTACGATAAAAGGGCTATTTATTATGAATTATTGAAGTTTCGAAGTTCAAATAATTGATTTTGGAATTTTAATTATGTTAAATAAGAAAACGTTTTTAAAAGTTTTTTGTGAGGTGGGCTACTTGTGTTGAATGCTGAATTCAGTTGATAAAAAGTGTGCGTAAGAATTTAATAAATATATATTAATATTTTATTAAATTTTTCGCTTTGGTGTTCTAAAGCATTTTTCTATAAATAGGGTGCTTAGGTTAGAATTGAAAATCACAATTTAAATCAAGTTTTTCTCTCTATATTATCGGCGTATTCTTGTGAGTATTTTGAGTATACTTTGAGTATTGCTATACTGGCAAAGTTCAAGTATTAGGTGTTTCAACTAAATCTTGTGCTTTTCGAGGTAAAGGATATTATTTTTTAATGATATTATTTATTCTAATATCATGATGTCTTAAGTATTGATCTGAACTTTTTAATCAAATTTGGAACTTTTAGTGTCGGGATTACTATTCACGATAATTTATTAATTATTCACGATATCTACCCTATTCACTTAATACTGAGACTATTCATCGAAAAATGAAAATTTTCCTTTTCGGTCAAAATATCTATTCGGATACTAGCTTTGATTGTATCCATGTTTTGATCATTCTTGAATTTTACACCACTATGATTATTTTTGAGGTATTGTTGGACATGGATAAAACAAAGTCACGAATCCTTAATCCTTAATCCTTGTCATTTTGTTTCACAGATTCGTTTCTTTAAAAATATTTTTTCATCATCCTCGGTCTTAAATGATGATATTATTGAATATCTTTGATGCAGTAAGCAAAGATGAATGATTTCGAAGAATATCTTTGGCTCGTAGTGCAAAGATGAGCAGTGTGTTTAGATGAACATGACTAATCGATGAATATCTTTGGCTGTAGTGCAAAGATGAATATTTGATTCCAGATATATATTGATTGATGTTACAGGATAAAAGATAGACGATGAAATTTTAAATTCATACATAGAAGATAGTAGTTTGCATTCTCTACTTAACTCTTCTAATGAATTATTATTTCATTTGCGAATATTGATTTAAAATTTGTTGTCTATTGTATTCTATTAGATTTTTCCTGTTGAAGACTAACGATAATTTGTTGTATATTATCTTAGTCATAATATTCTTTATTGGGCTAGTTGAGCTCACCCTTTTCCTTTTTGTTCCATTTTTCTTCTCGAGGAGGCGAGAATATAGCGAGTATTTAGTCTGGGGGTATGGAATGAAAGTTCTAGAGAGAGTTATTTAGTAGTCCTCACCATTTTTGTAAAATAATGTATCAATAAATGTGATGAGGATTTATCCGAGTATAGATATTGTCTAGAAGATAATATTTGTATTCAAACTCACGATTTTATTGTTGTAATAATAAAGTTGTAGTTGTTTACGTACTCATGTATTGACAACTCGTGAATGGGTGATGTATACCTATTTTGGGGCATCACGGTTGGTATCGAGCTTAGGGATATGATCTCCAATGAGATCGGGAATAGAATCAGGAGGGAGAGACGAGTAAATCCTTCGCTAGTGTGTCCTACCTAAGCTTATTTGTTAGTTGGTCAAGATATAGGGATATTATGTGATATATTGATTTCCTTAATTAACCCTTGTTTTATGACATGATATTTGAGAATGTCGATCGAGAATATTAACAATGGAAATGAGACCCGGAGACGCTCTGTACTCACCAACGAGGAGAACGCAACAGTGGCAATGTTCCTCCCGTGAACAACACCACCGAGCGAGATGATGAACGAAGGGATGTTTAGAAGCTTTTTGCAGTTCATGCAAAATCGACGAGGAGACTCGTGTTCAAAATATAGGAGGAAATGATAGCAATTCACGGGTTGTCACAAATGCAAGCGGTTTAAAAGTTGGGACCACGAATTTAAGGAAAGCCGGATCCGATCATAAGCGGAAACATGGGTCAAGCAAATTACCAAGATATTCGATGTCTTGGGATGCACGGAGAACGAAGGTTCCATTCGCCACCTTTATGTTCCATGGCGAAAGCGGATCATGGTGGGAGTGCGTGAAGCGCACTCCATCCACCAAGACTCAAGATGTCTTGGGAGGCGTTTGAAACTATTTAATGACAAATACTTTCCGAAAGTGTTCATCATATGAAGGAAGTGGAGTTCATCGATTAGAACAAAACAACATGACGGTGTCTCGAAGACGAGGCAAAGTTTGCAGAGTTATCCGTGTTTGCACCTCATTTGGTGGAGAATGAAGAACGATGACGCGAATGTTTCGAGAGGTTTGAAACCCCAAGATAATGACAATATCTCATTTTTCATAAATTTTCTCTATTCAGAGATGTTGTTAACAGGGGCTCAATGGTTAGAAGCGAGATAACGAGTATGTTCAACCAAGGACCATAACCGAGGATCATACCGAGAGATAGCGATCACGTAATAACAATAACCGGCGGAGAAAGAAGCAGACGGACAAAAATGGTAACCACTGGTGGTAATCATAGCCATGAAAATAGAAGAAGCGAGTCAGAGGAGATTTTAAAAAGAGGAGATTTAACAACGATTACGTGAAGACGACAGCGCAAGCGCGAAGAAGAATCGGTTCTAAGGGAGGAGAACGACCACCGGTTATATGCTATAAATGCGGAAAGAGGATATATCGATTCAAGCGCCGCACAACAATTCAAGGTATGCTATAATTGTAGAAAGGAAGGACATATCGCCGAGATCAGAGATTGTGCAGAAGCGAAACCTAGTTCAATGGGGACGGTGACTCAAAAGACTATCGTAAAAGTCAAAGTCAACGGTTCCTTAAGAAGAGCGTTTGTTGTGGATCGGTCAAAATGCGAGGAACCCAAACGAGGTGATCACGGGTAAGTTTATTTATAAATTCTTGCGAAGTTTATTGTGAGACCCCAAATTTTATGAAATAAAAGTGTTCAATTTTTCTATTTTGGTGAATAGTTAAATTGATAAAAGTTTAAAGTTAAGGGTCATATTTGAAAATTTTTCAAAGTAGACATGTTTGTCATAAAATACCCTTGATTATTATTCACGAGTTACTATTCACTAAGTTACTATTCACTAAAATTACTATTCACTCTAGTATTGTTCACTCTAGTATTTGGGACACTTTTTTTGTGTCTGAGTTACTTATTCACTAAGTTACTATTCACCGAAATTACTATTCACTCTAGTATTGTTCACTAAAGTATTTGGGACACTTTTTGTGTCGAGTACTATTCACGAGTTACTATTCACAAATTACTATTCATGAGTTACTATTCACCCAACAAAATATTTTATGAAAATAACTACGGAAGTTTTACTGGTTGACATTGTTGAACTCATTGTGGTCGCCCCCCAAAATAGTATACACAACACCCATTCCGAGTCGCCAAATACATGGTACAAAAAGCAAACTACAACTTCAATAATACAAATGTCGTGTGAAATACGACAATATATATCATGAGTTTAAATATAATATTGTCTTCTAGACAATATCCACATGCAAATAAATCCCCATCATAATTATTGATTCATTATTTTACAAAATGGTGAGGATTACTAAACAACTCTCTCTAGAACCTTCATTCCATACCCCGACTAAGACTCGCTACATTCTCGCCTCCCGAGAAGAAAAAAATGGAACAACAAGGAAAAAGGGTGAGCTTAACTAGCCCAATAAAGAATATTATGACTAAGATAATATACAACAAATTATCGTTAGTCTTCAACAGGAAAAATCGATAGAATACAATAGACAACAAGTTTCAGATCAATATTCGCATAGCTGAAATAATAATTCATGTAAGAGTTACGTAGAGAATGAAATCTACTATAATCTATGAATTTAAATATCCATCATCAATATTTTATCCTCGTAACATCAATCAATATACATCCGAATCAAATATTCATCTTTGCACTATGTGCCAAAGATATTCATCATTGGTCATGTTCATTTAAACACTGCTCATCTTTGCACTACTCAGCCAAAGATATTAATCAATCGGTCATGTTCATCTCAACACTGCTCATCTTTGCACTACAGCCAAAGATATTCTTCAGAAATCATTCATCTTCGCCTACATGTGCCAAAGATATTCAATAATATTATCATTTAAGACCGAGGATGATAAAAAATATTTTTAAGAAACGAATCCAAAGTGAAACAAAATGACAAGGATTAAGGATTAAGGATTCAGTACTTGGTTTTATCCACGCCCAAAAATACCTCAAAAATAATCATAGTGGTGTAAAATTCAAGAATGATCAAAACATGGATACAATCGAGTTAGTATCCGAATAGATATTTTGGACTTAAAAGAAGAAATTTTATTTTTCTATTGAATAAGATCAGATATCGTGAATAAGGCAGATATACGTGAATAGTAACTCGACACCAAAAGATAGAAATTCCACAAAAACATTTTCACGCTTCATTAATAGTACTCGTGAATAAGAACTCGTGAATAAGAACTCATGAATAAGAACTCGTGAATAGTAACTCATGAATAAGAACCCATGAATAGTAACCCCGACATGAAAAAGTTCCAAATTTGATAAAAACTTCAGATCAACATTTCAAAGATAATGATATTGAAGAAATAATATCATTACGAAAAAAAAAAATATCCCTTACCTCGAAAGATCAAGATTTCTAAATTTAAACACCGGATATAAAGGCTATGACTTGGACTTGCATCAGTATAGCAATACTCAAAGTATACTCAAAATACTCACAAGAATACGCTCGATAATATAGAGAGAAAACTTCAGCTTTCGTGTGATTTTCAATTTAACCCAAGACCCTATTTATATGAAATCTTTAGAACACCAAAGCAGTAAAATTTAATAAATTAATAATATAATTATATTATTTTCTACACATGTCTAGAATCTGATTTCAGCCATCAAACACATGCCACCTTCTAGAAAAAATAAGAAAAACGTTTTTCTAATTTTAAATATTTTAAACTTCCAAAATCAATTATTTTGAGAGCTTGAATTTCAATAATTCATAATAAATAGCCCTTTCATCAGAAAATTCGAATCTCGCGAGTTTTTATAGGAAATTCAATTCTCTACAACTTTGCAGAAGAAAGTTTTTCCAAATTCCAATCAGAAATTGACCAAATCCACAAACGGGCAATTTTACAAAGCTATAATCAAATTTCTCAATCAATAAATGGGGTCCACCGACATGTTTAACATGTTTTAAACATTTATTGCAACAAAAATACTCTTCCTCCTCGTATACTCATATATCCCACATTCGTTGTAAAAATATCACCGTTAATATATTATTAAAATAATATATTTAAACGAATTATTTTATCGAAAAAGATAAAATATTAATTTTCAACAATTGTCATTTTAAAATTTTCTCCATCTATATCCACATAAAATCAATATTTTCCTCATCATAAAAATCAATAATTAATTATTCACAAATAATATTACTGTAATCACAATATTGACAACCAAGTAGTTCCTCAGAAAGAGGGGCTTTCCAATAAGAATTTCTTCATCTTGGCGCCGCAATTAGGTGACCAAACCTCTCCTTAGATGTAACTTTCTAGACATTGCCAATAATGTTATCTAATAATATTATTCAGATAATATGAATTATTGCTTCGATAATGAAAGATACCGTGTAATGACAATTATTAAAACAACAAAGAATATAAAATATCAACGTAGCAATTATTAACTCAATAAAATAATCGAACAAAGAATTATCGTGTAACCATTATTGAGTAAAGTGCCTTCTTCACGTAAGAATCAATAATTGGTGCAATACCAAGTGCTACTGCTCAACAACGCAGATTAGTGTGTTTTAACCACCGGGTATTCCAACAAAGATAATTCGTGAATAACTACGCCGTTATTTAAAAACAACTTATATTTGTCGTTTTCTTCATCCAATCGCTTTCGTTATGGGCTCACACATGGTCATTTTGTCAGCATTTAATATTCCCGACCGCATTTAATATTCCACGACCAAACGAATATTCCCCGACGATAATGAATATTTTATAACCACTGCTTAATTTGAAATATTTGCATATTTAACCCTTAACTATCCACATTAATCAAATCAACCCTTACTATTTCAAAATAATAAATAAAGGAAATTCCTTTTATTTAAAAAAATTTCGGTCTTACAACCTCCCTCCTTATGAAATTTCGTCCTCGAAATTGACGACGCATTCTGGTGTTTCAAAAGGTGAGGATACTCGCTTTCATTTTCGTTTCCAATTCCTGTGTCATTTCCTCTATAAAGCATGATTCCTCCACAAAACTTTAACTTGTGGTATGACCTTTCATGCCGTAGGACATGCTCCTTCCTATCCAAGATCTTGACAGTACCTCCTCACACGTTAAGTCTTTGGCTATCTCGTCCCGGTTCTAACTCAATAACGTGGTTCGGGTCTTTCACATATTTATTGAAGTATGATATGTGAAACACATTATGAACACGAGACATACTCGGAGGTAACGCAAGTCTATAGGCTACATTTCCTACTCGGTCAAGAATTTGAAATGGACCAATAAATCGTGGATTGAGCTTTCCTCTCTTCCCAAATCTTGTAACTCCCTTCCATGGAGCAACTCGCAACAATATTAAATTCCATGTCCTTTCGATGAAGATCCGCATAACTCTTTTGTCGATCTTGTGCCGTTTGTATACGTTGTCGAATCATTAGTCATACGTACTAACTCGGGTCCCAACAATGTTGCTTCACCCACCTCATCCCAACATATTGGGGAACGACACTTTCGTCCATATAATGCTTCAAATGGAACCCTGCCTATGTTTAATAACTATTGTTGTATGAGAATTCCACCAATGGCAAGTACTTATCCCAACTTCCTTTGAAATCTAGGACACAGAGTTTTAATATATCTTCAAGAGTTTGAGTAGTCCTTCGATTGCCCATCCGCTTGAGGATGGTATGCCAAACCGAATCGTAAATTGTGTCTATAGCTTTCTAACCCAAAATCATGAAGTGAATCTTGGGTCACGATCTAAAACTATGGATACTTGGCATGCCATGCAATCTCACAATCTTATTTACGCACATACGAGAAAGACGTTCAAGGAATAAGTCTCTCGATCGGTAAGAAATGAGCAGACTTGGTTAATCTATCAACAATAACCCAAATAGCATTGATGCCTTGAGAAACCGCAGGAAGACCCGTAATCTAAATCCATAGTAATGTGTTCCCACTTCCATTCCTAATCTCAAGTGGTTGTAACGGACCCTTAGGTACAAGATGCTCGCGCTTTTACACGTTGGCAAGTTAAACACATCGAGATAAACTTTGCAATCTCTCTTCATATTGTTCCACCAAAATGTATGTCAAGATCACGATACATTTTAGTACTTCCAGGATGGATTGCAAATGGCGATTGTGTGCCTCCATCATAATCTTGTACTTCAAATCGTAGTCGTTAGAACACAAAGTCTCAGAGTGGACTCAAGTATCAATTCTCGCCCTAATAGCTCCTTCAGATTTCTTCTTCATACGATCAACTCGGGTCGCTGGCTCGAGCAACCTTAACTTTTTCTATTAAAGTTGGCTCTATGTCAGATACCGACATCATCGCACTCGCTCCTAAGATATAATCTTCTACTCACCGTGTCGCCTACCACGCTCGCTTTTCAGGATGGCATGATCGTAACATGTCTTTGAAATGAGTCTCTCTCTTGAGTTCTTCAAGCTCTTCCCACATTCCTCGCTCCATTCGAATTTTGTATCTCTACGAAGTCATTGCGTTAATGGAATAGCGATTCGAGAATATCCTTCAACGAATCTCCGATAATAACCAACTAAGCTTCTAGAAAGCTACGCCTTTCTTCGATAATCGACTTTAGTTGCTCTCAATCGTGACTCATATCCCAATCTTGGATAAGACGTCACAATGACACCTATCGCTTTCTTATCGCATCTAATACGACGCCCCTACAGAGAGTTCGCTTAGGTGAATTCCACAAAGGAAGTCACAAGATAAAGGTTCGGTACCAAATTTATAGTTGAATTTTTAACTCCAAGTTCAATAGAGCCATTCGATATGAGATTTTAGAAATGAGTTTCAGACTTAGGGTTCAAAGTCGATACAAAATTTAATATCGCTTTGGGAGTAAGCCAAGAAATTCTTCAGAAATACGCCAGGAAAATCAATAACAACAGAATATTATTCAAATCGACGTGTCTTTATTCAAATCCATAACATGGACTAAGAAAACTTGACATCCGTAATAAACGAATGACTTCATGGCTTGATATGGAAATGTTTGACTACAATGGTTTGATTGCTTGAATTCAATAACAAAGTTGCTTAGGAATATGAAAACTAACAACCTTACAAAAGCAATCAATTTGGCATGATGAGTAGTTAACCTTAAAATCACATCAAAAGCAAATATCTCTATGAAATAAGGTTAATGTGTAATGTGATAGTGCCAACTTGAATCAAGCAAGATTTTTAAACAACGGATGTAATGAAAGTTTCTCCTAATGGAGTCTCCACAGATAGGTCAAAGTTTAATTTCTCCGTAGTCAAGTTCAAACGTTGAGCGCAAGTAAGAGAGATAAAAGAATGGGTAGTAACCAATATCTAGTAAGGTATATACTTCGCAAGAATTTATAATTAACTAACCCCGTGCTAACTTCGTTTGGGTTCCTCGCATTTTGACCGACCACAACAAACGCTTCTTCCTAATCGTTGACTTTGACTTTTTTCGGGATGTTTTTGAGTCACCGTCCTCATTGAACTAGGTTTATTCATCGCATAATCTCGAGCGATATGTCCTTCCTTTCCACAATTATAGCATACCTTGAATGTTAGGCGCTTTGATCGATATGTCCTCTTCCCCGATTTGTAATATATGACCGGTGGTCGTTTCTCCTCCCTTAAAACTAGTTGCATCAAGGCCGACGCCTTCACATGGTCGTTGTTGAATCTCCTCTTTTAAAATCTCCTCCCGACTCGCTTCTTCTATTTTCATGGCCACGATTACCACCGAGTGGTTACCGCTTTTGTTCAGTATTCTTCTTTCTCCGCCGGGTTATCATTATTCGATGATCGCTATCTTCTTGAGATGATCCTCGGTTATGGTCCCTCGGTTGAACGTACTCGTTATCTCGCTTCTAACAACCGAGCCCCGCTGACAACATCTAAATAGAGAGAAAATTTACGAGAAATGAGATATCGACGTATGTCGGGTTTCAAACCTCTCGTAAACATCCGCGCCATACGCTCCTCATTCTCCACCAAATGAGGTGTGAACTCGATAACTCATGAACTTCGCCCGTCATCGGGACCGCCATGTTATTCTCGCTTCTAGTCTAATAAACTCCACTTCCTTCATACGACGAATACTTTCGTGGAAGTACTTGTCATTGAACTGCTTCTCAAACGTCTCTCACGACATACGCCGAAGTGCAAATGATGGGTACGCCTCACGATTCCCACCAAGAATCGCCTCGCCACACTTAACATAAAGGCGCGAATGGAACTTTCGTTCCTCCCGCATCCCAAGACATCGAATATCTTGGTAATTTGTTTGACCCACGCCTCCGCCTTTAATCGGATCCGCTTTCCCTGCACTCGGTGGTCCCAACTCTTTGAATCGCCACGTGACCACCCGTGAATTGCTATCATTTCTCCTCAGATTTTGAACACGAGTCTCCTCCTCTCCGATTTTGCATGAACCGCAGAAAGCTTCTAAACATCCCTCGCTCATCATCTCGCCGTTGGTGTTGTTTCACAGGAGGAACATTACCAAATACCATTGACGTTCTCCTCGTTGGTGAAGACAGCATCTCCACGGTCTCATTTGCTCCATGTTAATATTCTCAATCGACATTCTCAAATCTTGTCATAAAATAAGGGTTAATTAAGGAAATTAATATATCACATAATATCCCTATATATCGACCAACTAACAAATAAGCTTAGTAGTAGGACACACTGGCGGATTTACTGCTCTCCCTCCTAGTTTTATTCCCGATCTCCGCCAGAGATCATATCCCTAAGCTCGATATTAACTGTGACGCCCCAAAATAGGTATACACAACACCCATTCTCGAGTCGCCAAATACATGGTACAAAAAAAGCAAACTACAACTTCAATAATACAAATGTCGTGTGAAATACGACAATATATACTGTGAGTTTAAATATAATATTGTCTTCAGACAATATCCACATGCAAATAAATCCCCATCATAATTATTGATTCATTATTTTACAAAAATGGTGAGGACTACTAAACAACTCTCTCTAGAACCTTCATTCCATACCCCACTAAGTACTCGCCACATTCTCGCCTCCCGAGAAGAAAAAATGGAACAACAAGGAAAAGGGTGAGCTTAACTAGCCGGTAAAGAATATTATGACTAAGATAATATACAACAAATTATCGTTAGTCTTCAACAGGAAAAATCGATAGAATACAATGACAACAAGTTTCAGATCAATATTCGTTAGATTGAAATAATAATTCATGTAAGAGTTACGTAGAGAATGAAATCTACTATAATCTATGAATTTAATAAATCCATCATCAATATTTTATCCCTCGTAACATCAATCAATATACATCCGAATCAAATATTCATCTTTGCACTACAGACAAAGATATTCATCGATTGGGTCATGTTCATTTAAACACTGCTCATCTTTGCACTACAGCCAAAGATATTAATCAATCTATCATGTTCATCTCAACACTGCTCATCTTTGACTATGTGCCAAAGATATTCTTCAGAATCATTCATCTGCACTACAGCCAAAGATATTCAATAATATTATCATTTAAGATCGAGGATGATGAAAAATATTTTTAAGAAAACGAATCCAAAGTGAAACAAAATGACAAGGATTAAGGATTAAGGATTCGTACTTGGTTTTATCCACGCCCAAAAATACCTCAAAAATAATCATAGTGGTGTAAAATTCAAGAATGATCAAAAACATGGATACAATCGAGTTAGTATCCAGAATAGATGTTTTGGACAAAAAGAAGAAATTTTATTTTTCTATTGAATAAGATCAGATATCGTGAATAAGATCTTAGATATCGTGAATAAGGTCAGATATCGTGAATAAGGCCAGATACGTGAATAGTAACTCGACACCAAAAGATAGAAATTCCACAAAAACATCTTCACGCTTCATGAATAGTACTCGTGAATAAGAACTCGTGAATAAGAACTCATGAATAAGAACTTCGTGAATAGTAACTCATGAATAAGAACCCATGAATAGTAACCCGAACATGAAAAAGTTCCAAATTTGATAAAAACTTCAGATCAACATTTCAAAGATAATGATATTGAAGAAATAATATCATTCGCGAAAAAAAATAATATCCCTTACCTCGAAAGATCAAGATTTTAATTTAAACACCGGATATAGGCTATGACTTGGACTTGACCAGTATAGCAATACTCAAAGTATACTCAAAATACTCACAAGAATACGCCGATATTATAGAGAGAAACTTGATTTCGGTGTGATTTTCAATTCTAACCCAAGACCCTATTTATAGAAATCGCTTAGAACACCAAAGCGTAAAATTTAATAAATTAATAATATAATTATATTATTTTACACATGTCTAGAATCTGATTTCAGCCATCAAACACATGCCACCTTCTAGAAAAAAATAAGAAAAACGTTTTTTCTAATTTTAAATATTTTAAACTTCCAAAATCAATTATTTTGAGCTTTGGAATTTCAATAATTCATAATAAATAGCCCTTTCATCAGAAAATTCGAATCTCACGAGTTTTTATAGGAAATTCAATTCTCTACAACTTTGCGAAGAAAGTTTTTCCAAATTCCAATCAGAAATTGACCGAAATCCACAAACGGGCAATTTTACGTGTTATAATCAAATTTCATCAATAAAATGGGATCCACCGACATGTTTAACATGTTTTAAACATTTATTGCAACAAAAATACTCTTCCTCCTCGTATACTCATATATCCCACATTCGTTGTAAAAATATCACCAGTTAATATATTATTAAAATAATATATTTAAATGAATTATTTTATCGAAAAAGATAAAATATTAATTTTTAACAATTGTCATTTTAAAAATTTTCTCCATCTATATCCACATAAAATCAATATTTTCCTCATCATAAAAATCAATAATTAATTATTCACAAATAATATTACGTAATCACAATATTGACAACCGTGTAGTTCTGTGAAAGAGGGGCATTCCAATAAGAATTTTTCTTCATCTGCGCAATTAAATTAGGTGACCAAACCTCTCCTTGTATGTAACTTTCTAGACATTGCCAATAATGTTATCTAATAATATTATTCAGATAATATGAATTATTGCTTCGATAATGAAAGATACCGTGTAATGACAATTATTGAAACAACAAAGAATATAAAATATCAACGTAGCAATTATTAACTCAATAAAATAATCGAATAAAGAATTATCAGAACCATTATTGAAGTAGTGCCTTCACGTAAGAATCAATAATTGGTGCAATACCAAGTGCTGCTACCTGTTCAACAACGCAGATTAGTGTGTTTTAACCACCGGGTATTCCAAAAAGATAAACTGTGAATAACTACGCCCGTTATTTAAAAACAACTTATATTTGTCGTTTTCTTCATCCAATCGCTTTCAGTTATGGGGCCCACACATGGTCATTTTGCAGGTTGCATACGAATATTCCTAATCGCATTTAATATTCCACGACCAAACGAATATTCCCAAGCGATAATGAATATTTTATAACCACTTGCTTAATTTGAAATATTTGCATATTTAACCCTTAACTATCCACATTAATCAAATCAACCCTTACTATTTCAAAATAATAAATAAAGGAAATTCCTTTTTATTTAAAAAAATTTCGGTCTTACAACTACTCTTCAGTAGTAAAAGTCTGAAGAATACGCGTGTGGTTGCATAGTAAGACGGTAGATTGATTATCGATGCTTATGTGAGAAATCACTCGGTTTGATTCCATTATTGTCGATTAATAATATGAATTATTATAGCGATAATGACGTTTTGTTTTATTCAGTATTATTAACGTAATAAAATGCGAAACATCTTTTTATATAAAATGTAATACTTTATTAAAGTTATTCTATAAATAGAATATATTATATTTTATTATGATAGTGTTGCGTAGTGTTTGCGTAGTAAAATGTTTTTATATAAATAGAATATATGATATTTTATTTAAAAGATTTTGCTTTAAATATGGACCGTCGATTAAAGTAAATCAATCTGGACCGTTCATGGATTAATTACTATGCATTCTATTTTCCTATAAATGAAGCTTATTCCTTCATTATTTTCTTACTTAATTCACCGAAACTCTAGAGAGAAATTATAGAGAGAAGTTATAGAGAGAAAATCTATAGAGAAAGAAGAAAAGTATCCTCGCTACTTCACTTTTCCAATATTCAGGTTCTTCTAAGGTAAGGAATATTATTTGTTGTATTCGTAAGTGGGTGTTATTATTTCTTATTCATGAAGAGAACTTCGTTATTCCATTTATTATTATTCATTGGAATAACTGTAAAAAGTGGCATACCCTATACATAACCTCAGTATACACGGCAGATACCCTATACTTGGTGAAATCCTTATATTATTCCATTCTTATTTATTCATTGGAATAACTCGTATACGCTGAATCCCTTATACTTGGTGATCTTCTTCGTTATTCCATTCTTTATTATTCGCATTGGAATATCCTCAATTCGTGTGTTTTATATCTGGGACTGGTTCCATTGTTTATTATTTCGCATTTATTATTCTATTGGAATATCCTCGTCGTGTGTTTTACACCCTGGGACTGGTTCCATTGTTTATTATTATTCAAGCATTTATTATTCATTGGATCATCCCGTCGATTGTGAATTTCACCCGACCGTTCCGTTATTATTATTCTCGTTGGAATAACTTGCATCATGCCAAGCACCGCATGCATGGTGATTTCTTTTGTTATTCCATTCTTTATTATACCCAAATTGGTTAAAACTTTGACTTCTATACTCCATGAAATTAGTAGAATATCCTCGATATTTGCGTTTCATCCAGTATCTTTTCATGTAAATATTCTTCTGATCATTCTTAAATTTTACTCTACAAAACAGTATCTTGTTGACAATTTGGACGTTAATAAATCCTAGAGAAATTAATTCTTGAACTTGTTTTATTAAATTCTTATATCATTGTCATCATCCTCATGTTTATATTATGTTGAAAGTTATCTTTGGCTTACGTGCATAGATGAACTTAGTATGATTATGACTGTGGTTCATTCGGTATAATCATGGCTTGATATAAATGATGTGACAAAAGTCCTCAAATGGCTCTGTAATGCGTTGATGGATAGTTTTTGGTATGATTATGACCTGGGGTGATTCGGTATAGTCGTGACCCATGATAATTTGATGAAAATCCTTGACCGTGGTATGAGGATGATTAGATATTGTGGTTTATTCATCAAACCGAGTCTTAGTGATAAAAATTGAGGAAAACCTTTTAAAACCTAAAAGATAGTAGACTTTATTTTCTACTTGACTTTTTAATGGATTCACATTCATTTACGCATTAAACCGGTTGTCTATTGTATTTTATCGGTTTAACATTTGTTGAAGGCTAATGATAATTTATTCTCGCATTATCTTAGTCATAATATTTCTTCTTGGGCTAGTTGAGCTCACCCTTTCTTTCACCGTTTCTCTGTGAAATGAGAACATACCGGGACGAGAGCCTGGGAAATGAGTAATGGTCCAGAGGATAGCATTAGTAGTCCTCACTATTCTCGTGAAATAGTGTGATAATAGTTGTAATGAGGACTCCTTTTGAGTTTGTATAATATCTAGTAGACAATATTTGTATTCAAACTCACGGTTTATGTCGTATTGCATACCTACGCTTATATTAGTAAGTTGTATTTGAATTTATGTACGTGTAAGTGGCGACCCAAGATGGGTGACGATACCTAATTTTGGGGGCGCCACAGGTTGGTATCGAGCTTAGGATATGATCCCCTGGCCGAGATGTGAGATAAGAACTAGGAGGGGAGAGACGGGAATTCTTCGTTAGTATATGACCTACCTAAATTTATTTGGTATTTAATTGGTCGGTCGAGTATAGAGATAATATGTGATATGTTAATTAACCCTTGTTTTTGTGACGGTGTTTGAGAATGACATCCGAAAATGCCGAGATAAGCAATGAAGCACATGAGAGTGTTGATTCATTTCAAACAAAAGGTAACGACCAACAACACGATAATAATCATAATGGTGGCAACGATTATCTCGTATAATGATAACCATCATGGGGAAATTATCATGCTAAGAATGGTAACCACTTTTGTGGTAATCATGGCAAAGATAATAGATGTGGAAATTGCAAGAAGAGAAGGTTTTAGCTCATTTTTGTTGTGCACCAAAGTCAAGTCTAGTCGGGACGGTGGCACCAAAGGTGGATATGGACAAAACAAAGTCGTTGGTTTTAGGAAGTGCATTTTTCATGACTTCTCAAAAAGCGAGTAAACCGAACGGGTTAGTTAGCAGGTTAGTTAATTATAAATTACGTAAGTCTATACCTTATAAGATTCCTGGTTCTACACATTATTTTATCTCTCTTGCTTATGCTCAACGCTTAAATTTGACTCAAGAAGTTAAACTTTGACTTATTAGTTGAAACTTTGTTAGTAGGAGCCTTCGTTATCGCTTACTATTTTTAAATCTTGTTTGATTCAAATAAACACTTTCACGTTACCTGTCGATCTTATCTTTTTGAAAACAGTTGCCTTTGATGTGATTTTAGGAATCAATTGGTTAACTACTCATCATGCTTTTCGTAAGGTTGTTAGCTTTTATATTCATAACCAACCTGTTGTGCGAATTCAAGTAACCAAACTACTAAAGTCAATTATTGTCATATCAAGCCATAAGTAAAGAGCCCCGAACCTTTCGTTGTTGACTTCCTTGTGTGGAATGCACCAAGCAAAGCTTCAGTAGGCGTACATCGTGAATGAAGATGGCAAGTTTATAGGTATCATTGTGAGGTGCTATCTGGGTAAGGGATAGAAGTCACGGTTGGTATCAATGTGACGTATTATCCAAGTCTTGGATGAGAGTCAGCATTTTGAATGATATTTCTATTATTAATAAATTTCCGGTGTATTCTTGAAGACTTCTTAGCCTACTTAGAGCGTGAAATCGAATTTCATATTGACCCCAAAGATAAAACCCATTTCTTAAACCTCAAATATTTCTTCAACTAAAAGGATCTCATTTACGTGGATTATGATGAAAGTCATAATAAAAGTATAGAACTGATGAAAATCATGGGTATATGAAGTATTAGTAAGTTTTATGATGAGTTATGTTGGTTAGTATGTGAGAACATGAAAGTTTCTTAGAAATCACAAAGAGTTGAAAATCAGATTTTGGTGAAAAACGTAACATGAAATTCAATTGACCATATCTCCTATTATATTTTGAATTTTTGAGTGTGGTCAAGTCCTAGAGTTAGATCTATGAGTTACCTAACTAATCCAAGTGGAACTACTGGAAAAGGTGTTGTAGATTTTTGTGTGGACTGATTTTAGCAAAGGAGTGCAAAGCTGCAAAAAACCGAAAAAGCTGCTGCCATGATTTTAGAGGGGCTGTTTCGGCCACTTAATTAGTGAGAAAAATTCAGTCTTTTGGGACATGAAAATATATGTTATAAAGTACCTCCTGTCCAAAAATGAGCTCATTCTGACTTAAAATGAACAAGTT
Organism: Panax quinquefolius; assembly: GCA_020205615.1. Lineage (NCBI taxonomy): Eukaryota > Viridiplantae > Streptophyta > Magnoliopsida > Apiales > Araliaceae > Panax > Panax quinquefolius. The sequence continues at coordinate 32,089,565 of CM035161.1, read as the reverse complement.
ATGACTATTTCAATATTTAGGTTTTTTGACGAAAACCTGGAGGCTCACATTAATATGTGTAAGGTCCTACCAAGATTTGGGAATTTTTGGAGTTAAACTTGAGGTAGCTAATTTCTTAAGGAATTAATTAGAAATTGATTTTTGAAAAATAGTAAATGAATTTTAAAAATTCCGAGAAAAATATATTTTCATTATGGGACTATATTATGCTAAATCCCAGAAAAGAAATATTTTTGGGACTAATTTGGTATTTTTCATGGAAATAGTTTAGTTACGAACATATGAGTTAAATATGTTATTGAAAGTAACAAAGTTGAAAATAGAATTTTATGGCTAGAGAATCCTATATAGAGTATATGCATATTTTTTTGATGAGGGATTTGATAATTGGTGATGATATCGTATGAGTATGGCATTTTTGAATGATTAAATGCATTATATGGTAAAGCGTAAACAATTGAGATAAATTATTTATAAATTTAAGAAGTGATTAAAATATTGTTATTGTGACACCCCCAAAATAGGTATACATCACCCATTTCGAGTTGTTCAATACATGGCATGTAAACAACTACAACTTTATTATTACAACAAGAAAGCGTGAGTTTGAATACAAATATTATCTTCTAGATAATATCTATACTCAAATAAATCCTCATCACATTTATTGATACATTATTTTACAATAATGGTGAGGACTACTAAACAACTCTCTCTAGAACCTTCATTCCATACCCCACTAAGTACTCGCTACATTCTCGCCTCCCGAGAAGAAAAATGGAACAACAAGGAAAAGGGTGAAATTTCAACTAGCCCAAAGAAGAATGTTATGACTAAGATAATATACAACAAATTATCGTTAGTCTCCAACAGGAAAAAATCGATAGAATACAATAGACAACAAGTTTCAGATCAATATTCGCAATGAAATAATAATTCATGTAGAAGAGTTACGTAGAGAATGAAATCTACTATAATCTATGAATTTAAATACCATCATCAATATTTTATCCTCAGTAACATCAATCAATATTCATCTCAAATCAAATATTCATCTTTGCACCAGGTGCCAAAGAAATATCATCAATCTGGCCGTATGTTCATCTCAACACCTGTTCATCTTTGCACTACGGGCCAAAGATATTCTTCAGAAATCATTCATCTTTGCACTACAGACCAAAGATATTCCATAATATCATCATTTAAGACTGAAGATTATGGAAAATATTTTTAAAGAAACGAATCCAGTGAAACAAAATGACAAGGATTAAGGATTAAGGATTCGTACTTTATTTTATCCACGTCCAAAAATACCTCAAAAATAATCATAGTGGTGTAAAATTCAAGAATGATCAAAACAGGATACAATCAAAGCTAGTATCCGAATAGATATTTTGGAATTAAAAGAAAATTTTTATTTTTCGATGAATAGTCTAAGATTCGTGAATAAGATCAGATACGTGAATAAAGGCCAGATACGTGAATAGTAACTCTCACACCAAAAGTTCCAAATTTGATAAAAACTTCAGATCAATATTTTAGCATAATGATATTGAAGAAATAATATCATTACGAAAAAATAATATCCCTTACCGAAAAGATTAGTACTTTAATTTGGAATCTAGGGTATAGTCTTTCAAGGAAACTTCAGACCGCCTAACAATACTCAAAGTATATTCAAAATACTCACAAGAATACGCCGATAATATAGAGAGAGAAAACTTCAATTTCGGTGTGATTTTTAATTCTAACCCAAGACCCTATTTATAGGAAACGCTTTAACACCAAAAGCGTAAAATTTAATAAAATATTAATATATATATTAAAATTTCTACGCCTAACCTTCCTAGATCTGATCTCAGCTCATTATGCACATGTTATAGCCCACAAAACAAACAAAAAACGTTTTTATTATTTAAAATATTTTAAACTTTCAAAAATCAATTATTTTGACTTCGTAACTTCAATAATTCATAATAAATAGCCCTTCTATTAGAAAATTCGAATCTCATGAGTTTTTATAGGAAATTCAATTTCTACAACTTTTCAGAAGAAAGTTTTTCCAAATTCCAAATAGAAATTGACCGAAATCCACAAACGGGGATTTTACAGTTATAATCAAATTTCAAATAATAAATGGGGTCCACCGACATGTTTAACATGTTTTAAACATTTATTGCAACAAAATACTCTTCCTCCTCAGATACTCATATATCCCACATTCGTTGTAAAAATATCACCATTATTATATTATTAAAATATAATAATATATTTAAATGAATTATTTTATCGAGAAAAAGTTAAAATTTCAATTTTCAACAATTGTCACATTAAAAATTTTCTCCATCTATATCCACATAAAATCAATATTTTCCTCATCATATGAATCAATAATTATTTATTCATAAATAATATTCTGTAATCACAATATCGACAACCAGCGCTTCCTCAAAGAAAGAGGGGCTTTCCAATAAGAATTTCTCTCCTTCTCGCGCCGCAATTAGGTGACCAAACCTCTCCTTAGATAGAACTTTCTAGACATTGCCAATAATGTTATCTAATAATATTATTCAGGATAATATGAATTATTGCTTCGATAGTAAAAAATGTCAGTAATGACAATTATTGAAACAACAAAGAATATAAAATATCAACACAAAGAATTATTAAATCAATAAAATATTGAGCAAGAATTATCGTGTAACCATTATTGAGTAGTGCCTTCTTACGTAAGAATCAATAATTGGTGCAATCTGAGTATCTATCGTGTGTTTTAACCAATCGAGTATTTTAATAAAAGATTAACCGTGAATAACTACGCCTGCTATTTTTAACCAACTTATATTTGTCGCTTTCTTCATCCAATCGCTTTATCGTTATGGGGCCCACACGTGGTCGCTACCGTCGCATTTAATATTCCTCGACAAAGATTTAATATTCCACGACCAAACGAATATTCCCCGACAACAATGAATATTTTATAACCACTGCTTATTTTGAAATATTTCAGATTTTACCCATAACCGTAAGACCCAAAGATTTATAAATAAAGATGAATTTTTCTATAAATATTATTTTGAATATTATGGAATAAATTTGATATAATGTTATAGTTGTGGGTAATATTTATAAATTTTGCAAAGTATGCAAGTTGTTATAAAATATTCATTCGGGTGGGGAATATTCTTTTTTGTTAGGGAATATTAAACAACTACTCAATCATTGGTGGACCCCACAATGTAATTATTATCTGATTGAGAAAACGAAAAAAATATTTTATAAAAATAACGGCGGAGGTGTTACAAGAATAAACCTGTTGAACTACCCGGTGGTAAAAATAAGATGTCTGGCGTGGTTGCATAGTAGACATAGCGGTATTGATTATTGATGCTTACGTGAGAAGTCACTCTTCATTATGCTCAATTATTACTACTGATAATTCTTTGCATCATATCTCTTATATTATTGATTCAATTATTGTCACAAAGATTATCATCACATATAATATGTTATAGTATTAAATCAATAATTGAGACGACAAGTTATAAATGATTAATAATTGTTGAAAGATTAAATATGTGTTGATGAAAAATAAAATGAATTATGGTAAGTTTGATTATTTTATGGGGGCTCATATATCATCATCATCTAAGAGTCTCTTCGTCAATAGTAATTACCATTGTGAATAGTATTTACCTTCGTCAATAGTAATTACCTTCGTCGATAGTAATTACCCTTGTGAATAGTATTTACCTTCGTCGATAGTATTTACCTTCGTTAATAGTAATTACCTTTACCGGATGTCGAACCACTTGTCGTTTCACATTACTGCGCCGAACCACTTGTCGTTTCACATTCTGGTGCGTCAAACCACTTTTCTTTTCACATCATTAGTCGTCTGCCACTTGCCTTTTCATTTTTGCGGCGGTCTAAGCTAGAAATCTTCTATAAATAGAGGCCTAGGGCTTCATTATTTTCACGAATTCATTCAAGCTATAGAGAGAGAAAGTATAGAGAGAATAAGAGAAAGAAGAAGAGTATTTTGTTCTTACACCGCTGCTGCGATATTCAATCTCCTACCAAAAAGTAAGGGTGTTATTCTTTCTTATTCATGAAGAGAACTGTTGTTATTCCATTGCTTATTATTACATTGGAATAACTTTGTATATACGTGGTTTACCCTATACTTGGTGACATTCTTCTATTATTACATTGGAACATCCATGCCTCATGCGTGTTTTTTTGGGACTGGTTCCACTTTATTATTATTACATTGGAACATCCACATGCATGTGTTTTACACCGGACTGGTTAAAATCTTTATTATTATACATTGGAACATCTTGTCGTGTGTTTTACACGGACTGGGTAAAATCTTTATTATTATTCTGTTGGAACATCACATCTCGTGTGTTTTTTGTGGGACTGGTTCCATTCTTTATTATTACATTGGAACATCACATGCATGCGTTTCACGGACTGGTTCCGTTATTTATTATTCATTGGAATAACTCATGCATGCGATTCTATCGCATGCATGGTGATTTCTTTTGTTATTCTATTCTTTATTATACCCAGTTAGTTAAAACTTTGACTTCTATACTCCATGAAATTAGTGGAATATCCTTGATATTTGCGTTTCATCCAAAGATCTTTTCATGGAAATATTCTTCTTACGATCATTCTTGAATTTTACTCTACAAAACAAAGATCGTGTTGATAATTTGGACGTTAATAATTCTGGATAAAATAATTCTTGAACTTGTTTTATTGAATTCTTATATCATTGTCATCATCCTCATATTTTATATTATGTTGAAAGTCATCTACATGGCACTGTAGTGCATAGATGGACTTGGTATGATTATGACGAGAGACTATTCGATTGTAATCATGACCGTAATGTTACAAATGATGTGATAAAAATCCTCGAGTGGTAGTAGTGCATTGGTGGACAGTTGTTGGCATGATCATGACCATTAATGAATACACAAATATTCTCGCCCGTGAGTGCATGAATAATTGTGGTCGTGATATTAAAGAATATCCTTGGCCAGTAGTAGTGCGGGGTGATTCGATGATGTGGAATATTTATTAAAGTCGAGTCTAAATTTATAATAGTGATGAAAAACCTTTTAAAATCTAAAAGATAGTAGACTTTATTTTCACTTGACTCTTTTAATGGATTTCTTATTCATTGCGATTAAACCGGTTGTACATTGTATTTTATCGGTTTAACATTATTGAAGACTATTGATAATTTATTACGCATTATCTTAGTCATAATATTTCTTCTTGGGCTAGTTGAGCTCACCCTTTCTTTCTTTGTTCTCTCTTGAAATGAGAATATAGCTTGGGGACGAGCCTGGGAAGCAGTGATGGTCCCGAAGATAGCATTAGTAGTCCTCATTATTACGTGAAATAGTGTGATAATAATTATAATGAGGACTTTTTTTTGAGTTTGTATAATATCTAGTGAGCGATATTTGTATTTAAACTCACATGATTATGTCGTATTGTACCTAGCAGTTATGTTAATAAGTTGTATTTAAATTACATACCATGTAAGTGGCGACCCAAGATGGGTGATGTATACCTAATTTTGGGGCGTCACGGTTGGTATCGAGCTTTAGGATATGATCCACGGCTAAGATGTGAGAATAGTACTAGGAGGGAGGCAGGGAATACCTTCGCTAGTATGACCTACTAAGTTTATGTCTTTATTTTATTGGTTGGTCGGAAGATAGGGATAATTTGTTTATGTCAATTAACCTTTTGTTTTGTGGCAAGATGTCTGAAAATGACATTCGAGAATGTTGAGAATAAGAATGGAGTATGAGCGATCGTTGATTCACATATCAATAATCGAGGATAATGTGCATTAGAAGGCGACAATCCTCATGCAAACAACAACTTGACCAAATGATGAATGATCAAATGTTCAGAGGCTTTATGCGATTTATATGCAACAATGAAGATAGAGGCGACTCTGTCCAAAACGTAGGTGGAAACATGGAAAACTCTCGAAGCGGTCACCATTAAACAATTCAAGGAGCTGGGACCAGGAGTTTAAGGGTGAGCTAAAAACACACTTGGCGGAAGCATGGATAAAGCAGATTACCAAGATATTTGATGTCTTGGGATTCTCCGAGGAGCAAAGGTTCCCTTGCCGCCTTTATGTCATGGATGGAAGTGATTCGTGGGAATCGGTAAAACGTACTCAACTTCTTTGTCTTGAAGATATCTTGGGAGAAGTTCCAGAGTCATTCAACGACAAATACTTTCACGAAAGTATTCGCCACATGAAGGAGGTGGAGTTTATCAAGTTGGAACAAAACAATATGGAATGTAGTGTCATGATCACGAGGCAAAATTTGCGGAGTTATCACGGTTTCGTCCCCACTGGTGGATAATGAAGAGAGAATGGCGCGAATGTTTTAAGAGGTTTGAAGCGGGAGATACGTCAACATCTTATTTCTCATAAAGCGTGTTTGTATTCGGGATGTTGTAAATAGGGCTCGATTAGTGGAGCGCGATAATGAGTCAACGCAACTAAAAAGAAGCGGTAGAGCAAAATTATAATACCGGTGAGAGTAGTCATCAAGCGGTGACAACAAGCGTGGAGGGAATCAACGGGCGAGATATGGTAACCACTTGGTGGTAATCGAGGCCAAAACAATAAGAATGGACATTTCAAGAAAAGGAGATTCAACAATGATGGAAAGGCGTCAAGACCAAAGACGCGTTGTTAAGGAAGGAGAAAGACCACCTATCATAATATGCTTCAAATGCGGAGGAGAGGGACACATCAGTCCAAACTGCGCCATGCCGTCCAAAGCATGTTATAATTGTGGAAGAGAAGGTCACTTAGCTCGATTTTATCGTTTCTAGAAGACAAATTCAACTAGGATGGAGGCACCAAAGGCCATCCCAGAAAATTCAAAGCCGGTAGTCTGAGGGAGGCGTTTGTTGTGACCTCCCAAAAAGCAAGGAATCCGAATGAGGTCATCACGGGTAAGCTTATCATAAACACTAATGAAGTCTATACTTTATTTGATCTGGGTTCTACCCATTCTTTATTTCTCCTACTTGCGCTCATCGATTAAATTTGACTCAGGAGAAATTAGACTTTGACTTATCTGTGGAAACTCCGTTGGGAGAAACCTTCATTACATCCATTTGTTTATAAGTCTTGTTTGGTTCAAATCGGTACCCTCACATTACATCGATCTTATTTCATTAAAAATACTTGCATTTGGCGTGATTACAAGGGATTGATTGGTTAACTACTTATCATGCAAAAATTGATTGTTTTTCGTAAGGTTGTTAGCTTTCATATTCCTAATCAACCTATTATGCGAATTCAAACGACCAAACCATTAAAATCAATCACGGTCATCTCAAGCCATAAAGCTATTCGTTTATTAAAAAGCGGATGTGAAAGCTTTCTTAGCTCATATCACGATTTAAACAAAAATACGTTAGTTTTGAGCGATATTTCTATTGTTAATAAATTTCTGGCGTATTCTCGAAGAACTTCACGGCCTACCCCAGGCGTGAAATTGAATTTTGTATCGACCTTGAACCCTAAGTACAAAACCTATTTCCAAAGCCCCATATCGAATGGCTCTATTGAACTTGAGGAGTTAAAGACCCAACTGCAGGAATTATTAGATATTGGCTTTATTCGTCCTAGTACTTCTCCTTGGGGTGCTCTGTTCTATTTCGTGAAGAAGAAAGATGGGAGTATGCGACTTTGTATTGATTATCGGGAGTTGAATCATGTCACCATCAAAAATAGGTATCCATTGCCGCGTATTGATGACTGTTTGACCCGGTGCAAGGAGCCAAATTCTTTTCAAAGATAGATCTTCGTTAGGATATCACCAATTGAAGATTAGAGCATTGACATTCCAAAGGCGGCTTTTCGAACTTCGATGCGGGCATTATGAATTCTAGTCATGTCCTTTGGATTGACTAATGCTCTCTTGCCTTCATGGATATGATGAACCAAAGTATTCAAGGAATATTTAGATCACTTTGTAGTCGTCTTTATTGATGACATCCTTATTTATTCCAAAAGCCGTGAAGATCATGAACAACACTTGAGGTCGACACTCCAAAAGCTTCGTGAATATAAGCTTTATGCAAGTTGAAGAAATGTGAGTTCGGCTTGAAGAAGTAGCATTCCTTGGGCACGTGGAATCAATTCATGGAATATCTGTTGACCAAAGAAAGATTGAAGCTATTCAAAATCGGGAACAACCTAAATCGATGGATCGAAATCGTAGCTTTCTCGGTTTAATTTGGTTATTATCGGAGATTCGTGGAAGGATTTTCTCGAATCGCTACTCCATGACTCGGTGACTTGGAAAGATACAAAGTTTGATTGGAGTGAAGAATGTGAGAAGAGTTTTCAAGAACTCAAGAGGAGACTTATTTCAAAGCACTGTTACGACAATACCATTCGGCTCGGGAGGATTTGTCATCTATAGTGATGCTTGAGCAAAGGGTTGGGATATGTTCTTATGCTGACATGGAAAAGTTATAGCTTTATGCCTCGCGACAACTCAAAGAATATGAGAGGAATTATCCTACTCATGATCTAGAGTTAGCATTTATTATCTTTGCACTTAAAATTTGGAGGCATTACTTGTATGGGGAGAAAGTGGAGATCTTTACGGATCATAAAAGCCTCAAATATTTCTTCACTCAAAAGGAACTCAACATGCGACAACGACGTTGGCTTGAACATTGAAAGATTATGATCATACCATCAATACCATCCTGAAAAGCGAGCGTGGTGGTGGCGCATTGAGTAGTAGAAATCATATGCAAGTCTGAGTGCGATATTATTGTCAACGCAAAGGCCCATTTTGTGTGACTTGCAAAGGATGGAGATAGAGTTAAAGACTCTGGGGACGCATGTGATGATAGCGAAGTATCTGAGTAGAGCCAGACTTTAATCGATAAAGTTAAAGTTGCTTCAAGCTTATGACACGGAGGACGCGTATGAGGAAGAAAGTGCAAGAAGGTGCTTATCTTAGGAAGCAAGAATCGATGAAGAAGGAATACTTGAGTCAACTCCGGACTTTGTGTTCTAACGACCACGATTTAAAGTATAATATCATGATGGAGGCGCCTGACACACCATTTGCAATCCATCTCAGGAGTACCAAAATGTATCATGATATTAAATCATTATACATTTTGGTGGAGCAATATGAAGAGAGAGATAGATATTTGTTTATATCAAGGTGTCTAACTTGTCAGCGAGTTAAAGCGGAGCATCAAGTACCAAAAGGTCCATTGCAACCACTTGAAATTCGGAATGGAAGTGGGAGCACATTACCATGGATTTCGTTCTGGGTCTTCTAAGGTTTCTCAAGGCATTGATGCGATTTGGGTCATTGTTGATAGATTGACCAAGTCCGCTCATTTCTTACCGAAATCGAGAAACTTATACACTTGAACGTCTTGCTCGTATGTATATAAGCGAGATTGTAAGCTGCATGGTATGCGGTATCCATAGTTTACGATCGAGACCCAAGATTCACTTCACGATTTTGGGTTAGTTTGCAAAAAAGCTATGAGCACAGACTTACGATTTAGCTCGGCATATCATCCTCGACGGGACGGACGATCGGAGAGGACTATTCAAACTCTTGAAGATCTATTAAGACTACTGTGTCCTTGATTTCAAGGAAGTTGGGACAAGTTCTTACCATTGGTGGAGTTTTCCTACAACAACAGTTATCAGAAAGTATTGGCATGGCTCCATTCGAGCGTTGTATGGAAGAAAGTGTCGTTCTCGGTATGATGGGATGAGGTAGGTGAAGCAGCGTTGTTGGGACCGGAGTTGAATGCGTATGACTACGGAAAAGATTCAAACGATCAAACAACGTATAAAAATCTCACAAAATCGATAAAAGAGTTATCTTGATCTTCGTGAAAGGGCGTGGAATTCGATATAGGAGATCGTGTGTTGTTAAAAGTTGCTCCATGGAAAGGAGTTACAAGATTTGGAAAGAGAGGAAAACTTAATCCTCGATTCATCGGTCCATTTTAATCCTCGATCGAGTAGGAGGCGTGGCCTATAGACTCGCTTTTCTGCCAAATATGTCTCGTGTTCATAACGTTTTTTCACATATCCATGTTACGTAAATATGTGAAAGATCCGAACCACATTATTGAGTTAGAGCACCGGACGAAATAGCGGAAGATTTGGCGTATGAAGAGGTTCTGTTCAAATCTTGGATAAGAAAGAACATATTCTACGCTCCAAGGTTATACCTCAAGTCAAAGTTTTGTGGAGGAACCACGATGTTGAGGAAATGACTTGGGAGTTAAAATCTGAAATGAAATCAAGGTATCCTTACATCTTGACATACCAGTCACGTACCCTAATTTCGAGTAGAAATTTCATAAGAAGGGAGGTTGTAAGACCCGACTTTTATAAATAAAGATGAATTTTTCTATAAATATTATTTTTGAATATTATGGAATAAATTTGATATAATGTTATAGTTGTGGGTAATATTTATAAATTTTGCAAAGTATGCAAGTTGTTATAAAATATTCGTTTGGTGGGAATATTCTTTTTGTTAGGGAATATTAAATACAACTGGCTCAATCATTGGTGGACCCCCAGCGAAATTATTATCGGATTGAGAAAGCGACAAAAATATTTTTATAAAAATGGCTACGGAGGTGTTACCGTTAAAGCTGTTGAACTACCGGTGGTAAAAAACGATGTCTGGCGTGGTTAGTAGTAGCACGGTATTGATTATTGATGCTTACGTGAGAAGTAACTCATTTATATGCTCAATTATTGCTACGATAATTCTTTGCATCATATCTCTTATATTATTGATTCAATTATTGTCACGATTATCATCGTATAATATGTTATAGTATTAAATCAATAATTGAGGCGACAAGTTATAAATGATTAATAATTGTTGAAAGATTAAATATGTGTTGATGAAAAATAAAATGATTTGTGGTAAGTTTGATTATTTTATGGGGGCTCTATATGTCATCATCTAAGAGTCTCTTCATCGATAGTAATTACCCTTATGAATAGTATTTACCTTCGTCGATAGTAATTACCTTCGTCGAATAGTAATTACCCTTGTGAATAGTATTTACCTTCGTCGATAGTATTTACCTTCGTTAATAGTAATTACCTTTATAGTAATTACCTTTACCGGATGTCGAACCACTTGTCGTTTCACATTACGGTGCGTCCGAACCACTTGTCGTTTCACATTACGAGACGTGAAAAAACCACTTTTCTTTTCACATCATTAGTCGTCGAGCCACTTGCCTTTTCACACGGCGCGGTCTTAAGTGTTTAGAAATCTTCTATAAATAGAGACCTAGGGCTTCATTATTTTTCACGAATTCATTCAAGCTATATAGAGAGAAAGTATAGAGAATAAAGAGAAAGAAGAAGAGTATTTTGTTACTTACTGCTTCATGCGATATTCAATTTCCTACCAAAAGTAAAGGGTGTTATTCTTTCTTATTCATGAAGAGAAGCTGTTGTTATTCCATTGCTTATTATTACATTTGGAATAACTTTTATATCGTGGTTTACCCTATACTTGGTGACATTCTTCTATTATTACATTTGGAACATCACATGCATGTGTTTTACAGGACTGGATAAAATCTTTATTATTTATTCTGTTGGAACATCACATGCTCGTGTGTTTTACACGGACTGGTTAAAATCTTTATTATTATTACATTGGAACATCACATGCTGTATGTTTACTGCAGGACTGGTTCCATTCTTTATTATTCTGTTGGAACATCATCATGCATGCGTTTTTTACATTGGACTTGGTTCCGTTATTTATTATTCTGTTGGAATAACTTTTGTCTTGTGCGATCTATCGCATGCATGGTGATTTCTTTTGTTATTCTATTCTTTATTATACCCGGTTGGTTAAAACTTTGACTTCTATACTCCATGAAATTAGTGGAATATCCTTGATATTTGCGTTTCATCCGATATCTTTTCATGGAAATATTCTTACGATCATTCTTGAATTTTACTCTACAAAACGATATCATGTTGATAATTTGGACGTTAATAATTCTGGATAAAATAATTCTTGAACTTGTTTTATTGAATTCTTATATCATTGTCATCATCCTCATGTTTATATTATGTTGAAAGTCATACATGGCACTGTAGTGCGTAGATGGACTTGGTATGATTATGACGAGAGACTATTGGTATAATCATGGTAGTAATGTTACAAATGATGTGATAAAATCCTCGATGGACGTAGTGCATTGGTGGGACGATTGTTGGCATGATCATGACCATTAATGAATACACAAATATTCTTGGCCGTAGTGCATGAATAATTGTGGTCGTAATCTTAAAGAATATCCTTGGTAGTAGTGCGAGGGGTGATTCGATGATGTGGAATATTTATTAAAAGTGAGTCTCGGCTATAATGATGATGAAAAACCTTTTAAAACCTAAAGATAGTAGACTTTATTTTCTACTTGACTCTTTTAATGGATTGCTTATTCATTATGAGTTAAGCTGGTTTATACATTGTATTTTATCGGTTTAACATTGTTGAAGACTATTGATAATTTATTACGCATTATCTTAGTCATAATATATTTCTTCTTGGGCTAGTTGAGCTCACCCTTTCTTTCTTTCTTTATTCTCTTGAAATGAGAATATAGCTAGGGACGAGTCGGGGAAGCAGTGATGGTCACGAAGATAGCATTAGTAGTCCTCACTATTACGTGAAATAGTGTGATAATAATTGTAATGAGGACTTTTTTTTTGAGTTTGTATAATATCTAGTAGGCGATATTTGTATTTAAACTCACGACCCAGATGGGTGATTTATGTCGTATTGTATACACGATTAGTTATGTTAATAAGTTGTATTTAAATTACATACCATGTAAGTGGCGACCAAAGATGGGTGATGTGGCGACCCCAAAATAGGTCCATTCCATCCAACCCATTACGAGTAAATCAAATACATGGCTGGCTAAACAACTACAACTTTATTATCACAACAATAAAAAGCGTGAGTTTAAATACAAATATTATCTTCTAGACAATATTTATACTCAAATAAATCCTCATCACATTTATTGATACATTATTTTACAATAATGGTGAGGACTACTAAACAACTCTCTCTAGAACCTTCATTCCATACCCCACTAGTACTATTTACATTACCGCCTCCACGAGAAGAAAAATGGAACAACAAGGAAAAGGGTGAGCTCAACTAGCCCGATAAAAAATGTTATGACTAAGATAATATACAACAAATTATCGTTAGTCTCCAACGAGGAAAAATCGATAGAATACAATAGATGACAAGTTTTAGATCAATATTCGCGTGAAATAATAATTCATAGAAGAGTTACGTAGAGAATGAAATCTACTATAATCTATGAATTTAACGATCCATCATCAATATTTTATCCCTGTAACATCAATCGATATTCATCTCGGAATCAAATATTCATCTTTTACTACTACGGGCCAAAGAAATATCATCAATCGGTCGTATTCATCTCAACACACTGTTCATCTTTGCACTAAAGGCCAAAGATATTCATCGATGAAATCGTATTCATTTAAACACTGCTTCATCTTTGCACTACGGGCCAAAGATATTCTTGAAATCATTCATCTTTACCATCTTGGCCAAAGATATTCAATAATATCATCATTTAAGGCGAGGATGATGAAAAATATTTTAAAGAGCGAATCCGATTGAAACAAAATGACAAGGATTAAGGATTAAGGATTCGTACTTTGTTTTATCCATGTCCAATAATACCTCAAAAATAATCGTAGTGGTGTAAAATTCGAGAATGATCAAAACATGGATACAATCAAAGCTAGTATCCGAATAGATATTTTGGAGGCGAAAAGAAAATTTTCATTTTTTTTGAATGAATAGTCTTAGTATTCGTGAATAGTGTCAGATATCGTGAATAGTGCAGTATCGTGAATAGTAACTCGACACCCAAAGATAGAAATTCCACAAAAAACATCTTCACGCTTCATGAATAGTACTCGTGAATAGTAACTTCGTGAATAGTAACTCATGAATAGTAACTTCGTGAATAGTAACTCATGAATAGTAACCCAGACATGAAAAAGTTCCAAATTTGATAAAAAGTTCCAACCAATATTTCAAAGATAATGATATTGAAGAAATAATATCATTTGAGAAGAAAATAACATCCCTTACCTCAAAGAATCGATTACCGGAAGGAAAGGTCGGAAGTGATCTTTGAATGAAACTTATCTTGAGCAAACAACTCTCAAAGTATCTAAATACTCACAAAAATCGCTCAATAATATAGAGAGAGAAAGAGAAAACTTTGTTTACGGTGTGATTTTTAATTCTAACTTAGCCCTCTATTTATAGGAAAATGTTAGCCCTTGAAGCGACGGACTTGACACTTTACTGATGGCTTTACCGCTACTACTATTGCCACCCACCACATTTGAAATAAAATTCAGCACATTTTTTCACCAACCACAAGTGGGGCCCACTCAATTCTAGAATTTTCTACCAAAATCAATTATAAACCTAATTTTTAAGAATCAGACACCTCTTAAAATTCACAACAAATCATTCAATTCATTTTTAACGGTTCAAAATTTGTGGACATATACTCAACTTATATATGTATAACATATCCAAAAATTACAACAATCCAACGGTCGGATTAAATATTATAACTCACACAATAAAGTCAGTAATAACCCTGATTTGATCTTTTAATACCTCAATCCGAAAAAATCTTGATAAAACATCTCAAACATTAATTCCTTCATTAATAACCACATAAATAAATCCATCATTTATATTCATATAAAATAAATATTTCCTTATCATATGAATTAATAATTAATTATTCACAAATAATATTACGAATCACATTTATGATAATGACGGTACATCCCGAGGAAGAGGGGCTTTCGATAAGGATCTCTCCTTCTTGGGCGCCTTGATTAGGTGACCAAACCTCTCCTTAGTAAGAACTTTCTAGACATTGCCAATAATGTTATCTAATAATATTATTCAAATAATATGAATTATTGATCGATAATGGGAAATACTTGTGCGATGACAATTATTGAAGCAATGATAATATAAAATACCAACGCAGCAATTATTGAATCAATAAAATAAAATATTGAGCGATAATTTCTGTGAAAATTATTGAGTAGTGCCTTCTTACGTAAGGATCAATAATTCAACAACAATTTGTGCAATACTGGTGTCTTCTTTGTTGACCACGCGCGTATTCTTTGTGTTTTAACCACCGGGTATTCAACGATCTTACTTGAGAATAACTACGCCTGTAGTTATTTTTAACCAACTTATATTTGTCGTTTTCTTCATCCAATCGCTTTCAGTTATGGGGGCCACACATGGTCGTGCTTGTCGTCGTACGAATATTCCCAAGACGATGCGAATATTCTACGACCAAACGAATATTCCCTAAGCAAAATGAATATTTTATAACCACTTGCTTATTTTGAAATATTTGCGTATTTAACCCTTAACTATCCACATTAATCAAATCAACCCTTACTATTTCAAAATAATAAATAAAGGAAATTCCTTTTATTTAAAAAATTAGGGTCTTACAACGGTGATGTATACCTAATTTTGGGGGCGTCACAATAACTATCCACATTAATCAAATCAACCCTTATTATTTCAAAATAGAGAAAATTAAATTTCATTAATAATAAGTTGGGGTCTTACAACCTCCCCTCCTTATGAAATTTCGTCCTCGAAATTGACGACGTACACAGTGTTTCGAAAAGGTGAGGATACCTCGCTTTCATTTCCGTTTCCAATTCCTGGTCATTTCCTCTATAGCATGATTCCTCCACAAAACTTTAACTTGTGGTATGACCTTTCTTGGCGTAGGACATGCTCCTTCCTATCCAAGATCTTGGTGTACCTCCTCCTCATACGTTAAGTCTTTGGCTATTTCGTCCGGTTCTAACTCTATAACGTGGTTTGGGTCTTTCACATAATAACGCAGCATCTCTCTCCGATTCACCAAAATTGGCTCGAGCAACCTTAACTTTTTCTATTAAAGTTGGCTCTGTCGTATACTTGACATCATCGCACTCATTCCGCATATGATCTTCTACTCGATAAATGCGTCACCTACCATGTTCGTATGATCTTACCTTTACGGGATGGTATTGAATAGTGTGGTCGTAGTCTTTCAATAGCTCGAGCCAACGTCGGCTCTTTAGTATGTTAAGTTCTTTTGAGTGAAGAAATATTTAAGGCTTTTATGGTGCGAATATATCTCCACTTTCTCCCCATATAGATAGTGCCTCCATATTTTTAGCAACGATTGTCACGCTGACTCTAGATCATGAGTAGGATAATTCCTCTCATACTCTTTAAGTTGTCATGAGGCATAGGCTATGACTTTCTCACGTTGCATGAGAATACATCCCAACCCTTTGCACGAAGCATCCTTTATAGATAACAAATCCATCGAAACGGATGGTATTGTTAGAACAAGTCTTAGAAATAAGTCTCTCTTAAGCTCTTGGAAACTCTTCTCGCATTCTTCGCTCCAAACAAACTTTGTATCCTTAGGAGTTATTTGAGTTAATGGAGTAGCGATTCGAGAAAACCCTTCCACGAATCTCCGATAATAACCATTTAAGCCCAAAAGCTACGTACTTGATCATGAGCTTGGTTGCTCTAACTTTGTATTGCTTCAATCTTGGCACGGATCCACGGATACTTCATGTTTTGACACCACGTGCCCAAGAAATGCTACTTCCTCAAGCGAACTCGCATTTCTTCAATTTGGCATATAGTTGGTTTTCACGAAGCCTTTGGAGTACCGACTTCAAATGGTGCTCATGATCTTCACGACTTTTGGAATATATGAGGATGTCATCAATAAAACAACAACGAATTGATCCAAATATTCCTTGAATACTCGGTTCATCATATCCATGAAAAGCCGAGGAGCATTAGTTAGTCAAGAAAGACATGACTAAGAATTCATAATGCCCATACCGAGGTTACGAAGGCGGTCTTTGGAATATCCTCGATTCTAATCTTGGTGATGATATCCGAGCGAAGATCGATTTTTGAAAAGAATTGTGCCCTTGCATTTGGTCAAACAAGTCATCAATACGAGGTAGAGGATACTATTCTTGATGGTGACATGGTTCGATTCCGATAGTCAAATACAAAGTCGCATACTCCCATCTTTCTTCTTTACGAATAAAGCAGAGCACCCCGAGGAGATGTCTTGGGGCGAATGAAACCAGATGTCCAACAATTCACGTAGTTGGACCTTTAACTCTGAAGTTCAATAGGAGCCATTCGATATGGGGTTTTAGAAATGGGCTTTGTATGCGGGTTCAAGATCAATAAAGAATTGACTTCACGTTCTAGGGGGTAGGCAGGAAGTTCTTCGAGAAATCGTCGGGAAAGTCGATAACAACATGAATATTATTCAAATTTGGCGTGTCTTTATTCAAATCCATAACATGGGCTAAGAAAGCTTGACATCCGTTTTTCAATAAGCGAATAGCTTTATGATTAGATATGAGCGTTGATTGATTTTAATGGTTTAGTTGCTTGAATTAAATACTGACGAGGTTGGTTAGGAATATGAAAACTAACAACCTTACGAAAACAATCAATTTTGGCATGATGAGTAGTTAACAATCAATCCTAAAATCACATCAAAAGCAAGTATCTTTAAAGAGATAAGGTCAGCGAGGTAAGGTAATGGTGCCAACTTGAATCAAACAAGATTTATAAGCAGTGGATGTGATGAAAGTTTCTCTAGCGGAGTTTCCACAGATAGTCAAAGTCTAATTTCTCCGAGTCGAGTTTAAGCGTTGAGCACAAGCGGGAGAGATAAATGAATGGGTATGCACCGGTATCAAGTAAGGTATAAACTTGAGAATTTATAAATAGCTTACCGTGATCACCTCGTTTGGGTTCCTCGCATTTTGACCGATCAACAAAACGCTTCTTCCGGAATCGTTGACTTTGACTTTTACGGGACGATCTTTTGAGTCATAGTCCCCATTGAACTAGGTTTATTCACGTCTGATCTCGAAGCGATATGTCCTTCCTTTCCATAATTATAGCATACCTTGAAGTGTTGTGGGCGGTTTGAATTTGATATGTCCCTCTTTCCGCATTTATAGCATATAATGGGGTGGTCGTTCTCCTCCCCTTAGAACCGATTCTTCTTAAGACCTGTCGTCTTCACATGGTCGTTGTTAAATCTCCTCTTTTTAAAATCTCCTCCCGACTCGCTTCTTCTATTTTCATGGCCATGATTACCACGGAGTGGTTACCATTTTGTCCGTCTGTTTCTTTCTCATTTGGTTATCATTATTACATTGATCGCTATATCTGCAGTACGATCATGGTTATGGTCCCTCGGTTGAACATACTCATTATCTCATTTCTAACAATTGAGCCACATTAACAACATCCGAATAGAGAAAATTTATGAGAAATGAGATATTGTCGTATCTTAGGGTTTCAAACCTCTAAGAAACATCCGCGCGTCATCGTTCCTCATTCTCCACCAAATGAGGTCTGAAACTGGATAACTCTGCAAATTTTGCCTCATCTTTGAGACACCGTCGTGTTGTTTTGTTCTAATCGATGAACTCCACTTCCTTCGTATAATGAACACTTTCGGGAAAGTATTTGTCATTAAATAGTTTCTGAAACGTCTCCCGAGACATCTTTGAGTCGCGTTTGGATGGGTGCGCTTCACAGACTCCCACCGGTGAGTCCGCTTCGCCACGGAACATAAAGATGGCGAATGGAACCTTCTGTTCTCCGTGCATCCCAAGACATCGAATATCTTGGTAATTTGCTTGACCCGTGTTTCCACCATGATGGGATCGGCTTTCCTTAAATTCTGGTGGTCCCGACTCTTTGAACTACTTGTTTGTGACAACCTTGGTGAATTGCTATCATTTCCTCTATATTTTGAATACGAGTCTCCTAAATGCGATTTTGCATGAATCGCAAAAAGCTTCTAAACATCCCCTCGTTCATCATCGCTTTCGGTGGTGTTGTTCACGGGAGGAACATTGCCGACTGTTGCACGTTCTCCTCGTTGGTGAGTCTGAGCGTCTCCACGGTCTCATTTCCATTGTTAATATTCTCGATTCGACATTCTAAAAATCATCGTAAAACAAGGGTTAATTAAGGAAATCAATATATCACATAATATCCTATATATCTTGACCAACTAACAAATAAGCTTAGGTAGGACACACTTTAGCGAAGGATTTACTCGTCTCTCCCTCCTAGTTCTATTCCCAGATCTCATGGAGATCATATCCTAAGCTCGATACCAACCGTGGCGCCCCCAAAATAGGTATACATCACCCATTACGAGTTGTCAATACGTGATGCGAAGAAACAACTACAACTTTATTATTACAATGAGTAAAGCGTGAGTTTGAATACAAATATTATCTTCAGACAATATCTATACTCAAATAAATCCTCATCACATTTATTGATACATTATTTTACAAAAATGGTGAGGACTACTAAACAACTCTTTCTAAAACCTTCATTTGATACCCAGGCTTCGTACTCATTATATTCTCGCCTCACGAGAAGAAAAATGGAACAAAAAGGAAAAGGGTGAGCTCAACTAGCCCGATAAAGAATATTATGACTAAGATAATATACAACAAATTATCGTTAGTCTTCAATAGGGAAAAATCTAATAGAATCTGATAGACAACAAATTTTAAATCAATATTCGCAGTGAAATAATAATTCATTAGAAGAGTTAAGTAGAGAATGCAAACTACTATATTCTATGTATGAATTTAAAAGTTCATCGTCTATCTTTTATCCTGTAACATCAATCAATCGATATACATCGGAATCAAATATTCATCTTTTGCACTACTGAGCCAAAGATATTCATCGATTGTTCATGTATTCATCTAAACACTGTTCATCTTTGCACTACTGGCCAAAGATATTCTTCGAAATCATTCATCTTTGCACTACTGGACCAAAGATATTCCATAATATCATCATTTAAAATGAAGATTATGGAAAATATTTTAAAAAAGCGAATCCGGTGAAACAAAATGTGAGGATTAAGGATTAAGGATTAGTACTTTATTTTATCCACGTCAAAAATACCTCAAAAATAATCATAGTGGTGTAAAATTCAAGAATGATCAAAACATGGATCTGATCAAAGCTAGTATCCGAATAGATATTTTGGACGAAAAGAAAATTTTTCATTTTTCGATGAATAGTCTTCAGATATCGTGAATAAGATCATGGTATCGTGAATAGTCTTCAGTATCGTGAATAGTAACTCAGACACCAAAAGTTCCAAATTTGATAAAAACTTCGGATCAATATTTTAGCATAATGATATTGAAGAAATAATATCATTCTGAAAAAAATAATATCCACTTACCTCGAAAGATTAAGTACTTCTAAATTTTGAATCTTAGGATATAGTCTTTGAAGAGAACTTCTTAGTACCGTCTAACAATACTCAAAGTATATTCAAAATACTCACAAGAATAAACTCGATAATATAGAGAGAAAACTTGATTTACGGTGTAATTTTCAATTCTAACCTAAGCACCCTATTTATAGGAAAATGCTTTAGAAACACCAAAAGTTAGAAAATTTAATAAAATATTATATATATATTAAAATTTCTCGCCAACCTTCCTAGATCTGATCTCAGCTCATTATGCACATGTTATAGCCCACAAAACAAAATAAAAAAACGTTTTTATTATTTAAAATATTTTAAACTTCCAAAATCAATTATTTTTGAACTTGAACTTCAATAATTCATAATAAATAGCCCTTCTATCAGAAAATTGAATCTCATGAGTTTTTATAGGAAATTCAATTCTCTACAACTTTTCAGAAGAAAGTTTTTCCAAATTCCAAATAGAAATTGACCGAAATCCACAAACGGGGATTTTACTGTTTATAATCAAATTTCGATCGATAAATGGGGTCCATTTGAGCATGTTTAACATGTTTTAAATATTTATTACAACAAAAATACTCTTCCTCCTCGTATACTCATATATCCCACATTAGATTTGTAAAAATATCACCATTATTATATTATTAAAATATAATAATATATTTAAATGAATTATTTTATCGAGAAAAAGATAAAATTTTAATTTTCAACAATTGTCACATTAAAATTTTTTCTATCTATATCCACATAAAATCAATATTTTTCTCATCATATGAATCAATAATTATTTATTCACAAATAATATTGAGAATCTGATATTGTGACGAGGCGGTTCCAAGGGAAGAGGGGCTTTCGATAAAAATTTTTCCTTCTTACTAGTAGCCTTGATTAGGTGACCAAACCTCTCCTTAGACAGAACTTTCTAGACATTGCCAATAATGTTATCTAATAATATTATTAGGATAATATGAATTATTGCTCGATAATGAAAAATCTTGTGTAATGACAATTATTGAAATAATGACAATATAAAATATCAGCCTTGACAATTATTAAATCAATAAAATCTTTGAGCGGTAATTACTGTAACCATTATTGAGTAGTGCCTTGCTACGTAAGAATCAATAATTGGTGCAATACAGGTGTCTTCTTGTGTTTTAACCATAGAGTATTTTAACTAAAGATGATATGTAATAACTACTCTGTAGTTATTTTTAAACCAACTTATATTTGTCGTTTTCTTCATCCAATCATTTTTAGTTATGGGGCCCCCACATGGATACGTGTAAATGCGAATATTCTGACGATGACGAATATTCCACGACCAAACGAATATTCCTAAACAACAATGAATATTTTATAACCACTTGCTTATTTTGAAATATTTGCGTATTTTACCCATAACTATCCACATTAATCAAATCAACCCTTACTATTTCAAAATAGAAAATTAAATTTCATTAATAATAAGTTGGGGTCTTACGGTTATAATATTAATGATATTAGATTATGAGATTATTAAGTGATTGATAACATGGGGATATTCTTGAATCTGGATAAATTATATTATAAATGTTTAATATTTATCCTTTATCTCATTTGATTGATTCTTTATATCATTATCCTCATGTTTATATTATATTGAAAGTCATCGTGGCTCAGAAGTGCATAGATGGACTTGGTATGATTATGACGAGGATTGTTCGGTATAATCATGTAGTAATTGAAAACAAGATTATCTTTTAGTAGTAGTGCATGGATAATTTGTGGTCGTGATACTAATGAATACACGATTATCTTTGGTCAGTAGTGCATGGATAATTGTGGTCGTGATCTTAATGAATACACGATTATGTAAGACCCGAAATTTTTTAAATAAAAAGGAATTTCCTTTATTTATTATTTTGAAATAAAGGTTGATTTGATTAATGTGGATAGTTAAGGGTTAAATACATAAATATTTCAAAATAAGCAAGTGGTTATAAAATATTCATTTTGTCTGGGAATATTCGTTTGGTCGTGGAATATTAAATGATCGCTTCTGGGAATATTAAATGCAAGTAAAATGACCGTGTGTGGGCCCATAACTGAAAGCGATTGGATGAGGAAAGCGACAAATATAAGTTGGTTAAAAATAACGGCGTAGTTATTCAAGAATTAAGACTGTTGGAATACCAATTGGTTAAAATCTGAATCTGGCGTGGTCGCACAAGAAGACGCGGTATTGTATTACGAGTATTGTTGAATTATTGATCCTTACGTAAGATGGCACTACTCAATAATTTTCACGATGAATTCTTCGTTCAATATTTTATTTTATTGATTCAATAATTGTTGCGTTGATATTTTATATTATTATTGTTTGATAATTGTCATTGCATGATATTTCCCATTATCGGATCAATAATTCATATTATTTGAATAATATTATTAGATAACATTATTGGCAATGTCTAGAAAGTTACATCTAAGGAGAGGTTTGGTCACCTAATTGCGCCATGATGAGAGATCCTTATCGAAAGCCCTCTTTCTGAGGAACGACTTGGGTCATCATAAATGTGATTCGTAATATTATTTGTGAATAATTAATTATTGATTCATATGATAAGGAAATATTTATTTTATATGAATATAAATGATGGATTTATTTATGTGGTTATTAATGAAGAAATTAATCTTTGAGATGTTTTATTTGTATTTTTGTCGGATTGGAGGTATTAAAAGATCAAATCGGTGTTATTATAGCTTTATTGTGTGAGTTATAATATTTAATCAAATAGTTGGATCGTTGTAATTTTTGGATATGTTATACATATATAAGTTGAGTATATGTCCACAAATTTTGAACCGTTAAAATGCACGAATGATTTGTTATGAATTTTAAGAGGTGTCCGATTAGGAAATTAGGTTTATAATTGATTTTGGTGGAAAATTCTAGAATTGAGTGGGCCCCACTTGTGGTTGGTGAAAAAATGTGCTAAATTTTATTTCAAATGTGGTGGGTGGCAATAGTAGCAGGTAAAGCCATCGGTGGCGGTCAAAGTGCCTTGGTAATTTAACATTTTCCTATAAATAGAGAGGCTAAGTTAGAATTGAAAATCACACGAAACAAGTTTTCTCTCTTTCTCTCTATATTATTGGCGTATTTTGTGAGTATTTAGATACTTTGAGAGTTCTTTATTCAAGACAAGTTTCATTCAAACATCACTTGAGCCTTTCCTTAGAAATCTTGATTCTTTGAGGTAAGGGATGTTATTTTCTTCTCAAATGATATTATTTCTTGATATTATTATCTTTGAAATATTGGTTGGAACTTTTATCAAATTTGGAACTTTTTCATGTCGGGGTTACTTATTCATGAGTTCTTATTCACGAGTTCTTATTTCATGAGTTACTATTCACGAGTTCTTATTCACGAGTACTATTAATGAAGCGTGAAAATGTTTTTTGTGGAATTTCATCTTTTGGTGTCGGAGTTCTTATTCATGTATACGGCCTTTATTCACGATATCTGATCTTATTCACGATATCTGACTATTCATAGAAAAATAAAAATTTTTCTTTTTAGTCAAAATATCTATTACGGATACTAGCTTTGATTGTATCCATGTTTTGATCATTCTTGAATTTTACACCACTATTATTATTTTTGAGGTATTGTTGGACATGGATAAAACAAAGCACTGAATCCTTAATCCTTAATCCTTGTCATTTTGTTTCTTTGGATTCGTTCTTTAAAATATTTTCATCATCCTCGGTCTTAAATGATGATATTATTGAATATCTTTGGCTGCGGTGCAAAGATGAATGATTTCGAAGAATATCTTTGGCTTTGTAGTGCAAGATGAAGATGAGCAGTGTTTAAATGAACATGAATAGGTGATGAATATCTTTGGCCTTTAGTGCAAAGATGAGCAGTGTTGAGATGAACATAATAGATTGATGATATTTCTTTGGCTGTAGTGCAAAGATGAATATTTGATTTGAGATGAATATTGATTGATGTTACGAGGATAAAATATTGATGATGGATATTAAATTCATAGATTATAGTAGATTTCATTCTCTACGTAACTCTTCTATGAATTATTATTTCATTATGAATATTGATCCGAAACTTGTTGTCTATTGTATTCTATCAGATTTTTCCTGTTGGAGACTAACGATAATTTGTTGTATATTATCTTAGTCATAACATTCTTTCTTTGGGCTAGTTGAGCTCACCCTTTTCCTTGTTGTTCCATTTTTTTCTTCTCGGGAGGCGAGAATGTAGCGAAAGTCTTAGTCGGGGGTATGGAATGAAGGTTCTAGAGAGAGTTGTTTAGTAGTCCTCACCATTATTGTAAAATAATGTATCAATAAATGTGATGAGGATTTATTTGAGTATAAATATTGTCACAAAAGATAATATTTGTATTTAAACTCACGATTTTATTGTTGTGATAATAAAGTTGTAGTTGTTTACATGTACCATGTATTTGACGATTTGAGAATGGGTTGGATGGAATGGACCTATTTTGGGGTAAATCACGGTTGGTATCGAGCTTAGGATATGATCTCTGGCGGAGATCGGGGAATAGAACTAGGAGGGAAGAGAACGATCGCCGATTAGATGCTGAGATGTGGAGAGGAGGGACATATAAGGTCAAACTGTTCAAAGCCTTCCAAGGTATGCTATAATTGTGGAAAGAAGGACATATCGCTTCGAGATTATACGATATCGAAACCCGATCCAGCGTGAATGGTGACTCAAAAGGATGTCCCGAAAAGAAAAGTCGAAATCAGCGGTTCTTGGAAGGCGTTTATGTCGTGATTGGTCAAAATCTGAGGAACCCGAGCGAAGTTACTTACGGGTTAGTTAATTATAAATTCTTGTGAAGTTTATACCTTACTGAATCTGGGTTCTACCCATTCTTTTATCTCTCTTCTTTTGCGCTCAGCGTTTGAACTTGACTACGGAGAAATTAGACTTTGACCAATTTATGGAGAATCAGTTAGGAGAAACTTTCATTACATCCAGTTGTTTAGAAATCTTGTTTGATTCGAGGTTGGCACTATCACATTACTCGTTAACCTTATTTCTATAGAGATATTTGCTTTTGATGTGATTTTAAGGTTAACTACTCATCATGCCAAATTGATTGCTTTTTGTAAGGTTGTTAGTTTTCATATTCCTAAGCAACTTTGTTATTCGAATTCAAGCAATCAAACCATTGTAGTCAAACATTTTCATATCAAGCCATGAAGTCATTCGTTTATTACGGATGTCAAGTTTCTTAGTCCATGTTATGGATTTGAATAAAGACACGTCAGATTTGAATAATATTCTTGTTGTTATTGATTTTCTCGGCGTATTTTACGAAGAATTTCTTGGCTTACTCCCAAAGCTTTGATATTAAATTTTGTATCGACTTTGAACCCGGTACAAAACTCATTTCTAAAATCTCATATCGGATGGCTCCTATTGAACTTCAGGAGTTAAAAATTCAACTATAGAATTTGGTACCTGAGCCTTTATCTTATGACTTCCTTTGTGGAATTCCCACAAGCCGATTCTCTGTAGGGGACGTCATATTAAATGCGATAGTAAAGCGATAGGTGTCATTGTGACGTCTTTATCAAGGTTGAGATATGAGTCGCGATTGAGAACAACCTAAGTCGGTAATCGAAATACGTAGCTTTCAGAGGCTTAGTTGGTTATTATCGGAGATTCGTTGAAGGATATTCTCGAATCGCTATTCCATTAACGTGGTGACTCATAGAGATACAAAATTCAAATGGAGCAAGGAATGTGGTAAGAGCTTGAAGAACTCGAGAGGAGACTCATTTCAAAGACATGTTACGACCATGCCATCCTCGAAAAGCGAGCGTGGTAGGTGGCGTGTTGAGTAGAAGATCGTATCTGAAATCACGAGTACAATATTGTCAAAGACTCATTTTTAGTATAATATACAAATAATAGAGATAGAGATGAAAACTCTAGGTACCCGCGTGATGATATCTGATGCGTGATGATATCGAGTATAATCGACTTTAATCGATAAAGTTAAAATTTATTCAAGCTACATTGCGAGGTGATGAATTTGAAGAAGGAGGTGCAAGAAGTTGTTATTTTAAAAGCGAGAATCGGTGAGGTGAGGAAAGTTCAAACCTTCGATTTATTAATCCATTTGAAATTCTCGATCGAATAGGGCTGTGGCCTATAGACTCGCTTTTTACCGCCAAGTATGCTGGCGTGTTCATAACGTTTTTTCACGTATCGATGTTACGTAAATATGTGGACGACCGAAACACGTCATTGAGTTAGAAGCCGGACGAGATAGTAGAAGACTTAACGTCACGAGGAGGTACTGTCAAGATTTTGTAGAGAAAGAACATGACCTATGTATCGAGGTTATACCATAAGTTAAAGTTTTGTGGAGAAACCATCTTTATTGAGGAAATGACACGGGAGTTGGAAGCGAAAATGAAAGCGAGGTATCTTTACCTTTTGAAACACCAGTACGTCGTCAATTTCGAGGACGAAATTTCATAAGGAGGGAGGTTGTAAGACCGAAATTTTTTAAATAAAAGGAATTTCCTTTATTTATTATTTTGAAATAGTAAGGGTTGATTTGATTAATGTGGATAGTTAAGGGTTAAATACATAAATATTTCAAAATAAGCAAGTGGTTATAAAATATTCATTTTTGTCGGGGAATATTCGTTTGGTCGTGGAATATTAAATGCTTTGTCGGGGAATATTAAATGCGATGGTAGTAGTGACCGTATGTGTGGGCCCCATGCGGAAAGCGATTGGATGAGGAAAGCGACAAATATAAGTTGGTTAAAAATAGCGGCGTAGTTATTACAGATTAAAGGCATTGGAATACCCGGTGGTTAAAATACGATGTCTGGCGTGGTTTACTTGATGCTTTACGGTATTGCCAGATTGTTGAATTATTGATCCTTACGTAAGATGGCCTTTACTCGATAATTTTCACGGTGAATTCTTGTTCAATATTTTATTTTATTGATTCAATAATTGTTGCGTTGATATTTTATATTATTATTGTTTTGATAATTGTCAACATATGATATTTCCCATTATCGGATCGATAATTCATATTATTTGAATAATATTATTAGATAACATTATTGGCAATGTCTAGAAAGTTACATCTAAGGAGAGGTTTGGTCACCTAATTGCTTGCATTAGTAAGGAGAGATCCTTATTGGAAAGCCCCCTCTTTCACAGGAGCGACTGGTTGTCATAAATGTGATTACGTAATATTATTTGTGAATAATTAATTATTGATTCATATGATAAGGAAATATTTATTTTATATGAATATAAATGATGGATTTATTTATGTGGTTATTAATGAAGGAATTAATCTTTGAGATGTTTTATTTGTATTTTGTCGGATTGGAGGTATTAAAAGATCAAATCGGATTGTTATTATAGCTTTATTGTGTGAGTTATAATATTTAATCCAACCGTTGGATCGTTGTAATTTTTGGATATGTTATACATATATAAGTTGAGTATATGTCCACAAATTTTGAGCCGATTAAAAATACACGAATGATTTGTTATGAATTTTAAGAGGTGTCCGATTGAAATTAGGTTTATAATTGATTTTGGTGGAAAATTCTAGAATTGAGTGGGCCCCACTTGTGGTTGGTGAAAAAAATGTGCTAAATTTTATTTCAAATGTGGTGGGTGGCAATAGTAGCGAGGTAAAGCCATCGGTGGCGGTCGAAGTCTGCTTGGTACGGCTAACATTTTCTATAAATAGAGGGCTAAGTTAGAATTGAAAATCACACGAAACAAGTTTTCTCTCTTTCTCTCTATATTATTGGCGTATTTTGTGAGTATTTAGATACTTTGAGAGTTCTTTGTTAAAGACAAGTTTCATTGACATCACTTGAGACCTTTCCTTAGAAATCTTGATTCTTTGAGGTAAGGGATGTTATTTTCTTCTCAAATGATATTATTTCTTCAATATTATTATCTTTGAAATATTGGTTGGAACTTTTTATCAAATTTGGAACTTTTTCATGTCGGAGTTACTTATTCATGAGTTCTTATTCACGAGTTACTATTCATGAGTTCTTATTCACGATTCTTATTCACGAGTACTATTCATGAAGCGTGAAAATGTTTTTTGTGGAATTTCATCTTTTGGTGTCTGAGTTACTTATTCATGTATACGGCCTTTATTCACGATATCTGAGACTATTCACGTATCTGGCACTATTCATAGAAAAATAAAATTTTTCTTTTCGTCCAAAATATCTAATACGGATACTAGCTTTGATTGTATCCATGTTTTGATCATTCTTGAATTTTACACCACTATGATTATTTTTGAGGTATTGTTGGACATGGATAAAACAAAATACGAATCCTTAATCCTTAATCCTTGTCATTTTGTTTCCTTTGGATTCGTTCTTTAAAAATATTTTCATCATCCTCGGTCTTAAATGATGATATTATTGAATATCTTTGGCTCGTAGTGCAAAGATGAATGATTTGAAGAATATCTTTGGCTGTAGTGCAAAGATGAGCGGTGTTTAAATGAACATGATAGATCGATGAATATCTTTGGCCTTTAGTGCAAAGATGAGCAGTGTTGAGATGAACATGGCCAGATTGATGATATTTCTTTGGCACTGTAGTGCAAAGATGAATATTTGATTTGAGATGAATATTGATTGATGTTACTGAGGATAAAATATTGATGATGGAATTTTGTTAAATTCATAGATTATAGTAGATTTCATTCTCTACGTAACTCTTTATGAATTATTATTTCAGCTGCGAATATTGATCCGAAACTTATTTCTCATTGTATTCTATCGATTTTTCCTCATTGGAGACTAACGATAATTTGTTGTATATTATCTTAGTCATAACATTCTTCTTGGGCTAGTTGAGCTCACCCTTTTCCTTGTTGTTCCATTTTTTCTTCTCGGGAGGCGAGAATGTAGCGAGTACTAGTCGAGGTATGGAATGAAGGTTCTAGAGAGTTGTTTAGTAGTCCTCACCATTATTGTAAAATAATGTATCAATAAATGTGATGAGGATTTATTTGAGTATAAATATTGTCAGAAGATAATATTTGTATTTAAACTCACAGATTTTATTGTTGTGATAATAAAGTTGTAGTTGTTTCGTACCATGTATTTGACGACTTCGAGAATGGGTTGGATGGAATGGACCTATTTTGGGGTCGTCACGGTTGGTATCGAGCTTAGGATATGATCTCTGGCGGAGATCGGGGAATAGAACTAGGAGGGAAGAGAGCGATCGCCGAGTTAGATGCTACTGAGATGTGGAGAGGAGGGACATATAAGGTCAAACTGTTCAAAGCCTTCCAAGGTATGCTATAATTGTGGAAAAGAAGGACATATCGCTCGAGATTATGCGATATCGAAACCAGATCCGGCGTGAATGGTGACTCAAAAAGGATGTCCCGAGAAAAGTCAAAGTCAAGCGGTTCTTGGAAGGCGTTTGTCGTGGATGGTCAAAATCGAGGAACCGAAGTTATACAGGTTAGTTAATTATAAATTCTTGTGAAGTTTATACCTTACTAGATCTGGGGTTCTACCCATTCTTTTATCTCTCTTTGCTTGCGCTCAGCGTTTGAACTTGACTACGGAGAAATTAGACTTTGACCAATTTATGGAGAATCAAGTTAGGAGAAACTTTCATTACATCCGTTGTTTAGAAATCTTGTTTGATTCGAGTTGGCACTATCACATTACTGTTAACCTTATTTCTATAGAGATATTTGCTTTTGATGTGATTTTAAGGTTAACTACTCATCATGCCAAATTGATTGCTTTTGTAAGGTTGTTAGTTTTCATATTCCTAAGCAACTTTGTTATTGAATTCAAGCAATCAAACCATTGTAGTCAAACATTTTCATATCAAGCCATGAAGTCATTCGTTTATTACGGATGTCAAGTTTCTTAGTCCGTGTTATGGATTTGAATAAAGACACGTCGATTTGAATAATATTCTTGTTGTTATTGATTTTTCCGACGTATTTTTCGAAGAATTTCTTGGCTTACTCCCAAAGCTCGATATTAAATTTTGTATCGACTTTGAACCGGTACAAAACTCATTTCTAAAATCTCATATCGGATGGCTCTATTGAACTTCGAGGAGTTAAAAATTCAACTATAGAATTTGGTACTGAGCCTTTATCTTATGACTTCCTTTGTGGAATTCCCTAAGCCGATTCTCTGTAGGGGACGTCATATTCGATGCGATAGTAAAGCGATAGGTGTCATTGTGACGTCTTATCAAGGTTGAGATATGAGTCGCGATTGAGAACAACCTAAGTCGATAATCGAAATACGTAGCTTTACAGGCTTAGTTGGTTATTATCGGAGATTCGTTGAAGGATATTCTCGAATCGCTATTCCATTAACGTGGTGACTCATAGAGATACAAAATTCAAATGGGAGCGAGGAATGTGGTAAGAGCTTGAAGAACTCAAGAGGAGACTCATTTGTACATATTTCGACCATGCCATCTGGAAAAGTTTAACGTGGTAGGTGGCGTGTTGAGTAGAAGATCGTATACAAGTACGAGTACAATATTGTCAAAGACTCATTTCAGTATAATATACAAATAATAGAGATAGAGATGAAAACTCTAGGTACCCACGCGATGATGATATCTGAGTGCATGATGATGATATCTGAGTATAATCGACTTTAATCGATAAAGTTAAAATTTATTCAAGCTACCTTGGTGATGAATTTGAAGAAGGAGGTGCAAGAAGTTGTTATTTTAAAAGCGAGAATCGGTGAGGTGAGGAAAGTTCAAACCTTCGATTTATTAATCCATTTGAAATTCTCGATCGAATAGGGCTGTGGCCTATAGACTCGTTTACCGCCAAGTATATGGCGTGTTCATAACGCGTTTTTCACGTATCGATGTTACGTAAATATGTGGACGACCAAAACACGTCATTGAGTTAGAACCGGACGAGATAGCCAGAAGACTTAACGACGAGGAGGTGTCAAGATTTTGTAGAGGAAAGAACATGACCTATGTATCGAGGTTATACCATAAGTTAAAGTTTTGTGGAGAAACCATCTTTATTGAGGAAATGACACAGGAGTTGGAAAGCGAAATGAAAGCGAGGTATCTTTACCTTTTGAAAACACCGAGTCGTCACGTCGATTTCGGGGACGAAATTTCATAAGGAGGGAGGTTGTAAGACCCGAAATTTTTTAAATAAAAGGAATTTCCTTTATTTATTATTTTGAAATAGTAAGGGTTGATTTGATTAATGTGGATAGTTAAGGGTTAAATACATAAATATTTCAAAATAATGAGTGGTTATAAAATATTCATTTTTGTGGGGAATATTCGTTTGGTCGTGGAATATTAAATATCTTTGTGGGGAATATTCGCTGACGGCGGTAGTGACCGTGTGTGGGCCCCATAACGAAAGCGATTGGATGAGGGAAAGCGACAAATATAAGTTGGTTAAAAATAACTTGGCGTAGTTATTCATCAATTAAGATTATTGGAATACCGGTGGTTAAAATACTGATGTCTGGCGCGTGGTTGCGATAGCACCTGCGGTATTACTGATATTGTTGAATTATTGATCCTTACGTAAGATGGCACTACTCAATAATTTTCACGATGAATTCTTGTTCAATATTTTATTTTATTGATTGATAATTGTTGCGTTGATATTTTATATTATTATTGTTTCAATAATTGTCACATCGCATGATATGATTTCCATTATCGGATCAATAATTCATATTATTTGAATAATATTATTAGATAACATTATTGGCAATGTCTAGAAAGTTACATCTAAGGAGAGGTTTGGTCACCTAATTGCTTGTATTTAGTAAGGAGAGATCCTTATTGGAAAGCCCCTCTTTCACAGGAGCGACTGGTTATCGTAAATGTGATTACGTAATATTATTTGTGAATAATTAATTATTGATTCATATGATAAGGAAATATTTATTTTATATGAATATAAATGATGGATTTATTTATGTGGTTATTAATGAAGGAATTAATCTTTGAGATGTTTTATTTGTATTTTGTCGGATTGGAGGTATTAAAAGATCAAATCGGTGTTATTATAGCTTTATTGTGTGAGTTATAATATTTAATCAAATAGTTGGATCGTTGTAATTTTTGGATATGTTATACATATATAAGTTGAGTATATGTCCACAAATTTTGAGCCGTTAAAAATGCACGAATGATTTGTTATGAATTTTAAGAGGTGTCGATTAGGAAATTAGGTTTATAATTGATTTTGGTGGAAAATTCTAGAATTGAGTGGGCCCCACTTGTGGTTGGTGAAAAAAATGTGCTAAATTTTATTTCAAATGTGGTGGGTGGCAATAGTAGCGAGGTAAAAGCCATCGGTGGCGGTCAAGTCCTTGGGGCTAACATTTTCCTATAAATAGAGGGCTAAGTTAGAATTGAAAATCACACGAAACAAGTTTTCTCTCTTTCTCTCTATATTATTGAGGCGTATTTTGTGAGTATTTAGATACTTTGAGAGTTCTTTATTGAGACAAGTTTCATTCAAAGCATCACTTGAGACCTTTCCTTAGAAATCTTGATTCTTTGAGGTAAGGGATGTTATTTTCTTCTCAAATGATATTATTTCTTCAATATTATTATCTTTGAAATATTGGTTGGAACTTTTATCAAATTTGGAACTTTTTCATGTCGGAGTTACTTATTCATGAGTTCTTATTCACGAGTTCTTATTCATGAGTTACTATTCACGAGATTCTTATTCACGAGTACTATTAAGTGAAGCGTGAAAATGTTTTTTTTGTGGAATTTCTATCTTTTTGTGTGTGAGATTCTTATTCATGTATATCTGGCCTTTATTCACGATATCTGACACTATTCACGTATCTGGCACTATTCACAGAAAAATAAAATTTTTTTTCTTTTAGTTCAAAATATCTATTCGGATACTAGCTTTGATTGTATCCATGTTTTGATCATTCTTGAATTTTACACCACTATGATTATTTTTGAGGTATTGTTGGACATGGATAAAACAAAATACGAATCCTTAATCCTTAATCCTTGTCATTTTGTTTCCTTTGGATTCGTTCTTTAAAAATATTTTTCATCATCCTCGGTCTTAAATGATGATATTATTGAATATCTTTGGCTTTTGTAGTGCAAAGATGAATGATTTCTGAAGAATATCTTTGGCTGTAGTGCAAAGATGAAAGCAGTGTTTAAATGAACATGAATAGGTGATGAATATCTTTGGCCTTTAGTGCAAAGATGAGCAGTGTTGAGATGAACATGACCGATTGATGATATTTCTTTGCTTTGTAGTGCAAAGATGAATATTTGATTTGAGATGAATATTGATTGATGTTACGAGGGATAAAATATTGATGATGGATTTGTTAAATTCATAGATTATAGTAGATTTCATTCTCTACGTAACTCTTACATGAATTATTATTTCATTATGCGAATATTGATCTGAAACTTGTTGTCTATTGTATTCTATCAGTTTTTCCTCCTGTTGGAGACTAACGATAATTTGTTGTATATTATCTTAGTCATAACATTCTTCTTTGGGCTAGTTGAGCTCACCCTTTTCCTTGTTGTTCCATTTTTCTTCTCGGGGAGGCGAGAATGTAGCGAGTCTTAGTCGGGGTATGGAATGAAGGTTCTAGAGAGAGTTGTTTAGTAGTCCTCACCATTATTGTAAAATAATGTATCAATAAATGTGATGAGGATTTATTTGAGTATAAATATTATCTAGAAGATAATATTTGTATTTAAACTCACAGATTTTTTATTGTTGTGATAATAAAGTTGTAGTTGTTTACGTACCATGTATTTGTGACTCGAGAATGGGTTGGATGGAATGGACCTATTTTGGGGTCGTCACAATTATCTTTAGTAGTAGAAGCATGAATAATTTTTGTGGTGATCTTAATGAATACACGATTATCTTTGGTAGTAGTGCATGGATAATTTGTGGACGTGATACTAATGAATACACGATTATCTTTGGTCGTAGTGCATGGATAATTTGTGGTCGTGATCTTAATGAATATACGATTATCTTTGGTAGTAGTGCATGGATAATTCGTGGTTTTGATCTTAATGAATATCATTGGCACCGTAGTGCGGGGATGATTCGATGATATGGATTAATTATTGAAATTTGAGTCTCAAAGAATGAAATATTAATTCATGAATGTGGTAAAAGTCATCTTTGGTAGTAGTGCATTGATAGACTTGGTATGATTATGACCAAGGATTATTCGGTATAATCATGGCCAGTAATTGAAAAACACGAATATCCTTGGCGATTGGTGCATAGATAATTAGGTGGTCGTGATACTTATAAAGTTGCGTCTCAAAGCATTATTGGTTTTATGAGTTGTATATCTTTGGGCTGTAGTGCAAAGATGAATTGTTAATGAATATCTTTGGCGAGGATTGCAAAGATGAATTTAATGTTTTCAACGATAAAGGTATTCAAGGTATCTTCACCTCTTTATCATACTGTGTCATCGCACTAATTTCGAGGATGAAATTCCATAAGGAGGGAGATTGTGAGACCCCAAATTTTATGAAATAAAAGTGTTCAATTTTTCTATTTTTGTGAATAGTTAAATTGATAAAAGTTTAAAGTTAAGGGTCATATTTGAAAATTTTTCAAAGTAGACAAGTTGTCGTAAAATAATTACCATTATTCTTATTCACGGGTTCTACTATTCACCAAAATTACTATTCACTTTAGTATTGTTCACTCTAGTATTTGGGACACTTTTTGTGTGAGATTCTTATTCACGAGTTACTATTCACAGTTACTTATTCACCAAAATTACGATTCACTCTAGTATTGTTTCACTCGAGTATTTGGGACACTTTTTTGTGTCGAGTACTATTCACGAGTTACTATTCACGAAATTACTACTCATGAGTTACTATTCACCCGAACAAAATATTTTATGAAAATAATGGCGGAAGTTTTTTCTGGTTGATCTTGTTGAACTACTACTCGGTAGTAAAAGATGATGTCATTATGTGGTTAGTAGCTTACAGTGTATTGATTATTGATCTTATGTGAGAAGTCACTGGGTTTGATTCCATTATTGTCGATTAATAATATGAATTATTATAAGCGATAATGACGTTTTGTTTTATTCATATTATTAGCGTAAAAAAGCGAAACATCTTTTATATAAAAATGAATACTTTATTAAAGTTATTCTATAAATAGAATATATTATATTTTATTATGCATAGTGTTGCGTAGTGTTTTTGCATAGTGTTGCATAGTGTTTTGCATAGTAAAATGTTTTTATATAAATAGAATATATGATATTTTATTTAAAAGATTTTGCTTTAAATATGGAATGGTCAAATTAAAAGTAAATCAATACTGGACCGTTCATGGATTAATTACTATGCATTCTATTTTCCTATAAATAGAAGCTCATTCCTTCATTATTTTCTTACGAATTCACCTGAAACTCTGAGAGAGAAATTATAGAGAGAAAGCTATAGAGAGAAAATCTATAGAGAGAAAGAAGAAAAGTATATTCGCTTCTTCACTTTTCCAATATTAGATTCTTCTAAGGTAAGGGATATTATTTGTTGTACCGTAAGGGTGTTATTCTTTCTTATTCATGAAGAGAACTTTACATTATTCCATTTATTATTATTACATTGGAATAACCTATAAAAGTGGCATACCCTATACATAACTTTGTATCATGGCATACCCTATACTTGGTGAAATCCTTATATTATTCCATTCTTATTTATTACATTGGAATAACTTTGTATCTGTGAATCCCCTATACTTGGTGATCTTCTTACGTTATTCCATTCTTTATTATTACGTTGGAATATCACATGCGTGTGTTTTACATGGGACACAGTTCCATTGTTTATTATTCCGCATTTATTATTACATTGGAATATCACATGCGTGTGTTTTTACAGGACACAGTTCCATTGTTTATTATTATTAAGCATTTATTATTCGTTGGATAAATCACAATTGTGAATTTCACCGACTGGTTACATTATTATTATTACATTGGAATAACTCGTCATCTTGCAATCACCGCATGCATGGTGATTATTTTTTGTTATTCCATTCTTTATTATACCCAGTTGGTTAAAACTTTGACTTCTATACTCCATGAAATTAGTAGAATATCCTTGATATTTGCGTTTCATCCAGTATCTTTTCATGGAAATATTCTTCTGATCATTCTTGAATATTACTCTACAAAACAGTATCTTGTTGACAATTTGGACGTTAATAAATCCTAGAGAAATTAATTCTTGAACTTGTTTTATTGAATTCTTATATCATTGTCATCATCCTCATGTTTATATTATGTTGAAAGTTATCTTTGGCTTACGTGCATAGATGAACTTAGTATGATTATGACCAGGGTTCATTCGGTATAATCATGGCTTGATATAAATGATGTGACAAAAGTCCTCAGTGGCCTGTAATGCAGTGATGGATAGTTTTTGGTATGATTATGACCAGGGGTGATTCGGTATAGTCATGACCATTGATAATTTGATGAAAATCCTTGGCCGTGTGGTACGGGGATGATTAGATATTGTGGTTTATTCATTAAACTGAGTCTTAGTGATAAAAATTGAGGAAAACCTTTTAAAACCTAAAAGATAGTAGACTTTATTTTCTACTTGACTCTTTTAATGGATTGCACATTTTATTGCAGATTAAAAGCGGTTGTCAATTGTATTTTATCGGTTTAACATCTTGTTGAAGGCTAATGATAATTTATTCGCATTATCTTAGTCATAATATTTCTTCTTGGGCTAGTTGAGCTCACCTTTCTTTCCTTCATTCTCTTCAGAAATGAGAACATAGGCTGGGACGAGTCTGGGAGCGGAGTAATAGTAAAGGAGGATAGCATTAGTAGTCCTCACTATTACGTGAAATAGTGTGATAATAGTTGTAATGAGGACTCCTTTTGAGTTTGTATAATATCTAGTAGACAATATTTGTATTCAAACTCACGCTTTATGTCGTATTATTACTACAGCAGTTATATTAGTAAGTTGTATTTGAATTTATATACCATGTAAGTGGCGACCCAAGATGGGTGGCGTATACCTAATTTTTGGGGCGTCACATTTATACCTTACTTGATCTAGGGTCTTTACCCATTCATTTATCTCTCCCGCTTGTGCTCAACGTTTAAACTTGACTCTCAGAGAAATTAGACTTTGACCTATCTGTGGAAACTCAGATTCGGAGAAACTTTCATCACATCCATTGTTTATAAATCTATTTTGATTCAAGTTGGCACCATTACTTACATTGACCTTATCTCTTTAAAGATACTTGTTTTTGATGTGATTTTAGGGATTGATTGGTTAACTACTCATCATGCCAAAATTGATTGTTTTCGTAAGGTTGTTAGTTTTCATATTCCTAACCAACTGTTATATACGAATTCAAGCAACTAAACCATTAAAATCAATCCTTTGTCATATCTAATCATAAAGCTATTCGTTTATTGAAAAGCGGATGTCAAGCTTTCTTAGCCCATGTTATGGATTTGAATAAAGACACGTCAAATTTGAATAATATTCTGTTGTTATTGACTTTTTCGATGTATTTCTGAAGAACTTCCTGGTTCACCCTAGAGCGTGAAGTTGAATTCTTTATTGATCTTGAACACGTACAAAGCCCATTTCTAAAACCCCATATCGAATGGCTTCTATTGAACTTCGTGGAGTTAAAGGTCCAACTACGAGAATTGTTGGACATCGGTTTCATTCGTCTAGTACATCTCCTTGGGGTGCTCTGTTTTATTCAGTAAAGAAGAAAGGCGGGAGTATGCGACTTTTGTATTGACTATCTCGGAATTGAACCATGTCACCATCAAGAATAGGTATCTCTCACCTCGTATTGATGACTTGTTTGACCGATTCTGAGGCATAATTCTTTTCAAAAATCGATCTTCGCTTACGGACATCATCATTTGAAGATTAGAATCAAGATATTCCAAAGCGCCTTGAACTCGGTATAGGCATTATGAATTCTTAGTCATGTCTTTCGGACCGACTAATGCTCATGCGACTTTCATGGATATGATGAACTGAGTATTCAAGGAATATTTGGATCGGTTTGTTATTGTCTTTATTGATGACATCCTCATATATTCTAAAAGTCGTGAAGATCATGAGCACCATTTAGTTGGTACTCCAAAGGCTTCGTGAAAACAAACTATATGCCAAATTGAAGAAATGCGAGTTCGGCGAGGAAGTAGCATTTCTTGGGCACGCAGTGTCAAACACATGGAGTATCCGTGGAGTGGACGGTGAAGATTGAAGCAATACAAAGTTGGGAGCAAAAGTCGGTGGCCGAAATCACGTAGTTTTTGGGCTTATTTGGTTATTATCGGAGATTCGTGGAAGGGTTTTCTCGAATCGCTACTCCATTAACCCACTAACTCCGGAAGGATACAAAATTCATTTGGAGCAAAGAATGCGAGAAGAGTTTCCAAGAGCTTAAGAGGAGACTTATTTTAAGACTGTTAACAATACCATCCGGTTCGGATGGATTTGTTATTTATAGCGATGCTTCGAGCAAAGGGTTAGGATGTGTTCTCATGCAACGTGGGAAAGTCATAGCTTTATGCCTCGTGACAACTTAAAGAATATGAGAGGAATTATCCTACTCATGATCTAGAGTTAGCGGCAATCGTTCGCTTAAAGATATGGAGGCACTATCTATATGGGGAGAAAGTGGAGATATATTCGGACCATAAAAGCCTTAAATATTTCTTCACTCAAAAAGAACTCAACATGCGGCAATGACGTTAGCTCGAGCTATTGAATGACTACGACCACACTATTCAATACCATCCCGAAAAGCGAGCGTGGTGGTGACGGCGTTGAGTAGAAGATCATATGTAGGAGCGAGTGCGACGATGTCAAGTATAATGACAGAGCCAACTTTAATAGAAAAAGTTAAGGTTGCTCAAGTCGCCAATGAGCCTAGAGGTGATCGTATGATGAAGAAGAAAGTACAAGAAGGGGCTATTAGGGCGAGAATTGATGAAGAAGGAATACTTGAGTCCACTCTAGACTTTGTGTTCTAACGACTCGATTTGAAGTACAAGATTATGATGGGGCACACAATACACCATTTGCAATCCATCTGGAAGTACTAAATGTATCGTGATCTTGACATACATTTTGGTGGAACAAATGAAGAGAGAGATTGCAAAGTTTATCTCGATGTGTTTAACTTGCCAACGTGTAAAGGCGGATCATCTAGTACCTAAGGGTCCGTTGCAACCACTTGAGATTCGAAATGGAAGTGGGAACACATTACCATGGATTTCGTTACGGGTCTTCTACGGTTTCTCAAGGCATCAATGCTATTTGGGTTATTGTTGATAGATTAACCAAGTCTCGCTCATTTCTTGCCAATACGGAGACTTATTCCTTGAACGTCTTGCTAGTATGCACGTGAATGAGATTGTGAGGTTGCATGGCATGCCCTGTATCCATAGTTTGGATCGTGACCCAAGATTCCCTTCAAGATTTTGGATTAGCTTGCAAAAAGCTATGGCACGGATTTGCGATTTAGTTGGCATACCATCCTCAAGCGGATGGACAATCGAGAGAGGACTATTCAAACTCTTGAAGATCTATTAAGACTACGTGTCCTAGACTTCAAGAGGCGGTTGGGATAAGTATTTACCATTGGTGGAATTCTCTTACAACAACGGTTATCGAGACAAGTATAGGTGTGGCTCCATTTGAAGCATTATATGGGACGAAAGTGTCGCATTTCTCCAATATGTTGGGATGAGGTGGGTGAAGCAACATTGTTGGGACTGAGTTAAATACGTATATGACTACCGAAAAGATCCAAATGATTCGATTAACGTATACTAAGCGGCACAAGATCGACAAAAGAGTTATCACGGATCTTCATCGAAAGAGTTACAAGATTTGGGAAGAGAGAAAGCTCGATCCACGATTTATTGGTCCATTTCAAATTCTTGACCGAATAGGAAATGTAGCCTATAGACTTGCGTTACCTCCGAGTATGTCTCGTGTTCATAATGTGTTTCACATATCTGTACTTCGTAAATATGTGAAAGACCCGAACCACGTTATAGAATATTCGTTTGGTCGTTGAACCCGAACCACGTTATAAGCAAGTGGTTATAAAATATTCGTTGTTGTCGGGGAATATTCGTTTGGTCGTTGATATTAATCTTGCTTCGGGGAATATTAAATGCTGACGGTATGAACCATGTGTGGGCCCCATAGCGAAAAGCGATTGGATGAAGAAAACGACAAATATAAGTTGTTTAAAAATAGCACGGCGTTGTTATTCTAATTATCTTGTTAAAATACTAAATTGGTTTAAAACACAAGAAGATTACCGGTATTGCACAATTATTGATTCTTACGTGAAGGCACTACTCGATAATGGTTCTGATGAAAATTCGCTCATTGATATTTTATTGATTTAATAATTCTTTGCGTTGATATTTTATATTCTTTGTTGTTTTGATAATTGTCATTACACAATTATTTTCATTATCGAAAGCAATAATTCATATTATCCGAATAATATTATTAGATAACATTATTGGCAATGTCTAGAAAGTTACATCTAAGGAGAGGTTTGGTCACCTAATTGCTGGCAAGAAGGAGAAATTCTTATTGGAAGCCCCCTCTTCCTGAGGCTGCTGGTTGTCAATATTGTGACTCTGTAATATTATTTGTGAATAATTAATTATTGATTCATATGATGAGGAAAATATTGATTTTATGTGGATATAGATGGAGAAAATTTTTAATGTGACAATTGTTGAAAATTGAAATTTTATCTTTTTACGATAAAATAATTCATTTAAATATATTATTATATTTTAATAATATAATAATAGTGATATTTTTTACAACGAATGTGGGATATATGAGTATACAAGGAGGAAAGAGTATTTTTGTTGCGATAAATGTTTAAAACATGTTAAATATGTCGATTGGACCACATTTATTAGTGAAATTTGATTATAACTGTAAAATCGCTTCGATTTCTTACGCAAAATTGTAGAGAATTGAATTTCCTATAAAAAATCGCGAGATTGAATTTTCGATAAAAGAGCTATTTATTATGAATTATTGAAGTTACGAAGCTAGAAATAATTGATTTTGGAAGTTTTAATTATTTATTTTATGAAAACGTTTTTTAAAAGTTTTGTGAGGTGGTTTGCTTGTGTTGAATCTTTGAATTGAGTTGATAAAAGTAATGCGTAAGAATTTAATAAATATATATTAATATTTTATTAAATTTTTTTTCTTTGGTGTTCTAAGCATTTTCCTATAAATAGGGTGCTTAGGTTAGAATTGAAAATCACACGTAAAGCTGAAGTTTTCTCTCTATATTATCGGCGTATTCTTGTGAGTATTTTGAGTATTGCTATACTGATTGCAAGTTCAAGTATCCGGTGTTTCAACTAGAAATCTTTGTCTTTTCGAGGTAAAGGATATTATTTTTTAATGATATTATTTATTCTAATATCATGATCTTGGAAGTATTGATCTCGAACTTTTTAATCAAATTTAGAACTTTTAGTGTCGGGAGTTCTTATTCACGTATACAACACTTTATTCACGTATCTGGTCTTATTCACGAATCGTGACTATTCATCGAAAAATGAAAATTTTCCTTTTCGTCCAAAATATCTATTACGGATACTAGCTTTTATTGTATCCATGTTTTGATCATTCTTGAATTTTACACCACTATGATTATTTTTGAGGTATTGTTGGACATGGATAAAACAAAGTACTGAATCCTTAATCCTTAATCCTTGTCAATTTGTTTCTTTGGATTCGTTTCTTTTAAAATATTTTTTCATCATCCTCGGTCTTAAATGATGATATTATTGAATATCTTTGGCCTCAGAGCAAAAGATGAATGATTTTGAAGAATATCTTTTGGCCCGTAGTGCAAAAGATGAGCAGTGTTTAGATGAACATGACTAATGAAGAATATCTTTGGCTGTGTAGTGCAAAGATGAATATTTGATTCGATATATATTGATTGATGTTACTGAGGGATAAAAGATAGGCGATGAACTTTTAAATTCATACATTGAAGATAGTAGTTTGCATTCTCTACTTAACTCTTCTAATGAATTATTATTTTCACTGCGAATATTGATTTAAAATTTGTTGTCTATTGTATTCTATTAGATTTTTCCCCTGTTGAAGACTAACGATAATTTGTTGTATATTATCTTAGTCATAATATTCTTCTTGGGCTAGTTGAGCTCACCCTTTTCCTTTTGTTCCATTTTCTTCTCGGGAGGCGAGAATATAGCGAGTATGCAGTCTGGGTATGGAATGAAAGTTTTAGAGAGAGTTGTTTAGTAGTCCTCACCATTTTGTAAAATAATGTATCAATAAATGTGATGAGGATTTATCTGAGTATAGATATTGTCAGAAGATAATATTTGTATTCAAACTCACGATTTTATTGTTGTAATAATAAAGTTGTAGTTATTTCGTACCATGTATTGACAACTTCGAGAATGGGTGATGTATACCTATTTTGGGCGTCATGCAGAATACGATAGTCAACTATCACTTGGTATAATGATTTAAATTCAAAGTTGGATTAAGTGACAATTTGTATAATGGGCCAATTCAATGACTAGGCCCAAATAATGGAAATGACCTAAATGACTGGATCCAACCGAAAGGACCCAATGAAATAATCAAATAACTGGGCCCAAACCATTCGGACCAACCAGGACTAGTGTAACATGATCCAAGGGAGGAGCCCATTAAATCTGGCCCAATATGGAAAAGGATTATGGCCCAACATTGCCCTCTAGTCTTTTATTAAACAGGGTGTTTAATGAAAGACTATAAATAGTATAGGCCCATGATATAACGAATTATGATAAATCACAAGAGGTCCAAAGTGAAACCCACCAAAGCCCAACAAAATCGGTCCAAATTGATATCAGAAATAGAAATGGGAAGCCCAATAGACGCAAGCCCACTCAGGTGAAGATATTTAGACCCAAAAACGGACGAAACCTCTTCCCATTCATCATCATTGTAGTGAATTAAATGTGCCGCCCTCGATTCTCAGATAAGCTATCAAGATAAAAGGTAAACTTTACCAATTCTGACGGTTTTACCTGCTAATTTGAAATTTGAACCTTTGAGTTTTCTTCTCCTCTGCAGAACTTCTTCCTCTGTTTCACGAAATCTCAGCAATGGTGACTGTGAATTCTAGCCATAACTCTCCCAACCCAAACCCTAACCAAGAGGACCCTAACCAAGAGGGTTCAAGTTCCAACCCTCAATCTTCAACAACCATGGGGGGAAATCCACCTCTGACCCCCTCTGCATCTGCTTCTGACTTTTTCAAGGACGGGGAACAGTTTCCCCATGCCAACATCCCTTCCTCCGTCACGGAATCTGAAATATGTATCCTCAGGACTCGTTATCAGATTCCTGACATGTACGCCATAAGGGCCCCTGCTCCTGAAGAGCGTATGTACCAGCGACCGGACGGTTGGGTCGCCATGCCAGTCACCTTCTTGGAAAAGGGGGTTCGCCTACCTCTCCATGCTTTTATCGTTACCCTCCTAGGGTTCATAGGAGTGGGCTTTTCTCAGTTAGTGCCCAACTCCTACATCCATATCCTGGCATTCATTGCCTTTTGTCATGAATTAGGGATTTCTCCCTCCGTTGACATCTTCTTCACCCTCTTC
The DNA here is from genome assembly GCA_020205615.1 of Panax quinquefolius. Lineage (NCBI taxonomy): Eukaryota > Viridiplantae > Streptophyta > Magnoliopsida > Apiales > Araliaceae > Panax > Panax quinquefolius. The sequence continues at coordinate 32,045,219 of CM035161.1, read as the reverse complement.
TCTGCCGGAAAGTCTCGAGAACGAGGCTTCAAAATGTTGAGTAAGCAGTCTCCCCGACCCAACACCAGATTCGAGAGGAGACCCTTGATGGATACCCTTCCCAAGCAACAAGGGTTGCACGAGAAGTGGTTTTTCGTCACGGGACCCGATCTCTTCTCTTCCAGTTAGACTACCACTCGATCGGGTCTCTGCGACTTTGGAGACATCTCAGAAGAGGCGTGTGAGGAGATAATGAGACTTTTTGAAGAAGATTCCTCCAAAAGAATGGAGTTTTACACTTCTGACCAAACAAGCCTGGCTATATGATCACAAATGTAAGTTTCGAATAACTTTGTAACATCATTTTGAGATATATAAATGATACAGGTTCTGATATATGGTTTTTTGCAGTGTCTCTGATCAAACCGACTTCTTTGGAAGTGATTGACCTGGAAGATTTTTAGCAGGGAAGAATGCGGATGCGAGTGAAGAGCATCCGACTGAAGAATCTTCCCGGGTTGATCCCCCTACCATCGATCCACCAACTACCTCCCTTCAAAATGATGAACCTCAAACCGACGAACCCAACATACCCGAAGAAAACCTCAGACCTCGCCGAAGAAAAAGATCCGCCAAAAGATCCAAATCCACCCAACCAGAAACAAACCCCGAAAGTGATCCGGAAACACTTCCCGAAGCAACCCCACAAACAACCCTCTCAACCGACCCCAATCCTACATCTTCTGAACCTACCCCGGTGAGGAGGAGCCTGCTCGATATTCCTTTGCACGATCGGGCTAAGGTCCTTCGTGTAAAGAAAATAAGGACTAAGATAACCCCCCGACTGCCGAAGAGCTCCGAGTTCCCACATCTTCGGCTGTCATTCCTCCGACTACGTCCACAGAAATTCAAGTGCCTGACGATGAACCGACCGGATCTGTCCCCACTCCATCCCGAAAAAGAAAACATCCATCAGACAGCCACTCCGGTTCTGCACCTTCACCAACTCCCGAACCCACTCCTGCTCGGTCTCCCTCTCCTGAAACCATTCATGTGGACTCCTTGCCAGTTCGCAATCAACCCCTACCTTCTCCTGCAAGAGAAACAACTACCGAATTCTAGCAAGACGCTATGGCCTCTCCAACGATGTGGCCCCGATTCATTGCCCATTTTCCTTTCAACTGTTTCAACGCTTTGTTCGTGAAACCGATGATCATCGGTCGAGAACGATTCGAAATGGGGATTTACTCAACAAGGTATGAAAGCTACTTGGCGAAGGTAAATGATTCTCCACTTTATTTTCGATTTTATCTTCATACTTATACTGTTGAAAAACCGATTAAATAATATTGGAAACGATAGCAAATGTCGTGTTCAAGCGTCTGCGCCCGAGGTCCTCAAGCCGAATCGAGGAAGAGGCCATGAGGAAGGAGAATGCCCTTCTGAAGTCTGCCTTGGCCAAGGAAAAGACTCAACGTGAATGCATTCTTCATACAAATGAAGGGCTTCAAAAAGAGTTAGCTCAAGCCAAGGGAGATGTGAAGGCCTCCAATGAAGAGCTAAAGTCAATCAAAGTACAGCACGAGAAGATCGTCAAAATGAACATTTACTTGGTTCAGAGGAGCGAGATAAGGATGGAGAAGATCGAGGAATTAAAGGCTGATGCTAAAATCCTGACCAAGACCATCCACAAACTAGAGGCGGAAGAGACTCGCCATTTGAATAGGCGGCTGAAGCTCGAAGAAGAAATCCGAGAACTCAAGGCTCTTCGGGACCTTGGGCCTCCACTAACCGATGACCTTCGCAAACAAATATGTGAAGAGTACCGGAACTCGGATGAAATCAATGGGGAGATAATGAAGATATATTCTGAGAGTTACGAGCTCTGCCGGAGTCGTGGGAAGGAGAAGCTGATTGCAGCCAACTTGGATCCATCCTTACTCGATTCTTCAGATGACGAAGATGGCGCCTGAAACTGATGTTCTTGTTTTTGTTATTTTTCTTTCTTTAAATTATAGGACTTGTAAAAATTATCTAATATTGTGATTAGATTGAATATCAATGAAAAATGGCTTCATTAAAATCGGTGTATTTATTTTCTGCCAATATTAATTTAACTGGAAAGATGCACAAACTCTTTCATGGACTGAACCCGAACTGTTAAGTAAGAACTAAACATGTCATATAACAGATAAGATGAAGTTAAAGAATGAGGCATTCCGAACTCGACACTTAGAAAAAATTTAGGTAATAAAGTAAAGGGATACTTATTAGTTACCGAAGTGTGAGACAGATCTGCTTCATTAGGAATTTGTTTACCCTGAAAGGCCTAACAAAACCAAGAGATGACTTTGCCTACCACGAAGGGCCTGACAAAGTCTAAAGGACAACGCTTGCCTACCACGAAGGGCCAGATAAGGTCTGAAAGATGACACTTGCCTACCCCGAATGGCCTGACAAGGTCTAAAGGACAACGCTTGCCTACCACGAAGGGCCTGACAAGGTCTAAAAGATGACACTTGCCTACCCCGAAGGGCCTGACAAGGTCTAAGTGAACACCGGCCATTAAGGCTACCATCGAATGGCCAGCGAGTCCACCCGAACCTCCTAACACCAATGACGTTTGCCTACCACGAAGGGCCTGACAAACTCATAAGGACCACCGCCGAAAAAGGCTACCATCGAATGGTCGGTGAGTCCAGTCCACCCGAACCTTCTAACACCAATGACGCTTTTGCCTACCACGAAGGGCCCGACAAACTCATAAGGACCACCGCCGAAAAGTCGCCCATCGAATGGCCGGTGAGTCCACCGAACCTCCTAACTCCGTTGAATCGATCAAAGAACGAAGACAAGATTTGTTTGAGAAAAAAGGGAACTTTTATTGATGATGACATAAATATTTACAGACTTCCAATGTACTGACATCATTTTTACTGAAAGTACTTCCTAAGCCTGCCAGCGTGCCAAGTATTCTTAATTGCTGACCCGTCTAATGCCTTCAACCGATAAGTCCCCGGCTTCGGCACTTCAGTGATTTCATACGGTCCTTCCTAGTTTGGCATCAGCTTTCCCAGATTCTGAGGTGTAGATGCTTCGGCTTCTCTGAGGAAAAAATCTCCTACTTCGAACCTTCAAAACTTTACCCCCTTGTTATAATGCTTGGCCACTCTTCGCTGATAGGCTGCCAATTTGACTAAGGTTGTTTCTCTTACTTCCTTAAGCAAATCAAGATTGGCTTTAAGCCCTTCCTCATTGTAGATCTCTCTGAAATGACTGACCCGAAGACTTGGAGATCCAATTTCAACTGGGACTAAGGCATCGGCACCATAGGCCGCCTAAAAGGTGAGTCCCATCAGTAGTCCCCTGAGTAGTTCGATAAGCCCATAACACGCTAAGTAGCTCCTCCGCCATCTCGCCTTGGCTTCGCCCAATCTACACTTGATCCCATTCAAAGAGCCGTTCATTGGTCACTTAACTTGTCCATTTGATCGTGGATGAGCCATGAAGTCTTTTCTGTCTTTGAATTCCCGATTCTTTCAAAAATGCTTCAAATTTCGATCCCACAAACCGACGTCCATTGTCCGATATTATTACCTTAGGAATTCAAACGAAATACTATCGATTCTTTTCAAAATTTCAAGCATTCTGTTCGTTATTAACCTAAGTGGTTTTGCTTTACCCACTTGGTCATATAGTCGATGGCAACTATAACAAAAACCGACTTGACCTTTTGCCTTGGTAGTGGACCCAAAGATATCAACCCCAGACATAAATGAAGGGTATAGGAAATAAGATCGAGTATAGCTCTTCCGGTGGTCGATGGGATCGGACCGTTGAGTTGACACTTCTCGCACTTCTTCGACGTATTCACCGCTTCTTTGAAGATTGTAGGCCAAGAGTACCCTTGTCGAAGTACTTTATAAGCTAATGACTTAGCCGCTATATATGGTCGCCACAGATGACTTCGCATACTTCCCGAGAGGCATATTCACGGATGGAGTCGACATTTCAAGAAGTGGAGATGAGAAAGCCCTTCTAATGCATCCCCATCAATCGTAACAAAATTAGCACTCTTATACTTGATTTTCTTGGCTAGCATCCGATCCAAAGGTAAAACGCCATCTGCCAGATACTCTATATATGGAGTCAACCAGCAGTTGGTTCGGTCAATGCACATCACCGATTCATAATGGACACTAGGATGTTGCAAAATTTCTAAGTAAACCGACCCATCAAAGACGTTAACATCCGTAGTGGCTAATTTGGAGAGCGCATCAGCAATGGAATTGTTATTACGCTCGACCCCCTAAAACTCGTAGGATTGGAAATGTTGAAGTTGTTCCTTCAATTCTGCTAGATATTTGATCATTTTTGGGCCTCGAGCTTCGTATTCCCCAGAAAGTTGCTTAACGACTAACTGAGAATCACTGAAGATGATTATTCTTTGCACTTCAAGACTCTTTGCCGGTCGTAGAATCTCGCAAGTACCGCTACTCATACCGCTTTTCGTTGTTTGTCGCTTTGAATCAAATCGATGGCTCATTGCACCCTTGAATCCTCCGGACTCAGAAGAATAATCCTCGCCCATCGACGTCGTGGTAGAAGACCCATTCGCATCTGGCGTCCCATTTAACTCTTCCTTCAAGAAGAAGCGAATCGCTTCTGTTCGATCCTTCACCGCCACAACTTCATCAAACTTTCAAAACGAGCATTCAACTACAAAATCAGCCAAGGCTTGCCCTTTGATGGCGGTTCGGGGATGATATTCAATGAAAAATTGGGACAACTCCATCGTCATGCGCAATTTAATCTCCCTGATACCTCAAGTTTGCCCATAATCTTCTTCAAAGGCTTATCTCTGTATATACTATTACCAATCTACCTTGGAAGTATTGCCTAAGCTTTTGACTAGCAGTTATTAAAGCAAAAGCAAACTTTTCAATGTTCGGTACCTTGTTTCAAAGATCCCAAGGACATGGCTTATATAATAAACCGGTGTCTTTGCTTACCCCAACTTCACGCACCAAAACCGCTTCCTATCGCTAAACGAACTAGTCGCTAAGTACAAATATAGGGGTTTAGCAGAACGGGTTTCACCAACAAAGGTGCCAAGATAGGTAGGACTTGATGCTCGAAGGCGCCCTCACACCAAGTCCATTGAAACCTCTTTTTGCATTCTTCTACCTTTCAATGTATCAAAGAACGGTAAACATCTTTTCGCCGACTTGGACATGAACCTCCTAAAAGTCGCAATCCTTCCAATGACGTTGAACATCTTTAAATGACTGAGGAGTCTTCATGTTCAGGATCGCTTGAATCTTCTCTGGATTGGCTTCAATTCCTCTCTGACTGACAAGATAACCCAGAAACTTGCCAGCTCCTAGACCAAATGTGCACTTAGTGGGGTTCAATCTCAAATTGTGATGACGAATTGTCTGAAAGCATTCTTCTAAATCATCCAGATGTTTATGCACCAACATGCTTTTGACAATCATGTCGTCCACGTACACCTCCACATTTCTGCCCAGCTGATATCTGAAGACATGGTTCATCATCCTCTGGTATGTGACCCCGGCATTGATGAGGCCGAAAGTCATTTTCTTATAGGCATATACCGAACGATGCGTAATGAACGCCGCTCTTCAGATATATCCTCCTGCACATGGAAATTTGATGATATCCAGAGAATGCGCCCATGAAACTTAACAAAGCATACCCTCAAGTGGCATCGATGAGTTGGTCGATGTGGGCGTAGGGTAAAATCCTTCTGACAAGCTTTATTTAGGTCAAGATAGTCGATGCAGCACTCGCCATTTACCATTTTACTTCGGACCCAGCACCATATTCGCCATCCATTGTGGGTAGTCGATCTCAAAGATGAAGTCACCGCCAACAGCTTTTGCAATCTCTTCATCAATGATTCGCCGACGCTCAGTGCAAAAATCCTCCTCTTCCGCTTGGACCGGCTTTTGACGGGTCCACCTCCAACCGATGCTCAGCCGATATCCTGTTTACTCTCGGCATATCCCGAGGTTCCCATGCGAAAATGTCAACATAAGATCGCAGAGCTCCACAAGGTTCGTCGGAGAGGTTCCGCAGACCAACCTATTTTGCACCGCCTTGTTCTCTTTGCCGGATGAGCTCTATCTCTTCCGCTTTCTTCAAATTTTGCAGCATGACCAACGATTCGAAACTACTCTTTGTGAAGGGTTCGATCTCTATCGTCATGGTCTGCTTCTGCTTCGATACTCCCACTCCCGAAGTGATCACAGCGTTCCTATAACACCTTCTAGCCAGATCCAAATCCCCTTTCACCTCGCCGACCCCATGAGCCGTATGAAATTTGATTTTGAAATGAGGAATTGAGGTCACAGCTTGCAAAACAATTAAAGTAGGCCTTCCCAAAATAGCATTATAAGCAGAATCTACATGCACAACATAAAATTTGCAAATAATTTCTACCTGTTGGGGGACAGTTCCGAAGATGACTGGTAGTTCAATGGTTCCAAACCACCTTCGACCCGGGTCGTTATTAAAACCATATAAAGGAGCCTCCTATCCTATCTCCATCTTTTCGCCTGCTCAGTGCATCCTCCGATAAGCGTGGACATACAAAATATCTCTGTAAGACCCATTATCTACCATCATCCGCTTTATATCCATCGAACCCACTTGTGCAATCAAGACCAACGATCCTCTCGTATGCGGTTCGATGACTTTCAAGGGTAATCTTCATCAAGAAAGGAGATTACCGTACTCGAATAAGGTCCGCTCAATCTTCTGGAGGGTACTCGCCACCGACACGACCGAATCCAAGTAACTTCTGGCGCTTTTTCCAACGAGTTTGCTGTGAAGTACCCCAGTGATGACATCTACCACGTGCCTCGCAGTCGCTCCGGAGGCGGCAACGCTTTGAATCGGGTTGAGCTGTTGGAACAGCCCCTCGTCTCATTGTTGATTAGTTCGCGCAACCACACATCAATTAAAGCCCCGCCTTGTACCTTTCTTTCAATAAAGTCCTTCAAACTAGCACAGTCGTTCGTAACATGACCCGAAGCTTGATGATAATCACAATATTTACGAGAATTCCCTTTCCCAGGCTTAATGTTATCTCGAGGTGGCTCAAGATAGGTTGATTTTAATTTGATCCAAGATAACACTTCGCTCGTGTTGAGTGAAAAATGTATGTCCTATTCACTCTCTACGGGTTGGAGCGGATTTAACGCCCTCCTCCCTCGCTCTCCAATTGTTATATTTCTTCGACCCACCTTCGTAGCGGTCTTTATTCCCTTCATTCTTTTTCTTGTCTCTATCGGTTCTCATCCCGATCATCTCCTTGCTTCTGGCCGAAGAAGGACGTTTGAGGTCGCTCCATGGCTTCTCCACCACGATATAGCCTTCACTTTGTCGAAGGCTTCAATGAGACTCTTCTGGGTAATGAAACATTAACTTCTTCACCAACTTCTCCGATTCGACCAGATCTAACCCATTCAAAACAGCCCAACTGGCTTGTAGATCGTTCAGTTCATCACTTGGCCGATCGCTTCACTTGAATCGCTTCACATATCGCCCAAAGACTCATTCAAAAACCGTCGAACTCGAGCCAACGAACCGATTGGTTTTTCCTTCTTTGTTGCTCCCGGCGAGCATGAAATTTTATCGCATATGCCCTCCGCCCAAGATGAAATTCAACTGAGGGCAAAGTCCCCATCCACCGCCGGCATCCTTTCCGAGTGTCAGTGATAAAAGTATGACACTTAGCAAAGATCGCTAAAGTCATAATAATCCATCGATCGATCGAACGCTCGACGATTGGGTCATAGGATCCCCGATCCATCATAACTCTCGATATGGGGCAACTTCTTGGTGGGGTCACTTTTTTTCTTTAAGAATCTCCGCGAAAAAAGGGATGCCTTCTTTCCAAGTATCCTTCGTTTTTTTTTTGTACTCGAAGTTCTTTTAACTCTTTAACCAGATACTCCACACCTTCCGTTGAGATGATGCTTTTTTCCGGTGACTCCTTCCTCCTCCGAGTAGACCGGCTTTTCTTCACAAGAGCCTTCAACTCTAGAAGGGCTTTTTTACGATGACGAGTATCCACAGGTGGTGTACCCTCAAGAGATTTCTGAATACGATCTCTATACATACTTCGCCTCTCGAGCTCTGCACTATGGTGAGAATGTGCAACAATAAGGGCTTTTTTGTATTCTCAGAGTGTGATCTCCGGATCGACCTCTTCGTCTTCTCCGACCTTGCTCCTTAGAATCGACGGGGTGATGTACCTCTTCGATCTTTGAGGAGTAGAGCTTCGGATCTTCTTCTTTCTCGAGTTCTACCGAGACTCTCGGTCCCGAATGAATGTGTTCTTTCCCACTTTGTCCTCGCTTCTTCTGGACCGATCATAACCGAGCTCTTCGTCTCTCAACTCGCCATCCCGCCATCCGCTTTCATTTATATCCCCGTCGTTGCTTCACGAAAGTACTTCAATAGCTCTATCCGCCTTCATCCGCCATCTTAGCTCGTGAAGCTTTTTTCGTCCCTGGTCCTCTCAGATCGAAGTTCTAGCGGAAGTGCCTTCTACTCGTTTCCGACCATGGCCAGACGCTTTCTCCGTCGGGAAGACTAGCCTACGCTTAGCCTTGCCCACCGCCTTCGACCGAAAATCTTCAGGTGATCGTTTGGACGCTGTGCTAGCATGAACACTTATCACGGCCCCAAACGATCCTCGATGACACTCGTGGTGTCGATTCACCGGCGACCCTCTACCGCCTTCTTCGTGTAGGTGTTCTACTCTTCACCATGAATATCGACGTAGAACAAACACACCGTGATTGAAAAATACTCAGACACTAGAACTCACCCTCCTTCTAGGCGCCAAATGTTAACGCCAAGATCTTTCTCCACGTCCCAATCACCAAGACGCGTCCGATATCCTGCACAGTTCAACAAGTCAACACCAAAAGCTTGACGGCCTGACCGTCGGGGGATAGCTCCGGCGTGAGAGTCAGTATCGGCGATCACAAGGTCAACAATGGAGAGAAAAATAATGTCTAATGTCTGAGAGAGAATAATAATATGAATGTGTGTGTTACTTACCCTCTTATGTGATCTTAGCCCCATACATACTCCAATCCCGGTTTACCGTGCCACTCATCATCTCCTGACACCTTTTCCCCACTCCCGGTCATTTCAAATTTAAAATATGTAAATTTACTTCCACACCTTCTACCACTTCGTTTGTCACCGCACCATTATCCGAGTCCCATCCTCATTAATGTCATGCGCAGAAGGTGGCGATATACGAGAGTCAACTATCACTTGGTATAATGATTACACCACCAAAGTTGGATTAAGTGACATTTGTATAATGGGCCAATTCAATGATTAGGCCCAAATAATAGAAATGACCCAAACGACTGGATCCAACCGAAAGGACCCAATAAAATAATCAAATAATTAGGCCCAAACCATTCAGACCAATCAGGACTAACGTAATACATGATTCAAGGGAGGAGCCCATTCCAATATGAAAAAAAATTATGGCCCAACAGTTTTATATAACGCCATTTGTGACAACTCATGTCTACTACAGATCGTACCCATCCTTTTTTTTCTTCCTTTCACTAAAGTTAACTCAAAAGAATGGTTATGTAGAACTTTGATCTTTTCTCTAAGATTCCACAAACAAAAAGATGCGCACTAATTTCTCCCATTTATGGACACGTGGACGTTGTTTTTTGGATGGAATTAATTATCCGTACCAACACATTCAGTTATTGGAATTTTATTTTGTTTATTTAATTACTATCTCTATTCCTTAAAGATTGTCGTTTAAAATTTTGACACATAAATTAAGAAAATATTATTTACTAAATAAAATTTATTTAAAATTCCATCACTATCCCTTTATGGGAAGTTGAAAACTATTAATACAAGAGAGAGAATTTCTTGAGACAATAAGAGAAAGTAAGGGTAATATAAAAAAATAATTAATTTATTCTCCTTAAATTTATAAACGATAAAGTTTTTAGAACAAATTTTTTCTTCTAAAATATTTTAGTAATGGAGGGAGTATCAATTAGTTGAAAATATCACAAGTATACACTTAATTTACATGCCTGCTAGCTTTTGTCTGAAAAAGAAGTATTTGCAAGTTTAGACACATAGTAGTTATACATATTAAAGCGTTTGAAATTCGTCTTAGTTGGGTTGAAATATTAATTATGCTTACTTCTTTGGTACTCCCTCCGTTCCTTAATATAAATTGTTTTAGAAAAATATTTTTATTCTTAAATATAAGTTCGTTTGAGAATTTCAACTAAGCATTAATTGCTTAGTTTCCAATATTAACCCAAGTAATAAACATAACTTTGTTTCTCTCACTATTTTTTGCTCAATAAATAACACTCTCTTCTTCCAATATAAGGGCAATATAGACAATTGATAATATATTTAATGCTATACAATCATTTCCTTAATATTTGTGCACAACTCTAAAACAACTTATATTAAGGAACGGAGGGAGTAATTAATTGTTGTCTGACTTATTCATCAATCCAGCATAGTCATCATATGTTACTACGTACACTATTTATTCAATTAATAACCAGAGAATTGAGTTCGAGAAAGATAAGTTGGACTCGGCTTAATTCATTTGAACATCTAATTGAATTTATAGCTCACTTGAAGTTTACCAATTGTATAAGGGAAATTTGATCATAACAATTTAGTGTCATATAAAACCTAGGCTAATTGGTGTTCTCCAAATATAAAATGCATTATTTATTCTTCTCAGTAGTGTTAAATTTTCCTTCAAAGCCTATTTAGCCATTTAATTTTTTACTAGAGCAAGTTTGTGGCCGTGGGGTGCTCTATATGCTTGCCTAGTCATTCCAATTTACTTGTGTTGCTTCAAAATCATTAGGGCATGTACATATGAAATTAGGTATTAAATGAAATTGATTGTAAGGTGTATTGAAGGGCACCAAATAATCATAATATAATATAATATATATATATATATATATATATATATATATATATATATAAATATGGTGTCAATAATGTCATTATATAAAATTTATGTGGATATATATATATATAGATCCCCTAGTACACTTTACACTCCTCTCTATTCGATCACTTCTCTCACTTTCTCAAACCCAAGCAAACCACCACTATCACCATGGCAACAAAAGAGTGCAGCTGTGAGAAAGACAAACATGCCGGCCTCCTCATCTTCTCCTTCATTGTGGTCGTGTTATTTCTCATCATATGGGCCATCCTCCAACCCAAAAAACCCCACTTCATCCTCCAAGACGCCACCTTTTATGCCTTCAACGTCTCCTCCACCCCAAACCTCTTCACTTCCAACATCCAAGTTACCATCTCCTCTCGAAACGCTAATGACAAAATCGGTATTTACTATGACAAACTCCATATTTATGCCACCTACCGGAGTCAACAAATCACTTACTACACCTCCACGCCGCCAACATACCAAGGCCACAAGGCCGTCAACGTTTGGTCGCCGTTCATATATGGGACCGACGTGCCGGTGGCTCCTTTCAATGTCCAGGCATTGATCAAGGACCAGGCTAATGGAGCCATCTGGCTGATGATCAAAATTAATGGACGCGTGAGATGGAAAGTTGGCGCTTTTGTGTCCGGACGTTATCATATTCATGTTAATTGTCCTGCTTATATTCCTTTTGGTAAAAATGTTGTGGGTAGCAGGGTTAAATATCAGCTAGCAGAGAATTGCAAAGTCGACGTTTGAATCATGCAATCCCGTTAAGTCTTCTCTCTCTCTCTCTCTCTCTCTCTCTCATATCTATAAGAAACATTACAATTTTAGTTTACGTACGATTTCATGATTGTAAATTTTGTTTGCAATCCTTTGACAACTGTGAGACTGACCTAAAAAGTCATAATAATTTCTTATTGAGACTTTTATTAGTAGAGTATATAGAGTTGAGATTTTATATACAAATTTTATGTTGACATGAGACGGGGGTATTATCGTTTAATTTCTTTTTGTTCGAAATAATCTTAATTTGTAGGTTGAAAAGACTATCAGTTAATCAGAGTATATTAGTTTAAGAAGAATGTTGATCATATTTTATTAAGATTAAGATGTTTGAGTTTATGCATGTCAACATGATAATAATGGAAATACATGCGCCTACTCCAACTAAGATTGCTTTTAGTATTTTATCGATCGCTACTTAGTTGTAGAGTGCAAAATGGAATATATATATATATATATATATATGTGGTGGTATCACGCTTTAAATTATCACCTTCAGTCCTTCAATAATATTCCTGTATAGTCGATCGTGAAACACGAGAGATAAAGCACGAAACATTATTAGTGATAAGAGAGAATAAAGCGAAGAGAATTTTAGGTGACAGTTGGCTCACTAGTTTTGAGCTAGGTAGGTAGGTATGTATAACTATTGTTACTAATTATTTTATTTCTTCCTATGAGATTGACACACGTAAGCAAGAGAATTAGAAATGCCAAATTCTTTACTCCCTCTATTCCGTTTTTAAAATATTAAAGAAGTCAACCCAAAATTTTTAAACAAAGAGTTATATTTTAGGAAAATATTATATATTGTGAATGTTATCTCGATTTTTTAATTGTCACTTATGTGGATAAATATTATTGATAAATTTTTAGAGAGATGTATAATAAACGAAATCTTCCTATAATTTTTATCAGGGCCGATCCTGAGTTTTTAAGGGCCTAAAGCGACAACAAAAAAATGAATTTTTTGCGAATTGCTATTAAGATAGGCATAAAAAAATACTAAGAATCAATACCAAAGAATACAAGCCTGCCATTGAGATTTTAATTTTATTTTTTGGGTAAAATTTTTTACGCTTTAAAATTTAAGCTGGCATGAAATTTTGTTTTTTGTTTGGGTATTTATATACATAACACAAATAATTCTTGGGGCCCTAAAAATGTATCAATTTTAATGGACCTAAAGCCCGGACACCTTGAGTTTAGCCCATGGCCAGTGCTGATTCTTACCAACCTTATATATCCATAAATTTAGCAATTGTAATTCGACATAAATTTATGAAAATCTATACACAAGCAAGACTCTATTTATATAAGTGTTTCTTATATAGAGGACATCACTTATTATTAATGTGAAAAAAATTATGTGAAAATAACAATTTTTAATAAATAAAAAATATTTGTTCTCTAAAAAATAATATTGTTAGACTACTTTCACTAAAAAGTGGAGGAAACTAGATTAATTAAATGCTCCTCGTTGAAAAGCAAATTCTGTTTCCTTTTCGGATTCTAAAAAGATATCATGCAACAATTAAAGAGTCTAGCTACTGGAATATTTCCTCCGTAATTTAATATAAGTAATTTTAAAAGAGTATTTTTATTTTTAATATAAATCGTTTGAGAATTTTAAGTAAATATTAATTATTTAGTTTTAATATTATCTTAAAGATATGTTTGTTTGCAATAATTACATTTGATATATGACTATTAATTCGATATATCTTGTTTGTTTTAAATTTAAATTTGAGATTATTAATTCAAGGATTATAAAATAATTTAAGATGGAAGATTATATATTTAATACTATGTTTAGCTTGATATTATAATCCTATCAGCGGGATTAAAATTTATAAACAAAACTAACCTTTATTATTTTTAATATGACTAGCGTGTATTAATAAATAAAAATTAATAAAATCCTGGACAAATACATTAAGTTAACCACTTTTTATATATATTAAGTTAACCAACTTATCAATATACTAACCTTTATTTCCTCTGATAATTTCAACTTTTATTATACTAATCTTTATTTTCTGTGATAATTTCCTGTAATTATACTAACATTTATTTCCTGTGATAATTTCAAAGTAATAAAAATTAAGCTAATAAAAATAATAGATCAAATTAGTATATGTAGTAATCAATGTATTAATACACTTCAACGTTTTCTTAGTTGTAATTATTTTTTTTTATGATAATAAAACTTATTTAAAAATGCATCTACATTTATTATTAAAATGTTTATCATTTATTTTTCTTAAAATATTTTTTTATGACAAACTTCATCATAATTGTCTCTAGTACGTACATGTGATATACATGTGATATATTTAAATAATTATTTATTTATAAGCGCCTTTTGGATGTATAAACAAGTTTAAATCTGAAGTGTTTATTTTTGGGAGGGGAGAAGATGGCGGTGGAGGTTGCAAATCTGAAGTGTTTATTTTTGATGATTATGATGATGACAACGATGAAGATGATATTTAAAATACCCACCTAAATTAAAGGGATAATAAATACATTAATTTTGTAAATAAAATATTTAAATGCATTAATTGTGTAAATATTTTAGGAATGCAATATTGTTGTAATTATTTTGAAAAATGTACTAGAAAGTGTAATTGTTCCAATATAATTTTGGTTCTCTCACTATTTTTTGCCTAATAAATAACACTATTTTTTTTCCAATATAAGAACAATATTAATAATTGATATTATATTTAATATTATACAATCATTTTCTTAATATTTATGAATAATTTTAAAATGACTTATATTAAATAAAAAATAAAGTATCTTTTTACAAAGTCATTCTCAGGCAGTATTATATATATATATATATATATATATATATATATATATATATATATAATAAGGATATTAAGCTCACCCTCTACTAAGGTCACCCAAATCACCTATATAACCCCTTCTTATTTCTTTTCTCTCCTCACTTTTTTATCATAATCGATCTCGTGCTCTCTCTCTCCTCGTTGCTTCCTATCTCGAAAATTTCTTCTGTGCCCGTCTCGTGGACGTCGATCGAGGGGTTGCAAGCCTTTCGTGCCCGTCTCATGGACGTCGATCGAGGGGTTGCAAGCCGTCTCGTGCAGCGTCGAACTCGATTCACTGCAAGCCGTCTCGTGGAGTGTCGATTCACTGCAAGGTAACAAAATTTGAAGTGGGTTTCTGGATTTTCTTGTTGTTAGTGTTGAATTAGGCTTATATTTTTAGATTTTGTGTTTTAATTTTTTATAATTGCTTCTTTTAGAGTTAATATTTTTTTGAGGGGTAAACCCTTGAATCTGCTAGTTTCTAGCTGCAATTCTTGGGTGTTTTAATTTAGAAGCTATAATCTGAAGATTTTCACTATCATTTCCAACAAACAATAGTAACTGCTTCATGGTGATCGAGCAGGGTATGATAATCATATATGCAAGTTTCCTGCTTCTTTCATGATAAATTATTTCCAAATGTCCAGTTTTTTATTTTGAGCATAAACATCATATAAGCAAGTTTCTTGCTTCTTTCATGATAAATTACTTAATGGAGGTTCAATTCAATTTGTATTTTCCAAATTTTCAGAACTTAAAATTTGAAGCATTTCCTTATCTGTGCAGTATGACACCAAATATTACTATGAGATTGGCATTGGAAATAACACGCGGCGATTTTGGTTTACAACCCCTTCCCAAGTTGGCCCTAATGTTCCTTACACTTTTGGTCTCATAGCTAAGTCTTAGGCATTGATTTGTTTTAGAATATTTTTATAATTGACATTGTTCATCGTGTAGATTCAATTTAGAGTTATGTTATCTATTTTTCAATTAAAGGCAAGTCATAAAGCTCTATCCTTTGCATAACTTATTTACAGTATTGAGGGATCATCATTTGGTTCTGTCACATAAATGCATGCTCTACAAGGCATTTAATGAAATATTTTTGTTGGTGAACTAACTCTACTAAGCATTTTTGAACAGGGGATCGTGGTCAAACTGTAAACGTATTTGAGGACTATGTTCGGTCTGAAGGTTCCAATTGTTTCTATTATTATGGGAGAAAGTGGGTCTGGTGGTGCTCTGGCCATTGGCTGTTGTAATAAAGTGTTAATGCTAGAGTATGTAGAGCCTCGAGTTAATGCAGGGTTACACTTGTATTTTGGTTTTTAGGCTGTTTTGCACATGATTAGGTAGTGCAACGAAACTTAATTTTATAGATAGTTTTGTATATTTTGTGGATGTAGTCAAATTTACTATTTAATAAGGTAGTAATTATATTGAAAAGTGAATTTGAAAATGTAAACATATGGTATTATATGGATGTATTTTGAAACTGAGAATGCTTGATACATTCAGTGTTAGTCACTTTTTTCTTCCACTACTTGAGATGATGTTTATGATGTTGCTGGAACGTTATTATCTTAAACCACTAAGCTTCTTAGTTCTTACAACACAGATAAAATAGAGGATTTGCTTTCTTCATGACATTGCTCCAAAATGAACTTTTATTATAGGTTAATCACAAAAAAAAACATAAATGAATTCTAGAATGGGTCAAATAGCACATTAATAACACCTTTGCCATAAACACAAAGGATAGAGAACCCATAACGGAAACCAAGCACATTTAAGCGATTATCTGCCTTGTTTTCTCATGGTTAAAACAAGTATTAGAGTTTCTGTAGGCACTTGAAGAAACAAAATAACATACTATAAAGAGGGGAAGTGGGGAACTTTATAAGACTAAAAGTTATAGAGCCGTTTCACAATATACTTTTAAGATAAAGGCGTCAAGCAACAAATGAAACAAAACATTGCCTAGGAAGTAGCAGAATTCAATTCACATGTGACACAATTGATTCGTAACAATTGATCTGTCCATATCAAAGTAGTCATCAAGTGTGCATTATAATCTGGTACAAAGTCATTGAAAATTTGAGAAATTAATGAGCACAATAAAAACTTAAAATTGCACTAATTCTCCTTAAGATTGATAGAATCCTTAAACTTCCCATATAAAATCTTCTTTAACTCGGCCATCTGTGCAAGAATGGATCCCTTCTCTTCCTCCAGTTTCTCCAAGTTTTTATCATTCGCCTCTTTCATCTGCTCTATCTTAGTCTCGACTTCATTGTTTGGCATATGAGCAAATACCTCCCCAATCTGGAAGCGCACCACATCCTCGTCAGTGAGAATTAATTCATTGCTTGCATCCTCAAAATTTTCGTCTGTTTCCTGTTAAAAGTAGAAAAAATAAAGAACAATCTTAGATACATATATACTTCTCTTAAGGTCACAGGTAAAACATATCATTCTTAATCGATTAAAAGATGTCATTCTAGAGGAAACCTGGGAAAATTAGGATAGTACCATTGATTAACTTATAGTGTCATATTTTATGGAGTTGTGATTGACAACTTAATACTCGCTCTATTCCACGGAAAGATTGTCATTTGCCAAAAACATTTGTATAAATGAGTCATCTTTTTATTGATGGTAGAATAAAATGACAAGCTGTCTTCAAGTTTGCTATTATAATTACTAAACGAACTTACTTTTTTTTAGGGTAAACATGGGGGGAATCTGCAATTAAGATAAAAAAGCATGGGTCAAATAGCAACTTAGTTTTATCTCAACCAATTTGTATTGCTGAAGTCTGCATGAGAATTAAGCAACATGGACACCAATTACATTAAATGTTAAAGGACACTAGTACAAAATCATAAAACGACAACACTTAAAAGATGATATTTTTATAAAAAATATTGTGGTTTTTTTTACAACATTTTTTAACAAAGCGTTGTAGATAGATATGATAAAACGTTATGTATTTATAAGGGTAATTTTTGGTTTTAAATAGATAACGTTTTTTAAAAAAATGTTATCTATGTAAAAAACACGGAGCAAAAAAAAAGCGCGGAAACAAAAATTTGATATATATATCTACTTTCTTCTTTCTCCTATCTCTGTAACTTCTCTCTCTTTGTTTGCTTCGTTATGTGCCCGTTTCTTCACACCGTACCTAACAAAGGTCTACACATGCAGCTCACGCGTCAGAAGCCGCCAACCAGATAAACCCCTCATTCTCTTCTCTCAATCCCCTTTCTCTCTCCTCTATTTTCTCTCTCATTTCACTCCCGTCACGGTCACACCAAGAAAACCTTACGTACTGATGTTCAATGTAAGAACCGGATTGACACTTTAAAAAAGAAATACAAGACTAAAAAAGCTAGGGTTTTTGAATCTGTTGGAATCGTACCTAGTTTGTGGCCGTTTTTCTCTTGGCTTGATGTTTTGATTGGATCTAGTTTGAAGAAGCCCTCGCCTTCGCCGCCTTTGGCGGTTGCTTTGCCGTATCGGGAACCAGTGCCGATTGCTGTGAAGAAGCCGGTCGTGTTGCAGCAAAAGTGGGCGTCCCCGACGGTGGATGATTCTTATTTTAAGCGAAATTATTCTGCTGTGGCTGCAATAGCTGTCGCCATACAAAGTCAGTAAAGCTTTCCTTCAAAGATTATATCCAGATATTCCAAATTTTAAACTACTATTCTTTCGAGGTAAGGGATATATGGTTTTTTTTAAGTAAATGATATTATATTCTTTAATATCATTATCTCAAATATATGCATTTAATTTTATTATGAAATTTTTATCGTTCACGTATCGAGGTTCTTATTCACGATAATACATTATTCATTAAAGATTATTTACAAAGTATAATTTTTCTTGTGAAATTTTTGCCTTTTCGTGTTTCGGGGTTCTATTATTAAAGATACTAATCCTATTCACGAAAAAAATTAAATTTTCTTTTCTTTGTCCAAGTTGTCTATTATGGTTAAGATCTTTGATCAGATCCATGTTTTTGATCTTCATTCTTGAATTTTGCCCCACAATTGATTATTATGGAGCATTTTGAACTTGGATAAATTAAAGTACGAATCCCTAATCTTTGTCCTTTTATCTCTCTGGATTCATTTTCTTGAAAATATTTTTATCATCCTCAGTCCTAAATGGTGATATAACTAAATATCTTTGGCCTGTGGTGCGAAGATGAATTATTACCTGATGAGAATATCTTTGGTCCGTAGTGCAAAGATGGACAGATGTTGAGATGAACATGACCAACTGGTGATACGAATGAATATCTTTGGCCCGTAGTGTAAAAATGAATATTTGATTCAAGATATACATTGATTGATGTTGTAAGGATAAAATATTGATGATGGACTTTGTTAGTTCTCAGTAGGCACAATATAGATCTAGAAGGGCGGTTGAATAGATCCTTAGAATTTCAAATACTTTTTCTTGATTAAGTTGTATTGCTCATTAAGTAGCAAATGACAAACATAAGAATCTTTTCAAGCACAGCGGAATAAGTAAAAGATCCCCTTCATTGATATATTCATAATCGACATATACATTGTTCGTAGAAAGTTACTTTAGTAAGAAGTTAGTTAAAACATACATAGCAGCTTATAGCGGTTAATGTACATAATGTAAATGACATAAAGTAAAAGACACAAGGGTTTTAAGTGGTTCGAGACTCAAGCTCCTAATCCACTCTTCTCGCTTTCAACTAGCAAGATTTCTACTAAGGAAGGCGGCAAGACCGAATCACTAAGATTCCTTCAAGGCCGTGACCTTGGAACTTGATTCACTAAGAACTCTTCAAGGCTAGCGACCTTGGAACTCTCTAGTTCCTCAGAACTCTTGAGGCCAAAGAAGCTTGAACTTCATTTAGTCCCTCTGGGACAAAGACCCCTTTAGGCCCCGGCTTTATTGTTGTAGTTGTTGTTGTTGTTGGTCCGAGTCTGCTAAGATGTCATTAAGCTCGAACATCTTTTGTACTTTAGCGACTTGGTGTGGTCCTCTGCGATTTCGCTTTTATTCTTCGACACATCTTCTTTCAAGTGCTGGTGATGTAAGGCCCCGAATTTTATGAAATAAAAGTATTCAATTTTTCTTATAATTACTATTCAGTAAATGGTTAAATTGATAAAAGTTAAAGTTAAGGGTGATATATATAATTTTTTCAAAATAAGCAAGTGGTTATAAAATATTATTGTCGGAGAATATTCGTTTGGTCGTGGAATATTCTTTTTGTCGGGAATATCAGTACGACGACGCAGCCTTGTGTGGGCCCCATAACGGAAAGCGATTGGATGAAGAAAACGACAAATATAAGTTATTTATAAATGACGGCGTAGTTGTTACCGTTAATACTGTTAAAATACTCGGTGGTTAAAACACAGTAGCACACGGTATTGCACCAATTATTGATTCTTACGTAAGAAAGCACTACTCAATAATTATTACAGTAATTACTTCGAGTCCACTCTAGACTTTGTGTTCCTAACGACTCTGATTTGAAGTACAAGATTATGATGGAGGCACACAATACACCATTTGCAATCCATCTCGAAGTACTAAAATGTATCGTGATCTTGACATACATTTTGGTGGAACAATACGAAGAGAGAGATTGCAAAGTTTATCTCAATGTGTTTAACTTGTCAACGTGTAAAAGCGAGCATCTAGTACCTAAGGGTCCGTTGCAACCACTTGAGATTAGAAATGGAAGTGGGAACACATTACCATGGATTTCGTTCACGGGTCTTCCCACGGTTTCTCAAGGCATCGATCGTTATTTGGGTTATTTTGATAGATTAACCAAGTCCGCTCATTTCTTGCCGATATGGGAGACTTATTCCCTTGAACGTCTTGCTAAGTACGACGTGAATGAGATTGTGAGGTTGCATGGCATGCCTGTATCCATAGTTTCGGATCGTGACCCAAGATTCACTTCAAGATTTTGGGTTAGCTTGCAAAAAGCTATGGGCACGGATTTATTGATTGATTCAAGATACCATCCTCAAAGCAGACGGACAATCGAAAGGACTATTCAAACTCTTGAAGATTTATTAAGACTACGTGTCCTAGACTTCAAGGCGGTTGGGATAAGTATTTACCATTGGTGGAATTCTCCTACAACAATGCTTATCAGCAAGTATAGGTGTGGCTCCATTCAAGCATTATATGGATGAAAATGTCGTTCTCCAATATGTTGGGATGAGGTGGGTGAAGCAACATTGTTGGGACCCGAAAGTTAAGACGTATGACTACGGAAAAGATCTAAATGATTCGACAACGATACAAACAAGACAAGATCGACAAAAGAGTTATGCGGATCTTCATCGAAAGGACGTGGAATTTAGTATAGGGGATCATGTGTTGTCATGAGTTCGCTCCATGGAAGGGAGTTACAAGATTTGGGAAGAGAGGAAAGCTCAATCCACGATTTATTGGTCCATTTCAAATTCTTGACCGAGTAGGAAATGTAGCCTATAGACTCGCGTTACCTCCGAGTATTTGATTAATGTGGATAGTTAGGGGTAAAATACGCAAATATTTCAAAATAAGCAAGTGGTTATAAAATATTCATTGTTGCTTCGGGGAATATTCGTTTGGTCGTGGAATATTCGCATCGCTGTTGGGAATATTCGTACGACGACAAGCATGACCATGTATGGGCCCCATAACTGAAAGCGATATGGATGAAGAAAACGACAAATATAAGTTGTTTAAAAATAACAAACAGTAGTTGTTATCAATTAATAATTGTTAAAATACTTGGTGGTTAAAACACAAGAAGATTACCTGATTGCAACAATTATTGATTCTTACGTAGAAGGCACTACTCAATAATGGTTACAGAATTATCGCTCAAGATTTTATTGATTTAATAATTGATGCGTTGATATTTTATATTGTTGTTGTTTCAATAATTGTCATTACACAAGTATTTTTCATTATCGAAGCAATAATTCATATTATCCGAATAATATTATTAGATAACATTATTGGCAATGTCTAGAAAGTTCATGTCAAGGAGAGGTTTGGTCACCTAATTCAAGGCGCCAAGAAGGAGAAATCTTTATTCGAAAGCCCCCTCTTCCCTGAACAGCGCACCGGTTATCATTATTGTGATTCGTAATATTATTTGTGAATAATTGATTATTGATTAATATGATAAGGAAAATATTGATTTTATGTGGATATAGATGGAGAAAAATTTTAATGTGACAATTGTTGAAAATTGAAATTTTATCTTTTTCTCGATAAAATAATTATTTAAATATATTATTATATTTTAATAATATAATAATGGTGATATTTTTATAACGAATGTGGGATATATGAGTATACGAGGAGGAAGAGTATTTTTTGTTGCAATAAATATTTAAAACATGTTAAACATGTAAGACCCCAACTTTTATAAATAAAGATGAATTTTTCTATAAATATTATTTTTGAATATTATGGAATAAATTTGATATAATGTTATAGTTGTGGGTAATATTTATAAATTTTGCAAAGTATGCAAGTTGTTATAAAATATTCGTTTGGGAGAATATTCTTTTTGTTAGGAATATTTCGCATAATGGCTCAATCATTGGTGGACCCCACAATAGAATTATTATTTGATCGAGAAAACTACAAAAATATTTTATAAAAATAACTACGGAGGTGTTACCGTTCAAAAAACCGTTGAACTATCCGGTGGTAAAAGTACGAAGAATACGCGTAGTAAGACAAGAGAAGACACTACAGATTGATTATTGATGCTTACGTGAGAAGTCACTCAAATTTATGCTCATTATTGCTCACATAATTGAATCACGATCATATCTCTTATATTATTGATTCAATTATTGTCACAAAGATCATCTCAGATAATATGTTATAGTATTAAATCAATAATTGAGACGACAAGTTATAAATGATTAATAATTGTTGAAAGATTAAATATGTGTTGATGAAAAAAAATGATTTGTGGTAAGTTTGATTATTTTATGGGGGCTCATATGTCATCATCTAAGAGTCTCTTCGTCAATAGTATTTACCTTCATCAATAGTAATTACCTTCATCAATAGTAATTACCCTTGTGAATAGTATTTACCTTCATCAATAAGAATTACCTTCGTCAATAGTAATTACCCTTGTGAATAGTATTTACCTTCGTCAATAGTATTTACCTTCGTTAATAGTAATTACCTTTACCGGACGTCGAACCACTTGTCGCTTCACATTACAAAGGCCGAACCACTTGTCGCTTTCACATTACTGGCGCCAAACCTACCGTCAAGCCACTTGCCTTTTCATACTAAGGTCTTTAAGCTAGAAATCTTCTATAAATAGAGGCCTAGGGCTTCATTATTTTTCACTTAATTCATTCAAGCTATATAGAGAGAAAGTATAGAGAATAAGAGAGAAAGAAAGAAGAAGAGTATTTTGTTACTACACCATCGCAAAGATTCAATCTCCTACCAAATGTAAGGGGTGTTATTCTTTCTTATTCATGAAGAGAACTGTTGTTATTCCATTGCTTATTATTCTCATTGGAATAACTTTGTATAAGTGGTTTACCCTATACTTGGTGACATTCTTCTATTATTCTCATTGGAACATCCGTTCGTGTGTTTTACAATTGCAGGACTGGTTCCGCTCTTTTTATTATTATTCTGGCTGAACATCATGTCTCGTGTGTTTTTTACAGGACTGGTTAAAATCTTTTATTATTACATTGGAACATCCATGCATGTGTGTTTTACACCCGGACTGGTTAAAATCTTTATTTATTCATTGGAGTATCCTATCGTGTGTTTTACACCGGATCCGGTTCCATCTTTATTATTCTGTTGGAACATCCCGCTTTGTGAATTTCACCGACACAGTTCTCGTTATTTATTATTCTCGCTGAATAACCCGTCTGTAAGGCCTATCGCATGCATGGTGATTTCTTTTGTTATTCCATTCTTTATTATACCCGGTTAAGTTAAAACTTTGACTTATACTCCATGAAATTAGTAGAATATCCTTGATATTTGCGTTTCATCCAAAGATCTTTTCATGGAAATATTCTTCCGATCATTCTTGAATTTTACTCTACAAAACAAAGATCATGTTGACAATTTGGACGTTAATAATTCTCGGATAAAATAATTCTTGAACTTGTTTTATTGAATTCTTATATCATTGTCATCATCCCTCATATTTATATTTTTTGAAAGTCATCTCGTGGGCTGAGTGCATAGATGGACTTGGTATGATTATGACCGAGACTATTCGGTGTAATCATTGACCGTAATGTTACAAATGATGTGATAAAAATCCTCAAAGTGGTCAGTAGTGCATCGATGGGATGATTGTTGGCATGATCATGACCATTAATGAATACACAAATATTCTTCGCCCGTAGTGCATGAATAATTGTGGTCGTGATACTAAAGAATATCCTTGGCAGAAAAGTGTGGGTGATTCGATGATGTGAAATATTTATTAAAGCCGAGTCTCACCTATAAACAAATGATGAAAACCTTTAAAACCTAAAAGATAGTAGACTTTATTTTCTACTTGACTCTTTTAATGGATTGCATATTCACGTGCAGCTTAAACCGGTTGTCTATTGTATTTTATCGTTTAACATTATTGAAGACTATTGATAATTTATTTCGCATTATCTTAGTCATAATATTTCTTATCGGGCTAGTTGAGCTCACCCTTTCTTTCACCGTTTTCTTCTGTGAAATGATAATATAGCCGGGACTTAGTCTGGGAAACGCAGTGATGGTCCCGAAGATAGCATTAGTAGTCCCTCACTATTCGTAAAATAGTGTGATAATAACTGTAATGAGGACTTTTGTTTGAGTTTGTATAATATCTAGTAGGCGATATTTGTATTTAAACTCATGATTTATGTCGTATTGCATATATTTATGCTTATGTTAATAAGTTGTTCTTAAATTCATACCATGTAAGTGTCGACCCAAGATGGGTGATGTATACCTAATTTTTGGGGAGGCGCCACAAAACATGTCAGTGGACCCCATTTATCGAATTGAAATTTGATTATACCGTAAAATCGTCTGTTTGTGGATTTTTGGCCAATTTCATTTGGAATTTGGAAAACTTTCTTACGCAAAGTTGTAGAGAATTGAATTTCTTATTAAAAGTTGCGAGATTTGAATTTTCCGATAAAAGGGCTATTTATTATGAATTATTGAAGTTTCAAGCTCTCAAAATAGTTAATTTTGAAGTTTTAATTATGTTAAATAAGAAAACATTTTTAAAAGTTTTGTGAGGTGGGCTACTTGTGTTGAATGCTGAATTCAGTTGATAAAAGTGTGCGTAAGAATTTAATAAATATATATTAATATTTTATTAAATTTTCGCTTTGGTGTTCTAAGCAATTTCCTATAAATAGGTGCTTAGGTTAGAATTATTAAAAATTACACCAATTTAAATCAAGTTTTCTCTCTATATTATCGGCGTATTCTTGTGAGTATTTTGAGTATACTTTGAGTATTGCTATACTTGCAAGTTCAAGTCATAACCTATATCCTGTTTCAACTAGAAAGCATCTTGTCTTTCAAGTAAGGGATTTTATTTTTTCGTAATGATATTATTTCTTCAATATCATTATGTTGAAATATTGATCTGAAGTTTTTATCAAATTTGGATTTTTGTGTGTGAGTTACTTATTCATGTATACCAAGACTATTCACGATATCACGACATTATTCACGAATCACTGGCACTATTCATGAAAAATGAAAAATTTTCTTTTTCGTCAAAATATCTATTCGGATACTAGCTTTGATTGTATCCATGTTTTGATCATTCTTGAATTTTACACCACCGTGATTATTTTTGAGGTATTTTGGACGTGGATAAAACAAAGTACTAATCCTTAATCCTTAATCCTTGTCATTTTGTTTTTCACTGGATTCGTTTCTTTAAAAATATTTTCATCATCTTCATCTTAAATGATGTTATTATGGAATATCTTTGGCTCAGTAGTGCAAAGATGAATGATTTCTGAAGAATATCTTTGGCAGAGTAGTGCAAAGATGAGCAGTGTTTAGATGAACATGACGGTGATGAATATCTTTGCCTGTAATGCAAAGATGAATTTTTGATTCAGATATATATTGATTGATGTTACGAGGATAAAAGATAGATGATGAACTTTAAAATTCATACACGTAGAAGATAGTAGTTGCATTCTCTACTTAACTCTTCTAATGAATTATTATTTCATTGCGAATATTGATTTAAAACTTGTTGTGCCTATTGTATTCTATTAGATTTTTCCCTGTTGAAGACTAATGATAATTTGTTGTATATTATCTTAGTCATAATATTCTTCTTTATTGGGCTAGTTGAGCTCACCTTTTTTCCTTTTTGTTCCATTTTTCTTCTCAGGAGGCGAGAATATAGCTAAAACGCAAGCCTGGGGTATGGAATGAAAGTTCTAGAGAAAGTTGTTTAGTAGTCCTCACCATTTTTGTAAAATAATGTATCAATAAATGTGATGAGGATTTATTTGAGTATAGATATTGTCTAGAAGATAATATTTGTATTCAAACTCACGCTTTTACTGTTGTAATAATAAAGTTGTAGTTGTTTCTGTACCATGTATTGACAACTCAGAATGGGTGATGTATACCTATTTTGGGGGCGTCACATGAACTGTCATGCAGAATACGACCACAGTTAAATTGTGAGTTTTAATACAAATGTATGCAACTCTCATGGTGCCTCGACCACAACCTTACAATGGTACTTTACATAAAAGTACAGCCAAAAACTGTTTTAAAAATTAAAATCTTTGGGAAGTGCTAAAAGAAACCTTTGTACAGCGGAGGCCATGCGTCTAGGTTATGATAGATATCATATGTCCAAAGAATTATCCTTGGTTAACCCAATAGTCCCCAAAGAAAAACAAGAAGATTGTTATCATCTTCTTTCCAATGGTGAGTCTTCTCTTGACATATAATTATCTTCGTTTTCTCCAATTGAAAATTATATTTTAAATAAACTCCAAGATCATATAGGTAGTGCTCATAGATATACTCAGCAAGTGGATTTGCACAACCCTGTCTTATGATAACACGAGGTTGTATGTCATTAGACATCTTGTATGATAGTAGTAAAACACCCTTCCAAAGTTGGGTTCACCTCACCCTATTTGGTTCACCAAAATTAAATATCAAATGACGTATACAATACGACACACTTATCTAAAGTTCTCAACAAAATTATTTCCATACTATTTAGGGAGAACCTCAACAGCTATAGACCACCGTTCTATTCCCCTGTTATCCCCGCTCGACCCAGCTACACTCTTATTACTTGAAAGAAATTGTGAAGCAAAAAGGGTGAACACAACTAGCCCAATAAAGAATATCATGACTAAAGATAATTTACATCATCAATAGCCTTTATCAGTAATAAATCAGAGATTTAGAACATATGGTAGATGATAAAACTTTTCAACCATAGTTGCAGCGGAACGAGCAATCCATTAGAAGAGTCAAATAGACCATAAGGTCTATTATCTTCTCCATGTTAAAAGTCCACCAACAATGTTTTATCCCTGTAACATCAATCAACAGTTCCTGTCCACAGTCATATGAATAACTCATAATCATAATTGTGGTTCTAAATTCCTCTTCGCACCCAGGACGAAGATAATTTTCATCACCTATCTTCACCTGAAACATCAAAAATTATGGTTATACCAAATCACAATTCCTTTCATAATCATACTAATAAATTCATCTTTCAGACTACTACCAAAGATATTCATTAACAATTCATCTTTGCACTACAGGTCAAAAACATACAACTGTATTTTAGAAGAGTCAAGTAGAGCATTATATCTACTATCTTTTACGAATTAAAAGTGTATAATCAATATTTTATCGCTGAGACTCAGCTTAATAAATAATCCACATCATTGAATCATCCCTGCACTACGACCAAGGATATTTATGTAATCATCAATGGTTATGATTATACCGAATAATCCCTAGTTATAATCATATCAATAGCTGTCCATCAATGCACTACGGGCTAATGAGGACTTTTACCACATCATCTATAACATTACGGGTCATGATTATACCGAATGATCCCTGGTCATAATCATACCAATAAACAGTTCATCTATACACATAAGCCAAAGATACTCATCAATCAATAGTTCATCTTTGCACGTAAGACAAAGATATACAATTGTAAAACCAATAATCAATAGTCCATCTTTGCACGTAAGCCAAAGATATACAACTGTAAAACCAATAATCAACAGTCCATCTTTGCACGTAAGCCAAAGATATAAAACTGTAAAACCAATAATCAACAGTCCATCTTTACACGTAAGCCAAAGATGACTTTCATCATAATATAAGAATGAGGATGATCATTAATCAAACGAAATCAAGGATAAATATTAAAGACTTTAAATTTATCCAGAGTTTAAAATATCCAAATGTTATCAATCACTTAATAATCTCATAATCTAATATCATTGATATTATAACAATATTTTAATCATTTCTTAAACTTATAAACAATTTATTTTAATTGTTTACACTGTAACAAATAATGCATTAAATCATTCAAAAATGCCATACTCATAAGATTTCATCACCAATGATCAAATCCCTCATCAGAAATCTACATATACCTTATATAGAATTTCTAAGCCATAAAATCCTATTTACCAATTTTTTAACTTCACATAACATATTTAATTCATATGTTCGAAACTGTAAATGGATTTTCGCCTTTCATGCGGTAATCCACGTAGACAGATCATTTCCACAATTTAATAAGGAATGAATACGAAGGATCATTCACCATACATGTGGTAATCCACATGTATGAGTTATTCAATAGAATAATAAAGAATGGAATAATGTAAGAATTCACTCACGCACGCGGTAGTCAGCGAGAGCAAAGTTATTCTAACAGAATAAAAAGAATAGAATAATGTAAGAATTCACCGTGCATTCGATGATCAAGCATGCATGAGTTATTCCAATGAATAATAAAGAATGGAATAACAATGAATTCACTGTGTCCTGCGATAGATCGCATGCAGATGAGTTATTCCAGCAGAATAATAAAGAATGGAACCAGTCATGCAGAATCCGCATGTACGTGATATTCCAATGAATAATAAAGAATGGAACCGGGTTATGTGTAATTCACACGCAGCGGGATATTCCAATGAGAATAATAAAAAAATGGAACCGTGTCATGCGTAATCCGCATGCATGTGATATTCCAATGTAATAATAAAGAATGGAATAATGAAGAATTTCACCGTGTATGCGCAAAGACTTTACATGACAAAGTTATTCCAACATAATAATAAAGAATGGAATAACAGAAGAATTTTACTATGTATACGGTAGTCCGCGTATATAATTTATTCCAACAGAATAATAAGGAATGGAATAACAATAGCTCTCTTCATGAATACGAAAGAAATGATAACCCTTACTATAATAATAATATCCCTTACTATAATAATAATATCCCTTACCTCAAAAGAAGACTAGATACTGGAATAGTGAGGTAACAGACTTCTCTTCTTTTTTCTCTCTATAATTTCTCTCTATAATAATTATTCTATAACTTTAGTGAATTGGTGAGAAATGAAGGAAGAATGAGCTTCTATTTATAGGAAAATATAGTTTCAATTATTGCACGTTTTAGGGCTCAAAATATTACAGTATAATACCTCCCTCTTTTCTTCATTTTTAATTTAGTCCTGCAAGTATTATCAAACTTGCACCACCTCCCCTAATAGTAAATAATGTGAATCAATAGTTCAATCATGTGAATCAATAGTTATAATCATGTGAAAATACGAATTACAGTATAGTACCTCCATCTATACCTCCATTTTTAACTTAGTCATGCAAGTATTATCAATCTTGCACCACCTCCCCTAATAGTACAAGAATGTGAATCAATAGTTCACACATGTGAGCAAATAGTTATAATTGATCATGTGAATTAATAGCAATTAAATGCTCATTTATCCGGTTAATTACCCGATTGGTCAATATAACTTCCAGACGTCAATTAATATCGAAATAAATGTCGATTTCCACTAACACTAATAATCTCAACACAATAGAACTATTTTTATCAAAAAAAATATTTTTGAAATTTCGAAGTTTGATTTTTTCTGAAAAAGTCAACTGTTGACTTTTTAACCAAAATGTTAACCCCGAAAAATTTTGTGTTTATAGTCTATTTCTACTAATTTCATCATTCCGGGCTCAAATATCACGTCCGCGTCTCCAAATTCAACTCCGAACTCAAATTCAATTTTTTAATAACATTTATTCATTATTATTATAATTCGCAATATTTAACAACCAGGTCGTTCCCAGGAAAGAGGGGGCTTTTCGATAAGGATTTTTCCTTATTGGCGCGCAATTAGGTGACCAAACCTGTGATGCCCCCAAAATAGGTATACATCACCCATCTTGAGTCGCCAAAATTATGGTACAAAATTCAAATACAACTTAATTATACAATAGTCGTGTAAAATACGACAAAACATATGCTGTGAGTTTTAATACAAATATTATCATCTAGACAATATCCTCACTCAATTGAGTCCTCATTACATTTATTATCACACTATTTAACCGAATAGTGAGGACTACTAATGCTATTATCTGGACCGTCACTCCGTTTCCCGACTAGTCCCTGCTTCGTTCTCATTTCCTGAAGAGAACAATGAAAGTAAAAGGGTGAGCTCAACTAGCCCAGTAAGAAATTTATGACTAAGATAATACAAAATAAATTATCATTAGCCTTCAACATGATGTTAAACCGATACAATATAACAAACATCATGTTTAAGCTGCAATGAACAAGCAATCCATTAAAAGAGTCAAGTAGAGAATAAAATCTACTATCTTTTATGATTTAAAAGGTTTTCATCACTTTTATTCTTTGAGACTCAAATTTTAATAAATAGTCCACATCATCCCTGCACTATGGCCAAGGATATTCATTAGTATCACAACCACAAATTATCCATACACTACGGGCCAAGGATATTCGTGTATTCATCAATGGTCATGATCATGCCAACAACTGTCCATCAATGCACCACGGGCCAATGAGGACTTTCACCACATCATTTGTAACATTACGGTCATGATTATACCGATTAATCCCTGGTCATAATCATACCAAGTCCATCTATGCACTACAGGCCACAGATGACTTTCAACATAATATAAACATGAGGATGATGACAATGATATAAGAATTCAATAAAACAAGTTCAAGAATTAATTTATCCAGAACTAATAACGCCCAAATTGTCAACATAATACTTCTTTGTAGAGTAAAATTCAAGAATGCTCGGAAGAATATTTTCATGAAAAGATATGGATGAAACGCAAATATCAAGGATATTCCAAGTAATTTCATGGAGTATAAGTCAAAACTTTAACCAAGTTGAGTATAATAAAGAATGGAATAACAAAAGAAATCACCGTGCATGCGATAGATCAGATAGATAGGTTATTCCAATGTAATAATAAATAACGAAACCAGTCATACGTAAATGCATAGGCAGGATATTCCAACAAAATAATAAATAACGGAACCGAGTCGAGGCAAAATTGCACCAATGAGGATGTTCCAATGAGAATAATAAATAACGGAACCGAAGTCATGCATAAACGCATTGCATGGATGTTCCAAATGAATAATAAAGAATGGAATAATGAGAAAAATTTCACCATGTATAAGATTACTGATAGTATAAAAGTTATTCCAACATAATGATAAAGAATGGAATAATGAAGAATTTCACCAAGTATAGGGTAGATCACAGATACAAAAGTTATTCCAATGTAATAAAAAATGGAATAACAGAAGTTCTCTTCATGAATAAGAAAGAAAGAAATAATACTCCTTACCTTAGAACAACTGGATATAGGAGTAGTGAAGTAAAGGAATACTTTTCTTCTTTCTCTCTATAGTTTCTCTCTCTAGAGTTTCAGTGAATTCATAAGAAATAATGAAGGAATGAGCTTCTTTTCTTCGTCGTCTCAATTATTGATTTAATAATATATTAAATATAGACAATAATTGAATCAATTAACGTGAGATACTATGCAACAATTACTGAAGCAATAATTGAACAAAACTGAGTGACTTCTCATGTAAGTATCAATAATCAATATCGTGTGCTACTATGCAACCACGCAGTATTCACTCGTATTTTTAACACCGCGTGTTTCAACAGATTAACGATAAAACTTCCGTAGTTATTTTCATAAAATATTTTATCGTTTTTCTCAATCAAATAATAATTCCGTTGTGGGTCCACTAATGATTGTGTCGTCGCATTTAATATTCCCGTTAAAACGAATATTTCCCACCAATCGAATATTATATAACAACTTGCGTACTTTGCAAAATTTATAACTATTACCCACAACTATAACATTATATCAAATTCATTCCATAATATTCAAAAATGATAATTATAGAAAATTCATCTTTATTCATAAAAGTTGGGATCTTACAAAACATCTCCTTGATAGAACTTCTAGACATTGTCAATATTGCAAATAATAATATGAATAACTTTGCCGTCTCAATTATTGATTTAATAATATAACATATTATGACAATAATTGAATAAAACTGAGTGACTTCTCACATAAGTATCAATAATCAAAGATATTGTACAATACCGTGTGCTACTATGCAACCACGCCAGACATTATACTTTTATCACCAATTATTTTATAACAACTTGTTTACTTTGAAAAAATTTCACATATCACCCTTAAATTTAACCTTTTATCAATTTAACCTATTACTAAATAGAATAATTATAAGAAAATTGAATACTTTCATTTAAAAAATTTTGGGGTCTCACAGTTGGCCTCCAGGCACTCAGAGAACCCAGCTTCCTTTACGAGTTCAAATATGTCCTTGAACTTTGTCTCTAATTCTTCAAACTTTGTAAAGCCGAGTTGAATACCCGTTATAACCTTCCATTTTGCCATTTGAGGAGTTTAATGTATGGTATGTGGTTCGGAGAGATTTAGCTGAATTTGATTTGGGCTCTGGAAGTTTGATTGGTTTGGCTTTGAAGAGGATTCTAGGGTTTAAAAAAGGGAGGGAGAGAGGTTCAATGGGTTCTTGTAAGACCCCAACTTATTATTAATGAAATTTAATTTTCTCTATTTTGAAATAGTAAGGGTGATTTGATTAATGTGGATAGTTAGGGGTAAAATACGCAAATATTTCAAAATAAGCAAGTGGTTATAAAATATTCATTGTTGTTTGGGAATATTCGTTTGGTCGTGGAATATTAAATCTTGTCGGGAATATTTGTACGACGGTAGCGACCGCCGTGTGGGCCCCATAACTGAAAGCGATTGGATGAAGAAAACGCACAAATATAAGTTGTTTAAAATAACAACAGTAGTTATATCAATTATCTAATCGTTAAAATACCTGGTGGTTAAAACACAAGAAGATACCAGTATTGCACCAATTATTGATTTTTACGTAAGAAGGCACTACTCAATAATGGTTACGAGAATTTCTGCTCAAGATTTTATTGATTTAATAATTGTTGCGTTGATATTTTATATTATTTTGTTGTTTCAATAATTGTCATTACACGGTATTTTTCATTATCGAAGCAATAATTCATATTATCGAAAAAATATTATTAGATAACATTATTGGCAATGTCTAGAAAGTTACGTCTAAGGAGAGGTTTGGTCACCTAATTGCGGCCAAAGAAGAGAGAAATTCTTATTGGAAAGCCCCTCTTTCCAGGAACTACGGTTGTCGATATTGTGATTCGTAATATTATTTGTGAATAATTAATTATTGATTCATATGATGAGGAAAATATTGATTTTATGTGGATATAGATGGAGAAAATTTTAATGTGACAATTGTTGAAAATTGAAATTTTATCTTTTCTCGATAAAATAATTCATTTAAATATATTATTATATTTTAATAATATAATAATGGTGATATTTTTACAACAAATGTGGGATAAATGAGTATACGAGGAGGAAGAGTATTTTTGTTGCAATAAATGTTTAAAATATGTTAAACATGTCGGTGGACCCCATTTATTGACTGAAATTTGATTATAGCCTGTAAAATTGCCCGTTTGTCGATTTTGGTCAATTTTTATTTGGAATTCGGAAAAATTTTCTTCTGCAAAGTTGTAGAGAATTGAATTTCCTATAAAAACTCTCGAGATTGAATTTTCCGATAAAAGGCTATTTATTATGAATTATTGAAGTTCAAGCTTTGAAATAATTGATTTTGGAAGTTTTAATTATTATTTTAAAGAAAACGTTTTTTTGCAATTAAGTGGGCTAACATGTGATATTAATTGCTGAAATCAGATCTTCAAAGATGGGCTAAGGAAATTTATAATATATATTAATATTTTATTAAATTTTTCGCTTTTGTTCTAAAGCATTTTCCTATAAATAGTGCTTAGGTTAGAATTGAAAATCACACCGTAAACTGAAGTTTTCTCTCTATATTATCGGTTTATTCTTGTGAGTATTTTGAGTATACTTTGAGTATTGTTAGGACTAAGATAAGTTCCCTTCAAAGACTATACCCTAGTATTCCAAATTTAGAAGTACTAATCTTTCGACGTAGTTATTACTGCAATTAATCTTTGTTAAAATACTCTGTGGTTAAAACACAAGAAGATTGCAGTATTGCACCAATTATTGATTCTTACGTAAGAAGGCACTACTCAATAATGGTTACTGAATTACTTATTCAGTATTTTATTGATTTAATAATTTTTGCGTTGATATTTTATATTCTTTGTTGTTTCAATAATCATGCATTACACAAGTATTTTTCATTATCGAAGCGGTAATTCATATTATCTGAATAATATTATTAGATAACATTATTGGCAATGTCAAGAAAGTTTCGTCTAATGAGAGGTTTGGTCACCTAATTGCAAGGCTACCAAGAAGAGGAGAAATTCTTATTCGAAAGCCCCTCTCTTCACCAGGAACCGCACTGGTTCATCAATATTGTGATTACGTAATATTATTTGTGAATAATTAATTATTGATTCATATGATGAGAAAAATATTGATTTTATGTGGATATAGATGAGAAAATTTTTAATGTGACAATTGTTGAAAATTGAAATTTTATCTTTTTACGATAAAATAATTCATTTAAATATATTATTATATTTTAATAATATAATAATGGTGATATTTTTACAACGAATGTGGGATATATGAGTATACAAGGAGGAAAGAGTATTTTTGTTGCAATAAATGTTTAAAACATGTTAAACATGCTAAATTGGACCCCATTTATCGATCGAAATTTGATTATAGCGTAAAATAAAATCGCTTCAGGATGGATTTTGGTCAATTTACATTTGGAATTGAAAAAAACTTTCTTACGCAAAATTGTAGAGAATTGAATTTCCTATAAAATATTGCGAGATTCGAATTTTCTGATAAAAGAGCTATTTATTATGAATTATTGAAGTTCTGAAGCTCCGAAATAATTGATTTTTGGAAGTTTTAATTATTTATTTTATGAAAAACGTTTTTTAAAAGTTTTGTGAGGTGGGCTGCTTGTGTTGAATGCTGAATTCAGTTGATAAAAGTGTGCGTAAGAATTTAATAAATATATATTAATATTTTATTAAATTTTTCGCTTTAGTGTTCTAAAGATTTTCCTATAAATAGGTGCTTAGGTTAGAATTGAAAATCACACGGCTCAAGTTTTTCTCTCTATATTATCGAGCGTATTCTTGTGAGTATTTTGAGTGTACTTTGAGTATTGTTAGGCCAGTCTAAAGTTCCCTTCAAAGACTATATACGGTATTCCAAATTTAAGTACTAATCTTTCGAGGTAAGGATGTTATTTTCTTCTCAAATGATATTATTTCTTCAATATCATTATCTTTGAAATATTAGTTCGAACTTTTATCAAATTTGGAACTTTTTCATGTCGGGGTTACTATTCATGAGTTACTATTCACGAGTTACTATTCATGAAGTGTGAAGATGTTTTTTTTGGGAAATTTCTATCTTTTGGTGTCGGAGTTACTAATCACGATATACTAAGACTATTCACATATACTCTGACTATTCAGAAAATGAAATTTCTTCTTTTTGTCCAAAATATCTATTCTCGGATACTAGCTTTGATTGTATCCATGTTTTGATCATTCTTGAATTTTACACCACTATGATTATTTTTGAGGTATTTTTGGACATGGATAAAACAAAGTACTGAATCCTTAATCCTTAATCCTTGTCATTTTGTTTCACCGGATTCGTTTCTTTAAAAATATTTTCATCATCCTCGGTCTTAAATGATGATATTATTGAATATCTTTGGCCCGTAGTGCAAAGATGAATGATTTCGATGAATATCTTGGCCCAGTAGCAAAAGATAAACAGTGTTTAGATGAACATGACGGTGATGAATATCTTTGCCCGTAGTGCAAAGATGAACAGTGTTTAGATGAACATGATTAATGATGAATATCTTTGCTTTGTAGTGCAAAGATGAATATTTGATTCCAGATGTATATTGATTGATGTTACGGGGATAAAAGATAGACGATGAACTTTTAAATTCATATATAGAAGATAGTAGTTTGCATTCTCTACTTAAATCTTCTAATGAATTATTATTTCATTGCGAATATTGATTTAAAAACTTGTTGTCTATTGTATTCTATTAGATTTTTCCTGTTGAAGACTAATGATAATTTTTGTATATTATCTTAGTCATAATATTCTTTATCGGGCGAGTTGAGCTCACCCTTTTCCTTTTTGTTCCATTTTTCTTCTCAGAGGCGAGAATATATAGCGATGCAGTGGGGTATGGAATGAAGGTTCTAGAGAGAGTTGTTTAGTAGTCCTCACCATTTTTGTAAAATAATGTATCAATAAATGTGATGAGGATTTATTTGAGTATAGATATTGTCAGAAGATAATATTTGTATTCAAACTCACGCTTTCTTGTTGTAATAATAAAGTTGTAGTTGTTTACATACCATGTATTGACAACTCTCGAATGGGTGATGTATACCTATTTTGGGGGCGCCACGGTTGGTATCGAGCTTAGGATATGATCTCTCTGGCGGAGATCGAGGAATAGAACTAGGAGGAGAGACGAGTAAATCCTTCGCTAAAGTGTGTCCTACCCAAGCTTATTTGTTAGTTGGTCAAGATATATAAGGATATTATGTGATATATTGATTTCCTTAATTAACCCTTGTTTTATGACAAGATTTGAGAATGTCAATCGAGAATATTAACAATGGAAATGAGACTGTGGAGACGCATGTACTCACCAACGAGGAGAAACGCAAGTAACAGTCGGGCAATGTTCCTCCCGTGAACAAAACCAACCGAAGCGAGATGATGAACGAGGGATGTTTAGAAGCTTTTTGCAGTTCATGCAAAAATCGCACGATGGAGACTCGTGTTCAAAATACTGAGGAGGAAATGATAGCAATTCACGGGTTATTACAACCAAGCAGTTCAAAGAGTTGGGACCACCGAATTTAAGGGAATGCCAGATCCGATCATGGCGGAAACATGGGTCAAGCAAATTACCATGATATTCGATGTCTTGGGATGCACGGAGAACAGAAGGTTCCATTCGCCACCTTTATGTTCCGTGGCGAAGGCAGACTACTAGTGGAAGTCTCGTGAAGCGTGCACTCCATCCAAACCAAGACTCAAAGATGTCTTGGGAGACGTTTCAAAAACTATTTAATGACAAATACTTTCTCGAATGTGTTCATTATATGAAGGAAGTGGAGTTCATCGATTAGAACAAAACAACATGACGGTGTCTCAAAGACGAGGCAAAGTTTGCAGTAGAGTTATCGAGTTTCAGACCTCATTTGGTGGAGAATGAGGAACGTATGACACGGATGTTTCGAGAGGTTTGAAACCCTAAGATACGACAATATCTCATTTCTCATAAATTTTTCTCTATTCGGATGTTTTTAACAGGCTCAATTGTTAGAGCGAGATAACGAGTATGTTCAACCGAGGGACCATAACCGAGGATCGCATGCAGAGATAAGATCAGCGTAATAATGATAACCAAATGAGAAAGAAAAGCAGACGAACAAAATGGTAACCACTCTCGGTTGTAATCATGGCCATGAAAATAGAAGAAGCGAGTGGGAGGAGATTTTAAAAGAGGAGATTTAACAACAACCATGTGAAGACGACGGTCACTTAAGAAGAATCGGTTCTAAGGAGGAGAACGACCACCCATTATATGCTACAAATGCGAAAAAGAGGGACATATCACCAAAGCGCCCAAAAAGCAGTTCAAGTTATGCTATAATTGTGGAAAGGAAGGACATATCGCTTTCGAGATTATGCAGTAGCGAAACCTAGTTCAATGGGGGACGGTGACTCAAAAGATCGTCCCGGAAAAGTCAAAGTCAACAATTAGGAAGAAGCGTTTGTTGATCGGTCAAAATGCGAGGAACCCAAACGAGGTGATCACGAGTAAGCTATTTACAAATTCTTGCGAAGTTTATACCTTACTTGATACCGGTGCTACCCATTCATTTATCTCTCTGCATTTGCTCAACGTTTAAACTTGACTCGGGAAATTAGACTTTGACCTATCTCGTGGAAACTCCGTTAGAGAAACTTTCATCACATCCATTGTTTATAAATCTTGTTTGATTCAAGTTGGCACCATCACCTTACCCGTGACCTTATCTCTTTAAAGATACTTGCTTTTGATGTGATTTTAGGGATTGATTGGTTAACTACTCATCATGCCAAAATTGATTGTTTTCGTAAGGTTGTTAGATTTCATATTCCTAACCAACCTGTTTATTTAATTGAGCAACTAAACCATTAAAATCAATCATCATCATATCTAATCATAAAGCTATTCGCTTATTGAAAACGGATGTCAAGCTTTCTTTAGCCCATGTTATGGATTTGAATAAAGACACGTCAAATTTGAATAATATTCTGTTGTTATTGACTTTCCGACGTATTTCAAGAACTTCCTGTCTACCCCGTAACGTGAAGTTGAATTCTTTATTGATCTTGAACCCGTACAAAGCCCATTTCTAAAACCCCATATCGAATGGCTCCTATTGAACTTCAGAGTTAAAGGTCCAACTACAGGAATTGTTGGACATTGGTTTCATTCGCTCTAAAGTACATCTCCTGGGGTGCTCCCTGCTTTTATTGGTAAAGAAGAAAGACGCGAGTATGCGACTTTGTATTGACTATCGTGAATTGAACCATGTCACCATCAAGAATAGGTATCCTCTACCTCGTATTGATGACTTGTTTGACCGATTGCAGAGGGCACAATTCTTTTCAAAATTGATCTTAGTCCCGGATATCATCATTTGGAGATTAGAAATGAGGATATTCCAAAGACCGCCTTCGAACCCCAGTATGGGCATTATGAATTCTTAGTCATGTCTTTCTGACTAACTAATGCTCCCTGCGACTTTCATGGATATGATGAACCGAGTATTCAAGGAATATTTCGATCAGTTTGTTGTTGTCTTTATTGATGACATCCTCATATATTCCAAAAGTCATAAAGATCATGAGCACCATTTGAAGTCGGTACTCCAAAGGCTTCGTGAAAACAAACTATATGCCAAATTGAAGAAATGTGAGTTCGGCTCGAGAAGTAGCATTCCTTGGGCATGTGGTGTCAAAACATGGAGTATCAAGTGGAACCGGCGAAGATTGAAGCAATACTGAAAGTGGGAGCAAACCAAGTCGGATCAAATCGTAGCTTTTGGACTTATTTGGTTATTATCGGAGATTCGTGGAAGGGTTTTCTCGAATCGCTACTCCATTAACTCATTAACTTCGGAAGGATACAAAATTCATTTGGAGCGAAGAATGCGAGAAGAGTTTCCAAGAGCTTAAGAGGAGAATCATTTTAAGACTGTTTCTAACAATACCATCCAATACGGATGGATTTGTTATCTATGCCGATGCTTCACGCAAAGGGTTAGGATGTGTTCTCATGCAACGTGGGAAAGTCATAGCCTATGCCTCGTGACAACTTAAAGAATATGAGAGGAATTATCCTACTCATGATCTAGAGTTAGCGGCCGATGTTTTTTTGCTATTAAAGATATGGAGGCACTATATATATGGGGAGAAAGTGGAGATATATTCGCACCATAAAAGCCTTAAATATTTCTTCACTCAAAAGAACTCAACACGCTGGCAATGACGTTGGCTCGAGCTATTGAAAGACTACGACCACACTATTCAATACCATCCCGGAAAGCGAACGTGGTAGCCGGATTTATTGAGTAGAATCATATGCGGGAATGAGTGCGATGATGTCAAGTATACGCGACAGAGCCAACTTTAATAGAAAAGTTAAGGTTGCTTTCGAGCCACCGAAGGAAATGATGCGTATGAAGAAGAAAGTACAAGAAGGAGCTATTCCAAGAGAGAATTGATGAAGAAGGAATACTTGAGTCCACTTCTAGACTTTGTGTTCCTAACGACTCGATTTAAAGTACAAGATTATGATGGAGGCACACAATACACCATTTGCAATCCATCCTGGAAGTACTAAAATGTATCGTGATCTTCGACATACATTTTGGTGGAACAATATGAAGAGAGAGATTGCAAAGTTTATCTCGATGTGTTTAACTTGCCAACGTGTAAAGGCGGAACATCTAGTACCTAAGGGTCCGTTGCAACCACTTGAGATTCCGAAATGGAAGTGGGAACACATTACCATGGATTTCGTTACGGGTCTTCCTACGGTTTCTCAAGGCATCAGTCTTTATTTGGGTTATTGTTGATAGATTAACCAAGTCCGCTCATTTCTTGCCAATACGGAGACTTATTCCTTGAACGCCTTGCTTTAGTATATACGTGAATGAGATTGTGAGGTTGCATGGCATGCCCTGTATCCATAGTTTTGGATCGTGACCCAAGATTCACTTCAAGATTTTGGGTTAGCTTGCAAAAAGCTATGGGCGCGGATTATTTACGATTGATTCAAGATACCATCCTCAAAGCGGACGGATAATCGTAAAGGACTATTCAAACTCTTGAAGATTTATTAAGACTGTTTCCTAGACTTCAAGGCGGTTGGGATAAGTATTAACCATTGGTGGAATTCTCCTACAACAACAGTTATCGTGCAAGTATAGGTGTGGCTCCATTCAAGCATTATATGGACGAAAATGTCGTTTTCAATATGTTGGGATGAGGTGGGTGAAGCAACAATGTTAGGACCCAAGTTAAGACGTCTCGACTCACCGAAAAGATCCAAATGATTCGACAACGTATAAAAAGCGGCACTACGATCGACAAAAGAGTTATGTGAATCTTCATCGAAAAGGACGTGGAATTTAGTATAGGGGATCATGTGTTGTTGCGAAGTTGCTCCATGGAAGGGAGTTACAAGATTTGGGAAGAGAGGAAAGCTCAATCCACGATTTATTGGTCCATTTCAAATTCTTGACCGAGTAGGAAATGTAGCCTATATACTCGCGCTACATTCTCAAAGTATGTCTCGTGTTCATAATGTGTTTCACATATCGTGCATTTCGTAAATATGTGAAAGACCCGAACCACGTTATAGAAAGTTAGAACCGGACAAGATAGTGAAGACTTAACGTATGAAGAGGTACTGCCAAGATCTTGGATAGGAAGGAGCACGTCCTACGCCAAGAAAGGTCATACCACAAGTTAAAGTTTTGTGGAGGAATCATGCTATAGAGGAAATGACGGGAATTGAAATGGAAATGAAAGCGAGGTATCCTCACCTTTCAAAAACACCAGTATCGCACGTCAATTTCGGAGGACTAAATTTCATAAGGAGGGAGGTTGTAAGACCCCAACTTATTATTAATGAAATTTAATTTTTCTATTTTGAAATAGTAAGGGTTGATTTGATTAATGTGGATAGTTAGGGTAAAAACGCAAATATTTCAAAATAAGCAAGTGGTTATAAAATATTCATTGTCATTTGGGAATATTCGTTTGGTCGTGGAATATTCAGACTTGTTGGGAATATTCGCACGACTGACAGTAGCGACCGTGTGTGGGCCCCATAACGAAAAAGCGATTGGATGAAGAAACGACAAATATAAGTTGTTTAAAAATAACAAACAGTAGTTATTACAGATTAATCTTGTTAAAATACTTGGTGGTTAAAACACAAGAAGACACCAGTATTGCACCAATTATTGATTCTTACGTGAAGAAGACACTACTCAATAATGGTTACAATAATTATCGCTCAAAGATTTTATTGATTTAATAATGTTTGCGTTGATATTTTATATTCTTTGTTGTTTCAATAATTGTCATTACACAAGATTTTCATTATCGAAGCAATAATTCATATTATCCTGAATAATATTATTAGATAACATTATTGGCAATGTCAAGAAAGTTCGCCTAATGAGAGGTTTGGTCACCTAATTAATTGCCAAGAAGGAGAAATTCTTATTCGAAAGCCCCTCTTTCTCGAAACTGCTCGGTCATCAATATTGTGATTACGTAATATTATTTGTGAATAATTAATTATTGATTCATATGATGAGAAAAATATTGATTTTATGTGGATATAGATGGAGAAAATTTTTAATGTGACAATTGTTGAAAATTGAAATTTTATCTTTTCTAATAAAATAATTATTTAAATATATTATTATATTTTAATAATATAATAATGGTGATATTTTTACAACGAATGTGGGATATATGAGTATACTGAGGAGGAAGAGTATTTTTGTTGCAATAAATGTTTAAAACATGTTAAAGATGTCGGTGGACCCCATTTATTGACTGAAATTTGATTATAGCCTGTAAAATCGTCCGTTTGTCAATTTCGGTCAATTTCTGTTTGGAATTCGAAAAAACTTTCTTCTGCAAAGTTGTATAGAATTGAATTTCCTATAAAAATACGCGAGATTCAAATTTTCTGATTAAAGGGCTATTTATTATGAATTATTGAAGTTCCAAAGCTCCGAAATAATTGATTATTGGAAGTTTTAATTATTATTTTAAAGAAAAACGTTTTTTTTGCATTTAAGTGGGCTAACATGTGATATTAATTGCTGAAATCAGATCTTCAAAGATGGGCTAAGGAAATTTATAATATATATTAATATTTTATTAAATTTTCGCTTTGTGTGTTCTAAAGATTTTCCTATAAATAGGGTGCTTAGGTTAGAATTGAAAATCACATTTAAACCGAAGTTTTCTCTTTATATTATCGGCGTATTCTTATGAGTATTTTGAGTATACTTTGAGTATTGTTAGGCGGTTTGCAAGTTCCTTCAAAGACTATACCCAGTATTCCAAATTGTAAGTCTTAATCTTTCGAGGTAAGGGATGTCATTTTCTTCTCAAATGATATTATTTCTTCAATATCATTATCTTTGAAATATTGGTTGGAACTTTTTCATGTCTTAAGTTCTTATTCATGAGTTACTATTCACGAGTTACTATTCATGAGTTCTTATTCACGAGTTCTATTTATTCACGAGTACTATTACGTAAGCGTGAAGATGTTTTTTGGGAAATTTCTATCTTTTGGTGTCTGAGTTACTATTCACATATACTGGACTATTCACGATACTCTGACTATTCACCGAAAAAATAAAATTTCTTCTTTTTGTCCAAAATATCTATTCGGATAATAGCTTTGATTGTATCCATGTTTTGATCATTCTTGAATTTTACACCACTATGATTATTTTTGAGGTATTTTTGGACATGGATAAAACAAAGTACTAATTCTTAATCCTTAATCCTTGTCATTTTGTTTCCTTTGGATTCGTTTCTTTAAAAATATTTTCATCATCCTCGGCCTTAAATGATGATATTATTGAATATCTTTGCTTTTGTAGTGCAAAAATGAATGATTTCGATGAATATCTTTGGCCCGTAGTGCGAAGATGAACAGGTGTTTAGATGAACATGACCAACTGATGAATATCTTTGGCCCGTAGTGCAAAGATGAATAGGTGTTTAGATGAACTTGACCAACTGATGAATATCTTTGGCCTGTAGTGCAAAGATGAATATTTGATTCCAGATGTATATTGATTGATGTTACAGGATAAAAGATGAGCGATGAACTTTTAAATTCATACATAGAAGATAGTAGTTTGCATTCTCTACTTAACTCTTCTAATGATTTATTATTTCCGCTGCGAATATTGATTTAAAAACTTGTTGTCTATTATATTCTATTAGATTTTTCCCTGTTGAAGACTAATGATAATTTGTTGTATATT
Source organism: Panax quinquefolius (assembly GCA_020205615.1). Classification (NCBI taxonomy): domain Eukaryota; kingdom Viridiplantae; phylum Streptophyta; class Magnoliopsida; order Apiales; family Araliaceae; genus Panax; species Panax quinquefolius. Next base: position 32,001,240 of record CM035161.1, on the reverse strand, counting down.
ATCTTAGTCATAATATTCTTTATCGGGCTAGTTGAGCTCACCCTTTTCCTTTTTGTTCCATTTTTTCTTCTCGGGAGGCGAGAATATAATGAGAGATGCAGCCGGGGGTATGGAATGAAGGTTCTAGAGAGAGTTGTTTAGTAGTCCTCACTATTTTTGTAAAATAATGTATCAATAAATGTGATGAGGATTTATTTGAGTATAGATATTATCAGAAGATAATATTTGTATTCAAACTCACGATTTCTTGTTGTAATAATAAAGTTGTAGTTGTTTCGTACCATGTATTGACAACTCGTAATGGGTGATGTATACCTATTTTGGGGGCGTCACAGTTCTGGTAACTGTTTGCAGATTTTGAATTTGTCTTTATGGAAGTTTCTTCTTATACTGCATACGCTATAACGTGTCAACTAGCCATTGGTTGCACGATGCCCAGTAATGAGCTGTGACTCGCCCATTAACTTTTCAGTTAGATGTCTCTTTTAGAAGAGTAGACATTTGATTGACGTGGATTGACCGTTGACTTCTTGGGTTCGTAGAGTAGTATGATAAGACAGCTATGGACTCTACGTTTTCCTTAGTTAACTCAACGATCAACTTTTTAAAGATGTTGCAGTGAATGGTTTTGGTAATTCTTCTCATTTTGAATTTTCATGATTCAGTTACTGATTTGCTTCATGAAGCCTTGGGTACTTCTCTTTAGCAAGACATCTTTCCAACCAGCATTCGAACTTATCTCCTCACAATTTGAATGGTTGGGTAATTGTCCTTTTCTTCTAGCTCTTCATGAGTTAAGTGTAGCCTCTTGTAAGACTGCGATCGCCGAGTCTGTTTCTACGATTGCTAAGGTTGCACTACGATCGTTGAGGTTACATCACGATCGTTAAGTTCTTTCAAACTTTACTCTGTGATCGTTGACTGTCTTGGTCCTTAAGATGAAATTGAATAAGTAATCCTTCTGGGTTAAGGTAGCTCAGGAAGGGCCAACTTCTTAGAGTGAGCTAAGGGTCAGGTTTGTCCCTGAGGCACTTTCCAGATGAAGTACTTTAGGAGTAGTTTGCACTTTTATCTCATTTGACCTTATCTAGTGGGGAGGTTCTCTACCAACTTTGGACAATTGCATTTGCTGTAATCGTGGTGTCCTCCTGCTCTTACACTACGATCAGTTGTTTGATCGTAGGCACTTCCAAGATTTTAAGTTAGATGGCTTATTAGGCTATCAATAGTACATTTTGAGACGTTCCTACTGACTATGGATCTTCATTTGGTTCATCAGCCACAAAGTTTTGGGACTCTGTAGCTGGTACATTGCTTCATAGAATATTTTAGTGTTGTTGTTCCTTGACAGATCACTGCTTCCCCACGGTTGATGCTGTCTTTTTAGTGAGGTGTGATTTCCTTTTCTTCATACACGTAAAGAAGCATCCCTGCATATCTTCTTCTGACTGAAGTCATTAAATTTTCTTATATCGTAAAAATGAGTATCTTCAGGGTTGATCATTCTACGATCATTTGATGGCACTACGAACGTAGTCTTCCTTATCCGCTTGTGCTCGTGGAGTTCTGCTCCCGTACTAAGTTCCTAATGTTTGATGCTCGATAGTCCTCTGATGTGAGCTTCCTCGAGAACAAGTTTTTCTTGCTTGAGCATCTAAGACCCTTTTTCAACTCTGGTTGAGTGGCATGCTTTCATATAAAGGTTTGCAGCCATTTGAGCTTTATTTAGATTAGCTCAGCAGGTCTTCAAGGACAGGCTTTGACATATAGGAGTTTTATCAGAATTATTTCTGAACAGTCCTAAGCCTTCTACTGGTTGACTCTTCTTGACTGAAGTCTTTTGCTTTAGCATTCCTTAGTGTGGTCAGATAGACCAAGTACCTGCAGGTTATTCATTTCTAATTTTTGGTACCCATGGTGAATGGGTCCTGCTTAGGTTAGTTTACAAACCCCACATTTCCTCATATTTGAGTAATCATCATGTTGACCACCATCGATCGTATTCATGCATATACTTCATTTAGATAATATATTTTGAGATGCATGGTGGTGAGTGTGAGAGAAATCTGTTATTTTAATAAAACACTCTTTTCCTTGATGGTTTCATCATATGCTAAGTTATGACCACAGAGTTTAAATGTTCATAGAGTGAGAATCAGCTCTACGATTTATTAGCATCTGGTAGATTCATGGAGGTGATCAGTTTCTATGAATCTTCAAGATTCTCTTATAGATCTGATCATACTCTGTGTGTCATTAAACACTTAGACCATAGGATGTACAAAGCACATTAACTCATCAAGAAAGATTTCTTCACATTGATCGAACACATGAGGCTCTTAAAACCAATTCGAGGTCTTTTTAAGTTATCATCTTCAACCTAAAACTTGGATAGAGAGAAAGTTTATAGACATTTGAGTTTCCATCATTAGTGTACTTTCTCTCTTCACCTTTTTAGATAGATTATGAATACTTGAAGGAAAACTGTTATAGTTCATGAGTAAGGTGCAAATATGATGTTCATATCTATGTTAGCGAGGAACCGTACCTTTTTGCTGTTAGGTTTTTAACAGTCATTTATCTTAGATATACTAAGTTTAGGCTTTGATGGGCATGTTTTCTCACTTGCTTCTGACAGCCAGTTGCTCCAGTTGATCTTCAGTCAATCAGTCGTGGTCTTTAAGATAATGCTAGGAGAGTGTCAGCATTTTTAAGTTCTTTGACATCCTTGAGTTTACAAGGCTTTCATCCAGCTGCTGGTTGGCCTGATACATGTTTGAGAGGTTCTTCTTTCTTCTCTAAATAAAACATTTCTTAGTATGTATGGCCTATTCATCTCTTCAGGCTGGTGGATGTTTGACTCTTTTCTGTTGATGTCATTTGAGCTTTCTAGCCTGGTCTTCAAAATGACAAGATTGACTACGAGCAAGGATTGGTCTTGTTGATATGGCAATCAGGAGCAAGAACCAATCTGAGTAGCTTCAGATGTATATACACATTTACCTGTACACAATATTACCAACGTGTGAGCTCATCTGTATATATAACAAGTGACTTACTACTAAACTAAGTTTAGAACAATGTTTATGCCTAGGATCAGACTTAAAGCAATTAGCTTTAGAATATAGCATGAGAACCAGCTCTGATACCAATTGTTAGTTCTCAGTAGGCACAATATAGATCTAAAAGGGGGGGGGGTGAATAGATCCTTAGAATTTCAAATTCTTTTTCTTGATAAAGTTGTATTGCTCATTAAGTAGCAAATGACAAACATAAGAATCTTTTCAAGCACAGCGTAATAAGTAAAAGATCCCCTTCATTGATATATTCATAATCAGACATACATTGTTCGTAGAGTTACTTTAGTAGTAGCGATTTAAAACATACATAGTAGTTATAGCGAGTTAATGTATATAATGTAAATGACATAAAGTAAAAGACACAAGGGTTTTAAGTGGTTGAGACTCAAGCTCCTAATCCACTCTTCTCCGCTTTCAACTAGCAAGATTTCCACTAAGGAAGGCAAGACCACGAATCACTAAGATTCCTTGAGCCGTGACCTTGGGACTTGATTCACTAAGAACTCTTGAGGCCGTGACCTTGGAACTTCTCTAGTTCCTAGAACTCTTTAGGCCCAATGCAGCTTGGAACTTCATTTAGTCCCTCCGCATAAGGATCCCTCGAGCCCGGCTTCTTATTATTGTTGTAGTTGTTGTTGTTGGTGGTGCTGAGCTGCTAAGATGTCATTAAACTCTGAACATCTTTTGTACTTAGCAGCTTGGTGTGGTCCTCTATGCATTATGCTTCGAGTCTGGACCACATCTTCTTTGGTGCAGCTGATCTTCACTCTTTTCTGCTCATCTTCATCTAGTATCAGCTTTGCACCATCACCATATGGGTTTGCTAAGTCTCTGTGCTTTTAGTAGACTTTGTCTGACACTTAGCAATCCCTGAACCCTTCTTGAATACTTTGCAGATATGGTTCTGCACTTATTCAGTTTCAGCTTTCGGTTCATGGTGATTCGTAGAGTGGCTCTTTTGATCTTCTTTGTACTCAACCACTTTTCTGAATGTTATCTTCTTGGCCTTCTCGGCTCTCAGTTTGGCTGCCATCTTTAGTGGCATTCTCATCTTTGTTGAGTGAAGCTTTGATCTGTTTGAGTTCTTCTTCAAAGTTGCTTCACTTCCACCTTGGTAGTCTCACTGTCATTGAGACTTGTTCTGTTGATCTTTGGTGGAACTCGTAGAGTCAACTATAGCATTCACCAACTCAACGATTCTGCAACCTCACAATCATCAGCAGCGCTTGATCTTTGAAGCTTTGTTGATTTATACTACTTCCCAATCTTTCCGTTGGAAAGTAGCCGTTGAAAGCTATTCAAATTGCCTCGCAGATCTCGAGTTATTTGGTGCAGACTGTAGATGTGACATGACATCTTTTTCGACTTTCGACACTTTGTAGTTCTTGTTTCACCCACCCCGCCGATATGTTACTTTGATATCTTGGGCAGGTCGACGACTTTATTTCACCCTTCTGATTTCTCGATCAGAGGTTGTCCTTGCATCGATGCTCTCAATAAGCTTTTGTCTGAATGCCATTCTTCAGATTGAACCGTTGCCAATGCTTTAATCCTCAGTTGTTTGAACTCTACGATTTCTGATGTACTTCTCCTTGGACCTGATCGTGGTGTCGCATTGACATGTAGAGTCAACACTACGATCTTAGAAAGTATTCACTTGATCTTCAATGTAGAACACCTCTCTCTCTCAAGACAAGTGAGTTGTTTCATCACTTACATTTGCCTCATTATTCTCGAGATACTAATGGCTTGATTCCTTGCTTTGGCCCTTTCTGAATAACAAGACACTTCAGATTTGTGGTGTGTCCAGCTCGCTTTCTCCTTGTGATCTCTCGTTCACTTATCATCAATGGACTGACCCAATGCTTAATCACTTTAGCCTTGTTATTTAGAGGCTGACCAGTATGTCAGTGTGTACTCCATCAGTTCCTTCTTAGTTTGGCAAACACTACGATCTTGATTACTTCCAAGATCGTTGTCATCTTTCTTCTTGACAGCTACTACATATGCTGACTTTCCTCAGTCAGCCACCAACGTCTTCTTATGATTATCTTGTGGAAGACTTCATCTTGAATGGCTTCATAACTCAATCTGGATGCTGATTGGGTTGATGCTTAGATCTTCTATTAGCTTGTATTCCATTCGTTGAGTGCTCTCTGGCTTCCTTTAGGTAGGATGTATCCTTACAGTACCAACCAGAGGCTTCATTCCTTTGGATATTCTGGGCGTGCTCAATTGTTGAGAATCGTGTTTGCTCTACGATTCTTCTTTGGCTTTGTAAGCACATCTGTTGAGGTCTTAGCTCTGCACTCTACGATTCAGCTTCGGCTGTGCAGACACTATGACTCCGAGATTAGATCTTGACACTATGATTTCTGTCGTTGTGCTTGTTGTCTTCATCTAATCTTGCTCGACTACGATCTCTGCCTTTGATAAGATCAGCAGACTCTACGATTCTGAGTGTAGTCTACGATCCTTGACTTGACTTTGGCAGATGCTCAGTCGGCTTGTAGGCAGGCTGTCTCTACGATTCTGAACATGACTTCCTAAGCAGACTACGGCCTTGAGGAAGTTTTCCTCGACACACTACGATCCTTCCTCGTCTCTCCTAGAAGTCTATGAACTCTAAGATCTACTATCTTGCATACTACGATTCTGCCTTGATAGCTTTCGAGTTTTCCTTGACTCTCCTGGCAGACTACGATTTCTGGTGCAGTGCTCTACGATCAGACAAGCCTATCTATTACATCATAAGATCAACCTAACATGCTTGATCTATCTATATTTATAGTCCTTGTACATCATTTCTTTCTAAGGACTTTACAAAGCTGTTTTACTTATGTAGGATCAAACTAACACATTTGATCAATTCATTCTAAGTCCTTGTACATATGTTTCTATTATCTATCAAAGGACTTTACAACTTTTCTTAATGCAAGCATACTTGCATATTCATTCATATATATTTATCATAATCAAATCATATGTAAATAGGAATATCATTCACATGCTTGTTCCTGACAGACTTTTAAATCATAGAAGATAGTAGACTTTATTCTCTACTTAACTCTTTTAATGAATTGTTATTTTCGCTGCGAATATTGATCTAAAACCTGTTGTCTATTATATTTTATCTGATTTATTGAAGGCTAAAGATAATTTATTTTTCATTATCTTAGTCATAATATTCTTTACTGGGCTAGTTGAACTCATCCTTTTCCTTTTTGTTCCATTTTTCTTCTTAAGAGGCGAGAATATAGCGGGAACTAGTCGGGGTGTGAAGTGATGGGTCAAGACAGTTTTTTTAGCAGTCCTCACTATTTTATAAAATAGTGTATCACTAATTGTAATGAGGACTTATTTGAGTTTGGATATTATCTAGAAGACAATATTTGTATTTAAACTCATAGCATATGTGTTATCGTATTTTGTACGATAATTGTAATAGTAAAGTTGTAGTTATTTTCTGTACCATGTAATTGGCGAGTCAGAATGGGTTGTGTGGACCTATTTTGGGGCGTCACAGTTGGTATCTGGCGGAGATCGGAGAATAGAACTAGGAGGGGAGAGACGAATAAATCATTTGTTAGTGTGTCCTACCTAAGCTTATTTGGTATTTAATTGGTCGGTCAGAATATAGGGATATTATGTGACATTTCAATTTCTTTAACTAACCCTTGTTTCGTGTCAGTATTTGATAATGACATCTGAAAATGTTGCGATGAGCAATGGAGCACATGAGACCACTGAGACACCAACAATCAATAACCAATAATGTGCATCCGAAAGGCAATATTCCTCTTGTAAACAACACCATCGATCAAATGATGAATGATGGGATGTTTAAAAGCTTTTTACAGTTCATACAAAACCAGACGAGAGAGACTCCTGTTCAAAATACAGGTGATGGCAACTCACGGCTGGTCACTGCCAAGTAATTCAAGGAGTTGGAACCGTCAGAGTTTTTGGGATAGCCGGATCCGATCAAGGAAGAAACGTGGGTTAAGCAAATTACCAAGATATTTGATGTCTTGGGATGTACGGATGAACATAAGATTCCATTCGCCACCTTTATGTTCCGTGGTGAGGCAGACTACTGGTGGGAATCTGTGAAGCGTACTCAGCCTGCCGCACTCAATATATTTTGGGAAGCGTTCCAAAAACTGTTCAATGACAAGTACTTTCCTGAAAGTATTCATCATATGAAGGAGGTAGAGTTTATCAGATTGGAACAGAACACATGACTGTGTCTCAGTATGAGGCTAAGTTCGCGGATTTATCCAGGTTTGCACCTCATTTGGTAAAGAATGAGGAACGTATGAGCGGATGTTTCTGAGAAGTTTGAAACCTGAAATTCGTTAATACCTCATTTCTCAAAAAATTTCTCTATATTCAGATGTTGTGAACAGGGTTCAATTATTAGAGCGTGATAATGAGTCTGTTTAACCGGGGGACCATAACCAGGGTCGTACCAATGGCAGCAGTCATCGGAGCAATGACAACTAGCAGAGAGGAAAATATCCGGACAGAAGCGGTAACCACTCTGGTGGTAATCGTGGCCATGATAATAGAAGAGGAGAGTCGAGAGGAGATTTCAAAAAGAGAAGGTACAACAATGACAACGTGAAGACGTCAGTACCAACATCAACTATTTCTAGGGGAGGAGAACGACCACCGGTCGTATGTTATAAATGCTGGAAAATGGGACACATCAGCCCAAACTGCCCACAACAATTCAAGGTGTGTTATAATTGTGGAAATGAAGGTCATATAGCTCGAGATTGTTCTGTAACAAAACCAAGTCCAGCGGGGATGGTGACTTCAAAGGCTGTCCCGGACAAGTCAAAGTCGGTGGTTCCAGGGAGAGCGTTTGTCGTGACTGTCCAAAATGTAAGGAACCCGAACGAGGTGATCACGGGTAAGCTAATCATAAACTTTTGCGAAGTTTATACCTTATTAGATACTGGTTCTACCCATTCTTTTATCTCTCCTACTTGTGCTCAACGTTTGAACTTGACTCTTGAGAAATAGACTTTGAGTTATCTGTTGAAACTCCATTAATATAGGTATTTATATTTAAATATACGTGTGTGTATTCTACTCATACTACTCAACTGTGTTACTCGGACTCGGCTATTTCAGATGTAGTACCCGTCTCGACACGATCCGACACGGGTGCGGGTGCTAAATTTGTGTTGGGTACAAAACTTTCAATCCGAATACTGTTGAACGAAGGAAGCAGCGGAGACAACATGCGCGATAAGGAAGCTGAGTACAAATAGCAAGTATGGCTCGACCCAAAAGCTAATGGGTTGGGAAAAAAATTGGGATTCAAAATCCCTAAAATCTATTTGCGATTCAGAAAGGGAAGAGTCAAGAAAGACTGAAAGAGAGGCAGAGGGTAAGAGATTGAGATTTACCTGCAACTTGGGCTATCATCTACCGACTCTGGCCATCAAATTTTCCAGGTACATCTTCTTCTATTCTTCTTCTCTTCGTCTTCTTCTACTCTTCTGCTCCTCTTCTTCTATTCTTCTCTTCTCCTCTTCTAGTTTTCTTCTCTTCTCCTCTTCTAGCTACCGAATTACCGAGACAACGAGAGGGTATAGGCTATATAATTTATTTATTTTTTGTTTGGGATCTGGGACTGGTTTAGGCTGCCGCTTGACAAGCATGATATATATATATATATATATATTATAATAGGATGCATTTTAATAATATATATTTAATGTGGTTAATGTAGTCTGCTGCGTTTTGAGAAGTGAATAATATGGCATACAAATAATATATATTTAATGTGGTGAATACATTTATTTTTTTCATTTTGAGAATGCTGTACGGATTGATTAGCTTTTATTTTGAATAGTCTAGTTATATAAGAGACTCTTCATTTTATTAACAACAAAAAAGAAAAATACAAAGAGTTTTTTTCCTCTCTTTTTCTGGGTATGTGTATAATTGAAATTACAACACTCAACTTTGGAAAACGTGCTCAATTTTGTTTTTCCTTTGTATAATGAATAAGAGAGTTTAAAAAAAGAAGAAGAAGAAACACACTAATTAAATTTTGATGCTTTAAACTGCTCTTTCCTAATGAAATTGTCTTGCTAACTGTATTACTTGAAAAAAATAAGTCCAGCTAATTTTTAACTTAGTTGGGAGCTACTAATAATAAATTATGTCAACTTGTGCTACCTACCGAATTGTGAAAAAAAGATATCAAAATTAAACATTTTATGTTGTTTCCACGAATTAATGTAAATGTCTTTTATTAATTGATATTTAATTTTACGAATACCACCTAGTTAAATATTCTCATTCAACAAAAACACTATCTATTTAATTTTTTGAGGTTAAATTATTTTTAGTTTTTTTTACTAATTTGTATACAGCGAGTCACTTACAAAATTTCAAGTCACAATTCTAAGAGAAGTTCAATGGCAAAGAATTGATTTACAGTGTCCCATTTTAAATTTCTCATACGTAAAGTCATGTCATTTTGACTTGATAAAAACATATTTCTAGATTATTTTTTTTCCAAATTTTTTACACCATTCAAAAGTACTTGAGATCTTTTGAACGGTAAAAAAAATATTAAAAATAGTTCCAAAAGTAGTTTATCTTCCAAATAAAAATTCTGTTAATTAAAAGTTATCATTTTCATTTGTCTACTTTCAATTGCCCTATCTTCGGAATTTCTAATTTATGGTAAAATTAAAACTCCAAAACAATTTGGTGAATTAAATTAATTTTTCGTCGATGCAATAAAATTTTCACAAAATGCCCAGACTATTTTTTGAATTCACACAAGTCTAAAACACACAATGGAAAGTGTCATTTGTAAGACCCCAACTTATTGTAAATAAAATTAAATTTTCTCTATTTATTTTCTTGAAATAGTAAGGAGTTAATTTGATATAATTCTTTGGTTATGGGTGAAATGTGCAAATTTTACAAAATAAGCAATTGGTTATAAAATATTCCTTTTGTCGGGGAATATTCGTTTGGTCGTGGAATATTCTTTTGTCGGGAATATCAAATTACGCATAGATCATTCATAAATGGGCCCCATAACAGGATAATTGTGGGATGAAGAAAAGCGAAAAGTTTGAGTTTTTATAATTAATGACGTAATGGTTCTTATTAACACTTTGTTGGAATACGGTGTGGTTAAAATACTGATGTCTGGCGTAGTTGCAAAGAATAATACTGCGGTATTGCATAGTATAGTTGAATTATTGATTCTTACGTAAGAATGCACTACTCAATAATTATTACGATGAGTTCTTGTTCAATATTTTATTTTATTGATTCAATAATTCTTTGCGTTGATAGTTTATATTATTGTTGTTTTAATAATTGTCATCGCACAAGATTTCCCATTATCAAATCAATAATTCATATTATTTGAATAATATTATTAGATAGCATTATTGGCAATGTCTAGAAAGTTCTGTCAAGGAGAGGTTTGGTCATCTAATTACGCGTCAATAAGGAGAAATCCTTATCGAAAAACTCCCTCTTTCCTGGGAATGGCCTGGTTGTCATAATTGTGATTCTGTAATATTATTTAGGAATAATTAATTATTGATTTATATGATAAGGAAATATTTATTTGATGTGGATATAAATGATGGATTTATTTATTTATATGGTTATTAATGAAAGAATTACTGCTGAGATGTTTTATCAGTATTTTGTCAGATTGGAGGTATTAAAAATCATACGTTTGTGGATTTCGGATATTTTACATTTGGAATTTGGAAAAACTTTTTCTTCTGAAGTTGTAGAATTGATTTTCGTGTGAAATGTATATAAAATTCGTATTTTTCTGATAAACGGACTATTTTCTATGAATTGTTACAGATTCTGATTATTGTTTAAATGATAAAACATTTTGGAAAATTCTAGAATTGGTTGATGAGAAATGTGCTCAATTGAATTTCAAATGTGGTGGGTGGCAATAGTAGCGAGTAAAGCCATCGGTAGCTAGTGTCAAGTCTGCCTTGAGCGTGCTTAACATTTTCCTATAAATAGAGGGCTAAGTTAGAATTGAAAATCACACCGTAAACAAAGTTTTTCTCTTTCTCTCTATATTATCGGCGTAATCTTATGAGTATTTTGATACTTGAGTGTTCTTATCTATTGCAAGTTCCTTCAAAGACTATCTCTCAAAGATTCCAAATGTAAATACGGTTATTTTGACATAAGGGATGTTATTTTCTTCATATATGATATTATTTCTTTCAATATCATTATGCCGAAGTATTAATCTGAACTTTTAATCAAATTTAAAAAATTTTGTGTCGAGGTTACTATTCACGTATACGGCACTATTCACGTATACGACACTATTCACAAATACGACACTATTCACCGAAAAATGAAATTTTCTCTTTTTCTTCTAGATGTATTTTATGGTTACTATCTTTGATTGTATCCATGTTTTGATATTTATTTTTGAATTCTACTTCACACTTGGTTATTATAGAGTATTATTTAATTTGGATAAACCAAAATACGAATCTCTAATATTTGTCCTTCTGTCTGACTGGATTCGTTCTCTAAAATGTTTTTCATCATCCTCAGTCCTTAATGGTGATACTTGATGAATATCTTTGGCCTGTAGTGCAAAGATGAATGATTACCTGATGAATATATTTGATCCGTTGTGCAAAGATGAACAGGTGTTGAGATGAACATGACCAACTGGTGATACAAATGAATATCTTTGGCTCGTAGTGCAAAGATGTATATTGATTGATGTTACAGGGATAAAATATTGATGATGGACTTTTAAATTCATAGATGATAGTAGATTTCATTCTTTACTTAACTCTTCTAATGAATTGTTGTTTCCACTGCAGTTGTTGATCTAAAACTTGTGTTCTATTGTACTTTATCAGATTTTTCCTGTTGAAGACTAAGGATAATTTATTGTATATTATCTTAGTCATAATGTTCTTTACTGAGCTAGTTGAGCTCACCCTGTTCCTTTTTGTTCCATTTTTCTTTTCAAGAGGTGAGAGTTTAGCAGGGACTAGCCGGGGTATGGAGTGATGATTCAAGATAGCTGTTTTAGTAGTCGTCACTATTTTGTAAAATAGTGCATCAATAATTGTAATGAGGACTTTATTTGGGTGTAAATATTGTCTATAAGATAATATTATATTTAAACTCACAGTATGTGTTGTCGTATTTTGCACGACAATTGTATTAATAAAGTTGTAGTTATTTTTTTGTACCATGTATTTGGCGACTCGAGAATGGGTAATGTATACCTATTTTGGGGGCGCCACAAGTTAATATCGAGCTTATGGAGATGGTCTCATGAGATCGGGGAATAGAACTAGGAGGGAGGAGAGTAAATCCTTCGCTAAAGTGTGTCCTACCTAAGCTTATTTGTTGGTCGATCATAATATAGGGATATTATGTGATATGTTAATTTGTTTAATTAACCCCTATTTTATGGCAGTTTTTAAGAATGGCAGCTGAGAACGTTAACAATGGAGTGAACAAGATCGTGGAGACACCTCTAATCACCAACCAGGATAATGTGATGTCAGGCGAAGAAGGAATTAGAGATATCCATGTGGTGAGTTAAGAATTGATAGTTGCACCCGAGATAGTCACAGAGCTAGCAGCTGAGAGTGAGGAAGAAGAGGTACCTGAGGAGAATTTATTAGAAGAATTTTATGATCGAAATTTTGAATTGCAAAATCGTATTCATGAGTTAGAAGAGAAAGCTGAAGAACGGCAGGCGGTCGTGGAGCAAAAGGATGCAACAATTCAAGCTTGTGTTACCCGATAGGTGATGCTTGAACAGAAGCATTCTTTGGCAGAGTATAAAATGATAAAGCTGGAATCTGAGCTAAAAGAAGAAAGAACTGAACGAGTGAGAATGAATGATGCATGGGAAAAAGTCGCACGACGCGTTGATATTGTGGAAAGAGATGTCCGATCTAAGAAGGCTAAAATAGATGATATGTATTTCTCTTTTTGGATAGCAATTGAGAGAACCCAACATCGAGTTTTGAGTTACCACGCACATCATGCGATCAACCCCAATTCGATATGGATCAAGATTAATGATTCGAGATCATAAAATAGAGATACGATGAAGCGGGTTGAGGTGGAATATGCCTATAGAAAAGTCAATTTCAATGGTAGTTGTAAGACCCCAACTTATTATTAATGAAATTTAATTTTCTCTATTTATTATTTTGAAATAGTAAGGGTTGATTTGATTAATGTGGATAGTTATGGGTAAAATACGCAAATATTTCAAAATAAGCAAGTGGTTATAAAATATTCATTGTTGTCGGGGAATATTCGTTTGGTCGTGGAATATTCTTGCACTGTCGGGGAATATTAAATGCAATGGTATAGATCTTTTGTGGGCCCCATAACCAGAAAGCGATTGGATGAAAAACGAGCAAATATAAGTTGTTTAAAAATAACGGCGTAGTTGTTACCGTTAATACTGTTAAAAATACTCGGCGGTTAAAACACAGTAGCACACGGTATTGCACCAATTATTGATTCTTACGTAAGAAGGCACTACTCAATAATGGTTACTGATAATTCTTGCTCAAATTATTTTATTGATTTAATAATTCTTTGCGTTGATATTTTATATTGCTGTTGTTTCAATAATTGTCATTACACAGTATTTTTCATTATCGAAGCAATAATTCATATTATCTGAATAATATTATTAGATAACATTATTGGCAATGTCTAGAAAGTTTTGTCTAAGGAGAGGTTTGGTCACCTAATTGCACTGCCAAGAAGGGAGAAATTCTTATTGGAAAGCTCCTCTTCCTGTGAACCGCCCAGTTGTCAATATTGTGATTCTGTAATATTATTTGTGAATAATTAATTATTGATTCATATGATGAGGAAAATATAGATTTTATGTGGATATAGATGGAGAAAATTTTTAATGTGACAATTGTTGAAAATTGAAATTTTATCTTTTTTGATAAAATAATTTATTTAAATATATTATTATATTTTAATAATATAATAATGATGATATTTTTACGATGAATGTGGGATATATGAGTATATGTGGAGGAGGAGTATTTTTGTTACCAAAAATATTTAAAGCATGTTTTATGTGTCGGTGGACCCCATTTCTTGACTGAAATTTGATTATAGCTTGTAAAATTGCCCATTTATGGATTTCGGTCAATTTCTATTTGGAATTTGGAAAAACTTTCTTCTGTAAAGTTGTAGAGAATTGAATTTCCTATATAAAGTTGTGAGTTTTGAACTTTCTGACAAAAGTGCTATTTATTGTGAATTATTGAAGTTCTGAAATAATTGATTTTTGGAAGTTTAAAATATTTTAAATAAAAAAAACGTTTTTTTCATTATGGTGTGTTACACATGTGTGTTGAATGAGCTGAATTCAGTTCTTGGAAGGTTGGCGTAGGAAAATTTAATTTATATAATAATATTATATTAAATTTTACATTTTAATGTTCTAAGCATTTTCCTATAAATAGAGTGCTTAGGTTAGAATTGAAAATTACACCGTAAGCTCAAGTTTTTCTCTCTATATTATCGAGCGTATTCTTGTGAGTATTTTGAGTATATTTTGAGTATTGCTTACTTGCAAGTATAAGTTCAAGTCATCATAGCCTATATCCGGTGTTTCAAATTTAAATCTTGATCTTTCGAGGTAAGGGATATTATTTTTTTAAAATGATATTAAGTCTTCCAATATCATTATCAAGTATTGATCCGAACTTTTAATCAAATTTAGAACTTTTTAGTGTCTGGGGTTACTTATTCACGTATCTGAGCACTATTCACGAATCACTGTTGAGACTATTCATGAAAAATGAAAATTTTCCTTTTCGTCCAAAATATCTATTACGGATACTAGCTTTTGTATCCATGTTTTGATCATTCTTGAATTTTACACCACTATAATTATTTTTGAGGTATTTTTGGACATGGATAAAACAAAGCACGAATCCTTAATCCTTAATCCTTGTCATTTTGTTTCATCTGGATTCGTTTCTTTAAAAATATTTTCATCATCCTCGCCTTAAATGATGATATTATTGGATATCTTTGGCCCAGTGTAGTGCAAAGATGAATGATTTTCGATAAATATCTTTGCCCGTAGTGCAAAGATGAGCAGTGTTTAGATGAACATGATCAATCGATGAATATCTTTGGCTCAGTAGTGCAAAGATGAATATTTGATTCGAGATATATATTGATTGATGTTATAGGGATAAAAGATGACGATGAACTTTTAAATTCATACATAGAAGATAGTAGTTTGCATTCTCTACTTAACTCCTCTAATGAATTATTATTTCATTGCGAATATTGATTTAAAACTCGTTGTCTATTGTATTCTATTAGATTTTCCCCGTGAAGACTAACGATAATTTGTTGTATATTATCATAGTCATAATATTCTTTTTGGGCTAGTTGAGCTCACCCTTTTCCTTTTTGTTCCATTTTTCTTCTCGGAGGAGAATATAAGCGAAAGTACAGTGGGGTATGGAATGAAGGTTCTAGAGAGAGTTGTTTAGTAGTCCTCACCGCTTTTGTAAAATAATATTTCAATAAATGTGATGAGGATTTATTTGAGTATAGATATTATGCAGAAGATAATATTTGTATTCAAACTCAGCTTTTCTTGTTGTAATAATAAAGTTGTAGTTATTTACGTACCATGTATTGACAACTCAGAATGGGTGATGTATACCTATTTTGGGGGCGTCACAGTAGTGATGACACCAAATGCTTCCCCAGATAAGTGAAAGCCGGGTAGTTCAAGGGAGAGCGATTGTCATGACTTCCCAACAAGTGAGGAACCCAAATGAAGTTATCACGGGTTAGTTAATCATAAATTTTTTGTGAAGTTTACACCTTAGTAGATAACGATTCTACCCATTCTTTTATCTCTCCTGCTTATGCTCAACGTTTAAACTTGACTCCGGAGTAATTGGACTTTAACTTGTCTGTTGAAACTCCGTTGGGTGAAACCTTTGTTATATCTACAGTTTATAAATCTTGTTTGATCCAAGTTGGCACAATCACATTACCTATTGATCTTATCTCTTTAAAGATACTTGCATTTGATGTGATTTTAGGAATTGATTGTTTAACTACTCATCATGCCAAAATTGATTATTTTCGTAAGGTTGTTAGTTTTCATATTCCTAACTAACCTGTTATACGAATTCAAGCAACTAAACCACTAAAATCAATCACGGTCATATCAAGCCATAAAGCTATTCGTTTATTGAAAAACGGATGTCAAGCTTTCTTAGCCCATTTTATGGACTTGAACAAAAATACGTCAGATTTGAATAATATTTCTGTTGTTAATGAATTTCCTGACGTATTTTCGGAAGAACTTCCTGGTATACCCCCAGAACGAGAAGTTGAATTCTTTATTGATCTTGAACCAGGTACAAAGCCCATTTCTAAAACCCCATATTGAATGGCTCATATTGAACTTCAGGGGTTAAAAGTCCAACTATAGGAATTGTTAGACATCGGTTTCATTCGTCCTAGTACATCTCCTTGGGGTGATCCTGTTCTATTTGTAAATTAGAAAGACGGGAGTATGCAACTTTGTATTGACTACCGAGAATTAAACCATGTCACCATCAAGAATAGGTATCCCCCACCTCGCATTGATGACCTATTTGACCAGTTGCAAGGAGCACATTACTTTTCAAAGATCGATCTTCATTATGGATATCATCAGCTGAAGATTAAAACTGAGGATATTCCAAAGACGCGCTTGAGAACTCCTGAGACGGGCATTATGAATTCTTAGTCATGTCTTTTGGATTGACTAATGCTCCTACTGCTTTCATGGATATGATGAACCGTGTATTTAAGGAATATTTGGATCAGTTCGTTGTTGTCTTTATTGATAACATCCTCATCTATTCCAAAAGCCATGAAGATCATGAGCACCATTTGAAGCTGATACTTCAAAGAATTTGTGACAACAAGCTATATGCCAAGCTGAAGAAATGCGAGTTCTGGCTTAAGGAAGTATCATTCCTTGGGCACGTGGTGTCAAAACATGGAGTATCTGTTAACTCAGCGAAGATTGAAGCAATACAAAGTTGGGAGAAACCGAAGTCGGTGACCGAAGTGCGTAGCTTTTTGGGCTTAGCTGGTTATTATCGGAGATTCATGGAAGGATTTTCTCGAATCGCTACTCCGTTAACTCAGCTGACTCGGAAAGATACAAAATTCGTATAGAGGGAGGAATGCACGAAGAGTTTCCAAGAACTCAAGAGGAGACTCATTTCGGCACCTGTTCTAACAATACCATTTGGTTCGGAATGATTTGTTATCTACAACGATGCTTCTGGCAAAGGGTTAGGATGTGTTCTCATGTAACATGGGAAAGTCATAGCCTATGCCTCGCAACAACTCAAAGAATATGAGAGAAATTATCCTTCTCATGATCTAGAGTTAGTAGCAGTCGTTTTTGCGTTGAAAATCTGGAGACACTACCTGTATGGGGAGAAAGTGGTGATTTATATGGACCATAAAAGCCTCAAATACTTCTTCACCCCAAAAAACTCAACACGCTAAGAACGACGTTGGCTTGAGTACATTAAAGATTACGATCACACTATTCAAAAAGATCATCACCGAAAAGCGAACGAAGAAGGCCGGCGCATTGAGTAGAAGATCATATGTGAGTACGAGTGCGATATTGTCAACACAAATGACCATTTTGTATGACTTGAAAAGGATGGAGATAGAATTAAAGACTCCAGGGACCCACGTGATGATATCAAACATACGAGTAGAACCGACTTTAATTGATAAAGTTAAAGCTGCTCAAACTACGGACCTGGGGCTGATGCGTATGAAGAAGAAAGTGCAATAAGGTGCTATTCCAGAAGCAGGAATCGATGAAGAAGGAATACTTCGAGTCAACTCCAGACTTTGCATTCCTAACGATCCTGACTTGAAGCATAGAATCATGATGGAGGCACATAACACACCATTTGCAATCCATCCTGGGAGTACCAAAATGTATCATGATCTTCGACATACATTTTGGTGGAACAATATGAAGAGAGAGATCGCGGAGTTTATCTCGAGGTGTTTAACCTATCAACAAATAAAGGCGGAGCATCAAGTGCCAAAAGGTCCATTGCAACCACTTGAGATTCCAAGATGGAAGTGGGAACACATTACTATGGATTTCGTTACGGGTCTTCCCAAAGTTTCTCAAGGCATAGATGCGATTTGGGTTATTGTTGATAGATTAACCAGGTCTGCTCATTTCTTACCTATACGAGAAACTTATTCCCTTGAACGTCTTGCTCGTATGTACGTGAATGAGATTGTGTGATTGCATGGCATTTCAGTATCCATAGTTTCAGATCGTGACCCTAGATTCACTTTAAGATTTCAGCATACCATCCTCAAACGGACGGATAATCAGAGAGGACTATTCAAACCCTTGAAGATCTATTAAGACTCTGTGTTCTAGATTTCAAAGGAAGTTGGGATACGTACTTGCCACTAGTGAAATTCTCCTACAACATAAGTTATCAAGCAAGTATAGCCATGGCTCCATTTGAGGCGTTGTATGGATGAAAGTGTCGTTCTCCAGTATGCTGGGACGAGGTGGGAGAAGCAACGTTGTTGGGACCAGAATTAGTACGCATGACTACAGAAAAGATCCAAATGATTCGACAACGTATTCAAACCTAACAAGATCAACAAAAGAGTTATGTTGATCTTCATCGAAAGGACGTGGAATTTAATATTGGGGATCATGTATTGTTACGTGTTGCTCCATGGAAGGGAGTTACAAGATTTGGAAAGAGAGGAAAGCTCAATCCAAGATTTATTAGTCCATTTGAGATTCTTGACCGAATAGGAAATGTGGCCTATAGACTCGCGTTACCTCCAAGCATGTCTCGTGTTCATAATATTTTCCATATATCTATGCTCCGTAAATATGTGAAAGACCCGAACCACATTATTGAGTTAGAACCAGACGAGATAGCCAAAGATTTGACATACGAGGAGGTACCTGTTAAGATCTTGGATAGAAAAGAGCATGCCCTACGCACCAAGGTTATACCACAAGTTAAGGTTTTGTGGAGAAACCATGCTATTGAAGAAATGACCTGGGAGTTGGAATCGAAAATGAAAGCAAGGTACCTCATACATTGAAAACACTGTGCACGCGACGTTAATTTCGAGGATGAAATTTCATAAAGAGGGGAGGTTGTAAGACCCCAACTTGTTATAAATAAAATTAAATTTTCTCTATTTATTATCTTGAAATAGTAAGGAGTTAATTTGATATAATGCTTTGGTTATGGGTGAAATGTGCAAATTTTACAAAATAAGCAAGTGGTTATAAAATATTCCGTTTGTCGGGGAATATTCGTTTGGTCGTGGAATATTCTTTTTGTCGGGAATATCCGTACGATGGCGCAGTCATTCATGGGCCCCATAACAGGATAATTGTCGGATAAAAAAATGACAAAGTTTGAGTTTTTATAATTAACGACGTAATGGTTACCAATTAACACCTTTGTTGGAATACACCGGTGGTTAAAGTAAGAATACGATGTCTGGCGTAGACAAGAAGACACGGTATTGCACAATATAGTTGAATTATTGATTCTTACATAAGAAGGCACTACTCAATAATTATTACGATGAGTTCTTTCGCTCAATATTTTATTTTATTGATTCAATAATTGATGCGTTGATAGTTTATATTATTGTTGTTTTAATAATTGTCACTTTGCACGAAGATTTCCCATTATCAAATCAATAATTCATATTATTTGAATAATATTATTAGATAGCATTATTGGCAATGTCTAGAAAGTTACATCGAGGAGAGGTTTGGTCATCTAATTACGGCGTCGATGAGAGAAATCCTTATCGAAAGCCCCTTCTTTCCTGAGAACCGGCTGGTCATCATAATTGTGATTCTGTAATATTATTTGGGAATAATTAATTATTGATTTATATGATAAGGAAATATTTATTTGATATGGATATAAATGATGGATTTATTTAGTTTATATGGTTATTAAATGAACGAATTAATGCTGAGATGTTTTATCAGTATTTTGTCAGATTGGATGTATTAAAAATCATCCGTTTGTGGATTTCGAATAATTTTTGTTTGGAATTTGGAAAAACTTTCTTCTGCAAAGTTGTAGAGAATTCGATTTCTTGTGAAATGGACATAAAATTTGTATTTTACAACCTTACAAAAAGAATCAATTTTGGCATGATGAGTAGTTAACCAATCAATCCCTAAAATCACATCAAAAGCAAGTATTTTTAAAGAGATAAGGTCAACGGTGTAAGGTGATGGTGCCAACTTGAATCAAACAAGATTTATAAGCAAGTGGATGTGATGAAAGTTTCTCTAACGGAGTTTCCACAGATAAAGTCAAAGTCTAATTTCTCCGAGTCAAGTTTAAACGTTGAGCACATGCAGAGAGATAAATGAATGGGTAGACCCAGATCAAGTAAGGTATAAACTTCGTAAGAATTTATAAATAGCTTACCCGTGATCACCTCGTTTGGGTTCCTCGCATTTTGACCAAATCACAACAAACGCCTTCCGGAATCGTTGACTTTGACTTTTACGGGATAGTCTTGCGATTCTCCTCGTTGGTGAGTATAAAGGCGTCTCACGGTCTCATTTCCATTGTTAATATTCTCAATTCGACATTCTCAAATCTTGTCATAAAATAAGGGTTAATTAAGGAAATCAATATATCACATAATATCCCTATATACTAACCAACTAACAAATAAGCTTAGGTAGGACACTTTAGCGAAGGATTTACTCTCTCTCCCCTCCTAGTTCTATTCCCGATCTCCGCCAGAGATCATATCCCTAAGCTCGATACCAACCAACCGCGCCCCCAAAATAGGTATACATCACCCATTCGAGTTGTCAATACATGGTATGTAAACAACTACAACTTTATTATTACAATAAAGAAATCGTGAGTTTGAATACAAATATTATCTTTCAGACAATATCTATACTCAAATAAATCCTCATCACATTTATTGATACATTATTTTACAAAAATGGTGAGGACTACTAAACAACTCTCTCTAGAACCTTCATTCCATACCCCGACTCATCTTCATTATATTCTCGCCTCCACGAGAAGAAAAATGGAACAAAAAGGAAAAGGGTGAGCTCAACTAGCCCGAAGAAGAATATTATGACTAAGATAATATACAACAAATTATCGTTAGTCTTCTTGAGGGAAAAATCTAATAGAATACAATAGACAACAAATTTTAAATCAATATTCGCAATGAAATAATAATTCATTAGAAGAGTTAAGTAGAGAATGCAAACTACTATCTTCTATGTATGAATTTAAAAGTTCATCGTCTATCTTTTATCCTCGTAACATCAATTAATATATATCCGAATCAAATATTCATCTTTGCACTACTGAGCCAAAGATATTCATCGATTGGTCATGTTCATCTAAACACTGCTCATCTGCAGACTCACGGCCAAAGATATTCTTGAGAAATCATTCATCTTTGCACTATGTGCCAAAGATATTCAATAATATCATCATTTAAGATCGAGGATGATGAAAAATATTTTTTAAAGAAACGAATCCAAATTGAAACAAAATGACAAGGATTAAGGATTAAGGATTAAGTACTTTGTTTTATCCATGTCCAAAAATACCTCAAAAATAATTATAGTGGTGTAAAATTCAAGAATGATCAAAACATGGATACAATCAAAGCTAGTATCCGTAATAGATATTTTGGACGAAAAGAAAATTTTTCATTTTTCGATGAATAGTCCAGTATTCGTGAATAAAGGTCGTGATACGTGAATAAGGCTTGAAGTACGTGAATAAGTAACTCACACCAAAAGTTCCAAATTTGATAAAACTTCAGATCAATATTTCAACATAATGATATTGAAGAAATAATATCATTACGAGAAAAATAATATCCCTTACCTCGAAAGATTAGTACTTCTAGCTAGAATACCGGGTATAGTGCTGAAGGGAACTTGCACCGTCTAACAATACTCAAAGTAAACTCAAAATACTCACAAGAATACACTCGATAATATAGAGAGAGAAAACTTCAGTTTCTGGTGTGATTTTCAATTCTAACCTAAGCACCCTATTTATAGGAAAATGCTTAGAACACCAAAGTAGAAAATTTAATAAAATATTAATATATATTATAAATTTCCTTAGCCCATCTTTGAAAATCTGATTTCAGCAATTAATATCACATGTTAGCCCACTTAAATGAAAAAAAACGTTTTTCTTTAAAATAATAATTAAAACTTCCAAAAATTAATTATTTTGAGCTTGAACTTCAATAATTCACAATAAATAGCCCTTTTATCAGAAAATTGAATCTCGCAACTTTTTATAGGAAATTCAATTCTCTACAACTTTGCGTAGAAGAAAATTTTTCCAAATTCCAAACGAAATTGACCGAAATCCACAACAAAGCGATTTTTACGTTTATAATCATATTTCGATCAATAAATGGGGTCCACATGAGCATGTTTAACATGTTTTAAACATTTATTGCAACAAAAATACTATTTCTCCTCAGATACTAATATATCCCACATTCGTTGTAAAAATATCACCATTATTATATTATTAAAATATAATAATATATTTAAATGAATTATTTTATCGAGAAAAAGATAAAATTTCAATTTTCAACAATTGTCACATTAAAATTTTCTCCATCTATATCCCCATAAAATCAATATTTTTCTCATCATATGAATCAATAATTAATTGTTCACAAATAATATTACAGTAATCACAATATGACAACCGTGTAGTTTCAGAAAGAGGGCTTTCAATAAGAATTTCTCCTTGGGCCATGCAATTAGGTGACCAAACCTCTCCTTAGATGTAACTTTCTAGACATTGCCAATAATATTATCTAATAATATTATTCAGATAATATAAATTATTGCTTCGATAATGAAAAAATATTTGTGTAATGACAATTATGAAACAATGAATATCAACGCAAGAATTATTAAATCAATAAAATATCGAATAAAGAATTATCGTAACCATTATTGAGTAGTGCCTTTTACGTAAGAATCAATAATTGGTGCAATACTGCAAATCTTCTTGTGTTTTAACCAATTAAAGTATTTTAACAAGATTATCAGTAATAACTACGTTTGTTATTTTTAAACCACTTATATTTGTCGTTTTCTTCATCCAATCGCTTTCCGTTATGGGGCCCACACGGTCGCTACAGCCGTAAATGCGAATATTCCCAAGCGATCTGAATATTCCACGACCAAACGAATATTCCCAAAACAACAATGAATATTTTATAACCACTTGCTTATTTTGAAATATTACAGTATTTTACCCTAACTATCCACATTAATCAAATCAACCCTTACTATTTCAAAATAATAAATAGAGAAAATTAAATTTCATTAATAATAAGTCGGGGTCTTACAAATAAACTAACTAATAAGCATTACATGGAATCTGATTCTATATATCATACTTTACAATGGAAAGTGTGGTAAAACGGGAGTTTGAAAACAATTTTCAGAAAATGAACTAGAAAAAGTAAATTACTCCCTGATTAATTTACAATGAACTAACTTTAGCGAACGAAAATTAACTAATTCCACTATTAATTTCTCATCTTATGATTCACGATTATGATAAATAATACTATATATCATATTATGAATAAACTAACTAATAAGCATTACATGGAATCTGATTCCATATATCATACTATGAATAAACTAACTAACGATATTTTTGGACATCGGGCTGTAATTTCGGCCATAGGGCCCGACCTATTTATTTAATAATTTGTTAAATTTTAGAGTTATCAGTTTTCAGAGAAAAAACATGGATAACTAGATAATTGAAAAATATATATATAAATTTATATGCTCTATAATTGAATTACATCAATATCTATCTAATTGATAAAAAAAAAGAAGCTAATAATTTCACCCACTCTGAATCCCACCCACCCCTACTTTACGTATACATTCTAGTATTCTACTGCATTAATTTACTTTGACCCAATATCCCACCCACCTCTTCAATGTGTTAAAAAACCCCCAATTTCCAAAAAGGAGGAGGCCAAAGAGAACCCAATCGGCAAGAATGGTGTCTTTTAAATTAATAGTTAATCCTAGTGATAAAGCATCCAAATCCCCTCCTCACATGGTCTGTAAGACCCCAACTTTTATGAATAAAAATGAATTTTCTATAAATATCATTTTTGAATATTATGGAATAAATTTGATATAATGTTATAGTTGTCAGGTAATATTTATAAATTTTGCAAAAACGCAAGTTGTTATATAATATTCCATTGGTGGGGAATATTAAATGCAGCGGCACAATCATTGGTAGACCCCACAACATAATTATTGTCGGATTGAGAAAACGAAAAAAATATTTTTATGAAAATAACTGGCGGAAGTTTTACCGTTGATCTTTGTTGAACTACTCGATAGTAAAAGTATAGAAATACGTGGTACATAGTAGTAAGACACCAGTATTGATTATTAATGCTTATGTGAGAAGTGACTCAGTTTGATTCAATTATTGTTGATATTTTATATGTTATTAAATCAATAATTGAGATGATGAAGTTGTTAATATTATTATTTGCATTATTAACTGTGACGCCCCCAAAATTAGGTATACGCCACCCATCTTGGGTCGCCACTTACATGGTACATAAATTCAAATACAACTTACTAATATAGCTGTGCTGTGTATAATACGATATAAACCGTGAGTTTGAATACAAATTTTGTCTACTAGATATTATACAAACTCAAAAGGAGTCCTCATTACTGACTATTATCACACTATTTCTCGAATAAAGTGAGGACTACTAATGCTATCCTCGGACCATTACTTCGTTCCTTCGACTCGTCCAAATTTATGTTCTCATTTCACGAAGAGAACGGTGAAAGAAAAGGGTGAGCTCAACTAGCCCAAGAAGAAATATTATGACTAAGATAATGCGAATAAATTATCATTAGCCTTCAACAGTGTTAAACCGATAAAATACAATAGACAACCGGTTTAAGCTGCATGGAATAAGCAACCCATTAAAAGAGTCAAGTAGAGAATAAAGTCTACTATCTTTTAGGTTTTAAAAGGTTTTCATCAATTTTTATCACGAGACTCGACTTAATAAATAAACCACCACATCTAATCATCCTCGTACCACGGTCAAGGATTTTCATCAAGTTATCAATGGTCATGACTATATCTAGAATCACCCCTGGTCATAATCATACCAAAAACTATCCATCATTTGCATTACGAGGCCACCGAGGACTTTTGTCACATCATTTATATCAAGTCGTGATTATACTAGAATGATCCTCGGTCATAAATCATACTAAGTTCATCTATGCACGTAAGCCAAAGATAACATAATATAACATGAGGATGATGACAATGACATAATAATTCAATAAAACAAATTCAAGAATTATTTAATCCATGAATTATTAACGTCAAATTGTCAACATAATCTTTGTTTAAGTAGAGTAAAATTCAAGAATGATCGGAAGAATATTTCCATGAGAAGATCTTTGGATGAAACGCAAATATCAAGGATATTCTACTAATTTTATGGAGTATAGAAGTCAAAGTTTTAACCAATGGGAATAATAAAGAATGGAATAACAAAAGAAATCACCATGCATGCGGATTGGCATGGCGGAGTTATTCAACGAGAATAATAATAACGGAACGGGTCGGGTGAAATTCACAACAAGATGGGATGTTCCAGCGAGAATAATAAAGATGGAACCGGATCCAGGTGTAAAAAACAGATAGGATATTCCAACAAAATGATAAAGAGCGGAACCGGTCGGTGTAAAAACACACGCATGTGATGTTCCAGCGAGAATAATAAAAAGCGGAACCGGTCAGGTGTAAAGCACATGACGAGGATGTTCAAATGAATAATAGAAGAATGTCACCAAGTATAGAGGCGTATACTGAGTTATTCCAAAGTAATAATAAGCAATGGAATAACATAAGGATTTCACCAAGTATAGGGTATCTGGCGTGATAAAGGTTATGTATAGGGTATGCCACTTTTACAAAAGTTATTCCAATGTAATAATAATGAATGGAATAATGAAGTTCTCTTCAAGAAGAAAGAATAACACCCCTTCACAGTAAAAGAACCTGAATATAGAAGTAGTGAAGTAGAAAGAATACTCTTCTTCTTTCTATAATTTTCTCTATAGCTTCTCTCTATAATTTCTCTCTATAGAGTTTCAATGAATTCGTAAGAAAATAATGAAGGAATGAGCTTTATTTATAGGAAAATGGAATGCATAAGTAACTAATCCATGAACGGTCCGATTGATTTACTTTAATCGACGGTCCATATTTAAAGAAAAATCTTTTAAATAAAATATAATATATTCTATTTATATAAAACATTTTTACTATGCAAAACACTACGCAATACTATCTGAAAAACACTATGCAACACTATGCATAATAAAATATAATATATTCTATTTATAGAATAACTTTAATAAAGTATTCTATTTTATATAAAAAGATGTTTCGCATTTTATTACGTTAATAATACTGAATAAAACAAAAGCGTCATTATCATTATAATAATTCATATTATTAATCGATAATAATGGAATCAAACCGAGTGACTTCTCACATGGCATCAATAATCAATACCGTGCTACTCTTATGCAACCACACGACATTATTTGTACTTTACTACCTAAAGTAGTTCAACAAGATATCAGCGGTAAAACTTCCGCCGTTATTTTAATAAAATATTTTTGTCGTTTTCTCAATCCAAATAATAATTTCGCTAGGGTCCACCAATGATTGGTAGTTATACGAATATTCCTCGCTAAACCTGAATATTCTGACCAATCGAATATAATATAACCACTTGCATACTTTACAAAATTTATAAATAATACCCACAACTATAATATTATCTTAAATTCACACCATAATATAAAAAATTATTTCGACAAAATTTAAATCTTTATTGATAAAATCGGGGTCTCACATTAACGATGTACAGAAGTTACGCAAGGAGAGGTTTGGTCACCTAATTGCGGCATGATAGGAGAAATCCTTATTCGAAAGCCCCTCTTTCCAAAGAGCGACACAGTCGATTAATAGTGTGAATAATAATAATGATGATGACGTTTTGTTTTATTCAGTATTATTAACGTAATAAAGCAGAGAAAACTTTTATATAAAACATAATACTTTAATAAAGTTATTTGTTTTATTAGGCTAATAGTAAAATCTTTTTATATAAAGCAGAATACTTTTATAAAGTTATTTGTTTTATTAGATAATAATTAGAATATATTATATTTTATTATGCATAGTGTTTTGCATATAGTGCTTGCATAGTGTTTGTATAGTAAAATCTTTTTAAAAGTTATTCGTTTTATTAGATTATAAATAGAATATATTATATTTTATTTAAAAGATTTTGTTTTAAATATGGATAGTCAGATTAAAGTAAATCAATCTGGATGCTTATATGGAATGGTTACTTATTCATTCCATTCTTCTATAAATAGAAACTCATTCCTTCATCATTTCTTACGAATTCACTGAAACTTTAGAGAGAGAAACTATAGAGAGAAAGAAGAAAAGTATTTTTCTATTTCCTTTACTCGATATCAAGTTTCTTTTTACGGTAAGGGTATTATTTTTTTATATTCATGAGGAGAACTTACATTATTCCATCTTTATTATTACATTGGAATAACTCAGATATCTGTGAGCTACCCTATACTTGGTGAAATTCTTACGTATTCTATTCTTTATTATTACATTTGGAATATCCATGTCAGGCTTTCTGGACGGGACTGGTTAAAATCTTTATTATTTTGTTGGAATATCTCATCGCATGATTTACGCAGGACTGGTTCCGTCTTTATTATTCTCATTGGAACATCCTATTGGTGTGAATTTCACCGACTTCGGTTCCGTCATTTAGTATTCTGTTGGAATAACTTCTCTATGCGAAGTACCACATGCATGGTGATTTCATTGTATTCCATTCTTTATTATTCTGTTGGAATATCACGCTTCGGTGCGTATTACGCTCGACTGATTCAGATTATTTATTATTTTGATGGAATAACTTTTCTATGCGAAGTACCGCATGCATGGTAATTTCTTTTGTTATTCCATTCTTTATTATACTCAGTTGGTTAAAGTTTTGACTTCTACACTCCATGAAATTAGTGGAATATTCTTGATATTTGCACTTCATCCAAAGATATCTTTTCATGGAAATATTCTTCTGAGCATTCTTGAATTTTACTTTACAAAAAAGTATTATGTTGACAATTTGACGTTATTAGTTCTGAATAAATTAATTCTTGAACTTGTTTTATTGAATTCTTATATCATTGTCATCATCCTCATGTTTATATTTTTTTGAAAGTCATCCGTGATTACGTAGTGCATAGATGGACTTGGTATGATTATGACCAGGGATTATTCGGTGTAATCAAGACCGTAATGTTACAAATGATGTGGTAAAAGTCCTCATTGGTCCGAAGTGCATTGATGGACAGTTGTTGGCATGATCATGACCATTGATGAATACATAAATATCCTTGGCCCGTAGTGCATGGATAATTTGTGGTCGTGACCCTAACGAATATCCTTGGCCGTAATGCAGGGATGATGTGGATTATTTATTAAGCTGAGTCTCAGCGATAAAAGTGATGAAAAACCTTTTAAATCATAAAAGATAGTAGATTTTATTCTCTACTCGACTCTTTTAATGGATCAGATGTTCAGTCGCAGTTAAACTTGATGTCTATTATATTTTATCGGTTTAACCTTTGTTGAGGACTAATGATAATTTATTCGCATTATCTTAGTCATAATATTTCTTCTTGGGCTAGTTGAGCTCACCTTTTTTTTCATTGTTTCTTTGTGAAATGAGAACGTGGCGGGACTAGTCGGGGAGCGGAGTGATGGTCCGAGATGGTGTCTTAGTAGTCCTCACTATTACATTAAATAGTGTGATAATAAATGTAATAAGGACTAAATTGAGTGTGGATATTGTCAGATGACAATATTTGTATTAAAACTCACAAAGATGTATTTTGTCGTATTTTTTACATTGTTGTATAATCAAGTTGTATTTGAATTTAGTACCATATATTTGGCGACTCAAGATGGGTGATGTATACCTATTTTTGGGGCGTCACATGGTCGTCTTTCCTAACTCTCCATAAATGTCATCATCTAAATCTCTTCGTCCATCAGCTGCTCTAGGAGCCAAATTCGATGATAATCATTTGTGGAATCATATTCGAGTTGTCGCCACGGAAATTTGATGGTGGAGGGAAATCGAACTTGGATTTGCAAATACTGCAACAAAAAAGTTGTTGGATCATATACAAAAGTCAAGGGCTACCTGCTGAGGCTCGCTCACCACAACGTTGAAGGTTGCATGGCAATAAGTGATGATGTACTCGAAGCAATAAAGAAGGAACATGAAATAGCTGAAGCAAAAAAGGCTCAACAAGCTCTAAATGCAAGGAAGAAGGCAGATTACGTCTCCATACCGAAAGGTTCTGACCGTCTATGTGACGTCCCCAAAATAGGTATACATCATTAGTCTAGTACTCGCTACATTCTCGTCTCCTGAGAAGAAAAATGGAACAAAAAGGAAAAAGATGAGCTCAACTAGCCCAATAAAGAATATTATGACTAAGATAATATAGAACAAATTATCGTTAGTCTTCAACAAGAAAAAATCTGATAAAATACAATAGACAACAAATTTCAGATCAATATTCGCAGCGGAAATAATAATTCATAGATGAGTTACGTAGAGAATGAAATCTACTATAATCTATGAATTTAAAAGTCCATCGTCATTATTTTATCCCTGTAACATCAATCAATATTCATCTTGAATCAAATATTAATCTTTGCACTACAGGCCAAAGATATTCATCAGTTGGTCATGTTCATCTCAACACATGTTCATCTTTACACTACGGGCCAAAGATATTCATCAAAAAATCATTAATCTTTGCACTACAGGCCAAAGATATTCAGTAATATCATCATTTTGGACCGAGGATAATGAAAAATATTTTAAAGAAAACGAATCCAGTGAAACAAAAGAACAAATATTAAGGATTCGTACTTTAAACAATCCGAGTTCAAAAATACTTCATAAATAATCATAGTGAAGTAAAATTCAAGAATGATCAAAACATGGATACAATCAAAGCTAGTATCCATAATCGATATTTTGAAAAAAACCAAAATTTGATTTTTCACGTGAATAGTGTCGTATTCGTGAATAGTAGTCAGTATATCGTGAATAGTCTTAGTATCGTGAATAAGTAACCCAAACACTAAAGGACAAGAATTTCAAAAAAATCTTACCAATAATCCCGGCATAATGATATTAGAAGAAATAATATCATTTTTTTAAAAAATAACATCTCTTACCTTGAAAAGACGGTACCTCTCAAATGGAATCTAGGATATAGTCTTTGAAGAAAACTTATCTTAGTATAACAATACTCAAAGTCTCAAAATACTCACAAGAATACGCTCGATAATATAGAGAGAGAAAATTTCAGTTTCTGGTGTGATTTTCAATTCTAACCTAAGCACCCTATTTATAGAAAAATGCTTAGAACACCAAAGCAGAAAATTTAATTAAATAATAATATATATATATATATATATAATTTTTTCCTACGCCAACCTTTGAATGCTAGATTCCCACATGTTTAACAACAAAATGAGCCCACAAACTTGTTAAAAATGTTTTTCTTACAAAAACACATTTTAAACTGCTAAAATCAATTATTCCGGAACTTCGGAACTTCAATAATTCATAATAAATAGCCCTTTTATCAGAAAAATTCGAATCTTATGTCCTTTTCATAGGAAATTCTATTCTCTACAACTTTGCAGAAGAGATTTTTTTTAAATTCCAAACAAAAATTGACCGAAATCCACAAACGGGTGATTTTATAGGCTATAACCAAATTTCTGTCAAGAAATGGGCTCACAAATATTTTTAACATGTTTTAAACAATTTTTAGTGACAAAAATACTCTTCCTCCTTATTTATTCATATATCCCACATTCATTGTAAAAATATCACCATTATTATATTATTAAAATATAATAATATATTTAAATGAATTATTTTATCAGAAAAGATAAAATATCAATTTTTTAACAATTGTCACTTTAAAATTTTCTTCATCTATGTCCACATAAAATGAATATTTTCTCTATCATATAAATCAATAATTAATTATTCACAAATAATATTACAGAACCTCTCCTTAAGGATTTCTCCTTACTGGCGCGCAATTAGGTGACCAAACCTCTCCTTAGACAGAACTTTTTAGACATTGCCAATAATATTATTCAAATAATATGAATTATTGATTTGATAAAGGAAAATACTGTGTAATGACAATTATTGAAACAACAATAATATAAAATATCAACGTAGCAATTATTGAATTAATAAAATAAAATATTAAACAATAATTCTCGTAACAATTATTGAGTAGTGTCTTTCACGTAAGAATCGATAATTGGTGCAATACTGGTATGTCTTCTTGTGTTTTAAACCACCGGGTATTTTAACAAGATTGATACTTTGTAACAACTACGCCGTTATTTATAAACAACTTATACTTGTTGTTTTCTTCATCCAATCACTTTCCGTTATGGGGCCCACACAAGGTTGCGCCGTCGTACGAATATTCCCCGACAGTAAGAATATTCCACGACCAAACGAATATTCTCCGATAAAAATGATTATTTTATAACCACTTTGAAATATTTGCGCATTTTACCCATAACTAACCACATTAATCAAATCAACCCTTACTATTTCAAAATAATAAATAGAGGAAATTTAATTTCATTTATAATAAGTTGGGGTCTTACAGTCTCCAACATAAAAAACACAAGGGAATGGCCTCGGGTCAAGGTGCTTTAGTTTCAGCCTTCAATGTTGCAGAAAGAGATGTTGCTGACAAAGAGGCTGCTAGGATGTTCTACGCCAGTAGTTTGCCTTTTAATTTTGCAAGGTCTCCCTATTTTCGGAAGTACTCACTCACCTTGGCAAATAGTTGGTCTAGAAGTGTTTTTTCATTAAACACTAGCAAGGTCTTTTTATTTTTTACTGTGATCAGTTACTCACCCACTAATCCTGCTAATGCTTGAAAATTACAGGTTGGCTGGTTGTGTTCCTCCATCTTTCAATAGGTGTTTACTACTTTACTGGCTCAGGAAAAAGAACACATAAACAAGTTACTGTAACCAATGAAAGATACATGGAAGAAGAAAGGTGTTTCTGTGGTCTCTGATGGGTGGTCTTACATGCAGCGAAGGCCTCTAATTAACATAATGGCAGCCTCATCCGGAGGAGCCATGTTTCTAAAAATCATCGATGCTTGTGGAAATATCAAAGATGCTGAGTATGTTGCAAAGTTGTTCATCCAAGTGATCAAGGATTTGGGAGAAGCAAATGTCGTCCAGATTGTAACGGACAATGCATCAAACTACAATGTTGCTGAGCCGAGTATAGAAGGCAAATATCCCCACATATTTTGGACCCCATGTGTTGTCAATTGTTAAAAAATCATAAATATCGTATCCCCGCACCCGTGTTTAAATTCAGATCTAAATCTGCATATCCTCTATTTTTTAATTTTACGTATCCGACACCTAAATTCATACTCGCACCTAATACCCATACCCAAATCCGAATAACACGATTACTCAATACTCATACATGTATTGGCATCAATTCATCAGTTAATGAAAAATGTGTTCATAGTACGAGCTAGCTCGTCTATCGATCTAGATCAATACGGACCAACCGCCCCGTTGACAACTTTATTATATTCGATCTACATCAATTCAGCTCCTGATGCACTACACAGTTGTTTATTGCTTTTAAAATACGGTTTCATTTTTAACACATGTATGTTTTATACAGTTTCATCGTAGTTATATATTTATAGTGATATTTTTATTATAAAAATAATAAAAAACATTATAAATTTAACAATTTCGTTAATATATCTAGCAACAAGTTCATAACTTTGAATATATATATAGAGCAAGGATCAAGTGCATACTTATCTTCTATCTCTTACGTCTCACCCCTTTATGACAATGGACGTGATGAGTTTGATCATCTGCCATACAACCGTCGCTACATACTTTTAGCGACGGACAACATATAGCATCGCTAAAAGTATAAACGGACGGTTGTTGTATTAACCGCAAAACCGTCGCCAGTCCGTCGTTAAAGGGGGTGAGCAGCTAGTGAAAGAAGATAATGGGTAATGACTGATCCGATATATATATATATATATATATATATATATATATATATATATATATATATATACTATCGAGATCTGTAAGAGACTCCTTACGATATACTAAAATGAGGACTTTTTTTTTTTTTTTTTAAACAACTAAAAAAGTTTAATATTTTATGGAATCGAAATTTTTCCATAATCTGTTGTTTTGGGTGTGATTTGGA
Organism: Panax quinquefolius; assembly: GCA_020205615.1. Taxonomy (NCBI): domain Eukaryota; kingdom Viridiplantae; phylum Streptophyta; class Magnoliopsida; order Apiales; family Araliaceae; genus Panax; species Panax quinquefolius. The sequence goes on along the minus strand of CM035161.1, from coordinate 31,967,524 downwards.
TACATATAACAAAACAACCTTTGTATTATGAAAAAAAATTCGAGCCCATAAAATATTAAACTTTTTTTACAATTAAAAAAAAACAAAAATAAAAATAAAAAAAAAACCCACATTTTAAGAAAATGTGGGATCCTTTTACCGATCCTCTCTGTATATATATATATATATATATATATATATCCGGATCAAATCATCACTTTCTTCTTTTACTCATTCATGCTCATCCCTCAGCGACGAATTCGGTGACGGTTCGATTCATTATACAAGTCGTCGCTCATACTTTTAGCGGCGCTATATGTAGTCCGATTCTTAAAAGTATGAGCGACGATTGTATAATAGAAACCAGTCGCCAAGTTCGTCGCTAAAAAAGAGATAAGACGTAAGTAAGATAAAGAAAGATGATTGATCCTTCTATATATATATATATATATATATATATATATATAAACTACTTCCCAAGTCTTATTTTATATATATATAAACTACTTCCCAAGGCTTATTTTGAGTAGATCGATGCATGCCCCCGCAGTTCACTTTGTTTTTTCGTATGGGTACCTTCTACGTTGTACTAGTTTAATATTTTGACTCTCTCTTTTGTATTTGCTTCAGAGATTATGTTCTCATGGAGAGATATAGACGCGAATATAATGATATAAAAGGATTCAACCACAGAAAATTATATTATAAAATTAATGGATGAACAATATTACAAATATTAAATATATAGATATAGATGTACATAGAAAAATACATATGATGTGACATACCCAATTAAATAAGGAGTTTCATCCACAAAGAATCGATTCTTGTGGAAAGAACTCTTTTTCGATTATTGAATTTATTTTTTGTTCCAATTTGAAATTTCAACAGGTCGAAAAAAGGATTCTTCCATGACAAACCAATTAACTTCTTTGTAGATGAAACCCCATTAAGTAAACTATACAATCTCGTATATATATATATATATATATATATATATATATATATATATATATATATTGATTCAATTTCTACTCTGGATAATTAATATTCAAGTGTAGATTTTTAAAAAGAAAACAAACGCTAGCTGCTCCCCCACTGTTACTCATTTCTAAGCCTACAAATATATAGTTGCACATTTACATTCCACACCCTAGCTGCTCCTCCACAACCATGTCAAGCAAGCGGAAAAAGATCATTGGCCGTATAATCGTCGGTGTTCTCAGTGGCGAAGCCACGTCACTTTTAATAGGTCAATTCTTTCAAAAAAAAATTTGTTTTATAATGTAAGATAAATTTTAAAAATTTTAAATAATATATATAAATCGATTTTTTAAAATTTTATAAATTTTCTATTATACTGAGAGTTAAATTGAAAATTTATAACTTTCTTAATCAAATTTTAATCATATATATTCATATCTTTTTATATATATATATATATATATATATATATATATATCTCTATAATATTTTAAACTAAATAATAATTTAATTTATATTATTTTTAAAATAAATAATAAATTACTTACTTTATTAACAGTTGTGATTAAAAAGTTTATTATGAAATAATATAGTATATATATACCATATATTATTACTCATTATATCTTCATTTGTAATAAAATATATATATATATATATATATACACCTGAAAGTATAAAATATTAAAAAAAAAATTATTGTGGGAATATTTGCGAACCCCGCCAATTTTTTTTATAATTTAGCAATAATTTTGACCCCACTGTTAAATACCTCTGGTTTGGCCACTGGGTGTTCTCATCGTCCTCTTCGTCATCCACCTCACTATCCTCGTCGTCTGGGCCGTACTCCAGCCCAAAAAACCGCGATTCGTCATCCAAGACGCCACCCTTTACGCCTTCAACCTCACCTCCCAGCTTCCCTATCTCCTCTCCTCCAACTTCCAACTCACCATTTCCTCACGAAACCCTAACGTTAAGATCGGAATTTACTATGACAAACTCGACATCTACGCCTCCTACCGGAACCAACAAATCACATACTACACCGCCACGCCGCCTATATACCAAGGCCACAAGGAGGTCAACGTTTGGTCTCCGTTTGTATACGGGACCAACGTGCCGTTGGCGCCATACAACGGCATGGCGCTGAGCCAGGACCAGGCAATTGGGGCCATCTTGCTGATGATCAAGATTAATGGACGGGTCAGATGGAAGGTTGGGTCCGTTACAACTGGGCGTTATCATCTTCATGTTAACTGTCCCGCGTATATACCGTTTGATAACTCCACCGGTACTGTTTCTGTTGGTGGCCCTGTTAAGTACCAGTTAGCAAAGAATTGCAAAGTCAGTGTGTGATCCATACGGGCTGACGCCGTTATGGCAGTCTTCACTCTCTTATATAGTCAATATATTTACTTTTAATTTTGCTGCGTAAGAAATTCAAATGAGACCGATAGCAAAACTACGATATTGTTACGTTAATTAATTACTTAAATCATTGAGCAAATACTTATGAGTAATGCTACGGACACAAACTATTTTACAAATATTTCACAAATTACTGATGTGGCATACTCCACCTCATCATATTGATCACCAAATTGATTCAATGTAGTCTTGGGCCCCACATAAAAACTAACATGGAGTATGTCACATCAGCCAATTTATAAAATGTTTATAGAATAGTTTGTGTCTATAGCATTTTTCAATACTTATTATTGTTTTTGAATAGAAAAGGAAAAGAGGTTTAGTAGGTATGTGTTTGGAGGTTGTGGCCGGTGTCGTCATTTTTCTTTTCAAGTTGTGAATAGCCAAAGTGTATTAAACAAATAATGATGAAAGCTCCTCCAAAATAATAACTCTAGTATAGAATATTTATACTACATAAACCTTAAAAATAAATAAAATTAAATAAGCTCAAAACATGAATGGACCTAAAATTAATTAAATCTAATGGCCTAACTTAATTAATAAATAAAAGTACATTGAATAGTGCAATTGTTAATGAATAATAAAACTTAAATTATTCCTTAATATTTCGTCCCGTGTCAAGAATTATACATATTAAAAATATATTTTTGTTTCATATATATTCTTAATTAAAAATAATAAATTTATAATTTAATAGTAATGACATGATCATAAAACTATGACAAAAATTAACTTTAAAACATTATCTTTATTTGATAATGCCACCAATAAAAAGAAATCTCTTTCGCGTAAAAAAAAGTAATTTAAGAAGAAATAAGTAAACTATTATTAAGGAAAAAGTTGTTATAAATTGTAAGGAATCAAACGGCTTAATTTAACTATTGTGGGTTTCATTCAACGTTTTGGTTGATCCATGAAGACTTTTGATATGTTAAAAGTTCATCATGTCTTATAAATTTGTTGGTGAAGTATATGAATAAAGCGACATGCCATGTGAGAGAGTGAGTAGGTTTATATATATATATATATACCGTCCCTATCTTAAGCCCACCCCTTATTTAATTTACTTTGTATACCTTTTTTTAGCGGCCGGATTGAAATGACGATTAGATCTAAAATCGCTATAGGTTTCGATTCATTCTTATATGTTATTCATTGTTAAAATTTAAGACAATGTTTATATATCTGATGACAAATTGAATTGTCGCCCGATCCATTGCTAAAGAGAGATATGCAAGATAAACTAGATAAGGGGTGAGCTTAAGATCCGGACCGTATATATATATATATATATATATATATATATATAGTTTGTTTCTAGTGCATACCTCTTTATTTTACATACCCTGCTCACCACTTTTAGTGACAAATCGGGCGACGATTTGATCCGTCTTTATAGAACAGATAAACGGTTAATATGTTATGGCGATGGTTCAATGGGTCGCTAAAAGCTAATACGTTCGGTCGTCCGATCCGTCGCCCAAGGTGGTAAGGTATGTTAAATAAAAGGATATACATTTTATACTATCCGTGTGTGTTTGTGTGTGTGTGTGTGTGTGTGTATATATATATATATATATATATATATATATATATATATATATATAAGTGCACTCCTCTTAAATATAACTCTCTCTTAAATAGAACTCTTTTATTAAAAAGTAATGATAAAGACACAAATTATTCTACAAATATTTTACAAATTGCTGATGTGACATGATACTCCACATCAACATATTAATCAACAAATTACTTTAATGTAGTTTTCGATATCACATAAAAATTGAGGTAAATTATATAGCATCAAGAGTTTATAAAATGTTTGTACAATAGTTTGTGTCTCTAGCATTATTTTTTATTATTGGAGATTCTTTTAAAAAAAATAAGTGGGGCCACGGGTGTCATTCTTTTAAATAAAAAGAAAGCAAGTGGAACAACTCTATTTTAATATTATTTTATATTTTAAAAGAATCTCCAAAGCGACGTAGTTTTAATAAAGGAGTGTTATTTAAGAAAGAATTAATGTTATTTTTAAGAAGAGTACTTTTAGATCATATATATATATATATATATATATATATATATATATATATATATATATATATATATATATATATATATACAAAGAAACCCAAATAAATTGCTCAAGAGCATAATTTTTAGTGACATAATTTCTTAAATGACATAACTATTTAAAAGCCAAACCTCAGCCTTCATTCCGCGTGTTTTTATAAAAACCCAAATCTGAAGTTCGCGATTCTCTCCTAGCCTCTCTCGCAATCTACAAGCCCTAGTTTCTCACTTCTCTCCAAATGGGTCGCGATTCTCAATGATTCTCTCCAAATACCCGTCGCGATTCTCTCATATCTCGTAATCTGCAAATCCTAGTTATCGGTGTGCCCTAACTTCTCTAAGAATCTCTCTTCTTAACTGAAGCTTCTCTAAGATTCGCGATTTAGGCAAAGCAGGTATGTGTCTTTTTCCTTCTAATTTTTCTGTGATGTTTCGCTGTGGTTGAAGTTTATTCAACCTTGATGTGAACTGTTTTTATGTATTTGGAAGCTACGGGTATTGATGGGTCAATTCTTGCTTATTGATTTCTGTTGATTTTTGATATGGGTCTGTCAATTAGGTGATTTGAAGTTGACATCTGCATTTGCTTCCAATCATTTGTCAAATTTGTTTTAGGGCTATGTGAAAAATTATCCCTTTGTGTTTAATTGTTTTATCGTACTGAATATGAAAATCAACTTGGTTCTCTAAGCAAACAATCACAATAATGAGTTCCTTTATTCTAAGATGCATATGGTCCATTGAACTTGTTCAACTTGGTGATTTCGAACTGGAGCATGAGTTTTTGTTTTAAACTAGAATTTTTTTTCTGCATAGTGTCCTTCAGAATTGCAGTAATAATGGGAGTGACTTATGGTATCAGTTACAAGTTAGGTAGTTGTGCCTTTTTTGCTTTTTTTTTTATTTTGCTTTGTTATATACAAGTGAAAAATAGTTATGCATCCAGCTTGTTTCCCACATTGTTCTGCAGAAACTGCAAGGGATGAGGCTAGTATGAATATGGTTACTGTCCAAAATATCATCTTTTTGGTATTTTTTTCTTAAAATAAAAAGTTGAAGTGGAAGTATTTAAATTTAGTGGGATTCGTGTTGGTATAGTCTTCCAATCGTGACGTAGATGTTGATAGAAAGAACTCTATATGAGATGAGAGCTCAAAATCACCTTTATAGTAAGTATAGATACCATCAAATGCATTTCATTATGTTTATCAAACACTTACGTGCATTTCTTTGGTCAACCATAAAACTATGATTGTTGGGTTTACATTTTTCTTTCTATTCTTGCAAAAGTTGTTTTGGGTCTCGTAGAATAACATATAACCAAATGTTTTATAACCGTCATCGAGTAAAAGCTTTGAGATCTAGTTCTTTTCCTTCCTCCGGTCATATTTTTTCATGTCATGTCATCCTAGTAGGTATGAACATTTTATTCATATTGCAGTGTACGAGTGAATGAACAATGAAAGCGAGAGATTTAGAATATCTACAAGTGACACTACGATTCAATTAGATCTAATATCTAAAGTGCATGGAATTTCAAGTGTCAAAGATTATTTCTTGAAGTTGCCAAATACCTTAAAGGACAAAAGGATCTATGGAAATTTGTTTTGAACGCTTACGTGCGTGCTTAAAATGAAAGAAAAAGCTGAATCCTTAATTTCCAAAATGAAAGATCGAGGTTATGCTGGCCATTCCCTTCCATTTAACGTGATGATGACTCTCTACCTGAACGATGAACATTATGAAAAGGTTAAGCTGATGGTTTCAGAGATGATGGAGAAACAAACACCACTAGATATATATTCTTACAATATCTGGTTATTTTCTCATGGATCCCAAGGTTCTGCAGAAAAGAGCAATGCTAGATGAATTATATGTGGGAGACAAACTACACTCCTCCAAAGCGACCTCAAGACAATCAGACAAGACATCGAATTCATCGTCAAGCTTCTCCCGGTTCTTAGTTCCCTAGTCATCTTGGGTGTAAATTGTTGGCGTCTGTTTCTATAACAAATCTGCTTAAGGGTTGGGAGTGTGTCTAGGGATCAGAATCCAATTTAAGTAATTAAGTTTTTATTAGTTATGAGAAACCAACCCCCTTGTGTATCTATTTATAGGGAAACTGTTAAATTATGGGTCCGTGAGATGTTTGAACTTGATCTGGTTTATGAGCATGTCCTTTTTATACTCAATCAATTGCTTTATTTGATAGTTTTTTTTTTGTCATTGAAATTTTCATATGTAAAAACATGTCTACATTGTGTTCGCCTTTTGGTAACTGATACTTCCAAGAACAAGACACCATTAGAGGATCAAGCTTGTAGGGGAGACCTCTTTGTTGGTTTTCTTGAGATATTTTATCAAACTAAGCTAGTTTTTAAAAGAAGAAGTATACATATTATATTTATTAAAGGGTCATTTTCATCATTTGCCATTAGACTTTTATAAGAATAAAGGTTTTTGATGTGATATTTGTGGTGTAATGTGTTAGGTTTGTAATATTCAAGAACGCAATCAAATTGCATAAATAAGCGGAAACGTGAAAAATCAGAGTTTAAAAATTTTACAAACCATATACCCGGATCACCCTTTATGCACAATTATTAATTAAACGAAAAAATTGAAGAACAAGAATCATACCCTTGAAGATCTGAGCTTCCTCAGGTATAAGTTCACCTCCAATTCTTTTCGCGTTCAACTTGAATCCACCGGGTTTGGTTCCTTCCTTTGATCAACGTTAGCCACCCAAATGTTTGGCCTCTAAAGGTGATCCACCAAGGAAAAATAAAGATTCAAGAAGATGGTGGTTGGCTAAACCCTAGTTTTTCTATCTCTATAGAAAAAGGAGCGTACTCTCCAACAATTGGAATTATTACGTATATTTAATATCTGATATAAGACTCTTCTTATAAAGATATCAAGTAACCTTATTAAAATAAGGTATTATTTAATTAAACTCTTTTAATTAAATGGGATCCCTAATCTTATTAGGGATAATTAATTAAACTCCTTTAACTAATTTTCCTTCCTAATCCAATTAGGAATAAATGAGAGTACTTATATTAAATTAATTCCTAAACTCTTTTAGAAATTAAAATAATAATAATAATTGTAATAATATTAATAAGACTCCTCTTATTAATTTATATTTAATATTTCTAAAATATTAAATAATAATTTTAAGCTATTTAATTTATTCTATCACCATAGATTAAATTAAATATACATAATATATTATTACGATTATGCCATTAACTTCTTAAATAATTATTCTTCCTTTTTATGGTGTGACCTTTTAGGTTCTCCATATTAAAGCGGTTGTGAATAAATCAATTAGAATAATTTAATCTTATTTAAATAAATAAATTAAACAATTAATTTATTTAAATAAATAATATTTATTCTACAATAAGGATAAGCCTCCTAGCGATCAACGACTTTCCGGATAATATAGATTTCAACATTAATCATTAAAGAACCTTTGAGTAAATAGTTAAAATACAATTCAATCCTTCCACCATACAATGTCCCAATTAAATATAAGGCATATGGAATTCTTGTCAAGTCTTATTTTATTTAATTATATGTATTTCGATCCTTAAATGCATAACTCAAATAATGCAAATTAGAAACTCCTTTCTAATTTCATTACGCCGCCAAGGACTCTTTGGGTTGTCATTTATCGAATCACATAGGACATTTCTCTTCTTTTATTAAGTGGTAGATTCTTTATTGATCATACATTATCTCCGTGTATAACTTATTATACCCAAGAATACCCTTTGATATACCCTAAGGGTCTTAAGGAATAAGTCAAAGTATAACTCATCATACACAAGATACTATGATGATCTCAAGTCCAAGGATCAGCAGACTACTATCACTACAGAATTCCTATTGACAGGAAAGTAAAACTCCATTAGGTATTCCTTAGCGAGCCACGTTCAGTGAACTTATTCTCTAATAAGCACCTCACATACTTGCTTTAGTGTCTCCACACAAATGATCGTGAGATCAATCATCCTCATCCAATGAAAGCAGTTAACGTATGTACTCAATCTATCCGGATTCACTAATCCCCAATTTAGTAATCCAATGATTGGGAACTATTTTAGTTTTAAGCTTTCTAAGAATTTAGATCTCATTAGAATGATCATCATCATTATTCTAAAAGCATTGCTTAAAACTATGGGTTTATCACATATTATAAAACAAAGATCACGTAGATAATTAAAAGCCTTTAATAAATTAATACTTTTATTAATAAATGAATAAGATTGTTACAAAGTATATGCTTTATCATCAAACATGATTGGCTTGTGTGCATATTACTTTCATAATGAACATAGGTAATGTAGAATTGCATCAAGTTTCAAGGATATAATGAAAAAGATGAGGCTCTTGGTATACTTGCACTGATTCGCCAAAACTTATCAAAACACTATTATTTATTCCAGAAGTGCAACTTTTATTACATCAAAAACAAAATAAAAGAATTAAAAAAAAATTTAACACATGGAAACTAGCAAGAACCTATATGTTACATGTTATACTATATCCATAGTTTCATGCCTCAAAATTTCATCTATACCAAACATTTCTTGTCAAGTTGTCGTAATAAGTAACTACATGCATGTGATGGAACATGTAAATGAACCAAGATACCTGCCTCCATCCAAAAACACTAGATCTCACCCTCAAACACTAAGATCCTTAACCATCTCTCATTTTTCACCTCCCAATCCTGCTGCTTTGACTTGTTAATTATATAACCAGAGTTGCAAGTTACCGACTGGAAAGACGAGTTCAGAAAAACCTCCTTCTGAAACTACATTTGGTTGCTTGGTATGAGCGCATAAGCAGTCCAACCCCAAAACCAACCCCAAGGCACATTCCAAGCCCAATTCCAACACCAACTCTTACACCTGGATTGAACCATGTAAGTTGACCATCCTCTGTGAGTACATGTCATCTAGTAGTAATGGCCCGAGTCCAAATTTTCCATTCGCTCATAGTCATCGACTTACGCATCATGACCTCACGTGAAAAAAAGAAGAAGAAAGAATTCACAATTAAATGTAGCCAACAATGAGCGTAGATATGTAAAAAAAGTACTTTTTCTCAAATTTTACACAAAAGGAAAAAAACTTAACTGGATTAGAGTGAGTGGTTGATGACAAAAGTGAGGATTGAATACATAAATGAAGGGAAAAGATAAAGGAACCCACTATATAATACAAACAGAATAACCAAGGATCTGAAACACAATACTAAACACAATACACAATACTACAAAAGGATACAAACACAATACAAAATAAGCCCAAAACCCACTATATAATTATAACTTCAGAACAAAAGCAAAAGCCCCAATACAAAATACTTGAAGTTAGGGTTTTTGAAAGCTGAGAATAACAAAGGACAATCTTTTCTTTTAAATTACTAAATGGGTATTCAAATTAAGCCCTAAAAGTTCTAGAAAAGCTTCAAACTTAGTTCACATGGACCATGAATTACCATTGATATTCTGGATAATATCGTATACAAATACAAGCTTGTTCCAAATCAATTGGCCCTGTAATATAACCATAAAAATAAAACTTAATCAATCTGAGGCAATGGAGAAGAAAGAAACCTTGCCTTTACATTATAAAGAACAAATAAAAAGAAAAGGGCTTACTTGATTTCGCGCGCCTTTAGATTAGTCTCGTCCGAAAAGCGAATCGAGAAAGCGGGAGAGAATCAAATTTTTTCATTTAGGAAAAATTAGAAGAAAAAAGAACTTCAAGCAATTACATACACATACCTGATTTGGAGAGAAGGGAGAAAAGAGAAGCTAGGGTTCCTAGTTTCGATTTGGCTCTGCTTGAGTCCGATTTAGAGAGAAGAGAGAAGCTAGGACTTCCAAAGGCGTCCGATTGGGAATTTGGGAGAGACGAGAGGAGGGAAGCTAGGCACGGTTTTGGGGTTTAGAAAAGATGCGTAAGGCACGATTTTGGCTTTTAAATACTTATGCTCTTTAAGAAATTATGTTACTTAATACGTATATATATATATATATATATATATATATATATATATATATATATTCAAGGATCCAGTCCGGGATCCCAAACCTTCTTAAGTTACGAACTTTGTTTTTTTTTTAAACAACTAAAATTTTTTTAATATTTTATGCACATTTTGTTATATGTATCCAAATCACACCCAAAACACTGTATTATGTAAAAATTCTAATTTAATAAAATATTAAATTTTTTTAGTTGTTTTAAAAAAAAAAAGGAATCCCAAATATATATATATATATATGTGTGTACGTGTAGCACATATATATAATGTACTACACGCCGATTTGAATTCATAGTATGTATATGCGAGTATTATGTGATTTTGATTTTTTTTTTATAATAGTAATGAGAGATAGACAGATAGCTGCATTTAAAGGTTATGGCATTGGTTGAATGGAGTTAATGAATAGGTAGCTAGGTAGTTTTGGTGAACTAAGGAAGGAAAAGGGTCCACAAAGCTACTAGTACTACTCATTAACAAAAAGTGGGAGAGCGGGAAAGGGACCGGCATATCGATCGATTTTATTTGTATGTATGTAAATTATATTTAAAATATTATTTTTTATAAAAAAATTAATTAAAATAAATATTATATATTTTTTAGGAGTTATAAAAAAAAATTCAATCACCAAACCGATCACAAAACCAATGTCGTGGTAGAAGGACTCACTAATTAAAGACCTGTGAAATACTTATTTACAGTACATGTTTTCAAACTTTATGTTCCTGGCCCAAAGTGGTATGCTAGACTGCGCCAATTTATCCTTCATTCGTTCCAAAGTATATTGTTTTTTAAAATAAAATAGAGATATATATATATGAACTATATGTATATTATATATATATATATATAGCTGTGTATTATATAGTCGGATTATGACAACGAGTTTTTTGGTTCTCGCCGTCTAGAATAGTTATGGTGACAGGTAAAATTGTCGCTATAGCCTAAAAATCCGTCACCATAACCGACTGTGTAATATACAGCTGTGCACATATATTTTTTCATATATATATATATTGAATTGATATAAATATTTTTAACTTTAAATAATATAAATTTGATAATTCTAAATTATTTATTAAGTAATAGTATAATTATAAATTTGTTATTTTTATAATTTAAATGAATCACAATTATTTTGAATTTAAAAATATATTTTAAAAAGTCAAAATTAATGTTATAGGAGTATTATAAAACACAAAAAAAGATAAAAAGAAAGAAATATTTCTAATGGTTCGGTGAATGGATAAAGTAAAAAATTTGCCAATTTTCGGCTAGCTAGGTACTAGGTAGGTCCATAGATACCGTTAGGTATTAATTAGTTCTTCACTCCCTTTTTTTTGAGAAATAGTTAGCATGAATAAGTTAATTAATTGGTCAATACATTACAGATACGCAAGCGATATTCTATGTGTATTAGTATTTTATTAATTAGTTTACCAACTTATCAAAAAATAAATTTCATACTAACCCGATTATTTTTTTTATTACGAAACATGACTTCGAAACCTTCTTTTTTTTTTTCTTTTTTGAATTTTAAATTTAGGTTAGGGGAGAGGGGTTCAAGGAAATAGCCCTGAATGGGCCTCTGCAAAAATAGATTATTAAATTGATCAAAAGCAAGTGATCAAAAAGTAAAAAACAAATAGAAAGTGTTGCATGCTGGTGGTAATCAATAATATAAATCACCATGGTTAATTCTCAAAAACCTTTTATATATACTTATAATTAATTATTAATAACACAAAATAGTCCTTCAATCATAAATATAGGAATAGAAATCTAAAATTGAGTAAAATATAATTTCAAAATCTAGTTACATATAAAAAGAGGAAAAAAAACTTTGATTGATTAGGATGATTCTAATTTCTCCACTCGTTTTGATATATTACAACAACAAAAATCCAGTCGCTAAAGGGAACTTCCGTTGCTAAAGTCCTCGCACATAATAATTTGATCGTGAGCCTGTTTTAGCGACAAACGACCCAAGTATTCCCGACGGGCAATAGTAATGGGATTTGGTTGGCCGCCCCTTAATTATCGGGGAATAAAAAGTAGTATTCCAAACAAACACAAAGGATTATATAATCAATTTCAGCAAATTTAACTTCAATGTTTAATTTGTTCCCTAGCTTTCATATTATCAAATTATATATAAATACGTCTACTACACCATATTTCTATAATCAACGAAGAGGTTGAGGGAATTTTGTTAAGTTTAATAGTGAAAAATTTGTATAGGACAATATAGTTACATTTCATTTACCTTTGAAATGCAACTTTATGTAGATGTAATTAATTAATTAACTGTTTGCTATACAGTTCACAAAGAATTAATAAATCTCATATACTGTCAAAATAGGAGGGTGCAACTGTGAAGCACACATGCTCTATCCACAATTCCTAGTAATTAAAGTAAATTTCACTCTAAGTTGCAGGCACTAGAAGTACATTCTAAAGTACAGACTAGCTAGTTAGAAAACCTAGAATAAGACTTTTATATATATATATATATATATATATATATATATATAGAGAGAGAGAGAAAACTGATATTTTTATATTTTTACATATATTGACCTTTATGTGAGAAAAAAATTATATATAAATATCAAAAACACATTTAAAAATAATTAACCGCTGTATATAAGTTAGCATTACATCTATCACACATTACTAACATGCATGCATTTAATGTAGAATGTGTAAACAGTACAAACTCATCTATCAATGTAGATCAATACCGACCAACCTTTCGTTGACTACAATATTAATTATGTATTTTCTCATCAATTTACAATGTGGTTTAAACTTGGCCATGAATCCATCCTAGCTACTTCATAATGCTTATTTTGATCCAGCAACTACCCTTGTTTTCTTTTTATTTTTATTATTTATTATTTTATTCATATAATTATGTAATTCCCCTTTTAAATATAAAATAGTGTATTTATCTCTTTCATCTTGTAAAAAGAAAATGATCAAAAAGAGATGTATATGTGGTGTAAAGGGTTTGAACAGTACCTAAATATAAGGACATAATATATATCTATATATATATATATCACATATGTGACCTACCCTATTAGGTGCACCATGAAATTATTGATTCAATTTTTTCCTCCGAATAAATTTAAAAAATAAAAAATTGTGCTCTCTCAATTAATTTTTTTGGCTATCTAATTCATTACTTATTTCTAACTTGTAAGCCTACTGCTACTATATAGCTACACATTCACATTAATTCCACACACCCTCCTCCACCTCTTATATCTATTTCCCCTCCCTATCCCAGCACACACCCCGCCGACAATCGTACGCCACCGCAACCATGTCAACAAAACAGTGCAGCCACCACAAAAGCAAGCGGAAAAAGATTATCCGCCGGACAATCGCAGTCGTCCTCATCGTCCTCTTCATCATCCTCCTGGCAATCCTCATAAGTTGGGCCATCCTCCAGCCGAAAAAGCCCCGCTTCATAATCCAAGACGCCACCCTTTACGCCTTCAACGTCACCTCCGTTCCAAATCTCCTCACTTCCAATTTCCAAGTCACCATCTCCTCCCGAAACCCCAACTCCAAAATCGGAATCTACTACGATAAACTCGACATCTACGCCACCTACCGGAGCCAACAAATCACGTACTACACCGCCATTCCACCGACGTACCAAGGCCACAAGGACGTCAACGTCTGGTCTCCGTTTGTCTTCGGGACCAACGTGCCGGTGGCGCCGTACAACGGCGTGGCGCTGAGCCAGGACCAGGCCAATGGGAACATCTGGCTGATGATCAAGATTACTGGACGGGTTCGATGGAAGGTTGGGTCAGTTACTACGGGTCGTTATCATATCCATGTAACCTGTCCCGCGTATATTCCGTTTGGTAATCCTAACACCGGCATCACTGTCGGTGGCGCCGTTAAGTACCAGTTAGCAACGAATTGCGAAGTCAGTGTGTGATCAAGGAAACGCTGTTAAGTCATCTTGAAGTCAACTCGTAATTTTTATCACTCTTAGTTTTTGAAGGTTGATTATAAATTTCGCTAAAGAAAAATGTGAAATTAAGAAATACAGATGGTCGATCAGAGATAGCAAAATTACAATATTAATTGTTATAATTAATTAATTAATTAATTAAATTAAGGTGCATGATTATAATAAATTAGTACTCCGTAATAGTTATGGAGATGTAAAGTTAACGATATATGAATTCAATTATATACTCTATTATTTTTTAATAGAAAAGTCAAGAGTTGACGCATGTGCATGGTGGAGCTTTGTGGTGTCATTTTCTCGTTTTAATAAATTTGCTTCTGGTTGTTTTCTCTTTTATTTAATTTTGTAATTTTTTTTATAGGCAAAAAATGTTAATAATTAATGTATCAACCTTAAGGAATGGGTTTAAACTATTATTATTATGTTTTTTGAATTTTTTTTAATGTTTGTTCATCATGTCTTGGTTGATTGGTTAAGTATAGGAACACAGCGACAAGCCATGTGAGAGAGTGATTAGGTAGTTTAATTTACAGGGGAAGTTAATTAGTGTACATATATATATATATATATATATATATATATATATATATATATATATATATATATATATATTATATTTTTAAGTTTTACAAGGCCCAAAACACGTAATCTACGCTAGCTAACTTGCATAATAACAGATCACATTGGAAGTTTCGACGGCTTGAGCATGCCGTGGTAAGATAAATTTCAGGTGTGAGAATAAGTCTGATACCGTTCTGAGGTTAAATGATGGGAATTTGAATATTTAGTCTTTCAAAAGTAGGTATTACCTAATAATTATAATCTTGGCCTTATATTTATAGTCTCTCTCCACCTTAGAATCATACATGACGCTTTCTAAAATAGGTCTATTCCATCCAACCCATTCTGGTCATTAAATCGTGATCTGAAATAACTACAACTTTACTATTACAACATATAAAGCATGTGAGTTTAAATACGGATATTGCCATCTAAAGACAATATCCACACGCAAATAAATCCCCATCATAATTATTGATACATTATTTTACAAAAATGGTGAGGACTACTAAACGATTCTCTACAGAACCTTCATTCCATACCCGATCTAAGATTGCTACATTCTCGCCTCACGAGAAGAAAAATGGAACAACAAGGAAAAGGGTGACTCATCAATAAGTAGGTAAAGAATATTATGACTAAGATAATATACAACAAATTATCGTTAGTCTTCAATGAGGAAAAATCTAATAGAATCTGATAGACAACAAATTTTAAATCAATATTCGCAGTGAAATAATAATTCATTAGAAGAGTTAAGTAGAGAACGCAAACTACTATCTTCTATATATGAATTTAAAAGTTCATCGTCGATATTTTATCACCATAACATCAATCGATATATATCTGGAATCAAATATTCATCTTTGCACTTCAGGTGAAGATATTCAATGATTAGTCGTATTCATCTAAACACTGCATTTCATCTTTGCACTTCTGGTGGGCCAAAGATATTAATCGATCGGTCGTGTTAATCTCAACACATTGCTCATCTTGACTACTGGCCAAAGATATTCATCAAGAAATCATTCATCTGCGCTTCTGGCCAAAGATATTCCATAATATCATCATTTAAAAGCGAAGATGATGAAAAATATTTTAAAAGCGAATCCAATTGAAACAAAATGATGAGGATTAAGGATTAAGGATTAAATGCTTTTGTTTTATCCGCGTCCAAAAATACCTCAAAAATAATCATAGGGGTGTAAAATTCAAGAATGATCAAAACATGGATCTGATCAAAATTTAGTATCAGAATAGATATTTTTTAGACGAAAAAAAAATTTTATTTTTAGATTGAATAGTGTAAAGTGATTCGTGAATAGTAGTCAGATATCGTGAATAGTCAGTATCGTGAATAGTAACTCAAACACTAAAAGATAAAATTCAAAAAAAACATCTTCACGCTTACGTGAATAAAGTCTTCGTGAATAAGTAAGCTCGTGAATAATAACTCAATGAATAGTAACTCGTGAATAGTAACCCCGACGTATGAAAAAGTTTCAAATTTGATAAAAAGTTTCAACCAATATTTCAAAGATAATGATATTGAAGAAATAATATCATTTGAGAAGAAAATAACATCACTTACCTCGAAAGGCATGATTATTTAGTTGAACACAGGATATAGGCTTATGACTTGAACTTGCAGACGTATATATAGCAATACTCAAAGTATACTCAAAATACTCACACAAGAATCTGTTCGATAATATAGAGAGAAAACTTGATTTACGGTGTGATTTTCAATTCTAACCCAAGACCCTATTTATAGGAAATGCTTGAACACCAAAAGCAGAAAATTGAATATAATAATATTATTTATAAACAAAATTCCTTAGCCCACCTTTGAAATCTGATTTCAGCCATAGCACATGTTAAATGAGGTTCACAAACTCACTAAAAACGTTTTTCTCAAAATAATTAATTAAAACTCCCAAAAATCGATTATTTCAAACTCAAACTTGATAATTCATAATAAATAGCCCTTTTATCAGAAAATTCGAATCTCGCGAGTTTTTATAGGAAATTCAATTCTACTACAACTTTGCGGAAGAAAGTTTTTCCGAATTCCAAACAGAAATTGAATGAAATCCACAAACGGACGATTTTCTGTTTATAATCAAATTTCGATCGTCAAGAAATGAGGTCCGTGACGACACACAAAACATGTGTTAATCATTTAATGCCACAAAAAATACTCTTCCTCCTCATATACTCATATATCCCACATTCATTATAAAATATCACCGTTAATATATTATTAAAATAATATATTTAAATGAATTATTTTATCGAGAAAATGATAAAATATTAATTTTCAACAATTGTCATTTTAAAATTTTCTCCATCTATATCCACATAAAATCATTATTATCCTCATCATATAAATCAATAATTAATATTCACAAATAATATTATAGAATCACGAAGACTTGCAACCGGTAGTTCAAGGAAAGAGGGCTTTCGATAAGGATCTCTCCTTCTTGGTAGTATGATTAGGTGACCAAACCTCTCCTTAAACGAACTTTCTAGACATTGCCAATAATGTTTTCTAATAATATTATTAGGATAATATGAATTATTGCTCGATAATGGAAAATTGTGTAATGACAATTTATTGAAACAACGGTAATATAAAATATCAACGCTTGTGAATTATTAAATCGATAAAATAAAATCTTTGAGCGGTAATTTCGTAACAATTATTGAGTAGTGCGCTTTTACGTAAGAATCGATAATTGGTGCAATACTGGTATCTTCTTGTTCAACAACGCATGATTAGTGTGTTTTAACCATAGGGTATTCCAATGATGATACTTGGTAACAACTACTGTAATTATTTATAAACAACTTATATTTGTCATTTTCTTCATCCAATCGCTTTCGTTATGGGGCCCATAAAGATCTGTCTGCGTAAATCGAATATTCCCGATAGATGAATATTATTCCACGACCAAACGAATATTTCCCGACAATAATGAATATTTTATAACCACTTGCTTATTCGAAATATTTGCGCATTTTACCCATAACTAACCACATTAATCATATCCACCCTTACTATTTCAAAATAATAAATAAAGGAAATTCCTTTTTATTTAAAAAATTTCGGGGTCTTACAACCTCCCCTCCTTATGAAATTTCGTCCTCGAAATTGACGTACGTACCTGGTGTTTCGAAAAGATGAGAATACCTCGCTTTCATTTTCGTTTCCAACTCCCAGGTCATTTCCTCAATAGCATGGTTTCTCCACAAAACTTTAACTTGTGGTATGACCTTTCAGACGTAGGACATGCTCCTTCCTATCCAAAATCTTGACAGTACATCTTCATACGTTAAGTCTTGATTATCTCTAAATCGGTTCTAACTTCGATAGCGTGGTTGGTCGTCCACATATTTACGTAACCTCGATCGTGAAAATGTTATGAACACGCGTCATACTTGGCGGTAAAAGCAGTCTATAGGCCACAGTTCCTATTCGATCGAGAATTTTAAATGGATTAATAAATCGAAGGTTTGAGCTTTCCTCACCTCACCGATTCTCGCTTTTGAAATAACAACTTCTTGCACCTCCTTCTTCAAATTCATCGACTCGGTGTGTAGCTTGAGCGACCTTTAACTTTATCGATTAAAGTCGATTATACTCGTATATCATCACGTGGGTTACTAGAGTTTTCATCTCCATCTCTATTATTTTTAAATTATCTGAAATGAGTCTTTGACAATATCGTACTTTCGTCTTGTATCGATCTTCTACTCAACACGTCGCCTACCACGTTCGTTTTTCCGGGATGGCATGGTCGAACATGTCTTTGAAATGAGTCTCCTCTTGAGTTCTTGAAGCTCTTCCCACATTCCTTGTTCCATTTGAATTTTGTATCTCTACGAGTCAATTTGCGTTAATGGAATAGCGATTGAGAATATCCTTCAACGAATCTCGATAATAACCAACAAAGCCTGAAAGCTACGTATTTCGATTCTGAGCTTAGGTTGTTCTCAAGCTGTGACTCATATCAACCTTGGATAAGACGATACAATGACACCTATCGATTTACTATCGCATGCGAATATGGTGTCCCTACGGAGAATTCGGCGGTGCATTCCACAAAAAGGAAGTCACCAGATAAAGGCTTAGGTACCAAATTCTATAGTTGAATTTTTAACTCACGAAGTTCAATAGAGCCATTCGATATGAGATTTTAGAAATGAGTTTTGTCTAGGGTTCAAAGTCGATACAATATTTAATATCGGTTTTGGGAGTAAACCAAGAAATTCTTCTTGAAATACGTCGGGAAAAATTAATAACAATGGAATATTATTCAAATCGGCGTGTCTTTATTCAAATCCATAACATGGACTAAGAAAACTTGACATCCGTAATAAATGAATGACTTCATAGCGATATGAAAATGTTTGACTCTGATGGTTTGATTGCTTGAATTGAATAACGGAGTTGCTTAGGAATATGAAAACTAATGACCTTACAAAAGCAATCAATTTGGCGTGATGAGTAGTTAACCTTAAAATCACATCAAAAGCAAATATCTCTATAGAAATAAGGTTAACGTGTAATGTGATAGTGCTAACTCAATCAAGCAAGATTTCTAAACAGTGGATGAAATGAAAGTTTCTCTAATGGAGTCTCCACGAGATAGGTCAAAGTCTAATTTCTCCGAGTCGAGTTCAAGCGTTGAACGCAAGCAAGAGAGATAAAAGAATGGGTAGAGCCGGTATCTAGTAAGGTATAAACTTCGCAAGAATTTATAATTAACTAACCGTCTTAACCGTTCGGGTTCTCGCATTTTGACCGATCACGACAAACGCTCTTCCGAGAACAGATTGACTTTGACTTTTACGGGACATCCTTTTGAGTCACCATTTCCATTTGGATTTGGGTTTCGATACCGTCTAATCTCGAGCGATATGTCCTTCTTTTCCACAATTATAACATACCTTAAAGCTGTTGTGGGCGATTTGGGGTGATATATCCTCTTTCCGTATTTGTAACATCGACCGATAGGTGGTCTTTCTCCTCCCTTGGAACCAATTCTTCTACCGTCATCGTCTTTCACACGGTCGTTGTTAAATCTCCTCTTTTAAAATCTCCTCCGGCTCTTCTTCTATTTTCATGGTACGATTACCACCGGAGTAGTTACTAGCCTTTGTCAGTATTCTTCTTTCTCCATTTGGTTATCATTATTACGATGATCGCTTATCTTTGGTATAATCCACGGTTATGGTCCCACGGTTGAGCGTATTTCGTTATCTCGCTTCTAACAATTTGAGCCATACATTGACAACATCCGAATAGAGAGAAAATTTATGAGAAATGAGATCTTGGCGCGATGTCGGGTTTCAAACCTCTCGAAACATCCGCGTCATCGTTCCTCATTCTCCACCAAATGAGGTGCAAACACGGATAAGCTACATGAACTTCGCCTCGTCTTTGGGACACCGTCATTGTTATTACGCTCGGTCTAATAAACTCCACTTCCTTCGTATAGACGAATACTTCGGGGAAGTACTTGTCATTGAATCATTCTCAAACGTCTCCCATGACATCTTTGAGTGCGAAATTTGGATGGGTACGCTTCACAAATTCCCACGATGTCACCGCCACGGAACATAAAAGTAGCGAATGGAACTTTCTGTTCCTCCGTGCATCCAAGACATCGAATATCTTGGTAATTTGTTTGACCCACGTCTCTCGCCTTAATCGGATCCGGCTTTCCCCGAATTTTGGTGGTCCCAACTCTTTGAATCGCTTGCATTTGTGACCACCCGTGAATTCTTATCATTTCTCCGTGTATTTTGAACACGAGTCTCCCTAAATGCGATTTTGCGTATGAGCTGCAAAAAGCTTCTAAACATCCCCTCGTTCATCATCTGCTCATTGGTGTTGTTCATAGGAGGTACATTGCCCACTGTTGCGCGTTCTCCTCATTGGTAAATCTGAGCATCTCCACGGTCTCATTTACTCCACGATTAATATTCTCGATCGACATTCTCAAATCTTGTCATAAAACAAGGGTTAATTAAGGAAATCAATATATCACATAATATCCTATATCTTGACCAACTAACAAATAAGCTTAGGTAGGACACACTAGCGAAGGATTTACTCGTCTCTCCCCTCTAGTTCTATTCCCGATCTCCGCCGGAGATCATATCCTAAGCTCGATACCATTTGTGATGCCCCAAAATAGGTCCATTCCATCCAACCCATTCGAGTCGCCAAATACATGAATGCGTAAATAACTACAACTTTCTTTATTACAACATATAAAGCTGTGAGTTTAAATACGAGATATTGTCATCTAGACAATATCCACACGCAAATAAATCCCATCATAATTATTGATACATTATTTTACAAAATGGTGAGGACTACTAAGCGACTCTCTCTAGAACCTTCATTCCATACCCCGACTAGCTACTCATTACATTCTCGCCTCCCGAGAAGAAAAATGGAACAACAAGGAAAAGGGTGAGCTCAACTAGCCCGATAAAGAATATTGTGACTAAGATAATATACAACAAATTATCGTTAGTCTTCAACGAGGAAAAATCTAATAGAATCTGATAGACAACAAATTTTAAATCAATATTCGCGTGAAAATAATAATTCATTAGAAGAGTTAAGTAGAGAATGCAAACTACTATCTTCTATATATGAATTTAAAAGTTCATCGTCGATATTTTATCCCTGTAACATCAATCGATATATATACGGAATCAAATATTCATCTTTGCACTCTGAGGCCAAAGATATTCATCGATTAATTCGTCATGTTCATCTAAACACTGTTCATCTTTTGCACTACGGGCCAAAGATATTAATCGATCGGTCATGTTCATCTCAACACACTGTTCATCTTTTTGCACTCTGGGCCAAAGATATTCATCAAGAAATCATTCATGCTGCACTACTGGGCCAAAGATATTCCATAATATCATCATTTAAAAGCTGAAGATGATGAAAAATATTTTAAAGAAAGCGAATCCGGTGAAACAAAATGACAAGGATTAAGGATTAAGGATTCGTATTTTGTTTTATCCACGCCCAAAATACCTCAAAAATAATCATAGGGGTGTAAAATTGAGAATGATCAAAACATGGATACAATCAAAGCTAGTATCCGAATAGATATTTTAGGCGAAAAAAAAAATTTTATTTTCTATTGAATAGTGTCGTATTCGTGAATAGTGCCATATATCATGAATAGTTAGTAGTATCGTGAATAGTAACTCAAACAACAAAAGATAGAAATTCCACAAAAAAAACATCTTCACGCTTACATGAATAGTACTTTCGTGAATAAGTAACTCGTGAATAGTAACTTTCATGAATAATAACTTCGTGAATAGTAACCCATGATAATAATGAAAAAGTTCCAAATTTGATAAAAAGTTTCAACCAATATTTCAAACATAATGATATTGAAGAAATAATATCATTTGAGAAGAAAATAACATCCCTTACCTCGAAAGGCAGTCTTTAGTTGAAACCTGAGGATATAAGGCTATGACTTGAACTTGCTTAGTATAGCAATACTCAAAGTATACTCAAAATACTCACAAGAATACGCTCGATAATATAGAGAGAAAACTTGAGTTTACGGTGTGATTTTTAATTCGACCTAAGCACCCTATTTATAGGAAATGCTTAGAACACCAAAGCAGAAAATTGAATATAATAATATTATTTATAAACAAAATTCCTTAGCCCACCTTTGAAATCTGATTTCAGCCATAGCACATGTTAAATGAGGTTCACAAACTCACCAAAAACGTTTTTCTCAAAATAATTAATTAAAACTCCCAAAAATCAATTATTTCGGAACTCTGAAACTTCAATAATTCATAATAAATAGCCCTTTTATCAGAAAATTCGAATCTCGCGAGTTTTTATAGGAAATTCAATTCTCTACAACTTTGCAGAAGAAAGGTTTTCCGAATTCCAAACAGAAATTGACCGAAATCCACAAACGGACGATTTTACAAGCTATAATCAAATTTCAGTCAAGAAATGGGGTCCGCCGACACACAAAACATGTGTTAATCATTTAATGCCACAAAAATACTCTTCCTCCTCATATACTCATATATCCCACATTCATTATAAAAATATCACTTAGTTAATATATTATTAAAATAATATATTTAAATGAATTATTTTATCGAAAATGATAAAATATTAATTTTCAACAATTGTCATTTTAAAATTTTCTCCATCTATATCCACATAAAATCAATAATTTCCTCATCATATAAATCAATAATTAATATTCACAAATAATATTACTGAGAATCACGATCTTTGTGACGGTAGTTCAGGAAAGAGAACTTTCAATAAGGATCTCTCCTTCTTGGCGCACAATTAGGTGACCAAACCTCTCCTTGAGCAGAACTTTCTAGACATTGCCAATAATGTTTTCTAATAATATTATTAGGATAATATGAATTATTGCTCAGATAATGGAAAATCTTGTGTAATGACAATTTATTGAAACAATGATAATATAAAATATCAACGCTTGACAATTATTAAATCAATAAAATAAAATTTGAGCAATAATTCATGTAACAATTATTGAGTAGTGCCTTCTTACGTAAGAATCAATAATTGGTGCAATCTGCAAGTGTCTTCTTGTTCAACAACGCAGCGTATTAGTGTGTTTTAACCACGGGTATTCCAACAAAGATACTTGGTGAATAACTACGCCAGATTATTTATAAACAACTTATATTTGTCATTTTCTTCATCCAATCGCTTTTAGTTATGGGGCCCACAAAAGATACTTGCGTCATACGAATATTCCCCACAACGATTTGAATATTCCACGACCAAACGAATATTTCAAACGATAATGAATATTTTATAACCCTTGCTTATTCGAAATATTTGCGCATTTTACCCATAACTAACCACATTAATTAAATCCACCCTTACTATTTCAAAATAATAAATAAAGGAAATTCCTTTTTATTTAAAAAATTTCGGGGTCTTACACCTTCCCCGAGTCGGATTAGGACTCCTAGTCATGGTAGTTACCATAACTTGGATCCAACACAATCTCCTTAAAAGATGCAAGTGGAATCCAATCCAATCACTACTTTTGGAGTTACCTTATTCAAATACGATTAGGACCCCGGACTCTGCACGCATGAGAGCCCACTGTGCAGGCCCAAACGATCCCACCATTAGATCTGGGTCTCGGCCCAAAGGACTCGAAGACCCGACCCCAAACACCACATATCAGGGTGAGGCTCCGGCCCAAAAAAGACTCGGATGCCAACCCGATCACCCCCAACCTCTTCATGGG
Source organism: Panax quinquefolius (assembly GCA_020205615.1). Taxonomy (NCBI): domain Eukaryota; kingdom Viridiplantae; phylum Streptophyta; class Magnoliopsida; order Apiales; family Araliaceae; genus Panax; species Panax quinquefolius. The sequence goes on along the minus strand of CM035161.1, from coordinate 31,943,101 downwards.
CTTGACCCATTACACCCCTCTAAAGCTCTTTTTCGATGTGGACGCCTTCGGCCCACGTGAAGGTCGGTAAAATGCTCCCGAACATTGCCCCCCAGTCTCCGATTATAATGTACTTATAATCAGAGACTTGAAAGGTAGGATATCCGAACCGTCACGACAACTAATGATGAGCTACCTAGGGAAGCCAAACGGTCTATCCTCGATTCTTGAAACGTTGCATGCCTTTCCACGCTTGGTCCCACCTTGAGTATTTAATAGCCGCCCTTGGGTATCATGTAGAAACACCTATAAAAACCCCCTTCCATCAATCACTATCACTTTTCCCAAATTTTTCAATTCAAAACCTCTACCAAAGTTTTTCGGCAAGGGCAATTTTCGGCGAGCTCATTTCTTCCCCAAACCTCACCAGTTTCATCTACTCTGTTAGTGTTTGATCATTATTTTTGTCCGTTTCCTCCACAAAACTTCACATTCGAGTCTTCTTCTCGTTGTATTCCCACCAAATGACTGATTCCAACACTCCTCCCTACCATCGAGCAGGTTCCTCCCTCCATCGCACGGGCGATCTAATCCGGTTAGGCGCCTGTTGCTCCTTCCGACAACCCTCCCTCCTCAGTACTCCCTACCCCCATCAGTGCCGAAGCCAAAATCTGCAACGCCTATCACTCTGAGACAGATTTCTCCCATATCAATACCCCATCTTCCATTAGCTCCTCTCAAATTTTTGACATCCGAAGCCTTTTCAATATTCCACAAGAATCTGAAGCCGGCCCCAAACCCGATGAGAAGATGTTTTGGAGGCCCGAAGGTGAATGGGTGACCGTCCCCCTATATCTTCTGAAATATGGGGTTCGGTTCCCACTTCATGAATTCATCTCTTCCTTCCTTTCTTTCGCGGGAATCAGGTTCGCACAGCTCGTACCGAACTCGTACATCCACCTAGTCGCCTTCATTGTACTATGCCAGGAGCTCGGGATCACGCCTGGTCTCGACTTCTTCTTCGCCCTCTTTACCGTAACCGGGTCGAAAGAACCAGGCCTAAAGCAATTAAACAAGAGGCCCTCCCGAACTGTTCCTGTCAAAACCCCTTCAAGCAACAAGGGTTGGCATGACAAGTGGTTCTTTACCCGGGGAACCGACCTCCGTCTACTTCCTCAATGGGCCCATCCTGAGGATCCTGTAGCCAAAGTGTTCAAATTTCTGAAGGATCGGGTCGATGCCTTCAAATTGTTTTACAAGAAGTGGAGCAAAACCGAATGGAATCTGACCGCCTTGTCCAATGAAGCCTGGTTATACAAACACGGCTGTAAGTACCACCCTCCCCCCTGTTGACCTCTTCTCTTTATCCCCTGATAATTTATGTCTGTAATCGGTTCTCTTTTATGCAGTGACCATTTTCAAGCCCGAAGGGGCCACTGAATCCTTAACTCATCTCCCTATCACCGTCGAACCGATCCGTCTTCCCGTCACCGACGAGAGGGCTGAGGAAGAAACCATCTTGATAGTAGAACTTTCGACCGGTTCCACTTCGGGCCCAGCCCCCCCGACCACCTCTGCCACCAAAAATCTTCTAAAGATGAGTCGGGCGGAAAAGGCAGCCCTATTAAAGAAAACCAAAAAGCCTTCCACCAAAGCTCCCGCCAAATTAATTACCCCAACGCCCCCGAAACCGATTCCACCTCCACCCCCGACCCAGGCCGAGGTGATCGTGGACTCTTAAGACACCGAAGAGGAACGCCTCGAGCCTCGATCCAAAAAGCCACGACTCACCGCCAACCCCGAACAAGTACACCCCGAATAAGTAATTGTGGAGGCTGACCCCCTGCCTGCCACTACTCCCACTTCCCGGGCGAGTTCTTCGCAAGGGACGCTGACCACTTATTGGCTAAAGAGTCCCTCGGAGGTTTTCCCATTCAACCTGTTCGACCATTTCCAGCTTTCGGGCGACGATGAACGGTTCAAGGGACTTACTTCCGAGGAATGTTTGGTAGCATACGTCCGTGCTCAGTGTCAGGTAATCCCCCAAGTTGGTTAACTTTCCTTGTAAGCTTATAATTCAATTTCGGTAACTGATACATGTGTTCATTGCAGGCCAACGCCATCCTCGCTCGAGCCATCCCTCCTCTTGCCCGGACCACGAAAAAAGAAGTTCAACTGAGAAAGGATGTACTGTTCAAGTCGAGGTCAAGGTCACGCGCTAGACTCAAGAAGAAGAAGAAAGATTCTCACGCCGAGACCCGAATAAGGCGACTACCTAAGCGAAAGGCCGGCCAATGTGTGAGACCCCAGATTTTATCAATAAAGATTTAAATTTTGTCGAAATAATTTTTAATATTATGGTGTGAATTTGAGATAATATTATAGTTGTGGGTAGTATTTATAAATTTTGCAAAGTATGCAGTGGTTATATTATATTCGATTGGCCTGGGAATATTCGGTTTAGCGGGAATATTAGATACAACGGCTCAATCATTGGTGGACCCATAACGTAATTATTGTCGGATCGAGAAAACGACAAAAATATTTTATTGAAATAACGGCGGAAGTTTTACCGTTGATCTTTGTTGAACTACTTTCGGTAGTAAAAATACGATGTCGTGTGGTTGTATATAGTAGACACCGGTATTGATTATCGATGCTTATGTGAGAAGTCACTCGGTTTGATTCCATTATTGTCGATTAATAATATGAATTATTATAGCGATAATGACGTTTTGTTTTATTCAGTATTATTAAGGTAATAAAAGCGAAACATCTTTTTTATATAAAGCGGAATACTTTATTAAAGTTATTCTATAAATAGAATATATTATATTTTATTTTGCATAGTGTTGCATAATGTTTGCATAGTAAAATGTTTTTATATAAATAGAATATATGATATCTTATTTAAAAGATTTTGCTTTAAATATGGACCGTCGATTAAAGTAAATCAATCTGGACCGTTCATGGATTAATTACTATGCATTCTATTTTCCTATAAATAAGCTCATTCCTTCATTATTTTCTTTTTAATTCACTTTGAAACTCTAGAGAGAGAAATTATAGAGAAGCTATATAGAGAAAATCTATAGAGAGAAAGAAGAGAGTATTACGGTACTTCACTACTTTGATATCCGGTGTCTTTTTTACGGTAAGGGATATTATTTGTTGTATGCCGTAAGGGTGTTATTCTTTCTTATTCATGAAGAGAACTTCGTTATTCCATTCTTTATTATTACATTGGAATAACTCAGATATCTGCTGTGATACCCTATACTTGGTGAAATCCTCTCGTTATTCCATTCTTTTATTATTCATTGGAATAACTCAGTATCTGCAGATACCCTATACATAATCTGTATCGTGGTTTACCCTATACTTGGTGACATTCTTCTATTATTACATTGGAACATCCTCGTCGTGTGTTTTACACAGGACCGGTTAAAATCTTTATTATTATTACATTTGGAACATCCATCTCATGTGTTTTACACGGGACACGGTTAAAATCTTTATCATTCTGTTGGAATATCCTATCTCGTGTGTTTTACAATCGGATCCGGTTCCATCTTTATTATTCTGTTGGAACATCCCGCTTGATTGTGAATTTCACCGACACGGTTCTCGTTATTATTATTCGTTAGAATAACTTTGTTTTATCTGAAGGCACCGCATGCATGGTGATTTCCTTTGTTATTCCATTCTTTATTATACCTATTTGGTTAAAACTTTGACTTCTATACTCCATGAAATTAGTAGAATATTCTTGATATTTGCGTTTCATCCAAAGATCTTTCATGGAAATATTCTTCCGATCATTCTTGAATTTTACTCTACAAAGCAAAGATCATGTTGACAATTTGAACGTTATTAGTTCTGAATAAATTAATTCGTGAACTTGTTTTATTGAATTATTATGTCATTGTCATCATCCTCATGTTATATTATGTTATCTTCGCTTACGTGCATAGATGAATTTATTATGATTATGACCTGTGGATCATTCGGTATAATCATGGCTTGTTATAAATGATGTGATAAAAGTCCTCAAATTGGCTGTAATGCGTTGATGGATAGTTTTGGTATGATTATGACCGGGGTGATTCGGTTATAGTCATGACCATTGATAATTTGATGAAAATCCTTGGACAAGTAGATGCGGGGATGATTAGATATTGTGGTTTATTCATTAAACTGAGTCTTAGTGATAAAATTTATGAAAACCTTTTAAAACATAAAAGATAGTAGACTTTATTTTCTACTTGACTCTTTTAATGGATTAGATATTCAGCTTGCATTAAACCTGGTTGTCTATTGTATTTTATCGGTTTAACATTGTTGAAGACTATTGATAATTTATTCTACATTATCTTAGTTATAATATTTCTTCTTTGGGCTAGTTGAGCTCACCCTTTCTTTCACCGTTCTCTTCGTGAAATGAGAATATAGCTAGGACTGAGTCTGGGAGCGGAGTAATGGTCGAGAGGATAGCATTAGTAGTTCTCACTATTCTCGCGTGAAATAGTGTGATAATAATTGTAATGAGGACTCCTTTTGAGTTTGTATAATATCTAGTCGACAATATTTGTATTCAAACTCACGATTTATGTCGTATTGTACAACGGCACGCTTATATTAGTAAGTTGTATTTAAATTACGTACCATGTAAGTGGCGACCCAAGATGGGTGGCGTATATACCTAATTTTGGGGCGTCACGGTTGGTATCGAGCTTAGGATATGATCCCCGGTGAGAGATGTGAGATAAGAACTAGGAGGGAGAGACGGGAATTCCTTCGCTTAGTATGACCTACCTAAATTTATTTGGTATTTAATTGGTCGGTCGGAGTATAGGGATAATATGTGATATGTTAATTAACCCTTGTTTTGTGACGGTGTTTGAGAATGACATCCTAAAATCCGAGATAAGCAATGAAACACATGAGAGTGTTGATTCAAATTTCAAACAAAAGGTAACGACCAACAATACGATAATTATCATCTTTGGTGGCAACGATTATCGGAACAATGAGCGATAATTCTCGTAACCATTATTGAAGTAGTGCTTTTACGTAAGAATCAATAATTGATGCAATACCGGTGTCTTCTTGTGTTTTAACCATCGAGTATTTTAACAAGATTAATGGTAATAACTCACGCCGTTATTTTTAACCAACTTATATTTGTCGTTTTCTTCATCCAATCGCTTTCCGTTATGGGGCCCACACACGGTCATAGCTTGTCAGATTTAACGAATATTCTCGACAAGATTGAATATTCCACGACCAAACGAATATTCTCGACAACAATGAATATTTTATAACCACTTGCTTATTTTGAAATATTTGCGTATTTTACCCATAACCGTAAGACCCCTGACTTTTATAAATAAAGATGAATTTTTCTATAAATATTATTTTGAATATTATGGAATAAATTTGATATAATGTTATAGTTGTGGGTAATATTTATAAATTTTGCAAAGTATGCAAGTTGTTATAAAATATTCGTTTGGTCGGGAATATTCTTTTTGTTAGGAATATTCGTACAACGGCTCAATCATTGGTGGACCCCACAACAAAATTATTGTCGGATTGAGAAAACGACAAAAATATTTTATAAAAATAACGACGGAGGTGTTACCGTTAAAACTGTTGAACTACCCGGTGGTAAAAGTCTGATGTCTGGCGTGGTTGCATAAGAAGCACACGGTATTGATTATTGATGCTTACGTGAGAAGTCACTCAATTTATGCTTCAATTATTACTCTGATAATTATTGCATCATATCTCTTATATTATTGATTCAATTATTGTCACAAGATCATACGTATAATATGTTATAGTATTAAATAAATAATTGAGACGACAAGTTATAAATGATTAATAATTGTTGAAAGATTAAATATGTGTTGATGAAAATAAAATGATTTGTGGTAAGTTTGATTATTTTATGGGGGCTCATATGTCATCATCTAAGAGTCTCTTCGTCGATAGTAATTACCCTTGTGAATAGTATTTACCTTCGTCAATAGTAATTACCTTCGTCAATAGTAATTACCCTTGTGAATAGTATATACCTTCGTCAATAGTATTTACCTTCGTTAATAGTATTTACCTTTACCAGACGTCGAACCACTTGTCGTTTCACATTACAAAGCGCCGAACCACTTGTCGTTTCACATTCAAAAGCGTCAAACCACTTTTCTTTTCACATCATTAGTCAATCGAGCCACTTGCCTTTTCACACACGGCGAGGTCTTAAGCTAGAAATCTTGTATAAATAGAGGCCTAGGGCTTCATTATTTTCACTTTAATTCATTCAAGCTATAGAGAGAGAAAGTATATAGAGAATAAGAGATAAAGAAGAAGAGTATTTTGTTACTTACACTAACTGCTGCGATATTCAATCTCCTACCAAAAGTAAGGGTGTTATTCTTTCTTATTCACGAAGAGAAGCTGTTGTTATTCCATTGCTTATTATTACATTGGAATAACTCAGATATCGTGGTTTACCCTATACTTGGTGACATTCTTCTATTATTACATTGGAACATCACATGCATGTGTTTTTACAGGACTGGTTTCGTCTTTATTATTATTATACTCTGTTGGAACATCATATGCGTGTGTTTTACAGGACTGGTTAAAATCTTTATTATCTCTGTTGGAACATCCATGCATGCGTGTGTTTTACAGGACACGGTTCCATTTTTATTATTACTCGTTGGAATATCCTATCTCGTGTGTTTTACACAGGATCCGGTTCCATCTTTATTATTACATTGGAACATCTTGCTTGATTGTGAATTTCACGAATTCGGTTCCGTTATTTATTATTACATTGGAATAAACACTGTCATGGATCTATCGCATGCATGGTGATTTCTTTTATTATTCCATTCTTTATTATACCCAATTGGTTAAAACTTTGACTTCTATACTCCATGAAATTAGTAGAATATCCTTGATATTTGCGTTTCATCCATTATCTTTTCATGGAAATATTCTTCTAATCATTCTTGAATTTTACTCTACAAAGCAGTATCATGTTGACAGTTTGGATGTTATTAGTTCCTGAATAACTTAATTCTTGAACTTGTTTTATTGAATTCTTATATCATTGTCATCATCCTCACGTTTTTTTTTAAAGTCATCTGTGGCCTGTAGAGCATGGATGGACTTGGTATGATTATGACCAGGGATTATTCGGTGTAATCATAATAGTAATGTTACAAATGATGTGGTAAAAGTCCTCGATTGGTAGTAGTGCATTGATGGGACGATTGTTGGCATGATCATGACCATTAATGAATACACAAATATTCTCGCCCGTAGTGCATGAATAATTGTGGTCGTGATATCTTAAAGAATATCCTCGGCGTAGTAGTGCGAGGGTGATTCGATGATGTGGAATATTTATTAAAATTCGAGTCTCAAACTATAACTTGATGATGAAAAACTTTTTAAAACCTAAAAGATAGTAGACTTTATTTTCTACTTGACTCTTTTAATGGATCGCTTATTCACTATGATTAAACGGGTTGTCTATTGTATTTTATCGATTTAAGATTGTTGAAGACTATTGATAATTTATTCGCATTATCTTATTCATAATATTTCTTCTTTGGGCTAGTTGAGCTCACCCTTTCTTTCTTTATTCTCTTGAGAAATGAGAATATAAATTTGGGACGAGTCGGGAAAGCGAGTGATGGTCCCGAAGATAGCATTAGTAGTCCTCACTATTACGTTAAATAGTGTGATAATAATTGTAATGAGGACTCCTTTTTTGAGTTTGTATAATATCTAGTAGAGCGATATTTGTATTTAAACTCACACAGTTTATGTCGTATTATACCTACAGATTATGTTAATAAGTTGTATTTAAATTAATTACCATGTAAGTGGCGACCCAAGATGGGTGATGTATACCTAATTTTGGGGGCGCCACGATTTAGTATCGAGCTTAGGGATATGATCCACGGCTAAGATGTGAGAATAGTACTAGGAGGGGAGAGTGGGGAATACCTTCGTTAGTTTGACCTACCTAAGTTTATGTCTTTATTTTATTGGTTGGGTGGGAAGATAGGGATAATTTGTTACATGTCAATTAACCTTTTGTTTTGTGGCGGTATCTAAAAATGACATCCGAGAATGTTGAGAATAGCAATGGGCCTTGAGCGATCGTTGATTCACCACATATCAATAATCGAGGATAATAATGCATCGTGAAGGCGACAATCCTCATGCAAACAACAACACTGACCAAATGATGAATGATCAAATGTTCAGAGGCTTTATGCAATTTATGCAACAGCAGGCGAGAGCGACTCCTGTCCAAAACGTAGGTGGAAACACGGAAAACTCTCGGGCGGTCACCGCTAAATAATTCAAGGAGCTGGGACCACCGGAGTTTAAGGGAGAGCCAAAACCACTTCTGGCGGAAGCATGGATAAAGCAGATTACCAAGATATTTGATGTCTTGGGATGCTCCGAGGAGCAAAAGGTTCCCTTTGCCGCCTTTATGTTGGAGAGAGGCGACATTGGTGGGAATCGGTAAAATGTACTCAACTCTTTGTCATGAAGATATCTTGGGAGAAGTTCCAGAGTCACATTCAACGACAAATACTTTCCGAAAGTATTCGCCACATGAAGGAGGTGGAGTTTATCAAGTTGGAATAAAACAATATGTCCGTGTCGCAATCACGAGGTAAAATTTGCGGAGTTATCACGGTTTCGCGTCCCCACTTGGTGGATAATGAAAGAGAATGGCGCGAATGTTTTTAAGAGGTTTGAAGTCGGAGATACGTCAACATCTTATTTCTCATAAAGCGTGTTTGTATTCGAGATGTTGTAAATAGGGCTCGATTAGTGGAGCACGATAATGAGTCAATATAACTAAAAGAGAAGCGTGGCAAAATTATAATACCGGAGAGTAGTCATCGATGCGGTGACAACAAGCGTGGAGGAATCAACAGGCCGGATATGGTAACCACCGGTGGTAATCAAGGCCAAAACAATAAGAATGGACATTTCAAGAAAAGGAGATTCAACAATGATGGAAAGACGTCAAGACCAAAGACTTTTTGTTGTTAAGGAAGGAGAAAGACCACCTATCATATGCCTCAAATGCGGAGGAGAGGACACATCGATCAAAGCTGCGTCATGTCGTCAAAGCAAGTTATAATTGTGGAAGAGAAGGTAACTTAGCTCGATTTTGTCGCCATGAAGACAAATTCAGCTAGGATGGAGGCACCAAAGGCCATCCCGGAAAATTCAAAAGCCAGTAGTCAAGGGAGCGTTTGTTGTGACCTCCCAAAGAGCAAGGAACCGAATGAGGTCATCACGGGTAAGCTTATCATAAACTCTAATGAAATCTATACTTTATTTGATCTGGTTCTACCCATTCTTTTATTTCTCCTACTTGCGCCATCGATTAAATTTGACTCAGGAGAAATTAGACTTTGACTTATCTCGTGGAAACTCCGATTGGGAGAAACCTTCATTACATCCACTGTTTATAAGTCTTGTTTGGTTCAAATCGGTACCTCACATTATTACTCCGTCGATCTTATTTCATTAAAAATACTTGCATTTGGCGTGATTGTGGAGGGATTGATTGGTTAACTACTTATCATGCAAAAATTGATTGTTTTTCGTAAGGTTGTTAGCTTTCATATTCCTAATCAACCTACTACGCTAATTCAAACGACCAAACCATTAAAATCAATCACGGTCATCTCAAGCCATAAAGCTATTCGTTTATTGAAAAGCGGATGTCAAGCTTTCTTAGCTCATGTCACGATTTAAACAAAAATACGTCGGTTTTGAACGATATTTCTATTGTTAATAAATTTCCGACGTATTCCCAGAAGAACTTCCGGCCTACCCCAGGCGTGAAATTGAATTTTGTATCGACCTTGAACCCAGACAAAACCTATTTCCAAAGCCCCATATCGAATGGCTCTATTGAACTTCAGGAGTTATAGACCCAACTGCAGGAATTGTTAGACATTGGCTTTATTCGGCGTCTAGTACTTCTCCTTGGGGTGTTCTGTTCTATTCGTGAAGAAGAAAGATGGGAGTATGCGACTTTTGTATTGATTATCGGGAGTTGAATCATGTCACCATCAAAATAGGTATCCATTGCCACGTATTGATGACTGTTTGACCGATTGCAAGGAGCCAAATTCTTTTCAAAGATAGATCTTCGTTAGGATATCACCAATTGAAGATTAGAACCTACCGACATTCCAAAGACGGGCCGTAACCCTAATGCGGGCATTATGAATTCTAGTCATGTCCTTTGGATTGACTAATGCTCCCGCCGCCTTCATGGATATGATGAACCAGAGTATTCAAGGAATATTTAGATCACTTTGTGGTCGTCTTTATTGATGACATCCTTATTTATTCCAAAAGACGTGAAGATCACGAAAGCAACACTTGAGGTCGACACTCCAAAAGCTTCGTGAATATAAGCTTTATGCCAAGTTGAAGAAATGCGAGTTACGGCAGAAGAAGTAGCATTCCTTGGGCACGTGGTATCAAGTCATGGAATATCATTGACCCAAAGAAAGATTGAAGCTATTCAAAGTCGGGAACAACCTAGATCGATGGCCCAAGTCGTAGCTTTCTCGGTTTATTTGGTTATTATCGGAGATTCGTGGAAGGATTTTCTCGAATCGCTACTCCATTGACTCGGTGACTCGGAAAGATACAAAGTTCTATTGGAGCGAAGAATGTGAGAAGAGTTTTCAAGAACTCAAGAGGAGACTTATTTCAAAGACTGCTCGACAATACCATCCGGCTCGGAGGATTTGTCATCTCTGGTGATGCTTGGGCAAAGGGTTGGGATGTGTTCTTATGCAACATGGAAAAGTTATAGTTTATGCCTCGCGACAACTCAAAGAATATGAGAGGAATTATCCTACTCATGATCTAGAGTTGGCAGCGGTATTGTCTTTTGCACTTAAAATTTGGAGGCATTACTTGTATGGGGAGAAAGTGGAGATCTTTACGGATCATAAAAGCCTCAAATATTTCTTCACTCAAAAGGAACTCAACATGCGACAACGACGTTGGCTTGAAGCTGTTGAAATATAATGATCATACCATCCAATACCATCCTGAAAAAGCGAAGCGTGGTAGGCGACGCATTGAGTAGAAAAAATCATATGCAAGCACGAGTGCGATATTGTCAACGTAAAGGCCCATTTTGTGTGACTTGCAAAGGATGGAGATAGAGTTAAAGACTCTGTGGACGCATGTGATGATAGCGAGTATACGAGTAGAACCGACTTTAATCGATAAAGTTAAAAGCACTCAAGCTACGGACACGGAGGCGATGCGTATGAGGAAGAAAGTGCAAGAAGGTGCTATATCACGGAAGCAAGAATCGATGAAGAAGGAATACTTGAGTCAACTCCGGACTTTTGTGTTCCTAACGACACGATTTAAAGTATAATATCATGATGGAGGCGCACAACACACCATTTGCAATCCATCTCAGGAGTACCAAAATGTATCATGATATAATCATACATTTTGGTGGGAGCAATATGAAGAGAGAGATAAATATTGTTTATCTCAAGGTGTCTAACTTGTCAACGAGTTAAAGCGAGCATCAAGTACCAAACAGGTCCATTGCAACCACTTGAAATTCCGAGAATGGAAGTGGGAGCACATTACCATGGATTTCGTTCACGGTCTTCCTAAGGTTTCTCAAGGAAATGATGCGATATGGGTCATTGTTGATAGATTGACCAAGCCCCGCTCATTTCTTACCGATCACGAGAAACTTATACACTTGAACGTCTTGCTCGAATGTACATAAACGAGATTGTAAGGCGCATGGTATGCCGGTATCCATAGTTTACGATCGAGACCAAGATTCACTTCACGATTTTGGGTTAGTTTGCAAAAAGCTATGGGCACGGACTTACGATTTAGCTTCGGCATATCATCCTCGAGACGAGCGGACAATGGAGAGGACTATTCAAACTCTTGAAGATCTATTAAGACTCTGTGTCCTTGATTTCAAGGGAGTTGGGACAAGTTCTTACCATTGGTGGAGTTTTCCTATAACAACAGCTTATCAAGCAAGTATTGGCATGGCTCCATTCAAGCATTGTATGGAAGAAAGTGTCGTTCTCTCAAAGGTATCTTTGGGATGAGGTGGGTGAAGCAACGTTGTTGGGACCGGAGTTGAAATACGTATGACTACGAAAAAGATTCAAACGATCCGACAACGTATAAAAACCTCACAAAATCGATAAAAGAGTTATGCCGATCTTCATCGAAAGGACGTGGAATTCGATATAAGAGATCATGTGTTGTTAAGAGTTGCTTCCATAGAAAGGAGTTACAAGATTTGGAAAGAGAGGAAAACTTAATCCTCGATTCATCTGGTCCATTTTAATCCTCGATCGAGTAGGAAGCGTGGCCTATAGACTCGCTTTACCGCCAAATATGTCTCGTGTTCATAACGTTTTCACATATCAATGTTACGTAAATATGTGAAAGACCCGAACCATATTATTGAGTTAGAACCGGACGAAATAGCGAAAGATTTGACGTATGAAGAGGTTCCTGTTCAAATTTTGGATAAGAAAGAACATATTCTACGCTCCAAGGTTATACCTCAAGTCAAAGTTTTGTGGAGGAACCACGATGTTGAGGAAATGACTTGGGAGTTAGAATCTGAAATGAAATCAAGGTATCCTTACCTCTTCGACATACACAGTACGTACCCTAATTTCGAGGGCGAAATTTCATAAGAAGGGGAGGTTGTAAGACCCCAGCTTTTATAAATAAAGATGAATTTTCTATAAATATTATTTTTGAATATTATGGAATAAATTTGATATAATGTTATAGTTGTGGGTAATATTTATAAATTTTTTGCAAAGTATGCAAGTTGTTATAAAATATTCGTTTGGTGGGGAATATTCTTTTTGTTAGGAAATATTCGTGATAACTACTCAATCATTGGTGGACCCCAATAATGTAATTATTGTCGGATTGAGAAAACGACAAAAATATTTTATAAAAATAACGGCGGAGGTGTTACCGTTAAAAGCTGTTGAACTACCCTAATTGGTAAAAAATGCGATGTCTGGCGTGGTTGCGTAGTACACTACAGTATTGATTATTGATGCTTTACGTGAGAAGTCACTCACCTATGCTCAATTATTGCTACAATAATTTCTTTGATCATATCTCTTATATTATTGATTCAATTATTGTCACAAGATCATCATCAGTATTATATGTTATAGTATTAAATCAATAATTGAGACGACAAGTTATAAATGATTAATAATTGTTGAAAGATTAAATATGTGTTGATGAAAAATAAAATGATTTGTGGTAAGTTTGATTATTTTATGGGGGCTCTATATGTCATCATCTAAGAGTCTCTTCGTCGATAAGTAATTACCTTCGTCAATAGTAATTACCCTTGTGAATAGTATTTACCTTAAGTCAATAGTATTTACCTTCGTTAATAGTAATTACCTTTACCAGACGTCGAACCACTTGTCGTTTCACATTACAAAGCGCCGAACCACTTGTCGTTTCACATTACAAAAGCGTCAAACCACTTTTCTTTTCACATCATTATCATTAAACGTCAAGCCACTTGCCTTTTCACACTGAAGTCTGCTAAGCTAGAAATCTTGTATAAATAGAGGCCTAGGGCTTCGTTATTTTTCTTAATTCATTCAAGCTATATAGAGAGAAAGTATAGAGAGAATAAGAAATAAAGAAGAAGAGTATTTTGTTACTTACTGCTTCGCTGCGATATTCAATCTCCTACCAAAAGTAAGGGATGTTATTCTTTCTTATTCATGAAGAGAAGCATTGTTATTCCATCGCTTATTATTACATTGGAATAACTTTTTGTATACGTGGTTTACCCTATACTTGGTGACATTCTTCTATTATTCTCGTTGGAACATCACATGCGTGTGTTTTTGGGACCGGTTAAAATCTTTATTATTATTACATTTGGAACATCACATGCTGTGTGTTTTACAGGACCTAGTTAAAATCTTTATTATACTGTTGGAACATCACATGCGTGTGTTTTACACAGGACTGGTTCCGCTTTTTATTATTCTCATTGGAATATCCTATCGTGTGTTTTACACCGGATCCTGGTTCCATCTTTATTATTCTCATTGGAACATCCCGCGGTGTGAATTTCACCGATTGGTTCCGTTATTTATTATTACATTGGAATAACTCGCCTGTCTTGGTCTATCGCATGCGTGGTGATTTCTTTTGTTATTCTATTCTTTATTATACCTAGTTGGTTAAAACTTTGACTTCTATACTCCATGAAATTAGTAGAATATCCTTGATATTTGCGTTTCATCCAAAGATCTTTCATGGAAATATTCTTACGATCATTCTTGAATTTTACTCTACAAAGCAAAGATTATCATGTTGATGGTTTGGATGTTATTAGTTCTGAATAACTTAATTCTTTAACTTGTTTTATTGAATTCTTATATCATTGTCATCATCCTCATGTTTTTTTTAAAGTCATCCGTGGCACGTAGAGCATGGATGGACTTGGTATGATTATGACGAGGATTATTGATTATGTAATCATGATCGTAATATTACAAATGATGTGGTAAAAGTCCTCGATGGTAGTAGTGCATTGATGGACGATTGTTGGCATGATCATGACCATTAATGAATACACAAATATTCTTGGCCCGTAGTGCATGAATAATTGTGGTCGTGATACTAAAGAATATCCTCGTCAGTAGTAGTGTGGGTGATTCGATGATGTGGAATATTTATTAAAGTCGAGTCTCAAATTTATAATGATGATGAAAAACTTTTAAAACCTAAAAGATAGTAGACTTTATTTTCTACTTGACTCTTTTAATGGATTGCTTATTCCACCGCAGATTAAACGGGTTGTCTATTGTATTTTATCGGTTTAACATTGTTGAAGACTATTAATAATTTATTCGCATTATCTTAGTCATAATATTTCTTCTTTGGGCTAGTTGAGCTCACCCTTTCTTTTCACCGTTCTCTTGTGAAATGAGAATATAGTTGGGACGAGTCGAGGAAAAAGCAGTGATGGTCCCGAAGATAGCATTTGTAGTCCTCACTATTACGTGAAATAGTGTGATAATAATTGTAATGAGGACTCCTTTTTGAGTTTGTATAATATCTAGTAGACGATATTTGTATTTAAACTCACAGTTTATGTCGTATTGTACACGACAGTTATGTTAATAAGTTGTATTTAAATTCTGTACCATGTAAGTGGCGACCCAAGATGGGTGATGTATACCTAATTTTGGGGGCGTCACACCTTTGATGTGATTTTAGGAATCAATTGGTTAACTACTCATCATGCTTTTCGTAAGGTTGTTAGCTTTTATATTCATAACCAACCTATTGTGCGAATTCAAGTAACCAAACTACTAAAGTCAATTATTGTCATATCAAGCCATAAGTAAAGAGCCTCAAACCTTTCGTTGTTGACTTCCTTGTGTGGAATGCACCGAAGCAGGACTTTCTCAGAGGCTTACATCGTGAATGAAGATGGCAAGTTTATAGGTATCATTGTGAGGTGCTATCTAGGTTAAGGGATAGAAGTCACAGTTGGTATCAATGTGATGTACTATCCAAGTCTTGGATGAAAGTCACAGTTTTGAATGATATTTCTATTATTAATAAATTTCCTGGCGTATTCTTGAAGACTTCTTAGCCTACTTAGAGCGTGAAATCGAATTTCGTATTGACCCCAGTACAAAACCGATTTCTTAAACCCTCAAATATTTCTTCAACTAAAATGAACAGTTTACGTGGTTTATGATGAAAGTCATAATAAAAGCATTGGACTAATGAAAATCATGGGTATACGTGGTATTAGTAAGTATTATGATGAGTTATGTTGGTTAGTATGTGAAAACATGAAAGTTTCTTAAAAATCACAAAGAGTTAAAAACCAGATTTTGGTGAAAAACGTAATATGAAATTCAATTGACCAAATCTCTTATTATATTTTGAATTTTTGAGTGTGGTTAAGTCCTAGAGTTAGATCTATGAGTTACCTAACTAATCCAAGTGGAATCAATGAAAAAGGTGTTGTAGATTTTCGTGTGGACTGATTTTAGCAAAGGAGTCAAAACTTTAAAATGTCCAAAAAGCTGCTGCCACATTTTTATAAGGGCTGTTTCGGCCACTTAATTAGTGAGAAAAATTCAGGCCTTTTGGGACATAAAAGTATATTGTATAAAGAACATCGTGTCCAAAAATGAGCTCATTCCGACTTAAAATGAGCAAGTTATGACCATTTTAATATTTAGGTTTTTTTGACAAAAAATGCTATAACTGGAGTTTTATAACTCCGATGACCATGAAATTTAAACTGGAGGCTCACATTAACATGTGTAAGGTCCTGCCAAGATTTGGGAATTTCTGGAGTTAAACTTGAGGTAACAAATTTCTTAAGGAATTAATTAGAAATTGATTTTTGAAAAATAGTAAATGAATTTTAAAAAATTCCGAGAAAAATATATTTTCATTATGGGACTATATTATGCTAAATTCCAGAAAAGAAATATTTTTGGGACTGATTTGGTATTTTTCATGAAAATAGTTTAGTTACGAACATATGAGTTAAATATGTTATGTGAAGTAACAAAGTTGAAAATAGGATTTTATGGCTAGAGAATCCTATATAGAGTATATGCATATTTTTGATGAGGGATTTGATAATTGGTGATGATATCTTATGAGTATGATATTTTTGAATGATTAAATGCATTATATGGTAAAGCGTAAACAATTGAGATAAATTGTTATAAATTTAAGAAGTGAGTAAAATATTGTTATAATATTAATGATATTAGATTATGAGATTATTAAGTGATTGATAACATGGGGATATTCTTGAATCTCGGATAAATTATATTATAAATGTTTAATATTTATCCTTTATCTCATTTAATTGATTCTTTATATCATTATCCTCGTGCTTATATTATGTTGAAAGTCATCTACGTGGCTCTGTGGTGTATAGATGGACTTGGTATGATTATGACTGAGGGATTGTTTCGATATAATCATAATAGTAATTGAAAACACGATTATCTTTGGCCGTAGTGCATGGATAATTTGTGGTCGTGATACTTAATGAATACACGATTATCTTTGGAGCGTAGTGCATGGATAATTTGTGGTCGTGATACTAATGAAATACACGATTATCTTTCGCACGTAGTGCATGGATAATTTGTGGTCGTGATACTAATGAATACACGATTATCTTTGCACGTAGTGCATGGATAATTTGTGGTCGTGATACTAATGAATACACGATTATCTTTGGTCAGTAGTGCATGGATAATTTGTGGTCGTGATCTTAATGAATACACGATTATCTTTGGTAGTAGTGCATGGATAATTCGTGGTCGTGATACTAATGAATATCCCAGGCACGTAGAAAGGGGGATGATTCGATGATATGGATTAATTATTGAAGTGAGTCTCAAGAATGAAATATTAATTCATGGATGTGGTAAAAGTCATCTTTGGTCAGTAGTGCATTGATAGACTTGGTATGATTATGACCAAGGATTATTTGGTATAATCACGATCAGTAATTGAAAACACGAATATCCTTGGCGATTGGTGCATAGATAATTCGTGGTCGTTGATCTTATTAAGTCGCGTCTCAAAGATTATTGGTTTTTCTGATTGTATATCTTTGGCTCAGTAGTGCAAAGATGAATTGTTAATGAATATCTTTGGCGGATTGCGAAGATGAATTTAATATTTTTAACGATAAAGGTATTCAAGGTATCCTCACCTCTTTATCATACCAGAGTCGCACCCTAATTTCGAGGGCTTAAATTCCATAAGGAGGGGAGATTTTTGAGACCCAGATTTTATCAATAAAGATTTAAATTTTGTCGAAATAATTTTTAATATTATGGTGTGAATTTGAGATAATATTATAGTTGTGGGTAGTATTTATAAATTTTGCAAAAGTATGCAAGTGGTTATATTATATTCAATTGGTCTGGGAATATTCGGTTTAGCGAGGAATATCCGCATACAACTACTCAATCATTGGTGGACCCCTACAATGTAATTATTGTCGATTGAGAAAACGACAAAAATATTTTATTGAAATAACGGCGGAAGTTTTACCGCTGACATTGTTGAACTACTTCAGTAGTAAAAAACAAGAATGTCGTGTGGATAAGAAAGTACACTGCGGTATTGATTATCGATGCTTATGTGAGAAGTCACTCAGTTTGATTCCATTATTCATCGATTAATAATATTAATTATTATAAGCGATAATGACGCGTTTTGTTTTATTCAGTATTATTAACGTAATAAAATGAAACATCTTTTTTATATAAAATAGAATACTTTATTAAAGTTATTCTATAAATAGAATATATTATATTTTATTTTGCATAGTGTTGCGTATAGTGTTTGCATAGTAAAATATTTTTATATAAATAGAATATATGATATTTTATTTAAAAGATTTTGCTTTAAATATGGAATGTCACGATTAAAGTAAATCAATCTGGATCGCGTTCATGGATTAATTACTATGCATTCTATTTTCCTATAAATGGAAGCTCATTCCTTCATTATTTTCTTAATTCTTTGAAACTCTAGAGAGAGAAATTATAGAGAAGTTTATAGAGAGAAAATCTCAGAGAGAGAAAGAAGAAGAGTATTCGGTACTTCACTACTTTGATATCCGGTGTCTTTTACTAGTAAGGGATATTATTTGTTGTACCCGTAAGGGTGTTATTCTTTCTTATTCATGAAGAGAACTTCATTATTCCATTCTTTATTATTCTCATTGGAATAACTCGTATACTGTGCATATACCCTATATACTTGGTGAAATCCCTCTCGTTATTCCATTCTTTATTATTCTCATTGGAATAACTTTTCAGATCTGGCATGACATACCCTATACATAATCAGAGCACGTGGTTTACCCTATACTTGGTGACATTCTTCTATTATTCATTGGAACATCCTCGTCTGCATGTTTTACACCAGGACCTGGTTAAAATCTTTATTATTATTCGTTGAACATCCACATGCATGTGTTTTTACAGGACTGGTTAAAATCTTTATCATTCTCGTTAGAATATCCTATCTCGTGTGTTTTACACCGGATCTAGTTCCATCTTTATTATTCGTTGGAACATCCCTGCTTGTGAATTTCACCGACCTTGTTCTCGTTATTATTATTATCGCTGAATGGAATAACCATACATCTGCAATCGCATGCGTGGTGATTTCTTTGTTATTCCATTCTTTATTATACCTAGTTGGTTAAAACTTTGACTTCTATACTCCATGAAATTAGTAGAATATTCTTGATATTTGCGCTTCATCCAAAGATCTTTTCATGGAAATATTCTTCGATCATTCTTGAATTTTACTCTACAAAGCAAGATCATGTTGACAATTTGAGCGTTATTAGTTCTGAATAAATTAATTCGTGAACTTGTTTTATTGAATTATTATGTCATTGTCATCATCCTCATGTTATATTATGTTATCTTTGGCTTACGTGCATAGATGAATTTAGTATGATTATGACCGAGGATCATTCGGTATAATCATGGCTTGTTATAAATGATGTGATAAAAGTCCTCGGTGGCTGTAATGCGTTGATGGATAGTTTTTGGTATGATTATGACGTGGGGTGATTCGGGATATAGTAATGACCATTGATAATTTGATGAAAATCCTTGACCGTGGTGCGTGGATGATTAGATATTGTGGTTTATTTATTAAACCGAGTCTTAGTGATAAAAATTTATGAAAACCTTTTAAAACCTAAAAGATAGTAGACTTTATTTTCTACTTGACTCTTTTAATGGATCAGATATTCGTTTGCCGTTAAACCGGTTGTCTATTGTATTTTATCGGTTTAACATTGTTGAAGACTATTGATAATTTATTCTACATTATCTTAGTTATAATATTTCTTATCGCTTAGTTGAGCTCACCCTTTCTTTCACCGTTTCTTCGTGAAATGAGAATATATTTGGGACTTAGTGGGGAGCGGAGTAATGGTCCAGAGGATAGCATTAGTAGTTCTCACTATTACGTGAAATAGTGTGATAATAATTGTAATGAGGACTCCTTTTGAGTTTGTATAATATCTAGTAGACAATATTTGTATTCAAACTCACAGTTTATGTCGTATTGTACACTACAGTTATATTAGTAAGTTGTATTTAAATTCTGTACCATGTAAGTGGCGACCCAAGATGGGTGACGTATACCTAATTTTGGGGGCGTCACACAATGAACTTAAGTCGCAATACTCCCTCCTGCAAGAAGAGTTCGTAGGTTTGGACAATCATGCTAAGAAGCTTCTCGAGGAGAAGGAGCATCTGATCGAGGACGTCAAGGATCGGGAGAAGGCCATCACTGCCATGACCGAAAAACTCTCTGGGATGCATGACAAAATGATGCATTTGATTCGAGACAACAATGCTTTAACGACTGAAGTCGGCGCCTTGCAAGGAGAGCTTGCCAAGTCCAAGCAGATAGCTATCGCTGAATATGAAGAGTCCAAATCTTTGAACGAGAAAGTCATGGACGAATTTGGAGAAAGGTACGAGACTTATCGTGAAAAGGCTAAGGCAAAGTTAATAGCTGATGGGCTCGATGCCGCCCTTCTTGACTCGTCGGATGAAAAATCCGAAGCCGGCGGTGATCCTCCCCCCGAATAGCCTTTTTAAGACTTGTAAATTTTTGTACTTCTTCCATTTTCCTTCTTGTTTGTAAGTCACCTGGATCGTGAGCGATCAGGTTCTATAAAAATTTCACAACTATGAATGAAGTATAAAAGTTTTCTGTTTATAAATTTTTGTAATCAGTTATACTTGTGACTTATCTCGACTAGTGGTGTCTTTTCGAACCTTCTGATTGGACCATGTCCAAAGTTTATCTGAAAAATAATAGTTTTCTCGATTAGTTATACTCGGGACTTATCTCGATCAGCGGTGTCTTTCCGAACCTTCTGATCGGATAGTGCCCGAAGTTTGTCTGATTTGAGAATTTATCGAATTTTCGGTCAGTTATACTCGGGACTTATCTCGATCGGTGGTGTCTTTCCGAAACTTCTGATTGGATAGTACCCGAAGTTTATCCGTTCGAGTATTAAGAGGCATATGAAATTAAACATCTTCAAAGAAAACTTTCATTTATTTCATTTAAGATTGAAAGGTTACATGGATAAAGAAAAGAATGACATAACTATTACTGGTAAAATTTTCTAAGTCTCCCAAAGACGCCATGATTCTTTACTTACGAACCATCCATTGCTCAAAGCCGGTATGTACCTGGCTTCGGCACCTCTACCACCTCATAAGGTCCCTCCTAGTTAGGCATCAACTTGTCAGAGTTCTGGGGGGTTGATGCCTCCGACTCCCGGAGGACCAAATCACCTACTGCAAACCTCCTCGGCTTCATCTTTTGGTTGTAGTGTCGGGCTTTTCTCTGCTGATAGACAGCCAACCTCAACATAGCAGAGTCCCTAACCTCTTCTAGCAGATCCAAATTTGTTTTTAGACCGTCATCATTGTATAGCTCTTTGTACTGACTGACTCTAACAGTGGGGGATCCGATCTCAACTGGTATGAGTGCATCGGTCCCGTACGCCAATCAGAATGGAGTCCCCGGTTGTTGTCCTCGGAGTAGTCTGATATGCCCATAAAACAGACAGCAACTCTTCGGGCCACCGTCCCTTTAATTCATCCAACCTTCTTTTGATCTCGTTGAGTAGGGTTTGGTTGGTCACTTCTATTTGACCATTCGACTGAGGGTGGGCGACTGAAGTCTTGCGATGCTGAATTCCCAACTCTTTCAGAAAGCCCACGAACTTAGACCACACAAACTGTCTGCCGTTATCCGAGACCACTGCCATCGGGATGCCAAAACGATAAACCACTCCTTCTTTGAAAAATTTTAGGCATTCTTGTTCGGTGATCTTCTGCAACAGTTTGGCTTCGACCCATTTTGTTATATAGTCGATAGCCACGATCACAAAGCTAACTTGTCCCTTGGCCTTCGGCAAAGGCCCTAGGATGTCGATTCCCCAAACAACAAAGGGAATCGGGGATAAAATGGAATACAACTCTTCGGGAGGTTGATATGGGATGGTGCTGTTCAGCTGACACTTGGGACACCTTCTAACGAATTCCTTGGCCTCCGTGTAGATGGTCGACCAATAATATCCCTATCTCAAAATCTTGTGTGCCAGTGACTTTACCCCCATGTGATCCCCACAGATCCCTTCATGTACCTCCCGGAGAGTGTAATCTGCCTCTGACAGGGTTAAGCATTTGAGCAATGGGGAGCTAAAGGCCCTACGGTATAGGTCTCCGTCTATGAGGACGAAGTTCGAACTCCTGTGTTTAACCTTTCTGGCAAGGATTCGGTCTGAAAGTAGAACCCCATCTGCCAGATATGTGATGTAAGGTGTGAGCCAGCAGTCGAGTCGGTCCAAAGCTAGTACCTCCAGATATACCAACCCGTTGAAGGAATTTACTTCGGTGGTTGCCAGTCTGGCTAGCGCATCTGCTACTATATTTTCTGACCAGTCCACCCCTTGACAACTATGTGACGTGAAGTATGCAAGCTTATCTTTTACCTCGGCCAAATATTTTGTCATTCTTGCCCCCCAAGCCTCATATTTCTCCGACAATTTTGCTTGACTACCAAATTGCGAATCATTAGAGATAACCAAGTTACGCATTTCCGTGCTTTCGCCAACCGTATCCGGCTTAGGATGGCTTTTACACGCCTCGTTGTTGGTGGCCTTAAATTGGAATCGGATTACTTGTTGAACTTTGAACCCTTCGGGACTTGTCAGAATGACCCCTGCCCCACTGACGTCCGAAGTCGATGATCCATCCACGTATAAAGTCCATGCAATCGGCCTGTGTTGAGTTTCGGCCACTGTGCTTACGTCTGCTTCTGTGAAAGAGCATTCCACTATGAAGTCTGCCAATGTCTGACCCTTGATCGCCGTTCGGGAATAATATTCTATAGCGAACCGAGTTAGTTCCATCGCCCATACGGCTTACCGACCCGAAACCTCTGGCTTATGTAAGATCTTCTTTAACGGCTGATCCGTGTACACCACTATTAGTCGACCCTGGAAATAGTGCCTAAGCTTCCTGTTGGCAATTATTAAGGCATAAAGCGAACTTTTTCGAGTTCGGTATCTCGATCTCTCATCCCAAGCACGTGGGCGACGTAGTATCTGAAAGCGCTTTCCTCCCTTGTCTCGTACCAATGCTGCCCCTACTGCCATCGAACTTGCAGCCAAGTATAAATATAAGGGTTTCGAAGGGATCGGTTTCATCAGTAATGGTGCCGAAGCCAGATATGTTTTGATCCCTTGGAATGCATCTTCGCATTCCAATGTCCACTGAAAACTTTTCTCATTCTTCGGTCCCTTGAGTGTGAGACCCCAGATTTTATGAATAAAGATATAAATTTCTCGAAATATTTTTTTTAATATTATGGTGTGGATTTGATATAATGTTATAGTTGTGGGTAGTATTTATAAATTTTACAAAGTATGTAAGTTGTTGTATTATATTCGATTGGTGGGGAATATCGCGTTTTAGCAGGGAATATTCGCATAACCAGTAATCATTGGTGGACCCCACAATGTAATTATTATCGGATTGAGAAAATGACAAAATATTTTTTATGAAAATAATGGCGGAGGTTTTCTGATTAATCTTCGTTGAACTACTCGATAGTAAAGAAACAACGATGTCTGGCGTGGTTGCATAATAGCATTACTTGCAGTATTGATTATTGATGCTTACGTGAGAAATCACTCGCTTATACTCAATTATTGCTATAGTAATTCTTTGATCATATCTCTCATATTATTGATTCGATTATTGTCAAGATTATACGCATTATATGTTATATTATTAAATCAATAATTGAGACAACAAAGTTATTCATATTATTAAATTGTAATATTTACAATGTCTAGAAGTTACTCGAGGAGAGGTTTGGTCACCTAATTACGCATGATAGGAGAAATCCTTATTGGAAAGCCCCTCTTTCCAGGAACAACTTTGGTTGCTAAATATTATGAGTTATAATATTAAGGATGAATAAGTTCGTGTTGATTAAAGATGAATTTGATAGTTTCATTGTGTTGGGATTATTTGTGTTAGTAGAAATCGACATTTATTCCGATGATAATTGATGTCTGGAGGTTATATTATTCAATCGGGTATTCGGGAATCTTTTCGTGTCGGAGTACTATTCACGAGTTACTATTCACGAGTTACTATTCACCCAGTTACTATTCATTCTAGTATTGTGCATTCGGGTATTTGGGTATAATATTATTCCATAAGGAGTTGTGCTAATTTTTCAGACCGTTGGTTGAATTTATATTAATAAATCAATATGGATCGTTGGTTTAAAGTTTTAATAGTGAATCAGTATGGATCGCTGTTTTAAAGTTTTAATAGTGAATCAGTATGGATCGCTGGTTTAAAGTTTTAATAGTGAATCAGTATGGACCGTTGCTTTAAGTTTTAATCTGGACCGTCCGTTTAAAAGTAAATCAATCTGGACCGTTCAGGAATTAGTTACTATTCAATCTATTCTCCAATAAATAGAAGCTCATTCCTTCATTATTTCTTACGAATTCACTGAAACTCTAGACAGAGAAATTATAGAGAGAAAGAAGAAGAGTATTCTGCTACTTCACTATTCCAGTATCCAGTTTTTTTCTAAGGTAAGTGATATTATTTGTTGTACTCATAAGGGGTGTTATTCTTTCTTATTCATGAAGAAAACTTCTGTTATTCCATTCTTTATTATTCTGTTGGAATAACCTGTATACGCGGCATACCCTATACATAACCTGTATACGCGGCATACGCTATACTTGGTGAAATCCTTATATTATTCCGTCTTTATTATTCTGTTGGAATAACCTATATATGTGACATACCTATATATATAATGCATACGTGGCATACCCTATACTTGGTGAAATCCTTATGTTATTCCATTCTTTATTATTCATTTGGAATATCACATCAATGCGTTTTTGCGGGACTGGTTAAAATCTTTTTATTATTCATTGGAATAACCCGCCTACGCCAAGTACCACACGCATGGTGAAATCCTTATGTTATTCCATTCTTTATTAATCTGTTGGAATATCCACATGCATGCGTTTCTGCCGGACGGTTTAAATATTTATTATTCTCATTGGAATAACTTTCGCTTTATGTTATCTATCACATGCCCGGTGATTTCTTTTTGTTATTCGTTCTTTATTATACTCGGTTGGTTAAAGTTTTGACTTTATACTCCATGAAATTAGTGGAATATCCTTGATATTTGCGCTTCATCCGATATCTTTTCATGGAAATATTCTTCGAGCATTCTTGAATTTTACTTTACAAAGAAAAGTATCATGTTGACAATTTGGGACGTTGTTAATTCTTGGATAAATTAATTCGTGAATTTGTTTTATTGAATTCTTATATCATTATCATCATCCTCATGTTTATATTTTTGAAAGTCATCTGTGGCCTGTAGTGCATAGATGGACTTGGTATGATTATGATGAGGGATTATTCGGTATAATCATGGCCGTAATGTTACAAATGATGTGATAAAAGTCCTCATTGGCCCGTAGTGCATTGATGGACAGTTGTTGGCATGATCATGACCATTGATGAATACACGAATATCCTTAGCCCGTAGTGCATGGATAATTTGTGGTCGTGACCCTAATGAATACCCTTGGCCGTAGTGCAGGGATGATGTGGATTATTTATTAAGCTGGGTCTCAGCGATAAAAGTGATGAAAAATGTTTTAAATCATAAAAGATAGTTGATTTAATTCTCTACTTGACTCTTTTAATGGATTGCTTATTCCTCTGCAGTTAAACTTGATGTCTATTGTATTTTATCAGTTTAACATTGTTGAAGACTAATGATGTGACACCCCCAAAATTAGGTATACATCACCCATCTTGGGTAGTCAGATACGTGGTACAGAATGTAAATACAACTTACTAATATAAGCGTCAGGTATAATACGACATAAACCGTGAGTTTGAATACAAATATTATCTACTAGATATTATACAAACTCAAAAGGAGTCCTCATTACAATTATTATCACACTATTTCACGTAATAGTGAGGACTACTAATGCTATCCTCTCGACCATTACTCCGCTCCGACACTCGTCCCAAATTTTATTCTCATTTTCAAGAGAACTGTGAAAGAAAGGGTGAGCTCAACTAGCCCAAGAAGAAATATTATGACTAAGATAATGCGTAATAAATTATCATTAGCCTTCAACAAATGTTAAACCGATAAAATATAATAAACATCAAGTTTAACTCAGAAGCGGAACAAACAATCCATTAAAAGAGTCAAGTAGAAAATAAAATCTTCTATCTTTTATGATTTAAAAGGTTTTTCATCATTTGTTATAGCCGAGACTCACTTTAATAAATATTCCACATCATCGAATCACCCCGCACTACTACGGCCAAGGATATTCTTTTAGTATCACGACCACAATTATTCATGCACTACTTAGCCAAGAATATTTGTGTATTCATTAATGGTCACGATCATGCCAACAATCGTCCATCAATGCACTACTACTAATCGAGGATTTTTACCACATCATTTGTAATATTACTGGCCATGATTACAATCAATAATCTCTCGGTCATAATCATACCAAGTCCATCTATGCACTACAAAAGCCACGTATTACTTAAAAAAAAATATAAACATGAGGATGATGACAATGATATAAGAATTCAATAAAACAAGTTCAAGAATTATTTTATCCAGAATTATTAACGCCCAAATTGTCAATATGACATCGCTTTTAGAGTAAAATTCAAGAATGATCGTAAGAATATTTCCATGAAAAGATATCGATGAAACACAAATATCAAGGATATTCTACTAATTTCATGGAGTATAGAAGTCAAAGTTTTAACCAACCGGGTATAATAAAGAATGGAATAACGAAAAGAAATCACCATGCATGCAGATTCAGACAGATAGTTATTCCAATGTAATAATAATAATGTAACTGTGTCAGTGAAATTCACAATCGACATGTGATGTTCCAATGTAATAATAAAGATGGAACTGCATCGGTGTAAAACACACAGATAGGATATTCCAACAGTAATAATAAAGACGGAACCAGTCCTGTAAAACACATGCATGTGATGTTCCAACAGAATAATAAAGAGCGGAACCAGTCCGTGTAAAACACACAAACAGGATGTTCCAACAAAATAATAATAAAGAGCGGAACCAGTCCGGTGTAAAACACATGCACGAGGATGTTCCAATGTAATAATAGAAGAATGTCACCAAGTATAGGGTAAACCACGATACAAAGTTATTCCAATGTAATAATAAGCAATGGAATAACAGCAGTTTCTTCATGAATAAGAAAGAATAACACCCCTTACATTTGGTAGGAGATTGAATATCGCAGTAGTGTAGTAACAAAATACTCTTCTTTTTCTCTCTTATTCTCTATACTTTTCTCTCTAAAGCTTGAATGAATTCGTGAAAAATAATCAAGCATTAGGCCTCTATTTATAGAAGATTTCTAGCTTAGCACCGCCATGTGAAAAGGCAAAGTGGCTGACGGACGATTTGGTGATGTGAAAAGAAAAGTGGTTCGACTATACAGAATGTGAAACGACAAGTGGTTCGTTCTTTTGTCAGAATGTGAAACGACAAGTGGTTCGACGTAATTACTGGTAAAGGTAATTACTATTGACGAAGGTAATTACTATTGACGAAGGTAAATACTATCGACGAAGAGACTCTTAGATGATGACATATGGGCCCCCATAAAATAATCAAACTTACCACAAACGCCTCATAATGCACTCTTTATATACATTAAGGATTGAATAAATATTACCACAAATCATTTTATTTTTAATCAACACATTTTAATCTTTCAACAATTATTAATCATTTATAACTTGTCATCTCAATTAATAATATAACATATTATACGATGATAATCGTGACAATAATTGAATCAATAATATAAGAGATATGACGCAAAGAATTCATGTAGCAATAATTGAGTATACTTAGTGGCTTCTCAAGTAAAGATCAATAATCAATACCGTGGTGCTACTATACAACTACGCCAGACATCGTACATTTTTTACTACTAGGGTAGTTCAACAGCTTTAACGGTAACACCTCCGCCGTTATTTTTATAGAAAGATAATTTTGTCGCTTTTTAACTACGATAACACTTCCGTTAATGGGGTCCATTAATGATTGAGAAAGTCGCATTTAATATTCCCACACAAAAAGAATATTCCCCACCAAACTAATATTTTATAACAACTTTGCTTACTTTGAAAAATTTATAAATATTACCCACAACTATAACAT
The DNA here is from genome assembly GCA_020205615.1 of Panax quinquefolius. Classification (NCBI taxonomy): domain Eukaryota; kingdom Viridiplantae; phylum Streptophyta; class Magnoliopsida; order Apiales; family Araliaceae; genus Panax; species Panax quinquefolius. The sequence continues at coordinate 31,914,616 of CM035161.1, read as the reverse complement.
TATATCAAATTTATTCCATAATATTCAAAAATAATATTTATAGAAAATTCATCTTTATTTATAAAAGTTGGGGTCTTACAACCTCCCTTCTTATGAAATTTCGCCCTCGAAATTAGGGTACGACTGGTATGTCAAGAGGTAAGGATACCTTGATTTCATTTCGATTCTAACTCCCAAGTCATTTCCTCAACATCGTGGTTCCTCCACATTACTTTGACTTGAGGTATAACCTCGAGCGTAGAATATGTTCCTTCTTATCCAAGATTTGAACAGAACCTCTTCATACGCCAAATCTTCCGCTATTTCATCCGATTCTAACTCAAAATGTGGTTCGGGTCTTTCACATATTTACGTAATATGGATATGTGAAAACGTTATGAACACGTAGATATACTTAGCGGTAGAAGCAGTCTATAGGCCACAATTCCTACTCGATCGAGGATTAAAATGGACCGATGAATCGAGGATTAAGTTTTCCTCTCTTTCAAAATCTTGTAACTCCTTTCCATGGAGCAACTCTTAACAACACATGATCTCCTATATCGAATTCCACGCCCTTTCGATGAAGATCAAGATAACTCTTTATCGATTTTGTGAGGTTTTTTATACGTTGTCGGATCGTTTGAATCTTTTCCGTAGTCATACGCATTCAACTCCCCGGTCCCAACAACGTTGCTTCACCCACCTCATCCCAAAGATATTGGAGAACGACACTTTCTTCCATACAACGCTTTGAATGGAGCCATGCCAATACTTGCTTGATAATCGTTGTCAGAGGAAAACTCCACCAATGGTAAGAACTTGTCCCAACTCCCTTGAAATCAAGGACACGTAGTCTTAATAGATCTTCAAGAGTTTGAATAGTCCTCTCCAACCGTCCGTCCGTCTCGAGGATGATATGCCAAGCTAAATCGTAAGTCTATGCCCATAGCTTTTTGCAAACCAACCCAAAATCGTGAAGTGAATCTTGGGTCTCGATCGTAAACTATGGATACCTAAGATACCATGCGCAGTCTTACAATCTCGTTTATGTACATACGAGCAAGACGCTCAAGTGTATAAGTTTCTCAGATCGGTAAGAAATGAGCAGACTTGGTCAATCTATCAACAATGACCCAAATCGCATCAATGCCTCGAGAAACCTTAGGAAGACCCCAGAATCTAAATCCATGGTAATGTGCTCCCACTTCCATTCCGGAATTTCAAGTGGTTGCAATGGACCTTTTGGTACTTGATGCTCCGCTTTAACTCTTCGTTGACAAGTTAGACACCTTGAGATAAACAAAGCGCTATCTCTCTCTTCATATTGCTCCACCAAAATGTATGATTTAATATCATGATACATTTCGGTACTCCTGTGATGGATTGCAAATGGTGTGTGTCAGGCGCTCCATCATGATATTATACTTTAAATCGTGGTCGTTAGAACACAAAGTCCGGAGTTGACTTGAAGTATTCCTTCTTCATCGATTCTTGCTTCCCAGATAAGACCTTCTTGCACTTTCTTCCTCATACGCATCACCTCCGTGTCCAGTAGCTCGAGCAGCCTTTAACTTTATCGATTAAAGTCGGTTCTACTCAGATACTCGCTATCATCACACGCGCCCCTCGAGTCTTTAACTCTATCTCCATCCTTTGCAAGTCACACAAAATGGGCCTTTGCGTTGACAATATCGCACTCAGATTTGCATATGATGTTTTTTCTACTCAATGCGCCGCCTACCACGCTCGCTTTTCCGAGGATGGTATTGGATGGTATGATCATTATATTTCAACGATTCAAGCCAACGTCGTTGTCGCATGTTGAGTTCCTTTTGAGTGAAGAAATATTTGAGGCTTTTATGATCCGTAAAGATCTCCACTTTCTCCCCATACAAGTAATGCCTCCAAATTTTAAGTAAAGATAACAAATGCTAACTCTAGATCATGAGTAGGATATTTCCTCTCATATTCTTTGAGTTGTCGTGAGGCATAGGCTATAACTTTTCCATGTTGCATGAGAACACATCCCAACCCTTTGCTCAAGCATCATTGTAGATGACAAATCCTCCGAGCGGATGGTATTGTCGTAACAGTCTTTAAATAAGTCTCCTCTCGAGTTCTTGAAAACTCCTCTCACATTCTTTGCTCCAATCGAACTTTGTATCTTTCCGAGTCAATTGAGTCGATGGAGTAGCGATTCGAGAAAATCCTTCCACGAATCTCCGATAATAACCAATTTAAACCGAGAAAGCTACGACTTTATTCATCGATTTAGGTTGTTCCCGGCTTTGAATAGCTTCAATCTTTCTTTGGGTCAACAGATATTCCATGACTTGATACCACGTGCCCAAGGAATGCTACTTCTTCGCCGTAACTCGCATTTCTTCAACTTGGCATAAAGCTTATATTCACGAAGCTTTTGGAGTGTCACCTCAAGTGTTGCTCATGATCTTCACGCCTTTTGGAATAAATAAGGATGTCATCAATAAAGACGACCACAAAGTGATCTAAATATTCCTGAATACTCGGTTCATCATATCCATGAAGGCGTTAGGAGCATTAGTCAATCCAAAGGACATGACTAGAATTCATAATGCCCGCATCGAAGTTTCGGAAAGCCGTCTTTGGAATGTCACGGTTCTAATCTTCAATTGGTGATATCCTAACGTAAGATCTATCTTTGAAAAGAATTTGGCTCCTCAGAATCGGGTCAAACAGTCATCAATACGTGGCAATGGATACCTATTTTGATGGTGACATGATTCAACTCCCGATAATCAATACAAAGTCGATACTCCCATCTTTCTTCTTCACGAATGTAACAGAACACCCCAAGGAGAAGTACTAGGACTTAATAAAGCCAATGTCTAACAATTCCTCGCATTGGGTCTTTAACTCTCGAAGTTCAATAGAGCCATTCGACATGGGGCTTTGGAAATAGGTTTTGTCTACGGGTTCAAGGTCGATACAAAATTCAATTTCACGCCTCGGGGTAGGCCAGAAGTTCTTCTGGGAATACGTCAGAAATTTATTAACAATAGAAATATCCTTCAAAACCGACGTATTTTTGTTTAAATCATGATACGAGCTAAGAAAGCTCGACATCCGCTTTTTCAATAAACGAATAGCTTTTATGGCTTGAGATGACCGTGATTGATTTTAATGGTTTGGTCGTTTGAATTTGCATAATAGGTTGATTAGGAATATGAAAGCTAACAACCTTATTTAAAACAATCAATTTTTGCATAATAAGTAGTTAACCAATCAATCCCTAGAATCACGTCAAATGCAAGTATTTTAATGAAATAAGATCGACGGGTAATGTGAGGGTACCGATTTGAACCAAACAAGACTTATAAAGCAATGGATGTAATGAAGGTTTCTCCCAAACGGAGTTTCCACAGATAAGTCAAAGTCTAATTTCTCCGAGTCAAATTTAATCGATGAGCGCAAGTAGGAGAAATAAAAGAATGGGTAGAACCCCAGATCAAATAAAGTATAGAATTCATTAGAGTTTATGATAAGCTTACCCATGATGACCTCATTCGGATTCCTTGCTCTTTGGGAGGTCACAACAAACGCCTCCTCAGACTAACCTGGTTTTGACTTTTTCGGGGACGGCCTTTGGTGCCTCCATCCTAGTCGAATTTGTCTTGATGGAAACGAAAAAATCGAGCTAAGTGACCTTCTCTTCCACAATTATAACATGCTTTTGACAAGATAGCGCAATTCGGACTAATGTGTCCTCTCCTCCGCATTTGAAGCATATGATAGGTGGTCTTTCTCCTTCCTTAACAACGGTCTTTGGTGTCGACGTCTTTCCATCATTGTTGAATCTCTGCTTTCTTGAAATGTCCATTCTTATTGTTTTGGCCTCGATTACCACCAAGTGGTTACCATACGTGGCCCGTTGATTCCCTCCACGCTTGTTGTCACCGCTTGATGACTACTCACCGGTATTATAATTTTGCATTTACCGCTTCTCTTTTAGTCAACGTTGACTCGTTATCACGTTACACTAATCGAGCCCTATTTACAACATCCGAATAGAAACACGTTTATGAGAAATAAGATGTTGACGTATCTCCGACTTCAAACCTCTTAAAAACATTCGCGCCATTCTCTCTTCATTATCCACCAAGTGGGACGAACCGTGATAACTCCGCAAATTTTGCCTCGTATTGCGACACTGGCCATATTGTTTTGTTCCAACTTAATAAACTCCACCTCCTTCATGTGGGTAATACTCGTGAAAGTATTTGTCGTTGATGACTCCCGAACTTCTCCCAAGATATCTTCAAGACAAAGAAGTTGAGTACGCGTTTACCGATTCCCACCAAGAATCGCCTCCGCCGCAACATAAAGGCGGCGATAGGAACCTTTTGCTCTGAGCATCCCAAGACATCAAATATCTTGGTAACTGTTTTATCCATGCTTCCGCCAAGTGGTTTTGCTCTCCCTTAAACTCCGGTGGTCCCAGTTCCTTGAATTGTTTAAGCGGTGACCGCCGAGAGTTTTTCGTGTTTCCACCTACGCTTTTGGATGTGAGTCGCTCTCATCATTGTTACATAAATCGCATAAAGCCTCCGAACATTTGATCATTCATCATTTGGTCAAGGTTGTTGTTTGCATGAGGATTGTCGCCTTCGATGCACATTATCCGATTATTGATATGTGGTGAATCAACGATCGCGCCACGCTCCATCAAGGTGCTATTCTCAACATTCTCGGATGTCATTTTCGACATCGACACAAAACAAAAGGTTAATTGACATGTAACAAATTATCCCTATCTTCCGACCAACCAATAAAATAAAGACATAAACTTAGGTAGGTCATACTAGCGAAGGTATTCCCTGCTCTCCCTCCTAGTTCTATTCTCACATCTTAGCCAGGATCATATCCTTAAGCTCTAATACCAACCGTGACGCCCCAAAATTAGGTATACATCACCCATCTTGGGTAGTCGATACATGGTATGTAATTTAAATACAACTTACTAATATAACTGTCGTAGTATAATACGACATAAATCGTGAGTTTGAATACAAATATTATCTACTAGATATTATACAAACTCAAAAGGAGTCCTCATTACAATTATTATCACACTATTTCACGAATAGTGAGGACTACTAATGCTATCCTCTCGGACCATTACTCCGGTTCCTCGACTCGTCCCAAATTTATATTCTCATTTTCAAGAGAACAAAGGAAAGAAAGGGTGAGCTCAACTAGCCCCAAGAAGAAATATTATGACTAAGATAATGCGTAATAAATTATCATTAGCCTTCAACAAATGTTAAACTGATAAAATATAATAAACATCAAGTTTAACTGCAGTGGAACAAGCAATCCATTAAAAGAGTCGAGTAGAATATAAAATCTACTATCTTTAATGATTTAAAAGGTTTTTCATCACTGTTATAGCTGAGACTTAGCTTTAATAAATATTCCACATCATCGAATCACCCCTGCACTACGGCCAAGGATATTCTTTAGTATCACGACCACAATTATTCATGCACTACGGGCCAAGAATATTTGTGTATTCATTAATGGTCATGATCATGCCAACAATCGTCCATCAATGCACTACTACCATCGAGGATTTTTACCACATCATTTGTAACATTACTACCATGATTACAATCGAATAATCTCTCGTCATAATCATACCAAGTCCATCTATGCACTACACGTGCCACATATGACTGACTTAAAAAAAATATAAACATGAGGATGATGACAATGATATAAGAATTCAATAAAACAAGTTCAAGAATTATTTTATCCAGAATTATTAACGCCCAAATTGTCAATATGATAATCTTGTTTTGTAGAGTAAAATTCAAGAATGATCGGAAGAATATTTCCATGAAAAGATATTGGATGAAACGCAAATATCAAGGATATTCTACTAATTTCATGGAGTATAAGTCAAAGTTTTAACCAACCTGGGTATAATAAGGAATGGAATAACGAAAAGAAATCACCATGCATGCAGATTAAAGATGCATAAAAGTTATTCCAATGTAATAATAATAATAATGAGTAACCTGTGTCGTGAAATTCACACCCAATGTGATGTTCCAACAGTAATAATAAAGATGGAACGAGTGCATCCTGTAAAACACACGATAGGATATTCCAATGTAATAATAAAGGCGGAACCAGTCCGGTAAAAACACATGCATGTGATGTTCCAACAGAATAATAAAGATTTTAACCAGTCCGGTGTAAACACATGCATGTGATGTTCCAACAAAATAATAATAAAGAGCGGAACCAGTCCTGTAAAACACATGCATGTGATGTTCCAAATGTAATAATAGAAGAATGTCACCAAGTATAGGGTAAACCACGATTATACTGATTATTCCAATGTAATAATAAGCAATGGAATAACAACAGCTTCTCTTCATGAATAAGAAAGAATAACACCCTTACATTTGGTAGGAGATTGAATACTCGCAGAGTAGTGTAGTAACAAAATACTCTTCTTCTTTCTCTTATTCTCTCTATACTTTTCTCTCTAAAGCTTGAATGAATTCGTGAAAATAATCAAGCATTAGGCCTCTATTTATAGAAGATTTCTAGCTTAAGACCGCCATGTGAAAAGGCAAGTGGCTTCGACGACCGGTGATGTGAAAAGAAAAGTGGTTCGACCTTTGTAATGTGAAACGACAAGTGGTTCGGACGCTTTGTAATGTGAAACGACAAGTGGTTCGACGCTTTGGTAAAGGTAATTACTATCGACGAAGGTAATTACTATCGACGAAGGTAAATATTATCGATTGAAGAGACTCTTAGATGATGACATATGGGCCCCCCATAAAATAATCAAACTTACCACAAACGCCTCATATAATGAGACTCTTTATATACATTAAGGATTGAATAAATATTACCACAAATCATTTTATTTTTAATCAACACATTTTTAATCTTTCAACAATTATTAATCATTTATAACTTGTCGTCTCAATTAATAATATAACATATTATACGTGAGATAATCTTTGACAATAATTGAATCAATAATATAAGAGATATGATGCAAAGAATTATCGTGAGCAATAATTGAGTATAGCTAAGTGAGCTTCTCATGACGCCCCCAAAATTAGGTATACGTCACCCATCTTGGGTCGCCACTTACATGGTACATAAATTCAAATACAACTTATTAACCTAACTGCAGGTACAACAATACGACATAAACCGTGAGTTTGAATACATATATTGTCTACTAGATATTATACAAACTCAAAAGGAGTCCTCATTACAACTATTATCACACTATTTCATTGTAATAGTGAGGACTACTAATGCTATCCTCGGACCATTACTCCGTTCCTCGACTCGTCCCGCCTATGTTCTCATTTCTCAAGAGAACAAAGAAAGAAAGGGTGAGCTCAACTAGCCCAAGAAGAAATATTATGACTAAGATAATGCGAATAAATTATCATTAGCCTTCAACAGTGTTAAACCGATAAAATATAATAGACAACCGCTTTTAGCTCGAATGAATATGCAATCCATTAAAAGAGTCAAGTAGAGAATAAAGTCTACTATCTTTTAGGTTTTAAAAGGTTTTCATCAATTTTTATCATTTGAGACTCAAATTTTAATAAATAAACCACCACATCTAATTATCCCCGTATTCACTGGCCAAGGATTTTCATCAAATTATCAATGGTCATGACTATACCGAATCACCCCCGGTCATAATCATACCAAAAACTATCCATCAACGCATTACATGCCACCGAGGACTTTTGTCACATCATTTATATCAAGTCATGATTATACCGAATGATCCTCGGTCATAATCATACTAAGTTCATCTATGCACGTAAGCCAAAGATAACATAATATAACATGAGGATGATGACAATGACATAATAATTCAATAAAACAAGTTCAAGAATTATTTAATCCATGAATTATTAACGCCCAAATTGTCAACATAATCTTTGCTTTCAGAGAGTAAAATTCAAGAATGATCAAGAATATTTCCGTGAAAGATATCGATGAAACGCAAATATCAAGGATATTCTACTAATTTCATGGAGTATAGAAGTCAAAGTTTTAACCAACTGGGTATAATAAAGAATGGAATAACAAAAGAAATCACCATGCATGCGGTACTTCAGATGTATGGCGAGTTATTCCAATGTAATAATAATAACTTAACTGTGTCGGTGAAATTCACAACCCATGGATGTTCCAATGTAATAATAAAGATGGAAACTGCATCCTGTAAAACACATGATAGGATATTCCAACAGAATGATAAAGAGCGAACCAGTCCTGTAAAACACATGCAGACAGGATGTTCCAATGTAATAATAATAAAGATTTTAACCAGTCCGGTGTAAAACACATGTATGTGATGTTCCAATGTAATAATAGAAGAATGTCACCAAGTATAGGTTAAACCACAGATACAAAAGTTATTCCAATGTAATAATAAGCAATGGAATAATATAAGGATTTCACCAAGTATAGGTATGCCGCATGTATACAAAGTTATGTATAGGGTATGCCACTTTTACAAAAGTTATTCTAATGTAATAATAGTGAATGGAATAATGAAGTTCTCTTCAAGAAGAAAGAATAACACCCTCACCGTAAAAGAACTGAATATGAAGTAGTGAAGTAAAGAATACTCTTCTTCTTTCTATAATTTTTCTCTATAGCTTCTCTCTATAATTTCTCTCTCAGAGTTTCAATGAATTCGTAAGAAAATAATGAAGGAATGAGCTTCTATTTATAGGAAAATGGAATGCATAGTAATTAATCCATGAACAAATCTGCATTGATTTACTTTAATCGACGGTCCATATTTAAAGAAAAATCTTTTAAATAAAATATAATATATTCTATTTATATAAAAACATTTTACTATGCAAACACTATGCAATACTATGCAAAAACACTATGCAAAATACTACGCAACACTATGCATAATAAAATATAATATATTCTATTTATGTAATAACTTTAATAAAGTATTCTATTTTTATATAAAGATGTTTCGCATTTTATTACGTTAATAATACTAATAAAACAAAACGCCATTATCGCTATAATAATTCATATTATTAATCGACAATAATGGAATCAAACCTGAGTGACTTCTCACATAAGGCATCAATAATCAATACTGCGCTACTATGCAACCACACGACATTATACTTTTACTACCGAGTAGTTCAACAAGATCAACCAGTAAAACTTCCGCCGTTATTTTAATAAAATATATTTTGTCGTTTTCTCAATCCGACAATAATTTCATTAGGGTCCACCAATGATTGAGTAGTTGTATTTAATATTCCCTCGCTAAACCGAATATTCCCCGACCAATCGAATATAATATAACCACTTGCATACTTTACAAAATTTATAAATACTACCCACAACTATAATATTATCTTAAATTCACACCATAATATAAAAAAATTATTTCGACAAAATTTAAATCTTTATTGATAAAATCTGGGTCTCACATCTCACGTGAAGCATCAATAATCAATACCGTAATACTTACTATACAACTACGCCAGTATTCGTACTTTTTTACTAGGGTAGTTCAACAATTTTAACAGTAACACCTCCATAGTTATTTTTATAGAAAGATAATTTTGTCGCTTTTCTAACTACTTACAACACTTCCGCTGTGGGGTCCACTAATGATTGAGCCGTCGTGCATTAAGTAGTCCCCCAAAATAGGTATACATCAATTTGATTCGAGTCAATACAAAATAGGTATACATCACTCATTACAACTTTATTATTATTAACAAGAAATCGTGAGTTTGAATACAAATATTATCTTCTAGACAATATCTATACTCAAATAAATCCTCATCACATTTATTGATACATTATTTTTACAAAAATGGTGAGGACTACTAAACAACTCTCTCTAGAACCTTCATTCCATACCCCGACTGCACTCGCTATATTCTCGCCTCCCGAGAAGAAAAATGGAACAAAAGGAAAAGGGTGAGCTCAACTAGCCCAAGAAGAATATTATGACTAAGATAATATACAACAAATTATCGTTAGTCTTCAACAGGAAAAATCTAATAGAATACAATAGACAACAAGTTTTAAATCAATATTCGCAATGAAATAATAATTCATTAGAAGAGTTAAGTAGAGAATGCAAACTACTATCTTCTATGTATGAATTTAAAAGTTCATCGCTCATCTTTTATCCTCGTAACATCAATCAATATATATCTCGAATCAAATATTCATCTTTGCACATGTGCCAAAGATATTCATCACTTGGTCATGTTCATCTAAACACTGCTCATCTTGCACCACGGCCAAAGATATTTATCGTAAATCATTCATCTTTGCACTATAAAAGCCAAAGATATTCAATAATATCATCATTTAAGATCGAGGATGATGAAAATATTTTTAAAGAAACGAATCCAAAGGAAACAAAATGACAAGGATTAAGGATTAAGGATTCAGATTTTGTTTTATCCATGTCCAAAAATACCTCAAAAATAATCATAGTGGTGTAAAATTCAAGAATGATCAAAACATGGATACAATCAAAGCTAGTATCCATAATAGATATTTTGGACGAAAAAGGAAAATTTAATTGAATAGGTCGATTCGTGAATAAGTGTCAGATACGTGAATAAGGTCAGATACGTGAATAAGAACTCGACACACAAAAGTTCCAAATTTGATTAAAATTTTAGATCAATACTTCAAAGATAATGATATTGAAGAAATAATATCATTTTAAAAAAAATAATATATCCTTACCTCGAAAGATCAAGATTTCTAAATTAAACACCTGGATATAAAGCTATGACTTGAACTTGCAATCAGATATAGCAATACTCAAAATATACTCAAAATACTCACAAGAATACGCCGATAATATAGAGAGAGAAAACTTCAGCTTTCGTGTAATTTTCAATTCTAACCTAAGCACCCTATTTATAGGAAAATGCTTAGTAACACCAAAGTAAAAAATAAAATATAAAATATATATATATATATATATATCAAAATTCCTACGCCACTTTGAAATCTGATTTCAATTTCAATAAGCACATGCCACCTTCTAGAAAAAGTAAAAAAAACGTTTTTCTAATTTAAAATAATTTAAACTTCCAAAATCAATTATTTTGAGCTTCCGAAACTTCAATAATTCACAATAAATAGCCTTTTTTGTCGTAAAATTCAAAACTCGCGAATTTTTATAGGAAATTCAATTTCTACAACTTTACGTAAGAAAGTTTTTCAAATTCCAAATGTAAATTGACCAAATCCACAAACAAGCGATTTTTTTAAAGCTATAATCAAATTTCAACCAAGAAATGGGGTCCACCGACACATAAAACATGCTTTAAATATTTTGTAACAAAAATACTCCTCCTCCACATATATACTCATATATCCCACATTCATCGTAAAAATATCATCATTATTATATTATTAAAATATAATAATATATTTAAATGAATTATTTTATCGTAAAAGATAAAATTTCAATTTTCAACAATTGTCACATTAAAAATTTTTCCATCTATATCCACATAAAATCAATATTTTCCTCATCATATGAATCAATAATTAATTATTCACAAATAATATTACATGTAATCACAATATCGACAACTGTGTAGCTTCCTGTGAAAAGAGGGGCTTTCCAATAAGAATTTCTCCTCATCGGGCGCCGCAATTAGGTGACCAAACCTCTCTTAGATGTAACTTTCTAGACATTGCCAATAATGTTATCTAATAATATTATTCAGATAATATGAATTATTGCTTCGATAATGAAAAAAATCGTGTGTAATGACAATTATCAAACAACAAGAATATAAAATATCAACAACGCAAAGAATTATTAAATCAATAAAATAAAATACTAAACAAGAATTATCGTAACCATTATCGAGTAGTGCCCTTCACGTAAGAATCAATAATTGGTGCAATACCGCAGCTACCGTGTGTTAACCATTTAGTATTTTAACAAGATTAATTCAGAATAACTACGCCATTATTTTTAAACAACTTATATTTGTCGTTTTCTTCATCCAATCGCTTTCCGTTATGGGGCCCATACATGGTCGCTACTCGTCGCATTTAATATTCCCCGACAAGTATTTAATATTCCACCACCAAACTAATATTCCCCGACAACAATGAATATTTTATAACCACTTGCTTATTTTGAAATATTTATGATTTTACCCATAACTATCCACATTAATCAAATCAACCCTTACTATTTCAAAATAATAAATAGAGAAAATTAAATTTCATTAATAATAAGTTGGGGTCTTACAACCTCCCTCCTTATGAAATTTCGTCCTCTAAATCGACGACGACGCGACTCGGTGTTTCAAAAGGTGAGGATACCTCGCTTTCATTTCCGCTTTCCAATTCCTGTGTCATTTCCTCTATAAAGATGATTCCTCCACAAAACTTTAACTTGTGGTACGACCTTTTCAGCAGTAGGGACATGCTCCTTCCTATCCAAGATCTTGACAGTACCTCCTCACACGTTAAGTCTTCTGGCTATCTCGTCCGGGTTCTAACTCTATAACGTGGTTCGGTCTTTCACATATTTATTTAAGTATGAGATATGTGAAACACATTATGAACACGAGACATACCTGAGGTAACGCGAGTCTATAGCTACATTTCCTACTCGGTCAAGAATTTGAAATGGACCAATAAATCGTGGATCGAGCTTTTCTCTCTTCCCAAATCTTGTAACTCCCTTCCATGAGCAAACTCAACAACAATACATGATCCCCTATACTAAATTCCACGCCCTTTCGATGAAGATCCGCATAACTCTTTTGTCGATCTTGTGCCGCTTTGTATACGCTGCTTGTCGAATCATTTGGATCTTTTCCGTAGTCATACGCATTCAACTCGGGTCCCAACAATGTTGCTTCACCCACCTCATCCCAACATATGGAGAGCGACATTTTCGGCCCATATAATGCTTCAATGGAGCCACACCTATACTTGCTCGATAACTGCTTGTTGTAGGAGAATTCCACCAATGGTAAATACTTATCCTAATCGCCTTGAAGTCAGGACACAGTAGTCTTAATAGATCTTCAAGAGTTTGAATAGTCCTCTCGATTGTCTCCGTCTGCTTGAGGATGGTATGTCAAATCAATCGTAAACTGCGCTCATAGCTTTTTTGCAAGCTAACCCAAAATCTTGAAGTGAATCTTGGGTCACGATCCCAAACTATGGATACGGCATGCCATGCAACCTCACAATCTCATTTATATATATACTAGCAAGACGCTCAAGGAATAAGTCTCCAGATCGGCAAGAAATGAGCAGACTTGGTTAATCTATCAACAATAACCCAAATAAGATTGATGCCTTGAGAAACCGTAGGAAGACCCAGAACTAAATCCATGGTAATGTGTTCCCACTTCCATTTCGGAATCTCAAGTGGTTGCAACGGACCCTTAGGTACTAGATGTTCCGCCTTTACACGCTGACAAGTTAAACACATCGAGATAAACTTTGCAATCTCTCTTCATATTGTTCCACCAAAATGTATGTCAAGATCACGATACATTTTGGTACTTCCAGATGGATTGCAAATGGTGTATTGTGTGCCTCCATCATAATCTTGTACTTCAAATCGAGTCGTTAGGACACAAAGTCCGGAGTGGACTCAAGTATTCTTCTTCATCAATTCTCGCTCGAATAAGCACCTTCAGTACTTTCTTCTTCATACGATCGCCTCCCGGCCTGGCTTCGAGCAACCTTAACTTTTTCTATTAAAGTTGGCTCTATGCGATACTTGACATCATCGCACTCATTCCTCAAGATATGATCTTCTACTCAACGCGCCACCTACCACGCTCGCTTTTCCGTGATGGTATCAATAGTGTGGTCGTAGTCTTCAATAGCTCGAGCCAACGTCGCCGCCGATGTTCGAGTTCTTTTGAGTGAAGAAATATTTAAGGCTTTTATGGTCTGAATATATCTCCACTTTCTCCCCATATAGATAGTGCTCCATATCTTTAAATGAAAACGATCGGGCCGCTAACTCTAGATCATGAGTAGGATAATTTCTCTCATATTCTTTAAGTTGTCGCGAGGCATAGGCTATGACTTTCCCACGCTGCATGAGAACACATCCTAACCCTTTTCCCAAGCATCGTCAGAGATAACAAATCCATCCGAACCAGATGGTATTGTTAGAACAGTGCCAAATAAGTCTCCTCTTAAGCTCTTGGAAACTCTTCTCGATTCTTCGCTCCAAACGAATTTTGTATCCTTCCGAAGTTAGTCAAGTTAATGGAGTAGCGATTCGAGAAAACCTTCCACTTAATCTCCGATAATAACCCAAACCAGCCCAAAAACTACGATTTCACCACCGACTTTTATTGTTCTAACTTTCAGATTGCTTCAATCTTCACGGATCAACAGATACTCCATGTTTCGACACCACGCGCCCAAGGAATGCTACTTCCTCAAGCCGTAACTCGCATTTCTTCAACTTGGCATAAAGCTTGTTTTCACGAAGCCTTTGGAGTACCAAATTTCAAATGGTGCTCATGATCTTCACGACTTTTGGAATATACGAGGATGTCATCAATAAAGACAACAACGAATCGATCCAAATATTCCTTGAATACTCTGATTCATCATATCCATGAAAGTCGCAGGAGCATTAGTCAATCCAAAAGACATGACTAAGAATTCATAATGCCCGCATCGAAGTTCTAAAGGCGCCTTTGAATATCCTCAATTCTAATCTTCACCGATGATATCCGTAACTAAGATCGATCTTTGAAAAAAATTGTGCCCTCAGAATCGGTCAAACAAGTCATCAATACGAGGTAGAGGATACCTATTCTTGATGGTGACATGGTTCAATTCCCGATAGTCAATATAAAGTCGATACTCCCGCCTTTTCTTCTTTACTTAATAAAACAGAGCACCCCAAGGAGATGTACTCAGATTTAATGAAACCGATGTCCAACAATTCTTCGTAGTTGGACCTTTAACTCCTCAAGTTCAATAGAGCCATTCGATATGGGGTTTTAGAAATGGGCTTTGTACAAAGTTCAAGATCAATAAAGAATTCAACTTCACGCTCGGGGGGTAACGGAAGTTCTTCAGAAATACGCCAGAAAGTCAATAACAAACAAGAATATTATTCAATTTGACGTGTCTTTATTCAAATCCATAACATGGGCTAAGAAAGCTTGACATCCGCTTTTCAATAAACTAATAGCTTTTATGATTAGATATGATGTTGATTGATTTTAATGGTTTAGTTGTTGAATTGCACAACAGTCAAGTCAAGTTAGAATATGAAAACTAACAACCTTATTAAAACAATCAATTTTGGCATGATGAGTAGTTAACCAATCAATCCCTAAAATCACATCAAAAGCAAGTATCTTTAAAGAGATAAGGTCAATAGGTAAGGTGATGGTGCCAACTTGAATCAAACAAGATTTATAAACAAAGTGGATGTGATGAAAGTTTCTCCTAACTGAGTTTCCACAGATAGGTCAAAGTCTAATTTCTCCTGAGTCAAGTTTAAACGCTGAGCACAAGCAGTAGAGAGATAAATGAATGGGTAGCACCAGATCAAGTAAGGTATAAACTTCGCAAGAATTTATAAATAGCTTACCCGTGATCACCTCGCTTGGGTTCCTCGATTTTGACCAACCACAACAAACGCTTCTTCCCAGAACCGCTGACTTTGACTTTTCTCGGGATAATTTTTGAGTCACCGTCCCTCACCGAACTAGGTTTCGCCATCCGCATAATCTCGAGCGATATGTCCTTCCTTTCCACAATTATAGCATACCTTGAACTGTTAGGGCGCTTTGATCGAGATATGTCCCCTTTTCCGTGATTTATAAAAGATACGACCGGTGGTCGTTTCTCCTCCTTAGAACCAGCTTGTCACGCAAGACCGCTGCCTTTTCACATGGTCGTTATTAAATCTCCTCTTTTAAAATCTCCTCCCGACTCGCTTCTTCTATTTTCATGGCCATGATTACCACCCGAGTGGTTACCATTTTTGTCCGCTCTTTTCTTTCTCCGCCGGTTATCGTTGTTTTGTTGATCGCTATCTCCCAGATGATCCTCGATCAGGGTCCTCGGTTGACCGTATCGTTATCTCGCCTAATAATCGAGCCTTGTTTACAACATCCTAATAGAGAGAAAATTTATGAGAAATGAGATATTGTCGTATACGGCGGGTTTCAAACCTCTCGTAAACATCCGCGCCATAACGCTCCTCATTCTCCACCAAATGAGGTGCAAACCTCGATAACTCGCAAACTTTGCCTCGCATCGAGACACCGCCATGTTTTTTTGTTCTAACTGATGAACTCCACTTCCTTCATACGATTTAACACTTTCGTGAAAGTATTTGTCATTAAATAGTTTCAAACGCTCCCAAGACATGCCGAAAAGGGCCGATGGGTACGCTTCACGCATCTCCCACCAAGAGTCCGCTTTCGCCATTTTAACATAAAGGTGGCGAATGGAACCTTCGTTCTCCTCCGCATCCCAAGACATCGAATATCTTGGTAATTTGTTTGACCCATGTTTCCGCCATGATCGGATCCGCTTTCCTTAAATTCGTGGTCCCAACTTTCGAATCGTTGGTCGGACAACCCGTGAATTGCTATCATTTTCTCCTCAGATTTTGAACACGAAGTCTCCTCGTCTCGATTTTGCATGAACGCAAAAAGCTTCTAAACATCCCCTCGCTCATCATCTCGCTTCAGCTGGTGTTGTTCACGGGAGGAACATTGCCACTGCTGCACGCTCTCCTCGCAGAGTACAAAGGCTCTCCACTGGCCTCATTTCCATTGTTATTAATATTCTCTCAACGACATTCTCAAACACCGCCATAAAACAAGGGTTAATTAAGGAAATCAATATATCACATAATATCCCTATATATCGACCAACTAACAAATAAGCTTAGTAGACACACTAATAAGGATTTACTCGCCTCTCCCTCCTAGTTCTATTCCCGATCTCCGCCAGAGATCATATCCCTAAGCTCGATACCAACCGTGACGCCCCAAAATAGGTATACATCACCCATTTCGAAGTCACAATACATGGTATGTAAACAACTACAACTTTATTATTACAACAAGAAACTGTGAGTTTGAATACAAATATTATCTTCTAGACAATATCTATACTCAAATAAATCCTCATCACATTTATTGATACATTATTTTACAAAAATGGTGAGGACTACTAAACAACTCTCTAGAACCTTCATTCCATACCCCACTGCACTCGCTATATTCTCGCCTCCCGAGAAGAAAAATGGAACAAAAAGAAAAAGGGTGAGCTCAACTAGCCCAAGAAGAATAATATTATGACTAAGATAATATACAACAAATTATCGTTAGTCTTCAACAGGAAAAATCTAATGTAATACAATAGACAACAAGTTTTAAATCAATATTCGCAAATGAAATAATAATTCATTAGAAGAGTTAAGTAGAGAATGCAAACTACTATCTTCTATGTATGAATTTAAAAGTTCATCGCTCATCTTTTATCCCTCGTAACATCAATCAATATATATCCGAATCAAATATTCATTTGCACTATGTGCCAAAGATATTCATCACTGGGTCATGTTCATCTAAACACTGCTCATCTTTGCACTACGGCCAAAGATATTTATCGAAATCATTCATCTTTGCACTATGTGCCAAAGATATTCAATAATATCATCATTTAAGACCGAGGATGATGAAAAATATTTTTAAAGAAACGAATCCAAAGGAAACAAAATGACAAGGATTAAGGATTAAGGATTCGTGACTTTGTTTTATCCATGTCCAAAAATACCTCAAAAATAATCATAGTGGTGTAAAATTCAAGAATGATCAAAACATGGATACAATCAAAGCTAGTATCCATAATAGATATTTTGATTTAAAAAAAAAAATTTAATTTTTCGATGAATAAGGTCAGATTCGTGAATAAGTGTCAGATACGTGAATAAAGTCAGATACACGTGAATAAGAACTCTACACAAAAAGTTCCAAATTTGATTAAAAGTTTAGATCAATATTTCCAAGATAATGATATTGAAGAAATAATATCATTTTTAAAAAAAAAATAATATTCCTTACCTCGAAAGATCAAGATTTCTAATTTAAACACCTGATATAAAGCTATGACTTGAACTTAACCAGATAGCAATACTCAAAATATACTCAAAATACTCACAAGAATACGCCGATAATATAGAGAGAGAAAACTTCATTTTCGGTGTAATTTTCAATTCTAACCCAAGACCCTATTTATAGAAAATGCTTGTAACACCAAAAAGTAAAATTTAATAAAATATAATATATATATATATATATATCAAAATTCCTACGCCCACTCTTGAAATCTGATTTCAAATTCTTCAATAAGCATATGCCACCTTCTAGAAAAAGTAAGAAAAACGTTTTTCTAATTTAAAATAATTTAAACTTCCAAAATCAATTATTTTGAGCTTCTAACTTCAATAATTCACAATAAATAGCCCTTTGTCGTAAAAATTCAAACTCATGACTTTTTATAGGAAATTTAATTTCTACAACTTTACAGTAAGAAAGTTTTTCCAAATTCCAAATGTAAATTGACCAAATCCACAAAACGGGACGATTTTACAAAGCTATAATCAAATTTCAACCAAGAAATGGGGTCCACCGACACATAAAACATGCTTTTAAATATTTTTGTAACAAAAATACCTCCTCCACATATACTCATATATCCCACATTCATCGTAAAAATATCATCATTATTATATTATTAAAATATAATAATATATTTAAATGAATTATTTTATCGTAAAAAGATAAAATTTCAATTTTCAACAATTGTCACATTAAAATTTTCTCCATCTATATCCACATAAAATCAATATTTTCTCATCATATGAATCAATAATTAATTATTCACAAATAATATTACAGTAATCACAATATCGACAACTGTGCAGCTTCTGTGAAAGAGGGGCTTTCCAATAAGAATTTCTCCTCATCGCGGCGCAAGCAATTTAGTGACCAAACCTCTCCTTAGATGTAACTTTCTAGACATCGCCAATAATGTTATCTAATAATATTATTCAGATAATATGAATTATTGCTTTCGATAATGAAAAATGCCGTAATGACAATTATCAAACAACAAAGAATATAAAATATCAACGCAAAGAATTATTAAATCAATAAAATAAAAAATATCGAACAAGAATTATCGTAACCATTATCGAAAAGGCCTTTCACGTAAGAATCAATAATTGGTGCAATACCTGGTGCTATGCGTGTGTTAACCAATTTAGTATTTTAACAAGATAAATCTGTGAATAACTACGCCGTTATTTTTAAACAACTTATATTTGTCGCTTTTTTTCTTCATCCAATCGCTCATATGGGCCCATACATGACCATCAATATTCCCTGTCATTGCATATTAATATTCCCCGATAAGATTTAATATTCCACATTAACCAAACTTAATATTCAAAATAATAAACAACAATGAATATTTTATAACCACTGCTTATTTTGAAATATTTCACATGATTTTACCCATAACTATCCACATTAATCAAATCAACCCTTACTATTTCAAAATAATAAATAGAGAAAATTAAATTTCATTAATAACAAAGTTGGGGTCTTATCCAGAGTGCGTGTTACCTATGCAGTGCCACCGATTCACTTACCCCTGGCATGTCGCTAGGTTCCCATGCGAAGATGCCGGCATAAACTCGAAACAAATCCACCAAACCAGTTCGCAGCGGTTCCGTTAATCCTGCCCCAATTTTGATCAGTTTTTCCGGATTCGTGTATCGCTCCACATCTTTGTCTCTTCTTCGGTCGGCGGTGCCATCATTAAAGATCGCTTTTCGGTGAATGGCTCTATCTCGATGGCCATTGTTCATTTCATTCATCGATCCCAACCCCTAAGGAAATCAAAGTATTCCGGTAACACCTTCGGGCAATGTCCAGATCCCCTTTTACCTCCCCTATCCCGTTCAGTGTTAGAAACTTGATTTTGAAGTGAGGTATAGATGTCACTGCTTGCAATGCTGCTAATGTCGGCCTCCCCAAGATGGCATTGTAGGCCGAATCTACTTGTACTACAAAAGTTTTTACCACTATTTCGCTTCTTTGAGGGGTCTGCCAACTTCGATTTGGTAGTTCTATCGCACTCGACATACGTATTACGTGGTCGCCATTGAAACCGTATAACGGACCCTCTCCTCCCAACTCCATCTTCTTTCCTTCCAGATCCATCCTCTGGTAGGCATGCGTGTCGAGTATATCAACCGAGGACCCATTATCGATCATCATCCTTTTTATGTCTACGGGCCCGACCTGTGCTGTTATTATCAAGGCCCCGTCATGTGGTTCAATGTGGTCAGTATGATAGTTTTCATCCGAAAAAGAGATAGATACT
The DNA here is from genome assembly GCA_020205615.1 of Panax quinquefolius. Lineage (NCBI taxonomy): Eukaryota > Viridiplantae > Streptophyta > Magnoliopsida > Apiales > Araliaceae > Panax > Panax quinquefolius. The sequence continues at coordinate 31,894,141 of CM035161.1, read as the reverse complement.
CCTGAATATGCCCTATCATTTCTGGGCGATGAGCCAGCTACTGACAACACGGCCTCGAGATGTCCGCTCCTCTTTCTACCGGTTACACGCCCCACCGACCCTCCCGATATCACATCAATAACCCCTCGGGTTTATGGGTGCGGTTGTGGTTGTGCTTGCCGAGTCGGTTCCCTATTCTCCTCCCGGGAGGCTTCTGGATTTTCTCGACCGACCACATACTGCACCAGTTGCCCATTCTAGACGTTCTTCTCTATCAGATCTTTGAGGTTGTTGTACTCTTCCGTCGTATGCCCCCGACACTGATGGTACGCACAATATTTATCCCGGCCCCTCTTCCCAGGCTTCGGGATCGCATGACATGGTTCGAAAAAGGGCTTATTTCTTATCTCCTCCAGTATTTTAGCCCGATCCGTGTTGAATGCAGTGTAGACTTTGTTTACATTTTTATTCGGGAAAGGTGGCCGCCCGCTGCCTGACCACCCCCCCCCCCATTGTAGCTTTTCTTACCGTAATTATCCGACCTCCCCTGATTATCTGACTTCTGATAGTTCTACTTGTCTCGATCTTTGGACTTCACATAAGATTGGGACTACGGTTTGAAGTTCCCCATCGCCTCCTCTATTGCTATATGACCCTTGGCTCGGTGGAAAGCTTCTGTCAAGTCAGCCGAAGGGTTGATCACTAAATCTTTCATCAACTTCTTCGACTTCCCGATGTCCAGGCCAGTAGTGAAAAATCCCAGGGCTTGTGGGGAGTTTAACTCTGCTACCGACCCCATAGCCTCTCGGAACCTTTCGACGATCTTGCCCAAGGCTTTCATCGACTTCGTTCGACTCGCATGAGGGACGTGATCTTTTCGCCTCTTGTTACTCCAGAACCGAGCATGAAATTTCTCCCGAAGATCATTCCATGAACTAATTGACCCCATCGCCAAGGTCCCCATCCATTCTCGGGCGCTCTTCTTCAGAGTAGTCGCGAACATATGACATTTGGCAGCATCCGAGTGTCCGTAGTACGTCATCAGCCTATCGTTCCCATCCGAATGGTCATACGGATCCCCCAGCCCATCATAGGTCTCCATCGGGGGCATCTTCTTTTGGGATCTATTGTCACGCATTTGTTGATTTTCAAGCAGAAGGGCGACCTACGCAAGTCGCAGCACCCCCTCGAGTTTTTTTTTTCCAACAGTAATTTTTCCAATTCTGCCACCCTTCGAGCGAGGGGGTCAGACTCGTCCTCATGGGGGGACGATCGGGGACTGTCTCGCCCATGTTCAGGAGTCACGTCCCTCCTCCTCAGTCCCAACCTGCCTGGATGTTCTGATCGTCGCTCTGATGAATGGATCCTCCTCCGGCTTTGGCCATCCCTCGAGTGGCTTTAATGTCTACTCCACTCCTTATCTACTTCTCCCTGTTGGGGCGACCGGGATCGGCTCCGATGCCTACGCCTCTTTGAGGATGCCTCCTGTTCTACAGCCATATTAGCCATCTGCCGCTCGAGTTCGTCTTGCTGAAGATGCAGGGCCATCATGGCGTCTTTTTTCTGTTGCATTTTCTTTTGCAGGATAAACTCTCTCTGGTCTTGGCTGCCCTCGTCTCGGACTTTTCCATGCACCTCCAAAGGTGCGAAGTGAGTGATTCTAAATGCCCGACTAAATGATTTGATTAGGGTACGCTGGCTGTCATGGAAGAGTCTTCGCCGAGGGGAGGCCAGCGGTTCCACCTGATCTCCTTGGATTCGGGAACCAAGTTTGTCTTTCACCGACCCTCTCACCTGAGTGGTGTAAAATCCTAAATTTTACGAATAAAGATTTAAATTTCTCGAATTTTTTTTTTTGAATATTATGGTGTGGATTTAATATAATGTTATAGTTGTGGGTAATATTTATAAATTTTTCAAAGTATGCAAGTTGTTATATTATATTCGATTGGTCGGAGAATATTCTTTGTGTCGAGGAATATTTGTACGACAGCACAATCATTGGTGGACCCCACAACAGAATTATTGTCGGATTGAGAAAACGACAAAAAATATTTTATGAAAATAACGGCGGAAGTTTTACCGTTAACTGTTGAAACACCCAGTGTTAAAAGTACAGGAATACGTGTGGTTGCATAGTAGCACACGATATTGATTATTGATGTTTACGTGAGAAGTTACTCAATTTTGTTCAATTATTGCTGCAGTAGTTGCTGCATAGTATCTCACGTTATAATATATATATATAATATATATTATATATATATATAAGTTTTGTTTTAGTAGTATTATTAATGTAATAAAACAGAAAAGCTTTTTATATAAAACAGAATACTTTTATAAAGTTATTCTATAAATAGAATATATTATATTTTATTATGCATAGTGTTACATAGTGCTCAGATAGTGTTTTGCATAGTAAAATCTTTTTTATATAAAATGTAATACTTTTATAAAGTTATTCGTTTTATTAGATTATAAATAGAATATATTATATTTTATTAAAAAAGATTTTGCTTTAAATCTGGACCGTCCGATTAAAAATAAATCAATCTGGACCGTTCATGAATTAGTTACTATGCAATCCATTTTCTATAAATAGAAGCTCATTCCTTCATTATTTCTTACGAATTCACTGAAACTCTAGAGAGAGAAACTATAAAGAAAAAGAAGAAAAGTATTCTGCTGCTTCACTACTTCTATATCCAGTTTCTTCTATAAGGTAAGTGGTATTATTTCTTTTGTATTCATGAAGAGAACTTCTGTTATTCCATTATTTATTATTTTGTTGGAATAACCTGTATACGCGGTCTACCCTATACTTGGTGAAATTCTTCTGTTATTCCATTCTTTATTATTACATTGGAATATCTCATGCATGCTTCTGGGACTTGGTTAAAATCTTTATTATTACGTTAGAATATCCACATCAGACGCTTTTACGCTTTCGGGACTGGTTCCGTTATTTATTATTCATTTGAATAACTTTGTCATGCCAAGTACCGCATACATGGTGATTTCATTGTTATTCCATTCTTTATTATTCTCGTTGGAACATCCTGTCGGTGCGTAATTTTACTTTGACTCGGTTTCGTTATTTATTATTCTATTGGAATAACTTGTCTATGCCTTCCCGCATGAATGGTGATTTCTGTTGTTATTCCATTCTTTATTATTCTGTTAGAATATCTTATCGATGCGTATTACGCCTGACCTAGTTCCGTTATTTATTATTCATTGGAATAACTTTTATACATGCAATACCGCATGCATGGTGATTTCTTTTGTTATTCCATTCTTTATTATACTCTGTTAATTAATGTTTTGACTTCTATACTCCATGAAATTAGTGAAATATCCTTGATATTTGCGCTTCATCCAGTATCTTTTCGTAGAAATATTCTTCTGAGCATTCTTGAATTTTACTCTACAAAGAAGTATCATGTTGACAATTTGGACGTTATTAGTTCCTGAATAATTTAATTCTTGAACTTGTTTTATTGAATTCTTATATCATTGTCATCATCATCATGTTTATATTTTGTTGAAAGTCATCTGTAGCATGTAGTGCATAGATGGACTTGGTATGATTATGACCAGGGATTATTCGGTATAATCATGACCGTAATTTTACAAATGATGTGGAAAAAGTCCTCATTGGCCCGTAGTGCATTGATGGACAGTTTTTGGTATGATTATGGCTATGGATTCTATTCGGCCAAGGGAGCAAAGATGAATTATTTTATGGCATGATCAGGACCGTTGATGAAAACACAATTATCTTTGGCCAGTAGTGCATGGATAATTCGTGATCGTGATACTAAATAATATCATTGGCTCGTAGTGCGTGGATGATTTGATGATGTGGATTATTTATTGTCGAGTCTCGCCGATAAAAGTGATGAAAAAGTTTTAAATCATAAAAGATAGTAGATTTTATTTCTACTTGACTCTTTTAATGGATTGCTTGTTCATTGCAGTTAAACTTGATGTCTCATGTATTTTATCGGTTTAACATTGTTGAAAACTAATGATAATTTATTCGCATTATCTTAGTTATAATATTTCTTCTTTGGGCTAGTTGAGCTCACCCTTTCTTTTCACCGTTCTCTTGAAATGAGAACGTGGCTGGACTAAGTCGGGAACGGAATGACGGTCCGGATGATAGTATTAGTAGTCCTCACTATTACGTTAAATAGTGTGACAATAAATGTAATGAGGACTTATTCTAAGAGTGGATATTATACAGAAGACAATATTTGTATTAAAACTCATGACTTTCTTGTTGTATATTAAAGATTGTATTTGTATTCTGTACCATGTATTTGACGACTCAGAATAGGTGATGTATACCTATTTTGGGGGCGTCACAAGTGGTCTGGTGTGTTTTGGCCTTTTCGTGGTCAGAAACGGCGTACTCCATGCTCGCCATAGCCGCTTACCAGAAAAGTTGGGTTGTGATTGTAAGAACACTAAAGGCCCCTCCTTCTAGCGCCAATGTTAACGCCAAGTTTCGCCAGCGCGTCCAATCACAGAATCCACGCGCTAGAACCTGCACAACAACAAATCACACGGAAGTTGGACAGCTTGTGCCGCCGGAGGATAGCTCCGGTGTGAGAATAAGTACATGCAACGTTACAAGGTTTAACAATGGAGGCTGAATATTTAGTGCTCAAAAGTAGGTATTACCTGATAATTATAACCTTGGCCTTATATTTATAGTGCTCTCTCCACCTTAGAATCCTTCCCCGAGTCGGATTAGGACTTCTAGTCATGGTAGTTACCATAACTTAGGTCCAACACAATCTTCTTAAAAGATGCAAGTGGAATCCAATCCAATCACTACCTTTGGAGTTACCTTATTCAAATACGATTAGAACCCCGGACTCTGCACGCATGAGAGCCCACTGTGCAGGCCCAAACGATCCCACTGGGTCTCGGCCCAAAGGACTCAAAGACCCAACCCCGAACACCATATATCAGGGTGAGGCTCCGGCCTAAAAAGGACTCGGATGCTGACCCGATCACCCCCAACCTCTTCATGGGCTTCAACCCATCGGCCTCCTAAAGCTTTTTTGATGTCGGGCCTTCGGCCCACGTAAAGATTGGTAAAATGCTCCCGAACATATATCAATTGAGTTATTATTAAACTAAAAAATAGAAAAAATGAAGCAACTTAATTGACTTCAATCATTTTCGACCAATTAATTCAAGAGACGTAATAAGACATTGTTTTTTTGGTGAGATGGATAGAGTAATTGTATTATTTTGGTTGTGAATTGAGGGTGGGTGTCTATACATATAGAGTTCTACTAGATAATTATTGTGACTTGGTGACTAATGATTTGCATGTACGTATGGTGTTGAACTCGGAAAGCTAGGGAATATTGTTGAGGAAGATAAAACATTTTCACAACCTAATTACCTAAATTAATAGAGTGCATGTGCATGTAAATAATTTTTAATGTTAAAATTCAACATCAAAATCGTTCTTGAGATTTTGGTGGTCTATAACGAAAAATAATAACAATGCCATTTTTGAAACGTCGTTTTCACAAAAAAAAGTAAAAATAAATAAATAAAAAGTACAAGTTATATAAAAAAAAAAAGTATCTTTCCGAAACTTAAAACATTCATTGAAAGATATTTCTTCTAGTATTCTTAGAGACAATCTTTAATCAAATGTTCAAAATCAAATTTGTCCAAAATATCATTTTTGATGCACATGGTTGTGAACCCATTTAACCTTTCTTGTGTCATAGTCGACTGCAAGTAACTTTTTAACAATAATTTCAACTTTGAAAAATTTCTTTCAACAGATGTCATTTTCACATGAATAGTTAGTAATACCCTGTAATCAATTGAAACATTAGAAAAAACAATCCAAATTTTTTACAAACTCTAGAAAATTTTAATGGCTGAGACTGTAAAGTCATATATATATATATATATATATATATATATATATATGGAAAAATATATGTATATGTATAGTATAATACATTAAAGGCTATTGACGGTTTTTTTTTTGGCTAAACCGTAAATCATAGCTATTCTTCCTATAGTGACGATTCTTACTCGCTATAACGATAAAGAATACACGATTGTGTATATACATATATATATATATATATATATATATATATATATATATATATATATATATATAATTGTTTTGGAAGTCCATCACTTTGTTTTACTCTTTGTTTCTCTCCATCTATTATCTGTACGTTGGCTATCTGATTTCATCATCTGAGGTTCAAAATTGAAGATTCCTTAAGATTAATTGTAAATTAAGAAAATATGTATGATTATATATATAGTCAGAAAAATCGAGCGAATTTAATTAAAGGAGTTGAGTTTAGAATCCTCTACGTACTTAAAAACAAACTCTTTAATTTGATACAATCAGCTGTTAATGTTTTTTTTTAATCTTTTATCTTTTTGTCTTTTTGTCATGCATGCAGTAAATAAGATAAGAGAAAAGCTCTTAATTTGTAGTTGGGTCGGCGGCGGCAGCAGCAGCAGCAGCAGCTAAAAAAGACAAAACTGTATTAATTCTACTTTATGTGCAAAGTACTACTAATAAACAAAGATGACTAAAAAAAATAGAGTTGATGACCTAATACAGTACAGATCAGGAAAATTAAAATATCAGAAATATATAGCTCTAGATGGATGGATATACATACTCTCTCGGTTCGTTTTAAAATTAAAATACTGATTTTTAAATAATTAAAATTTTATTTTTTAAAATACTATACATACACTATACTCTATACTAGTACGTGTTGCCGTGGTTTGTGAGTTGGGTTTTAGAGAGAGATTGTCGATTTCCACAATCAATCTAACTTATTTATTTATTGACGTTATTGTTATTCATTTAACTTAAACCATTTAAAATTCATTAAGATAAATAGATAATTTTATTCATTTAATTATGAATTAGTGGTGGAATTAATGAATTGACGTTATTGTTATTCATTTAATTATGAATTAGTGGTACAATTTTGGCAACTCTAAACACAATCATTATACAAAAACAAATTTTAAAAATTTTAAGAGCCAGCCAAGTAATCATGTACGTGTTCTTACCTATTAACTATGTATACAACTCTCTATTATTAAGGCGTTGAAATGTAAATATTTTCTAACGGAGTGTTATGTTCTTTAGCGACCACAATCCGCCAAGAGTCCGAAAAGGTAAGAAAGTAGTAGTAGTGTGAAGTTAATTTTGGTTAATTGATCAATACAGTATCAACACACAGACAGGAGACGATCTCTTCCTTTACGCGTTGGCACCGTATTAATCAATTGATTAACTTATCAAGAAGTTAACTTCATAATAATCGGATCCAATTATTAAGCCCACACTTTGAGCCATCTAAAACCTTTTGGTAAATTTGGATTACCCAATATGCCTGCCATGCCAGCAATAGTCGTTAATTTTAAGGTAGGTAGTTGTTGTCCTCTAAACCAGGACCAATCAACATAGAGTTTCGACCTCATAGCAGTATTTATTTAAAAATAATGATAATACTCGTATTTGTTATTAGAACATAATTTTAAGTAGCTGGCCAATCGATGTTATAACTGCTCCATTCCAAAAAGAGCATTCTCATGACTTATAAATAGAATTTAAATACAATTTTCTCTTATTAGTTTCTATTTAGTCTATCAGAAGCTTTTTTTTTTCTTTGACAAACCCTGATATTATTGATAATAATATTAGGAGAAATTCGATCGCATTCGTATGAAAAATACTCATTATATGTATAATAAAGTTGATGGGATATTTACGTATATACTCTATTCAAAATGCAAATTTTCCCCCACATCATATACTATTCAAATTACTAGCATATCTGCAATCATTTATGGAAATCAACTCTCTTTTATCTAAGCTCTCAAAAGGAGTAGTACTAATCTCAAACTAAGAGAAAATAAAATCGATCGGAAAAACAAAGTTGACGCGTTTAAGTTATAGAGAGCATCGCTCTCTCTCTCTCTCTCTCTCTCTCTCAAAAATGACAAGAAACAGTCAATTAATTAACATGGGAAGTTACCACGCAGCCAACCTGACCAGGCTGAATTGTAAAGCAACCGCGTTATTATCAAAATCCCTTACCATTCCCATTCAGTCTAGTCTATACACCTACCTTCCCTTTTCCGCGTCTTTCTCTTCCATTATTATACTACTACTAATACAAACCCGCGGGCCTTCAAAAGACAAAAAGTCGTCCATTCCCATTCTCTCTCTGTATCTGTATCCAACACACGTATATATATACACACACAATCCACCATCTAAACAAACATATCAGTACTTTCAAAATCCTTTCTTTGAAAAAAATATGGGAGAAGCACCACAACCTCAATTGAACGGAGCCTTTTATGGCCCATCAATCCCTCCGCCAGCAAAATCCTACCACCGCCCCGGACGCCGTGGCGGAGGTTTCTTCAGCTCCTGCTTCGGCTGCCTCTGCAGCTGCCTCTTCAACCTCATATTCCAAATCGTCTGCACAATCTTAGTAGTGGTGGCCGTCGCCGTGGCCATCTTTTGGCTAATCATCCGCCCAAATCCAGTCAAGTTCTACGTGACCGACGCTTCCCTGACCCAATTTGACCTCTCCTCCACCAACAACACCCTTTATTACGATCTTGCCCTCAACATGACCATCAGAAACCCTAATAAACGCATCGGCATTTACTACGACAAGATCGAAGCTCGGGCTCTTTATGAAGGGGAAAGATTCGATACGATCGATTTGCAGCGGTTTTATCAGGGCCACAAGAAGACTGACTATTTGAGTCCGGTGTTTAAGGGGCAGAATTTGCTTGTGCTGGGTTCAAAAGTGTCGAGGTTTAATTCGGATAAGAGTTCTGGGAGTTATGACATTGATGTGAAGCTTTATTTGAAGGTTAGGTTCAAGATGGGTCCGTTTAAGCCCAAGTTTAAGCCCAGAATCGAGTGCGACTTGAAGCTTCCTTTGGTGTCTACTGGCAGAACTTCTGGTAATTTTCAGACTAAAAGGTGCGATTGGGATTGGAGGCGTTGATTTTTATCATCTGATTTTCTCCCGGCCGCCGGTTACATGGATTTGATTTATTTCTCTATACGTGATTTTGTTTTTCTATACATGACATCCTCCTTGGGTATTATTATTATTATGTGGGTGCCTATTCGTTTGAACTTTGTTGTGAATAAATAATGAATTTCTTTGCTTATATATTAACTTTGGTGGTCATGGGGTGGTGTGGTTTAATGAATTTATTTAAAATGCATTTAATTTTCTTAAAAAAAAAACCAGAAAACGGTCACCAGTTTTTGGCAGGAATTATTTTGGTTCTTTCCCGATATGGAAAAGCATTGTGTGCCTCGGTTGGGCTTTATCCTCGGTTAAACTATCAAAAGACTTTAAAGGATTAATAGTTTCAAAGAATCATATAGTTCAAAATAATTTTAAATTAAGATAAATAATACAATTTCAAATATGTTTTTTGCATATGAATCAATGGAGTTATATTTTGTTCATTTAGAAAGGAAAAAAAAATTAATCATCATAAGTTTACGGGTTCTAAATAAAGTAGACTCGTTTTATTAACAATGCGTTGGGAGGCCTGGTTCCGTAACAAAATCCATCTTAATATAATTGTTAATTCAAAAATTTAAACTGCTAAATCTTAAAATAACATTATATGTCAATGTGTTCAATTTCACACTAAAATAATTAGTAATTTTATTAATAAGGTAAACGTCAAAGTGGTAGACATTATACATTCAAATATATTGTCTCATCCTCAATTTTATGATTTTATCCTATGATTTTTATCTTGTATATTAGTATTTGTCATTAATCTCTACTTATAAAATTAACCGTAAATACATGTGAACATATAAAATGTGACGGTACAACACGCAGAGTGAGAGCGAGGGTGTGGAACACCATAATTGAACTCCGATTAGATAACCTGACGGCCATCAAAGCCAAAACATATATTGGCAGGCGGCAAACGCTACTGCCCTCCGGCCAACAATTTCAACGGCCTAATAACATATCTATTCGACCTACTCCATCCTACTACGACGCCGTTTTGTCAGCGCAAAATCCACCTCCCAATATCTCGTGAACCGGAGAAGCCGTGGGAGTGAAATACAAGGGTGAAGCACAAGGCGTTGAGAACGGCGTCGCTTCAATATCGTCCTCCGCCACATCAATCGCCAACACCAACTCCGGCGAAACCCCGGTGTCCTCAAAACTGTCGCTCAAATTCCTGGTTGTCGCCCTGTTCGTAGCTGATGATAACGACTTTTCGGAATCAAAATCTCTCTCTCCTCCTCCTTTATCGTAAACAAAACCCTCGAGGGTCCGTACATTTCTCTCAACTTAAACAAATCAATCACCTCCATCCGATCATCCACCGATGACCTCCTGACCTGAGAAGCTCCGGCTGGTTCAACCCGAGAGTGAGTTTTCAAGCAGAAGAAGTAGAGAAGATCGTCCTTGGCGGGGTGATCCTGACGGAGAAAAGGCGGCGGCGCCAGAGGAGGTAGAGGAGCTCGGATAGAAGGGCGATGAGTGAAACAAGAAAAACAAGGGTGAGAGCTTTGCCGAGCTTGCTTAAACCACTCATGTTTTCAACTATACGTGAAATGTATTTTGACTAGTGATGTGGTACAATTACAAATCTATTTGGAGAAGTGGAGGAGATACTGACGTGGGCTTTCCTTTTGTCAAAATTGATCAAAAAGTTTAATTTATTTATTGATATTTTGGCACAAAAAATTTAATAAATTAACTATTATACACCGAGTGCGAGTCATATTTAATCTGGCATGTAAAAATATTCGTATTTATCTTCATTAAGATAATATTTGTTTTACAAATATTAAATTTCCTTGGCATTTCGTAGGTCTGTTTGTTTTAGTTCAAAAAAAAGTAAACTTATATCTTATTATAAATTTAAAAATGAGTGAGGCCATACATAGTTGATAGAGGTTTTAACTAATAGGCCAAGGAAATGTTTATGTTTTATATTTTGAAATTTGAATATTAGTTTAGTTGGTTGGGTGGGTGGAGAAAGAAATTAAGACGCTTTTATTTACGGTGGGTACCCTACCATCCAAAGTTTCTAAGCATGTGACTTATTGGGATGGGTTAGCTACGTGAAGCTGTTGAATGAATGAAAGCTACGCTACGCCTAACAACATTTAAATTAAATTTCATGACCAATTGGATCATCCTATCCTCCCCAATTTATTTATTTATTTACTTCAAATTCAATGCTCACATTTTTAAGGGAAAAAAAACACTTGTAACTAGTTGTATTAATTGTATTGTCACTAAATTATATTTAAAAATTGATTTAAGAAAAGCCTAAATAATACCTATATTTGGAAACTAAGAAAAATGATATTTACTTGGAAAATTTTTATAATGTAGATAACAGTAATGATGACCATTCCATTCCACTCGTTCGTTCTTGACATATGGGCCATTATCTATTTAGTCTTACAAAGATCCCATATATAATGGCCCATTTTTATTTCAGTGTTCAAAAGATGGAGTTCGACTCCTAAAATACTTTGCAATACACTTTACATAGATAATAAGAAGGGCATTCAGTTCAGGTACACTCGTTTTGCGGAAGGAAATGATCCATGATGAATGTCACTAAATTCGTTTTAATTAAAAGATACAAGACACTAAAATTTATTGAAAAATAATATAAATATAAATATAATGCAAAAGTTTTAAGTGACTTTTTGATTAAATAAATATTAATAATATTTTTTTTGAAAATATATGTAATAACTGAGGCTCTTTTATAATTCCTATCAAAATTCCATAAATCGATAAGTTGATTTGGCATACATTTATGGTCGCAATACATAGCAAAACCTACTTATTAAGTGCAAAAGTAATAGATTTTGATAAAGGACAGATGTCTTTAATTAAACACATACATTTTGAAAGAATCGACAAAAATATTATTTATTAAGTTGAGGATAGAAGTATAGGGATATTCTAACCACTAATAACACTTGCACTATCCGTAGGTAGGATATGCGTGCAGGCTCAAGGTTTATTCAATTGCAGCCTTAGATCATTCAATAGACGGCCACATATATGTTAGCTGGAATAGAACTCTGAGCTGTGGAACGGGAACCTATATATATATATATATATATATAGAGAGAGAGAGAGAATGATCTTTTATGTGGGTATAGTTTGGTTTTTACGGATTTGATGATATGGTTTAATCGAAAGTGATGATGAGCGAGGGATCCAATTAGGAGGGACAAGAGAATATTACATACGTCATGATGTGGTGCTTGCTGCATTTTCAGTTATGGAATGATCGATCGTGTAATGGAAAATGTATCTATATAATAACTATACATACATACATACATACTGTTGAGTATATTTTTACTACTTACTGTTTACTATTTGTTTCTCTTTCTCAGTCAATAAGTCCTAGTCAATAGGAGTTTACCAGTTCTTTAGGAGTATTCCAACGGATGACAAAGTTTGTTACTAAAGGGATTGGGTTTGCTATTTTTCTGATTTGCTTGTTACTGTACTGCTATATATATCTCCTCTGTTAATGAATAATATACTGAAGCCATTCAGATTCAACTTGTTTATTGTTTTATATTCAAATCAGTTTAACACATACATACATAGAAGATCAAGAGGAAAATTAAAGTATTGTAGGAATTTGTTGATCATTGATATTTCCCTTACTTTCATGCATACATACATATGCTACTCCTACTCCGTAACAGAAAGAAAAAGAGGAGGTATACGTACGTAGAAGTACTGAAATTGTTGATCGATGGTATCATGGTGACAGGGCCTACCCATTCAAACAAACAAACAAACAAATAAAGGATATCAGCGCTCGGCTTTTCCTAAAGCCAAAGAGGGGTCTTTCTCTCTCTCTTTCCCAGATGCCAACGAAAACATTTCTTCTTTTTCTGGTGGGTAGGTAGTCTGATTCTACTATTTAGTAAGGGCCCGGGACAGAGAGGGGCAATTCAAAAACCTTGTTAGATCTCAAATGTAAGAAACCCGAGCCAAATCGGAATAAATTTTGGATTAAATTTCAAGTTCGAATAGCATCAAATTCTTCTAAACATGACTTTAAACTACTAGCACAATAATATTTTATTAAGAATACTTAGTCCACCACAAATTCATCCAAAAGTTCATAGCGATGGCGTCAAATCTCACGTCCGAATGACATTAAATTTATCCAACTAAGGTCTTAAACTACTAACCTAATAATATTTTTTAATGGGTCATCATAGTCAACCACATACTCACTCAAAATATTATGACTGAATGTGCTATTGTTAATAATTTAATTCCTTAAATATATATATAAAAAAAGTTTCCCCTATATATATTTTGATGTGAGCCGGGGTGTTGCATCAAACACTCTTATGTATCTAGGAATGTTTCCTGTATAGATCAAACAACTTTCCAAATTATTCTGTCTAATTAATTGCTTAATTCTTATATGAGAAATAAAGGAGAGAAGGCGTTTAATGTAGTTTGCTAGTTTAAGCTTAAGTTTCTTTTTCCCATAAATAATACTCATTTCCTTTGATACCAACTCTCTTAACATTAAACTTTACTTAAAACTTGCCATTTTAAAATGTTTTGTAACGGGTTACACAGGGTATATGCAATGCTTAGTGATGTTTAAGTTATTTCGTCTACCAATAATCTTTTTTTTAATCTCCATAAATATATCTTCGAATTTAAACGAAGATTCCTGCTTGCGAGCCAAGAAGAAAAGGAGTGATGGAAACATATATAATAGGATTGTCCATATAATGATACAATTAATTTGTTTCGTTACTTGAAATTGTGCTGAGCCCTCTGCTGGCCATGGCTTAATTTGGCATAGAAAGTTTGAAATTTTGAATTGATGTGAATTTATTGCAACATATTTAGAAACTATTAGTATTTTAGAAATTAAAATAAACTCACACCAAAATTTAAATTCTAAAATTTTACAAATTAATTGGTGTTGGAATTAAGCGATATTTTCTCTCGTTTAGGTAGGGTATATTGAACTTCACTTTTAATTAATCTATTCGCCTTTATTATTGAACCATGAAAGTCTTTGGTTAGGTTGTTCTATTATTTCCATTTTGACTTATAGACCGGATTTCATTCAATGAAGTGATCCTTTAGACATTTTAATATCTATTATTTTGACTTCAGAATGATGAAAAAAGTATGACGGTTGACTAGTAGAAGAGCGCATAAATGCATTAATGTGGATGGGATTATAACCTACGTGGCGGTGGGAAACGACCAAAAAGCGTTGGATAAACTATATGCAATCGGTGGATCCCATTAGATGAAAGGGTGTGTCGGGGTAATAGTGGGTGTAGCTTGTAATCCGGAGGATAGGATATAACAGCAAGGAACTCATCATGAGGAGGTATGTTCTCATACACTTATTCGTTCATAATTAGATATACACAAAGGAATTATTATCTCTCTCTCTCAATATGATAGATATTACTACTCCATTTTGTGAACCTTGTGAACACGTTTTGTGAGACCCCAGATTTTATCAATAAAGATTTAAATTTTGTTGAAATAATTTTTTAATATTATGGTGTGAATTTAAGATAATATTATACTTGTGGGTAGTATTTATAAATTTTGCAAAGTATGCAGTGGTTATATTATATTCGATTGGTGGGAATATTCGGTTTAGCGAGGAATATTAAATACAACAACTTCAATCATTGGTGGACCTAAAAATGTAATTATTGTCGGATCGAGAAAACGACAAAAATATTTTATTGAAATAACGGCGGAAGTTTTAAAGTAGTTATTTGTTGAACTACTCGGTAGTAAAAGTACAAGATAAAAGCGTGTGGTTGCATAATAGCATACCGGTATTGATTATTGATGCTTATGTGAGAAGTCACTCGGTTTGATTCCATTATCATTCGATTAATAATATGAATTATTATAGCGATAATGACGTTTTGTTTTATTCGTATTATTAACGTAATAAAATAGAAACATCTTTTATATAAAATAGAATACTTTATTAAAGTTATTCTATAAATAGAATATATTATATTTTATTATGCATAGTGTTGCATAGTGTTTTTTGATAGTATTGCATAGTGTTTTGCGATAGTAAAAAATTTTATATAAATAGAATATATTATATTTTATTTAAAAGATTTTTCTTTAAATATGGATCCGTCAGATTAAAGTAAATCAATACTGACTGTTCATGGATTAGTTACTATGCATTCCATTTTCCTATAAATAGAAGCTTCATTCCTTCATTATTTTCATTTAATTCATTGAAACTCTAGAGAGAAATTATAGAGAGAAGCTATAGAGAAAATTATAGAAAGAAGAAGAGTATTCGCTACTTCACTACTTCTATATTCATTTTTTTTACAGTAAGGTGTTATTCTTTTCTTCTTGAAGAGAACACATTATTCCATTCATTATTATTACATTGGAATACCTCGTAAAAGTGGTATACCCTATACATAACTTTTGATATATGCCAAGATACTATACTTGGTGAAATCCTTATGTTATTCCATTCATATTTATTCATTGGAATAACTTTGTATATCGCTGATTTACCTATACTTGGTGACATTCTTCTATTATTCATTGGAACATCACATGCGTGTGTTTACACAGGACTCGGTTAAAATTTTTATTATTCGTTGGAACATCACATGCTCATGGTGTTTTGGGACACGGTTCTGGTAATCTTTATCATTATGTTGGAATATCCTATCTCGTGTGTTTTACACGGATGCTGGTTCCATCTTTATTATTCATTGGAACATCCTGTCGATTGTGAATTTCATCCGACTGGTTCCGTTATTATTATTCTCATTGGAATAACTTTTGTCATCAAGAAATCCGCATGCATGGTGATTTCTTTTGTTATTCCATTCTTTATTATTATACCCGGTTGGTTAAAACTTTGACTTTATACTCCATGAAATTAGTGGAATATCCTTGATATTTGCGTTTCATCCGATATCTTTTCATGGAAATATTCTTCCGATCATTCTTGAATTTTTTACTCACTAAACAAAGATCATGTTGACAATTTGGACGTTAATAATTCATGGATTAAATAATTCTTGAACTTGTTTTATTGAATTATTATGTCATCATTATCATCATCCTCATGTTATATTATGTTATCTTTGGCTTACGTGCATAGATGAACTTAGTATGATTATGACTGGGGATCATTCGGTATAATCATGACTTGATATAAATGATGTGACAAAAGTCCTCAAAATTTTCGTAATGCAAATGATGGATAGTTTTTGGTATGATTATGACGACTGGGGTGATTCGGTATAGTCATGACCATTGATAATTTGATGAAAATCCTTGGCCAGTGGTACGGGGATGATTAGATGTGGTGGTTTATTTATTAAGTCGAGTCTCCGATAAAAATTGATGAAAACCTTTTAAAACCTAAAAGATAGTAGACTTTATTCTCTACTTGACTCTTTTAATGGATTGCTTATTCAGCTTGATTAAACCGGTTGTCTATTGTATTTTATCGGTTTTAACCATTGTTGAAGGCTAATGATAATTTATTCGCATTATCTTAGTCATAATATTTCTTCTTGGGCTAGTTGAGCTCACCCTTTCTTTCATTGTTGTTCTCTTGAAATGAGAACATAGCATTTGAGACAGTGGGAACGAAGTAATGGTCCGGAGGATAGCATTAGTAGTCCTCACTATTACGTGAAATAGTGTGATAATAGTTGTAATGAGGACTCCTTTTGAGTTTGTATAATATCTAATAGACAATATTTGTATTCAAACTCACGGTTTATGTCGTATTGTATACCTACGATTAGGTTAAGTAAGTTGTATTTGAATTTATGTACCATGTAAGTGGCGACCCAAGATGGGTGGCGTATACCTAATTTTGGGGCGTCACACGTTCTCGACTCTCACGCTGAGCTATCCCCCGATCGAAACCGTAATCAAGCTTGTGGTGTTTATCGTGTTTGTCATGCGAGGATCGAGGCGTCTTACGTGATTGGGGCCAGCGGCGAGGATCTTGGCGTTAACATTGGCGCTAGAAGGAGGGCTTTTTTCAATCACAATTGTTTAACTTCCTTCGGAAGATGATGAGGAGTAGAGATGGTACACCAGAAGGGCAGGCGATGGCTGTTAGTTCATCACTGCCTCGTATTTCAGTAAAGGACCGTCTGGGTCCTTCTAAGAGTGCTCACGAAAGCACGGCCTCTAAACACAACTCAGGAGAACTTTGTCCGAAGATCCATGGTGGAGCCAGACGGAAGTTGGTTTTCAACGCTGATAAGGGGCGCGATCTTGATCAGGGACGGATAGAAGGCTCACCGACCAGGACTCATCGCCGAAGTGGTCAAGAAGACAGAGCTGCCAAGTTAGCAAGGATGGCAGAAGAAGCAGATAAGGCTTTGGAAGTTCTGTTAAAACAGAGGGAAGATATAGCCGAACAGATGCTTCGAGTGGATGAGTTGAGGGACGAAGCATCTAGCCATGTTCATTCCGAAAGACGGAGTAGGCATAAGGAGATACCCGTCGGAAGGGTAAGGAGCCGGAACATTCTATGACGTGTGTCCGAGGATCGTTCTCGCAGATAGGAGGAGATCGAAGAGCGAAACACCCTTGGCTCGAAGAAGGCGCGATAGTCGTTGGATCATCTTGCATCGCGACGATGAAAGACGAAGAAGCAGGTCGAGAGAAATTGTGCCAGAAACCCGAAGGGGAGAGTACCAACACAACCGTTCTCATCATGAGGATGAGATTATACACCCTAGTAGATCAAGAAGTCCCACAAGGGTAGTGGGATCGGCAGGGAGAGGTCGATCCATTCCAAGGCCTAACGTCGCTCAAGAGAAGGAGATCTCATCGCATGACGAAGGTGTTGATTTTACAGTAAAGGAGTTGAAAGAACTCCGAAAACAGTTGGCTGAGGTCCAACAGGTGAAGGACACTCCTGGAAAGAAGGCGTCCCCTTTTTCCTCCGATATTCTCAAAGAGAAGGCAGATATTACCAAAAAGTTGCCTCGTATGGAAAGCTATGATGGGTCCGGAGATCCTTATGACCATAGTCAGGCGTTTGACCGGCTAATGGATTACTATGACTTCACTGATGCTGCCAAGTGTCACACTTTTGTCACGACGTTGAGAAAAGACGCAAGACAGTGGATGGGGACTTTACCATCGGATTCGATTTCCTCGTGGACCGAGCTTTGTGATAAGTTCCATGCACGTTTTGGAAGCAACCGAAGAGGGAAAGCCTACAGCTCTTTAGCATGCAGATCCGCGATTCACCAATGAATCTTTAGGCCAATATGTAAAGAGGTTTAGGGAAGCAGTCGGTCAGGTGTCCGACCTTAATGATCTCCAAGCTGTTGGTCTGTTCCAGAATGGGCTAGATCTGGTTAAGTCGGAGAAATTGGTGAAGAAGTTGATGTTTCACCATCCAAAAGAAAAGCCTAAAGAAAGCCTTTGACAAGCGCGAAGGCTATATTGTTGTAGAAGAGGCTATGAATAGTCTAAAAATCCTTCTTTGGGCTAATTAAAGGAGGTAGAGGTTCCCAAGACCGAGGTTGATCGAGGAGAAGAGTGGGGGGTACTGACAAGGGAAGGAAGGTAGTTCGAAGAAGTCTGATAATTCGATGGCGGCAAGGCGTGATCGTATTACTGCATTTCTACCTCAAGGTTAATAAGGTCTACACCCAATTGAATACGGAGAGGTCGGTAATTTTGGATCGGATCGATCGAAACCGGCCTTTCTTTGAGCCACCTCGTGATAATTACTGGACGGGACATGGCAACCCTCGTAAATATTGTGGTTATCATCAAGCTCTTTGGTCGTGACACTAATGAGTGTTGTAATTTAAAGGATTTTGTGGAGAAGCAAGATTAAAAGCGGCTTTTGATTCAAGATGTGGTGGTGAGAAGGACCAGGTGGTCGTGAGATTATCAATTGCACTGATTCAAACGGTTCAAGCACCACCCATTCAAAATGCTCCAATACCACCGCCAAGGCAAGTCGTTGATGTAATAAGCTGGTGGGTGCATTGGGAAGTTATTAGGGAAGAAGAAGGGCTTATCTTGATTCGGTCATGTCGGTGATGATCTTACCACTGAAGATCGATGGACCTTTTCCAGAACCGTCATATCATTTACGGATGCGGATTATCCTTCGGAGCCCATCGAACCGCATGAAGGGGCATTGGTGATCACAGCGCAAGTAGGCTCGGTGGATGTGAAACACATGATGATAGATAACGGATCTTCAGTGGACATTCTTTATGCCCATGCTTATCAGAGGATGCATCTCGATGGGCACAAAATGGAGGTCGGACAAGAGGCTCCTCTATATGGTTTCGGCAACGACCCCGTCAAAGTTGCAGGCACTATTGAACTCCCGGTTATCTTCGGCACGGCCCCTCAGCAGGTAGAGATAACGTGTAAATTTTATGTTGTGCATGTGGATTCGACCTACAACGCCATTCTGGGAAGACCTACGTTGACAGCTCTTCAAGATGTGACCTCCATCCCACATTTCAAAATCAAATTCCCCACGGCGCATGGAGTAGGAGAAGTGGTGGGTGACTTTAGACCGCCCAGGAGATGTTATCTATCTTTGTTATTTCATCCGGAATGGGGGTCAGTAAACAGAAAAAGATGATGGCAATTGAGATCGAACCCTTCACCGAGAGCGATTGAGGCTGAATTGGTGATCCTCATTTGGAGGGACGGAGGAGATTGAGTTGGTCATCGGAAAGCCGGACAAGACAGTGAGGATTGGTTCGGATCTACCAGAACCTCTTCGGACGAACCTTATGGAACTCTTACGATGTTATGTAGATATTTTTGCATGGGAGCCACAAGACATGCCGGGAGTTAGCCGAAAGGTTGCTGAGCATAAATTGGAGATAGATCCTTCGAAGAAGCCAGTTCGTCAGAAGAGGCGGATATTTGCTCGAGAGCGAAGATCATCGATGAAGAGGTTGCGAAATTGCTAGCTGCTGACTTCATCTACGAGATTGATTACCCAGAATGGATAGCAAATGTGGTGTTGGTGCAGAAGCAGAATGGAAAGTGGCGGGTTTGCATCGACTATACCGATCTCAACAAAGCTTGTCCGAAGGACTTTTATCCTCTGCCCCATATCGATCAGCTCATCGATGCCACTTCGGGGTAAGCATTACTAAGTTTTATGGATGCTTTTTCAGGTTATCATCAAATATCTATGTGCAAAGAAGACATTCTTAAAACAGATTTCATTACACACCGTTCGGTGTATGCCTACAAAAAAATGACTTTTGGCCTCATAATCGTCTTTGGAGCTACCTACCAAAGAATGATGAACTTCATCTTCGATAAGTACTGGGAGGAACATGGAGGTTTATGTAGATGACATGATCGTGAAGAGTATGGAGATTCAGAAGCATTTGGACGACCTGGAGGAGTGCTTTCAAACCTATTCGTTATCGCTAATTGAGACTCAATCCGGCCCAAATGTACTTTCTACCTCGGTCTTTGGAAAGTTTCGGGTTATCCGATCATCCGAGGGCATTGAAGCCAATCAAGAAGAAGATCCAGCCATTCTTGACATGAAGACTCCTCAGTCATTCAAGGACGTCCAACGTCTGATTGGTAGGATGACTTGGCTGAGGAGGTTCGTCGCCAAATCTGCGGAGAAATGCCTTCCTTTCTTTGACACATTGAAGGGGCCAGAAGAATGCGAAGACGTTCGGTGGACTTGAATGTGAAGATGCTTTTCAAGGCATAAAGACATATCATCTTTGGCTCCTTTATTGGTAAAGCACGCTTGTGAGAGACTTATATTCACTTACCTTGCAGCAAGTTCCTTAGCAGTTGGAGCAGTGTTGGTTCGGGAGATCAGTGGGAAGCAACATCCGGTCTATTATGTCAGCCACATCCTAAGAGATGCTGAAACCAGGTATCCAAACATTGAAAAATTTGCCTTTGCTTTAATAATTTGCGGAGAAAGCTTGGCGATATTTTCAAGGTCGACTCTGGTCGCTCTACGGATCGCCCATTGAAGAAGGTGATGGGCAAGCCCGAGGTCTCGAGGCGGACTAGCGGCGTGGACTATGGAGTTATCCCAATTTTTATCGAGTATCATCCCCGAATCGCCATCAAAGGCCAAGCCCCGCCGACTTTTACGGTAGAATGCTCGTTCACATCAAGCAGATGAGTTGCTGTAAAGTGAATCTTACGGTCGGGCAAATGGCCGATTCTTCGCCAGGGAAAAGCGTGGACGCTGTATGCTGATGGATCTCTCTCGATGGATTGTTAGTGGAGCAGAATTATTTTAATAAGTCAGGAGGATTCAAGGTCCAATGAGCCATCGATTCGGATTTAAAGCAACGAACAATGAAGTCGAAACTAAGCGGTGTTGTTAAGAAGTGTCCGATTGGCAAAGAGTCTCAAGTCCAACAATTGATTATCTATAGTGATTCTCGGTTGGTCGTTAAAGCGATTATCGGGAGATTATGAAGCTCGTGGGACCCGAATGATCAAATATCTGGCGGAATTAAGAGACCAACTTCAATATTTCACCGTATGAGTTTTGAGCATGAGCGTAATGACAATTCTATTGCCGATGCATTGTCGAAGCTGGCTACTACAGATGCAGATGTTTTTCACGGATCGGTATATTTAGAAGTTTCACGGTGACCAAGTGTTCAGCACGAAGCAGTGATGTGTATCGAGCGATCTAACTGTTGGATGACCCCCTACATCGAGTATTTGGCAGATGGCGTCCTTCCTTCGGATCAGATGCTGGCAAAGAAGATTAAGTACAAGAGTGCCAATTTTAGTCTTATTGATGGGGATCTCTATCGATTGGCATTTTCCTCACCATTGTTGAAATGTTTGGTTCCGTCCGAGGCCGAGTATGCTCTTCGGGAGGTTCATGAAGGTATTTATGGTGATCGTATGGGCGCCAAGTCTTTGGCTTATAAAAAGTACTCGACAAGGATACTATTGGCTCTACAATTTTCAAAGAAGCTCTGAGAATATGTCAAGAAATGTGAAAATGTCATTTCAATAGTCAGATCCCACATCGACCATAGGAAGAGCTATACTCGATTTTATCTCTTATACCCTTCATTGTCAGGGGGGTAGATATATTGGGGACCAGATTACCTAAAGCTAAAGGTCGTCACCATCATAGTTCTTTATTGATTATATGACTAAGTGGGTGGAGGCAAAACCACTTCGATTAAATAACGGAACAGAGTGCCTAAAGTTTATAAAAGAGTCCGTGGTGTTTCGCTTGGGATCCCTAAGGTGTTGATATCGGACAACGGACGCCCGGTTAAATGGGTTCAAAATTTGAAGATTTTTGAATGATCTGGGGATTCAACACAAGAAGACTTCGTGGCTCATCCACGATCGAATGGGCAAGTCGAGGTGACCAACGGAATATTTGTTGAAGCGGAATCAAAGCGCAGATGGGCCGAAGCTAAAGGGAGATGGCGGAAAGAATTCTTTGAAGCGTCTTTGTGGGCATCCGAACTACACCAAGGACTACTACACGGGATTCGCCTTCCGATTGGCCTATGGTAATGCGATGCCTTAGTCCCAGTCGAAATCGGATCTCCCAGTCTTCGGGTAAGTCAATTCAAAGAAATCTACAACGACGAAGGACTGAAAGTTAACTTGGACTTGTTAGACGAAGTCAGAGAGGAAGCTTTGCTCAAATTGGCTGCTTATCAACGAAGGGTGGCCAAACATTACAACAAAAGGGTCAAACTTCGTAGATTCAAAGTAGGAGACTTCGTCCTTAGAGAAGCCGAAGCTTCTACGCCTCAAAACACAGGAAAGCTAATGCCAAACTGGGAAGGACCATATGAAGTGATCGAAGTACCAAAGCCAGGTACTTATCGGTTAAAGGCACTCGATGGTTCCGAGATCAAGAATACTTGGCATGCTGGCAGGCTTCGGAAATATTTTCAATAAAGATTAAGTCAATTTACCGGAAGTCTGTACACGATTGTTCGTTATTAATAAAAGCTCACTTTTTCATAATTGGTCCTGGTCCTATTTGTCCGAAGGTCACTATGGTGTAAGGAGGTATGGTAGGACTCGCTGGCCATTCGATGGTAGCCCAAGGTCCTTTTGATCCTATATTGATCTTATCAGGGTGGTAAGTCAATGGTCACTATTGGTCCTGGTCTTATTTGTCCGAAGGTCACTATGGTGTAAGGAGGTATGGTAGGACTCATTTGGCCATTCGATGGTAGCCCAAGGTCCTTTTGATCCTATATTGATCTTATCGTGGTGGTAAGTCAATGGTCACTATTGGTCCCTGGTCCTATTTGTTCAAGGTCATTTTATGGTGTAAGGAGGTATGGTAGGACTCGCTGGCCATTCGATGGTAGCCCAAGGTCCTTTTGATCCTATATTGATCTTATCAGGGTGGTAAGTCAATGGTCACTATTGGTCCTGGTCCTATTTGTCCGAAGGTCACTATGGTGTAAGGAGGTATGGTAGGACTCGCTGGCCATTCGATGGTAGCCCAAGGTCCTTTTGATCCTATATTGATCTTATCAGGGTGGTAAGTCAATGGTCACTATTGGTCCTGGTCCTATTGTCCAGAAGGTCACTATGGTGTAAGGAGGTATGGTAGGACTCGCTGGCCATTCGATGGTAGCCCCAGGTCCTTTTGATCCTATATTGATCTTATCAGGGTGGTAAGTCAATGGTCGCTATTGATCCTTATATCTTGATCCTTGAATCTTGGCCCTTATATATTTGTTCTACCTCGAGAGGTAAGCTAGATTTCGATGGTGAAAGGAGGATCGACTAAGTTCACTTCACACATGACTGATTTCATGCTTTGATATCGAGGAGCATATATTAATTTATTTTGTTTAAATATTGAGTTCGATTCATTTAATTGATTCAATTGAATCTCGTCAAGAAAAATTCACTTTACTTTATTTTTCATAAATTAACTGTTATGTGTCATATCTGATTCACTAGTTGGGATTAGTTTATTAATACTGAATTATTGACAAGAAATCAATTGAAACAGAAGTCATGATCAAGACAGATTAAGATTCATTCATTCATATTAATAATAAACCAGTCTCCTAAATACAAAAAAGTTTAAAGTAGTTAAAATTTTTACATGGAATAAAAACAGGACGGACATTCAGGCACCACCTTCATCATCGGAGTTGAGTAAGGTCGGGTCCAGCTGAGCAGCAGATAGCTTCTCCTTTCCTCGTTCCCGGCAATCTTCGTACCACTCCGAATATACCTTCATGATTTCGGCATTGAGTTAAATCCAAGATCCTCGTAGTCACTTTGAATGCGCTTAGAAGCTCTTGCTCTTCGAAGAGGACCCCGTCCCTCGAGATCCTTTATTTTGTGGCGAAGCTTGTTACGTTTGGCCTTATGCCTTCGTGCTTCGTCTTGAGCCTTCGTCTCAGCCTCACCAAATAACTAAGCTTCGGTTGGCTGAAGAAAACTCCTCATTTTTTACCTTTAGAAGTAAGTTTTCTTCAACCAAACCAGCATTCAGGTATGTCAAAGTTTGTTGGCTGGCTTCGGACGCAGCCAACCCATCCCTAGTGGCCCTTAACTCGTCATCAGATGTCTTCAAATCCATCCTAGCCCGATCTAGTTCTGTTTGAAGACCGTTGATGGTATGAAAAGCATCTTCACGTCCCATCTCTCTCTCTCGGTCAAGGTTGATTTCAACATATTTATCTCTTGTCTCATGAAATCTTCCTCGGCCTCTCCATTTATGTGTTGGGACGCGATCGTCAAGAAAATGACGATTAGCTCTAGATATTTTCAAAATATTTAAGACAAACGTCCAAATATTCAAAGGAGAACAGAGATATAGAGGAAGAAGAGATTGTTATTTACCTTAGCCAAATAGCTCATCCCCTCATCGAGAAGATTTCCATCTGTGTGATCACTGAACCGGTGGTCGTCAGTGTTCCTAACGAAAGCTCCGAAGAGGTCGAAGGGGAAGTTGGCATTGAACACAGGCCATAAGGTGGAGATCCCTGACCTCGGCATGATAGTACGACGACGAGGGACCGGGTCGTTCGGGGGAAGGTCTCGGCCTTTCAGGAGAGAGAGTGGGCTGTTCAGGAGGAGTAGGGTCTGCATATATGGTTTCAGTTATGGGAGATTTATTTGGGGTGGGTCCTTTAGGTGATGAGGCAAAAGCAGAACTCGGATGGCTATCAGGAGTGCGTTTTCTCTTCCTGGATAGCGTCGGAATCCCTTCGTCCTGGTCACCGTCCTCTTGATCGTATTTCTCTGAGGGGCACGAAGGGTGGGATGACCGAAGACTGAGGCACCCTGAGTTCTTCGGCAGTTAGAGGGGTTATTTTTGTTTTTAATTTTTTGGTCCGAAGTATATTTCTTCGATCAGGGCGATCAAGTAAACCGCTTGGTCGAGGAATGGTTCTGGGGGTTGGTTCTATTTCTGGTGTGGATTCGGGAGGGGGTGTGAGAAGGGTTGATTGGGTTTTCGGTGGCTCTCTCTTCACGAGGATGAAGGGTCTCTTCTGGTATGAGAACCTCTTCGGCCTCTGCTTCTTCTATTTGAAATTCATCCGTATGAATTTCTGGGGTTGGTTCGACTTCGGGAGTAGCTTCAGTTGGTATAGTCTCAGTTGCTTCCGAAGACTTCCCGGACAAAAAATCTTCGAACTCCTTTATTTCTAAGGAGCTCGGTCTGATCAAAGATACTACATAAATCAAACAATTCTATGTTAAAATTATATATCATACAATATTTTCAAAATATATATATATATATATATATGTGAAATGAGCTATTACTTACACTTATGGTCATATAACCATGCCTGCTTCGAGAGGAGTCCGTATTTCCACTCTTCCTTAGGGAAGTTGTCAAATAGTTCCATCATTTCCACTTCCCGTTCTTCAGAAATGTCTCCGAAGTCAGCAGATATCTTTTCGTCGATTGCCTTGATTCAGTAAAGAAGAAATCTCGGAGCCTTTGACGAAGAACCATTTCTCGTGCCATCCCCTATTGCTCGAAGGGGTGTTCACCAGTGAACGTCTATCGAACTTTTCTCCAAACTTCGGAGAATGCTTGCTAAGGGCCTTGAACCCCTTCTCCCTGGATTGTACTATTTTATAGACAGTGAAGAAGAAGTCCAGGGAGGGCTCAACGCCCAACTCATGGCAGAAGGCCACGAAGGCCAGAATGTGAATGTAGGAGTTTGGCACTGTTGTGAAAATCCCACACCCGAAACCCCCGGTGAGGGTCACTATAAAGATGTGTAGGGAAAAGCGAACCCCCTCTCCAAGAGAAGGTCACCGGAGACGGCGGTCCAACCTTGAGTAGTTGGTACATCTTTTCGCCGCTGGCAGGGGTACCGATCATGCGTGGGTATCCGGAATGTGGAACCGAGATCGAACCCTCTTTAGTTCAACCTCAGTTATGATAGAAGGAGTGTTGGCATGAGAGAAGCGGTCCGTACTCCTGTAATATTCAGAGGGGGTTTTTGGAGTTTTCGACTTGGGATTCGCGCTTGTAGTTCTTTCATGAGGGTTGGGGTTTGGTGGAACCACTGTGATTGGTGTTACTAGTATTGGGGAACTTTGTTCAGAGTTGTGAGAAGCCATTTGTGACGATTTGCAAAGAAGGATCAAAAAGTTTAGAAGGCGCTCGAATTTCAAATGAACTGGTAAAACTGTCAAATTTGGTAAAGTTATCCTTTTATATCGATTTGATTACACGGTGTTCAATTTGGTACATTAAATGTTAGTGATAATTTGGAATTTGAATGGGAAGCGTCCGGTCTCGGTCGGGATATTTAATAGATAAGGCCTTTTAGATTTGGGCCTTTGATCTCCTTTCATCTCATTTCGTGAGCAATAACCGGGTACATTTCAATTATTTCTTATTATTGATTTTCAGTAAAATATCATGGACTATTTTTAGTTTTCTATTAAACATTACATTCAACAAAAACTAAAAGAGAATGTTGGGTCATGATATTTTCTCCCATAAAATTTGGTAAGTATATTGGGCTTACTCTTTTAATTAATCTATTGGGCCTTTATTATTGAACCATGAAAGTCTTTGAGTCAGGTTGTCCTATTATTTCCATTTTGACTTATAGAGACCGAATTCGATCCAGGGGGTCGATCCTTTGGACATTTTAATATCTATTATTTTGACTTGCGAATGATGAAAAAGCATGACGGTTGACTAGAGGAGCGCCATGCATTAATGTGGATGGGATTATAACCGGCCGGCGGTGGGAACAGTGACCAAAAAGCAGTGGATAAACTATATGCAGTCGGTGGATCCCATCAGATGAAGGGGGTGTGTCAAGTAATAGTGGATGGCACTGTAATCCAGGAGGATAAGATATAGCTTAGCAAGAAAGTCATCACGAGGAGGTATGTTCTCATACACTTATTCGTTCATAATTAGATATACACAAAGGAATTATTATCTCTCTCTCTCAATACAATAGATATTACGGCCTCCATTTTGTGAACCTTGTGAACACGTTTACTGACTCTCACGCCTGAGCTATCCCCCGACGGAACCGCCGTCAAGCTTGTGGTGTTTATCGTGTTTACTGTGCAGGATCAGGGCGTCTTACGTGATTGGGACGCGGCCGAGGATCTTGGCGTTAACCATTGGAATCAAAATCAAATAAGAATTTTTTTTAGTGTGACAAAGGTAGTAGTAAATTTTATTAGCCATGAACCCTTTTCCAGGTATATTTACTCAGAAAATTATCTTCCTAATTAATGTTTGTTACTTGGCTACGAAGGCTTTGCTTTGTAGTAGATTAATTAATTACTCGTAAAAAGCCAGAATTAATTTTTTATGCTACTCTCATAGATAACGACTTTTAGTTCTGCACTTAGAAAAGTGTTTAAGAAAGACGATTCAATTGCAAAGATAATATTTGCTCCACCAAATCTAGTCGGCGAAGAGGTGTATTGCGAGTGAATCAACTCACAATTATTGACTACGCGTTGGACTATTGATCATGTTTATTTGTAAAAATTATAATCTCAAAATTATATTTTTATGAATCATAATTTTATGATTAAATAGTTCTAATAACATGTTTATTTTTTATAGGATTATTCATGAAATAATTTAAAATAACCTCATGTTATATTTATTTTGTTTAATATTATTTAAAAGATTAGATAAAATTTATCATTTGAACTATCATACATTTAATATCGATAATGAATATATCATATTCTCATTAGTTTAAGTATAGATAAATAAGATAATATACATCAATCTTTTTAAACAAAATTAAAAATTAATTTTATCCACAAATTTTAATATTAAATGCGACGCCCCAAAATAGGTATCATCACTTTATTACGAATTAAATCAAATATATAATCTGAGAATCGAAAACAATCTTTAATATACAACAAAAAATTTGTGAGTTTTAATCTGATTATTGTCTTTTTAGATAATATCCACTCTCGAATAAGTCGCCATTACATTTATTGTCACACTATTTAATGAGAATAGTGAGGACTACTTAATACTATCATTTGGACCGTCAACTCGCTCCCCGACATTGAGTATTACGCTCTCGTTCTTTTTAAGAAGAGGACGGTGAAAGAAAGAGTGAAGTCAACTCAATTGGCCAAAAAAAATATTATGGTAAGATAATGCAGAATAAATTATCATTAAGATTCAATAATGTTAAACCGATAAAATAGAATGAGCATCAAGTTTAAGCTGCAATGAACAATAATCTATTAAAAAAGTGAGAGAATAAAGTCTACTATCTTTTATGATTTAAAAGGTTTTTCATCACTTTTATCATTGGGATTCATTTAATAAATAATCCATCATCATCCCCGCTACTACGGTGAGGATATTCATTAGTATCACAACCACAAATTATCCATGACTACGGCCAAGGATATTCAGTATATTCATCGATGGTCGTGATCGTATCAACAATCTGTCCATCAATGCACTTTCTGAGCCAACGAGAACTTTTATCACATCATTTGTAACATTACGATCGTGATTACAACAGAATAATCCCAGTTATAATCATACCAAGTCCATCCACGCTACTACAGCGCCACGGTACGGATGACTTTCAAAAAAATATAAACATAAGGATGAAAACGATGATATAAGAATTGATAAAAACAAGTTCAAGAATTAATTTATTCGAGGAACTAATAAGTCCAAATATCGTCAACATCTTTACTTTAGAGTAAAATTCAAGAATCTTTCGGGAAGAATATTTCCATGAAAAGATATTAGATGAAGTGCAAATATCGAGGATATTCCACTAATTTCAATGGAGTATAAGTCAAAATTTTAACCAACCGTGAGTATAATAAAGAATGGAATAACAAAAGAAATCACTATAAATGCGGCAGATTGCGATGATGCAGATTATTCCAACAGAATAATAAATAACGGAAAGGTCGGTGAAATTAAATTGCACCGACAAGATGTTCCAACAGAATAATAAAGAGCGGAACCACGTCGTAGCCAGTAAAACGCCTTGCATGAGGATATTCCAATGAGAATAATAAAGAAGGAAATAACAGAACACTACTACAAAACAGTAAATAGACAACGTGAAAAAAATATTGTGATTTCAGTCAAAAAAATATCGTGGTTAAGGGTGTCATCTATTTGACACTCTTATACAACATTTTTAAAACGTTATACACATTCTACAACGTTTTTTAAAAATATCGTAGATTTATTTTTCATAAATTAACAGATGCTTAAAAACGTTGTAGAAAGTATGATTCCACAACGTTTTCTGGCTAAAAATATTGTAGTTTAATATATCAGACAACGTTTAGACACATTTACACAACATTTTTAAAATGTTGTAGATTGACTTGGAAAAAAAAAGAAAAAAAATTGCGATTCACCTATATTACCAAATAGCAACACTTAATCTGCTTTAACGCCATAATATATATTTAAAAGGTCTAAATTCTTATTTAAATTTAAAGCTAAAATGTATCAACCATTCAAAATACATCCCAATAATACCATTCAAAATACATCCCAATAATACATCCCTATTCACAATTTATTTCCATAAGAACCACTTGTTTAAAAATGTAGACTAACAAACAAATGCTCTCTCAAACACTTTCCTTCACTGTTCACAACCTATGCATATTACAGAAACCAACCACATGTGATTGCCACCAAGTGTCAGATATTGGGCACCTGGAGTCTCCAACTACATTGAAAAACCACCTGTTCCGATAATGAATAAGTAAAATGAGTTCTGTCTTATACTTTCAAAAAGAAAAACTTCATTGCATAGTCATCTTACCTCTTGGATAGCACTAAAGATGGGTAAAAACACATCAGTATCATAATTGCTCATCTTGTTCTGTGAGTATAGAAGTCAATCTTTCGAAACCCACTCCAGTATCAACATGTTTAGCAGGCAGAGGTTTTAGAGAGCCATCACTTTCCCTGTTAAACTGTGGATAAATATCAAACAAAAGGTGGGAAGAAAAAAAGAGAGAGAGAGAGAAAGAGAATCAATTAACCAAACTAGTAGCAGCACTAAGAATGCAATGTTAAAGAAACTTATAAAAGATATTATTGCAATATATACCTTGAAACACCTTCCCATTAATTTCTACCTCATATGACTCCATGACCTCTTGGATTACAGCACCAACATCACAAATTCAGCCTGCATCAACCAAATATCACTTCCCTTCACTCTTTAAAGTTTGCAACTAAAACAGACTAATAATATATGGCAAATCTGAACAAGAAGCCAACATCACCTTCAACACATGCCCCTTGATCAAACTAGATTTTGCAGGTTATTTATCTTCTCCTTCTGTAAATATGATGTCTACCCTCCTTCATAGATATGTGCAGCGAATAACTTATAAGCGAGACGAGAAGAAACAATAAGTATGTAGCAGATATTAAGTGGTTCAAATCACCAACTGTTGAATAAATAAAAGGTGGTCAGAGTGCTATTGAAGAGAAATCTTATAGAGATTACACAAATCAAGCCTATAAATTAATCAGCTCGTCATATTTTCTGCCGAGTGTTATTTGGCTACTATCAGCCACATAAACACAGGTAGACAAATCTCTTCCACAAACTTGATTACTTAGTTCCATAAATATGACTTCATTCCTGATAAAACAGCTTCCACATAATTAAGTAAAATAAATATGCAGAACCTTAACTTCAGCAACATAAGTAGGGGATAACAACAACTTTAAGGTATTTTTACTCACAGCTAGGAGTGGTAAGCTTCAGAGTCCTGAAACAGAGATCATACAAAGCTTCATTGTCTAGAACCATGCATTCTCTGAGACCTTTGGTGACGGGAACACAGTATCTGAGACCTTTGAACAGAAAGGGTGGCATTGTATGGCTCAACCACAGTATCTGAGACCTTTGGTGACGGGAACACAGAGAATGTGAGCATCATCCTGTCAGGGTATTCTTTCCTGATTTTAGAAATCAGCAAGGTACCCATTCCAGAACCTGTTCCTCCACCAAGAGAGTGGCACACCTGAAATCCTGCAAAAAAAAAAAGAACTTTTACAAACAAAGATGTATCCAAGCATCAAACACCAAAACCTGTTGGAAAGCTACACAATTTTTTTTAAAATCACTACAACAATAAAGACTTCCATAAAATATTGAGAGTCAGAATCTCACAGTTTACTCTCTTTAAATATTAAGTAGCCATAGATTGAAATAAGGATATTGATTAGAAAAGATTCAAAAGAACCAACTTAAACAATGTCAACAAAACTACTTCCATCGTTCTGCTTATTGACATACAAAATTTTTAATGCAACATTCAAAGGTGTACATTCACTACAAGAAAAATGGCCATCTGCGACCAATGATATCAGCGACCGCACTATCTGGTCGCTGATAATAGTAATAGCGACCGATATCTGCGACCGATAAGGATTCTCGTCGCTAGTATATATCCGCGACCGCATGCGGTCGCTGATCGGTCGCTGAGAAGAATTTCCCCCCAAAAATTTGGTGCGAAACTTTGGCGCGGCAACCAATCTATATCAGCGACCGCATGCGGTCGCTAATATGTCCACATCATTAAAAACTAGCGACCGCATGCGGTCGCCGATGATCATCGCGATTCTTATAACTCAATCGATTGAGTTTATTTCGATCAATCTGAGAAAAGAAAGAAAAGAGGGAATACAGACGAGGGAGAAGAGGGAGTAAGGGGGGAAGAGAAGAGGGAGGGAGACTGCCGACCATTGCCGACCACTGCCGACCATTGCCGACCACCACCACCGCACCCACCATTGCACCATCGCCACACCACCATTTGCACCACCACCGGTAACCCCCAATTAATCCCTAAATTAAACTCTGTTCATTATTTGATTGAATGGCAAGAGTCTATGAATATAAATATGTTGTGTGTTTGGAATTGATGAAAGTTATTTTATGCTCTTATTATTATGTTTGTTTGCAGTAGTAATGTAGGATGTTTGTGGCTAGTTTTATGCCACTGGATTTCAAGATACCATTGTCTTTGTTTTAATAGGAGTTTTTTAGAGGAGGACTAGTTAAGCTATAAATTGAAGAGTTTGTGTTGGTATGGCTATTATTATTATTGTCGGAAGAAAAAGAATTTTAGGTAGAAACATGAAAAGTATGGGAATGCTTTTGTTATCTGTATAGTACAATTATTGTTAGCTTTCAACTTAATTACCAACTTCCAACTTGCATATTTTGAGAGTGACAATGTTTGGGTTTTAGATGAGCTTGTTCCATATGATATGAGCTTGTTCGTACTTGAATATCCATAATAGCCTTGACCTGATGGGAAATGATAACAAATCTTTCTTCCTAGCGGCTTACTTGACTGATAAGGCTAGGCTTCTTGGGTACCTACACCTATCTATGTTATGCTTAGTTGACTATGTATTGCAATGAAAATGAAAATGCCACATTA
Organism: Panax quinquefolius; assembly: GCA_020205615.1. NCBI lineage: Eukaryota > Viridiplantae > Streptophyta > Magnoliopsida > Apiales > Araliaceae > Panax > Panax quinquefolius. The sequence goes on along the minus strand of CM035161.1, from coordinate 31,861,112 downwards.
CTGATGAGCAGTGACCTATGTAATAGGCTATTACATTAAATGAAGAATGTAATGAAAAACAAAGTCCCAAAACATATATTGTATTACAAGGTGACAAGTGTTTTGTAATTATTATTAATTGAAATTCATTTGATACTAGGGTCTATTTTTCTTACCAGAAATTAGTTTTCATATTTATAAACACACAACATATTTATATATCTTATGTATTTATATACATTGAATAATTCAGTATTTAATATAAACATAAATTTAAAAAAATTGTTGTTGATATTGCTGAAATTGGGACAATTTTTGGGCTTCTTATTGTTTTTACTAATATTGGATTCTCCTAAATTGTGCTTTAAATTATAGTTGTGCACATTCTGTTTTGTGTGTTGGGATTATATTTTGCTGAAATTGGTCAAGTATGCATGCCCTCGTGCATGTGGATAGTCCATATTATAGGAGAGACTCTAGAATTTTTTTTCATATATAAGTCAAATGGCCATATAACTTGAACATGAGTATAACATAAAACATAACTAGGAATTAAGTTTATCCATAATTCAATCAAGAAGAAGGTTCAAAGAAGTTTTTCCATAATTCACAGTCGAGAAGATAAAGAAAATGACACACTATTAATATGTATGCTATAAGTATGACTTAGCTTAGAATAGAAAGAAAATGAAAAGTACAAACACAAACTCAAGCACTCTTTTCAATCACTATTAATGAGTTGTTTCTAAAATATCCATATACTTAATGAGTATATGTGATGTTTTTGTTGTGTTCCAGATATGGACCCTCGAATCATATATAGGAATGCTTAAAGACCATATGTGTTCTATTGTAGACTGTTGGGGATTTGTGTGACTAGTGTTGTTAGATAGTGAGGAGTACATACATTGCCTATAGATAACATGTAAAAATGGTTCCCTAAGTTAGTTAAGGTTACACATGGTGTGTTGTGCAAATTCTTGCTTAAAATCATTGAAAATAAGCTTTATAGAACAATGAACACTAAAATAGTGAATCACCATACTGGACCCCATACACAAGTTTCGATAGTCATAATAGGACATAAGAAAGCTACACAAACTAAAGGAACCAAGCCCAAGCCATTTTGAGCATGAGACTTGTTAAAAATCACATTTTAAAGCCAAACATGGACTGTTTTGGACAATTCATAGTACCTGACCTTAAAGGACTATTATGAGAAGATACAAAGTTGCTCATACATGTTAGTAATGATTCCCAAACATGGTCATTAATAAAGCCAACAAGAAAACCAATTTAAGCTCTCTTTTCAAGCCTAAAGTGAGCTTTGATAAGTCAAAATGAGTTAGATGATTAAATAAAGTTTGGTGATGCTAAAAGTAACCTTAAGTAACTTAAATATACACGCCTAGACTATCCTAGTGGCCTAGACTATCCTATCCTATTGTCCTTTTGTTTACATACAATTACATATCCTGATGTTCTCTATATCCCTGACATGTTTATGTACCTTTCATTTATAACTTATACTAACATCCTAAATTTTTTATTTATAGATGTCTTACGAAACTCAAGACGAAAAAAGCGGGTTGGGTTGGGCCCTAATCATGTGTCAAGAAGGCCAAGCTAATCCGGATGATCGCATTCTTATACAAATCCGTCCTCCTCCAGATAGCACGTAAGTTAAACATCGTATATATATATATATATATATATATATATATATATAAGGGTTTTAATATAAATTATTGTATATTGTAGTGATTTTCAAGATAGTAAAATTGTGAAGTGCATTTCACAATTATGCTTCTGGCCTTTCACGCTGATGATTACGTAATGAGCACACCTCTCGCCCATAAGGATCTGATTTGAAATTTGAATTTCGGGTATATTTTTTATCACTCGATAGATAATACATAGTTAATCAAATAATATTGCTTAGTAATATAATGATTTTAATATTATTATTGTTATTTTATTTGCGTAAAGCGATATAGATGGGACGGCCTTACGAGCATCGATTATTCGAGACACTATTACAGCGAGAAGTGCGTCATTGACGAACTAAAGATAATTTGAACAAGGAAGCGACAAAAAGCCCTGCGCAATGTTTGAGATTGACCATCCAGGACGGGGTGAGCGGTATATGCACGAAAGCATAGCCCACAGTGGTGCGCATACGGCCCATATAGGTGCAGATGTGTGACCGATGGAAAAGCGAGAAATTTGGGTCGAGAAGCGCTGCAAGATCGCGCTTGAACAGATCCTGTGTATCAAAGGCGAGAAGGCAAAAGGCGCGTGTCGGGGGCGGCGATATATCACAGTGCAACACATATTTGCCAGTGGTACGTATGTTATGTTTCTGATCATCTTTTGTAGCTAAAATATCATATGTTTACATAATAATATGAGGAAATGAACTATAGGAGTCTCGGATCTCAAGGTGACCTATCAATTGGTTGGATGTGTATGTGGCCACCGCGATGGTCTACACCAAGTACATTAGGATAATGGTAATAAGTTCACTTTATCCTAATATGTTGTTTATAAATTATAACGACCTTCTTTAGTATTTTTTTTTATTTATTTTAACTATTTAATTGTTCATCTTACGACGGAGACACTTATAAGGGCTTAATGAACGCAGCGCTATCTCAAGGCACCCGCGTCTGGTCGATTGATCAAGAATTATGGGAGAGGCGTCCATCGTGAAGAAAAATTATTATATCGAGGCGAGGACAAAGACGACGCTGACCATCGATGCACAGTGACTCGCCACCCGATCACTACACATACTATCATGAGTTATCCACCTATCATACTCCTGGCCGATCGTGTGAGAAGCGATCTGTCGAGATCGTGATCTTCTTCAGATATCAAGGCATCTGCAGTCTGAGTCACGATGAGTTGGCGGAAGCGATGGCGGCGTGCAGCAGAGAAGCAGAAGACAACAAGAGGGCGGTATATATATATCGTTTATTATTTAGCTACATTGTCTTATATGTTTATAGTCTCGAAGTCGATGTCTTACTTATATGTAACATATATGTTTTATTACTTTGATAATTACAGGATCCTAATTTGGATGATCCGTGAAGAAGCGCTGAGACTTATTTTTTTAGATTTTAAAGCCTTGTACTCTTTTAGATTCATTCTTTGGACAATTGTATTAGTTTATATGGATGTTTACGATATCGATTATATTGTGTTGGATGAATGTTTTGTATTGTATTGGATGAATGTTTATTCATGGATGAATGTTTTGTATTGTATTGGATGGATGTTAATATGGATGCTTATATATATATATATATATATATATATATATATATATATATATATATAAGCGTGTTGGGATTGAAAGCAGTACAAAGCGGTGTTATTTTGGGAAATCAATAAAATAGGCAAAAAAAAAAAAAAAGCATCAATGATCGTGACGCGGTCATTACAAATCTATCATCGATCAGCTTGAATCTAGCGGTATCACCGCTATCGCTATTATCGATCATTGACACGCGTGTGACACGTCAACGACAAATGACTTCAAGATAAGTCATAATAAGCGACGGTATCGGATTCATTACTTGCGGTCGCTAATTAGTTTGATAAGCTATTGTGGGTCATTGATGTCCTTCCAATGACCGGATTATCTGCGACTAAATGTCAATGACCGGATCTGATCATGAGATAGACATCGGTGACCGTATCACGATCGGTCGATGTCTTGATCATTGATAAGCTTTTATGTTGTAGTGATTATATATACACTATTTTATCCCTCGGAATTTCAGGAATCCCCTATAGATAGAATGCACAATTTTGAGACAAAAAGCTCAAGTAAAATTGGGATACTAAGTAAATTTAACCTTGGAGGCAATCACAGTTCTCAGCTTCCTTCCTCACAACATCAAGAACTGAGTCAATAAGTTCAGCACCCTCAGTGTAGTGTCCTCACAAAACAAATTCATGCCAGGCAACAAATCTCATTTCACAAAAGTGATATTATAATGATACATATATAATCGAAGATAAAGACTACACTAGTTAAACTAAATCTAAAAATATCTAAACAGGTACCTGCAAAATGAAAACTCTTTCAGTGCCACCCCTTTAAACACTAACAACATGATGGCCAAACTTAATAATTCAATTTCCTTCATATAGCTTTGTACCCCATCTACTTTTGTCCATTCAATTCCATATATACAGTCCTTGTGTCTAAATCAGGATGCGGCCAGTTCATTGCCAGCACAGTGGTTCCCTTCACCCTATGTGACCTGACAAACCAAAAATTCAGAATGCAAGAAGGTGAGAAAACAATAATACACAGTGCTCCGTGAATATTCCACCTTCAGAAAAATCATGAAACTTTTTCTTCTTCCGCATACCAATTAGGTTTATATAAGAACCAGGACACTATAACTCGATATTTGTAGCAATATTGATTCAGAAATAAGTCATTAACAACCTTGATACTCGTATTCCAGGCTTTAAAATGCTCAATCATCAGCATTCCAGGCTTTAAAATGGATGTTGGTTTCACGACAGGAAGCCCACCACTAAAAGACCTGAATCAAATATCCAACAATAAGAATGTTAAGGGGGGAATGCTTACTTATATGTAACAGATGCACATTTGAAAGGCAATGTCAAGTGTGAACCTCAAATTCTTAATTTTACTGTCAGGAAGATTACTGCAGATTATATGAGTAACACGATGCCTTGAAAAGTAATTTTTGAAGCGTCCTCCATGTTTTACCATGTAACCTCTTAGCACTTGAAAAGCTATACCCAAATGAAAAGAATGCACAAAATAAAAGCAAATATTTTGTTCTTCTAGCACGTGTGAGAAAAGTTATCAATTATATGGCCATCTTGCTTTATAACATCAGCAATTGTGGAGGCAAAGTCACTCGCACATTCCCTTTTCACCAGCACTGGCAGCACATCTTGTTGGTCATAATACAAGAATTGCAATATACCTAAGAAGATCCTACAGATGTCCACATCAATTATTATCCTTGGAGAAGAGTGCAGATATATACTCTTTATATCTTTACTAGTATTGAGATAATAATTCAAACATTATGATTAGATATTTAATTTCATCATGTAATTCAAAAGAAACCAATGAAGAGTGAAACCAAAATGAGCAGATACTGAATGTTTTGTTAATCAGATGGCAATCAAAGTGCAAAGTCATCTAAAAATAATCCAATTGTAACCTCATAAATCACTATGTTCTTCTTTTAAAAGTTATAAACACAGAACAAAAGTTATTTTAAAAATAAAAGAAGACATCTTCACCTGAAATCCTAGTGATGTCCCACACAGGAAGAAGAGCATCCTCCGTCACAAGAAACTCCTTCAGTTTCCTCTTCAAATGAACCCCCTGAGCTCTAAAGTGACCGCTTCAGGTTTTGTCAAGTGTTTCTCCTTTTTATGCCCACAACTAATCTAACTAACACCATGCCACCAAAAACAAGTTCACATTGAAAGGTATAAGTTTGAAAGGTATTTCAATATGAAAGGTATTTCAATATGATTGTTTTTTTAGATTCAATTTACAACAGATGAGTCGGTGTCTGCAAGCCTTTGCTTTATATCCCTTGCAATAGAAAAGAAAACTTCCTCCACGTTGAGATTTGTTTCTGCGCTCTGCAGTAAAAAATTAATTTTAACCTTGAGAACAATGTAAGCAACAACATGATATGAATAAATTCTCAGCATACTCACAGTTTCAAAGAATTTGATGCCATACTCATGCTTGGCCCTTGGAGGTAGGTACAGCCTACAAAGATTTTAGTACAGAAATCATAATAGTTAAGATACTCTTTAAAAAATTCAACTAATGTACACAAATCTATGGCCTCTGGAGTTGAAATATAGTCATTTGCATCTCCAGTCTTATCCATGACAGCCCTGCATTAAAACCAGTTTATGGATCCTGATTCTTGAGAGAGATGAGAGACTATATTAGTAACAGTATTCACCTTAAGATCACGTTGCAGTTATTAATAAACATCAATGACTCCGTATGATTTAGTTTAAATGCATCTCCAGCAGCCTTTTCATATTCAATTGCCCACTTTGTTAAACAGACACCTTCGATTTAAATTAGCGCATAATCAATCATCAATTCCATTCACTAAAAATTGGCAATATAACTTCTTGGTATATGATAGAGATAGAGAGATGAAATGACACCTGACTGCTGCAATCCTTCAGAAAGGCCACCACAACCAGCAAAAATATCTAGAGTAGCCAAATGATTTTCTTTTAATTTGCCATCATCTAAATCATTCTCTCCTTCTTTACACTTACCCTTATTCTTTCTGAATTCTACATCATGGGAAGCCTTCCCAGTCGAATACCTCAATTCTTTCTGAATCTCATATGTACAATTTTAACAACAAATTGTACATATGAGATTCACAATTGGAATGTGCAATAATGTATGGAAATTTAGCATATGTATATAGAGAGACATAGAATGTACAGTATTCGTTCTCGGGCGAAGATGGACGTAATCTCAGAGAAACTAGGGTAAGTCTAGTCTTGGGTAGTGGATACATAGCGGGATCCACAGCACCAACATCAATAACCTTCTGAACCTTAACCTCGATCCTCTACTTGTTATTCCCTTCTGTCGGGACGTGGAGCTGGCCCTCCACGTAGACGCAAGTCCCGATCGACACAAACTGACCCAGTGGCGCAACTGTGGCGTATACAATCACCTGAAGGTTGGCCGGACAGAAGTCGTCATTGAGTTCCAGGAAAGCGAACTCGCCCTTATTAGCCTCCCGGCTAGTTTTGACCCAGCCACCCACTTTGACCGTCTGGCCGGCGAGTCTAGCGCCGCTGTCGGGTTGGCTGAGGATGGTCTTGATCACGACCCGTTGTGAAAACTGGGCTTTCTGGGCCGCGTCATTGATTGTCGATCGGTGTTAAAGTGTGCCCTCAGCTTGTCTTTGCCATGGATCAAGAGATTTGAGAGTTACAGGAAATATAGGCAAACCCTAACTTTTGTTTTTCAGATGGAACGAAAAAGGCTAAACAGAGAGACGAGAGACGAAGATGCTCGGTGAGAAATGCGAAAGAGAGCGGATTTAGTTTTAAGTTTTCATTTAGCAGTCTTGTTTTTTAGCTCCGTGTTTTTGTTGATACACAACGTTTTAAAAAAAACGTTATCTATTAAAATAAAAAAAAAAAGCCCTTTTAAATAGATAACGTTTTTGCATATATATCTATAATGTTTTTTTAAAAGCGTTGTCAAAAAAAAAATCTGCATGACGCGTTTTATAAAAATGTTGTGGTTTAAATGTTAATCTATTCTTATTTTTGTAGTAGTGGAAGTTCTCTTCGTGAATCTGAAAAGAAATAATACACTTCACTGATTAAAGTTAAAGCTGGATATAGGAGTAGTGAAATATGAGAATATTTTTCTTCTTTTTCTCTATAGTTTATCTCTACAGAGTTTTAGTGAATTAAGTAAGAAATAATGAAGGAATGAAACACATTTATAGGAGAATGAATTTGAATAAGAATTAATTAAATGAGCAGTCAGGATTAATTTACTTTAATCGGACGATCCATAAAATATTCTAATAAAACAAAACTTTTAAATAAAATATAATATATATATATATATATATATATATATATATATATATATATATATATTACACATGCTCATTTGGAATTCACGGGATGAATTCCCATGATCAATACTGTGACAACTCTTCAAACATGACAATATATATATATATATAAGTACTCTTCCCACCAATTTGATTCCACCAAAATCAATTTTATATATATATATATATATATATATATATATAACAACTAACATTAACTAAACACTCCACCACCACCCGACCACATGTCACATATATATATAATATATATATATATATATATATATATATATATATAAATCACATTTGTCACCACACACTCATATATTCACACACACGGCACACACACACACAAGTCAAATATATATATATATATATATATATATATATATATATATATATATATATATACTTTATAACTTCATTCGATAATTTTAAAAAATGAGTAAGTGAAAAATTTAAATAATAAGTAAAATTTATAACAAAATACTTCATAAAGATCACCTCAATATTTTTAACAACATTTATCATCATTATTATAATTCACAATATTACGACCCTGCGTCGTTCCAAAGAAAGAGGGCTTTCCAATAAGGATTTCTCCTCATTATTGGCAGCATGATTAGGTGACCAAATCTCTACTTGGCAGAACTTCTAGACATCGTTAATATTGCAAATAATAATATTAATAACTACGTCATCTCAATTATTGATTTAATAATATATAAAATATCGACAATAATTGAATCGATTAACGTGAGATCTTGTCACAGCAATTCTTATAACAATAATTGAACAAAACCGAGTGACTTCTCATATAAGCATCGATAATCAATACTCTGGTGCTACTCTTATGCAACCACGGCAGTATTCTTTACTTTTTTAACTTTGGGTGTTTCAACGATTAACGGTAAAACTTTCGTGAATTATTTTTATAAAAAAAATTTTGTCGTTTTTTTAATCAAACAATAATTCCATTAATGGGGTCCACCAATGATTCTGTGGTTGTCTGAATATTCCCTGTCAAAATGAATATTCCCTGACCAATCGAATATAATATAACAACTTGCATACTTTGCAGAATTTATAAATACTACCCACAACTATAATATTATATCAATTTTATTCCATAATATTCAAAAATGATAATTATAGAAAATTCATCTTTATTCATAAAAGTTGGGGTCTTACAATCTCCCCTTCTTATGAAATTTCGCCCTCGAAATTAGGGTACGTACCTAGTATGTCGAAAAGGTGAGGATACCTTGATTTTATTTCAGATTCTAACTTCCAGGTCATTTCCTCAACATCGTAGTTTCTCCACAAAACTTTGACTTGAGGTATAACCTTGGAGCGTAGAATATGTTCCTTCTTATCCAAGATTTGAACAGGAACCTCTTCATACGTCAAATCTTCTGGCTATTCATCCGGTTCTAACTCAATAATGTGGTTTGGGTCTTCCACATATTTACGTAACATGGATATATGAAAAGCGTTATGAACACGAGACATACTTGGCAAAAGCGAGTCTATACGCCTACAGTTCCTACTCGATCGAGGATTAAAATGGGCCGATGAATCGAGGATTGAGCTTTCCTCTCTTTTTAAATCTCAGTAACTCCTTTCCATGGAGCATGACGTGTAACAACATACATGATCTCGATATCGAATTCCACGTCCTTTCGATGAAGATCAACATAACTCTTTTGTCGATCTTGTGAGGTTTTTATCGTTATCGGATCGTTTAAATCTTTTTCGTAGTCATATATACCAACTCGATCCCAACAACATTGCTTCACCCACCTCATCCCAAAGATCTTTGGAGAATGACACTTTCTTCCATACTGGCGCTTGAATGGAGCCATACGATACTTGTTTGATAGTTTGTTGTTGTAGGAAAACTCCACCCGATGGTAAGAACTTGTCCCAACTTCCTTGAAGTCGAGGACACAGAGTCTTAATAAATCTTCAAGAGTTTTAATAGTCCTCTCACGATAGTCCGTCAAAATCGAGGATGATATGCGAACTAAATCGTGAATCCGTGCCCATAGCTTTTTGTAAACTAACCCAAAATCGTGAAGTGAATCTTGGGTCTCGATCGAAACTATGGATCTTTGGCATACCATGCGATCTTCTATCTCGTTTATGTGTACATACGAGCAAGACGTTCAAGTTTATAAGTTTCTCGTATTGGTAAGAAATGAGCGGACTTAGTCAATCTATCAACAATGACCCAAATTACATCTATGCCTTGAGAAACCTTGGGAAAACCGATGCTTGAAATCCATGGTAATGTGCTCCCACTTCCATTACGGAATTTTAAGTGGTTCTGATGGACCTTTTGGTACTTGATGTTCGCTTTGACTCGTTGACAAGTTAGACACCTTGAGATTAACAGCACTATCTCTCTCTTAATGTTGCCCCACTAAAATGTATGTCGAAGATCATGATACATTATGGTACTCCCAGGATGGATTGCAAACGGTGTGTTGTGTGCCTCCATCATGATTTTATACTTTAAATCAGGGTCGTTAGGAACACAAAGTCCGGAGTTGACTCAAGTATTCCTTCTTCATCGATTCTTGCTTGGCGTAGTACCTTCTTGTACTTTCTTCCTCATACGCATCGACTCCAGTGTGCAGCTTGAAAGCGACTTTAACTTTATCGATTAAAGTTGGTTCTACTCGGTATATTCGCCATCATCATGTGGGTCCCTGGAGTTTTTATCTCTATCTCCATCCTTTGCAAGTCATACAAAATGGGCCTTTGCGTTGACAATATCGCACTCGTACGCACATATGATCTCCTACTCAATGCGTCAGCTACCACGTTTGATTTTCCATGATGGTATTGGATGGTATGATCATAATCTTTCAACAGTTCAAGCCAACGTCGCTGTCGCATGTTGAGTTCCTTTTGAGTGAAGAAATATTTGAGGCTATTATGATCCGTAAAGATCTCCACTTTCTCCCCATACAAGTAATGCCTCCAAATTTTAAGTGCGAAAACAACAGCTGCCAACTCTAGATCATGAGTGGGGTAATTCCTCTCATATTCTTTGAGTTGTCGAGAGGCATAGGTTATGACTTTCCCATGTTGCATGAGAACACATCCTAACCCTTTTCCCGAAGCATCACTATAGATGACAAATCCCTCCGAGCCAGATGGTATTGTTAGAACATGTGCTGAAATGAGTCTTCTCTTGAGTTCTTAAAAACACTTCTCACATTCCTCGTTCCAACCGAATTTTGTATCTTTCTGTGTCAGCACAGTTAAGGGAGTAGTGATTCGTGAAAACCCTTCTACGAATCTCCGATAATAACTTATTAGTTTTAGAAAGCTACATACTTGATCATTGATTTAAGTTGCTCCCAACTTTGAATGGCTTCAATCTTTCTTTGGGTCAACAGATATTCCATGACTTGATACCGCGTGCCCAAGGAATGCTACTTCCTCAAGCCGTAACTCGCATTTCTTTAACTTGGCATAAAGCTTATATTCACGAAGCTTTTGGAGTATCAAACCTCAAGTGTTGCTTTCATGATCTTCATGACTTTTGGAATAAATAAGGATGTCATCAATAAAGGCGACCACAAAGTGATCCAAATATTCCTTGAATACTCGGTTCATCATATCCATGAAGAAGGCGTGAAGCATTAGTCAATCAAAAGACATGACTAGAATTCATAATGCCCGTGTCGAGTTCCGAAAGCCGTCTTTGGAATGTCATCTGGTTCTAATCTTCAATTGGTGATATCAGGAATGAAGATCAATCTTTGAAAAAGAAATTGGCGCTACAGTATTTGGTCAAATAGGTCATCAATACGTGACAATGGGTACCTTTTTTATGGTGACATGATTCAACTCTCGATAATCAATACAAAGTCGCATACTCCCATCTTTCTTCTTCACGAATAGAGTAAGGAGCACCACAAGGAGAAGTACTAGGACGAATAAAGCCAATGTCTAACAATTCCTACTGATTGGGTCTTTAACTCTCGAAGTTCAATAGAGCCTTATTCGATATGGGGCTTTGAAAATGAGTTTTGTCTGGGTTTAAGGTCGATACAAAATTCAATTTCACGCTCTGGGGGTAGGCCAGGAAGTTCTTCAGGGAATACGTCAGGAAATTCATTAACAATAGAAATATCATTCAAAACTGACGTATTTTTGTTTAGATCCGTGACATGAGCTAAGAAAGTCTGACATCCGTTTTTCAATAAACGAATAGCTTTATGGCTTGAGATGACAGTGATTGATTTTAAAGGTTTGGTTGCTTGAATTCGCATAATAGGTTGGTTAGGAATATGAAAGCTAACAACCTTACGAAAATAATCAATTTTTGCATGATGAGTAGTTAACCAATCAATCCCTAGATTTACGTCAAATGCAAGTATTTTTAATGAAATAAGATCGACATGTAATGTGAGGGTACCGATTTGAACTAAACAAGACTTATAAACAGTGGATGTAACGAAGGTTTCCCCCAATGGAGTTTCAACAGATAAGTCAAAGTCCAATTTCTCCGGAGTTAAATTTAAACTTGAGCGCAAGTAGGAGAAATAAAAGAATGGGTTGAACCGGTATCAAATAAGGTATATACTTCACTAGAGTTTATGATAAGCTTACCCGTGATGATCTCGTTCGGATTCCTTGCATTCTGGGAGGTCACGACAAACGCTCTCCCTTAAACTACCGATTTTGTCTTGTCTAGAACGGCCTTTGATGCCTCCATACCAGCTAGACTTGTCTTCGGTGCACGATAAAATCGGGCCAGGTGACCTTCTCTTCCACAATTGTAACATGCTTTGGAGGGTATCGCGCAATTTGGACTGATGTGTCCCTCCCCTCCATATTTGAAGCATATGATAGGTGTCGTTATCCTTCCTTAACGACAGGTGCTGATGCTGACGTCTTTCCATCATTGTTAAATCTCCTCTTCTTGAAATGTCCATTCTTATTGTTTTGGCCATGATTACCACCGAAGTGGTTACCATTTCTGGCATGTTGATTCCCTCCACGCTTATTGTCACGGCTTCGATGACTGTTATCACTGGTATAAATCGAAGGTTTGAGCTTTCCTCACATCACCGATTCTCGCTTTTGAAATAACAACTTCTTGCACCTCCTTCTTCAAATTCATCAGCTCCGGTGTGTAGCTTGAACAGCTTTAACTTTATCGATTAAAGTCGATTATACTCGTATATAATCATGTGGGTACCTAGAGTTTTCATCTCCATCTCTATTATTTGTAAGTTATACGAAATGAGTCTTTGACAATATCGTACTCGTAATCGTATACGATCTTCTACTCAACACGTCAGCTACCACGTTCATTTTTTTAGGATGGTATGGTCAGAACATGTGCCGAAATGAGTCTCCTTTTGAGTTCTTCGAAGCTTTTCCTACATTCCTTGCTCCATTCGAATTTTGTATCTCTACGAGTCAGCTAAGTTAATGGAGTAGCAATTTAAGAAAATCTTTCTATGAATCTCTGATAATAACCAACTAAGCCTAGAAAGCTACGTATTTTGATTACTGATTTAGGTTGCGCTCAACTGTGACTCATATCCCAATCTTGGATAGCACGTCACAATGGCACTTATTAGTTTACTACCGCACGAATATGGCGTCCCCTACGGAGAGTCTGTCTTCGGTGCATTCCACAAAGGAAGTCACCAGTTAGAGGCTCGGGTATCAACTTCTACAGTTGGGTTTTTAACTCCTGAAGTTCAATAGGAGCCATTCGATATGAGATTTTAGAAATGGGTTTTGTACCGGATTTAAAGTCGATACAAATTTAATATCACGCTCTGGGAGTAGGCCAAGAAATTCTTCAGGAAATACATCAGGAAATTCACTAACAACAGAAATATCATTCAAATCTGACGTATTTTTGTTCAAGTCCATGACATGGCTAAGAAAGCTTGACATCCGTTTTTCAATAAACGAATGGCTTTATGGCTTGATATGAAAGAGTTTGACTTCAATGGTTTGGTTGCTTGAATTCAAATAACAGGTTGCTTAGGAATATGAAAACTAACAACCTTACAAAAGCAATCAATTTTGGCATGATGAGTAGTTAACCAATCAATCCCTAAAATCACATCAAAAGCAAGTACCTTTAAAGAGATAAGATCAACAGGTAATGTGATGGTGTCAACTTGGATCAAATAAGATTTCTAAACAGTGGATGAAATGAAAGTTTCTCCTAACGGAGTCTCCACAGATAGGTCAAAGTCTAATTTCTCCGAAGTCAAGTTTAAAAGTTGAACCTTAAAGAGAGATAAAAGAATGGGTAGAACGGTATCTAATAAGGTATAGACTTTGCAAGAATTTATAATTAACTAACTTGCGTGCTAACCGTTCGGGTTCCTCGCATTCGAGAAGTCACGAAAAACGCTCTTCCAGAACCGCCGACTTTTGTTTTGTCCGTATCGCGCTTTGGTGTCATAAATCTAAAATTTGGACTTGATTTCGCTTCTGGAGACAATCTCGAGCTATATGACCATATTTTCCACAACTAAAACATACCTTGAAGGTCGTGAATAGTTTGGACTTATAGGTCCTCCTCTCCGCATTTGTAGAAGATCTAAGCGGCGGTCGTTCTCCTCCCTTAGAATTTGTTCTTTGGTCTTTCTTTTAAGCGTCTTCCGTCATCGTTAAATCTTTCTTCTTGAATTTTCCACTTGAGTTATTTCTTCATTATCTTGGCCATGATTACCACCGAAGTGGTTACCAATTCTGGCACGATAATTTCCTCCACGATGGTTATCATTATCCCGATAGTCGTTGCCACCGGTACGATTATCATCGAGTTGTAGGTCGCCCAGTTGAACAGACTCATTATCTCGCTCTAATAATTGAGCCCTATTCACAACATCTAAATATAGAGAAAATTTATGAGAAATGAGATATTGGCGTATATGGGTTTCAAACCTCTCAAAACATCCGCCATACATTCCTCATTCTCTACCAAATGAGGTCTGAAACTGGATAACTCATGAAACTTCGCTCGTCTCGGGACACCGCGTCATGTTATTCGTTCTAGTCTAATAAACTCTACCTCCTTCATATAGCGAATACTTTCGGGGAAAGTACTTGTCATTGAACAGATTCTCAAATGTTTCCCAAGACATCTTAAAGTAAGTATTTGGATGGGTACGCTTCACGATTCCCACCGAATCAAATCGACCTCATTATGGAACATAAAAGTGGCGAATGGAACCTTCTACATTCTACGTGCATCCCAAGACATCAAATATCTTGGTAATTTATTTAACCCACGTCTCGCTTTAATCGGATCCCGCTTTCCCGTAATTCTAGTGGTCCCAACTCTTTGAATCGCTTGTTTGGACAAACCGTCGCGTTGCTATCATTTCCACTATATATTTTTACACGAGTCTCCTCGTATGATTTTGCATGAATCGCAAAAAACTTCTAAACATCCCGTCGTTCATCATACGCTTTCGGTGGTGTTATTCACGGAAGAACATTTCAAACACATTATGCGTTTCTCCTCGTTGGTGGGTAAAGGAGTCTCCACGGTCTCATTTACTCCCTTTGTTAACATTCTCGGTCGACATTCTCAAATCGCCATAAAATAAGGGTTAATTAAAGAAATTAAAATACCACATAATATTCCTATACTCTAACCAACCAACAAATAAGCTTAGGTAGACATCTGGCGAAGGATTTACTCGTCTCTCCTCCTAGTTCTATTCCTAGATCTCGCCTGGAGATCATATCCCTAAGCTCGATACCAACCGCATTGCGCCCCCAAAATAGGTCCATTCCATCCAACCCATTTACGAAGTCGCCAAATACATGGTACAAAAAAACAACTACAACTTTATTAATACACTTATCGTGCAAAATACGACAACATATATATATGTGAGTTTAAATAAATATCATTGTCTTGCATAATATCCATACCCAAATAAAGTCCTCATTACAATTATTGATACACTATTCTATAGAATAATGACTACTAAAACAACTATCTTAAACCATCACTCCACACCCCGACTAGTTCCCGCTATATTCTCGTCTCCTGAGAAGAAAAATGGAACAAAGAGGAAAAGGGTGAGCTCAACTAGCCCAGTAAAGAATATTATGACTAAGATAATGTACAACAAATTATCGTTAGTCTTCAACAGGGAAAAATCTGATAGAATACAACAGACAACAAGTTTTAAATCAACAACTGCAGCGGAAACAACAATTCATTAGAAGAGTTAAGTAGAGAATGAAATCTACTATCATCTATGAATTTAAAAATTCATCATCAATATTTTATCCCTATAACATCAATCAATATTCATCTTTGCACTACAGGCCAAAGATATTCATCAGTCGGTCATATTTATCTCAACACCTGTACATCATCTTTGCACTACATGTGCCAAAGATATTCATCGATCGGTCATGTTCATCTCAAAACCTGTACATCTTTGCACTACGGGCCAAAGATATTCATAATAAAATCAACCATCTTTGCATTACAAGCCAAAGATATTCAACAACATGTCATCATTTAGGTCTGAGGATGATGAAAAATATTTTCTGAAAACGAATCGGTGAAACAAAAGAACAAATATTAAGGATTCGACTTTAACTAAACCGAGTTCAAAAATACTTCATAAATAATCATAGTGAAGTAAAATTCAAGAATGATCAAAACATGGATACAATCAAAGCTAGTATCTATAATAGATATCTTGGACAAAAAACAAAAATTTAATTTTTCTGTGAATAGTGTCGTATACGTGAATAGTGACGTATATGCGTGAATAAGAACTCCCATTAATAATTAAAAGACAAGAATTTCACAAGAAAAATTATCACGCTTCGTGAATAAGTACTTTGTGAATAAGAATCTTCGTGAATAGTAACTCATGAATAGTAACTCGTGAATAGTAACTCTAACATAAAAAGATTAGAATTTCACAAACAAAAATCTTACCAATATTCCGGTATAATGATATTGAAAGAAATAATATCATTTTAAAAAAAATAATATCCCTTACCTCGGAAAGACAATACTTCCGATTTGGAATATCTGGATATAGTGGTGAAGGAACTTGCACCAGATATAGAACACTCAAAGTATCAAAATACTCACAAGAATACGCCGATAATATAAAGAGAAGTGGAGAGAAAACTTGATTTTCGGTGTGATTTTCAATTCTAACCTAAGACCTATTTATAGGAAAATGCTTAGAAACACAAAGTAAAAAATTGAATATAATATTAATATATTTATATAATTTTCCTTAGCCCACCATTTTGACCAAAGAAATCAGCCACACATGTGCTAAAAAGCAACAAAAAACGCTTTTTCTAACAAAAAGCACTTAAAACTCCAAAAATCAATTCAGACCCGATATACCGAAACTTCAATAATTCACAATAAATAGTCTTTTTATCAGAAAAATTTGAACAACATCTTTTTCATAGGAAATTTCATTCTCTACACCTTTGCAGAAGAAAGTTTTTCCAAATTCCAAATGTAAATCGTAGAAATCCACAAACAGGGCAATTTTACTGTGCTATAATCAAATTTCGATCAAGAATTGGAATTCACTGGCTACACACAAAACATGTGTTAATCATTTAATGCAACAAAAATACTCTTCCTCCTCATATACTCATATATTCCATATTTATTATAAAAATATCACCATTATTATAGTATTAAAATAATATATTTAAATGAATTATTTTATCAGAAAAAGATAAAATATTAATTTTCAACAATTGTCACATTAAAAAAAAATTCATCTATATCCACATAAAATTAATATTTTCCTCATCATATAAATCAATAATTAATTATTCATAAATAATATTACGTAATCACAATCATCGACAACTGAGCGGTTCAGGAAAGAGGGCTTTCCAATAAGGATCTCTCCTTCTTACCAAGCCGCAATTAGATGATCAAACCTCTCCTTGATGTAACTTTCTAGACATTACCAATAATGTTATCTAATAATATTATTAGGATAATATGAATTATTGTCTAGATAATAGAAAATACTATGTAGTGACAATTATTCGTACAACAATAATATAAAATATTAATGCAAAGCAGATTATTGAATCAATAAAATAAAAAATCTTGACCAATAATTCTCGTAATAATTATTGAGTAGTGCTTCTTCACGTAAGAATCAATAATTGGTGCAATACTGGTGTCTTCTTGTGTTTTTAACCATGTGGTATTCCAAAAGATAACTGTGAATAACTACGCTATTATTTATAAACAACTTATTCTTGTTGTTTTCTTCCTCCAATCGCTTTCCGTTATGGGGCCCACACAAGGCTGCGCCGTCATACGAATATTCTCCGACAGTAAGAATATTCCACGACCAAACGAATATTCTCCGATAAAATGAATATTTTAAAACCACTTGCTTGTTTGAAATAATTGTGCATTTTACCCATAACTCACCACATTAATCAAATCAACCCTTACTATTTCGACATAATAAATAAAGGAAATTTAATTTCATTTAATAATAAGTTGGGGTCTTACAAAACTTCTCCCAAGACATCTTCAGTGCGGCAGGTTGGGTACGCTTTTACAGATTCCCACCAGTAATCTGCCTCTGCCCGCAACATGAAGGTGGCAAAGAGAACTTTTTTCTCCTCTGAGCAACCCAAGACATCAAATATCTTGTTGATCTATTTTATCCACGTCTCCGCCTTAAGTGGTTTTGGCTCTCTAAAAAACTCCAATGGTCCCAGCTCCTTGAACTGTTTGGCAGTGACCGTCCGAGAGTTGCCAGTATTTCCACCTGTATTTTGGACAGGAGCCGCTCTCGCCTGATGTTGCATGAATTGCATGAAGCCTCGAAACATTCCATCGTTCATCATTTGGTCAGTGTTGTTGTTTGCATGAGAATTGTCGCCTTCCTAATGCACATCGTCCAGATTATTGATCCGTGGAGACTCAACGGTCTCCTGTGCTCCATTGATGTTCTCAACATTCTCGGATGCCATTTTCAAATACTGTCATAAAACAAGGGTTAATTAACATATCACATATTATCCCTATACTCTGACCAACAAATTAAATACCAAATAAACCTAGGTAGGTCATACTAGCGAAGGAATTCCCCGTCTTTTCCCTCCAAGTTCTTGTCTCACATCTTAGCCAGGGATCATATCCATAAGCTTTGATACCAACTTTGACGCCCCCAAAATAGGTATACATCACATATTCTGAGTCGCCAAATATATGGTAAAGAATACGAAAATAATCTTTAATATACAACAAAAGAGCTGTGAGTTTTAATATAATTATTGTATTTTAGACAATATCCACTCTCAGAATAAGTTCTCATTACATTTATTGTCACAATATTTAACAGAATAGTGAGGACTACTAATACTATCATTTGGACCGTCACTCCGTTCCCCGACTAGTCTCGGCTACGTTCTCATTTCCTGAAGAGAACAGTGAAAGAAAGGGTGAGCTCAACTAGCCTAGTAAGAAATATTATGACTAAGATAATGCAGAATAAATTATCATTAGCCTTCAATAATGTTAAACTGATAAAATACAATAGACATCAAGTTTAACTGCAGCGGAACAAGCAATCCATTAAAAGAGTCAAGTAGAGAATAAAGTCTACTATCTTTTATGATTTAAAAAGATTTTTCATCACTTTTATCATTGGGACTCGATTTTAATAAATAATCCACATCATCCCCGCAAGACTACTGACCAAGGATTTTCATTAGTATCACAACCACAAATTATCCATGCACTACGGGCGAGGATATTCGTGTATTCATCAATGGTCATGATGATCATGCCAACAACTTTCTATCAATGCACTACAGCCAATGAGGACTTTTATCACATCATTTGTAATATTACTCATGATTATCTTGAATAATCCTCGGTCATAATCATACTAAGTCCATCCATGCACTACAGGCCACAGATGACTTTCAAAAAAATATAAACATGAGGATGATGACAATGATATAAGAATTCAATAAAACAAGTTCAAGAATTAATTTATTCAGGAACTAATAAGTCCAAATTGTCAACATGATACTTCTTTGTAGAGTAAAATTTCAAGAATGCTCGGAATAATATTTTCATGAAAAGATACTTGATGAAACATGAATATCAAGGATATTCCACTAATTTCATGGAATATAGAAGTCAAAATTTTAACCAATTGAGTATAATAAAGAATGGAATAAAAAAAATCACCATGCATGCAGATGCTTGATGTAGGCAGTTATTCAATGTAATAATAAATAACGGAACTGTGTCAAAGTAAATTAAGACCGGCGGGATGTTCTAATGTAATAATAAAGATCGTATTCAGTCCGGTCAGAAAAACGCATGCACGAGGATATTCCAATGTAATAATAAAGACGGAACCGAGTCCGGCCAGAAAACGCATGACAAGATATTCCAACAGAATAATAAAGACGGAACCAGATCCGACGTAAAATGCACAGACAGGATATTCCAACAAAATAATAAAGAATGGAATAACAGAAGTTCTCTTCATGAATACAAAAGAAATAATACCCCTTACCGTTAAAGAAACTGGATATAGGAGTAGTAAAGTAACAGAATACTTTTCTTCTTTTTTTCTATAGTTTCTCTCTCTAGAATTTCAGTGAATTCGTAAGAAATAATGAAGGAATGAACTTCTATTTATAGGAGAATGGACTGAATAGTAACTAATTCATGAACGGTTCAGATTGATTTACTTTAATCGGACGGTCCATAAAATATTCTAATAAAACAAAACTTTTAAATAAAATATAATATATATATTATATATATACACATGCTCATTTAGAATTCACGAGATGAATTCCCGTGATCAATACCTTGACAACCCTTCAAACATGACAATATATATATATATAAATAAGTACTCTTCCCACCAATTTGATTCCACCAAAATTAATTTATATATATATAAAACAACTAATATTAACTAAACACTCCACCACCACCCGACCACATGTCACATATATAAATAAAATATATATATATAAATCACATTTATCACCACACACTCATATTCACACATACGGCACACACACACACAAGTCAAATATATTTATATATATATATATATATATATACTTTATAACTTCATTCTGATAATTTTGAAAAATGAGTAAGTGAAAATCTAAATAATAAGTAAAATTTATAACAAAATACTTCATAAAGATCAACTCAATATTTTTAACAACATTTATCATCATTATTATAATTCACAATATTAATCGACCAGGTCGTTTCCAGGAAAGAGGGAGCTTTCCAATAAGGATTTCTCCCTATAGGCGCGTAATTAGGTGACCAAACCTCTCCTTGGCAGAACTTCTAGACATCGTTAATATTGCAAATAATAATATTAATAACTCTATCATCTCAATTATTGATTTAATAATATATAAAATATCGACAATAATTGAATCAATTAACGTGAGATACTATGCAGCAATTAATATAACAATAATTGAACAAAACTGAATGACTTCTCATATAAGCATCGATAATCAATATCGTAGTGCTTACTATGCAATTAACAGCAGATATTCTACTTTTAACATGGTGTTTCAACGATTAACGATAAAACTTCCGCCGTTATTTTTATAAAAAAAATTTGTCGCTTTTTCTTAATCCAACAATAATTTCATTATGGGGTCCACCAATGATTGTGCATTATCTGAATATTCCTCGCTAAAATGAATATTCCCAGACCAATCGAATATAATATAACAACTTGCATACTTTGCGTAATTTATAAATACTACCCACAACTATAACATTATATCAATTTTATTCCATAATATTCAAAAATAATAATTATAGAAAATTTATCTTTATTCATAAAAGTTAGGGTCTTACACCAAATACCTAGTTAGACATCCCCTTCCAAATCATTTTATTATCTTGAACTAATAGTGTCAAGTCTATTTTTAAAAATAAACAAGACTTAAGATTAATAGTTCAATCTCAAATATAATCAAATATATTTATATGTTTAGCTAAGTACATGATAATAAAAATTATAATAAATTATGAAATTTGATAAAACTATAAAATTGATTCAGCATAGTACTTTTGATTTAAAAAAATTATTACTAATAGTTCATATAACTTGCTACAAATAAGTCAGATACATAAAATGTCAAAATATATCATTTTCTCTATTCAATATAATCTTTTAAGGTTAGCTAGATTGCACCCGAAAAACATTACTACATCTTTTGCAACAAAATAATTAAGAGAAGCACTTAATTAAACCACCTAAATAACAAATAATTTTTACACTAAACTTAATTTAGTGTAGAGAGGGTAAGTTGTTTTGACACTCAAAATTTATCTAAGATGCTTTCATTGAAACTTTGAAAAATAATTAATTGTTTTAGAAAAAGAATTTTCTTTTTATCAATAGTAAAATAAAACGATACAATTTCCTTAATTTATTATAATTTTTTATTATCATGTACTTAGCTAAACATATAAATATTTGAAGTGCAAATAAAAAATAAAAATATATTATTAATATTTACACAAATTTTCAAATATATATATATATATATATATAGAGAGAGAGAGAGAGAGAGTCCGAATCCTATCCGGACTCCCCCGCATTTTCTTAAAATACGATTTGTTTTTTTTGCTTTTTTTTAAAAACAACTAAAAAAATAAATAAATAATTATGGAACTGAAATTTTTATATATCTACGGTGTTTTTGGGCGTGATTTGGATACATATAACAAAACATGTATATGCGATCCGTAATACTGTATATACATTTTTAATATAAATATCCAAATCACGCCCAAAAACACTGTATTATCAGAAGACTCCAATTTTTTAAATAAAAGGAATTTCCTTTATTTATTATTTTGAAATAGTAAGGGTTGATTTGATTAATGTGGATAGTTAAGGGTTAAATACGCAAATATTTCAAAATAAGCAAGTGGTTATAAAATATTCATTTTGTGGGAAATATTCGTTTGGTCGTGGAATATTCAGTCTTTGTTGGGAATATTAAATGACGAGGTGGCCTTGATCATGTGGGCCCCATGTGAAAGCGATTGGATGAAGAAAGCGACAAATATAAGTTGGTTAAAAATAACAGGCGTAGTTATTACCGAATTAAGATCATTGAAATACGTTGGTTAAAATACGATGTCTGGCGTGGTTGCTGAAAGAAGACGGTATTGCATGTGATTGTTGAATTATTGATCCTTACGTAGAAAGGCTTACTCAATAATTTTTACGGTAATTCTTGTTCAATATTTTATTTTATTGATTCAATAATTGCTGCGTTGATATTTTATATTATTCATTGTTCAATAATTGTCACCATACATTATCTCCATTATCGGATCAATAATTCATATTATTTGAATAATATTATTAGATAGCATTATTGGCAATGTCTAGAAAGTTACATCGAGGAGAGGTTTGGTCACCTAATTGGCGCCATAGAAGGAGAGAAATCTTATCGGAAAGCCCCCTCTTTCTGAGGAACTACTTTGGTCATCATAATTGTGATTCTCGTAATATTATTTGTGAATAATTAATTATTGATTCATATGATAAAGAAATATTTATTTTATGTGGATATAAATGATGGATTTATTTATGTGGTTATAAATGAAGAAATTATTGTTGAGGTGTTTTATCAAGATTTTACCAGTTGGAGGTATTAAAAATTAAATCGGGGTTTTGAGATATATTGCGGGGATTATAATTTTAATCCGAACCGCTGGATGTGGTAATTTTTGGGTATGTTATACATACATAAGTTGAGTATATGTCCACAAATTTTGAACCGTTAAAATGTACGAATGATTTGTTATGAATTTTAAGAGGTGTCGAGATAGGAAATTAGGGTTATAATTGATTTTGGTGGAAAATTCTAGAATTGAGTGGGCCCCACTTGTGGTTGGTGAAGAAATGTGCTGAATTTTATTTCAAATGTGGTGGGTGGCAATAGTAGTAGAGTAAAAGCCATCAGTGCTTGAGTCAAGTCTGCTTTACGGGCTAACATTTTCTATAAATAAAAAGGGCTAAGTTAGAATTGAAAATCACACCGAAACAAAGTTTTTCTCTTTCTCTCTATATTATTGGCGTATTTTGTGAGTATTTAGATACTTTGAGAGTTCTTTTTTTAGTACAAGTTTCATTCAAGATCACTTGAGCCTTTCCTTCCCAAAATCGATTCTTTGAGGTAAGGGATGTTATTTTCTTTTCGGATGATATTATTTCTTCAATATCATTATCTTTGAAATATTGGTTGGAACTTTTATCAAATTTGGAACTTTTTCATATCGGGTTCTTATTCATGAGTTCTTATTCACGAGTTACTATTCATGAGTTACTATTCACGAAGTTACTATTCACGAGTCTTGGTGTGCCGATTTACTTATTCACGTATCTGAGCCTTTATTCACGTATCTGACACTATTCACGATATCTAAGACTATTCATCGAAAAATAAAATTTCTTCTTTTCGTCCAAAATATCTATTCCGGATACTAGCTTTGATTGTATCCATGTTTTGATCATTCTTGAATTTTACACCACTATGATTATTTTTGAGGTATTGTTGGACATGGATAAAACAAAGTACGAATCCTTAATCCTTAATCCTTGTCATTTTGTTTCATTTGGATTCGTTCTTTAAAAATATTTTCATCATCCTCGGTCTTAAATGATGATATTATTGAATATCTTTGGCTTTTGTAGTGCAAAGATGAATGATTTCTGAAGAATATCTTTGGCACAGTAGTGCAAAAGATGAAGCAGTGTTTAAATGAATACGACTAACGGTGATGAATATCTTTGGCACAGTAGTGCAAAGATGAGCAGTGTGTTGAGATGAACATATGGATCGATGAATATCTTTGGCTGTAGTGCAAAGATGAATGTTCGATTTGAGATGAATATTGATTGATGTTCTGAGGATAAAATTTTGATGATGGGTATTAAATTCATAGATTATAGTAGATTTCATTCTCTACGTAACTCTTTACATGAATTATTATTTCATTGCGAATATTGATCTCAAAACTTGTTATCTATTGTATTCTATCGATTTTTTCCTGTTGAAGACTAACGATAATTTGTTGTATATTATCTTAGTCATAATATTCTTTCTTGAGCTAGTTGAGCTCTCACCTTTTCCTTTTGTTCCATTCTTCTCGTAGAGGCGAGAATATAAGCGAGTGCAGTCGGGGTATGGAATGAAGGTTTTAGAAAGGATTGTTTAGTAGTCCTCACCATTTTGTAAAATAATGTATCAATAAATGTGATGAGGATTTATGTGAGTATAAATATTGTCTGAAGATAATATTTGTATTTAAACTCACTGATTTCTTGTTGTAATAATAAAGTTGTAGTTGTTTTACATACCACGTATTGACAACTCAGAATGGGTGATGTATACCTATTTTGGGGGCGCCACGGTTGGTATCGAGCTTAGGATATGATCTCTCATGAGATCGGGAATAGAACTAGGAGGGAGAGGCGAGTAAATCCTTCGCTAGTGTGTCCTACCTAAGCTTATTTGTTAGTTGGTCGATATATAGGGATATTATGTGATATATTGATTTCCTTAATTAACCACTTATTTTATAGCGATGATTGAGAATGTCTAATTTGAGAATATTAATGATTGGAGTAAATGAGACCGTGGAGATGCTCAGACTTATCAACGAGGAGAACGTCAACAGGTGGCAATGTTCCTCTGTGCAAACAACACCATGGAGCGAGATGATGAGCGAGGGATGTTTAGAAGTTTTTGCGATTCATACAAAATCAGAACGAGGAGACTCGTGTTCAAAATACTGAGGAGAAATGATAGCAATTCACGGGTTGTCACAACCAAGCGATTCAAAAGTTGGGACCACGGAATTTAAGGGAAAGCCAGATCCGATCGTGGCGGAAACATGGGTCAAACAAATTACCAAGATATTCGATGTTTTGGGATGCTGCGGAGAAGCAGAAGGTTCCATTCGCCACCTTTATGTTCCGTGGCGAAGGCAGACTCATTGGTGGGAGTCTCGTGAAGCGACTCCATCCAAACCGCACTCAAGATGTCTTGGGAAGCGTTTGAGAGACTATTTAATGACAAATACTTTCCGAAAGTGTTAAATCGTATGAAGGAAGTGGAGTTCATCATTGGAACAAAACAACGTAGCGCGGTGTCTCGAAGACGAGGCAAAGTTTGCGAGTTATCCGAGTTTGCACCTCATTTGGTGGAGGATGAGGAACGTATGGCGCGAATGTTTCTTAGAGGTTTGAAAACCCTTACGATACGTCGAAGATCTCATTTCTCATAAATTTTCTCTCTATTCGAGATGTTGTAAGCAGGGCTCAATTATTAGAGCGAGATAACGAGTACAGTCGGTTGAGGACCACAACCGGGATCGTATCGAGATAGCATTCAACAGAATAATGATAACTGCGGAGAAAGAAAAACAGACGGAGAAATGGTAACCACTGGTGGTAATCATGGCCGTGAAAAAGTAGAAGAAGCGAGTTAGGAGGAGATTTTAAAAGAGGAGATTTAATAACGACTATGTGAAGACGGCAGCGGCTTGCAGAGTAACCGGTTCTAAGGGAGGAGATCGACCACTGGGTCATATGCTACTAAATGCGGAAAAGAGGGACATATCGGTCAAAGCGCCACAACAGTTCAAGGTATGCTATAGTTGTGGAAAGGAAGGACATATCGCTTTCGAGATCATGCAGTAGCAAAACCTAGTTCAATGGGAGGCGGTGACTCGAAAAGATCGTCGAAGAAAAGTCAAAGTCAACGATTAGGGAAGAAGCGTTTGTTGTATTTGGTCATAATGCGAGAAACCAAACGAGGTGATCACGGGTAAGCTATTTATAAATTCTTGCGAAGTTTATACCTTACTTGATACGGTCTTACCCATTCATTTATCTCTCCTGCGTGTGCTCAACGTTTAAACTTGACTCAGGAGAAATTAGACTTTGACTATCTGTGGAAACTCCGTTAGGAGAAACTTTCATCACATCCAATCGTTTATAAATCTTGTTTGATTCAAGTTGGCACCATTACCTTACACGTTGACCTTATCTCTTTAAAGATACTTGCTTTTGATGTGATTTTAGGGATTGATTGGTTAACTACTCATCATGCCAAAATTGATTGTTTTCGTAAGGTTGTTAGTTTTCATATTCCTAACCAACCTTGTTGTATTTAATTCAAGCAACTAAACCATTAAAATCAATCAATTTGTCATATCTAATCATAAAGCTATTCGTTTATTGAAAAACGGATGTCAAGCTTTCTTAGCCCATGTTATGGATTTGAATAAAGACACGTCAAATTTGAATAATATTCCTGTTGTTATTGACTTTCCGACGATTTCAAGAACTTCCGCCTACCCCGAGCGTGAAGTTGAATTCTTTATTGATCTTGAACCTGCAGTAAAGCCCATTTCTAAAACCCCATATCGAATGGCTCTATTGAACTTCAGAGTTAAAGGTCCAACTACAGGAATTGTTGGACATCGGTTTCATTCGTCCCAAGACGCTCTCCTTGGGGTGCTCCTGTTTTATTTGTAAAAAAAGAAAGACGGAGTATGCGACTTTGTATTGACTATCGGGAATTGAACCATGTCACCATCAAGAATAGGTATCCTCACCTCGTATTGATGACTTGTTTGACCGATTGCAGAGGGCACAATTCTTTTCAAAAATCGATCTTCGCTCGGATATCATCAAATTTGAAAATTAGAACCGAGGATATTCCAAAGACCGCCTTTAGAACTTCGGTATGGGCATTATGAATTCTTAGTCATGTGTCTTTGGGACTAACTAATGCTCCTCATGGCTTTCATGGATATGATGAACCGAGTATTCAAAGAATATTTGGATCGGCTTTGTTGTTGTCTTTATTGATGACATCCTTATATATTCCAAAAGTCGTGAAGATCATGAGCACCATTTGAAATTTCGGTACTCCAAAGGCTTCGTGAAACCAACTATATGCCAAATTGAAGAAATGCGAGTTCGGCGAGGAAGTAGCATTTCTTGGGCATCATGGTGTCAAAACATGGAGTATCTGTTGATCCGCCAAGATTGAAGCAATACAAAGTTAGAGCAACCAAGTCGTATGGATCAAGACGTAGCTTTTGGGCTTATTGGTTATTATCGGAGATTCGTGGAAGGGTTTTCTCTAATCGCTACTCCATTAACTCGGCTAACTCGGAAGGATACAAAATTCGTTTGGAGCGAAGAACGCGAGAAAAGTTTCCAAGAGCTTAAGAGAGACTTATTTTAAGACTGTTTCTAACAATACCATCTGGTTCGGATGGATTTGTTATCTACAACGATGCTTCGTGCAAAGGGTTAGGATGTGTTCTCATGCAACGTGGGAAAGTCATAGCCTATGCCTCGCGACAACTTAAAGAGTATGAGAGGAATTATCCTACTCATGATCAGAGAGCAAAGCCGATCGTTTTGCTTAAAGATATGGAGGCACTATCTATATGGGGAGAAAGTGGAGATATATTCGCACCATAAAAGCCTTAAATATTTCTTCACTCAAAAAGAACTCAACACGCGGCAATGACGTTGGCTCGAGCTATTGAAAGACTACGACCACACTATTCAATACCATCTTGGTAAAGTTTAACGTGGTAGGCGACGATCGAGTAGTAGAAGATCATATATGAACGAAGTGCGATGATGTCAAGTATACGCGTAGAGCCAACTTTAATAGAAAAAGTTAAAGGTTCTTTCAAGCCTCGGGCCGGAAATGATACGTATGAAGAAGAAAGTACAAGAAGGAGCTATTATTAGGGCGAGAATTGATGAAGAAGGAATACTTGAGTCCACTCTAGACTTTGTGTTCCTAACGACTACGATTTGAAGTACAAGATTATGATGGAGGCACACAATACACCATTTGCAATCCATCTCGGAAGTACTAAAATGTATCGTGATCTTGACATACATTTTGGTGGAATAATATGAAGAGAGAGATTGCAAAGTTTATCTCGATGTGTTTAACTTGCCAGCGTGTAAAAGCGGAGCATCTAGTACCTAAGGTTCCGTTGCAACCACTTGAGATTCCGGAATGGAAGTGGGAACACATTACCATGGATTTCGTTACGGGTCTTCCTACGGTTTCTCAAGGCATCAATGCTATTTGGGTTATTGTTGATAGATTAACCAAATCGCTCATTTCTTGCCGATCTGGGAGACTTATTCCTTGAACGTCTTGCTAGTAGTGATGCACGTAAATGAGATTGTGAGGTTGCATGGCATGCCCAGTATCCATAGTTTTGGATCGTGACCCAAGATTCACTTCAAGATTTTGGGTTAGCTTGCAAAAAGCTATGGGCACGGATTTGCGATTTAGTTGACATACCATCCCCAAAGCAGACGGACAATCGAGAGAGGACTATTCAAACTCTTGAAGATTTATTAAGACTACGTGTCCTAGACTTCAAGGCGGTTGGGATAAGTATTTACCATTGGTGGAATTCTCCTACAACAACAGTTATCGCGCAAGTATAGGTGTGGCTCCATTCAAGCATTATATGGGCCGAAAATGTCGTTCTCCAATATGTTGGGATGAGGTGGGTGAAGCAACATTGTTGGGACCCGAGTTAAGTTAAGACGTATGACTCACCGAAAAGATCCAAATGATTCGACAACGATACAAACGGCTCAAGATCGACAAAAGAGTTATGCGAATCTTCATCGAAAGGACGGAATTTAATGTAGGGGATCATGTATTATTTCATGAGTTGCTCCATGGAAGGGAGTTACAAGATTTGGGAAGAGAGGAAAGCTCAATCCACGATTTATTGGTCCATTTCAAATTCTTGACCGAAAGTAGGAAATGTAGCCTATGACTTGCATTACCTCCAAGTATGTCTCGTGTTCATAATGTGTTTCACATATCGTATTTCGTAAATATGTGAAAGACCCGAACCACGTTATAGAGTTAGAAACAGGACGAGATAGCCAGAAGACTTAACGTATGAGGAGGTACTGTCGCCAAGATTTTGGATAGAAGGAGCATGTCCCACTGCAAGAAAGGTCATACCACAAGTTAAAGTTTTGTGGAGGAATCATGCTTATAGAGGAAATGACACAGGGAATTGGAAGCGGAAATGAAAGCGAGGTATCCTCATCTTTCAAACACACCAGTACGCACGCCAATTTCGAGGACGAAATTTCATAAGAATGGGAGGTCAGAAGACCCGAATTTTTTAAATAAAAAGAATTTCCTTTATTTATTATTTTGAAATAGTAAGGGTTGATTTGATTAATGTGGATAGTTAAGGGTTAAATACTTAAATATTTCAAAATAAGCAGTGGTTATAAAATATTCATTTTTGTTTGGGAATATTCGTTTGGTCGTGGAATATTCAGATCTTTTGGGAATATTCAGACGATGCGACCAGTAGCGATCATATGTGGGCCCCATAACTGAAAGCGATTGGATGAAGAAAACGACAAATATAAGTTGGTTAAAAATAACTAGCAGTAGTTATTACCAGATTAAGATTGTTGAAATACCCGTTGGTAAAAACGAATGATGTCTGGCGTGGTTGCGACGAAGAAGACACCAGTATCGCATGATGATTGTTGAATTATTGATCCTTACGTAAGAAGGCCACTACTCAATAATTTTTACGATGATTATTATTCAATATTTTATTTTATTGATTCAATAATTCTTTGCGTTGATATTTTATATTATCAACATTCAATAATTGTCAATGACATTATCTCCATTATCGGATCAATAATTCATATTATTTGAATAATATTATTAGATAGCATTATTGGCAATGTCTAGAAAGTTCATCGAGGAGAGGTTTGGTCACCTAATTGCGGCGCCGAAGAAGGAGAAATCCTTATCGGAAGCCCCCTCTTCCAGGAGAAATGCGGTCATTATAATTGTGATTCCGTAATATTATTTGTGAATAATTAATTATTGATTCATATGATAAAGAAATATTTATTTTATGTGGATATAAATGATGGATTTATTTATGTGGTTATAAATGAAGAAATTATTGTTGAGGTGTTTTATCGGTATTTTACCAGTTCGAGGTATTAAAAATTAAATCGTGGGTTTTGAGATATATTAAGGGATTATAATTTTTAATCCGACCAGTTGGATTGTGGTAATTTTGGGTATGTTATACATACATAAGTTGAGTATATGTCCACAAATTTTGAACCGTTAAAATGCACGAATGATTTGTTATGAATTTTAAGAGGTGTGCGATTAGGAAATTAGGGTTATAATTGATTTTGGTGAAAAATTCTAGAATTGAGTGGGCCCCACTTGTGGTTGGTGAAGAAATGTGCTGAATTTTATTTCAAATGTGGTGGGTGGCAATAGTAGCGAAGTAAAGCCATCGGTCAGTAGTCAAGTCAAGTCTGGCCAATTTAACATTTTCTATAAATAGAGGGCTAAGTTAGAATTGAAAATCACACCGTAAACAAAGTTTTCTCTTCTCTCTCTATATTATTGAGCGTATTTTGTGAGTATTTAGATACTTTGAGAGTTCTTTGTTTAGTACAAGTTTCATTCAAGATCACTTTCGACCTTTCCTTCCAAGAAATCGATTCTTTGAGGTAAGGGATGTTATTTTCTTTCGAGATGATATTATTTCTTCAATATCATTATCTTTGAAATATTGGTTGGAACTTTTTATCAAATTTGGAACTTTTTCATGTCGGGGTTACTATTCATGAAAGTTTATTCACGAAGTTACTATTCATGAGTTACTATTCACGAGTTACTATTCACGAGTACTATTCGCGTAAGCGTGAAAATATTTTTTGTGGAATTTCATCTTTTGGTGTGAAGAGTTACTATTCACGATATATCGATTATTTATTCATGATCTGAGACTATTCACGATACGGCACTATTCATCGAAAAATAAAATTTCTTTTTTTCGTCCAAAATATCTATTCGGATACTAGCTTTGATTGTATCCATGTTTTGATCATTTTTGAATTTTACACCACTATGATTATTTTCGAGGTATTGTTGGACATGGATAAAACAAAGTACGAATCCTTAATCCTTAATCCTTGTCATTTTGTTTCTTTCGGATTCGTTCTTTTAAAAATATTTTCATCATCCTCGGTCTTAAATGATGATATTATTGAATATCTTTGGCTGTAGTGCAAAGATGAATGATTTCGAAGAATATCTTTGGCTCAGTAGTGCAAAAGATGAGCAGTGTTTAAATGAACATTTGATTAAGTGATGAATATCTTTGGCCTGTAGTGCAAAGATGAGCAGTGTTGAGATGAATATGGCGATCGATGAATATCTTTGTTCGTAGTGCAAAGATGAATGTTCGATTTGAGATGAATATTGATTGATGTTACAGGATAAAAATTTTGATGATGGACCGTTAAATTCATAGATTATAGTAGATTTCATTCTCTACGTAACTCTTCTATGAATTATTATTTCCATTGCGAATATTGATCTGAAACTTGTTATACATTGTATTCTATCGATTTTTCCTGTTGAAGACTAACGATAATTTATTGTATATTATCTTAGTCATAATATTCTTTTCTTGAGCTAGTTGAGCTCACCCTTTTCCTTTGTGTTCCATTCTTCTCGGGGAGGCGAGAATATAATGAATGCGAGGTCGGGGGTATGGAATGAAGGTTTTAGAAAGAATTGTTTAGTAGTCCTCACCATTTTGTAAAATAATGTATCAATAAATGTGATGAGGATTTATGTGAGTATAAATATTGTCAGAAGATAATATTTGTATTTAAACTCACAGATTTCATTGTTGTAATAATAAAGTTGTAGTTGTTTACATACCATGTATTGACAATTTCGAGAATGGGTGATGTATACCTATTTTGGGGGCGCCACAATTATGAAAAAATTTCAGTTCCATAATTATTTTTTTTATTAGTTGTTTTAAAAATAAAAAAAAAAAAATTTGGTCCGCATTTTACTCCAAATTCTAACTGGATCCATATATATATATATATATATATATATATATATATATATATATATATATATATATATATATATATATATATATATATATATATATACATCTTAAATAGCATAATTTTATTAAAATTATGTCGTTTTAATAATTCTTAAAATAAATAGGTTCCGGGTGATATTTTTTATAAATAAAAAAAATAAATTAGACCATTCTCTTTTAATAAGTAGGGCCGCCCGTCCCCGGTCTCCCGTGCATGAAACTTCTTCCCACCCATCGAGACCACGTAATAAAATATATGGAAAATAAGAAGATATTAAAATTAGACTTAAATATGAATGAATTTTTTTATTTTTTTTACTTTAAAAATTTTCTTCTCAATTTTTTTAATTAAGGAATTAAACTCTAAAAATTTTTCACTTTGGAGATTGTCTTCTCAATTTTTTTTTAATTACGAGATTAAACTTTTAATTTTTTATCACATTTAATTGATAGTACAACGTCGGAAATTGATGATATAACTGCGACATGTGACTAAAAAATACTTATGTGTAATATTAAGTCTCATTTTAACATTTATTCTATTAATTTTTATACCAAAAAAATAAATATATATAAGACTATTATTAATTTTTTAAAATAAACTTAATACATTATGATAGACACATAATTCATACATTTTATTATCCCTAATTTTGTTCTTTTAATTATATTAGTTTATTAAACTAATACATTTTATTTTATTTTATAGGAATACATTATTTACCTTGGTGAATAAGTAAAAAATAATTGTTCCATTTTTTAAAGATGAAAAAGAACTCTTAAAGGATTACTATATAGAGATTGAAGCCAAGAACGAAAGAAGAGAATAAAAGAAACAAAAGAGACCAAATTCAATGAATCTAAATTAGGGCACAAATTTATTTTTTCTATAAATAAATCTCTTGCTTTAGAGATAAGGGAGGAGAGAGGAGAGTATTTTGTATTAGTTTATGTTAAAAGTAGATTAAATTACTTCTTCATTGTACGTTTGTTGGATGATCCTTTGTTACGATCCCAAAATCGAAACTCTTTCCATTCCCAACTATGTACGTTAAATACCATCGTGATTCAGCTTTAATTACTTCATTCTTAGATGAAAAAAGAGCTGAAAATGAGAATAATTAAAAAATTTCTTTTTTTCTTTCGTTTCCTGAATCGCAACTTTTACGATTAGAGACATTGGAGTTATAATTATTTTATGACTTCTTTTTATCAGTAATTAATTACAATTCTGCTTATATAGCATTATTTACAAGAGAATTACCACAATATATTCTCATTTAAAATCGAACATTCCTTATTCATTAAAAATTTCAAACTGTATGTAACCACCAGTTACAAATAATAAAACTCCCACTATTGTTCTATACAATTTCTAATTCAAAAAAATGTACATTCGCATGTCTTCTATTCATATTATCCAGATAGCAAGCACCATAGCATTGTATTGCTAACTTACACAAAGTTTATTTTTATAAAATAAAACTCGACAACTCAGCAAATCTAGCAGTTTTCATTAATCACATAACACATATAGATTGAGTTACATATCTCAATCAAACATAGTCATACTTTGACTTTCACAATTCATAATGTAAGATATACAACTCAATATACCCATGTAAATTTCATTCACATTTTAGTAATGATTACATATAACCAAGTCAAATTCATATAACACGTAAAAACTAGAAGACTTGTCTCGGTTTGCATTTATCGCTATATGTTTGTTGTTTTATGCAAATCAAATGTCTGATGTGTTACCTTGCTCGTCAGTTAACATAATTTATATGTTTTTCATCACTCGTTGAAAAAATGCTAGCCATTTTTAAACGTAAATTTCATCAAAAAATACACCAAGAAATTCATCAAGATACTAAATCAACCAAATCCTTTAAGTCAAATAAAAGCATGCAGAGTGCAGACCAAAGACATGAATATGTTGCACATCTTAATTTAGAGAAATATATATCTCTTTTCCTTTTTTTCTTATTGATAATAATTAAGGAACATGATGTTGGTTGCAGATCATTCTGTGGGAGGGAAAGGGAGTAGGATTAGGCCTAAATGAAAAATCCTAAGAAGATAAGACAACATATTAATAGACGGGTTAAATACACTTTCCTCCGCTCTACTCGACCTCGATTTATAAATGAATTATTAAACTGAATTTTTTTTCATTCGACTCACTGAACTACAATTTTTTTATAAACCGTTAAAAATTCTGTTAAATTGTTTGACTTTGAACGGAAAAATACACGAGTTGCCACATGAGAGAGAAAAATCCTACATGGCAGATATTTTTCTTTGTGGCGTGCCTAGATGGAAACTTGTATAAATTTAATGCTAAATTAATCTAAAATCAAATAAATAAAATAAAATAATGCATTCAAAATAAAAGTTAAATAAAAATAATTTTTAAATTTTATTTTAATCATTAATATTTGTACAATTTTAACTAAATTATATAAATTACATATAATTATATAATTTTCTTTTAATTTAAATAACTCATTAAATTCATTAATTTAATTAACCTCTCTTGAGATAAAACTAAAATTAGTAATATAAATATATATATGTCCGACATGTTATTGTATTAAGATATATTACATATATTATTAAAATAAAAAAAATTGGGTAAATTTTGAATTTGAGTAATATCTTTAACATTATTCATAAGTATTTTATAATAACTAGAAATTAAAAATTATAAAAATAAATTCAAACTTCAAAAATATAATTAAAATTTTGAAAATTTAGACGAAAATTTCAATTTTTGTAAAAAAAATATAGTTTAATGAGTTGTTGTAAAAAAATCATTCAAAGAATACGTTTTAGAACCTGAGGTAGAGTAGAATGAGCAAAAATGTATTTAACCCATTAATAGACTCATCTACAAAGTACAAAACAATAAGTTTTGAATGACAAATAACATCCATCTACGTGTGCATCCAAGTCTAATGAGTTCTTGTATTGGGACAATATATTTGAGTAAAGCTAGTGTTCTTAAAAGTTAAAATTCTTTATATATTATAAATTTCTCATATGTTTCATCCTGTTGTATATGGAATAACTCAATACACAGCTAACTTATAATATTAACAAATTCACCACCCATGTGAGGAACTAGCACTTTGTCTTTCACAGGTTCCAATAATAATTCAACCAATTTTCCATCCTCTAAGACATAAATTATTTGCATGGTACATAAAGAAGAGTTAATAATATAATTGTAGAAACAGAGTCTTACAATGCTAACGTCAATTATATAAAACCCATCAAATTCTTTGCCTTTATCCATAGCAATCCTCACTAATTTCTAAGTTTTAACTAATTATTTTCATTTAGATATTTTTACAAATACCAAACATGCACGTTAGAAATCTAAGAGTTTTAATGAATTCAAAACATAAAAATCCATCTTCATACTCCAATCCATCCTTATAACACCTAAACCCTCCATGGCTCACTTCTTTGAATTAAATAGAAAGGAGTATTTTACCTATACATTAATTTCAACTAGAAATAAACCCATTTCTAGAGTTAAGATTAAGAATACCTTATGATGAAATTTCTTGTCATGGCTGGACTTGGTCTTTTTCATGACAGGATTTGTTTCAAGTTCAAACTCACTTCAAAAATTTCAACTTGTTTCTCTAGCTTTTCGGGTGAAGTTTTGTGAAAATTCATGAACACTCAACTCGGCTTTAGAGAGACCAAAGAGTTCTTATTAAACTTAGAAAAATTGAGTTGAATTGAAGTTTTATTTCCAGGATCTCTCCACTCACGATTTTTTTTTATCTAGGTGGCAGTCAATTATGTATTAACTTTACACCTCCTGCTTAAGTTAAGCATACTCAGCACACACCCCACTAATTATTAAAGCTTTGTAAGACATTCTCAGCAGACTTGTACACGTAATTTATATATCAACTAGTATATATTTTATACCCTTTAATAAATTGTATTTCCCATAATTTATTTTAACGGGTAGATATATATAATTATATATTATTTTTTTTCTTTAATAAATTGCTCCTCCACAATTTATTTTATATATTTATCAAAACAGATATATAAGAACATAATATATTCCATTATTTCTTTTCCTTCAAATTTATTTTCACAACTAGTTACATATAATAAATATATAATTAATAATAATATATTTATTATTCACAAACCCGATATCGTATAGCACATATAACATATTACATAATAAGAATTTTATATATTAAAATTTTTATTTTAATATTTTCTGAAAATTTGATTCGTCACATCCTTCATTAAAGAGAGTTTTCTTATTTATTTTAATTTTCTTCTCTTCTTTATTTTAGTTAGTTTATTTATTTACTTTGTCTAGTTAATTTTTATATCTAGGATGGAGATAAAATTAAATAATTATTCATAATAATATTTTTTATTTCTTCTATTATTTATGCTTTTATGCTTAATTGATTTCGCCTTCATGTTTGTTTTTTATTAAAATACCTTCGTTTTATAGTTCTTAAGTGATTTTAAATTAATTAAGAGATTTTGATAGATTATTGTTAAGATATGAATTTTTCGTAATTCATGTTTGCTCGAATAAGTTTTGATGGGTTATAGTTAATTCTTAAATTTTTATAGTTTATGATTGCTCACGTTAATTGTAAAAGTACTAAATTAAAGAAAATGGAGATCGATCACCACTATAATAAGTTATAAAAATTGAAAAAATTGAATTATTTGTTATGTTTATTGTTTAACGAATTCGGATTCCTAAATTGCGCTTCTTTATTATTAGTTAGTTTAATTATAGTTAATCGATTCTCAATCTTTATTTCTAATTCGCTTAAAATAGATATTAAGGATATATTAAGAAAGTGATCTAGTTAGTCTCTGTGGTTCGACCTGCATTTGCCAAATTTACAATAAACGTTGTGCACTTGCAGTACATAATTTTAACAAATCAAATTACAAACTCAGCTTAAAAAAATCATCAATAAACAATATAATGATAAATATTTTAAAATGTATAAATATACTACTAATTAAAATCTTGTTATTTCATAATCATCAATAATTAATATAATTAATTTTTTATACCAAAAATGATAAATTTGTCATTAAATTTACTTTTAAAAAAATTAATAATGGTCTTATATTTACCCTTTTTGGTATAAAAAATTAATTGAATAAATGCTAAAATGAGATTCAATATTACACATAAGTATTTTTTACTCATGTGTCGTTGTCATGCCATCAATTTTCTGACGTGACACTATCAATAAAAAATAATAATTTAATCCCCTAATTAAAAAAATTGAGAATACAATTACGAAAGTGAAAAAAATAAAAAAATTTAGTCATATTAAGATTAAAGGGAGATATATATTGTAAGACCCCAACTTTTTATAAATAAAGATTTAATTTCTCTAATTATTATTGTGAAATAGTAAGGGTTGATTTGATTAATGTGGTTAGTTATGGGTAAAATGCACAAATATTTTAAATAAACAAGTGGTTATAAAATATTCATTGTTGTCGGAGAATATTCGTTTGGTCGTGGAATATTGTTCTTTGTCGGAGAGAATATTAAATCGACCAGTACAAATTTGTAATGGGCCCCATAACTGAAAAGCGATTGGATAAAAAAAATGACAAGTATAAGTTGTTTATAAATAGCACGTAATAGTTCTTCGTGACGACCCCAAAATAGGTCCATTCCATCCAACCCATTCGAGTCGCCAAATACATTAGATGTAAACAACTACAACTTTATTATCACAACAATAAAGCGTGAGTTTAAATACAAATATTATCTTCAGATAATATTTATACTCAAATAAATCCTCATCACATTTATTGATACATTATTTTAAAATAATGGTGAGGACTACTAAACAACTCTCTCTAGAACCTTCATTCCATACCTGAGACTAGTACTCGCTACATTCTCGCCTCCCGAGAAGAAAAATGGAACAACAAGGAAAAGGGTGAGCTCAACTAGCCCGATAAAGAATGTTATGACTAAGATAATATACAACAAATTATCGTTAGTCTCCAACGAGGAAAAATCGATAGAATACAATAAACAACAAGTTTCGGATCAATATTCGCGTGAAATAATAATTCATAGAAGAGTTATGTAGAGAATGAAATCCACTATAATCTATGAATTTAACGATCCATCATCAATATTTTATCCCGTAACATCAATCAATATTCATCTCAAATCAAATATTCATCTTTGCACTACTGAGCCAAAGATATTCATCAATCGGTCATGTTCATCTCAACACACTGTTCATCTTTGCACTAAAGGCCAAAGATATTCATCGATCGGTCATGTTCATTTAAACACTGCTCATCTTTGCACTACTGGGCCAAAGATATTCTTTAGAAATCATTCATCTTTGCACTACACAGCCAAAGATATTCTTCAGAAATCATTCATCTGCACTACAAAGCCAAAGATATTCATTAATATCATCATTTAAGACCGAGGATGATGAAAATATTTTTAAAGAAAAACGAATCGATTGAAGTGAAACAAAAGAACAAGTATTATGGATTCGTACTTTTAAACAATCCGAGTTCACAAATACTTATAAATAATCATATCAAGTAAAATTCAAGAATGATCAAAACATGGATACAATCAAAGCTAGTATCCGAATAGATATTTTAGATTTAAAAGAAAAATTTTCATTTTTATTGAATAGTCAGATTCGTGAATAGTGTCAGATATCGTGAATAAGGCCGTATCACGTGAATAAGTAACTCCACACCAAAAGATAGAAATTCCACAAAAAAACATCTTCACGCTTCATGAATAGTACTCGTGAATAATAAGAATCGTGAATAAGTAACTCATGAATAGTAACTCGTGAATAGTAACTCATGAATAAGTAACCCAGACATGAAAAAGTTCCAAATTTGATAAAAAGTACCAACCAATATTTCAGCATAATGATATTGAAGAATTAATATCATTTGAGAAGAAAATAACATCCCTTACCTCAAAGAATCAGTACTTCGGAAGGAAGGTCGGAAGTGATCTTTGAATGAAACTCAGATTGACAATGAAACTCTCAAAGTATCTAAATACTCACAAAATACACTCAATAATATAGAGAGAGAGAGAGAAAACTTTGTTTCGGTGTGATTTTCAATTCTAACTTAGCCCTCTATTTATAGGAAAATGTTAGCTTACGTAGAAGCGAGACTTGACTGCTACCGATGGCTTTACCTGCTACTATTGCCACCCACCACATTTGAAATAAAATTCAGCACATTTTTTACCAACCACAAGTGGGGCCCACTCAATTCTAGAATTTTCCACCAAAATCAATTATAACCTCGATTTAGAATCAGACACCTCTTAAAATTCATAACAAATCATTAGTGAATTTTTAACGGTTCAAAATTTGTGGATATATACTCAACTTATGTATGTATAACATACCCAAAAATTACCACAATCCAACGGTGGGATTAAAAATTATAACCCCATAATATATCTCAAAACCCACGATTTAATTTTTAATACCTCCAATCCGATAAAATACCGATAAAACACCTCAACATTAATTCCTTCATTAATAACCACATAAATAAATCCATCATTTATATTCATATAAAATAAATATTTCCTTATCATATGAATCAATAATTAATTATTCACAAATAATATTACGTAATCACATTTATGACAACCAGTCGTTCCTCAGAAAGAGGGGCTTTCAATAAGGATCTCTCTTCATCGGGCGCGCAATTAGGTGACCAAACCTCTCCTTAAGATGTAACTTTCTAGACATTGCCAATAATGTTATCTAATAATATTATTCAAATAATATGAATTATTGATCCGATAATGGAAATATCGTGTAGTGACAATTATTGAACAACAATAATATAAAATATCAACGCAAACAATTATTGAATCAATAAAATAAAATATTGATCAAGAATCATCGTGAAAATTATTGAGAAAGTGCCATCTTACGCATTTAATCAATAATTCAACAATCATCTGCAATACCGGTGTATACTCTTTATGCAACCACGCAGACATCAGTATTTTAACCACCGGGTATTCCAGCGATCTTTAACCAGAATAACTACACCGTTATTTATAACCACCCAAACTTTGTCGTTTTCCTCATCCAATCGCTTTCCATTATGGGGCCCCACATACATGGTTGCTTGGCGTCGTGCATTTAATATTCCCAGACAAGACGAATATTCCACGACCAAACGAATATTCCCAACAACAATGAATATTTTATAACCACTTGCTTATTTTGAAATATTTGCGTATTTAACCCTTAACTATCCACATTAATCAAATCAACCCTTACTATTTCAAAATAATAAATAAAGGAAATTCCTTTTTATTTAAAAAATTTTGGGGTCTTACAACCTCCCTCCTTATGAAATTTCGTCCTCGAAATTGGACGACGTACTCGGTGTTTCGAAAAGGTAAAGATACCTCGCTTTCATTTTCGTTTCCAACTCCCGTGTCATTTCCTCAATAAAGCATGGTTTCTCCACAAAACTTTAACTTATGGTATAACCCCTGTACATAGGTCATGTTCTTTCCTCTACAAAATCTTGACAGTACCTCCTCGACGTTAAGTCTTTGGCTATCTCGTCCGGTTCTAACTCAATGACGTGTTTGGGTCGTCCACATATTTACGTAACATCGACACGTGAAAAGCGTTATGAACACGCGTCATACTTGGTGGTAAAACGAAGTCTATAGGCCACAGTTCCTATTCGATCGAGAATTTCAAATGGATTAATAAATCGAAGGTTTGAGCTTTCCTCACCTCACCGATTCTCGCTTTTTAAAATAACAACCTCTGCACCTCCTTCTTCAAATTCATCACTCCGGTGTGTAGGCAAGCGACTTTAACTTTATCGATTATAGTCGATTATACTCGTATATCATCACGCACTCGTATATCATCACGTGGGTACCTAGAGTTTTCATCTCCATCTCTATTATTTGTATATTATACGAAATTAGTCTTTGACAACATCGTCATTTTCAGTTCAGATACGATCTTCTACTCAACACGCCGCCTACCACGTTCGCTTTTCCAGGATGGCATGGTCGTAACATACGTCTTTGAAATGAGTCTCTCTTGAGTTCTTCAAGCTCTTCCCACATTCCTTGCTCCATTGAATTTTGTATCTCTATGAGTCAACCACGTTAATGGAATAGCGATTCGAGAATATCCTTCAACGATATCTCGATAATAACCAACTAAGCCTGAAAACTACGCATTTCGATTCTCGACTTAGGTTGTTCTCAGCTGTGACTCATATCCCAAACCTTGGATAAGACGTCACAATGACACCTATCGCTTTCTTTATCGCCGCGAATATGACGTCCCTTACAGAGAGTGCGGCTTAGGTGAATTCCACAAAGGAAGTCACAAGATAAAGGCTCGTGTACCAAATTCTATAGTTGAATTTTTAACTCACGAAGTTCAATAGAGCCATTCGATATGAGATTTTAGAAATGAGTTTTGTATGGGGTTCAAAGTCGATACAAAATTTAATATCTTTGGGAGTAAGCCAATAAATTCTTCAGAAATACGTCGGGAAAAATCAATAACAACAAGAATATTATTCAAATCGACGTGTCTTTATTCAAATCCATAATATGGACTAAGAAAACTTGACATCCGTAATAAACGAATGACTTCATGGCTTGATATGAAAATGTTTTGACTACAATGGTTTGATTGCTTGAAGTTGAATAACGGAGTTTGCTTAGGAATATGAAAACTAACAACCTTACAAAAGCAATCAATTTTAGCATGATGAGTAGTTAACCAATCAATCCCCAAAAGCAAGTATCTTTAAAGAGATAAGGTCAACAGGTAAGGTAATGGTGCCAACTTGAATCAAACAAGATTTCTAAACAACGGATGTAATGAAAGTTTCTCCTAACGGAGTCTCCATAAATAGGTCAAAGTCTAATTTCTCCGTAGTCAAGTTCAAACGTTGGTATAAGCAAAGAGATAAAATAATGGGTAGAACCAGGTATCTAGTAAGGTATAAACATCGCAAGAATTTATAATTAACTAACCCGTGCTAACCGTTCGGGTTCCTCGATTTTGACCGGTCACGACAAACGCTTCTTCCAAGAACCGTCGACTTTGACTTTTTCGGGACATCCTTTTGAGTCACCGCCTTCATTGCAGACTAGGTTTCGATATCGCATAATCTCGAAGCGATATGTCCTTCTTTTCCACAATTATAGCATACCTTAAACTGTTGTCAGGCGGTTTGAATGATATATCTCCTCTTCTCGCATTTGTAACATATCTGACCAGGTGGTCGTTCTCCTCCCTTAAAACTAGTTGCTACTAATGACGCGTCTTCAAATGGTCGTTGTTGAATCTCCTCTTTTAAAATCTCCTCCCGACTCGCTTCTTCTTCTATTTTCATGGCCACGATTACCACCAGAGTGGTTACCGCCTTTATCGTATTCTTCTTTTCCACTTTGGTTATCGTTATTTCGATGACTGCTTATCTTTGGTATGATCTGGTTATGGTCCCTCGGTTGAACGCATTTCGTTATCTCGCTTCTAACAATCGAGCCCTGCTTACAACAACATCTGAATAGAGAAAATTTATGAGAAATGAGATATCGACGTCTTGGGTTTCAAACCTCTCGTAAACATCCGCGTCATCGTACGCTCCTCATTCTCCACCAAATGAGGTGTGAACTCGGATAACTCCGCGAACTTCATTCGTCATTGGGACACCGTCGTGTTATTACGCTTCAGTCTAATAAACTCCACTTCCTTCATATAGCCGAATACTTTCGTGGAAGTACTTGTTATTGAATCGCTTTTGAAACGTCTCCACGATATCTTTGGCAATTTGAATGGGTACGTTTACGATTCTACGATGTCGCCTCGCC
This sequence comes from Panax quinquefolius, assembly GCA_020205615.1. Taxonomy (NCBI): domain Eukaryota; kingdom Viridiplantae; phylum Streptophyta; class Magnoliopsida; order Apiales; family Araliaceae; genus Panax; species Panax quinquefolius. Next base: position 31,817,506 of record CM035161.1, on the reverse strand, counting down.
ACGGAACATAAAAGTAGCGAATGGAACTTTCGTTTCTTCGTGCATCCCAAGACATCGAATATCTTGGTAATTTGCTTGACCCATGTTTCCGCCTATGATCGGATCCGCTTTCCCTTAAATTCGGTGGTCCCAACTCTTTGAAATCTTTGGGTGTGACCACCGTGAATTGCTATCATTTCTCCTATATTTTGAACACAAGTCTCCTCATTCGATTTTGCATGAATCGCAAAAACTTCTAAACATCCCCTCATTCATCATCTCGCCAAATTGGTGTTGTTCACAGGAGGTACATTTACCGACTGTTGCACGTTCTCCTCGTTGTTAAGTACAGCATCTCCACGGTCTCATTTACACCACTATTAATATTCTCAATCGACATTCTCAATTCATAAATAAAACAAGGGTTAATTAAGGAAATCAATCACATAATATCCCTATATATTGACCAACTAACAAATAAGCTTAGGTAGGACACACTAGCAAAGGATTTACTCGTCTCTCCCTCCTAGTTCTATTCCCGATCTCCATGGAGATCATATCCCTAAGCTCGATACCAACCGTGGCGACCCCAAAATAGGTCCATTCCATCCAACCCATTACGAGTCGCCAAATACACGGTATGTAAACAACTACAACTTTATTATCACAACAATAAAGCTGTGAGTTTAAATACAAATATTATCTTCTAGATAATATTTATACTCAAATAAATCCTCATCACATTTATTGATACATTATTTTAAAATAATGGTGAGGACTACTAAACAACTCTCTCTAGAACCTTCATTCCATACCCCACTAGTCTTCATTACATTCTCGCCTCCCGAGAAGAAAAATGGAACAACAAGGAAAAGGGTGAGCTCAACTAGCCCGATAAAGAATGTTATGACTAAGATAATATACAACAAATTATCGTTAGTCTCCAACAGGAAAAATCGATAGAATACAATATACAACAAGTTTCAAATCAATATTCGCAATGAAATAATAATTCATAGAAGAGTTATGTAGAGAATGAAATCCACTATAATCTATGAATTTAACAAATCCATCATCAATATTTTATCCTCGTAACATCAATCAATATTCATCTCAAATCAAATATTCATCTTTTTGCACTACTGAGGCCAAAGATATTCAATCAATCGTCATGTTCATCTCAACACTGTTCATCTTTGCACTAAAGGCCAAAGATATTCATCGATCGGTCGTGTTCATTTAAACACTGCTCATCTTTGCACTACTGTGCCAAAGATATTCTTTAGAAATCATTCATCTTTGCACTACGGGCCAAAGATATTCTTTAGAAATCATTCATCTTTTGCACTACAGCCAAAGATATTCATTAATATCATCATTTAAGACCGAGGATGATGAAAATATTTTTAAAGAAAAGCGAATCCGGTGAAACAAAAGAACAAGTATTATGGATTCGTACTTTAAACAATCCAAGTTCACAAATACTTCATAAATAATCATATCAAGTAAAATTCAAGAATGATCAAAAACATGGATACAATCAAAAGCTAGTATCCGGAATAGATATTTTTATTTAAAAGAAAAATTTTCATTTTTTATTGAATAATCTTGCCAGATTCGTGAATAAGGTCAGATATCGTGAATAGTGTCGTATACGTGAATAGTAACTCTCACACCAAAAGATAGAAATTCCAAAAAAACATCTTCACGCTTCATGAATAGTACTCGTGAATAAGTAACTCGTGAATAAGTAACTCATGAATAAGAACTCGTGAATAAAGAACTCATGAATAGTAACCCATACATGAAAAAAGTTCCAAATTTGATAAAAGTACCAACCAATATTTCAAAGATAATGATATTGAAGAATTAATATCATTTGAGAAGAAAATAACATCCCTTACCTCAAAGAATCGATACGGAAGGAAAGGCTCAAGTGATCTTGAATGAAACTTATCTTGAACAAGAACTCTCAAAGTATCTAAATACTCACAAAATACACTCAATCGATAATATAGAGAGAGAAAGAGAAAACTTTGTTTACGGTGTGATTTTCAATTCTAACTTAGCCCTCTATTTATAGGAAAATGTTAGCCGTGCAAAGCGGACTTGACGACTGCTACTTTACGATGGCTTTACCGCTACTATTGCCACCCACCACATTTGAAATAAAATTCAGCACATTTTTCACCAACCACAAGTGGGGCCCACTCAATTCTAGAATTTTCCACCAAAATCAATTATAACCCGATTTAGAATCGTACACCTCTTAAAATTCATAACAAATCATTAGTGAATTTTAACGGTTCAAAATTTGTGGATATATACTCAACTTATGTATGTATAACATACCCAAAAATTACCACAATCCAAATGGTCGGATTAAAAATTATAACCCCATAATATATCTCAAAACCCCGATTTAATTTTTAATACCTCAATCCGATAAAATCTTGATAAAACACCTCAACATTAATTCCTTCATTAATAACCACATAAATAAATCCATCATTTATATTCATATAAAATAAATATTTCCTTATCATATGAATCAATAATTAATTATTCACAAATAATATTTACGGAATCACATTTATAATGACCAGTCATTTCAGGAAGGGGGCTTTCGATAAGGATCTCTCTTCTTGGCGCCTTGATTAGGTGACCAAACCTCTCCTTGAGCGAACTTTCTAGACATTGCCAATAATGTTATCTAATAATATTATTCAAATAATATGAATTATTGATCCGATAATGGGAAATCTTGTGTAGTGACAATTATTGAACAACAATAATATAAAATATCAACCGAGCAATTATTGAATCAATAAAATAAAATATTGATCAAGTAATTCTTGTGAAAATTATTGAGTAGTGCCATCTTACGTATGCGAATCAATAATTCAACAATATCGCGTAATACCAATCTGTAGTGTCTTCTTTATGCGACCACAGCGTAGACATCGTATTTTAACCACCGGGTATTCCAAATGTCTTAATCGGTAATAACTACACCGTTATTTATAACCACCCAAACTTTGTCGTTTTCCTCATCCAATCGCTTTCCATTATGGGGCCCATACATGGTCGCTGGCATAGTCGCACGAATATTCCCTACAAGCGAAGACTGAATATTCCACGACCAAAACGAATATTCCCAAACAACAATGAATATTTTATAACCACTTGCTTATTTTGAAATATTTGCGTATTTAACCCTTAACTATCCACATTAATCAAATCAACCCTTACTATTTCAAAATAATAAATAAAGGAAATTCCTTTTATTTAAAAAATTTGGGGTCTTTGATTCATGATATTAATCTTTGTTAGAATACTATGTGGTTAAAACACAAGAAGCACACCAAGATATTGAACCAATTATTGATTCTTACGTAAGAAAGCCTTACTCAATAATTATTACGATAATTCTTATTCAATATTTTATTTTATTGATTCAATAATTGCTACGTTGATATTTTATATTATTATTATTTCAATAATTGTTACTACGTGATTTTTTCATTATCGATTAATAATTAATATTATTTGAATAATATTATTAAATAACATTATTGGCAATGTTTAGAAAGTTATGTCTAAGGAGAGAGTTTGGTCACCTAATCATGGCATGATAAGGAGAAATCCTTATTGAAAGCCCCTCTTTCCCGGAACTACCGTCACAAGATATGATTCTGTAATATTATTTATAAATAATTAATTATTGATTTATATGATAAGAAAAATATTCATTTTATGTGGATATAGATGGAGAAAATTTTTAAAGTGACAATTGTTGAAAATTGATATTTTATCTTTTTTGATAAAATAATTCATTTAAATATATTATTATATTATAATAATATAATAATTGTGATATTTTTACAATGAATGTGTGACGCCCCAAAAATTAGGTATACATCACCCATCTTGGGTCGCCACTTACATGGTACATAAATTCAAATACAACTTACTAATATAAGCGTGCGTGGTACAATACGACATATAAAGCGTGAGATTGAATACAAATATTGTCTACTAGATATTATACAAACTCAAAAGGAGTCCTCATTACAACTATTATCACACTATTTCACAGAATAGTGAGGACTACTAATGCTATCCTCTGGACCATTACTTCGTTCCCCGACTCGTCCCAGCTATGTTCTCATTTCCTGAAGAGAACAGTGAAAGAAAGGGTGAGCTCAACTAGCCCAGTAAGAAATATTATGACTAAGATAATGCAGAATAAATTATCATTAGCCTTCAACAATGTTAAACTGATAAAATACAATAGACAACCAGTTTAACTGCAGCGGAATAAGCAATCCATTATCAGAGTCAAGTAGAGAATAAAGTCTACTATCTTTTAGGTTTTAAAAGGTTTTCATCAATTTTTATCATTTGAGACTCAGCCTTAATAAATAAACCACCACATCTAATCATCCTGCATCATGGATTCAAGGATTTTCATCAAATTATCAATGGTCATGACTATACCGAATCACCCCGGTCATAATCATACCAAAAACTATCCATTTCTTTGCATTACAGTGCCAATCGAGGACTTTTGTCACATCATTTATATCAAGTCGTGATTATACCGAATGATCCTGGTCATAATCATACTAAGTTCATCTATGCACGTAAGCCAAAGATAACATAATATAACATGAGGATGATGACAATGGCATAATAATTCAATAAAATAAGTTCAAGAATTATTTAATACATGAATTATTAACGCCCAAATTATCAACATGATCATTGTTTCGTAGAGAGTAAAATTCAAGAATGATCGGAAGAATATTTCCATGAAAAGATCTTTGGATGAAACGCAAATATCAAGGATATTCTACTAATTTCATGGAGTATAGAAGTCAAAGTTTTAACCAACCTGGGTATAATAAAGAATGGAATAACAAAAGAAATCACCGTACATGCGGTGCTTATGCATAGAGCAAGTTATTCAACGAGAATAATAATAACGGAACCGAGGTCGGTGAAATTCACACCAATGGGATGTTCCAACGAGAATAATAAAGATGGAACCGGATCCGGTGTAAAACACACGGATAGGATATTCAGCAATGAGAATGATAAAGAGCGGAACCAGTGCGGTGTAAAACACGCACAGGATGTTCTAACAGAATAATAAAAAAGCGGAACGGTCCAGGTGTAAAACACATGCTTGAGACAGGATGTTCCAATGAGAATAATAGAAGAATGTCACCAAGTATAGGGTAAACCGCGTATCAAAAGTTATTCCAATGAGAATAATAAGCAATGGAATAACATAAGGATTTCACCAAGTATAGGGTATCTGCTGCGATATCTGAGTTATGTATAGGGTATGCCACTTTTACTGAGTTATTCCAACAGAATAATAGTGAATGGAATATGAAGTTCTCTTCAAGAAGAAAGAATAACACCCTCAAAGCAAAAAAAAGGCTGAATATAGAAGTAGTGAAGTAGAATAGAATACTCTTCTTCTTTCTATAATTTTCTCTCTATAGCTTCTCTCTATAATTTTCTCTCTCAGAGTTTCAATGAATTCGTAAGAAAATAATGAAGGAATGAGCTTCTATTTATAGGAAAATGGAATGCATAGTAACTAATCCATGAAGCGGTCCAGATTGATTTACTTTAATCGACGGTCCATATTTAAAGAAAAATCTTTTAAATAAAATATAATATATTCTATTTATATAAAAACATTTTTTTATGCAAACACTATGCAATACTATGAAAAAACACTATGCAACACTATGCATAATAAAATATAATATATTCTATTTATAGAATAACTTTAATAAAGTATTCTATTTTATATAAAAGATATTTACGTTTTATTACGTTAATAATCTGAATAAAACAAAAACGTCATTATCATTATAATAATTCATATTATTAATCGACAATAATGGAATCAAACTGGAGTGACTTCTCACATAAGCATCGATAATCAATGGTGTATTCTTATGCAACCACACGATTCTTGTATTTTTACTACCGAGTAGTTCAACAAGAACCACGGTAAAACTTCCGCCGTTATTTCAATAAAATATTTTTGTCGTTTTTCAATCCGATAATAATTACATTATTGAGGTCCACCAATGATTGAGTAGTTGTATGAATATTCCTCGCTAAACCGAATATTCCCCAACCAATCGAATATAATATAACCACTTGCATACTTTGCAAAATTTATAAATACTACCCACAACTATAATATTTATCTCAAATTCACACCATAATATTAAAAATTATTTCGACAAAATTTAAATCTTTATTGATAAAATCTGGGGTCTCACAATCTCCCCTCCTTATGGAATTTCGCCCTCGAAATTAGGGTACGTACCTGGTATGATAAGAGATGAGGATACCTTGAATACCTTTATCGTTTAAAAATATTAAATTCATCTTTGCAATCCGGCCAAAGATATTCATTAACAATTCATCTTTGCACTACAGGCCAAAGATATATAACTGTAAAACCAATAATCTTTGAAACTCACCATTAATAGTATCACGACCACGAATTATCCATATGCCTTCTTGGCCAGGATATTCGTGTTTTCAATCTGATCATGATTATACCGAATAATCCGTGGTCATAATCATACCAAGTCTATCAATGCACTACTGACCAAAGATGACTTTTACCACATCCATGAATTAATATTTCATTCATCACGAGACTCAAATTTCAATAATTAATCCACATCATCGAATTATCCCCGCACTACGTGCCAAGGATATTCATTAAGTATCACGACCACGAATTATCCATGCACTACTACCAAAGATAATCGTGTATTCATTAAGTATCACGACCACAAATTATCCATGCACTACTACCAAAGATAATCGTGTATTCATTAGTATCACGACCACAAATTATCCATGCACTACTACCAAAGATAATCGTGTATTCATTAGTATCACGACCACAAATTATCCCACGCACTACGCCAAAGATAATTGTGTATTCATTAGTATCACGCGACCACAAATTATCCATGCACTACTACCAAAGATAATTGTGTATTCATTAGTATCACGACCACAAATTATCCATGCACTACTACCAAAGATAATTGTGTATTCATTAGTATCACGCGACCACAAATTATCCATGCACTGACCAAAGATAATTGTGTATTCATTAGTATCACGACCACAAATTATCCATGCACTACTGACCAAAGATAATTGTGTATTCATTAGTATCCGACCACAAATTATCCATGCACTACTACCAAAGATAATTGTGTATTCATTAATATCACGACCACAAATTATCCATGCACTACGGCCAAAGATAATTGTGTTTTCAATTACTGATTATGATTATACCGAACAATCCTCGGTCATAATCATACCAAGTCCATCTATGCACTTCTGAAGCCACGAGATGACTTTCAACATAATATAAGCATGAGGATAATGATATAAAGAATCAATCAAATGAGATAAAGAATAAATATTAAACATTTATAATATAATTTATCCGAGATTCAAGAATATCCCCATGTTATCAATCACTTAATAATCTCATAATCTAATATCATTAATATTATAACAATATTTTAATCACTTCTTAAATTTATAAACAATTTATCTTAGCTCATTTTACGCTTTTACCATATAATGCATTTAATCATTCAAAAATGCCATACTCATAAGATATCATCACCAATTATCAAATCTCTCAAAAATATGCATATACTCTATATAGGATTCTCTAGCCATAAAATCCTATTTTCAACTTTGTTACTTCACATAACATATTTAACTCATATGTTAAGTAACTAAACTATTTTCATGAAAATACCAAATCAGTCCCAAAAATATTTCTTTTCTGGGATTTAGCATAATATAGTCCCATGATGAAAAATATATTTTCTCGGAATTTTTAAAATTCATTTACTATTTTTCAAAAATCAATTTCTAATTAATTCCTTAAGAAATTAGCTACCTCAAGTTTAACTCCAAAAATTCCCAAATCTTGGCAGGATCTTACACATGTTAACGTGAGCTTCTAGTTTAAATTTCATGGTCATCGGAGTTATAGAACTCCGGTTATAGCATTTTTCGTCGGAAAAACCTAAATATTGAAATAGTCATAACTTGCTCATTTTAAGTCAGAATGAGCTCATTTTTGGACAGGAGGTACTTTATACCATATACTTTCATGTCCCAAAAGGCCAGAATTTTTCTCATAATTTAAGTGGCCGAAACAGCCCCTCTAAAATCATGGCAGCAGCTTTTTCGGTTTTTGCAGCTTTGCACTCCTTTGCTAAAATCAGTCCACACAAAAATCTACAACACCTTTCCAGTAATTCCACTTGAATTAGTTAGGTAACTCATAGATCTAACTCTAGGTCTTGACCACATTCAAAATTCAAAATATAATAGGAGATATGGTCTATTGAATTTCATGTTACGTTTTTCACCAAAATCGATTTTCAACTCTTTGTGATTTTTAAGAAACTTTCATGTTTTTACATACTAACCAACATAACTCATCATAAAACTTAATAATACCACGAATACCAATGATTTTCATTATTCCAATGCTTTTATTATGACTTTCATCATAAACCACGTAAACTGTTCATTTAGTTGAAGAAATATTTGAGGGTTTAAGAAATGGGTTTTTTATCTTTGGGGTCAATACAAAATTCGATTTCACGCTCTAGGGTAGGCTAGGAAATCTTCAAGAATACGTCAAGAAATTTATTAATGATAGAAATATCATTCAAAATCATTATTCTTATCCAAGACTTGGATAGTACGTCACATTGATACCAACTGTGACTTCTATCCCTTAACCTAGATAGCACCTCACAATGATACCTATAAACTTGCCATCTTCATTCACGATGTCGCTGCAGAGAAAGTCCGGCTTCGGTGCATTCCACACAAGGAAGTTGACAACGAAAGGTTGGGGCTCTTTACTTATGGCTTGATATCACGTTGATTAACTTTAGGATTTTGTTACTTTGAATTAGATAACTTGAGTTGGTTAGGAATATGAAAGCTAACAACCTTACAAAAAGAATAATGAGTAGTTAATCAATCGTTTTTAAAATTACCTCAAAGGCAAGTATTTTCAAAGAGATAAGATCGACGAAGTAACGTGAAAGTGTTTATTTGAAACAACAAGATTAATAAGCGATTGGAGGTAACGAAGGTTTCTCCCAACGAAGTTTTGATAGATAAATCAAAGTCTAATTTCTCCGAGTCAAATTTAAGCGTTGAACGCATAAACAAGAGAGATAAAAGAATGGGTAGAGGCAGATATCTAATAAGGTATAGACTTAGCAAGAATTTATAATTAACTAACCCGTGCTAACTTCGTTTCAGGTTACCCACTTTTGAGAAGTCACCAAAAAAACCTTCTCTAAAAAAACCACCGACTTTGTTTTGTCCAGTATCCGCCTTTGGTGCCACTTATCCCAAACTGGACTTGACTTGATTGCACAACAAAATTGAGCTAAATTACCTTCTCTTCTTGCAATTTCCACTTCTATTATCTTTGCCATGATTACCCATCGAAGTGGTTACCATTCTTAACATGATAATTTCCCCACGATGGTTATCATTGTTCGATAATTGAATTGCCACCGATATGATTATTATCGTATTGTTGGTCGTTACCTTTTGTTTGAGTGAATCAACACTCTCATGTGCTTCATTGCTTATCTCAAAGCATTTTCGGAAGTCATTCTCAAACACCGTCACAAAACAAGGGTTAATTAACATATCACATATTATCCCTATACTCGACCAGACCAATTAAATACCAAATAAATTTAGGTAGGTCATACTAGCGAAGGAATTCCCGTCTCTCCCTCCTAGTACTTATTCTCACATCTTAGCTTGAGGATCATATCCTAAGCTACGATATCTGTTGTGTGACGCCCCAAAATTAGGTATACATCACCCATCTTGGGTCGCCACTTACATGGTACATAAATTCAAATACAACTTACTAATATAGCTGTCGTGGTACAATCGACATAAAGCGTGAGATTGAATACAAATATTGTCTACTAGATATTATACAAACTCAAAAGGAGTCCTCATTACAACTATTATCACACTATTTCATAGAATAGTGAGGACTACTAATGCTATCCTCGGACCATTACTTCGTTCCCAGGCTCGTCCAAACTATGTTCTCATTTCTCAGAGAGAACAGTGAAAGAAAAGGTGAGCTCAACTAGCCCGAAGAAAATATTATGACTAAGATAATGCGAGAATAAATTATCATTAGCCTTCAACAATGTTAAACCGATAAAATACAATAGACAACCGGTTTAAGCTGCAGCAATGAATAAGCAATCCATTATCGAAGTCAAGTAGAGAATAAAGTCTACTATCTTTTAGGGTTTAAAAGATTTTCATCAATTTTATCACGAGACTCGATTTTTAATAAATAAACCACCACATCTAATCATCCTCGCATCTTGGCGGTCAAGGATTTTCATCAAATTATCAATGGTCATGACTATTAGAATCACCCCGGTCATAATCATACAAAAACTATCCATTATCGCATTACAGTGCCACCGAGGACTTTTGTCACATCATTTATATCAAGTCATGATTATACCGAATGATCCTGGTCATAATCATACTAAGTTCATCTATGCACGTAAGCCAAAGATAACATAATATAACATGAGGATGATGACAATGACATAATAATTCAATAAAACAAGTTCAAGAATTATTTAATCCATGAATTATTAACGTCAAATTATCAACATGATCATTGTTTCGTAGAGTAAAATTCAAGAATGATCGGAAGAATATTTTCATGAAAAGATCTTTGGATGAAACGCAAATATCAAGGATATTCTACTAATTTCATGGAGTATAGAAGTCAAAGTTTTAACCATTTGGGTATAATAAAGAGTGGAATAACAAAAGAAATCACCATGCATGCAGTACTTGGCATGATGTATATTATTATTCCAGAATAATAATAACGGAACCCGGTCGGGTGAAATTCACCGCAAGCTGGGATGTTCAACAGAATAATAAAGATGGAACGGATCCGGTGTAAAACACATGATAGGATATTCAGCAGAATGATAAAAGGCGGAACCGAGTCGGTGTAAAACACATGCATGAGGATGTTCTAACGGAATAATAAAAAGCGGAACCGGTCGGGTGTAAAACACATGCATGGATGTTCCAATGAGAATAATAGAAGAATGTCACCAAGTATAGGGTAAATCAGCGTATCTGAGTTATTCCAATGAATAATAAGCAATGGAATAACATAAGGATTTCACCAAGTATAGGGTACGCTGCGTATCTGAGTTATGTATAGGGTATGCCACTTTTACGAGAGTTATTCCAGCAGAATAATAGTGAATGAAATAATGTAAGTTCTCTTCAAGAAGAAAGAATAACACCCCTTACCGTAAAAAAGAATGAATATAGAAGTAGTGAAAAGGAGTAATACTCTTCTTCTTCTATAATTTTTTCTCTATATAGCTCTCTATAATTTCTCTCTAGAGTTTCAATGAATTCGTAAGAAAATAATGAAGGAATGAGCTTTCTATTTATAGGAAAATAGAATGCATAGTAACTAATCCATGAACGGTCCAGATTGATTTACTTTAATCGACGGTCCATTCATATTAAAAAAAATCTTTTAAATAAAATATAATATATTCTATTTATATAAAAATATTTTACTATGCAAACACTATACAATACTATGCAAAAACACTATGCAACACTATGCATAATAAAATATAATATATTCTATTTATAGAATAACTTTAATAAAGTATTCTATTTTATATAAAAGTGTTTACGTTTTATTACGTTAATAATACTGAATAAAACAAAAGCGTCATTATCATTATAATAATTCATATTATTAATCAATGATAATGGAATCAAACTGAGTGACTTCTCACATAAGCATCGATAATCAATACTGGTGTACTACTTATGCGACCACACGACATTCTTGTTTTTACTACCGAGTAGTTCAACAAAGTAACTACAGTAAAACTTCCGCCGTTATTTCAATAAAATATTTTTGTCGTTTTCTCAATCAAACAATAATTACATTGCTAGGGTCCACCAATGATTGGTAGTTATGCGAATATTCCCCGCTAAACCGAATATTCCCCGACCAATCGAATATAATATAACCACTTGCATACTTTGCAAAATTTATAAATACTACCCACAACTATAATATTTATCTCAAATTCACACCATAATATTAAAAATTATTTCGACAAAATTTAAATCTTTATTGATAAAATCTGGGGTCTCACAGAATGTGTGATATATGAATAAATGAGGAAGAGTATTTTTGTTACAAAAAATGTATAACACATATTTTGTGTGTTGGTGGACCATATTTTTTACTGAAATTTGATTATAGCCTGCAAAATCGTCCGTATGTGGATTCCGGACAATTTCTGTTTGAAATTTGAAAAAAATTTCTTCTTCAAAGTTGTAGAGAATTAAATTTCATATGGAATGGACATAAGATTTGAATTTTTTTGATAAAAGGGCTATTTATTATGAATTATTGAAGTTCCGGAATATTGAGTCTGAATTGATTTTGTTACAAAAATTGTTTTAAACATGTTTTATATTTTTTTGTGTGGTAAATGTGTTTTTGATGTGGTGGGCTAAGAAAAATTTGATTATAAATATATTATTTTATTAAATTTTCTGCATTGGTGTTCTAAGCATTTTCCTATAAATAGGGTGCTTATGTTAGAATTAAAAATCACACCAGAAACTGAAATCTTATTTCTCTATATTATCGAGCATATTCTTGTGAGTATTTTGATACTTTGAGTGTTGCTATACGATGCAAGTTTCTTCAGCGTTATATCTGATATTCAAATGTAAGATACTTATTCTTTTGAGGTAAGTGGATGTTATTTTTTTATAAATGATATTATTTCTTTCAATATCATTATCTTAGGAATATTGGTAAGATTTTTCTTGTGAAATTCTTATCTTTTCATGCCTGGGGTTACTTATTCACGACTTTTATTCACGAGTACTATTCACGTAAGCATGATAATTTTCTTGTGAAATTTCTATCTTTTAGTGTTGAGTTCTTATTCACGATACGGCATTATTCACGATACTAAGACTATTCACAAATACGACACTATTCATAGAAAAATTAAATTTTCTTTTCTGTGTCCAAGATTGTCTGTTATGGTTTCTATCTTTGATTGAATCTATGTTTTGATCTTCATTTTTGAATTTTGCTCCACAATAGTTTATTATGGAGTATTTTTGAACTTGGATTGTCTAAAATACTAATTTCTTAATATTTGTTCTTTTGTCTCATTTGAATTCGTTTTCTTTAAAATATATTTTTCATCATCCTCAGTCCTAAATGATGTTATTACTGAATATCTTTGGCCTGTAGTGCAAAGATGAATGATTTCTTGATGAATATCTTTGGCTCGTAGTGCAAAGATGAACATGTGTTGAGATGAACATGACCGACTGATTAATATATTTGGCCCGTAGTAAAAAGATGACTATTTGATTAAAGATGTATATTAATTGATGTTACAGGGATAAAATATCGATGATGGACTTTTAAATTCATAGATGATAGTAGATTTCATTCTCTACTTAACTCTTCTAATGAATTATTGTTTCATTGCGATTGTTGATCTAAAACTCATTGCCTCATTGTATTCTATCGATTTTTCCTTGTTGAAGACTAAAGATAATTTGTTGTACATTATCTTAGTCATAATATTCTTTCTTGACCTAGTTGAGCTCATCCTTTTTTTGTTCCATTTTTCTTCTCGAAGCGAGAATATAGCGGGGAGTAGTCTGGGTGTGGAGTGATGTTCAAGGTAAAGTGGTTATAGTAGTTCTTACTATACGTAAAAATAGTGTATCAATAATTGTAATGAGGACTCATTTGAGTGCTGATATTGCCTAGAACACAATATTTGTATTTAAACTCACAGTATGTGTTGTCGTATTTTGCACGATAATTGTAATAATGAAGTTGTAGTTGTTTCTGTACCATGTATTTGGCGATTCAAAATAGATTGAGTGGATTGGATCTATTTTTGGGGGCGTCACATATATGTTAGTGTAATTTTAAGAGAATTAAAGCAAAGCAATAGAGAAGGTAGCAATTTTAATTGATAAATTATGAAAAGGTAACTACTATGAAGTAGATAAAGTAGTATTACGTATATGATTAGAGTTGAAAAAGTTGGGTAAGTTTTTCAATAATTAACTAACTAGCTAGCTATATAATGGTGGTTGGAAAAGGTTTCCGGGAAAAAAGATTAGAAGGGAGAAAAAAAGGAAAGGAAAAAGGAGGAGGAGGTGGAGGAGGAGGAGGAGGCCCGGAGGGAATAAGAAGCTGATGGGGCTCCCAGTCCCACAAACAAAAGTAAGAAAGTAGTAGTATTAGTAGAAAGTCGTTGTCTTTAATTAATAATAATGCTAATAATAACTATTAGATATCTCTCTCTCTCTCTCTCTCTCTCTCTCTCTCTCTCTCTATATATATATATATATATATATTGAGCAGCTTGTGGAGAACCCCGGCCCTTTAATTTTAGAGAAAAATATTAAGTCAAGAACCCTTTTAGAAAAACATATTAATTACTTAAACGTAAGAGAGGATGTATAGGGTTAGATTAATTTGGTACACGATTATGATTGATTGATGTTGTATTTTTAAAAAAAATTAAATTTCATTAATAAGTAATTTACTTTTCTTTAATAAGAATGTTGTAACGTGTGTGTATATATATAATTATATATATTCAACTCGATCTGTACGTATTCCCATTCTTAATTAAGAAGTAGACGCTGATCGATTATTCATTTCTGCATGAGGGATGGGTTAAGGGAAGAACTTTCTTATCTCAAAAAATGCCTTCCACGTGTCATCTCTCAGTTGCATTACGCCTGATCGAGCAGTTTGGTCCAAACTCCAGTGCATGTCAAAGTATTCGTTTCATTCCCGAAACATACATATTGGAGTACTAGTATTTGTTTTAATTCCGTTCCACACAAAAGAGTGTCATTGGTAAAATTTAAATATTTTAAAAATATAAATTTAATTGTTTTAATCATATTCTCTTTGAATACTATAAGTATTTAGTGTAGTAATATATATATATATATATATATATATATATATATATATATATATATATGGGATAACCATTCAAATTAGGAACAGAAAGGCTCATTTATATATAGTATTCCATTAATTAGAAGGGGAAATTAAAAAGGTGATCAACCCTTTGTTTAAAAAGGGGTGTCCACTTTCTGCATTAATTCACGAGAGAATTTAAAAACATTCATCATGGAGAATCTAAATTCCTTCCTGCTTTTGAGGAAAATTAGATTCCAATGGCATGTTTATCACAATACTATTAAAATAAAGCAACTGACTGCAGATCGATGGCACGCACTCAGTTTCAGATGCATCTACATGTACATGACTGACTACTAATAAGAATAATTTAGTCACATGCACTAGCTAATATGTGACGACCAGAGACACTTATATTATATATATATTTTTGCATGTATACAGTTTTCATATATAATTAATATCTACATATATATTTACTAAATGTTTCATATTTATTTAGATCCGTCGTCGTCGAATATTTTTTGGGATCGATGACACACATGTTTTGTACTAATGAACCACGAAAAGTTTGTACCCAACAAAAAATGTGTATTATATGAAACCAAAAAAATTACTTCTTCTCTTCTAAACACTTAATAACCAGATTCTGAGATTGAGATTGAAATATTGTCGCATGGAATAAGTACTTCTCATGTTGTATATATTTTGTAGGGAAAGGCTCAACCGGGGAAAAAGTACCTATATATTGACAATGTCTCATTTAACCTCCCAACTCAATTTAAATGATAATATTTGTTGGGTCGTGATATTTTATCCCTTTGGGCCAAATATATTGGGCTTATTATTTTTATTCTATTGGGCCTTTATTATTGAATTATATAAATCATTAAGCCCAATTATCATATCATTTTCATTTCAAACTTATAAGACCGGAATTGAATCGATGGATCAATCATTTAGACATTTTAAATATCTATAATCTTTGACCAGAATGATGAAAAAGCATGTCGGTTGACTAAAGAATCCGCCATGCATTAATGTGGATGGGATTGTAATCATTTGGCCGGTAGAAATAGTGATCAAAAAAATGAACAAACTACATGCGGTAGCAGAACCCATCAGTAAAGGGAATGTGTCAGGTAGTAGTGGGTGGTACGGTAATTTGAGGCGAGAGGGTATAACTTAGCAAGGAAGTCTCCACCAAGAGGTACGTTCTCATACTCTTCTTCATTTAGAATCAGATATTCACAGAGAATTATTATTATCTCTTGATATCAATACACTAGGTGATATAGCCTCCGTTTTTTATAAACCTTGTGAATTCACATACTGATTCTCACGCCTGAGCTATCCCCCGACGGAACCGCCGTCAAGCTTGTGGTGTTTATTGTGTTTACGTTGCAGGATCAGGACGTTTTAGGTGATTGGGACGTGACGAAAGATCTTGGCGTTAACATTGGCGCTAGAAGGAGGGCTCTTTTCAATCACAATTGTTTAAATTTGCTTCGAAAGATGATGAGGAGTAGAGATGGAACACCGGAAGGGCAGGCGATGGCTGTTAGTTCATCACTGCCTCGTATTTCAGTAAAGGATCGCTTGGGTCCTTCTAAAAGTGCTCGTGAGAGCACGGCTTCTAAGAACAATTCAGAAGAACTTCGTCCGAAGATCCATGGTGGAGCCAGACGGAAGTTAGTTTTCAACGCTGATAAGGGGCGTGATCCCAATCCGGAACGGGTAGGCGGTTCGCCAACCAGAACTCATCGCCGAAGTGGTCAAGAGGACCGAGCTACCAAGTTGGCAAGGATGGCGGACGAAGCGGATAAGGCTTTGGAGGTTCTGTTAAGACAAAGGGAAGATATAGCGAACAATGCTTGGGTGAATGAGTCGAGAGACGCAAGCATCTAGCCATTTTTCATTAGAAGGACGAAGTAGGCATAAGGAGGTACCCGTCGGAAGGTAAAGAGCCGGAACATTCTCGCATGTGTCCAGGATCATTCTCACAGTAGGAGGAGATCGAGGAGCAGAGCGCCTTTACCTCGAAGAAGGCAATCGGCAACAGTTAGATCAATTCATCGAAACGATGAAAGACGAAGAAGCGTGTCGAGAGAAATTATGTCGAAACTTAGAAGGGAGAATACCGTCACAATCGTTTCTCATGATGAGGATGAAATTTTACGACCTAGTAAATCAAGAAGTCCGTAAAGCGCAAAGAAGATCGGCGAGGAAAGGTCGATCCATTCCAAAACCTAGTGTCGCCGCCAGAAAAGGAGATCTCATCACAACCCGAAGGTGTTGATTTTACAGTTAGAGAGTTGAAAGAACTTCTAAACAATTTGGCCGAGGTACAACGGTGAAAGATATTTACGGTAAGAAGGCATCCCTTTACCTCTCGATATTCTCAAGGAGAAAGCGAGATGCTACCAAAAGTTACCTCGCATGGAAAATTATGATGGGTCGGGAGATCCTTATGACCATAAAAGCGTTCAATCGAATTAATGGATTACTATGACTTTCTTCGATGTCGCTAAATGTCACACTTTTTTGTCACTACTTTGAGAAAAGACGCCAGACAGTGGATGGGGACTTTACCATCGGATTCTATCTCCTCGTGGTCTGAACTTTGTGATAAGTTCCATGCTCGTTTTGGAAGCAACCGAAGAAGGGGGAAGCTTCTGTGTTCTTTTAAGACAAGTCCCGTGATTCACCAATGAATCTTTAGGCCAATATGTAAAGAGGTTTAGGGAAGCGATTGGACGGTGTCCGATCTTAATGATCTCAAGTTGTTGGATTATTCGAGAATGAAATTTGGATCCGTTAAATCGGAAAATTGGTAAAGAAATTGATGTTTCACCATCCGAAGAGCCTAGCAGAAGCCTTTGACAAGGCAGAAGGCTATATTGTTGTGGAAGAGGCTATGAATAGTCTGAAGAATCCTTCTTTGAGCCATTCAAAGGAGGTAGAGGTTCCCAAGACCGATGGTGATCAGAGAAAAGGGGAGGATATAACCAAAAGGGCGAAGGTAGTTGAAGAAATCAATAACTCGTGGCGATATAAGGCAATGAATGCGGCACTGCTTCTACCCCGAAGGTTAATAAGGTTTATACCCAGTTGAATACAGAGAGGTCGATAATTTTGGATCAGATCCGAAACCAGCCTTTCTTTGAACCACCTCGTGATAATTACAAAACAGGACATGGCAACCCTCGTAAATATTGTGGTTATCATCAAGCTGCTGGTCATGACACTAATGAATGTTGTAATCTAAAGGATTTTGTAGAAAACAAAATTAAAAGTGGCTTGCTGATTCAATATGTGGCTGAGAAAGACCGTCAAAATCAGCAGGTTATCGATCGTACCGTTCAAACAGTTCAAGTATCACCTGTTCAAAATGTTCCACCACCGCCAAGGCAAGTCGTTGACGTAATAACTGGTGGATCTGTTGGGAAATTAGTAGGGAAGAAGAGGAGGTCTTATCTTGATTCAGTTATGTCAATAACCGATGCTACTCTGAAGGTTGACAGGCCTTTCCCAGGAACTGTTATTTCATTTACAGATGCGGATTATCCTTCGGAGCCCATTGAACCGCATGAAGGAGCATTGGTGATCACAGCACAAGTGGGCTCAGTGGATGTGAAACGAATGATGATAGACAACGGATCTTCGGTGGACATTCTTTATGCTCATGCTTATCAAAGAATGCATCTCGATGAGCACAAAATGGAGGTCGGACAGGAAGCTCCTCTATATGGTTTCGAAACGATCATCCAAAGTGGCTCAAGACTATTGAACTTCACCGTCATCTTCTGAAGACGGCCCCACAACAAGTAGAGATAACTTGTAAATTTTATGTTGTGCATGTGGATTTACTACAACGCCATTTTGGGAAGACCTACGTTGATGACTCTCTCATTTGTAACTTCCATCCCACATTTCAAAATCAAGTTCCCCACAAAGACGTGGAGTAGGAGGTGATGGGTGACTTGGATCTCGCCCAAGATGTTATCGGAATTTCGTCATTTCATCCGGAATGGGGTCGATAAACAAAGAAAGACGATGGCAATTGAAATCGAACCCTTCAAGAGAAGCGATTCGAATCGTTGGTAATCCCCATGGGGACGGAGGAAATTGAGTTGATCATCGTAAAGCCAGAGAAGACAGTGAAGATTGGTTTAGGCTTACCAGAACCTCTTCGGACGAATCTTATGGAACTTTTACGATGCTATGTCGATATTTTTGCATGGGAGCCACAAGATATGCCCGAGTCGGTAGGAAGGTTCTTTGAGCATAAACTGGAGATAGATCCTTCAAAAAAGCCAGTTCGTCAGAAGAGGCGGATATTTGCTCCAGAACGTCAAAAGATCATCGATGAAGAGGTTGCAAAATTGCTGGCGGCTGACTTCATCTACGAGATTGATTACCCGGAGTGGATAGCAAATGTAGTATTGGTGCAGAAGCATAATGGAAAGTGGCGGGTTTGCATCGACTACACCGACCTCAACAAAGCCTGTCCGAAGGACTTTTATCCTCTGCCCCATATCGATCAGCTCATCGATGCCACTTCGGGGTATGCATTATTAAGCTTTATGGATGCTTTTTCAGGTTATCATCAAATATCCATGTGCAAAGAAGACATTCCAAAAACAGCATTCATTACACACCGTTCGGTGTATGCGTACAAAAAAATGACTTTTGGTCTCATTAATGCTGGAGCTACCTATCAGAGGATGATGAACTTTATATTCAATAGACAGCTGGGGAGGAACATGGAGGTTTATGTAGATGACATGATCGTGAAGAGTATGCAAAATTGAAACATTTGGACGATCTAGAGGAGTGTTTTCAAACTATTCGTCATCGACAACTGCGACTTAATCCAACCAAATGTACTTTCGGCCCAGTGCCGGAAAATTTACGGGTTATCCGGTCATCAAAGGGCATCGAAGCCAATCCGGAGAAGATCCGAGCCATCCTCGACATGAAGACTCCTCGGTCATTCAAAGACGTTGACGTCGATTTGGTAGGATGCGGCTTTAAGGAGGTTTGTCGCCAAATCTGCAGAAAGATGTCTTCCTTTCTTTGATACATTGAAGGGACCAGAAGAATGCGAAGACATTCCAGTGGACTTCAAGTGTGAAGATGCTTTCAAAGTATAAAGGCGATATCTCTTTTGGCTCCTTTATTGGTCAAGCTTTGTCCCAAGCAGAGACTTTATATTTGTACCTTGCGGCCGTTCCTTAGCGGTTGGAGCGCTTTTGATTCGGAAATCGGTGGGAAGCAAAGATCCGATCTATTACGTCGACCACGCCCCACGAGATCTTTGAAACCGGTATCCTAACATTGAGAAATTTGCCTTTGCTTTAATAATTGCCGGTAGAAAGCTTCTTGCAAGATATTTCAAGGTCGACTCTGGGTCGCTCTACACGGATCAACCGATTGAAGAAGGTGATGGGCAAGCAGAGAGGTCTCGGGTAGATTAGCGGCATGGACTATGGAATTGTCCCGCTTTTTTATCGAGTATCATCCCCGAATCGCCATCAAAGGCCAAGCCTTGGTCGACTTTATGGTAGAATGTTCGATTCACCAAAGCGAATCTGACGGTTTCTTCGGAAGCCGAATCTTCCGATCGAAAGCGATGGTCGTTATTCAACGAGAGTCGTGAAGCGTGGACGTTGTATGCGACGGATCTCTACGATGATATTTGTTAGTGGAGCAGAATTATTCTAATAAGTCCGGAGGATTTAAGGTTCAATGAGCCATCGATTCGGATTTAAAGCAACGAATAATGAAATTTACGTCTGCAAAGTGTTAGAAAGTGTCCGATTAGCGAAGAGTCTCAAGTCCAACGATTAATTATCTATAGTGATTCTCGGTTGGTCGTTAAACAAATTATCGGGAGATTATGAAGCTCGGGGAACCCGAATGATCAAATATCTGGTGGAGTTAAGAAACCAACTTCAATTTTTTTGCTTCAGACGAGTTTGAGGTATAGAGCTTAACGATAATTCTCACTGGCGATGCTTTGTCGAAATTGGCCACTACGGATGCAGAGATGTCTTTCATGGATCGGTGTATTTGGAAATTTTGCGCAAATGAAAGTGTTCAACGTAAACGATGATGTGCATCGAATGTAACAAATGTTGGATGACCCTACATCGAGTATTTGGCGAGATGGCGTCCTTCCTTCGGATCGAGATCTTTGGTAAAGAAGATCAAGTACAAGAGTACTAATTTGATCTTATTGATGGGGATCTTTATCGATTGGCATTTTCCTCACCATTATTGAAATGTTTGGTTCCGTCGGCCGAAGAATATGCTCTTGGGAAGTTCATGAAGGATTTCTTGATGATCATATGGCTGCCAAGTCTTTGGCACACAAAGTACTTCGACAAGGTTACTATTGGCCGACAATTTTCAAAGAAGCTACAGAGTACGTCAAGAAATGTGAAAAATGCCAGCTCAATAGTCCGGTCCCACATCACCACCGGAAGAGTTATATTCGATTCTATCTCCTATACCGCCTTTTGTCTGGGGTAGATATATTGGGACCGATTACCTAAAGCTAAAGGTCGAGTTAGCTTAAATCATAGTTCTTTATTGATTATATGACTAAGTGGGTAGAGGCGAAACCACTTGATTCGATAATGTAGCAGTGAGTGTTTAAAGTTTGTAAAGGAGTGCGTGGTATTTTCGCCGGGATCCCTAAAGTATTGATATCGGACAATGGACGCGATTCGTGGGTTCAAAATTTGAAGAATTTTTGAACGATTTGGGGATTCAAAGACAAGAAGACTTCGTAGCTCATCCACGCGTCGAATGGGCAAGTTGAGGTGACCAACAGAATGACTGTTGAATGGAATAAAGCGTAGATTGGATGAAGCTAAGGGAAGATGGCGGAAGAGTTTTGAGCGTCTTTGTGGGCATCCGAACTACGCCGAGGACTACTACTGAGGGATTAAGCCCTTCCGATTGGCCTATGGTATCGATGCCTTAGTCCCGGTCGAGATCGGATCTCCAAGTCTTGGGTAAGTCAATTCAAAGAAATCTACAATGATGAAGGATGAAAGCTAACTTGGACTCGCTAGGCGAAGTCGAGAGGAAGCTTTAATTAAATTGGTACGCTTATCAACGAAGGGTGGCCAAACATTATAACAAAGGCGTCAAACCGTAGATTCAAGTAGGAGACTTCGTTCTCGGAGAAGTCAAGCTTCTACACCTCAAAACACGGAAAGCTAATGCCGAATTGGGAAGTATTATATGAAGTGATCGAAGTACCAAAAGCCCCCAGTACTTATCGATTAAAAGCACTTGATGGTTAGAGATCAAGAATACATGGCATCTTTGGCGGACTTCTAAGTATTTTCAATAAAGTTTAAGTCGGTTTATCGAAGTGCGTACACTGTTGTTTGATATCAATAAAGATCACTTTTCTACAAATTATCACTGGTCTTATTGGTCCGATGGTGTAAGGAGGTATGGTAGGACTCGCTGGCCATTCGATGGTAGCCCCAAGTCCTTTTGGTCCTATATTGATCTTATCGAGGTGGTAAGTCAATGGTCACTATTGGTCCGATGGTGTGTAAGGAGGTATGGTAGGACTCATTGGCCATTCGATGGTAGCCCCAAGTCCTTTTGGTCCTATATTGATCTTATCGTGGTGGTAAGTCAATGGTCACTATTGGGTCCGAGATGGTGTAAGGAGGTATGGTAGGACTCATTGGCCATTCGATGGTAGCCCCAAGTCCTTTTGGTCCTATATTGATCTTATCAGGTGGTAAGTCAATGGTCACTATTGGTCCGATGGTGTAAGGAGGTATGGTAGGACTCACCGGGCCATTCGATGGTAGCCCCCAAGTCCTTTTGGTCCTATATTGATCTTATCAGGTGGTAAGTCAATGGTCACTATTGGTCCGATGGTGTAAGGAGGTATGGTAGGACTCATTGGCCATTCGATGGTAGCCCCAAGTCCTTTTGGTCCTATATTGATCTTATCGTGGTGGTAAGTCAATGGTCACTATTGGTCCGATGGTGTAAGGAGGTATGGTAGGACTCATTTGGCCATTCGATGGTAGCCCCAAGTCCTTTTGGTCCTATATTGATCTTATCGGTGGTAAGTCGATGGTCATTATTAATCCTTATGTCTTGGTTCTTATCATTTTGTTGTCTAAATTTACTTCATATATGGTGATCTCTCACTCTTGATGATCGATGGGTATAAGTTATTTATTACATTTAAGTGTTGAGTTCGGTTCATTAATTGATTAACTTTGAATCTGTAAAGTAAAATTCAATTCACTTCATTGTATGAGTTAAGCTGTTATATGCCATATCTAATTCAATAGTTCATTTTATTGATACTAAATTATTGAAGAAAACCGATCGGGGATGAAGTTATAATCAAGAGCAGTTAAAAATTTATCAATAAGCATAAAATGTTCATTTCATTTAAGTCGATTAATTACATAAACATAAAAAGTTAAATATTTACATAGAATCAAAACATAATATATATTAGAGCAGCGCTTCATCATCTGGAATTGAGAAGTGTCGGGTCCAATTGAAGCGGTGATAGCTTCTCTTTCCCTCGTTCAAGCAGATCCTCATATCCTCCGAATAGACCTTCATGATCTCTACATTGAGTTCATCCGAGTCCCTATACTCGCTGAATCATTTTTGAAGTTCTTGATCGAGCAGGGGCCTCGTCCTCAAGGTCTTTTATCTTATGGCGAAGCTTATGACGCTTGGTCTTATGCCTTGAGCTTCATCCGGATCTTCGTCTCGACTTCACCAAGTTGAAGGACTAGACTTGGTTGGCTGAAGAGAACTCCTCATTTTTCGCTTTCAGAAGTAAGTTCTCTTCAACCAAGCCAGCGTTCAGGATGGTCAGATTTTGTTGACTGGCTTCGGATGCAGCCAACTTATCTCTTGTGGCCCTCAGTTCGTCATCAGATGTCTTCAAATCCATCTTGGCCCGATCCAATTCTCTTTGAAGACCATTGATGGTATGAAAAGCATCTTCGCGATCAGCTCTTTCTCGGTCCAAGGTCGATTTCAGCATGTCTATCTCTTGGCGCATGAAATCTTCCTCGGCCTCTCCATTTATGTGTGTCTCGGACGCGATCGTCGTCAAGAAAAAGATTAGCCTTGCACATTTTCAAAGTACTCAAGTTAAATTCTAAAATGCTCGAAGGAAAATAGAGATGTAAAGGAAGAAGTCATTATTGTTTACCTTGGCCAGATAACTCATTCCTTCGTCGAGAAGATTTCGTCGTGTGATCCTTTGAACCGGTGATCGTCGATTGTGTCGAGCGAAAGCCCGAAGAGGTCGAAAGGAAAGTTGGCGTTGAACTGGGCCATAGGGTCGGAGATCCCACGGCCGGCATGATAACCTTGACACGACCAAGGACCAAGGCCGATTCGGGAGAAGGTCTCGACCTTTCGGGGAAAAAATAAATTTGGTCGGGGGTGTAGGTTCAGCATGAACGGTTTCGATTATGGGAGATTTGTTTGAATTAAGTTCTTTGGGTGTTGAAGCGGATGCGGAACTTGGATGGCTCTCAGGAGTACGTTTCCTTTTTCTGGATAACGTTGGAATCCCTTCGTCCTGGTCGCCATCCTCTTCGATCTGTATTTCTACAGGGGGCACGAAGGGAGGAATGACCGAAGACTGAGGAACCCTGAGTTCTTCGGCAGTTAATGGAGTTATTTTTGTTTTAGTTTTTAGTCCTAAGTATACTCCTTGATCGGAGACGATCAAGTAAGCCGCTTTGATCGAGGAATGGTGTTGGGGTTGGTTACATTTCTAATATAGGTTGGGGAGGATTTACTAGAGGGTGACCTTGGTTTTCGGTAGCCCTCCTCTTTTGTCGAGGGTGAAGGTCTCTTACGGTATGAGAACCTCTTGACCTCTGCTTTCTTCTGGTTGAAATTCATCCGTATGAATTTACGGTGTCGATATACTTGAGGGTAGCCGGTGGGTGTAGCTTCAATGCTTCAGAAGACTTCCCAGATAAAAAATCTTCGAGCTCCTTTACTTCTGCAGAGCTCGGCCTGATCAAAGATACTGCACAAATCAAACAATTCCATGTTATAATTATATATTATGGAATATTCTCAAAAAGTATATATATATGAAATAAACTGATACTTACACTTATGGTCGTACAACCATGCTTGCTTCGAGAGGAGTCCATACTTCCACTCCTCCTTCGGGAAGTTGTCAAATAGCTCCATCATCTCCACTTCTCGTTCTTCAGAAACATCTCCGAAGTCAGCAGATATTTTTCATCGGTTGCCCGATTCGGAAGAGAAGAGATTTGGGGCCTTTGACGAAGAACCATTTTTCGTGCCATCCCCTATTGCTCGAAGGGTGTTCACCGGTGAACGTCTCACAAATTTCTCTCCGGACTTCGGAGAATGTTTCTTTGAGGCCTTGAACCCCTTCTCCCTAGATTGCACTATCTTGTAGCGAAAGAAAGAAGAAGTCCAATGTGAGGCTCGGACGCCCGATTCATGATGAAGGCCACGAAGGCGAGAATGTGAATGTAGGAGTTCGGCACCGATTTGTGAAAATCCTACACCCAAAAACCCCAGTAGGGTTACTATAAAAATGTGAGAGAGGAAGCGAACCCCTTCTCCGATAAAAGTCATTTGCAATGCGGTGATCCATCCTTGGTAGTTGGTACATTTTCTCACCAGATCTGGGTACCCTGACAGCATGGGTATCTGGGATATGGAACCAAGTTCGAACCCTCTTGATTCAAATTTTCAAGTTATGATAGAAGGAGTGTTAGCATGCGAGAATCGCTCCATACTCCTATAATAGTCAGAGGGGGTTTTCTGGGTTTTCTGTTTGGGATTCATACCTGAAGTCCCCTCATGAAGATTAGGGTTTGGGGGAACCACAGTAATGGGTGTTACAAGTATGGGAGAACTCATTCGGGGTTTTGAGAAGCCATTTGTGACGATTTGCGAGAGAAAGAGATCGAAATTTTAGAAAGGCGCTCAATTTCAAATGAACAGAGTAAAAGCTGTCAAAATTGGTAAAGTTATCCTTTTATCTTGTGATTTACCACATGTTGTTCAAGAAACAAAGCGCATTAAATGCAAGTAATAATTTGGAATTTGAATGGGAAGCGTCGGGTTTGGATCCCGGTACCTAATGGTTAAAAATCTTTACGAATTGGGCCTTAACTTCCTTTCATTTCATTTCATGGACAATAAATGGGAGTGCGTTTTTAATTACATCTTGTCATTTATTAATTCTCGGTAAAATATCATGGATTGTTTATAGTTTTCTATTAAACATTATTCGCTCAACAAAAAACTAGGGGCAATGTTGGGTCGTGATATTTTATCCTTTGGGCCAAATATATTGGGCTTATTATTTTTTATTCTATTGGGCCTTTATTATTGAATTATATAAATCATTAAGCCCAATTATCATATCATTTTCATTTCAAACTTATAAGGCCAAGATTGAATCGATGGATCAATCATTTAGACATTTTAAATATCTATAATCTTTGACCAGTAATGATGAAAAAGCATGTCGGTTGACTAAAGAATCGCCATGCATTAATGTGGATGGGATTGTAATCTATTATGGCGGTAGAAATAGTGATCAAAAGCAAATGAACAAACTACATGCGGTACGGGCAGAACCCATCGAGTAAAGGGAATGTCGGAGTAGTAGTAGTGGGGTGTACGGTAATTCGGCCGAGGAGGGTATAACTTAGCAAGGAAGTCTCCACCAAGAGGTACGTTCTCATACTCTTCTTGATTAGAATCGGATATTGAGAGAATTATTATTATCTCTTGATATCAATACACTAAGAGTGATATAGCCTCCGTTTTTTATAAACCTTGTGAATTCACATATCGATTCTCACGCTGAAGCTATCCGACGGAACCGTAAAGTCGAGCTTGTGGTGTTTATTGTGTTTACGTTGCAGGATCAGGACGTTTTAGGTGATTGGGACGTGACGAAAGATCTTGGCGTTAACAATATTTTTTTTAAAAATAAAAGTTGGTTTATGCACTTTTTATTCAATATGTCAGTTATCCTCCCAACATATATAACTAAATTACATGATAGCAAATAAGCTATATTTATGCCAAATTAATTATGGCAGCATGTAATTTTGTCGACTTATACTCGTTCAAGCCTTCGATCGCTTGTTGAATGCTTGGTTACTCTGACACTATCATTTTGTAACATATAATACTTTCATTTTCTGGCAGATATATAGGGAATTTAACTAGCATAATATTTTGTTGCTAAATTCTGAAGCAACGAATTTCACTTTGGTCATCAGATAACAAGTTTTAAATAAAAGAAATGTAAAACGAAGGGAGAGACAAAAGAAAAAGAAAAAGAAAAAGAGATAAAGATAAAGAAAATTAATGCAGTTTAAATAGAAGCTTCTTCCTTTCGGCAATGTTAAAGAAAGCGTGAATCATATGTATAAGAGAATAATATTATTCATATTAACATATGTTTGTTTAGTTCAAAAAAAAAGATATTTAAATATTATATCTTAATTGAAACTCCTAATCTTATCATAAGATAAGCGACAAATTCCACACTTATGCATGCCTTTTGGTTTAATTAAAAGCCACCAAGATAATGATCTTTTGGAGATTAATTCGAAAGTGAAAAACATCTTTAAGGTTTAAATAAGAGATGCTTATGCTTGATTTAATTCTCCATCTTAATTTTATTTTGTATTCTTTACTTTTGTTTGATTATTTAGTAGTGGAGTACTTGTTTAATTTGAATCCTTATGCTCAACTTTTTGATGCTTTCCAAATAAGAGAATGTTGGGATTACGAAAATCAAAAGGCAGAAAAGTTATTCTTTCGTAAAACGCATCACCAAGCATAAAAAGTAGAGCTCTTTAGATATATCCAAGGGCAGATTTTACTTTTTCCCTTGTAAAGTGGAGTAGAAAAAAGTGGATCAAGGGGTCCGGTGACTTAATGACCGGTAATGACCGGTGCATTTTTTTTTTTTTTTAACCATAATTTTTTTTCATAATTGTGGTTAAAAAATCAAAAAAAAAAAAAAAAGGACACCGGTCATTAAGCTACCGGACGCTCCCTATGGAGCATACCCTAATTAATACTAGTACTGTATTTACTGTTTTTAGTTTATGGGTTTTCAACATTCTTTTAAATACTCATTTTAATTAAGCTTGTAAAGCAAAATTAGGTGAAAATATACTTATAGTGCGTACAAAAACGTCAGTTTCTTCACTCATAAATTAATTGTTAGAATTTTTTTTTTCCCCATGAAAAGTGATTAGCATCATTCCGGTTGGAAAACAACGACTGGCATTAATTTAAACCAGCATTATACAAACCAAAATTACCCACTAAATTAGGTGGTACTACGCACAGCTTGCTTTGTTGGATAACATTAGATCGATACCCAGCTATATATGTCATATTTAACCTTTAATCCGAATATTTTGGATTAAGGTCGCTCTTTTCAGAAATTATAATATTTTCGCCTTTTGCTAAAGAAAGATTATATATATATATATATATATATCATAAAGTTCCTAGCTAGACTGGTCTGCGTGTCTAAAGTACTCTACAGTACCGATTCCTTCAGTAATAAGGATGGTACTATAATATTAATTTCATAGTTTGCGCAAGACAAGTGCTAATATTTAATAGATTTTGCTATAATTATGAAACTACAATATGTTATATCCCTCTTCTATTGGAAGTACAAAAGATTTAAAGAGGATATATAACAACTCTTTTGGGATAAATAATTCAAAGAGTACAACTTTCTCCGTGGCATATTTTTCTTGTGAATTTTTCAGAAACCTAAAGCAAAAGCATGCCTATTTCACCTTTGGACTTTTCCTTTTTCTTGAATTCAATATTCCAAGTTTTTCCCCATTTTAGCAGCTTGCCAATGGATATAGACCATAAGACTAGAGCATTATGATTTCATCTTTGGATTGATACACAAAGTTGGGACATTAATTCAGAATATATCTGGCAATACTTTAAGGAGTAACCCTAGATTGGACTGGTATAGATAGGCCATATATCTGGAACTTGAACCGAACTTTACCTTCAACCACCATTTTTTTATTGCTCAGAATGTCTCTTCTGTAGGGATTCAGATAGCTAGCTGTTATTGTTTCAGTTAGGAACACTTTGAATTTGTACATAGGTTGAATGACATTTCTAACCTTTCAAATTATCACACACTTTTAAAATCGTTCTTAAAATTCATTTTTCGTTCTTTAAAGTGACATTTTTTGTTGATTCTGTTTCTTTTGTCCGATTTAACTGTTACCCGGACGATTTTGACCAAATTTTGAATCAACCCGACCCCAATTTCAACAATTGATTTTTAAAAAAATAAACTAAAATTTTTTTATTGTTAAATTTAAAAAATATTTTATTTTAAAAAATATCATTTTAAAATAATATTTATTTTAAAATATTAAAAATAATTATTATTTTCAGGTAAAAATATTAAAAAATTTATTTTTTCAAAAATGAGTAAAGTTTTATAAAATATAGATTCAAAAAATTAAAGTTTAAAATTTTTAATTCTTAATTATTTTATGAAAATTTACACATTTTAAAAATAAAATTTTCTAATTTTGTTTTATGAAAAGAAAGAAATTTATTTACTTCTTTTGCATCTGTATTTTATGAAATTTTACTCATTTTTATTTTTTCCGAGAATAAAGTTTGTTTTTTTAATCTATATTTTATAAAATTTTACTCATTTTTTTAAAAATGAAGAATTTTCTAATTTTTTCCTGAAAATAATAATTATTCTACAAACTATTTAATTTATTTTTTTTTAAAAAAAGTGAATCAGTTTTTATTATTTATCAGTTACTGTTTTTGTATTTTAATTTCTTTTTTAGTTTTTTTTAAAATTTAATATTAAGAATACATATATTAATGGAAAAGACATAAACTTTTTTTTTTTGAAAATAAAGTTTTACATAAAAAATGAAAAAATAATCTACTTTTTTTTAAAATAAAGTTTTAGTTTCTTATTTAATTTTTTTGAATCTATATTTTATGAAATTTTACTCATTTTATGAAAAATAAAAGTTTCTAATATTTTTTCCTGAAAATAATAATTATTTTTAAAATATTTTAAAATAATAATTATTTTAAAATTTTAAAATAAAATATTATTTTTAAAAAAAATTAGTTTTTTAAAAAAAAATTGAATTGGTGAAATTGGGGTCGGATCAAACTAGGTTTGATTTGGTCAAAATGGGTTGGGTACAGTCAAATCGGATAAAAAAAATAGAATCTACAAAAAATGTTACTTGAAAGACTTAATTGACGAAAAATTAACTTTATGAACGATTTTAAAAGTGGGTGACAATTTAGAAGGATAAAAATGTCATTCAACTTGTACATATATAGGTGTCTTTAAGATATATTATTGGAATTTTTTTTTCATTTTTAACTAGTGATCGATATATCAAATCCATCTTTAGAGAAGTTAAGCAATTATATTGACTTGTATATTCTATCGGATCATGGTTTTTGCCTCATGAAATAACCACACACAAAAAGAAATAAAACACACATTAATTAAGGTAAAAAAAGTTGTAGGAAATGCAACCTTAAAACACGACACACACTGGATTTTTTGCTAAGCAAGAGATTCTAGGTTCAATTATTAACCGTGATCAAAATAGGGGGTGTGTTTAAATTCAGTCAAGAAAAACCTTAAAATGTTATTGTTGCTTCATTGACATGCAGTCCATGGCACTACACTTTAATATTAAATTTATAATAAAATAAGTAATTGGAAATGTGTATTTATTTTTTCTTCTTCTTTTTGTTTCTTATCCATCACGTTTTCTAATTAAGTTTCAAACAAAATAAAGATTAACAAGAAAGTGTTTAGATATTTTTGGGATAATCTTACTTACATGGAATTTAGGGTATGTATATAGATAGTGGAGTATTAATCAGTAGCGCTTACCTTCTGAGGGTATGATATGATTTCCCCTCCTAGGTAAAATAAATAATTTATTCAAGTCATTCAAGAGTGCAATATGCATGCATGAGAAGCAACTTCTTTATAGGTAATTAATTTATTTGAAGCGGTAATTAAGAAGAACCGTTAGAAGCTGTATTTTGTAGATACATGCACAAATGATGGTACCATTATTGGTTTCTCAGGGTACTATATGATTGTCCCTATCTACTAATTAGAGCTTTATGGAGTGTATATAGAAGGGCATGATTTCCGAGTTAGCTAGTCTCATTATTAATGTTCCTAAATAAGTATATCCTACTCGTGAAAAAAAATATAATTGCCACTTCTTACTCGTTTTCTGAGTTAAAATCGTTTAAGCTATGCTTCCCTGGCCAATCCTAACTTCAAAATCATTTAATTAATATATCTTATATCTTTTTGGATGTCCCTGCAGTAAAGTAAAGTAAACTAAAGTAAACTTCTTTTTAATTTGTTCTAGTTTGAATGCAAAAAACGATTCACAAATTTTCCTGCAAAACATATCCACCACCATTCGAAAATGACACCAATGACCCACCACAATTCTTTCGAATATATTCATTTATCGTTCACACTTCTCAGAACGATCAAACTGATTTAACAACCTTAATTTTCATAATTGAATACTCCTAGCTATGAGTGGGTAAGAATAGTGGAAGAAAGAAAACGATAGAAGAAAGCAGATCATCCGGAAAAGAAACCCACAGGATAGACTAAAAATAGTATTGAATATTTTTTTCTTGGTTTGCAATTAAACCAATCAATATATAACTGATGGTTACGTAATAATTAAAAATATCACACGGACGTCTTTTTACTAAGATTTAACAGACGGATCAACTTAATTGTTTTCATCCATCTATTTTTTTTTTCCCGGCCTTTGCCATCCATCTCGATCGATCCTATAAGTATATATGAATTTGAGAAAGAGAAAAAAAAATGACTAAATGCAACTTAGAAATAAAAAGAGGTTAATTAAAACAAAGGAAGAAAAAAAGAGAGAGAGAGAGAACCGTCTAATAACATGTATTCCTACATCTATTATTCTTTTACAACTCCTGAATTTTGAAAATGATACATCTGTCTACAGTTTCAACAAGGCCTATATCATCAATTGACATTTCTTCTGCACCATCATCATCGAATGACATATTTAAATCCAGAGACACACAAGGACTACCGCCTCCTCCGATTCAACAACTTTCTCCCCTTCCATCCGATCATCAGTACTTTTTTGCCTAAAAGGAGGAGAACAAGCTCTTGACCTAGAGCTAAAACTTTCACAGCTCAAAATTATGATAGAATCACAAAGCCTAATTTCATCACCGTTTGCATTTTTAATTTTTCCACTCTCAGTAGCCCTTTTAATCCCCATTTGAGAGCAATAATCCGCTTGCTCAACATCTTCAACATAGAAAACTCGATGAGGATTAATAGACACTGCTTCCGCAAATCTCTCAATGTAGCTACAACTTTGTTCATCTCTTGATCTTTTATTTCTTAAATCTTCGGTTGAATCAGCCCTTGTAGACGAGAAACTGCTTAGAGAAATAGATACAAAGTTGGAATGTGAACCAAACACAACCTTACCCAATTCCCTCGCAACCTTCTCTTTGGCATGTCCATCTACACCTTGGAAGAAAAACCATGTCTCTTCTTTTGCCTGATCAATACGCCTTCTATTTTCTTTCCTTCTTAGCATTCCGGACCTGCATTGCAATATCGTGCCAGCGATTTCAGGAATTATATCTTTTTGCCAAGGGACCTTTTTCTCTAGTGCATTGCATAGGGTTTTTAGGTTCTCAGCATTGAACTCTCTGAACCGTGTTACGTATTCCATTTCCATGATGTCGCTGGAAGAAGCAGAATTTGGAGTGGAATTAGGATTGGAAAACTGGCCATTCTCAGGGATGTACATCCTCAAATTGTAAGTTTTGTCAATTGCTGCAGAAGCCCAAAATTGTTTGGATGGCTCAAACACTGGCCAAGGTTTTTTGGATGTGTGGTGAAAATTAGGGTTTTGTTGGTCATAGGAAAAGCAAGAGGTAGATGAAGAAGGTGAAGAAAAGGTAATTGTTTTCTCATATGATTGAGGCAGTTTATGGGATGATGAGCTGCAAAACGAATTCCATTTCTTGCACAAATCTTTGACCGAGTGATAGTCCTGAAAGAAAGAAAAGAAAAGATATATAATTATAATCATAAATTTCATAATGCAAATAAAAAAGTTAGGTTTCTACTCATTTACTTTACTTTAGAAAGTGTGAAAGGTAGGGTTAAGATAATAACCTGATCATTACTATTAAGCCTTTTAGACTCATCCTTGAGCCATGAAGGAAGGGTTGAGGATGTAGATTCGCCGTGAGAATTAAAAGTGTTTCTTGAGCTTTGAGCTTCACTTTCGAATTTGGCTGAGCAATCAGCACAGCAAGTGAGCTTCTTCTCCTCTCCACCTTCACCCAGAAGCCAGTTAGGCCCATTTCCAGTTTTCTTGACTCCACAATCTTTTTGTATATCGCTGCTAAAATATTAGAAAGGAATTAGATCGATGAGTGTATATATATATATATATATATATATCTAAATTTCTAAAAAAGGAATTCTAAAAAGAATGAAAAAAAGAAGAAAAGGTACATGGTGACGGTTCGATCGATCCGCCACATGCCATATATATAGTCTTTTTGGCGACGGTCGAACTGTCACATAAACATAAAAATATCGCCACTCGCTTTTTTACGCTTTTATATTTCTTCATATATATATATATCACTGTTTGGGTAAATATTGACACATTTATGAAATCTTATCAATTAAATACACCATAATAAGCAGAGTTTAAAGCAAGAGAAGTAGGTTAAGAAAAATTGCAACTTAATTGTATAATTTTGAGATCTATAATACACATTAATTAAAGCTGGGTATAAAAATAAACTTTAAAGAAATTGTAATAAAAGATTGAAAAGAGATTCCCGAAAAAGAAAAATACGATGAAAGAAGAAAGCAGCAAATATGTAAACCCTCCTAGGAATTCTAAATCCAACAGAAAAAGGATAAAGAAATAAAATAAAGCACCAGAAGAATAAGAAGCAACTACATAAATCTTTTACACTTGATCATCGTAAAACCTAATTAAGGCGCTTTTTCACTTCAAGGAAGCATTAATTATTTTTGAAGCCTTAAATTGAACTCAAAGAGATCCAACCAAATTAATTTCTAAGTTAAATAACTGTTTTACCTGTCAGTAATGAGACTCAAGCCCAAACCAGCAGCAGGAAGGGTAAGAGGGTGCAGACCCCAAACACTTTCAAGTGAAGGGTTTCCGTTTCTACATCTCAAGTATGTCTGAAACGATGCAATTCCCATTAACCAAAACCTTCCATTATAAGCCAATCTCCCAAGCTCAACAATCATGTGCTCCACCGGACAATAATAGTTGTTCCTCCCTTGCCCAGTACCTGAATTGCTCGTCCGATACTCGGTAATCCATTTGAGGTCTCCCAAGTACAAAACTATCGCTCTGTCGTCGACAAAGCTCTTCATACTCCTCAACTCGTTAAGCTTTTTCTCAACCTCTCCTCTTGGGAGATTCCCAAACGTAAAAAGAGGGAGACTTATAAACTTCACTTGTCTCAATTCATCCGGGACATCGCCTTTTTCCACCTTCTCCATCACTCCCCTTACAACACCTTCTACGCTATCCACACATTCGCCAACAATCACAAGGCGTTTCCTCCTCTTGTTCATCAAGCTGACAATCACACTCATCACATCTTCATTCCTAACTTGATCATCTGGCGTTGCCCTAATTGGCACTGTAAGGTTATTATTATTTTCCTTGGAGGACTTGTTACTAATAGGAGCAGGTGTTTGATGAGAGCATAATTCTAAAGACACACTTCGTTCCACATTACTTTTCACTTGTGTACTTGAAAATCCGGCCTCTCGCATGACTCTACTAACACTAGGATCATCTAAGATGGATATTATAAGCTGCTCAATCTCTATTTTCACGGCTAGGAGGGGTTGCTGTTGGCTATCAATAGAGCCGCGCCTCTGGTGGGCTTGAGCCCGCTTGAAGGCCGCAACAAGGGCGTTGGATATGGAAGGGTGTTGGGACTGAGGAGGGCCGGCCATCATGGGGCCGGAGGAGGAGGCCGGAAGGCGGTTGAGGGCGACGTTGAAACAAAGCTCAAGGGCTTTGCACTGAAGAGGGTGGGAGTGAGATTGAGATTGAAGGCAGGCCGTTCGGAGAAGGCCCGTGGGAGAAGAAAGCATGGTGCTTGCTACATGAAGAGGGGTTACTTGAGCATGGCCGCGCCTTCTAGCAAGTGTTACGGATTGCTTTATTACAGTTGCGGCCTCAACGGATAGTGGCTGTTGGACTGTGAAGCCTCCTGCCCTCATGACGTTTGATATATTGGGGCGAGTTAATTAATGATGAACATGAAAGGTTTAGAGGGAAATTTGAAGATGTAGATCAAGAATAAAACTGGTAGGAATTAATCATGGTTTCATGATCAAATAGGCTACAACAAGGTCTTTATATATGTACTTTTTGAGATTGTTAAATTAATGAATATAAGGGAAATAAAGGCATGGGGATTTTTGAGGTATGAAGAATTAAGGATATTCTCCTACATGTATTGTACTGTGCGTTGTGGTTATATATATATCTGGAAAACGGAATTGAAAGAGAGTTAGAGAGGTTAAGGGAGTACTGAAATTAGTGTATAGAGCTAGCTAGTATATGGTTGATGGGGTGTGCTTTGCTTCAAGGGGAGGTAAATTTTAGGGTCCAAAGTCATTTTGTAGTGGAAAGTTGAATGGATGTGCTGACAAGCAGGACGAATGCACCTGTACCCAGTGGCAAAGCCAGATGTTTTTTTAGTGGGGTCAAAATATTGCGATACTATAAATAATTTGACAGAAGTTTGGGGGCAGCGTCCCTGAGCAGTTTTTTTTTTAGATAATTTTGTATTTTTTGGCTGGTTGCATATGTAAAACATGTATAGTTACAATATTATTAATATAATAAATAATAACAATATATATATATATATACCTTATTGATCTCTAATACGTCTTTCTAATCACAAATTTGTTAATAAATATTTAAATTTCTTATGTTTATAAAATAATATAAATTAGATTATTCTTTATTTTAAAAATATAAGAGGAAGAATATATATCCAATAATAGTAGAAGTAATATGAAATTAAGAAAGTTATAAAAAATTTAATTTGACACTTATATTAAAAAATTTATAAAATTTCAATGAACTCAATTTCTTCATTATATTTAATTTCTTCTAAATTTATCATATATTACAAAATAAAATAAAAATTTGAGTGGAATCAATTTACCTCACACTCTCCCATGTGGCTTTTCTACTATCTGTACCAAAGCCAACTCAGCTTTGCGCTCTCTTTCTCCCTCCATCGTTCAGGACAAAATTAAAATTTGGTTAACGATATGGTATGTGGATAAGTACATCCCTCTCTTTCGGAATTCGATTATAGTAAAATTGTCACGACAACTTCACCCTAATAATAAATTTTAGAATTTTTTATTTTATTGGTTATAAAAAATATTGTATTACTAAGTTTTATATTTAGTTTTTTATTATATTAATTAATGTAACATTTTTCTATAATATCACTACAATGATCAAAAGCCTTACTAGGCAATTTCACCCTAGCCGGATCTCTCTGTTTCACACACGAAATAAAGAATAAAATTTACTCTCCCTATGTTACAAAAAGAGTTTTATTTATTAACTTTTTGTCTACAAATTTTCTTTTACTATTATTAATATTAGTATAAAATGATATATAAAACACTAAATTTGCAATTTGAATTTCATTATGAGTCATGCACCACTATCAAACTAATAAGTTATTGTTTTCTGGGGTAAACACTTGTATACATTGTTAATATTTGTACATTTTACAAATATAACTTTTTTTAGTATAATAGAGAAGTAAAAAGAATTACCAAAGTGTGAACTTTATTAGATATTAATTAGTACATATTTTCATTCAACAAAGATCTCCTTTCGTTAAACACACCACCCAAGTGATAGTAGCAAATTTTACGTAGGTAGTGAAACCCATTTAATTAGGGGAAAAGCAATACAAGTAATTAAAGTAGATAAACCTATTGGACGTTTGTGCAGTAATAATTAATGAGTATATAAGTAAGTATAAAGGCAACCCTATTCCTACTATACTGGGCCGTTTATCTAATCTTAAAGTCAAGCTAAAAAAGGGTAATTATGAATTTTATAAATCTTAATTAAGAAATATGGGACAGCCTTCAAATATGAGAGAGAGAGAGAGAGAGAGAGAGAGAGAGAGAGAGAGTGGGGCATGTTGCACAAAAGAAGAGGAGAGAAGAGCTGAAAAGAGAAATAAGGTGGAGGACTGACTGACTGTCTCTAAGAATCGGGAACTACGTACGATTTCTTTCTTCCGGACTCGAAAGCAAAGGAATAAAGGGCTTCCATTTAATAATAACAGGGAGTATATGGATTATATATAATGAGCACGGATATAAAGCACTTATTTTAAGTAGTATTTTTTTAAAATTGTATTATTTATTAAAATTATGTTATTTTAGAGATTCTTTTAAAAAATAAATAGGGTTACGGGTGTCATTTTTATAAATAAAAAAAAAATAAATAGGATCACTCTATTTTAATATTATTTTATATTTTATATATATATGTACCTTTTTATTTTATATACAAACACAGCTTGAAACCCTTTATGCATGGGGATTAAGAACCCCCCCCCTCCCCCGCCCCCGCCCCCGCCCCCGCCCACCGGCCAAAAAAAAATTCCCACATTCCCTCTCGCCCTCAATAATTTCATAAAGTTGAAGCTAGCTTTTTCACAGCTTCTAATTGTTCACTCAAATATAAACAAATTACAAATAATCAAGTGGAAAAACAAAAACAGCGTATAGTACCGATGACGATGACTCACGATGTATTGTTTTAGTGGCCTTAATTAGTTTCCTTTTATGCTGCCTTCCTTAAATGTAAATTGGCTCTCTTCAAACTTCAGTCATTGACCCATTTAAACCACAAACACAATTGGAGACGCATATTTTCAATATATATATATATATGCGTTGTTTCAATATTCTTCTGCATGGCAATACTCAGCTAGTCCTAGGCTCCTAGCTAGCTAACTTGATAAAACATAAATCAACCGTCATCAGTCAGATTCACTAATATTTAAAGAAGAGGTGATTATGGTCATGCAAAAGATTGTCGAGTAAATTTGGTGTGACAGCTGATTTTCAGCTAGCCAACGTTGGTGGATCTCTCGCCATCTCTTCGTATTATGTAGCTAATTAACTAAACCCACAATAACTGCTAGGGTTTCAGTACGTGTAACTCATAATTAGGGTATTTGAATATATATTTTTTCTTTCATTTTTGTCCTTTTTAGGGTGGACGAATTTCGATCCAAATAAATCTTTCTCATATATAATAGTTGATTTAATTTATAAAGTTTTAACTATTAAAATTTAGGATGGGTGTTTTTGGGACTTGATGATGCATGAACTTGAAAATTTAATTGAAGATAAAAAAATGATTCTAAATTTTAAAAAAATTGGAGGACTTTCTTAAAAGTTGGTCAACAAGAGTAAGACTAATTTGTAAAGGAATTTTTTAATGACGAGTATTTGTTATAAAAGTACACTTTGTAACTAAATATATACTTATATATAACAAGGTAATTGAAGGTATTATTCAAATAAATTTGATTGGTCATTTTAAGGGATAATTTAGTCATCACCTTATAATTTTTAAATACAAATTATAATAATAATAATAGTAATAATAATAATAATAATAATAATAATAATATGTGTTCAAATACAATGAATATAATTATAATTTCATATCTATATATACAAGCATGCATGAATCTCACAATAAAGCAAAAAGAAAAGTCATATAAAACATTAATATTGCAAACTTGATTATCTATTTTTTTTATGTATTATACAATTGTAAATATGATATTATATAAATTATTTTCAACATTATATATGTATGATGTCAATAAAAAAATATCAAAAATTTGTAAAAAAAAAAATTATATATATTGTACCGTGTTTTGCAAGGGCTATCAACATTATGAGAGATAAATAATTGAATGATTCTTTAGTTATTTATATCGAAAATGATGTATTTGAAAATATTGATAGTCACAGAATCATAAAACATTTCTAAGTTATGGATTTAACAAAAAAGTGGCATTATAATTTGTAAACAATATTATATTTAATATTAATTTGAATACTTTGTAATATTTACTTTTTTTATCAAAATTTGACCTTGCTGTTTATAAATCCTGGTTCCGGTTTTGTATATGGAGGAGTGATGCATGCCTCTATTAGTAGATGAGAACATTATTCATCTAATACATGTGTATGTTTAAAATTCCTATATTTGACGGGCCGGAGAAATACCAATAATTTTGTCAAATAACAACGAATGCCATTTTCATCCTCATCCAATTTAAAGTAGGGTCAACTTTGACACAAACTTACTTCAGTCCACCACCACAATTACACTCAACCAGCCCATCTTATTAGACTCGTGGGGAAGGAAAAATAAGAAGTTTATACTTTAATTAATAGCTAAAGTTTTATTGGCTCTAGTATTCACATACTTCCGAGTATAATAAATTAATGTGGAGTATGATCGAGGCAACCTACACGAGAGATTTTCAGATATTGGCTCTAGTATTCACATACTTCCGGTAGTAGTACGTACTAGTAATATATATTTATGGTTAAACTTTTCTATTATACTAGAGAGATTTTCATTCTCTATGATCTTAAATAAGTAGTACTATAATTTCAAGATCCTTCAATCCAGTGATTAATTTAATTAATCCCAAGCTTAATTTGTACTAAAATTGAACTAGCCTGGGGTATTTAAATCCAAACCATTGTGGACGTACACGCACTCAATATATATAGGGTTCTACCAATAGATCGGTTCTTCTTGATTCCTGATAGGCGCGCTCAGGCGGGTTTGTGGGGGCGATTTTGCTTTGTTATGCCCCGTATTTGGATACTAGCTAGCCTCAATCCTAAGCGTGCCATTTGCATGGAAAGAAGAGCTAGCATAGCAGCCTAGCTAAACCACTCACTATACGCCTTATCTTGGCCATATATGGTCTTGAAATTAATTAAATAAATACACCAAAATGCAGATATAAATAAAATATATATATATATATATATATTCTCTTACGCAATAAACGAGAGATACTCCTTTCATTCCTCAATCATCTTGTTAATAATGTTGGAGTATTATCTATGCATGCAGAAATCAAGAGTAATAAGTGTTACTGAAACTGAAGAAGCTAATGTTGACAAAATATTTGAAAAAATTAAAAATTTATGTTTCAAAAATATATCTTTTAAGTTTGAAAATATTGAAAGGAGTAGTGCTTTTATCTCTCCCATCTGCTAACACATAAAGAGGAAAAACAAGATCAAATTAAATATATGTTTAATTATACAATTGCATTGAATATATGTAATATTTAAGAAACTAATATTTATTTATGTATGTCCATATAGAGATGCATATTCTTGAATCTTAGATGCTCGAGAACCATGGGAATGTTCTTTTCAATAGGGACCTGCAGGGAAGGTATTAGCATGTTGCATGACTTGACATAATGAAATGACAAGGGCTTGGTACGTATTGGTTGGAAAATTGTTCATGTATTACAATTCATATATATATATATATATATATATATATATATATATATATATATCCTTATCTCAGCGTCCATGTATGAACCTTATTTGCGCATTACATTTTGCAAAACCATATTAATTAGTTAATAAATGGTTCATTCATGTTTACTAGTCTAGTCAGAAAGGTCGCTAGCTCCTTGTATCACTTATGGCCTAAAAAGACATACAAATAGAGCACCAAATACTTAGGATGCAAAGTATCCTGCAATGCAAGAAAAGGAGTGTTTGAATGAAATAAAGGAGTATACAATGTGTTTTCTATATATATATATACTATAAGAATCTCCTTTTACAGTACTACAGGACACTCTTAGCCCATCCTTTAATTCCTTCCCCATAACGGTTAAGTACTTATTCAAACTAAGGATATATGTGTAACTGTAACAAAAGTTAAAAGCCACCCATACCTGTTCGTCTTGCTAATTATGTGTTTGGACACCTTGAAATGTGTCAAAAGTGAAACATACGTACGTAGTGCCGGCCAGCCATCTTCCCTATGCTTTCCCTATCAACTCTTTTATTCTAACTGCTACACTATTATTCTAACTGGTACACTAATGTTGCATTTGAATCGGAGTAATGATGGTAGGAATAGAATGACTCATTCATATAGAATGAAAAAAAAATATTTGATTATGATTGGAATGAAAAAAAATTGTGTTTGGTTCCTTGGAGGAGGGAGAACATATGGAATAACTCATTCCAACTACAATGGAATGAATCATTCCACTCTTCATTCCATTCTTTCAATCCAAACGTAACATAATATTTATTCATTTAAAGAGCACCGTAGGAGAGCCCTCGAAAAAAATGGCAAAACTAATGAAATATCATTGTAATTGGCAGGTTTTACTGATTACATCATTAAAATTTTAATTTTTTAAATTACCCCACTAAACTAATTATTATTTTGAAATTGAGTCATTCCGTTAAAAAAAAATAAACGAACATTAATTTTTTATCGACAAAAGTAATGAATTATATATCCACTGTAGTTGGCACGTTTTACTTATTATACCATTGAACTTTTAATTTTTTAAATTATTCCATTAAACTAATTAATATTTTGAAATTGAGTCATTCTTGTTAAAAGAATTAAGCAGACATTAATTTTTTATCTATGTGTTCTGGAAAGAAAAATTCAAAAATAAAAATTATTACTTGTGGCAAAAAAAAATTAAAAACTTGAAAGTGAAAGCAAAAAAATCAAAATATTTTGGGTACTCGCAAATGAAAAGCAATGCATCAGAAGTAGAAATGAAAACGCGGTAATTGGCAACAACAACATTTTGCATCTATCTCTGAATTATCTCCGCATACATTCGTAAAAACTCAGGCTTCTATCAAATCATAAATGCAATCCCAACAAAATTAATTTAACCAAATATTACTACCACATGCATGTATATATATACACATACGTAGATATATAAAGAGAAATTGGGGAAGGAGTGCACCTTGTGGATGCGATCGAGAGTGAATGAAAGGAGTTCGAAGACATAAGGTTGCTGATAGTAGGGGGTGAGAGGAAGGAAACCTACTGCAACACCATTTACTTCATTTGTTGTTGTTGTTGGGGATTCAAATTTCATTGTAATATTTAATGCTGAACTTTGAAACTCAATTCAATGTTTTGGGTATTCAGATCTAGGAATTTTCATAAATTTTAGAGATGAAAAATACACAGATCTATTTGATTTGGAAGAAGGGGGAGAAGAGAGAGATGATAGGAAGGAAA
This sequence comes from Panax quinquefolius, assembly GCA_020205615.1. NCBI lineage: Eukaryota > Viridiplantae > Streptophyta > Magnoliopsida > Apiales > Araliaceae > Panax > Panax quinquefolius. The sequence continues at coordinate 31,774,810 of CM035161.1, read as the reverse complement.
AGAGATAATAAATCAAATTTATTTATTTTCTTTTTCACGTCCACGTAAGATAAAAACTAAAACGACTTTAACACTCGTGAGATCTGTAATAGAATGACCCAATTTTAAAATATTAATTAGTTTAATGGGATAATTTAAAAAATTAAAAGTTCAATGGTGTTATCAGTAAAACGTGTCAACTACAGTGGGTAAATCATTAGTTTTGTCGATAAAAAATTAACGTCCGTTTATTTTTTTTAACGAAATAACCCAATTTTAGAATAATAATTAGTTTAGTGGGGTAATTTAAAAAATTAAAAGTTTAATGGTGTAATCAATAAAACGTGCCAACTACAGTTGGTATTTCATTAGTTTTGCCAAAATAGTTCATATATATATATATATATATATATATATAATTCATACATTTTGTCGTTTTAATTAATGTGTTTTATTTTGTTTTGTAGGACTTATCTTGGTGAATAAGAAAAAGATAATTATTTCAACTTTTAAAGATTATCAATGGGTGAGCATGGTGCAATTTGGTGCGGTTTGAAGTTCAAACCGCACTCGAAACCGCTTAGGTGCGGTTTGAAAAATTCAAAACCGCACACAAAATCACTTGTGATTGGTGTGGTGCGATTTTAAAGTGTGTGGTGCGGTTTTAATTGGTGCGGTTTCGGTTTCAAAACCAATTGAAACAACAAAAAAGTCTAAGCCTTCAATAAAATTTAACATAGAACTTACATCGAGCAATTAACTTAGTGACAGAGTCGGCAATGTGAATTATATTAAGCATAAAACCAAAGTTCCTTATGCCAAACATGTCAAATTTTCCATCAAATCATAGAACAGTGAGACAAGTAAAATACTTTTAGTTTATAATAAATGAATGATGCTTTAAAACTAAAACATACAATATATAAAACAACGAAGACCATATATTTGATAATAAGCAAGAATGTTTATCTAGTTCCCCAAAAATTAAAAGTATATACTGGAGATAGAATGAAATTCTTTCTTATATATTGCAGGAAGGACTTATAGAATATAATTCTAACTATACCTAATTTGAAAAATAATCTATTAGACTATTACTATTATAGCATTGACCTTAACCAATGCATCAAGTGCTCGTACCAACGAATTTGACCCCTCAGCTATAAGTTCCTCCAATAACGCATCAAACAAATTCAAAATTCTAAAATCCAATTGCTTAATTTTTGACTTTATAACTTCTAACAATATTCTTTCAATTGGTGAAAAAATGACAATGCAAGATTGAGGTTTTCTCTAAGTGTGTTCAAATGAAAAGTAACTTTAGAATTTACTAGAGATAATACATACATACACACACATGGTGCGGTTTCGGTTTTATGCGTGTTATTTTGGCAAGTAACCAAATTGGAACCGTAAATTTGGTTATTCAACCCACCTAAAACCGCCGCCACATAGGGAAAGTTAGTGCGATTTTAATTGAAAAGGTTCGTGCGGTTTTTAAGTGCGATTTCGATTTCAATTTGGTTACTTGCTCAGCCCTAATTATCATGATGGAGCTAGAATCAATTTGGAGATGAAGAGATAAAAGGAAAAAGAAAGACCAAGTTCAATGTACCTTAGATTAGGTTACAAGTCTTTTGTTTTAGGGGTGAATTAGATATTATTGTTGGTTTATAATATTTTATTATTTTAATAATGACAATATTATTGAATTTATATTCAGTTTAATGGATTTAATTTAATGTGTTTGGGTTGATTTAATTAATAAGTTAAGTTCGAATATTTTTATATATATATATATATATATATATATCCCGATTTGAATTAAAGTTAGATATGCTATTTGAGTAAGTCTTTTAAAATGAAACAATGTTGACTAAGCAAAATATGTTGGACACCTTCTTTTCTTTATTTTAACTATCTTATTTTTATTTGGATTTCACATCTGTTAATTGAGATATTGTGACGCCCCCAAAATAGGACCACACAACCCATTTTGAGTCGTCAAAATATATGGTATAGAATCCAAATACAAACTTTCATATTTACAACTATTAAACTGTTGTGCAAAATACGACAACGCGTAGATAAGCTGTGAGTTTCAATAAAAATATTGTCTCGTAGACAATATCCAAACTCAAATAAAATTATCATTATATTTATTATCACACTATTTCACAACACAGTGAAGACTTTTATAATAACTATCTCGGACCATTATTCTACTCCCCGACTAGTCTCAGCTACACTTTCATTTCCTGAGAAGAACAATGGAACAAAAAGAAAAAGTGTTAGCTCAACTAGCTTAGTAAAGAATATTATAACTAAGATAATAAAAAATAAATTATCCTTAGTCCTTAACAAGGAAAAATTTGATAGAATGCAATAGACAACAAATTTTAGATCAAGAACTGCAGCGGAAATAATAATCCATTAAAAGAATCAAGTAGAGCATTGTAAGACCTCAACTTATTATAAATGAAATTAAATTTCCTCTATTTTATTATTTTGAAATATTAAGGGTTGATTTGATTAATGTGGTTAGTTATGGGTAAAATGCGCAAATATTTAAAATAAGCAAGTGGTTATAAAATATTCATTTTTATCGGAGAATATTCGTTTGGTCGTGGAATATTCTTACTATATCGGGGAATATTAAATATTTACTCACGTTAAACCTTGTGTGGGCCCCATAACGGAAAGCGATTGGATAAAGTAAGCGACAAGTATAAGTTATTTATAAATAATTGGCGTGAATTCAAGATTAATCTTGTTAAAATACCCGATGGTTAAAACACAAGAAGATGTACCAGTATTGCATTCAATTATTGATTCTTACGTGAAGGCATTACTCAATAATTGTTACATGTAATTATTGTTCAATATTTTATTTTATTGATTCAATAATTGTTACGTTGATATTTTATATTATTGTTGTTTCAATAATTGTCACTACTCAGTATTTTTATTATCAGATCAATAATTTATATTATTGGAATAATATTATTAGATAACATTATTAGCAATGTCTAGAAAGTTCTGTCTAAGGAGAGGTTTGGTCACCTAATTGCGCGCCAATAAGGAGAAATCCTTATTGGAAAACCCCCTCTTTCCTGGGAACGGCCTGGTTGTCGATATTGTGATTTTGTAATATTATTTGTGAATAATTAATTATTTATTTATATGATAAGAAAAATATTCATTTTATGTGGATATAGATGGAGAAAATTTTAAAGTGACAATTGTTGAAAAATTGATATTTTATCTTTTCTGATAAAATAATTCATTTAAATATATTATTATATTTTAATAATATAATAATGGTGATATTTTTACAATGAATGTGGGATATATGAATATATGAGGAGGAAGAGTATTTTTGTTGCAAAAGTTTTTTAAAACATGTTAAACATGTCTGTGGGCCCATTTCTTGACTGAAATTTGATTATAGCTTGTAAAATCGTCCGTTTATGGATTTCGGTCAATTTTTGTTTGGAATTTGGAAAAACTTAAACTTACAAAGTTGTAGAGAATAGAATTTCCTATGGAAAAGACATGAGGTTCAAATTTTTCTGATAAAAGGGCTATTTATTATGAATTATTGAAGTTCCGAAGTTCCGAAATAATTAATTTTTGGAAGTTTTAATTATGTTTTTTAAGAAAAACATTTTTGTTATTGTTGGTGGGCCCCACTAGTATTGAAAACATGATGAATTCAGATTCAAGACGTGGGCGTGAAGATTTATTAAAAATATTAATATTTTATTAATTTTTCTGCTTTGGTGTTCTAAGCATTTTCCTATAAATAGGGTGCTTAGGTTAGAATTGAAAATCACACCAGAAACTGAAGTTAGCGTATTCTTGTGAGTATTTTGATATTTTGAGTATTGCTATACGGTGCAAGTTCCTTCAGCGTTATATCTGATATTCCAGCTAGAAGTATTATTCTTTTCAAGGTAAGGGATATTATTTTTAAAAAAAATGATATTATTTCTTCTAATATCATTATCTTTGGGATTATTGGTAAGATTTTTCTTGTGAAATTCTTGTCTTTTTAGTGTCAGGGGGTTCTTATTGGTATATCGACCATTATTCACGATATCAAGACTATTCACGAATACGACATTATTCACGTAAAAAATTAAATTTTTATTTTTTTTCCCAAAATATCGATTATGGATACTAGCTTTGATTGTATCCATGTTTTGATCATTCTTGAATTTTACTTCACAATGGTTATTTATGAAGTATTGTTGAACTTGGACTATTTAAAGTACGAATCCGTAATATTTGTTCTTTTGTTTCACTGGATTCGTTTTTTTTAAAATATTTTTCATCATCTTCAGTCCTAAAAGATGATATTACTGAATATCTTTAGCCTGTAGTGCAAAGATGGTTGATTTTATTATGAATATCTTTGCCCAGTAGCAAAAGATGTACAGTGTTGAGATGAACATGACTAATCGATGAATATCTTTGGCTTTGTAGTGCAAAAGATAAATATTTGATTCAAGATGAATATTGATTGATGTTACTGAGGATAAAATATTGATGATTGACTTTTAAATTCATAGATTAAAGTAGATTTCATTCTCTACGTAACTCATCTATGAATTATTATTTCATTGTAAATATTGATCCGAAACTTGTAAATCATTGTATTTTATCGATTTTTTTCTGTTGAAGACTAACGATAATTTTTTCTATATTATCTTAGTCATAATATTCTTTACTGGGCTAGTTGAGCTCGCCCTTTTCCTTTTTGTTCCATTTTTCTTCTCAGGAGGCGAGAATGTAGCGAGTACTAGTCGGGGTATGGAATGAAGGTTCTAGAAAGTTGTTTTAGTAGTCCTCACCATTTTTATAAAATAATGTACCAATAATTGTAATGAGAACTTATTTGAGTGTTGATATTGTCTAGAAGAATATTTGTTTTTAAACTCACAGTTTTTACGTTGTATTAATAAAGTTGTAGTTGTTTCTGTACCATGTTATTGACGACTCAAAATGGGTGATGTATACCTATTTTGGGGGCGTCACAAGCATGATGTGTAAGACCCCAACTTTTATGAATAAAGATTAATTTTTTTCGAAATATATTTTTGAATATTATGGTGTGAATTTGATATAATGTTATAGTTGTGGGTAATATTTACAAATTTTACAAAGTAAGCAAGTGGTTATAAAATATTCGATTGGTCGGGGAATATTCGTTTTAACAAGGAATATTCGTACGACGGCATAATCATTGGTGGACCCCACAACAAAAGTTTTGTCGTAGTTAGAAAATGATAGAAATATCTTTTTATAAAAATAACGGCGAAAGTTTCTAGATTAAACTATTGAACTATCCAAATTGGTAAAAAAGTACAATAATACGCGTGGTTGCATAATAGCACACGGTATTGATTATTAATGCTTACATGAGAAGTCACTCAGTTATACTCAATTATTGCTATGGTAATTGCTGCATAATATCTCTCATATTATTGATTCAATTATTATCACAGTATCATCTGCATAATATTTTATTGGAGAGGTTTGGTCACCTAAATGCGTGTCAATAGGGAGAAGTCTTTATCGGAAAGCCCCCTCTTTCTTGGGAACGACCTGGTCGATTAATATTGTGAATTATAATAATGATGATAAATGTTGTTAAAAATATTGAGGAGATTTTTATGAAGCATTATTTGGACCCCCATTTTTCAAAATAATCGGTAGAATTTTATTCTTTATAATAATGGTGGGGCCCACATGTGGGGACCACGTGTGGAAGAAATGGATGAAATGAAAATGGGGTGGGGGGAAGTTTGCGTATTTGGGAGGGAATTGTTATTATATATATATATATATATATATATATATATATATTTAGGTTTATAACATGTGGTTATATATAAATATATATATATATATATATATATATATTATATTTAAGTTTTTGTTTTTACTTAATTTGCTTTGAAATTTTAGTTGTTTGCAACGTTGGTAAGCATCTGTGAATGAAATAATGCATCAGTCAAGCATCCATGATTTTCTTTAAAAATAACTGTTGCTTCCGTTTCTTAATAGTACCCATTCAATTCTCCTATAAATAAGATGCTTAGTTAGAATTGAAATCACACCAGAAATTTCAGAGAATTCTCTTCTATAATCTTGAGGGTATTTCTTTAGAGTTTTAAGAAGTTTTGAGCGTAGTGCAAGTTTTCTTCAAGAATATCCTCGCCCTGCCAATCGGAATACTCTTCTTTTACGGTAAGGGGTATTATTTTTTTTTCATATTCATGAAGAGAACTTCGTTATTCCATCTTTATTATTCTCATTGGAATAACTCAGATCACGAGCTACCCTATACTTGGTGAAATTCTTTCGTTATTCCATTATTTATTATTCTCATTGAATAATACGCCTATACAAGCACTATATATATGGTGAAATTTCATTGTTATTCCATTCTTTATTATTCTATTGGAATATCCCGTTCATGCAAGCGCTTTTTGGCTTGGGATTCGTTTAAAATTTTTATTATTCCATTGGAATATCCGTCTGTGTGTTTTACGTCGGACTGGTTCCATCTTTTTATTATTCATTGCAACATCCCGCTTTGCGGCGTATTATTACTTTGACACCGGTTCCGTTATTTATTGTTTTGTTGGAATAACTCGCCATGCATCAAGCACCGCACGCATGGTGATTTCTTTTGTTATTCCATTCTTTATTATACTCAGTTGGGTAAAGTTTTGACTTCTATACTCCATGAAATTAGTGGAATATCCTTGATATTTGCGCTTCATCCAGTATCTTTTCATGGAAATATTCTTCTGAGCATTCTTAAATTTTATTCTACAAAGAAGTCTCATGTTGACAATTTAGACGTTATTAGTTCCTGAATAAATTAATTCTTGAACTTGTTTTATTGAATTCATATATCCTTGTCATCCTCATGTTTATATTTTGTTGAAAGTCATCATCATGGCACCCGCAGAAGGCATAGATGGACTTGGTATGATTATGACCGAGATTATTATTGATTGTAATCTTAATAGTAATGTTACAAATGATGTGGTAAAAGTCTTCATTGTCCGGAAGTGCATTGATGGACAATTGTTAGCATGATCATGACCATTGATGAATACACGAATATCCTGGCCCGTAAGTCATGGATAATGTGTGGTTGTGATACTAATGAATATCATCGTCAGAAAAGTAGTGCGGGGATGATGTGGATTATTTATTGTCGAGTCCCAAAGAATAAAAGTGATGGAAAACCTTTTAAATCATAAAAGATAGTAGATTTTATTCTCTACTTGACTCTTTTAATGGATTGCTTGTTCACCGCAGATTAAACTTGATGTCTATTGTATTTTATCGTTTAACATTGTTGAAGACTAATGATAATTTATATTCGCATTATCTTAGTCATAATATTTCTTCGGGCTAGTTGAGCTCACCCTTTCTTTCACATCGTTTCTTCAGGAAATAAGAACGTAATGGAGGGACTAGTCGAGGAAGCGGAGTGACGGTCCGGATGATAGTATTAGTAGTCCTCACTATTCATTAAATAGTGTGACAATAAATGTAATGAGGACATATTCTGAGAGTGGATATTGTCTAGAAGACAATATTTGTATTAAAACTCCACTACAAGAAAATCGGCTAATTCCGACGGAACTATGTTCGACGGACACATTCCCTCGAAGATAATATATATTCCGACGGAGTATTCAATCGAAGATAAATCAGTCAAAACTACTTTAATTTTGACGGGTGTTCGTCGAAAATATAAGTATCCCATCGGGCGCCCAATGTTCCTTGCCAATGGTGAGAAACTTATTTTCGATTGAATATTGTTTATTCCGACGGGCAAATCGATCGAAGATACATTAACACGACGAACGTAAAACGACGACAGACGAATCCGTCAAAAATAAGCCTAAAACCCTTACGCCTTCCTCGCCCCTCGCTTTCTCTCACTTTTCGGATCTAATATTTCTCTCCGATCTCTCATTTCTCTCTTACGCGATATCTCTCACACACGTATTCTCTCTCGATCAGTCTCACTTCTCTCACTTCTCTCATCTCCACCACCACCAGCGCCGCCGCCACCACCACGTACTGCCACCACCACCACCGGTTCCACCACCACCACGTACTGCCACCACCAGTCCACCACCACCATACTGCCACCACCGTACCATGTACTGCCACCACCACCAGCTTCGATTCCACCACCACTACGTACTGCCACTACCACCACTACGTACTGTCACTACCACCACCACGTACTACCACCACCACCATCACTGTCGAGCGGTTCCGGCCACCACCAGTAGCTAGACGCCACCAACACCAGGCACCACCGTCACCACCACCAGGCACCACCACCACGACCAACACTGTGCACCACCACAACACTGTGCACCACCACTGTGCACCGTCGCTTGCTAGTTTGCACATTAATTCAATTTCAAGGTTAGTTTTCTGCCAAGTATTAGATTTTTAGGGTTAATTTGTTGCAAATTGTGAAATTTGTGGCTTAATTTGTTTTAGGTTTAGTTTGAGTTTGAATATTAGATTAACCCAATTTGGATAATATGTTGTTGCTGTGAATTTATGGGTTGAAAATTTGGGTCCATTTGTTGGAATTGGTAGTGATTTAAAATTGGAAATTTGATTTTGGGTTTGTCTTCTTGTTTATATTACTGATTGCTGAAATTGGAAATTTAATTTTGGGTTTGTGGACTGCATATTATTTAACTGCATATTATTTGGAATTTGGAAATTGCAGAATATTAATATTATGAAGTGTATAACATATCAAATTTGGGTTCCTTATCATAATGTAACTGATTTTAGGACTATTTTTAATCTTGATATATTTGTTATTTCCGACTAAATTTATGACAGAAATTCTGTCAGAATTATGAAATTGCAGAATATTTGTGGGCCTTGCATGTATTGTATTAGTAATTAGTTTTCCAATATTAATAAATCATAAACTAATTACCATTTACTTAGTTTCTTACTACTAAAATAAAATAAAATAAATATAATTTAATTTAGTTTATTAAATAAAATAATATAATACAAAATAGAGTATAATAAAATAAAATAATAAATTAAATTAATTTAAATAAAAAAAACTTTGATTTAATTTAAAAATAAAATAAAATTCAATAAAAAAATAAAATTAAATAAAAATAATAAAATAAAATAAAATTGAATAAATAAAATTAATTTAAATTAATTTATATTATCTAAAATTAATTAATTTAATAAAAAACATTAAAAATTATATAATATAATACAAGATAAAATAAAATAAAATAAAATAAAATAAAATAATTTTAATTACAAAATCAAATTAAATTAAATTAAATTAGAACTTATATAATATAATACAAAATAAAATAAGAAGTAATAAAAAATTTAATTTAATTTAGGTTAATAAATAAAATAAAATAAAATGATTTAATTTAATTTAATTTAATTTAATAAAGCAAATTTAATAAATAAATAAGCCAATTATATAATATACTACAAATTAAAATAAAAAAAATATAATAATAAACTATGTATGAGTGAATGTCGAACAGTAGTCTCTAGCTATAGATTCCAAATAACAATTTTTCATAAACTAAGTACCACTTACTTAGTTTATCATCATTGGCAAAATAAACTAAGTAGCTAGAAGTGAATGTCGAACAGTAGTCTCTATAGATCTCAAATAAAAATTCTCATAAACTAAGTACCACTTACTTAGTTTATCATCATTGGCAAAATAAACTAAGTAGCTAGAAGTGAATGTCGAACATAGTCTCTATATATCCCAAATAAAAATTCTCATAAACTAAGTACCACTTACTTAGTTTATCATCATTGGCAAAATAAACTAAGTAGCTAGAAGTGAATGTCGAACAGTAGTCTTTATAGATCCCAAATAAAAATTCTCATAAACTAAGTACCACTTACTTAGTTTATCATTGACAAAATAAACTAAGTAGCATTTGCTTAGTTTGCTACAATTTTCAATAAATGCAATAATACTCTCCCTACATATATGTACTCTTTCTCGTATGCAGTGTTTCGACATAATAGTTAGTTGTAGTTACTCCAATTGGTTCTCTCTAGAATAATTAAAAAAAGGAGCCAGTAGTTCTATTTGTGTCTATACTCGAATAATAAAGGTAATTAAATTCATGCAGACATTCCTCATCGTTCCATCATAATAGATGGCAACATCCAGGAAGGAGTGCCGAGAGTTGTTGAACAAAGTTCTAGGTTAAGCAACCTCTACAAATGTAATGACGATCACTTCTATCATAGATTGATTCATCTCATATGGGTTCAATCCATGATATAAACGAGCTTACCACTTCAATTCCTCGGATGGGTAGTTCTCACAAAATGTCTCACCTTTTGTATGAGAACTATATATCCATTTGAGGAATCAAAGTGGTGAGAAACCGCCTATATCATGGATTGGACCCATACGGGAGATTATTCATTCTAGCGGAGAAGTGATCGCTCGCTCATCTAGAGGGTTGCTTAAGTCGAAACTTTGTTCAATAATTTTAATGGAACTCCTTCGGGATGTTGTCATTCATCATATGATAGTAATAAATGAGGAATGTTTCAAAGAATTGAATTAACTTTATTATTCGAGTATATGGACACAACAGAACTACGACCCTTTTTTTCGATTCTTTGCCACTCAAGTAGAGATTCCACACAACAATTCTCATAATTAAACTAAGTAGCATTTGCTTAGTTTGCCACAAGTTTTAATAAATTAAGTAGCATTTTCAATTATATATGTACTATACTTTGAAACTTAGAAACCCGCTTTGACATACACTCATGAGGTGAATGTAATGCGATCCCCGATTTGGGACTATTATTGGATGTTATGTCTCTCACTTAGCTTAAGTGCAAATACTAAAGCGGTACATTTGTTATTTTGAGAATTAATCGACTGTTATCTCTATATGTTCTCCGAAGTGCATACTTAGATTAAGTTATCTTAGTCTATTTCGTGTGCTTGGAGACCATGGGAAATGTTCTTAGAAATTTTCTTGAAACTCATAAAATGTACTCAACGTGTTTGCACTAGTGACGAGACGCATCCATAACGGGATAGAAACCTTACCCCTGTCCTGTAGAAATACTAGGTAAATATAATTCACACATGAATATCCAAATTAACTTAATGCGTACTTCTGTGTAGTTAAAAATGCCAGCCGACCGGAGTTGGATATACCGTAGGATCCCTAGTGATGGGAGGGGATTAGTCTTAGCTTATCGTGTTAGGGTTTTAGATTTCTTGAACAAAGCACTAGAACATACGGATGATCCGAACGGGAAGATGCGATGCCCGTGTGTCAAGTGTAAAAATCTGATTTGGAAGAAAGTCGACGAGATTAAATTCGACTTATTTTCTCGTGGATTTGTGTATGGGTACTTCGTATGGACACATCACGGGGAATCAGAAGTGATTGAAAATATTGTAGAACAACCGTACTCAGTTTGGCTGTAATTATTGTGACGCCCCCAAAATAGGTATACATCACCCATTTTGAGTCGCCAATAATATGGTATAGAAACAACTACAACTTTATTAATACAACATGAAAACTGTGAGTTTAAATACAAATATTGCCATCTAGACAATATTCACACCCAAATAAGTCCTCATTATAATTATTGGTACATTATTTTACAAAAATGGTGAGGACTACTAAAACAACTTTCTAGAATCATCATTCCACACCCCGACTAGAACTCGCTACATTCTCGCCTCCTGAGAAGAAAAATGGAATAAAAAAGAAAAGGGTGAGCTCAACTAGCCCAGTAAAGAATATTATGACTAAGATAATATAGAACAAATTATCGTTAGTCTTCAACAGGAAAAAATATGATAAAATACAATAGACAACAAGTTTCAGATCAATATTCGGAGCGAAAATAATACTTCATAGAAGAGTTACGTAGAGAATGAAATCTACTTTAATCTATGAATTTAAAAGTCCATCGTCAATATTTTATCCCTGTAACATTAATCAATATTTATCTTGAATCAAATATTCATCTTTGCACTACAGGCCAAAGATATTCATTAGTTGGTCATGTTCATCTCAACACCTGTTCATCTTTGCACTACGGGTCAAAGATATTCATCAGAAATTTATTTATCTTTGCACTACAGGCCAAAGATATTCAGTAATATCATCATTTAGGACTGAGGATGATGAAAAATATTTTAAAGAAAACGAATCCAGTGAAACAAAATAATTAATTTTAAGGATTCATACTTTAAACAATCTGAGTTCAAAAATACTTCATAAATAATCATAGTGAAGTAAAATTCAAGAATGATCAAAACATGAATACAATTAAAGCTAGTATCCATAATCGATATTTTAGAAAAAAAATAAAAATTTAATTTTTCCGTGAATAAGGTCGATGATTGAATAGTCCGATATCGTGAATAAAGAAACCCGGACACTAAAAGACAAGAATTTCACAAGAAAAATCTTTCCAATAATCTGGCATAATGATATTAGAAGAAATAATATCATTTTTTTAAAAAAATAACATCCCTTACCTTGAAAAGAATAGTACTTGTGGCTGGAATATCAGATATAACGCTGAAAGAACTTACACCATATAGCTACACTCAAAGTATCAAAACACTCACAAGAATACGCTCGATAATATAGATAGAGAAAACTTCAGTTTCTGGTGTGATTTTCAATTCTAACCTAAGCACCCTATTTATAGAAAAATGCTTAGAACATCAAAGTAGAAAATTTAATAAAATAATAATATAATTAACAAATTTCTTATGCCCACTTTCTTAGATCTGAATTCAGCAATTTTCATCACATGCAAGACCCACAATTAATGACAAAAATGTTTTTCATATTAAAAATAATTAAAACTTCCAAAAATCAATTATTTCGGAACTTCGAAACTTTAATAATTCATAATAAATAGCCCTTTTGTCAGAAAAAAATCAAACTTTATGTCTTTTTCATAGGAAATTTCATTCTCTACAACTTTGCAGAAGAAAGTTTTTCCAAATTCCAAATGTAAAACCGATTGAAATTCACAAACCAAGCGATTTACATGTGCTATAATCAAATTTCAGTCAAGAAATGGGCCCACAAACATGTTTAACATGTTTTAAACATTAATTGTAACAAAAATACTCTTCCTCCTCATATACTCATATATCCCACATTCATTGTAAAAATGTCACCATTATTATATTATTAAAATATAATAATATATTTAAATGAATTATTTATCAGAAAAGATAAAATAACAATTTTTCAACAATTGTCACATTAAAATTTTCTCCATCTATATCCACATAAAATGAAATTTTTTCTTATCATATAAATCAATAATTAATTATTCACAAATAATATTACGTGAATCACAATATCGACAACCAAGGCGGCTTCCAGAAAGAGAGGCTTTCAATAAGGATTTCTCTCATCGGCGCCAAGCAATTAGGTGACCAAACATCTCCTTAAATGTAACTTTCTAGACATTGCCAATAATGTTATCTAATAATATTATTCAAATAATATGAATTATTGATCTGATAATGAAAATACTGTGTAGTGACAATTATTGAAATAACAATAATATAAAATATCAATGTAGCAATTATTGAATCAATAAAATAAAATATTAAACAGTAACTACTATAATAATTATTGAGTAATGTCTTCCTACGTAAGAATCAATAATTGATGCAATACCGTATGCTACTGTATTTTAACCACCGGGTATTTCAACAGTATTAATGGTAACAACTACGCCATTATTTATAAACAACTTAAACTTATCATTTTCTTCATCCAATCACTTTCCATTATGGGGACCACACAAGGCTGCGCCGTCGTACGAATATTCCCCGACAGTAAGAATATTCCACGACCAAACAAATATTCTCCGATAAAAATGAATATTTTATAACTACTTGCATATTTGAAATATTTGTGCATTTTACCCATAACTAACCACATTAATCAAATCAACCTTTACTATTTCAAAATAATAAATTGAGGAACTTTGATTTTATTTATAATAAGTTGGGGTTTTACAATTATGGTCGCTTATAATCTTTCATCGGCAATGTGCATGAGGGATCCGTATTTTATTTTTGACTTTACTCATTTAAGGGGATAAAAGTCCTACAAAAGACCTTAATGTGTACCTTCGACCGTTAGTGGATGAACTAAAGATGTTGTGGGAGACAGGGGTTCAGACGTATGATAAATCGATATGCGAGAATTTTGTGATGAAGCGCAAACTCAATTATGGACTATCACCGACTTTCTCGGCTCTTGGGATGGTTAGTGGTTCGTCAACTCAAGGGAAGTCGTCATATGTAAGACCCTAACTTATTATAAATAAGATCAAATTTTCTCTATTTATTATTTTGAAATAGTAAGGGTTGATTTGATTAATGTGGTTAATTATGGATAAAATGAATAAATATTTCAAATATGCAAGTGGTTATAAAATATTCATTTTTATCGGAGAATATTCGTTTGGTCGTGGAATATTCTTACTGTCGGGGAATATTCGTATAAGTTGTTTATAAATAACGACGTAGTTGTTACCGTTAATACTGTTGGAATACCCGGTGGATAAAACACAGTAGCACACGGTATTGCATCAATTATTGATTCTTACGTAGGAAGGCATTACTCAATAATTGTTACGAAAGAGTTATCGCTTAATATTTTATTTTATCGATTCAATAATTACTACATTGATATTTTATATTATTGTTATTTCAATAATTGTCACTACACCTGTATTTTCATTATCGATCAATAATTCATATTATTTGAATAATATTATTAGATAACATTATTGGCAATGTCTAAAAAGTTCTCGTCTATGGAGAGGTTTGGTCACCTAATCATGCTACCAAGAAGGAGAAATCTTTATCGAAAGCCCCTCTTTCCCGAAGGAACTCGTCGGTTGTTAGTATTGTGATTCGTAATATTATTTGTGAATAATTAATTATCGATTTATACGATAAGGAAAATATTCATTTTATGTGGATATAAATTGTAAGACCCCGAAATTTTTTTAAATAAAAAGGAATTTCCTTTATTTATTATCTTGAAATAGTAAGGGTTGATTTGATTAATGTGGATAGTTAAGGGTTAAATACGCAAAATAAGCAAGTGGTTATAAAATATTCATTGTTATTTGGGAATATTCGTTTGGTCGTGGAATATTCGCATCGTTTCGGGAATATTCGCATTTATGCTAGCAACCATGCATGTGGGCCCCCCATAACGGAAAGCGATTGGATGAGGAAAACGACAAATATAAGTTGGTTAAAAATAACTGGCGAAGTTGTTCAAGTTAAGACCGTTGAATACCCGGGTGGTTAAAATACAAGAATCTGGCGTGGTCGCATAAAGAAGACACCAGGTATTACAAGATTGTTGAATTATTGATTCGTACGTAAGATGGCACTACTCAATAATTTTCACACGAAGAAGTTACTATTCAATATTTTATTTTATTGATTCAATAATTCTTTGCGTTGATATTTTATATTATTGTTGTTCAATAATTGTCAACGCACAAGATTTCCCATTATCGGATCAATAATTCATATTATTTGAATAATATTATTAGATAACATTATTGGCAATGTCTAGAAAGTTCACATCTAAGGAGAGGTTTGGTCACTTAAATTGCGCTACAAGAGAGAGAGATCCTTATTGGAAAGCCCCTTTCCTGAAGGAGCTACTGGTCATTATAATTGTGTGATCGTAATATTATTTGTGAATAATTAATTATTGATTCATATGATAAGGAAATATTTATTTTATATGAATATAAATGATGGATTTATTTATGTGGTTATTAATGAAGGAATTAATGTTGAGGTGTTTTACCAGTATTTTATCGGATTGGAGGTATTAAAAATCAAATCGGGGTTTTGAGATATATTATGGGGTTATAATTTTTAATCCGACCGTTGGATTGTGGTAATTTTTGGGTATGTTATACATACATAAGTTGAGTATATGTCCACAAATTTTGAACCGTTAAAAATGCACGAATGATTTGTTGTGAATTTTAAGAGGTGTCGGATTCGGAAATTAGGTTTATAATTGATTTTGGTGGAAAATTCTAGAATTGAGTGGGCCCCTTTTGTGGTTGGTGAAAAATGTGCTGAATTTTATTTCAAATGTGGTGGGTGGAAATAGTAGCGAGTAAAGCCATCGGTGGCAGTCAAGTCTGCCTTTGCGGCTAACATTTTCCTATAAATAGAGGGCTAAGTTAGAATTGAAAATCACACCAGAAACAAGTTTTCTCTCTCTCTCTCTCTATATTATCGAGCGTATTCTTGTGAGTATTTTGAGTATACTTTGAGTATTGTTAGGCGGTGCAAGTTCTCTTCAAAGACTATATATCAGGTGTTTCAATTAAGCATCTTGTCTTTCGAGGTAAGTGGATGTTATTTTCTTCTCGATGATATTATTTCTTCAATATCATTATATTGAAATATTGGTTGGAACTTTTATCAAATTTGGAACTTTTTCATGTCGGGGTTACTTATTCATGAGTTCTTATTCACGAAGTTACTATTCATGAGTTACTTATTCACGAGTTACTATTCACGAGTACTATTCACGAAGCGTGAAAATGTTTTTTTTTTGTGGAATTTCTATCTTTTTGTGTTTGAGTTATTATTCACGATACTAAAGACTATTCACGATATCTGACTATTTATCGAAAAATAAAATTTCTTCTTTTCGTCCAAAATATCTATTTTGGATACTAGCTTTGATTGTATCCATGTTTTGATCATTCTTGAATTTTACACCACTATGATTATTTTTGAGGTATTGTTGGACATGGATAAAATAAAGTACTGAATCCTTAATCCTTGTCATTTTGTTTCTTTGGATTCGTTCTTTAAAAATATTTTTCATCATCCTCGCCTTAAATGATGATATTATTGAATATCTTTGGCCCAGTAAGCAAAAGATGAATGATTTTCAAGAATATCTTTGGCCTCAGTAGGTGCAGATGAATGATTTCTGAAGAATATATTTGGCCTTTAGTGCAAAGATGAATAGGTGTTGAGATGAATATGACCGATTGATGAATATCTTTGGCCCTGTAGTGCAAAGATGAGCAGTGTTGAGATGAACATGACCGATTGATGAATATCTTTGTCTCAGTAGTGCAAAGATGAATATTTGATTTGAGATGAATATTGATTGATGTTACAGGATAAAATATTGATGATGGACCTGTTAAATTCATAGATTATAGTAGATTTCATTCTCACGTAACTCTTCTATGAATTATTATTTCACTGCGAATATTGATCCGAAACTTGTTGTCTCATCAGATTCTATCGATTTTTCCCCGTTGAAGACTAACGATAATTTTTGTATATTATCTTAGTCATAATATTCTTTATCGGGCTAGTTGAGCTCACCCTTTCCTTGTTCCATTTTTTCTTCTCGTGGAGGCGAGAATGTAATAATACTAGTCTGGGGGTATGGAATGAAGGTTCTAGAGGGAGTTGTTTAGTAGTCCTCACCATTTTGTAAAATAATGTATCAATAATTATGATGGGGATTTATTTTGCGTGTGGATATTGTCTAGAAGACAATATTATATTTAAACTCATTAAGATATATTGTCGTATTTCACACGACATTTGTATTATTGAAGTTGTAGTTTGCTTCTTGTACCCATGTATTTGGCGACTCAGAATGGGTGTTGTGTATACCTATTTTGGGGCGCCACAAATGGTATCGTAGAGCTTAGGATATGATCTCTGGCGGAGATCGGAGAATAGAACTAGGAGGGAGAGACGAGTAAATCCTTCGCCTAGTGTGTCCTACCTAAGCTTATTTGTTAGTTGGTCAAGATATAGGGATATTATGTGATATATTGATTTCCTTAATTAACCCTTGTTTTATGACAAGATTTGAGAATGTCGATCGAGAATAATATTAATGGGAGTAAATGAGACCGTGGAGATGCCTCAGATTTTACCAACGAGGAGAACGTGCAACAGTCCGGCAATGTTCCTCCCGTGAACAACACCACCGAAAGCGGATGATGAATGAGGGATGTTTAGAAGTTTTTTACAGTTCATGCAAAATCGCACGAGGAGACTCGTGTTCAAAAATACTGAGGAGGAAATGATAGCAGATTCACGGGTGGTCACAAGCCAAGCATTCAAAGAGTTGGGACCACGAACTCGGGAAAGCAGATCCGATCATGGCGGAAACATGGGTCAAGCAAATTACCAAGATATTCGATGTCTTGGGATGCACGGAGGAACAGAAAGTTCCATTCGCTACTTTTATGTTAAATGGCGAGGTGACATCGGTGGGAATCAGGAAGCGTACCCATCCACCGCACTCAAAGATGTCATGGGAGACGTTTGAAACAGATTCAATGACAAGTACTTCCTCGAAAGTATTAAGTCGTATGAAGGAAGTGGAGTTTATTAGATTGGAGCAGAATAACATGGCGGTGTCCCAAAGACGAGGCGAAGTTCATGGAGTTATCCAGTTTGCACCTCATTTGGTGGAGAATGAGGAACGATGACGCGGATGTTTCGAGAGGTTTGAAACCCCAGATACGCCAAGATCTCATTTCTCATAAATTTTTTCTCTATTCGGATGTTGTAAGCAGGCTCGGTTGTTAGAAAGCGAGATAACGAAAGTACGTTCAACCGAGGGACCATAACCAGGATCATACCAAAGATAGTAGTCATCGAATAATGATAACCAAATTGGAGAAAGAAGAATACGGACAAAGGCCAGAACCACTCCGGTGGTAATCGTGGCCATGAAAATAGAAGAAGCGAGTGGGAGGAGATTTTAAAAAGAGGAGATTCAACAACGACCATGTGAAGACGTCGTCATCAGAAGAACTAGTTTTAAGGGAGGAGAACGACCATTGGGTCATTATATGCTACAAATGCGAAAAGAGGGACATATCGATCAAACCGCCCACAACAGATTCAAGGTATGCTATAATTGTGGAAAGGAAGGGATATCGCCGAGATCAGACAAGATGGCGAAACCTAGTTCAATGAGGACGGTGACTCAAAAGATCATCTCCCAAAAAGTCAAAGTCAACAATTCCGGAAGAGCGTTTGTTGTGGATTGGTCAAAATGCGAGAACCCGAACGAAGTTAGCAGGTTAGTTAATTATAAATTCTTCAAGTATATACCTTACTAGATATTGGTTCTACCCATTCTTTTATCTCTTCTTACTTACGCCAACGCGTTTGAACTTGACTACGGAGAAATTAAACTTTGACCTATCTGTGGAGACTCCATTAGAGAAACTTTCATTACATCCGTTGTTTAAAAATCTTGCTTGATTCAAGTTAGCACTATCACATTACCGTTAACCTTATTTCTATAGAGATGTTTGCTTTTGATGTGATTTTAAGGTTAACTACTCATCATGCCAAATTGATTGCTTTTGTAAGGTTGTTAGTTTTCATATTCCTAAACTTTGTTATTCAATTCAAGCAATCAAACCATTGTAGTCAAACATTTTCATATCAAGCCATGAAGTCATTCGTTTATTACGGATGTCAAGTTTTCTTAGTCCATGTTATGGATTTGAATAAAGACACGTCGATTTGAATAATATTCCTGTTGTTATTGATTTTTCCCGACGTATTTCTGAAGAATTTCTTGGTTTACTCCTCAAAGATCGATATTAAATTTTGTATCGACTTTGAACCCTAAGACAAAACTCATTTCTAAAATCTCATATCGAATGGCTCTATTGAACTTCGTGAGTTAAAAATTCAACTATAGAATTTGGTACATGAGCCTTTATCTTGTGACTTCCTTTGTGGAATTCACCTAAGCGAATCTCTCTATAGGGGACGTATATATTAGATGCGATAGTAAATCGATAGGTGTCATTGTGTGACGTCTTATCCAAGATTGGGATATGAGTCACGGTTGAGAGCAACCTAAGTCAAGAATCGAAATACGTAGCTTTTAGGCTTAGTTGGTTATTATCGGAGGATATTCTCGAATCGCTATTCCATTAACGTGAAATGACTCATAGAGATACAAAATTCAAATGGAGCAAGGAATGTGGGAAGAGCTTGAAAAACTCAAGAGAGACTCATTTCAAAGACATGTTCGACCATGCCATCCCGGAAAAGCGAACGTGGTAGGCGACGTGTTGAGTAGAAGATCGATACAAAGATGAAAGTACGATATTGTCAAAGACTAATTTCGTATAATTTACAAATAATAGAGATGGAGATGAAAACTCTAGGTACCCACGTGATGATATACGAGTATAATCGACTTTAGTTAAAGCTGCTCAAGCCACCGACCCGGAGCTGATGCGTATGAAGAGGAAAGTACAAGAAGGAGCTATTCCGGAAGCGAGAATTGATGAAGAAGGAATACTTCGAGTCCACTCTAGACTTTGTGTTCCTAACGACTCTGATTTGAAGTACAAGATTATGATGGAGGCACACAATACACCATTTGCAATCCATCCTGGAAGTACTAAAATGTATCGTGATCTTCGACATACATTTTGGTGGAACAATATGAAGAGAGAGATTGCAAAGTTTATCTCAATGTGTTTAACTTGTCAACGTGTAAAGGCGGAGCATCTAGTACCTAAGGGTCCGTTGCAACCACTTGAGTTCCGGAATGGAAGTGGGAACACATTACCCTAAATTTCATTACTAATCTTCCCAAGGTTTCTCAAGGCATAGATGTGATTTGGGTTATTGTTGATAGATTAACCAAAGTCCGCTCATTTCTTACCGATACGAGAGACTTATTCCTTGAACGTCTTTTCGTATATACGTGAATGAGATTGTGAGATTGCATGGCATGCCAAAGTATCCATAGTTTTAGATCGTGACCCAAGATTCACTTCATGATTTTGGGTTAGAAAAGCTATGGGCATGAATTTACGATTCGGTTTGGCATACCATCCTCAAAGCGGATGGGCAATCGAAAGGACTACTCAAACTCTTGAAGATATATTAAAACTCGTGTCCTAGATTTCAAAGGAAGTTGGGATAAGTACTTGTCATTGGTGGAATTCTCATACAACAATAGTTATTAAACAAATATAGGCATGGTTCCATTCAAGCATTATATGGACGAAAATGTCGTTCTCCAATATGTTGGGATGAGGTGGGTGAAGCAACATTATTGGGACCCGAGAGTTAATACGTATGACTAATGATTCGGACAACGATACAAACCAAGACAAGATCGACAAAAGAGTTATGCGGATCTTCATCGAAAGGACGTGGAATTTAATGTAGGGGATCATGTATTGTTGCGAGTTGCTCCATGGAAGGGAGTTACAAGATTTGGGAAGAGAGGAAAGCTCAATCCACGATTTATCGGGCCCATTTCAAATTCTTGACCGAAGTAGGAAATGTAGCCTATAGACTTGCGTTACCTCAAAAGTATGTCTCGTGTTCATAATGTGTTTCACATATCCGTACTTCAGTAAATATGTGAAAGACCCGAACCACGTTATAGAGTTAGAAACAGGACGAGATAGTCAAGACTTAACGTATGAGAGGTACTGTCAAGATTTTGGATAGGAAGGAGCATGTCCCTACGTGCAAAGGTTATACCACAAGTTAAAGTTTTGTGGAGGAATCATGCTTTATAGAGGAAATGACGGGAGTTGGAAACGGAAATGAAAGCGAGGTATCCTCACCTTTTTGAAACACAGTATCGTCGACGTCAATTTCGAGGACGAAATTTCATAAGGAGGGAGGTTGTAAGACCCCGAAATTTTTTTAAATAAAAAGGAATTTCCTTTATTTATTATCTTGAAATAGTAAGGGTTGATTTAATTAATGTGGATAGTTAAGGGTTAAATACGCAAAATAAGCAAGTGGTTATAAAATATTCATTGTTGTGGGGAATATTCGTTTGGTCGTGGAATATTAAATGACTGCTTCGGGGAATATTAAATGCTTGTCAAAATGACCATGTGTGGGCCCCATAACGGAAAAAGCGATTGGATGAGAAAAACGACAAATATAAGTTAGTTAAAAAATAACGGCGTAGTTATTCTCAATTAAGATGTTGGAATACCCGGTGGTTAAAATACGATGAATACGCGTGGTTGCACAAGAAGGCTTTAGCGGTATTACAAGATTATTGTTGAATTATTGATTAAATGACGTAAGATGGCACTACTCAATAATTTTCACAAGTGAGTTACTATTCAATATTTTATTTTATTGATTCAATAATTCTTTGCGTTGATATTTTATATTATTGTTGTTCAATAATTGTCACCGCATGATGATTTCCCATTATCGGATCAATAATTCATATTATTTGAATAATATTATTAGATAACATTATTGGCAATGTCTAGAAAGTTCTGCTCTAAGGAGAGGTTTGGTCACCTAATTGCCAAGAAGAGAGAGATCCTTATTGGAAAGCCCCTCTTTCAGGAGGAACTACTTGGTCATTATAATTGTGATTTCGTAATATTATTTGTGAATAATTAATTATTGATTCATATGATAAGGAAATATTTATTTTATATGAATATAAATGATGGATTTATTTATGTGGTTATTAATGAAGGAATTAATGTTGAGGTGTTTTACCAGTATTTTATCGGATTGGAGGTATTAAAAATCAAATCAGGGGTTTTGAGATATATTGCGGGGGTTATAATTTTTAATCCCGACCGTTGGATTGTGGTAATTTTGGGTATATTTATACATACATAAGTTGAGTATATGTCCACAAATTTTGAACCGTTAAAAATGCACGAATGATTTGTTGTGAATTTTAAGAGGTGTCGGATTCTAAATTAGGTTTATAATTGATTTTGGTGGAAAATTCTAGAATTGAGTGGGCCCCACCTGTGGTTGGTGAAAAAATGTGCTGAATTTTATTTCAAATGTGGTGGGTGGAAATAGTAGCGAGTAAAGCCATCGTGCAGTGTCAAGTCTGCTTTTGCCGGCTAACATTTTCCTATAAATAGAAATTTAAGTTAGAATTGAAAATCACACCGTAAACAAGTTTTCTCTTTCTCTCTCTATATTATCGGCGTATTCTTGTGAGTATTTTGAGTATACTTTGAGTATTGTTAGGCGGTGCAAGTTCTCTTCAAAGACTATATCAGGTGTTTCAACTAGAAATCATGTCTTTCGAGGTAAGTGGATGTTATTTTCTTCTCGGATGATATTATTTCTTCAATATCATTATCTTTGAAATATTGGTTGGAACTTTTTATCAAATTTGGAACTTTTTCATGCTCTGGGGTTACTATTCATGAGTTACTATTCACGAGTTACTATTCATGAGTTACTATTCACGAGTTACTTATTCACGAGTACTATTCATGAAGCGTGAAAATGTTTTTTTGTGGAATTTCTATCTTTTGGTGTCGGAGTTACTATTCACGATATACGGCACTATTCACGATACTCAACACTATTTATCGAAAAATAAAATTTCTTCTTTTAGTCAAAATATCTATTTTGGATACTAGCTTTGATTGTATCCATGTTTTGATCATTCTTGAATTTTACACCACTATGATTATTTTTGAGGTATTGTTGGACATGGATAAAATAAAGTACAAATCCTTAATCCTTGTCATTTTGTTTCTTTGGATTCGTT
Organism: Panax quinquefolius; assembly: GCA_020205615.1. Lineage (NCBI taxonomy): Eukaryota > Viridiplantae > Streptophyta > Magnoliopsida > Apiales > Araliaceae > Panax > Panax quinquefolius. Next base: position 31,751,138 of record CM035161.1, on the reverse strand, counting down.
CTTTAAAAATATTTTCATCATCCTCGGTCTTAAATGATGATATTATTGAATATCTTTGGCTTTGTAGTGTAAAAGATGAATGATTTCTGAAGAATATCTTTGGCCTTTAGTGCAAAGATGAACAGGTGTTGAGATGAACATGACCGATTGATGAATATCTTTGGCCTGTAGTGCAAAGATGAACAGGTGTTGAGATGAACATGACCGATTGATGAATATCTTTGGCCTGTAGTGCAAAGATGAATATTTGATTTGAGATGAATATTGATTGATGTTCTGAGGATAAAATATTGATGATGGATCGTTAAATTCATAGATTATAGTAGATTTCATTCTCTACGTAACTCTTCTATGAATTATTATTTCCACTGCGAATATTGATCCGAAACTTGTTGTCTATTGTATTCTATCGATTTTTTCCTGTTGAAGACTAACGATAATTTGTTGTATATTATCTTAGTCATAATATTCTTTCTTGGGCTAGTTGAGCTCACCCTTTTCCTTGTTGTTCCATTTTTCTTCTCGGGAGGCGAGAATGTAGCGAATACTAGTGGGGTATGGAATGAAGGTTCTAGAGGAGTTGTTTAGTAGTCCTCACCATTTTGTAAAATAATGTATCAATAATTATGATGGGGATTTATTTGCGTGTGGATATTGTCAGAAGACAATATTATATTTAAACTCATTAAGATATATTGTCGTATTTCACACGACATTTTTGTATTATTGAAGTTGTAGTTTGCTTCTTGTACCATGTATTTGGCGACTCAGAATGGGTGTTGTGTATACCTATTTTGGGGGCGTCACATAAATGGAGAAAATTTTTAATGTGACAATTGTTGAAAAATTGTTATTTTATCTTTTCTGATAAATAATTCATTTAAATATATTATTATATTTTTATAATATAATAATGGTGACATTTTTACAATGAATGTGAGATATATGAGTATATGAGGAGGAGAAGTATTTTTGTTACAATTAATGTTTAAAACATGTTAAACATGTCTGTGGGCCCATTTCTTGACTGAAATTTGATTATAGCCTGTAAAATCGCCCGTTTGTGGATTTCAGTCTGTTTCTGTTTGGAATTTGGAAAAACTTTCTTTTGCAAGGTTGTAGAGAATGAAATTTCCTATGAAAAAGACATAAGTTTTGAATTTTTCTGACAAAAGAGCTATTTATTATGAATTATTAAAGTTCCGAAGTTCCGAAATAATTGATTTTTGGAAGTTTTAATTATTTTTAATATGAAAAACGTTTTTGTCATTAATCGTGGGTCTTGCATGTGATGAAAATTGCTGAATTCAGATCTAAGAAAGTGGGCGTAAGAAATTTGTTAATTATATTATTATTTTATTAAATTTTCTGCTTTGGTGTTCTAAGCATTTTCCTATAACTAGGGTGCTTAGGTTAGAATTGAAAATCATACCAGAAACTGAAGTTTTCTCTCTCTATATTATCGAGCGTATTCTTGTGAGTGTTTTGATACTTTGAGTGTTCTTATACGGTCTAAAGTTCTTTCAAATAGTATATCTCGATATTCAAATTAAAAGTCTTTATTCTTTTCAAGGTAAAGGGATGTTATTTTTTAAAAAATGATATTATTTCTTCTAATATCATTATGCTTGGGATTATTGGTAGATTTTTCTTGTGAAATTCTTATCTTTTTAGTGTTAAAGGGTTTCTTATTCACGATATCTGAAGACTTATTCCGATTTTACACTATTCACAGAAAAATTAAATTTTCATTTTTTTTTCTAAAATATCGATTATGGATACTAACTTTGATTGTATCCATGTTTTGATCATTCTTGAATTTTACTTCACTATGATTATTTATGAAGTATTTTTGAACTCAGATTGTTTAAAGTATGAATCCTTAATATTAATTCTTTTGTTTTACTAAATTCATTTTTTTTTAAATATTTTTCATCATCCTCAGTCCTAAATGATGATATTACTGAATATCTTTGGCTTGTAGTGCAAATATAAATGAATTTCTGATGAATATCTTTGGCCCGTAGTGCAAAGATGAACATGTATGCGAGATTTAAGATGAATTAATGATGAATATCTTTGGGCTCAGTAGTGCAAAGATGAATATTTGATTCAAGATGAATATTGATTGATGTTACAGGGATAAAATATTGATGATTGACTTTTAAATTCATAGATTATAGTAGATTTCATTCTCTACGTAACTCTTCTATGAATTATTATTTCATTGCGAATATTGATCCGAAACTTGTTGCCTATCAGTATTTTATCGATTTTTCCTCGTTGAAGACTAAAGATAATTTGTTCTATATTATCTTAGTCATAATATTCTTTACTGGGCTAGTTGAGCTCACCCTTTTCCTTTTTGTTCCATTTTTCTTCTCAGGAGGCGAGAATGTAGCGAGTTCTAATCGGGGTGTGGAATGATGATTCTAGAAAGTTGTTTTAGTAGTCCTCACCATTTTTGTAAAATAATGTACCAATAATTATAATGAGGACTTATTTGGGTGTGAATATTGTCTAGACGGTAATATTTGTATTTAAACTCACAGTTTTTATGTTGTATTAATAAAGTTGTAGTTGTTTCTGTACCATGTTATTGACGACTAAAAATGGGTGATGTATACCTATTTTGGGGGCATCACAGTTGGTATCGGAGCTTAGGGATATGATCTCTGGCGGAGATCGGGGAATAGAACTAAGAAGGGAGAGACGAGTAAAACCTTCGCTAGTTTATCTTACCTAAGCTTATTTGTTGGTTGGTCAGTATATAGGGATATTATGTGACATGTTGATTTCTTTAATTAACCATTGTTTTATGGCAGTATTTGAGAATGTCGACTGAGAATGTTAATAGTGGAGTACATGAGACCGTGGAGACACCTTTACTCACCAACGAGGAGAACGCGCAACAGGCTGGCAATGTTCCTCCTGTGAACAACACCACTGAGCAGATGATGAACGACGGGATATTTAGAAGCTTTTTGCAGTTCATGCAAAATCAGACAAGGGAGACTCGTGCACAAAATACCGGTGGAAATGATAACAACGCACAGTTTGTCATAGCCAATCAGTTCAAAGAGTTGGGACCACCAGAATTCTGGGGAAAGCCAGATCCGATTAAGGCAGAAACGTGGGTCAAATAAATCACCAAGATATTCAATGTCTTGGGATGCACGGAGGAACAGAAGGTTCCATTCGGTACCTTTATGTTCTGTAATGAGGCAGATCTTGGTGGGAATCATGAAGCGTACCATCCACCACCGCACTCAAAGATGTCTTGGGAGACGTTTTAGAAGCTGTTCAATGACAACTACTTTCCCGAAAGTATTCGGTATATCGCAGGAAGTGGAGTTTATTAGATTGGAACAAAACAACATGACGGTGTCCCAAAGACGAGGCGAAGTTTGCAGAGTTATCCGTGTTCAGTACCTCATTTGGTGGAGAATGAGGAACGATGACGCGGATGTTTCGAGAGGTTTGAAACCCAAGATACGTCAATATCTCATTTCTCATAAATTTTTCTCTATTCAGGGATGTTGTCAATGAGGGCTCAATTACTAGAGCGAGATAACGAGTACGCTCAACCTGAAGGACCACAACCAGGATCATGGGGTGATAACGATCATCGAACAACGATAACCAACGGAGAAAGAAAAATACGGACAAAAGCGGCAACCACTCTGGTGGTAATCATGGCCATGAGAATAAAAGAAGCGAGTCGAGAGGAGATTTTAAAAAGAAGAGATTCAACAACGGCCATGTAAAGACGTCAGCGCCAGCAGCAACTGGTTCTAAGGGAGGAGAACGACCACCAGTCGTATGCTATAAATGTCGAAAAGAGAGACATATTAGCCAAAACTGCCCACAACAGTTCAAGGTATGTTATAATTGTGGAAAGGAAGGACATATCGCTCAAGATTGTACGGTAGCAAAACCAAGTCCAGTGGGGATGGTGACTCAAAAGGCTGTCCCAGAAAAGCAAAGTCAACGGTTCTTGGAAGAGCGTTTGTCGTGACTGGTCAAAATACGAGGAACCCAAACGAGGTGATCACACGTAAGCTAATCATAAATTCTTGCAAAGTTTATACCTTACTTGATACCGATGCTACCCATTCATTTATCTCTCCTGCTTGTGCTCAACGTTTAAACTTAACTCCGGAGAAATTAGACTTTGATTTATCTGTGGAGACTCCGTTAGGAGAAACTTTCATAACATCCACTGTTTATAAATCTTGTTTGATCCAAGTTGGCACCATCACATTACCTGTTGACCTTATCTCTTTAAAGATACTTGCTTTTGATGTGATTTTAGGGATTGATTGGTTAACTACTCATCATGCCAAAATTGATTGTTTTCGTAAGGTTGTTAGTTTTCATATTCCTAACCAACCTGTTGTACAAATTCAAGCAACAAAACCATTAAAATCAATCATTGTCATATCTAGTCATAAAGTTATTCGTTTATTAAAAAACGGATGTCAAGCTTTCTTAGCCCATGTTATGGATTTGAATAAAGACACGCCGATTTGAATAATATTCCCTGTTGTTAGTAAATTTCCGACGTGTTTCTCGAAGAACTTTCCTGGTCTCACCCCGTAACGTGAAGTTGAATTCTTTATTGATCTTGAACCCAGTATAAAGCCCATTTCTAAAACTCCATATCGAATGGCTCCTATTGAAATTGGGAGTTAAAGTTCCAATTACGTGGAGTTGTTGGACATCGGTTTCATTCGTCCTAAGTACATCTCCTTGGGGTGCTCCTATTTTATTTGTAAAGAAGAAAGAGCGGGAGCATGCAACTTTGTATTGACACGGAATTGAACCATGTCACCATCAAGAATAGGTATCCTCACCTCGCATTGATGACATGTTTGATCGGTTGCAAGGAGCACACAATTTTCAAAGATCGATCTTCGATTACGGATATCATCACCAAGATTAGGCGAGGATATTCCAAAGAGCGCCTTTAGAACTCGACACGGGCATTATGAATTTTTAGTCATGTCTTTTGGATTAACTAATGCTTCTGCGGCTTTCATGGATATGATGAACCGAGTATTCAAGGACTATTTGGATCAGTTCGTTGTTGTCTTTATTGATGACATTCTCATATATTCCAAAAGCCGTGAAGATCATGAGCACCATTTGAAGCTAGTACTCCAAAGGCTTCTTGAAAACAAGTTATATGCCAAGTTGAAGAAATGCGAATTCTGGCTTAAGGAAGTAGCATTCCTTGGGCACGTGGTGTCAAAACATAGAGTATCTGTTGACCCGGCGAAGATTGAGGCAATACAAAGTTGGGAGCAACCGAAGTTGGTAACCGAAGTACGTAGATTTTTGGGCTTAGCTGGTTATTATCGGAGATTCGTGGAAGGATTTTCTCGAATCGCTACTCCGTTAACTCAGCTGACTCGGAAAGATACAAAATTTGTATGGAGCGAAGAATGCAAAAAGAGTTTCCAAGAGCTTAAGAGGAGACTCATTTCGGCATCTGTTCTGACAAAACCATCTGGTTCGGATGGATTTGTTATCTACAGCGATGCTTCAGGCAAATGGTTAGGATGTGTTCTCATGCAATGTGGAAAAGTCATAGCCTATGCCTCGTGACAACTTAAAGAGTATGAGAGGATTTATCCTACTCATGATCTAGAGTCAAGCGCAATGATCGTTTCGCTAAAGATCCGGAGGCACTATCTATATGGGGAGAAAGTGGAGATATATTCAGACCATAAAAGCCTCAAATATTTCTTCACCTAAAAGGAACTCAACATGCGACAACGACGTTGGCTCGAGCTGTTAAAAGATTATGATAACACCATTCAATACCATCCTGGAAAAGCAAACGTGGTAGCTGACGCGTTGAGTAGAAGATCATATGCAGGAATGAGTGCGATGATGTCAAGTATACGCATAGAACTAACTTTAATCGATAAAGTTAAAGTTGCTCAAGCCACCGATCCGGAGCTGATGCGTATGAAGAAGAAAGTACAAGAAGGTGTTATTCTGGAAGCGAGAATAGATGAAGAAGGAATACTTCAAGTCCACTCCAGACTTTGTGTTCCTAACCACTTTGATTTGAAGTACAAGATTATGATGGAAGCACACAATACACCGTTTGCAATCCATCCTAGAAGTACCAAAATGTATCGTGATCTTCGACATACATTTTGGTGGAACAATATGAAGAGAGAGATTGCAAAGTTTATCTCGAGGTGTTTAACTTGTCAACGTGTAAAGGCGGAGCATCAAGTGCCTAAAGGTCCATTGCAACCACTTGAGATTCCGAAATGGAAGTGGGAACACATTACCATGGATTTCGTTACGAGTCTTCCCACGGTTTCTCAAGGCATAAATGTTATTTGGGTTATTGTTGATAAATTAACCAATTCTGCTCATTTCTTGCCGATACAGGAGACTTATTCCCTTGAATGTCTTGTTCATATGTATGTGAATGAGATTGTGAGATTGCATGGCATGCCAGTATCCATAGTTTTGGATCGTGACCTAAGATTCACTTCACGATTTTGTGTTAGTTTACAAAAAGCTATGGGAACGGATTTACGATTCAGCTCGGCATACCATCCTCAAACGGATGGACAATCAGAGAATACTATTCAAACTCTTGAAGATCTATTAAGACTCTGTGTCCTAGACTTCAAAGGGAGTTGGGATAAGTATTTACCATTGGTGGAATTCTCCTACAACAACAAAGTTATCGTGCAAGTATAGGTGTGGCTCCATTCAAGCATCAGATGGACAAAAGTGTCGCTCTCCAATATGTTGGGATGAGGTGGGTGAAGCAACATTGTTGGGACCAGAGTTGGTACGTATTACTACAGAAAAGATCCAAATGATTCGACAACGTATACAATCGGCTCAAGATCGACAAAAGAGTCATGCGGATCTTCATCGAAAGGACGTGGAATTAAGTATTGGGGATCATGTATTGTTGCGTGTTGCCCCATGGAAGGGAGTTACAAGATTTGGGAAGAGAGGAAAACTCAATCAACGATTTATTGGTCCATTTCAGATTCTTGACCGAGTAGGAAATATAGCCTATAGACTTGCGTTACCTCCAAGTATGTCTCGTGTTCATAATGTTTTTCATATATCTGTGCTTCGTAAATATGTGAAAGACCCGAACCATGTTATTGAGTTAGAACCGGATGAGATAGCCGAAGACTTAACATACGAGGAGGTACCTATAAAGATCTTGGATAGGAAGGAGCATGTCTTACGTACAAAGGTCATACCACAAGTTAAAGTTTTATGGAGAAACCATGCTATTGAGGAAATGACCTGGGAGTTGGAAACGAAAATGAAAGCGAGGTATCCTCACCTTTTGAAACACACAGAATCGTCACGTCAATTTCGAGGACGAAATTTCATAAGGAGGGGAGGTTGTAAGACCCCAACTTATTATAAATAAAATCAAATTTCCTCTATTTATTATTTTGAAATAGTAAGGGTTGATTTGATTAATGTGGTTAGTTATGGGTAAAATGCACAAATATTTCAAATATGCAAGTGGTTATAAAATATTCATTTTTATCGGAGAATATTCGTTTGGTCGTGGAATATTTTTACCGCTTCGGAGAATATTAAAGACGACGTAGTGACCTTTGTGTGGGCACCATAAACGAAAAGCGATTGGATGAAAAAATGACAAATATAAGTTGTTTATAAATAACGGCGTAGTTGTTACCGTTAATACTGTTGGAATACCCGGTGGTTAAAACACATTAGCACGCGGTATTGCATCAATTATTGATTCTTACGTAGGAAGGCATTACTCGATAATTGTTATAGTAGTTACTGTTTAATATTTTATTTTATTGATTCAATAATTACTACATTGATATTTTATATTATTGTTGTTTCAATAATTGTCACTACACAGTATTATCATTATCAGATCAATAATTCATATTATTTGAATAATATTATTAGATAACATTATTGGCAATGTCTAGAAAGTTCTGTCTAAGGAGAGGTTTGGTCACCTAATTGTGCGCAAGTAAGGAGAAATCCTTATTGGAAAGCCTTCTCTTTCTTGGGAACTGTCTGGTTGTCAGTATTGTGATTCTGTAATATTATTTGTGAATAATTAATTATTAATTTATATGATAAGAAAAATATTCATTTTATGTGGATATAGATGGAGAAAATTTTTAATGTGACAATTGTTGAAAAATTGTTATTTTATCTTTTCTGATAAATAATTTATTTAAATATATTATTATATTTTAATAATATAATAATGGTGACATTTTTACAATGAATGTGGGATATATGAGTATATGAGGAGGATGAGTATTTTTGTTACAATTAATGTTTAAAACATGTTAAACATGTCTGTGGGCCCATTTCTTGACTGAAATTTGATTATAGCTTTGTAATCGCTTGGTTTGTGGATTTGATTCGACTTTTGTTTGAAATTTGGAAAAACTTTCTTCTGCAAAGTTGTAGAGAATGAAATTTTCTATGAAAAAGACATAAGGTTCGAATTTTTCTGACAAAAGGGCTATTTATTATGAATTATTGAAGTTCCGAAATAATTGATTTTTGGAAGTTTTAATTATTTTTAATATGAAAAACATTTTTGTCATTAATTGTGGGTCTTGTATGTGATGAAAATTGCTGAATTCAGATCTAAGAAAGTGGGCGTAAGAAATTTGTTAATTATATTATTATTTTATTAAATTTTTACGCTTTGATGTTCTAAAGCATTTTCCTAATAACTAGGTGCTTGGGTTAGAATTGAAAATCACACCGGCTGAAGTTTTTCTCTCTATTATCGGCGTATTTTTGTGAGTGTTTTGATACTTTGAGTGTTCTATATACGGTCTGCAAGTTCTTTCAAATAAGTTATATCCGATATTCGACCAAAAGTACTTTATTCTTTTCAAGGTAAGTGGATGTTATTTTTTAAAAAATGATATTATTTCTTCTAATATCATTATGTCGGATTATTTGTAAGATTTTTTGTGAAATTCTTGTCTTTTAGTATCTAGAGTTACTTATTCACGTATCTAAGACTATTCCTAATCACGACACTTATTCACGAGAAAAATTAAATTTTCATTTTTTTTCTAAAATATCGATTATGGATACTAGCTTTGATTGTATCCATGTTTTGATCATTCTTGAATTTTACTTCACTATGATTATTTATGAAGTATTTTTGAATTCAGATTGTCTAAAGTACGAATCCTTAATATTAATTCTTTTGTTTCACTGGATTCGTTTTCTTTAAAATATTTTTCATCATCCTCGATCCTAAATGATGATATTATTGAATATCTTTGGCCCGTAAAGTGCAAAGATGAATGAATTTTCGATGAATATCTTTGGCCCGTAGTGTAAAAGATGAGCAGTGTTGTGATGAACATGACCGGTGATGAATATCTTTGGCCTGTAGTGCAAAGATGAATATTTGATTCAAGATGAATATTGATTGATGTTACATGGATAAAATATTGATGATAGACTTTTAAATTCATAGATTATAGTAGATTTCATTCTCTACATAATACTTCTATGAATTATTATTTCCGCTGCGAATATTGATCCGAAACTTGTTATCTATTGTATTTTATCGATTTTTTTCCTGTTGAAGACTAAAGATAATTTGTTCTATATTATCTTAGTCATAATATTCTTCTTCGAGCTAGTTGAGCTCACCCTTTTCCTTTTTGTTCCATTTTTTCTTCTGGAGGCGAGAATGTAGCGAGTTCAGTCGGGGTGTGCAATGATGATTCTAGAAAGTTGTTTTAGTAGTCCTCACCATTTTGTAAAATAATGTACCAATAAGCGTAATGAGGACTTATTTGGGTGTGAATATTGTCTGCAGGCGGCAATATTTGTATTTAAACTCACAGCTTTTCATGTTGTATTAATAAAGTTGTAGTTGTTTCTTTACCATGTTATTGACGACTCAAAATGGGTGATGTATGCCTATTTTGGGGGTGTCACATGTCATGTCCAGTGTGTATGGGGGATGTGCAAGGCAACCAGTTGCAGCATGGGCGGAAATGTAGTTTCTTTGGAACTGCTCGTAGATTCTTGCCTCTTGATCACAATTACGTAAAAGATGTACGCGATTCAAGCGTAAAGATAGAGAAGAAGGGGTTATTGGTGGTCTGTCTGGTCAGGCGGTGAGGTCTTGGGCTGGTTGAATCAACTTGATTTTCTTTTGCCGGGGAAGGAACACAGTAAATTGAGAGCAGCCGAGTACGAGAAGACTCATAATTGGACACACTTGCCTATATGGTTTGAGTTGTCGTATTGGGGCAAACTTTCAATTCGTCATTGTATAGATGTCATGCATACCGAAAAGAATATTTTCGAGAACTTGTTTTACACCGTGTTAGATGCGAGTGGTAAAACTAAAGACAATGACAATGGTCGATGAGATTTGGAGGCATTGAACATTAGGCCAGAATTGTGGCTTCGTCCTAACACTACGAAACCTAAAGCTCCATTTTGTCTTACTAAGCAACAAGTTGAGGACGTCTATAAGTGGGTTAGTGGGTTGAAGCTCCCAGATGGATATGCGTCAAACATAACACGTTGCTGTAAGGTTGAGCAATTGAAAATTTCTGGATTCAAGAGTCACGATTTTCATGTATTCATGCAGAAGTTGATTCCAATTGCATTTCGTGAGATGTTACCCAGAAAAGTTCTGGATGCATTGATCGAACTGTCAAATTTCTTTCGAGATATTTGCTCAACTATAATTAAAATGCTGATGATGTCGGCGGATGGAGAAGAATATTGTGCTTTACCGTATGCAAGCTTGAAATGATCTTCCCTCTAGGATTTTTTGACTCGATGGAACATCTGCCTATTCATCTGGCGTATGAACTCAAACTTGGAGGACCGGTGAAATATCGGTGGATGTATCCTTTTGAGAGGTATATGCGCCGATTAAAACAAAAGGTCAAGAACAAAGCTCGTGTAGAGGGTTCTATTGCTGAACGATATAAAGAGGAAGATCTTGTCAACTTCTGCTTATTGTATTTTAACGATGTTGTCTCAACGAAGCACAACCGTTTAAGAAGGAATGAGGTTGTTAGTCCAATGACTGATCATGCTGATGATGAGTTAGCTGTATTCACATATCCGGCTAAACCATTTGGCCCTGAGACGCTGACTTACTTAAGCGACAAAGAGTTGAAGATTGTATCTACATACGTGCTTCTAAATATGCCCGAAGTATCATCATACATCACGTAAGTCTAAGCTTATTTGCTCCATTTAGTAAAATAGTGTAGTCATCCCTATATATGTTAACGACAATTTACTAATATCGCAGTTCATTCGAAGAGGAAGCGTATGCTTCTAACCCAACTTTTACTGCAGCAAAATTGGAAACATTCACTAATGCTAATTTCCAACAGTGGTCTAAGAAAAGGGTTGAAGCGGAGAATATTTCTGAGCGTTTTATAGATGTCATCCGATGACCTTACAAAGTTGTTAGTTTTTTTCCGGTTCAGATCGTGAATGGGTACAGATTTAGAGTCGATGACTTGCATGAACTCACATCGATCGATTACGGGGTTGTGGTGTTAGGAAGTCGCTACCAAGATTCTCGAGTCCAATTACTATGGTCGTTTCTGAGGATGTAGTTGTGCTTTCAATTATCACGGCCAAGCAAAAGGTAGTTACATTTAAGTGTAATTTGGTTTGATCTTTGAAAAGGGGTTAAAGTTGATCGTAATAGAATCACAACCGTGGATATCAAGTCGATGTTAAAGTCCGATGACGGTATGCGTGTTAGCAAGTCAAGTGACTCAAGTGTATTACGCTCCTAATGTCGTAAATACTCAAGCACACGGTAGTGCGATGAGTCACTACTAAAACACGTTCATTTAATGCTGATAACATGTTTGGTATGGATGAGGCATTGCAAGAAGATGTGAGCAACCCATTGGCTATAGTGTTCCATGCTGAAGATGTGGTGAGTACTGATGTCATTGACATACCTAACGATGAGGATGTCTAGGCCAACGCATACATGAATGATTATGTAGTCGTTGAGGATGATAACGATGTTAAACCGATCTCAAACCGAGGATGAGGAAGATATGAATCAGAGAAATGATATACACGTTGATTCTGATGGGTTTGATGACGTGCGTAATTGAAAATGAGCAGTTATATTAGTACTATATTCGTACTATTTCTTAATCTTACATATTCATAATCTACCAATTTTGTTATGTTAGTAGGATATTCATGGCTAGACATAACGATGGAGGTCGCCGAGGTGGTGGGCGATCCGGTACTGGAGACGATATTAACGATGGAGGCTCTTCTTCGCCGAAGTAAGTTATCTTAACTAGGATTTAAATATATCTCAAAGTCGCATTAATTACAATGATTATTGAAGTACAATGTTAAATACAATTATTACAGATGCACCTCATAGACGACACCGAGGGACGAACCTCAAGATCTTTGGTCGTCTCAATGGCGGTGCTACTTACGATCTGACGGTGGATGTCGTTTTTCAAAGAAGATAAGTGTTACTTATATTCGTATTTATTTCTATCGGTTATTGCAAAACACAATTCACATAACACATATTGTTATACTTTTTACGTAGTATACTAGACCCGGTGGCTAAGCACACCTACACGCGATTTGTTTGGACGATCTCCAGAGAGGTGCATGCGATTCGATCAAGATATCTTGTGACGATGCCACTTTTATGTAGAATCGCCTCTTGCGGAGTTCCACGTAAGTTAAGCATATTATCACCACATAGTTGTATTGGGATGACGAAATCAATTGTTTTTAATTTTAAATTGTCGATGTTATAGGTTTATTATTGATTTGACCCGAAAGCATCTCTCGACCACCGGTGGCGATCTTGTGATTGAGCATCACGTCATTGCGAATTACTCCGGATGGTCAGTATGAAATGCGACAAAAGGCGCCCCGGCGGTTGTGGATCAGCCGGGACCACCATCAGGCCCAATCACCAAAGATAGTCTCTAATTTAGCTTTGGGAGGCTATGTAAAGACCTTGGGAGGTCATGACTTCAAGAAAAAGTCCGAAAGGAAGCAAAAAGAATCGTGGGTCACCCAGGATAGTACACACCATTTGGTTCTCATTCGTTCGAGGAGGCGAAGACTGTAAGTCGTTGCCAGATTTAGTTATTTATGTGTCAAGTTCTCACACAAATACTTAAGACTGCTTTTATGAATGTTTGTATTAGGCGTATCGGGGAGGACCTTGGGTCGAGATCCTACCACGCTAGAGTTTTGGGATCGAGCCCACACGCCAAGGGGCAGCGTGCTTTGTCTCAGGCAGCTTTAGATATACAGGTAAAACTCATCTTACTATTTAGCTTTTAATAATATTCAATCGTAAATAAAATGATATAATTAACATACATATACGGAATACATTACATGACCGATTTTGAAGCTTGAACGAAGCGTATATTTGAAGTTAGAGACTATTAGGAGGGTTACGAGTCGTTAGATTTCGCCACCCCTCTTCCCGATATTGTATTAGATCGGGATGAGGAGCTAAGACTATGGGTCGCGTCTCAGGATCCCCCTACTAGCAGTACCGGCAGATATCGAGTGTTGGGTCTGCCGACGATACCTGCATATACACTTCCTGGAGGTAATATTTTTTTATGTTTCACGAAATTATCCGAATTTATCACATTATATAAATTATTATTAGTAATTGAATTTGTATATCTTTATAGGCTCCAGCCAGCGCCAGCGTCCGAGAGCACATGTCGGACCGTCTCATACGGGCGCTGGCTTGGATGACGATATCTTCCGGCGGCTGATAGGGACCGTGTCGGATAGGTTCCATACCGATCCGGTCTTTCAGCGTCAGCAGTTGCCTTCCAGTTCTCGTCTTCACCAGACTGTTCAAGATATTATAGCAGGGGCCTCTGCAGAGAGTATGGGATTACCTCGAGAGCAGTTCGACGCTTGGAGCGCCGAGATGCTCCGGATGGTGATTACCTCTCAAGGAGGCTTTTAAATCCCCCACCTACTCGTGTATTCTTATTGTTTATGTTTTTCAATTAAGGCTAGTTTGTTAATTCTCACATATATATATACGGACTAATGATTTATATTCTTGATTCTATCAACAGGGTGGAGATGGCGAGCAGGCTGGCGATGATGAGCAGGAGCACGAGGCTGATTTCCATACACCAGAAAGCAATTGTAATTCACCTCACTTAGATGATGATACTTTTACTAGTTTATAGTTCATTTGTATATATTCATGTTATTGTAGAACTTTTGTATATATTGTATTGTCTAATTGCGTTTGTACAACTATTATAAATTATATTGTTTAACATTTATGTAACATTAGCTTATATTTGTAATTGGTTAGCTTATAATACATTTTGGTGGATATTTGAATGTGAATGTGAATAATAATGAGTTGAAGATTACGTTTTAGTGCTACGTTGCATATTTGAATGTGAGATATAGGTTTATATTACTGTGTATTGGGTTGTGACAGGTTACAGGTACATTAATGGGTTTAAACACCTGGAAACTGAACTTTTAAAATCTGTATTTAAAAAAAAAGAGTTAATTCCGACGGAATAGTGTATTTACGACGGATATTCCCTCGGAGATAACAAATAAACATTTTTTAATAAATACCAAAACATTCTAATTTCAGTCGTAAATAATCTAACTTCGACGGAACTTATCCGTCGTAATTACCCTATTTCCGACGTACATTCCGTCGAAAGTAATAAAAAGTCATTTTTTACAAATATTGGGTGATTTAAATTTTCAGTCAGAAATAATATAATTCTGAGGGAATAATCCCGTCGGAAATAGGGCCTATTTTTTTCGATGAAAATTTATGTCCTGTATATTCTGTCGAAAATAGTTCATTTTCAATGAAACTCCGTCGGAGATAACTTCGTCGAAGATAAGTAATTTTCAATCGATTTTTCGATTTGGATTTTATTTTTGACGCGATTATTTATTTAATCGAATTTTGGACGGAAAATTTCGTCGTAAATAGTTTATGTCTTGACGGAATAGCTTATGTCCGAATAAAGATTCCGTCGAAATTAATGGATTTTTCAGAAGTGCTCACACGGCTGACTCTCTTGTTGTATATTAAAGATTGTATTTGTATTCTGTACCATGTATTTGGCGACTCAGAATAGGTGATGTATGTATACCTATTTTGGGGGCGTCACAATGTATACCTATTTTGGGGGCGTCACGTGATGTCTACTATCTTCTATGATTTAAAAGTTCATCATTAATATTTTATCCATGTAACACCAATCAATGATTATTTCCAATCAACGAATTATCTATGCACTACGGGCCAAAGATAGTCGTTTGTATCACCAGTGGTTATGATCATGTCAAACACATGTTCATCTATGCATTACGGGCCAAAGAATACTTTCACCATAAACATATTAGAAATAATAAAATATTATGCTCAAGTGTGCATGTCAGTCTAACTCCTTAACAAATTTCAAGTATGGAGATGAAGAGAGAGAGAGAGAGGGTCAAGAAGGCATAATAATGTATTTGAACTTTATTAATTTATATTTTTATTTATTGTTGGGGGGTTAAAATATAATTAAATAAAATTTAAATATATTTATATCTAATTTCTATGTCCAATTTTTATGTCCACATAGATTTTTTGTTAAAACTATCACCATTCACCAAGCACCACGTTTTATTTTTTGTGAGTAGTTTTCTATTATTGAAACAGTAATATTGTTTCATTCGTTTTAAAATTAGAGATATAATTTAATTTTTGAGATTCATATTAAATTTTAAATTGATGTCAATTAATTTATTTAATTTTAGTTGATACAATTATTATAATCAGATAGTAAAATTTTAAATTTTAATTTTAAAATTTAAATTCATAATTAACACCATTAAATTTATAATTTATTATAAATCTCTAATAAATTATAAATATAAGAGATTTATAATTTAATTTATCCAGTTCAAGAATATTCAAATTGTCAACATGATTATCAATTGTAGAGTAAATTTCAAAATAATATTTAATGAATTCGGATTCATAAATTATTTCCTAATTATTAATTTTCATATTTTAATTAGGTTAATTATAATTAATCGATTCTCAATCTTTATCTTTATTTTTAATTTAGTTAAAATAGATATTAAAGATACTTTAAAATTAATTTAGTTGTAGTGGATTTGAAAAGTCACTAGTTATATTTGTACGTTGGGTAATCTTGGCATATTACCTACGTACGATGCTCGAATTAGGCTTAAGCTGTTGTTCCAAAAATTTATTGAGACTTTATAAGTAGTTTAATTCTATCAATATGTTTCGATGTGTGACAAAATATTCTAAATAATATTCTGATTATCTTATCACTATTAAATTATTGACTTAAGAATTTTGTTTTTAAAAAGCAAATATGTATAGAACAAAAGACATAGTTTTTCTTAATTTTATTTTGCTTAATAAAGTAAAATATTAAAGAATTATATATCACAAGGCAGTACTAAAAAGTAAAATATGGCATTATCTATTCAAAAGGGGTGCTCATTTTTTATGCTTTTGAGCTTCAAATAAGCATCTTTGGTTTATAAGTGGCCAGGTGGGTAAAGGCAAAGATATCAAAAACATATAACACACTCGCACAAAGAGAGACAAAGACTAGTTAGCAGTAATTAATGGATACAGGCCAGAGACGTTAAAACTTTAAAGGGTGAAAAGAGGAAAAGTTACCCTAATTTTGACATGACGGCCTTGTTTATGTAATGTTATTTGAACCGTAGTCATAATTGAAAATTATTTCATGTATTTTAAGGTTTTTATTGCCCCCAATATAAATAATTTGCTATGAATTACATGCAATATACCTCTAAAATATATGCTAAATTTTGGAGTTGAACAATTTTATGATAGCAATTCACAAAATGTTCCAGTCAGAGAATAGAGAATTTTATGTGCAAATTTTCTTCTTATAATGTAAGTATTCTCCATTTCTCTTCTCATATATGTATATCTCGTCATATATCTATACACACACACACACACACACATATATATATATATATAAGTAACAACTATTATTAATTCTATTTTAATTACATATTATTATAAATATAATGTTGTAACTTACACACTTGATGTAAAGAGAAGTTTGATTGTATCTTAGGGGGTGTTTGATAAAAAATTGAATGAATCTGAATCTGAATCTGAATCTGAATTTGAATCTGAATGAGCTGGATCTGAATCTGAATCTGAATGGAAAAGTTCCATTTAGCTTTAAACAAACTGTGACGCCCCCAAAATTAGGTAAACGTCACCCATCTTGGGTCGCCACTTACATAGTACATAAATTCAAATCAACTTACTAATATAAGCTGCAGGTATATAATACGACATAAAGCGTGAGTTTGAATACAAATATTGTCTACTAGATATTATACAAACTCAAAAGGAGTCCTCATTACAACTATTCTCACACTATTTCACAGAATAGTGAGGACTACTAATGCTATCCTCTGGACCATTACTCCGTTTCCGACTGTCGTCCATTTATGTTCTCATTTCAAGAAGAGAATAAAGTGAAAGAAAAGGTGAAAGCTCAACTAGCCAAAGAAGAAATATTATGACTAAGATAATGCAGAATAAATTATCATTAGCCTTCAACAGTGTTAAACTGATAAAATACAATAGACAACCAGTTTAACTGCAGCGGAATATACAATCCATTAAAAGAGTCAAGTAGAAAATAAAGTCTACTATCTTTTAGGTTTTAAAAGGTTTTCATAAATTTTTATCACTAAAACTCAGTTTAATGAATAAACCACAATATCTAATCATCCCTGTACTACACGGTCGAGGATTTTCATCAAATTATCAATGGTCATGACTATCTTAGAATCACCCCTGGTCATAATCATACCAAAAACTATCCATGACGTAGACATAATGTCACCGAGGACTTTTATCACATCATTTATAACAAGCCACGATTATCTAGAATGATCCTGGTCATAATCATACTAAGTTCATCTATACACGTAAGCCATAATATAACATGAGGATGATGATAATGACATAATAATTCAATAAAACAAGTTCAAGAATTATTTTATCCAGGGAATTAACGCGTCCAAATTGTCGACAAGAATCTTTGTTTTTGACAAAGTAAAATTCAAGAATGATCGGAAGAATATTTCAATGAAAAGATCTTTGGATGAAACGAAATATCAAGAATATTCTACTAATTTCATGGAGTATAGAAGTCAAAATTTTAATCATTTGGGTATAATAAAGAATGGAATAACAAAGGAAATCACCATGCATGCGATGCGGTGATGCATAGGCAGAGTTATTCAATGAGAATAATAATAACGGAACCAGGTCGGGGTGAAATTCACACAAGCAGGATGATCCAATGAATAATAAATCTTTGAATAATAATAAACAATGGAACCAGTGGTCGGTGTAAAACACACGAGATGAGGATATTCAATGCAGAATAATAAATGCGGAATAATAAACAATGGAACCGAAGTAGGTGTAAAACACACGATGAGGATATTCCAAGAGAATAATAAAGAATGGAATAATGAGAAGAAGATCACCAAGTATAGGGGATTCAGCGTATCTGAGTTATTCAACGAGAATAAATAAGAATGGAATAATATAAGGATTTCACCAAGTATAGTGTCACAGCGTATACAAGGTTATGTATGAGGTATGCCACTTTTTACAAAAGTTATTCCAATGTAATAATAATGAATGGAATAATGAAGTTCTCTTCATGAATAAAAAGAATAACACCCCCTTACAGGTACAACAAATAATATCCCTTACCGTAAAAAGACACTTTGGATATCAAAGTAGTGAAGTACCGTAATACTCTTTTTCTTTTTCTCTAGATTCTCTCTATAGCTTCTCTCTATAATTTCTCTCTCAGAGTTTTGATTGAATTCGTAAGAAAATAATGAAGGAATGAGCTTATTTATAGGAAAATAGAATGCATAGTAATTAATCAATGAGCGGTCCAGATTGATTTACTTTAATCTGACGGTCCATATTTAAAGCAAAATCTTTTAAATAAAATATCATATATTCTATTTATATAAAAACATTTTACTATGCAAAACACTATGCAACATTTATATGCAAAACACTATGCAACACTATCATAATACAATATAATATATTCTATTTATAGAATAACTTTAATAAAGTATTATGTTTTTATATAAAAGATGTTTACATTTTATTACGTTAATAATACTGAATAAAACAAAACGTCATTATCATTATAATAATTCATATTATTAATCGTGATAATGGAATCAAACTGAGTGACTTCTCACATAAGCATCGATAATCAATCTGCAGTATTTCTTATACGCAACCACACGTACATCGTACTTTTACTACCGAAAGTAGTTCAACGAAGATCAGCGGTAAAACTTCCGTCGTTATTTCAATAAAATATTTTTGTCGTTTTCTCAATCAAATGATAATTACATTGTGGGGTCCACCAATGATTGGTAGTTGTACGAATATTCCTGCTAAACCGAATATTCCCCGACCAATCGAATATAATATAACCACTTGCACACTTTGTAAAATTTATAAATACTACCCATAACTATAATATTATCTCAAATTCACACCATAATATTAAAAATTATTTGGACAAAATTTAAATCTTTATTGATAAAATCTGGGGTCTCACACAAACACCCCCTTACAAGAGATAAGAAAAAGCCTAATAAATGATTAGAGACTATCAATGACGAGATATCCGGTTCGATACTAATAATAATGACCGACATCTGCGACCATTACCTTAAATTAGTCGTTAATTTCAATCGAGAGACCGCGTCATGATCATTTGTAAGACCCGAATTTTATGAAATAAAAGTATTCAATTTTTCTATTCAAAGAAATGGTTAAATTGATAAAAGTTAAAGTTAAGGGTGATATATGAATTTTTTTTCAAAATACATGAGGGGTATAAAGTATTCATTGTTGCTTGGGAATATTCGTTTGGTCGTGGAATATTCTTTTTGTCGGAGAATATTCAATGCGACAGTAGCGATCATTTAATGGGCCCCATAACGTGAATAAGCTGTCGGATGGAGAAAACGACAAATTTGAGTTTTTATAAATAAGGCGTAATCGTTCTGAATTAACATTGTTGGAATACCCGGTTGGTAAAGTAAAGTAATACTGGCGTTGTTGCATACATGAGCATTACCAGACATTGACAAGATTTTTTTTCAATTATTGATTCTTACGTGAAGGCACTACTCAATAATTGTTACGAGTAATTCTTGTTCAATATTTTATTTTATTGATTCAATAATTAACGTGTTGATATTTTATATTATTGTTGTTCAATAATTATCAACGCATGATTTCCCATTATCGGATCAATAATTCATATTATTTGAATAATATTATTAGATAGCATTATTGGCAATGTCTAGAAAGTTACATCAAGGAGAGGTTTGGTCACCTAATTGCGCGGCGCCAATGAAGGAGAAATTCTTATTGGAAAGCCCCTTTTCTCAGGAACTACCTGGTTGTCATAAATGTGATTACGTAATATTATTTGTGAATAATTAATTGTTGATTCATATGATAAGAAAATATTTATTTGATGTGGATATAAATGATGGATTTATTTATGTGGTTATAAGTGAAGGAATTAATGATGAGGTGTTTTATCAAGTATTTGTCGAAATGGAGAACAAAATATGGGATTTTCGAAAAAATTAGTTTATTACTTGATTTTGTAAAATCCATAACTCTTTTGTGTATAATGAGTTAAGAGATGAGCCATATATCAAAAGAAAGCCCTAGAAGTAAGCTAATCTGTAGAAATTTGAATCACCCAAAAATTCTTTGTAGATATTTCGTGGTGAAATTTTGAATGAAATCAAAGTGCGAAGGACTAATAGTCAAGAAAAATTAGTGTTCTTCAAACTATATTGCGTGAGTTATAAATTTTGATCCGACCGTTGGATCGTTGTAATTTTGGATATGTTATACATATATAAGTTGAGTATATGTCTACAAATTTTGAACCGTTAAAAATGAACGTATGATTTGTTATGAATTTTAAGAGGTAACTGATTAGGAAATTAGGTTTTGGTGGAAAATTCTAGAATTGAGTGGGCCCCACTCTTGGTTGTTGGGAAGATGGCTGATTTTTGGTGGGTGGAATAGTAGCGAGTAAAGCCATCGAGGTTGCGAGTTAAGTGCGCTTGAGCGTCTTAACATTTTCCTATAAATAGAGGCTAAGTTAGAATTGAAAATCACACCGAAACAAGTTTTTTCTCTTCTCTCTCTATATTATCAAGCGTATTCTTGTGAGTATTTTGAGTATACTTTGAGTATTGTTAGGCGGTGCAAGTTCCTTCAAAGACTATATCAAGGTGTTTCAACTGAAATCTTGTCTTTCGAGGTAAGGGATGTTATTTTCTTCTCAAATGATATTATTTCTTCAATATCATTATCTTTGAAATATTGGTTGGAATTTTTATCAAATTTGGAACTTTTTCATGTCGGGGTTACTATTCATGAGTTCTTATTCACGAGTTACTATTCATGAGTTACTTATTCACGAGTTACTATTCATGAGTTCTTATTCACGAGTTCTTATTCATGAGTTCTTATTCACGAGTTCTATTCACGAGTCTTATTCATGAAGCGTAAAAATGTTTTTTGTGGAATTTCTATCTTTTGGTGTCTGATTTATTATTCACGATATCAAGACTATTCACGATATCTGACTATTATTCATCGAATACTAAGACTATTCAATCTAGAAAAATGAAAAATTTTTCTTTTCGTCTAAAATATCTATTCTGGATACTAGCTTTGATTGTATCCATGTTTTGATCATTCTTGAATTTTACACCACTATGATTATTTTTGGAGGTATTTTTGGACGTGGATAAAACCAATGCAAAGATGAATGATTTCTGAAGAATATCTTTGGCCTGTAGTGCAAAGATGAACAGGTGTTTAAATGAACATGATTAATGATGAATATCTTTGCCTTGAGAGTGCAAAGATGAATTATTGATGAATATCTTTTGCTCGTAATGCAAAGATGACTGTTGTTGAATATCTTTAGCCAAGAGTGCAAAAAGATGAATTATTGATGAATATCTTTGCTCGTAATGCAAAGATGACTGTTGTTGAATATCTTTGCTTTGTAGTGCAAAGATGAATTATTGATGAATATCTTTGGCTCAGTAATGCAAAGATGACCCGTTGTTGAATATCTTT
This sequence comes from Panax quinquefolius, assembly GCA_020205615.1. Taxonomy (NCBI): domain Eukaryota; kingdom Viridiplantae; phylum Streptophyta; class Magnoliopsida; order Apiales; family Araliaceae; genus Panax; species Panax quinquefolius. The sequence continues at coordinate 31,728,835 of CM035161.1, read as the reverse complement.
GCACATAGTGCAAAGATGAATTATTGATGAATATCTTTGGCTCAGAATGCAAAGATGACCCGTTGTTGAATATCTTTGCTTTGTAGTGTAAAGATGAACTGTTGTTGAATATCTTTTGCTTTGTAGTGCAAAAGATGAATTATTGATGAATATCTTTGGCTTGTAATGCAAAGATGACCCGTTGTTGAATATCTTTAGCTTTGTAGTGTAAAGATGGCTGTTGTTGAATATCTTTGCTTTGTAGTGTAAAGATGGGCTGTTGATGAATATCTTTGCCCGTGGTGAAAAAGATGAATTTATTAGTATGATTATGAAGCGAGGGCTGTGATTTGGTATAACCATGATCTTTGATGTTTTGTAAAGACAAGTGATGAAAATTATCTTTGTCTTGGATGAGGAAAGGAATTTAGAACTACAATTACGATTATGAGTTATACACATGATTGTGGATGTGAATTGTTGATTGATGTTACGAGGATGAAACATTGTTGGTGGATTTTTAACATGGGAGAAGACAATAGACTTTATAGTCTATTTGACTCTTCTAATGGATTCGCTCATTCAACGCAACTATGGTTGAAAAGTTTTATCATCTACCATATGTTCTAAATCTCGATTTACATCGATGAAGACTATTGATAATTTATTTATCTTTAGTCATAATATTCTTTATCGAGCTAGTTGTGCTCACCCTTTTGTTTCACAATTCCTTTCGGGTAATAAAGGTGTATTGGGTCGGCGCTGGGTATAGCGAGGAATAGAGTGGTGGTCTATAGATGTTGAGGGTGAGGTGAATTTAACTTGGAAGGGTGTTTTGTCACTATCATACAAGATGTCTAATGACATACAACCTCGTGTTATCATAAGACATGGTTGTGCTTTCATCCACTTCTTTGAGTATATATTTACAAGCACTACCTATATAATCTTGGTGTTTGTTTGGAGTATAATACCCAATTAGAGACAGTGGAGATAATGATATGTCAAGAGAAGACTCACCATTGGGAAGAATATGATAGTAATCTTCTCGTTTTTTCTTTGGGGTTTATTGGATTCAACCAAGGATAATTACGTGGCCATATATGATATCTACCATAACCCAAAAGCATGGCCTCCCATGTATGAAGGTTTCTTGAGCACTTCCCAAAGATTCTAATTTCTAAAAGCAGTTTTTTTGACTATACCTTTATGTAAGGTGTCATGGTGACGTGTTATCCAAGTTGGTGTCCGAGTTACATTTGGTATATATTGGTATCCAAACTCACAAAGATATGTGTTGTTGTATTTTAAGACGATAATTGTTGTAATAAAGTTGTAGTTATTTTCGCACCATGTATTTAACTTATTTCGAGAATAGGTTGGATGGAATGGACCTATTTTGGGGTTGTTACATTTAGTATCGAGCTTAGGGATATGATCTCTGGCGGAGATCGGGAATAGAACTAGGAGGGGAGAGATGAGTAAATCCTTCGCTAGTGTGTCCTACCTAAGCTTATTTGTTGGTCAGTCATAATATCGAGATATTATGTGATATGTTAATTTGCTCAATTAACCTTTGTTTTGAAGCTGTATTCTAGAATGATATCTGAAATACAGGAGATGAGCAATGGAGAAATCATGATGACAGGGAAGATGGAATCTGAAATGAAAGCAAGGTATTCTCAACTCTTTGAAATACTAGGTACGTAAATTTCGAGGACGAAATTTCATAAGGAGGGGAGATTGTAAGACCCCGAATTTTATGAAATAAAAGTATTCAATTTTTCTATTCAGTAAATGGTTAAATTGATAAAAGTTAAAGTTAAGGGTGATATATGAATTTTTTTTCAAAATACGCAAGGGGGTATAAAGTATTCATTGTTGTCGGGGAATATTCGTTTGGTCGTGGAATATTCTTTCTGTCGGAGAATATTCGTACGACGGCGCAGTCATTTGTGGGCCCCATAACAGAATAACTGTCGGATGGAGAAAACGACAAATTTGAGTTTTTATAAATAACTAGCGTAATCGTTACAATTAATAATCGTTGGAATACCCGGTTGGTAAAGTAAAAGTAATGTCTGGCGTTGTTGCACAAGTTAGATACTGCAGTATTGCGACAAGATTTTTTTCAATTATTGATTCTTACGTGAGAAGGCACTACTCAATAATTGTTACGATAATTCTTGTTCAATATTTTATTTTATTGATTCAATAATTCTTTGTGTTGATATTTTATATTATTGTTGTTCAATAATTATCACCGCACAAGATATTTCCATTATCGGATCAATAATTCATATTATTTGAATAATATTATTAGATAGCATTATTGGCAATGTCTAGAAAGTTACATCAAGGAGAGGTTTGGTCACCTAATTCATTGGCTACCAAGAAGGAGAAATTCTTATTGGAAAGCCCCCTCTTTCCTGGAACCGCCCTGGTTGTCATAAATGTGATTCTGTAATATTATTTGTGAATAATTAATTATTGATTCATATGATAAGAAAATATTTATTTGATGTGGATATAAATGATGGATTTATTTATGTGGTTATAAGTGAAGGAATTAATGATGAGGTGTTTTATCAGTATTTGTCGAAATGGAGAACAAAATATGGGATTTTCAGAAAAATTAGTTTATTACTTGATTTTGTAAAATCCATAACTCTTTGTGTATAATGAGTTAAGAGATGAGCCATATATCAAAAGAAAGCCCTAGAAGTAAGCTAAGCTCACTAGAAATTTGAATCACCCAAAAATTCTTTGTAGATATTTCGTGGTGAAATTTTGAATGAAATCAGTGCGAAGGACTAATAGTCCAAAAAATCGTTGTTCTTCAAATACTATATTGCGTGAGTTATAAATTTTGATCCGACCGTTGGATCGTTGTAATTTTTGGATATTTTATACATATATAAGTTGAGTATATGTCTACAAATTTTGAACCGTTAAAAATGAACGTATGATTTGTTATGAATTTTAAGAGGTGGCGATTCGGAAATTAGGTTTTGGTGGAAAATTCTAGAATTGAGTGGGCCCCACTCTTGGTTGTTGGGGAAGATGGCTGATTTTTGGTGGGTGGAATAGTAGCGAGGTAAAGCCATCGGGTCTTGAGTTAAGTCTGCCTTGACGTCTTAACATTTTCCTATAAATAGAAATTTAAGTTAGAATTGAAAATCACACCGAAACAAGTTTTTTCTCTCTCTCTCTATATTATCGAAGCGTATTCTTGTGAGTATTTTGAGTATACTTTGAGTATTGTTAGGCGGTGCAAGTTCCTTCAAAGACTATATCAGGTGTTTCAACTAGAAATCTTGTCTTTCGAGGTAAGGGATGTTATTTTCTTCTCAAATGATATTATTTCTTCAATATCATTATCTTTGAAATATTGGTTGGAATTTTTATCAAATTTGGAACTTTTTCATGTCGGGGTTACTTATTCATGAGTTACTATTCACGAGTTACTATTCATGAGTTACTATTCACGAGTTCTTATTCATGAGTTACTATTCACGAGTTCTTATTCATGAGTTCTTATTCACGAGTTCTTATTCAAAAGTACTATTAATGAAGCGTGAAAATGTTTTTTTGTGGAATTTCTATCTTTTGGTGTCTGAGTTACTATTCACGATATCATGGCTTTATTCACGATATCTGACCTTTATTCACGAATCATTTAAGACTATTCAATAGAAAAATGAAAATTTTTCTTTTCGCTCTAAAATATCTATTCGGATACTAGCTTTGATTGTATCCATGTTTTGATCATTCTTGAATTTTACACCACTATGATTATTTTTGGAGGTATTTTTGGACGTGGATAAAACCAATGCAAAGATGAATGATTTTCGAAGAATATCTTTGGCACAGTAGTCAAAGATGAGCAGTGTTTAAATGAACATGATTAATGATGAATATCTTTACCAAGATGGTGCAAAGATGAATTATTGATGAATATCTTTTGCTCGTAATGCAAAGATGACTGTTGTTGAATATCTTTGCGATGAGTGCAAAGATGAATTATTGATGAATATCTTTTGCTCGTAATGCAAAGATGACTGTTGTTGAATATCTTTGCTTTGTAGTGCAAAAGATGAATTATTGATGAATATCTTTGGCTTGTAATGCAAAGATGACCCGTTGTTGAATATCTTTGCACAGTAGTGCAAAGATGAATTATTGATGAATATCTTTGGCTTGTAATGCAAAGATGACCCGTTGTTGAATATCTTTGCTTTGTAGTGTAAAGATGAGCTGTTGTTGAATATCTTTGCTTTGTAGTAGTGCAAAGATGAATTATTGATGAATATCTTTGGCTTGTAATGCAAAGATGACCCGTTGTTGAATATCTTTAGCTTTGTAGTGTAAAAAGATGAACTGTTGTTGAATATCTTTTGCTTTTGTAGTGTAAAGATGAGCTGTTGATGAATATCTTTGGCCCGTGGTGCAAAGATGAATTTATTAGTATGATTATGAGCAGAGGCTGTGATTTGGTATAACCATGATCTTTGATGTTTTGAGGTAAAGACAAGTGATGAAAATTATCTTTGTCTTGGATGAGGAAAGGAATTTAGAACTACAATTACGATTATGAGTTATACATGATTGTGGATGTGAATTGTTGATTGATGTTACGAGGATGAAACATTGTTGGTGGATTTTAACATGGAGAAGACAATAGACTTTATAGTCTATTTGACTCTTCTAATGGATTGCTTCATTCCATTTAACTATGGTTGAAAAGTTTTATCATCTACCATATGTTCTAAATCTACGATTTATTCTTGATGAAGACTATTGATAATTTATTTATCTTTAGTCATAATATTCTTTTCTTGAGCTAGTTGTGCTCACCCTTTTGTTTCACAATTCCTTTCTGTAATAAAGGGTGTATTTGGGTCGAGGGGTATAGCGAGGAATAGAGTGGTGGTCTATAGATGTTGAGGGTGAGGTGAATTTAACTTGGAAGGTGTTTTGTCACTATCATACAAGATGTCTAATGACATACAACCTCGTGTTATCATAAGACATGGTTGTGCTCATCCACTGCTTGAGTATATTTACAAGCCACTACCTATATAATCTTGGTGTTTGTTTGGAGTATAATACCCAATTAGAGGCAGTGGAGATAATGATATGTCAAGAGAAGACTCACCATTGGGAAGAATATGATAGTAATCTTCTCGTTTTTTTCTTTGGGGTTTATCAAGATCAACCAAGGATAATTACGTGGCCATATGATATCTACCATAACCTAAAAAGCATGGCCTCCCATGTATGAAGGTTTCATGAGCACTTCCCAAAGATTCTAATTTCTAAAAGCAGGTTTTTTGACTATACCTTTATGTAAGGTGTCATGGTGACGTGTTATCCAAGTTGGTGTCGAGTTACATTTGGTATATATTGGTATCCAAACTCATGAGATATGTGTTGTTGTATTTTTGCACGACAATTGTTGTAATAAAGTTGTAGTTATTTACGTACCATGTATTTAACGACTCGAATAGGTTGGATGGAATGGACCTATTTTGGGGTTATTCTGATCATTACGAGAGTTATTTATTACAAATTTGCCTTGTAAAATTTGTACGAAATGTTGGCGCCCAAGGTTTTGTGCGACCATTTTAACATCAATGACCGCATCGCGATCATTGATCAAACTAAATGAAATCGAGATCGAAGCTTTAAAAACGTACGAAGCGGAAGAAAAAAAAGAAGAAGAGGAGCTCGCATAGTAGAGAAGAGGGAGAAAGGGGGAGAAGAGAGGAGGAGAAGAGAGAAGAAAGAAAGTGGCCTGTACCATCGCTTGACCACCACCGCCACCATGCCCGACCAATCGTCGCCTCACCAAACACTGGTATGTATTTATATTGGTTAGATTAGATTAAATACTATTAAATTCTTCAAGTAGTTGTTCGATTTGATTGGGTTTCCAAATTTTACAATTTTTATTGTTGAATGTGGTGTGTAATTGCTTTGATGTAAAGACCTAATTCTTATTCATTGTGAAATTTTTATTTGTTGAATGTGGTGTGTAATTGCTTTGCTTTGATGTAATTGCTTTGATGTAAAGACCTAATGATCTCTTAATGCATTTTAACAACTCATATTTTTATATTAAGATGATCCTCTGAATAGTTTAAACTCATGTTTGTATCTTAACTATTAAGAGGAACTCTTAATATAAAATTGTGGATTGTTAAAATGTATTAAAAGATAAATTGTTAAGATGCATTAAGATGCAATCAAACACCACCTAAGTTATAAATTATTAATAATAATATAATTTAAATAGAAAATGGATAGTCACATTAAAAGATTTAAATGAACTAGTTGTCAAATCCAAAATATATTGGACTTCATTTCTTTTGTTTCATATAATTAAATAAGATTACACCACTTATGCTTATAATGAAACTAGTAATCTTTTATTAATTATTATGAAACTAAACTAGGTTTTACAAATAACTTGCACCTTATCAAATGCTTCACTTAAGTCATTAATAAACACAAGTTATATATAACTTGATTCCAACTTGAATCAAATGAATTACTCTTATTCTTCACATAGAAGACATTAGATTATATCTTTTATACTTATTTAAATTATGTTCACAAATGAATTTTTATCAAATTCAAATATGATAAATAATAAATAATAAAAATATAAAATAAAGTGCAATATATAACACGTAAAACTGATGGACTTACGCACCACACTCCTCTTTCAAAAAGTTTTCATTTCTTTTTTAGTGTGATTACATTTAAATTTTTAGTATAAACAAGCTTCTTTCTCATTAAGTAATTGAAAGTTGAAACCCCTTTTTCTCATTAGACTACCAATATATTTAGTGCAAAACTAATTAAGGCACAATTACAAAGTCATGAATTAATTTTTTTTATTATTTTTATTTTGACAAATGGGACATTATAATATAAGATAGCACTTGAACTTATGTTTACCAAAAAAGAAGATTAAACATATACCTCAAAAAATTAGTTATGCTACATATTTAAGGTAAATTTTTCTAAATTCCCCCCTTAAGCTTTTAAGATTGAAATGAATACTTCAAATTTGAATTGTAATAATAATAATAATATGTGTTCTCAAAAAATTGATATAATATAGAAAGTTCGTTAATTAACAACACTAATTTCTTAAATTTGGACACACTAAAATAAAAATAATAATAATTTTTAATGTACCTTTCTAGTTACATTAACTTTGGGGTGCTGGTGCATAGGTATCAAAAAAATTTGAAAGGTTAAATTTATCTCTGAAAAATGGGTGTAGCCTGACCCGGCAAGCCCTAATGGCCCGATCCTGACAAAAGTACTCGACTTACTTCCACGACGTAAATGAGCCCAATTTGATAAGTTGTAAGTTGAATTCATGGAGGTACTTCGCTGATTCAAGTACTCCTTTAAATTAAATACCAAGTATAATATATATCAATATATTTGTATTTAATACTTTTTCAATAAAATATATACAAGTTTTTTCACTATTTAATTAAAATTTGATGCAATATATTAATTTTTAAGTGAACTCACTACTCAATATAAATTAAATGAGCTGGAGTAGCACTTGACCAACTTTAGCTCTAGTAGTGTTGTATAGGGACAATTTTCAACACGACACGAATACGATTCATAAATGGGTTCGTGTACATGTGTTATAAACAGGTTTATAATACGTTTCATATACGAGTTTTAACACGACTCGAATTCACCTTACACGACATGATTGACATCCCTAGACTATGTTTGTTTACAAAGATTATACTTGGGATAGAACTATTAATCCCAAGTGTCTTGTTTGTTTTTAAATTTAGACTTGGAACTATTATTAGTCTAGGGATTATAAAATAACTTAATAATTTTGAGAGTATAATTAGAATCCCGGATTATAATCCTAGGATTAATAGTCTTGGGATTATAATCCCTAATCCCAAAATTATAATCCTTGCAAACAAACATAGCCCTAGTGTTGTATAGTCGCTTGAGAATAAACTGAAGCTTTCGACTAATACCTTACAGCCTCAAACAATAATTTCTTACAATTCCTCTGATATTGAAATTTATGATGAAATTTCTGCACTAAATTAAGAAAACACAATTTATTAGCTCTAATTAATAAATGATGAACATATAGGTTAATCTTATTCACTTGACAAAATACTGGGATCATTACAAATGGACCGTCTATGGATTAAATTGGGGGACTCAAATTTTAGTCATATTGGATCTACTAGCCTAGTAGTAGTACTACAATTTAAGGCCCAACCCAACTCTAATGGAAACCTTACTTGTCTGCATATTTAGAATTAGAGAGAATCTGGATAAGAATAATTATAATAATATATATAGTCAGTCATCCACCGGTCCACATAATCAATGTCAAAATAAAGTAGTAAGTGCTTTTCCAAGCTTTGCCGACAGATTCATGTGACCAACTTTAAATCATTTTCAGTTTCACTGATATCAAAGGAGAGGAGATGGTCCAGACCAAATGTTGCTGGAGAGAAACTTTATAGGCTCACTAAAATAAATTATAACCTTGATGTTACAATGTTTATCGAGTTGAGTCCGAGTAAATTTTAGTTTTATCCGACAACATAAATAAATAAGGTTTGAATTATCTTGTTCAACTTAAATTCTATTATGCTCACCAAAATAATATATTCATTATAGTTATTAAAAGTAAAAATTGAGCGTAGTGCGGTTTAAAAGCTAAATCACATTTAAAATCGTTTAGGTGCGATTTGACAAATCTAAGATCGCACATAAAACTGCTTGTGATTAGTGCGGTACGATTTTAAATTGTGTGGTGCAGTTTAATTTGCTGCGGTTTCGGTTCAAAAATCAATTGAAACAATAAAAGTTTATGCAATTTAACATCATTACTCTAATTTTTGACCATATTTGAAAAATATTTTTCCTTGAACCTATTATTTTTTTGGTGCGGACTTCTTAAACCAAGTCTATGTACTTGCAGACCTCCCTTCCAATCCAACTAGTACTAACTTGAATAAGTCATTTTCAATAAAGGTCTAAGTCTTTAATAAATTTGTTTTCACCCTAATCAAATGAACAATCATTTAGAACTTTTAATTGTGTGATTAATAATTTTTAACATGCTTGACTTCATTTAAGTCATACATTCAAATACATCAAGATTATACATTTGAATATCCCAAAAAGGTCAACCCATATTTTTATTTTTATTTTTTCAAAGGGGGACCATATATTGTCTACATAATAGGCTCCTATATAACATGCACTTGTGACGCCCCCAAAATTAGGTATACGTCACCCATCTTGGGTTGCCATTTACATAATACGTAAATTCAAATACAAACTTAATTATACATCGTCCGTGTAACATCTGATAATACATAAACCGAGAGTTCTAATAGGAATATTGTCATTTAGACAATATCCATATTTCTCGAGTCCTCATTACATTTATTGTCACATTATTTAATGAGAATAGTGAGGACTACTAATGTTATCTTCGGACCCATCACTCTTTTTCCCGACTCGTCCCAAATTTATATTCTCATTTCAAGAAGAAACGGTGAAAGAAAGGATGAAACTAGCCCAAAGAAGAAATATTATAACTAAGATAATGCATAATAAATTATCAATAGTCTTCAACAATGTTAAACCGATAAAATACAATGATATACAACCGGTTTAAGCTGCAATGAATATCAATCCATTAAAAAAGTCAAGAGTAAAAAATAAAGTCTACTATCTTTTAGGTTTTAAAAGGTTTTCATCAATTTTATCACTAAGACTCAGGTTTAATGAATAAACCACAATATCTAATCATCCCGCACTACTGGCCAAGGATTTTCATCAAATTATCAATGGTCACGACTATCTTAGAATCACCCCTGGTCATAATCATACCAAAAACTACTACCAAAGATAATTGTGTATTCATTAGTATCACGACCACAAATTATCCATGACTACTACCAAAGATAATTGTGTATTCATTAGTATCACGACCACAAATTATCCATGTACTACTACTAAAGATAATTATGTTTTCAATTACGGTTATGATTATCCGAACAATCCTGGTCATAATCATACCAAGTCCATCTACGCACTTCTGAGCTGCGAGATGACTTTCAACATAATATATAGCGTGAGGATAATGATATAAAGAATCAATCAAATGAGATAAAGGATAAATATTAAACATTTATAATATAATTTATCCGAGATTCAAGAATATCCCCATTTTATCAATCACTTAATAATCTCATAATCTAATATCATTAATATTATAATAATATTTTAATCACTTTTAAATTTATAAACAATTTATTTCAATTATTTACGCTTTTACCATATAATGCATTTAATCATTCAAAATGCCATACTCCTAAGATATCATCACCAATTATCAAATCCTCATCAAAAATATGCATATACTCTATATAGGATTCTCTAGCCATAAAATCTTATTTTCAACTTTGTTACTTCACATAACATATTTAACTCATATGTTCAAATAACTAAACTATTTTCATGAAAAATACCAAATTAGTCCCAAAAATATTTTTTTCTGGGATTTAGCATAATATAGTCCCATAATGAAAATATATTTTCTCGGAATTTTTAAAATTCATTTACTATTTTCAAAAATCAATTTCTAATTAATTCCTTAAGAAATTAGCTACCTCAAGTTTAACTCCAAATATTCCCAAATCTTGGCAGGACCTTACACATGTTAACGTGAGCTTCAGTTTAAATTTCATGGTCATCGGAGTTATAGAACTCAGGTTATAGCGTTTTTAAATCGGAAAAACCTAAATATTGAAATAGTCATAACTTGCTCATTTTAAGTCGAGAATGAGCTCATTTTTGGACAGGAGGTACTTTATACCATATACCTTCATGTCCCAAAAGCCCAGAATTTTTCTCATAATTTAAGTGGCCGAAACAGCCTCTCTAAAATCATGGCGAAGCTTTTTCGGTTTTTGCGACTTTGCACTCCTTTGCTAAAATCAGTCCACACAAAATCTACAACACCTTTTCCAGTAATTCCACTTGGATTAGTTAGGTAACTCATAGATCTAACTCTAGGACTTGACCACACTCAAAAATTCAAAATATAATAAGAGATTTGGTCAATTGAATTTCATGTTACGTTTTCACCAAAATCGATTTTCAACTCTTTGTGATTTCTAAGAAACTTTCATGTTTTCACATACTAACCAACATAACTCATCATAACACTTACTAATACCACGAATACCCATGATTTTCATTAGTCCAATGCTTTTATTATGACTTTCATCATAAACCACGTAAACCTATTCATTTTAGTTGAAGATATATTTGAGGTTTAAGAAATGGGTTTTATCTTTGGGGTCAATACAAAATTCGATTTCACGCCTCTAAGTAGGCTAAGAAGTCTTCAAGAATACGCCAGAAATTTATTAATAATAGAAATATCATTCAAAATTGTGACTCTCCTCCAAGATTTGGATAGTATGTCACATTGATACCAATTGTGACTTCTATCCTTAACCTAGATAGCACCTCTGATGATACCTATAAACTTGCCATCTTCATTCACGATGTCGCCTCTCTGAAAGTCCGGCGGTGCATTCCACACAAGGAAGTCAACAACGAAAGGTTCGGGGCTCTTTATTTATGACTTGATATGACAATAATTGACTTTAGTAGTTTGGTTACTTGAATTCGCACAATAAGTTGGTTATGAATATAAAGCTAACAACCTTACGAAAAGCATGATGAGTAGTTAACCAATTGATTCCTAAAATCACATCAAAGGCAAGTATTTTCAAAAAGATAAGATCGACAGGTAACGCGAAAATGTTTATTTGAATCAAATAAGATTTAAAAATAGTAGAGGTAGCGAAGGCTCCTACTAACGAAGTTTCAACCAATAAGTCAAAGTTTAACTTCTTGAGTCAAATTTAAGCGTTGAACACAACTAGGTGAAAAATAAAAAGTGGGTAGGCGGTATCAACACGGTATAGACTTCGCATGAGCTTATGATTAACTTACCGTGATAATTTTATTCGGTCCCTCGTCACGAGAAAAAACGCTCTCTCTTAAACTACCGGCTTTGGTTTGTGCTGGGATGACCTTTGGTGCCTCCATCCTAGTTGAATTTGTCTTCAGAAATGGCGACAAAATCGAGCTAAGTGACCTCTCTTCCACAATTATAACATGCTTTGAATGGCATAAGCAGATTCGGACCAGATGTGTCCCTCTCCTCGCATTTGAAGCATATGATAGGTGGTCTTTCTCCTTCCTTAACAACGAGTCTTTGGTCTTGACGTCTTTCCATCATCGTTGAATCTCCTTTTCTTGAAATGTCCATTCTTATTGTTTTTTGTACGATTACCCTTTGAAGTGGTTACCATATCTCGGCTTTGTTGATTTCCTCCACGCTTGTTGTCCACCGCTTCACGATGACTCTACCATTTGGTATTATAATTTTGCCGATTTCGCTCTTTTTAGTTGCTTTGACTTCGTTATCGCTCCACTAATCGAGCCTATTTACAACATCGAATACAAACACGGTTTATGAGAAATAAGATGTTGGCGTATCTCGACTTCAAACCTCTTAAAAACATTAGCGTCATTCTCTCTCATTATCCACAAGTGGGGATAAACCGTGATAAACTCATGAAATTTTGCCTCGTATTGCGACACGGTCATATTGTTTTGTTCAACTTGATAAATTCCACCTCCTTCATGTGGCGAATACTTTCGGGAAAGTATTTGTCGTTGAACGACTCTGGAACTTCTCCCAAGATATCTTGATCTGACGAGGTTGAGTACGTTTCTGGATTCCCACCAAGTAATATGCCTCTCGCGCAACATAAAGGCGGCAAAGGGAACCTTTTGCTCCTCGGAGCATCCCAAGACATCAAATACCTTGATGTTACAATGTTTATCGAGTTGAGTCCGAGTAAATTTTAGTTTTATCCGACAACATAAATAAATAAGGTTTGAATTATCTTGTTCAACTTAAATTCTATTATGCTCACCAAAATAATATATTCATTATAGTTATTGAAAGTAAGGGTGAACATGGTGCGGTTTGAAACCTAAATCACATTTAAAATCGTTTAGGTGCGATTTGACAAATCTAAGATCGCACATAAAACTGCTTGTGATTAGTGCGGTACAATTTTAAATTGTGTGGTGCAGTTTAATTTGTTGCGGTTTCGGTTCAAAAATCAATTGAAACAATAAAAGTTTATGCAATTTAACATCATTACTCTAATTTTTGACCATATTTGAAAAATATTTTTCCTTGAACCTATTATTTTTTTGGTGCGGACTTCTTAAACCAAGTCTATGTACTTGCAGACCTCCCTTCCAATCCAACTAGTACTAACTTGAATAAGTCATTTTTCAATAAGGTCTAAGTCTTTAATAGAATTTGTTTCCACCCTAATCAAATGAACAATCATTTAGAACTTTTAATTGTGTGATTAATAATTTTTAACATGCTTGACTTCATTTAAGTCATACATTCAAATACATCAAGATTATACATTTGAATATCCCAAAAAGGTCAACCCATATTTTTATTTTTATTTTTTCAAAGGGGGACCATATATTGTCTACATAATAGGCTCCTATATAACATGCACTTGTGACGCCCCCAAAATTAGGTATACGTCACCCATCTTGGGTTGCCATTTACATGGTACATAAATTCAAATACAAACTTAATTATACATCTGTCGTGTAACATACGACAATACATAAACTGAGAGTTCTAATAGGAATATTGTCATTTAGAAAATATCCATACTCAAGGAGTCCTCATTACATTTATTGTCACACTATTTAATGAATAATGAGGACTACTAATGTTATCTTCGGGACCATCACTCTTTTCCCAGGCTTCGTCAAATTTATATTCTCATTTCACGAAGAAAACGGTGAAAGAAAGGATGAGCTCAACTAGCCCGTAAGAAATATTATAACTAAGATAATGCATAATAAATTATCAATAGTCTTCAACAATGTTAAAGCGATAAAATCTGATAGACAACCGGTTTAAGCTGCAATGAATATCTGCAATCCATTAAAAGAGTCAAGTAGAAAATAAAGTCTACTATCTTTTAGGTTTTAAAGGTTTTCATCAATTTTTATCACTAAGACTCGGTTTAATGAATAAACCACGATATCTAATCATCCGTGTACTACGGTCGAGGATTTTCATCAAATTATCAATGGTCGTGACTATACCGAATCACCCCTCGTCATAATCATACCAAAAACTATCCATCACTACATTCTGAGCCCAACGAGGACTTTTGTCACATCATTTATATCAAGCCATTGATTATCCGAATGATCCAGTCATAATCATACTAAGTTCATCTATGCACGTAAGCAAAGATAATATAATATAACATGAGGATGATGATGATGACATAATAATTCAATAAAACAAGTTCACGAATTAATTTATTAGGAACTAATAACGTCCAAATTGTCGACATGATCTTTGCTTTGTAGAGTAAAATTCAAGAATGCTCGGAAAAATATTTTCATTAAAAATCTTTGAATGAAAGCCTTGAAATATCGAGGATATTCCACTAAATTCATGGAGTATAGAAGTCAAAATTTTAACCATTTGAGTATAATAGCGAATGAAATAACAAAAGAAATCACCATGCATGCAGACTTGTATATAAGCAGAGTTATTCAATGAATAATAAATCTAGAATAATAAAAGCGGAACCTGTGTGGGTGTAAAACACATGACGAGGATATTCGATAGAATAATAAAGGCGAGAATAATAAAGGCGGGAACCAGTGCGGTGTAAAACACACAGCACGAGGATATTCAATAGAATAATAAAGACAGAATAATAAAAGGCGGAACCCGGTCCAGGCGTAAAGCCTGAGCAGAGGATGTTCCAGCGGAATAATAAAATAATAGAAGAATGTCACCAAGTAAAGGGATTAGCGTATATCTGAGTTATTCAACATAATAAATAAGAATGAAATAATATAAGGATTTCACCAAGTATAGGGTATTCCAGCATATACGAGTCATGTATATAGGGTATGCCACTTTTACGGAGTTATTCCAATGAGAATAATAAAGAATGGAATAATGAAGTTCTCTTCATGAATAAAAAAATAACACCCCTTACAAGTACAACAAATAATATTCCCTACCTTAGAAGAAATTGAATATTAGAAAAGTGAAGTAGCAAAATACTTTTCTTCTTTCTCTCTATAGTTTCTCTACAGAGTTCGGTGAATTCGTAAGAAATAATGAAGGAATGAAGCTTTTTATTTATAGAAAAAGCGATGGTGGCTCTTGGTCTTAATGAAGGAATCAAAATGACTCTTGGTAATATTGAAGAGACAACTACTTATTTCATGAAGGGTAATTAACCCTTGGATAAAGAAGAGCAGTTAAATCTTGGTAATATTGAAGGGACAACTACTATTATTTGCGAAGGGTAATTACTATCGACGAAGGTAATTACTTATTGTGAAGGTAATTACTATTGAAGAAGGTAATTACTATTGGCGAAGGTAAATACTATTGACGAAGGTAATTACTATTCATAAAGGTAATTACTATTCACAAAGGTAATTACTATCGACGAAGGTAAATACTATTGACGAAGGTAATTACTATTCACAAAGGTAATTATTATTCACAAAGGTAATTCTTATTGTGAAGGACTCTTAGATGATGACATATGGGCCCCCATAAAATAATCAAACTTACCACAAGCGTCTCATAATGGACTCTTTATATACATCGAGGATTGAATAAATATTACCACAAATCATTTTATTTTTAATTAACACATATTTAATCTTTCAACAATTATTAATCATTTATAACTTATCGTCTCAATTAATAATTTAATACTATAACATATTATACGGATGATCTTGTGACAATAATTGAATCGATAATATAAGAGATATGATCACAAAGAATTTCAGAGTAATAATTGAGTATAGTGAGTGACTTCTCACGTAAAGCATCGATAATCAATATCGTGTGCTCTTATCAATTCACGCGTATTCATTGTCTTTTCTTACTAGGGTAGGTCGGCGGTTTGACGGTAACACCTCTGCTTAGTTATTTTTATAGAAAAATAATTTTGTCGTTTTCTAACTACGATAATACTCCGTTAATGGAGTCCACCGATGATTGGTAGTCGTCACGAATATTCCCAAACAAAAGAATATTTCCGACCAAACGAATATTTTATAACAACTTAACTTACTTTACAAAATTTATAAATATTACCCACAACTATAACATTATATCAAATTTATTCCATAATATTCAAAAATAATATTTATAAAAAAATTCATCTTTATTTATAAAAGCTGGGGTCTTACAGCACTTCTCTCCACCATTTATACAAAGAGTTAGAAACATTATATGCTAGTTTACCAACACTTGTATTTTATACAACTGTCAAAAAAATATCATCCACTTATCATACATACACACACACGGTACGGTTTCAGTTTTATGCGTGTTGTTTTGGCTAGTAATCAAACCGAAAAAATAAATTTGATTTTTAACCCACCTAAAACAGCCACATTAGCTAGAACTGTTGGTGCAGTTTGTGCAATTTCTTGTACGATTTCGATTTCAATTTGATTACTTATTCAGCCTTACCAATCTAGCTCAAATTAACATTACATTTGAGCTTATTTAAAATCAACTCATTTAAATTTTTTTGACTTGACTCGTGCTGCATTATATTTTTAAGGCTTAAATATGTTTCACTACCCTAATCTATTTGACATATTCCACTTCGATGATTCATCTTTTAATTTTTTTCAATTAGATGAGTAAACTATTAATTTTTTTCACTTATATTCAATTTCTGTTGACACATCAGAAATTGCTGACATGACCCCCTGACTAGGCCATATCCAGTTGATGTGTATTTAAAAAATAATTTTTTCACCATTTTTTTAATTTAAATTGTTAAAGCAAGGGGTAAAGTTAACAAAACACTTTTTATTCCACATTAAAACAAAACAAACAAATTCTCAAATAAATTTAAAAATCCCAAAATTTCGATCGAAACTCAGTTGAACATCATGAACAGATAAAAAATTCATCAACTCTTGGTTCTTTTGCCTTTCAAATAAGACTTCATCTCCATCCTTTTGAGAAAAATGTTGAGCAAGAAGGTTCTAAGTAGGGATAGTTAGAGAGAGAATGTAACAACTCGAATTTTTATAAGTTATTAAAATAAAAATTTAATAATTAAAATTCTTATTATGAGATGTTTTGAGTTTGAGTATGTATATATACGTGTTTTATATGTTGAAATATATAATATAGTGTGAAGAGAAATATATATTCATATATTGGGAAAGTGAGGTTTAATAGTTAAGTTAACTATTGAAGAAATCACTACTACAAAATACTAAATAGACAATACTTAATAAAAACGTTGTGGTATTTTTTTTTACAATGTTTTTAAAAAAAAACGTTGTAGATATATATACAAAAACGTTATCTATTTAAAAGGACATTTTTTTAGTTTTAACTACATAACGTTTTTTTTTAAATGTTGTCTATCAAGAAAAACACGGAGCTCTAACACTCTGTTTCCGAGTTTTGAACAGAAAAGAAAAGAATAGAAAACTTAAATTAGAACAAAAAAGAAAAGAATAGAAAACTTAAAGTTTTTCATTGGGTTGTTTTTGATTTTTTAATTGAAAATGATAAAAAATTTAAAATTGAGGATATGAGTTGTAATTTAAAATTTATTATATTAAAAATTGAGGATAATATGAGAATTATAAAAATATTACCTATTCTAATTTCTTTTCCGTCCAAATCATGCCAATTTTGGACGGAAAACTTTGACAAAAAAAATGGCCAAGTTTTCTATCAATTTTTTTTCTTTTCTGTTTATTAAAAAATTCAGAAAAATAAGAATCGAAAAGAAAACTTAAATTTTTAGTCCATTTCTTTTCTTTTCGGTATTTTAAAACTCAGAAACAGACAGTAAGTGAACACTTAAAATTAAAACAGTCTTTTTCAGGCTCGTCATTTTCATTCTTTCATCTCTGAAGTTCCAAAGAAACTGAATCTACGAAGTTCCTAACCCTTCGTCTAAGTGCAGAGCTTCAGCTTCTCCGTTTCCCTTCCATTTCTCCTCAAAATCTCGCCATTTTTGAAGCTTCAGAATCGTTAAAAATACAGCCACATCCGCCTCTTTCCGCTCAGACGAACACCTACTCGCCGCCGGATCCCACTCAGATCTGGTTCAAGTCTTCGATAAGCTTCACCTCCTCTTCGGCGCCGACGATGTCGTTGTCAAGTACTGGGACGTGGCTTCGGAGATCTCGTCGATTTGGAGGATTTGTTTGTTCAATGGCTTCGAAACGGATCTTGAAGGAGCTTAAGGATCTTATCCTCCTGTCTCTTGTAGTGCTGGTATATATTTTTTCTATATAAACTGTTTTTTCTTTTGTTTTTTTCCTTTTTTATGTGTTTAATTTCTTTGTTATATGTATTTTCCTTTCTTCAGAGGGTCGATCTGTGACTTATGTACATATATATGTATATATGTATATATCTCTGCTAATATCTAGTTTTATGTCTTTATATATGTTTACAAATTGCTTGCTAAATATATATATTTTTGAAATGCTAATTTTGATTGTTTGTAGTGATTTTTGTTGTATTTTGTTGGATTTGTTGGGTGGAAAAAAACGTTCCAGACCATATCAATGAAATATAGGTTGAAAAACTAGAAGCAATAATTTATTTTAATTCCAGAATAATGATGTAAAATAATTCCTGTCTAGGAAAGCAATAATTCCTTTTTTTTTATTCTTTTTTTTAATCACCAAGCCATTTCAAAGCCAGCTTTGAGAATGAGGGACTTGGTTATCCAAACTTGTAGTTAAAAGATTTATTGTTTCAAGAAACTGAGACAAAAGAAGTTCATAGGCAAGATCTGTTGGTTCTAACTGAGAAGCTTCCTTGTGTTTCAAATAAAAAGACTTTCAATCTATTAGTAATCTTAAGAGTCAATAGGCTGAACCATAATCAATTGGACTAGTTACTGCTTGCTGAGTGCAACCTTTGCTAATTTAGGTGAACAAATTATTTATGCAATATATTATGGAATAGCTCGAATAGCTACATGTAAACCTATTCTTGAAATTGTTCGTGCAGTTTTATATTATGCTATTTCAATTCGAGAAATTCAAGAGAAATACAAGGTAGTGTAGTTAAACCATTAGTATGTGGCCAAGGTTACTGCTATTACATGTAATGCTGTGTTATATATTTGTAGGTTTCTCTGTAGAAAGTCTCTTGTTATTTTTAATTGCTATCGTTGATCTATACACATCTATCTAGTCAACTTCTATGGTCCAGGTCTGTCTTAAGACTTGATATGACTTTTTAATTGCGATTTTCAGAACCACAGGTTCTGTGTTGGTGTTACATTTATGTGGAACTTAATTGTTAGTTCACTAACTTGATTCATTAGGCTTCTGTCCTATTTATGATCTGTAAATGCAATCTTTAGTGGTACTGTCAACTGAAGTTGGCAGCTTAACAGTCAGTAGTTGGTAATCACTAGTAAGGAGTAAGGGAAGGAAAATGGTGCTTCGCAGTGTAATCTTTATCCCATTCAAATGAGCTTATCAAATTACAGGATGATCTTTTAGCATTCTTTGAAATTAGAATCCTTATCAAGTTATATTGTTAGAGAACATAGGTAACTTTTAGTCCCTTGATGGTTTGGTTTATGCTCCTTAATTGATTGGCATGCAGGTAGGTTAATTTTCACATTCCTTTCAGAGTTGCCTATTGTTCCCCTTTCATATCTTGTTTACAGTTGTTTTGAAACATCTTTGCAGATCATGGACTTGTAGCAGAGGAAATGCAGTGTCATATTTGACCTCTCTTGCAATCTTGCAAGAGTGCTAGAGTTCTGCACTCGTGAAATCCTGAAAGCATTCCTGTCAGGTTCAGATATGAACCTGCGTAGACTAATTGAATTGATCGTCTTTATTCTAAACCACTTGACTTCAGTGGCTGATCCTGAGTTTATTGAATTGTAAGGTTTTGTTTATAGAATTTTCAGTCATCTATGTCCACTAACTCTCTGTATATGTCATGCGTTCCTGGTGATTTCAAAATTGGGTTTTTGCCTTTATGTTATATTGTTAGTTCATGTTTGCGACCTGCAATGGAAACCTATTTACCTACATATTGGCTCTCCCCTAATTATGGCTGGCTTTATTGTGATGTAATATGTTCCTTCCCCATTACTCATTAGTATTTTATTATAGTCCATTATAGGCTATATAAAGACTCCAGCCTTGATGTTATGATCCTTGACAATGTCCTCTTGATGATTTGACTTGTAGTTTCTTCCCCTTGTATATCAGAACAAATCTGTGATAGTGATGAATAATTTGTTCAGTGATTGAATTAGGTCCATAAGATTGGTCTCGATGACCTTGAAACATAGTTGACAGAAGCTATATAGAAGGGCTGTCCTATTAGAATTTTTTATTAGAGCATGTTGTATTTTTGGTAAAATGAGGTTTTCCCCGTACGTGTCAAAGACCATATCTGATCCAGTTACTTTTCTTAGATAGAAAAGGATGATTTTTTTATAAAGAGGAAATATACAAGGGTGGAGAAGTTGTCCGCCGAAAGTGGAATCAAAAGAAAGCCGCTAGTTACAATTAAATTAACGAAAACCATATTTGAATTATGATATTGAAATTTGTCATTTTCTTACAAGTATTATCTCTTAACAAGATTGGGTTTGAATTGGTAATCAAAAAAGCATCTATATGTTGATAGCGCTATAAAGAAGTATTAGCAATGCAGGGCAGGGATACTATTTTATTAAATTTGTTTAGAATGGTGAGGTTATTTGGCACTTTAAACCTTGTCTAAAGATGATGTTAATAAAATGATTTAACAATTAATCTTAATGTGCATATGTATATGATGAGTATTGATCATATACTTTTAGAGTGCTACAATAATATCAAATTCTATTAGTTGTTATATCTTTGCATATTCTCGGTAAGTAAGTATAATAGTAATCAAATTTCAACTTGGAAGAGAAACAATTAAGTACAAATGTAGTTGGTTTGCATTAGTTTTTTGATAGTAATTTGTAACTAGTAGTATCTATGGAACTTCCATAGAATAATAATACTCCATAAATATGCTGCTAGTTAGTATCTTGAGGTCAAATTTAATTACTTTGTAGTGGAAATGGGGAGAGATTTGAAAGAATTGAAAGAGTTTCCGCAGTACTTTTCTTTTAGTTTCGATAATAGGATTAAGCCTAGGCACAGACAATGCGAGGACAAAGGGGTGTGTTTATCGCTTCCTTTGATGTTGAAGTCAAGCGAGAACCAATTTCGGGATAGGTTGGAGGTGTGTTGTAGTTCGTCTATGCCTGTGAGAACTTCTCCCTTGTCGTCTACAAATTATGGTTCTGAACTTGATGTATAGATTGATTACCTATAAATATGTTTCTGCTTCAATTAGTTTTTATGCTCATTGTGAGTATTGCATTCCCAAATTTGTACGTATTGCTAATAAAATTATTGTTTATTTTAAAACGAAAAAATTGAAATCTTTATGAGGATGGCTTAAAATGTATAGTTTGGTTAAGAAAATTTGTGTTTAGCTGCTGCAGTTTAAGTTTTGTAAGATTTGGTTATAATCCTGATAAACAGAAATCTTCCAACAATACAGAAATCATAGTTGTCACGACGACATGGCGAGATGCGGCGGTAGTTGACCGCCAGGACGCTTAGGCGATAAGACGCCTGTCATGGCGTCTGCCATACAAGTCGTTAACAATGTGCAATTTATACATTATTTTTTTACTTAAAAAGTCTATTGAACAACAAAATTTTATATACATTAATATCACAATCATAATAAGTAACGCTATAGAATACAATTATAAACACAATTATATGAATACTTCACAATCAAAATTCAAAAATAAAATACTTGACATTAAAAACTATTATAACAAGTCAGTAAACACCACATAGAAAATAAAGAATGATGACTTGCCCATCACCCATTACAAGTATAATAACTAATAAGTAATAAAATCACACTACATAACAAATCTATGGGTTATGATGAGTCATAAGTAAAACATGGGTAAGAAATGACTTAATCACTTAACTTGGACCAATTACCAAGGTGTGAGCTTTGGCGGCTCGGCGTTCAAGGTGACGCCTTGCCGCCCATCTCAAGTGCTAGGACGCCTAGGCGACGTCGCCTAGGGGATGCCTAGGCAACGCCATAACAACTATGACAAAAATCTGGAGTGGTTATTCAATTTCAAGACGAAGAGCTTTGACAATGTTTAACGTTTAACACAAACAACATTAAAGAAGTTGAAAGCTTTGAATTAAAGTTGTTTTGGAGTCTTTGTAAGTAACAAAAAATAAGTCTTTTGCAAGTTGTTGGGTTGGTAGGGAATTAACTGGGAACATGCTTCTTTGTAAGATGCGTTCCTGGTGATTTCAAAATTGGGTTTTTGCCTTTATGTTATATTGTTAGTTCATGTTTGCGACCTGCAGTGGAAACCTATTTACCTTTTCTTACATATTGGCTCTCCCCTAATTATGGCTGGCTTTATTGTGATGTAATATGTTCCTTCCCCATTACTCATTAGTATTTTATTACAGTCCATTATAGGCTATATAAAGACTCCAGCCTTGATGCTATGATCCTTGACAATGTCCTCTTGATGATTTGACTTGTAGTTTCTTCCCCTTGTATATCAGAACAAATCTGTGATAGTGATGAATAATTTGTTCAGTGATTGAATTAGGTCCATAAGATTGGTCTCGATGACCTTAAAAGACAGAAGTTATATAGAAGGGCTGTCCTTTAGAATTTTTTATTAGAGCATGTTGTATTTTTGGTAAAATGAGGTTTTCCCCGTATGTGTCAAAAGACCATATCTGATCCAGTTACATTTCTTAGATAGAAAAGGAAGATTTTTTTATAAAGAGGAAATATACAAGGGTGGAGAAGTTGTCCGCCGAAAGTGGAATCAAAAGAAAGCCGCTAGTTACAATTAAATTAACGAAAACCATATTTGAATTATGATATTGAAATTTGTCATTTTCTTACAAGTATTATCTCTTAACAAGATTGGGTTTGAATTGGTAATCAAAAAAGCATCTACATGTTGATAGCGCTATAAAGAAGTATTAGCAATGCAGGGCAGGGATACTATTTTATTAAATTTGTTTAAAATGGTGAGGTTATTTGGCACTTTAAACCTTGTCTAAAGATGATGTTAATAAAATGATTTAACAATTAATCTTAATGTGCATATGTATATGATGAGTATTGATCATATACTTTTAGAGTGCTACAATAATATCAAATTCTATTAGCTGTTATATCTTTGCATATTCTCGGTAAGTAAGTATAATAGTAATCAAATTTCAACTTGGAGGAGAAACAATTAAGTGCAAATGTAGTTGGTTTGCATTAGTTTTTTGATAGTAATTTGTAACTAGTAGTATCTATGGAACTTCCATAGAATAATAATACTCCATAAATATGCTGCTAGTTAGTATCTTATGATCTTATTTTGTAGGCTGTTGAAGTTACCATTTCTCAGTTGCATCACCTTTTGTGCCTCTGATATGCAAGGCAGGCTTAATTAAGATGAACGTTGTTTAATATTGGCATTTGTGATGAAATTATGGCTTCATCATCATATTCATATACACTCCCTGCTCCCCTGCAGATGTAGATAGATATACCATTCTTTGAAATTACAAAATTTAGTCTCAGCTCTACTAACACGAGTGCCAAAAACTTGTCACGACTTTTGGGCAGTGGATTGAGCCTTATTTTGGACTCGGTTTTAGTAGGTTTATTGCATTTACTTTGACCTAAATTGATCATATTTTTTCATTATTTCGCCCCCATGTCGTTTATCTCATGAATCCCCCATAACAATGTTCTTTTAAAATGATCAGATTCTTGTGGTTGCCTCCCAAATTACAAACGGAGTCCAACTTTCAATAGTCCAAGGATTCATGTCAAAATTTTACAGGTTCTTGACTGTGTTGTTAATGTTTTATCACTCTACAAAGAATTATTTCTAACATGCTGGCTCACATCTGTAATTCCAGGAGATATGGAACATGGGTTGCTAGAAATCCTGTTCTTGTTTTGTTAACTTCATTGGCTGTTGTTCTTCTTTTATGCCTGGGTTTAATCCACTTCAAAGTAGAGACACAACCTGAGAAGGTATGGCATCTAACCCACTTCTCATTTTGTAAAGATATGTAATCTGTTTCACTGCATTAATTAGTGCCTCTTTTATAAATGCCTACTATGGGTTGCTCGTTATGATTAAATTTGCATGATTGTGCCCCTGCAAATTATGTGTCCATTCAATTTCCTCTCTCTGGCTTATGTGGATGTAGTTGGAGTTGTCCCCTTGAGTCGACTCAAGATAAGATAGTTGTATTTAGTCATATTGACTTGGTGAAAGATTGCCTAATCTGAAAGTTGTACAAAAAATTCATGTCTTGTGGAACCCATCTGCGAATGGTCTTATTTGTTGTTTAAGTCATCATGTCTTATAACTACATGATAACATCCTTAGTCCTATTAACTGATAACATTCTTGTTGTTTCCCGTTTTACTTTCAGATTGTTGGCCATTCACTTGGTGGTACTGCTGCACTCTTAACATATATTTTCCGGGAACAGAAAGAGTTTTCCTCAACCACTTGCATCACATTTGCACCAGGCATGTATTGATCGAGTCCAATGCTTAAGTTTTTTTTTTTTTTTGCTTCCTTTGACTGTTATTGGCCATTCTATGTTTGATAACCTGACTCAGTTTTAAGGACCTAGTTCAAATGAAATGGTGCAACTTTTTATGATGCCACACGCTGTGCAAGTTGAAACTGCTTGATTTGGTCTCAAGCTTCTGCAGGGAAAAAAATGGTCTGATTGAAGCCTTAAAACATCCAAGAAAAGTAGATTAATTCAACCTTGTACTCTAATTTGTGAATCTTTCTGTTGATCTTCTCAAATTCACAATTCAATATAGAAGTAATTATATTGAAAAGTGAATTTGAGATGTATGGATAGTTTGGCATTATTGAGACGTAAACGTATTGTATGGTATTAATATTCTTTGTAATAGGCATTACAAAGAATTATTGGGATGTAAATGTATTGTATGATATTAATTTTCTTTGTAATTTTAACTATATATCATGTTATTATTATATTGCAGGTGCATTGGTAATATAGGTGAACCACAATATTTTTTTTTCTGTTTTTTTTAATCTACAACATTTTAAAAACGTTGTGTGAAAGTGTCTAAACGTTGTCTGATATATTAAACTATAACGTTTTATTCAAAAAAGTCGTGGAATCATACATTCTACAACGTTTTTAAGAATTTGTTAATTTATGAAAAATAAATCTACAACGTTTTTTTCTTAAAAACGTTGTGGAATGTGCTTAACTACAATGTTCTAAAAATGTTGTGTAAGGGTGTTAAATAGATGACACCCTTAACTACGACGTTTTTCTGACTGAAATCACAACGTTTTTTCTGCGTTGTCTATTTACTGTTTTGTAGTAGTGAATTAAATGAATTTTATAATTAATTTTAAATATTTATTGAATTAAATAAATATTTTAATTAATTTATTTATTGAGATAAATAAATAGTTGATGAATTATGGTGCATTAATTTTAGTAACTAAATTGATTAATGTAAATTGAATTGAATAATGTTAATTTTATTTGAAAGTTTTAATTTAAGGAAATAATTAAATTAAATCAATTGCTTAATATTTAAGAAAATAATTAAATTAAATAAAATGTTGTTTTGATCTAATTTATTAATTAAATTAGATATGTAAAGATTTATTATGTTACAATGAGATTTATAATTATTATAATTATAATTGCAAATTATTTAAATGTTACATGTGTGACAAGTGAAATTATATAATATAAATATTATTTAAATAATCTAGTATGAGGAATTAGTGTGTAACCAAACGTAACCTTATGGCTTTTGGTTTATTTTAACTGACGCAAATTTTTTATTTTTATAAATGTAGTGTGCGTGGGTTAGTGGGAGGTCAGTTATGTTATGCGTATTATTTTTCCCCTAAGTCTAGTTATCAGTGAAGAGCATAGAGAGAACTTGGAAGCAAGAGAGAAAACATTGTGATTGTGAGTTTCTAAGATTGTCAAGAGGAAGAAGGAGAATTTCTAAGCCCTAATATTATCTTTTGCTAGCATTCAATCAAGGGTTTAAGGTATAATCTACCCCTAATTCTAATTTGTAGTCTTATAATTTTTTATTCTTTGGAAATTAGATTTTGGTTGAATTGTTGTAGAAGATGTTGTTTATATGTATGTTGACAATTTGGACGTTATTAGTTCCTGGATAAATTAATTCTTGAACTTGTTTTATTGAATTCTTATAACATTGTCATCATCCTCATGTTTATATTACGTTGAAAGTCATCTGTGGCCTGTAGTGCATAGATGGACTTGATATGATTATGACCAGGGATTATTCGGTATAATCATGACCGTAATGTTACAAATGATGTGATAAAAGTCCTCATTGGCCCGTAGTTCATTGATGGACAGTTGTTGGCATGATCATGACTATTGATGAATACACGAATATTGTAAGACCCCAACTTATTATTAATGAAATTTAATTTTCTCTATTTATTATTTTGAAATAGTAAGGGTTGATTTGATTAATGTGGATAGTTAGGGGTTAAATACATAAATATTTCAAAATAAGCAAGTGGTTATAAAATATTCATTGTTGTTGTGGGAATATTCGTTTGGTCGTGGAATATTAAATGATTGTCGGGAATATTAAATGACGACCAAGCGACCCATGTGGGCCCCATAATGTGAAAGCGATTGGATGAAGAAAACGACAAATATAAGTTGGTTAAAAATAATTGAGCAGTAGTTATTACCGAATTATCTTGTTGGAATACCCGGTGGTTAAAACACACTAATCTGGCGTTGTTGAGCAAGTAGTACGTGATTGCACCAATTATTGATTCTTACGTGAAGAAGGCATTACTCAATAATTATTACGATAATTCTTTCAAATTATTTTATTTTATTGATTCAATAATTGTTGCGTTGATATTTTATATTGTTGTTGTTTCAATAATTGTCATTACCGTGTATTTTCCATTATCGAGAGCAATAATTCATATTATCCGAATAATAATATTAGAAAACATTATTGACAATATACAGAAAGTTTACATCTAAGGAGAGGTTTGGTCACTAATAATCGCTTACCAAGAAGGAGAGATCCTTATTGGAAAGCCCCTTCCTCGAAGGAGCTGCACGGTTGTCAATATTGTGATTCTGTAATATTATTTGTGAATAATTAATTATTGATTCATATGATGAGGAAAATATTGATTTTATATGGATATGAAGGAGAAAAATTTTAAAATGACAATTGTTGAAAATTAATATTTTATCTTTTTACGATAAAATAATTCATTTAAATATATTATTTTAATAATATATTGATGGTGATATTTTTTACAATAAATTCATGGTTTATAAATAGATGAGGTGGAAGAGAAGATAGAATTGAAATTATTTAATAATTGTAAATATTTTAATGTATATATATATATATATATATATATATATATATATATATGTGTGTGTACGTATTTGTGTGTGTGTGTGGAAGAAGTGGTGGGGTAAGAGAAGAAAGTGGGGAAGAGAGAGTTAGTGGAGAATTATGGGAAAGGAAGAAAGAGAAAGGGAAGAGAAGAAATTAGAAAACTTATCCGTATCACGATTTTGGTCATTTTTCGTTTGGAATTTGGAAAAATTTCTTCAGTAAAGTTGTAGAGAATTGATTTCAAAAAGAATGGACATAAAATTCAGTATTTTTTCGATAACGGTCTATTTTCTATGAATTCTTGAAGTTTCGGAAAATAAAATAATTTTATTAAATTTATGGGTGGGACCCAGTTTGGTTGGTGTTGATTACACACATGGGTCGCTATTTTTTTCCAAGATGGCTAGCATGCTTTGAATCATTGTGGTGTCGTAGAAGAATTGGTAAGAAATAATAATTCTTTATTATTTTAGTCTCCTTTGGCGTCTCTAAGCATTTTCCTATAAATAAGCGCTTAGGTTAGAATTGAAAATCACACCGTAAACAAGTTTTCTTTTCTCTAGATTATTGGCGTATTTTTGTGAGTATTTTGATATTTTGAGAGTTCTTTATTCAGTGTGTAAGTTCACAAGACTATATCCGAAATTCAAATGTAAATACGGTTATTTTGAGGTAAGGATGTTATTTTCTTCTCAAATGATATTATTTCTTCAATATCATTATGGTGAAATATTGGTTGGAACTTTTATCAAATTTGGAACTTTTTATGTATGGGAGTTACTTATTCAGCGAGTTCTTATTCACGAGTTACTATTCATGAGTTCTTATTCACGAGTTCTTATTCACGAGTACTATTCATGAAGCGTGAAGATGTTTTTGTAGAATTTCTATCTTTTGGTGTCGGATTTACTATTCACGATATCTGCACTATTCACAAATCTAAGACTATTCAATAGAAAAATAAAATTTTTCTTTTTTCGCAAAAAATATCTATTCGGAGACTAGCTTTGATTGTATCCATGTTTTGATCATTCTTGAATTTTACACCACTATGATTATTTTTGAGGTATTTTTAAACATGGATAAAAACAAAGTACGAATCCTTAATCCTTGTCATTTTGTTTCTTTGGATTCGTTTCTTTAAAAATATTTTTCATCATCCTCGGTCTTAAATGATGATATTATTGAATATCTTTGGCCTATAGTGCAAAGATGAATGATTTGAAGAATATCTTTGGCACAGTAGTGCAAAAGATGAGCAGTGTTGAAATGAACATGACTAATGAATGAATCTTTGGCACAGTAGTAGCAAAAGATGAATATTTGATTCAGGATGTATATTGATTGATGTTTACAGGATAAAAGATAGGCGATGAACTTTTAAATTCATACATAGAAGATAGTAGTTTGCATTCTCTACTTAACTCTTCTAATGAATTATTACTTCCATTGCGAATATTGATTTAAAATTTGTTGTCTATTGTATTCTATTAAATTTTTCCTGTTGAAGACTAACGATAATTTGTTGTATATTATCTTAGTCATAATATTCTTTCTTGAGCTAGTTGAGCTCACCCTTTTCCTTTTGTTCCATTTTTCTCGTGGAGGCGAGAATATATAGCGAAAGATGCAGTGGGGTATGGAATGAAGGTTTTAGAAAGGATTGTTTAGTAGTCCTCACCATTTTTGTAAAATAATGTATCAATAAATGTGATGAGGATTTATTTGAATATAGATATATGCAGAAGATAATATTTGTATTCAAACTCACGCTTTACTATTGTAATAATAAAGTTGTAGTTGTTTTACATGCCATGTATTGACATTTCGAATAGGTGATGTATACCTATTTTGGGGGTACACAAATATCCTTGGCCCATAGTGCATGAATAATTTGTGGTTGTGATATTAATGAATATCCTTGGTAGTAGTCTGAGGATGATGTGGATTATTTATTAAAGTGAGTCCCGTGATAAAATGATGAAAAACCTTTTAAATCATAAAAGATAGTAGATTTTATTCTACTTGACTCTTTTAATGGATTGCTTGTTCATACTGCAGATTAAACTTGATGTCTATTGTATTTTATCGGTTTAACATTGTTGAAGGCTAATGATAATTTATCCTGCATTATCTTAGTCATAATATTTCTTCTTTGGGTTAGTTGAAATTTGAACCTTTCTTTCTTTATTCTCTTGAGAAAATGAGAATATAGTTAGAACGAGTCGGAGAACGGAGTGACGGTCCAGATGATAGTATTAGTAGTCCTCACTATTCTGTGAAACAGTGTGATAATAAATGTATTGAGGACACATTTTGAGTTTGTATACGGTCTAGAAGACAATGATTGTACTAAAACTCACAGCTCATGTTGTATATTTAAGTTTGTATCTAAATTTTATACCATGTATTTGACGACTCAGAATAGGTGATGTATACCTATTTTGGGGGCGTCACAGTTGATGTTCAAATACATGAAATTTGGGTTTATAAGGAGAAAAATAAATAACAGTGTTTTTGTTCAAAAATGGCTTTAGAAAGTACAAAATTTCATGCTTAATGTGTTATAATCTGTTATTTGATGTTAGAATATGTTAGTATGTTAAGAAACGAAAGCGGCGTAGTTTAAATCATGTTAATCGATTAAGTAACGAAGCCGTGGCGATCAAATTCGCTAAATGTGTTTAAAACATGAAATAGAGTATGAACATGTGTTTTGGGTCAAATTTTAGGTTGTTAATGTTTTTATAAATTGTTAGAATTCTAGGATGTTGTAGTTCTATGAATTACAAATCCATAGAATCAAAAACAGACTAATTTGGATGTGTATAACTCAAGTTATGAAGAATAGTAGGAGAAAAGGGTCAAAAATCACGAAGAAAACGGTAGCTTGAGTCCGTTTACTGGACGGGCGTATGATTGTCTTTGTGCCTTAAGTCATTTGGGACGCAGCTGCGCCCAAAGTGTGTCAGGTGTGACTGCTTTGACCTGTTTTAGTAAAATAGGCATAACGTTTTCATACGAACTCCGATTTAGGTGATTCAAGATGATCCAGAACGAGGACGAATAGACCTAAAACTTTTATTCTTTAAGGTTTTCAATTTGAGGTCAGGAACAGTAGTCAAAATGGTCATCTTTGTGATTGATGCGTATTCGGAGGCAATCGGAGGGCGTCGGTCATGCACATACACAAGTATAGTGATGTCGACGCTAATAGATGTTGTTCTAAGTTATAAAACGTGAATATTATGAAGTATAATGATGCTTAACATTAATAAATGATATATTAGATAAGTTGAATACGCATACTAAGCACACGCAAGAGAGACAAATTGAGCGTGTGACGAATAAACGTCGAAACGCCGTGATAAAGTGAATCATAAAATAAGATTGATTCAAAGACATGTAGATGATAAAGGTTTTGATTTAGGGAATTAAAGTAAGAAGACATAAAAATTTAAATTATTCCGCATTATATAAAGTTTAACATCGAATAATGATGTAAAATCAGAAGGTAGATGTGTTATTAACGATCGAAGTTAACAATTAAATTGTATGAATTTTGGGGTTGTTACAGTTGGTATCAAAGCTGTAGGTTATAAACCTTAGGTAGGAGTATCATAGGCTATAACCTTATAGAATGAAGATGATGATAATGAAAGAATACGCTTGAATAGAGTTTGAACAATAAGAAATAGTTTAAGAAATTTATAAAGGAGGGATTAAAACATGTGTGAGAGAATTCAAAGAAGAATCTCGCAAAGTTATAAAGAATATGAAAGTGGGGTTGTAAGACCCCAACTTATTATTAATGAAATTTAATTTTCTTTATTTATTATTTTGAAATAGTAAGGGTTGATTTGATTAATGTGGATAGTTATGGGTAAAATACGCAAATATTTCAAAATAAGCAAGTGGTTATAAAATATTCATTGTTGTCGGGGAATATTCGTTTGGTCGTGGAATATTCTTCTTTGTCGAAGGAATATTCGCATCTGACAATATGATCTTTTGTGGGCCCCGTAATGTGAAAAAGCGATTGGATGAAGAAAGCGACAAATATAAGTTGTTTAAAAATAACAGTAGTAGTTATTCAGATTATCTTGTTAAAATACTCGGTGGTTAAAACACAAGAAGACATTACACAGTATTGCACCAATTATTGATTCTTACGTAAGAAGGCACTACTCGATAATGGTTATAGTAATTCTTATTTAGTATTTTATTGATTTAATAATTCTTTGCGTTGATATTTTATATTGTTGTTGTTTGATAATTGTCATTACACAAGATTTTTCATTATCGAAGCAATAATTCATATTATCTGAATAATATTATTAGATAACATTATTGGCAATGTCTAGAAAGTTACATCTAAGGAGAGGTTTGGTCACCTAATCAGGCTGCAGCGAAAGAAGGAGAAATTCTTATTGAAAAGCCCTTCTTTCCAGAAGGCCGCCTGGTTGTCAATATTGTGATTACGTAATATTATTTGTGAATAATTAATTATTGATTCATATGATGAGGAAAATATTGATTTTATGTGGATATAGATGGAGAAAATTTTTAATGTGACAATTGTTGAAAATTAAAATTTTATCTTTTTTACGATAAAATAATTCATTTAAATATATTATTATATTTTAATAATATAATAATGGTGATATTTTTACAACGAATGTGGGATATATGAGTATACGCGGAGGAAGAGTATTTTTGTTGCAATAAATATTTAAAACATGTTAAACATGTCGGTGGACCGCATTTATTGACTGAAATTTGATTATAGCTTGTAAAATCGCCCGTTTGTGGATTTTGGTCAATTTCTGTTTGGAATTCGGAAAAACTTTCTTCTGTAAAGTTGTAGAGAATTGAATTTACTATTAAAAGTCGCGAGTTTCAAATTTTCTGACAAAAGGGATATTTATTGTGAATTATTGAAGTTTCGAAGCTCCGGAATAATTGATTTTTGGAAGTATAAAATATTTAAAATGACAAAAACGTTTTTTATCATTATTGTGGGTCTTGAATGTGTTAGAAGTGGCTGAATTCAGATCTCTAAATGTGGGCGTAGGAATAAAAATTAATAAATTAATATTATAATAAATTTTCTGCTTTGGTGTTCTAAGCATTTTCCTATAAATAGGGTGCTTAGGTTAGAATTGAAAATCACACTGTAAGCTGAAGTTTTCTCTCTATATTATCGAGTGTATTCTTGTGAGTATTTTGAGTATATTTTAGTATTGCTATATCTGATTGCAAGTTCAAGTCATAGCTTATATCCAAGGTGTTTCAAATTTAAATCCGATCTTTCGAGGTAAGGGATATTATTATTTTTCAGTAATGATATTATTTCTTCAATATCATTATCTTTGAAATATTGATCGATGTTTTTATCAAATTTGGAACTTTTGGTGTCTGAGTTCTTATTCACGATATCAAGACTATTCATGTATATCCAAGACTATTCAATTTGAAAAATAAAATTTCTTCTTTTTTGTCAAAATATCTATTCGGATACTAG
The DNA here is from genome assembly GCA_020205615.1 of Panax quinquefolius. Lineage (NCBI taxonomy): Eukaryota > Viridiplantae > Streptophyta > Magnoliopsida > Apiales > Araliaceae > Panax > Panax quinquefolius. The sequence continues at coordinate 31,695,596 of CM035161.1, read as the reverse complement.
TTTTGATTGTATCCATGTTTTGATCACTCTTGAATTTTACACCACTATGATTATTTTTGAGGTATTTTGGACATGGATAAAACAAAGCACGAATCCTTAATCTTTGTCATTTTGTTTTCTTTGGATTCGTTTCTTTAAAAATATTTTTCATCATCCTCGGTCTTAAATGATGATATTATTGAATATCTTTGGCCCAGTAGTGCAAAGAAGATGAATGATTTTGAAGAATATCTTTGGCCCGTAGTGCAAAGATGAGCAGGTGTTTAGATGAACATGACCAATCGATGAATATCTTTGGTCGTAGTGCAAAGATGAATATTTGATTCGGATGTATATTGATTGATGTTACTGAGGATAAAAGATGAGCGATGAACTTTTAAATTCATACATAGAAGATTCTTGTTTGCATTCTCTACTTAACTCTTCTAATGAATTATTATTTCATCATGCGAATATTGATTTAAAACTTGTTGTCTATTGTATTCTATTAGATTTTTCCCTGTTAAAGACTAATGATAATTTGTTGTATATTATCTTAGTCATAATATTCTTTTATGGGCTAGTTGAGCTCACCCTTTTCCTTTTGTTCCATTTTTCTTCTCGGAGGCGAGAATATAGCAAGAAACGAAGCAGTCTGGGTATGGAATGAAGGTTCTAGAGAGAGTTGTTTAGTAGTCCTCACCATTTTTGTAAAATAAAGTATCAATAAATATGTTAAAATTTATGTGAGTGTAGATTATTGTCTAGAAGATAATATTTGTATTTAAACTCACAGTTTATATGTTGTAATAATAAAGTTGTAGTTGTTTCTGTACCATGTATTGACAACTCAAAATGGGTGATGTATACCTATTTTGGGGGCGTCACAGGGGTTACCCAACTCCAATAATAAGGATGTAAGGTGATAATAAATAGACAATGTCTATAAGAAGAGAATGATAAAGAAGTTAAGAATAAAAAAAAATTTGTATTTAAGCATGGTACAATTGTACTCTTTAATAGTTGATGTATGGTATTTGGGCTAAACAATTCCTTCATAGAGCGGAGGTATATACGAACTAGCAACTCGGAACCTAGTTTGTTGGTTTTTTGTGGAAAACCACTCAGCGTACCATATTGAAACTATTAGAGACTCGATGTGTACCACGTATAGAAAATGGATACGTATGATGAAATGTTGAGCAATGTGAATGAAGTTAGAAATTCTTAAAGGAAGAATTGTTATATAAACAAGAAAATTCAAAGAAGAATCTTGAAGTGATAAAAAAAATGGGAGTTGCCTATCTCCAATACTCAAGAAAACGAAGAATCTCGTAATGGTGAAAAAGGAAAGAAAGGGTATCGTAAAACAAAACGATCACGAGTTAAGAAAAGACTTTTAAGGGAGATGATGTAAGACCCCAGTTTTTATGAATAAAGATGATTTTTCTATAATTATCATTTTTGAATATTATGGAATGAATTTGTTATAATGTTATAGTTGTAGGTAGTATTTATAAATTTCGCAAAGTATGCAAGTTGTTATATTATATTCGATTGCCTGGGGAATATTCGTTTTAGCGAGAGAATATGCAATACTGTGGCGCGCAATCATTGGTGGACCCCACAATGTAATTATTGTCGGATTGAGAAAACGACAAAAATATTTTTATGAAAATAACGGCGGAAGTTTTCTTTATTATCTTGTTGAACTACTTGGTAGTAAAGTGCGATGAATGGGCGTGGTTGCATAAAGTAGACACCAGTATTAATTATTGATGCTTACGTGAGAAGTCACCGGGTTATACTAAATTATTGCTACGAGAATTGTTGTATCATATATCTCATATTATTGATTCGATTATTATCACAGTATCATCTGCATTATATGATATATTATTAAACCAATAATTAAGACGACAAAGTTATTCATATTATTAAATTGCAATATTTATAATGTCTAAAAGTTCTGCCAATGAGAGGTTTGGTCACCTAATTGCGGCGATATGATAGGAGAAATCTTTATTGGAAAGCCCTCTCATCCTACAGAGCGACACAGGTTGTTAAATATTGTGAGTTATAATATTAATGATGAATAAGTTCGTATTGATTAAAGATGAATTTGATAGTTCCATTGTGTTGGGATTATTAGTGTTAGTGAGAATCGACATCTATTCCAATGATAATTGATGTCTGAGGGTTATATTGATAAATCAGGGAATTTATCGGATTAATAAGAAGTTAATTGCTACTAATTCACATGCATATATAACTATTTGTTCACATGTGTGTACTATTGAATCACATTCTTATACTATTAGGGGAGTTGGTGCAAGATTGATAATACTTGCATGATTAAATTAAAGATGGAGGTATAGATGAAGGTACTATACCGTAATTCGTATTTTCACATGATTATAACTATTGATTCACATGATTGAACTATTGATTCATATTATTTACTATTAGGGGATGTGGTGCAAGTTTGATAATACTTGCAGGACTAAATTAAAAATGAAAGAAAAGTTGGGAGTATTGTACTGTAATTTTTCGAGCCCCAAAACGTGAAATTATCGAAACTATATTTTTTTATAAATAGAAGTTCATTCTTCCTTCATTTCTCACCAATTCACTAAAGCTATAGAGCAATTATTATAGAGAGAAATTATAGAGAGAAGTTATAGAGAAAATCTATGAAGAGAGAAGCTGTTACTCATTTATTCCGGTATCCAGTTTCTTACGAGGTAAGGGTATTATTCCTTTTATAGTCATGAAGAGAACATTATTCCATTATTTATTATTACATTGGAATTACACTCAGATACGCGGGCTACCTATACTTGGTGAAATTCTTACATTATTCCATTCTTTATTGTTACATTGGAATATCTTGTTTGTGCGTTTTCTGGTGGGACACGGGTTAAAATCTTTATTATTCATTGGTGGAATATCACATGCATGCGTTTTACCTTGGGACTGGTTAAAATCTTTATTATTCTCGTTGGAATAACTGCGCATGCAAGGCTCTCCATCGCATGCCTAGTGATTTCTTTTGTTATTCCATTCTTTATTATACTCAATTGGTTAATGTTTTAACTTCTATATTCCATGAAATTAGTGGAATATCCTTGATATTTGCGCTTCATCCAGTATATTTTCATGGAAATATTCTTCTGAGCATTCTTGAATTTTATTCTACAAAGAAGTATCATGTTGACAATTTGGACGTTATTAGTTCTTGGTTAAATTAATTCTTGAACTTGTTTTATTGAATTCTTATATCATTGTCATCATCCTCATGTTTATATTATGTTAAAAAAGTCATCCGTGGCTTTGTAGTGCATAGATGGACTTGGTATGATTATGACCAGGGATTATTCGGTATAATCATGACCGTAATGTTAAAAATGATGTGGTAAAAGTCTTCATTAGCCCGTAGTGCATTGATGGACAGTTGTTGGCATGATCATGACCATTGATGAATACACGAATATCCTTGCCCGTAGTGCATGGATAATTTGTGGTCGTGACCCTAATTGATATCCTTGGCGTAGAAATGGGATGATGATGGATTATTTATTAAGTCGAGTCTCGTGATAAAAGTGATAAAAAACCTTTTAAATCATAAAAGATAGTAGATTTTATTCTCTAATTGACTCTTTTAATGGATTGCTTGTTTCAGCTGCATGATTAAACTTGATGTCTATTGTATTTTATCGGTTTAACATTGTTGAAGGCTAATGATAATTTATCTGCATTATCTTAGTCATAATATTTCTTCTTTGGGCTAGTTGAGCTTACCCTTTTTTCACCGTTTCTCTGAGAAAATGAGAATATAATTTGGAGCAGTCGGGGAGCGGAGTGACGATCCGGAAGATAGTATTAGTAGTCCTCACTATTACGTAAAAGCAAATGTGATAATAAATGTATTGAGGACTTATTTTGAGTTTGTATCTGATGGCCAGAAGACAATGATTGTACTAAAACTCACATTTCATATTGTATATTTAAGTTTGTATCTAAATTTTATACCATGTATTTGACGACTCAGAATAGGTGATGTATACCTATTTTGGGGGCGTCACAGTTGATGTTCAAATACATGAAATTTGGGTTTATAAGGAGAAAAGTAAATAACAGTGTTTTTGTTCAAAAATGGCTCAAGAAAGTATAAAATTTCATGCTTAATATGTGTTATAATCTGTTATTTGATGTTAGAATATGTTAGTGTGTTAAGAAACGAAAACGGCATAGTTTAAATCATGTTAATCGATTAAGTAACGAAGCAGTGGCGATCAAATTCGCTAAATGTGTTTAAAACATGAAATAGAGTATGAACATGTGCTTTGGGTTAAATTTTAGGTTGGTTAATGTTTTTATAAATTGTAAGAATTCTAGTATGTTGTATTTCTATGAATTACGAATCCATATAATCGAAAACGGACTAATTTGGATGTGTATAACTCAAATTATGAAGATTAGTAGGAGAAAAGGGTCAAAAATCACGAAGAATAGTAGCCGGTCAAGTTTACGCTAATGGTATTTGTCTTTGTGCCCTAAGTCATTTGGGAAGTTAATCTACAACAGTAGGAAGCATATTGCGCCCAAAGTGTGTCAAGTGTGACTACTTTGACCTATTTTAGTAAAATAGGCATAACTTTTTCATACAAACTCCGATTTAGGTGATTCAAGATGATCCAGAACGAGGAAGAATAGACCTACAACTTTTATTCTTTAAGGTTTTCAATTTGAGGTCGGGAACAGTAGTAAAAATGGTCATTTTTGTGATTGATGCGTATTCGGAGGCAATCGGAGGGCGTCAGTCATGCACATACACAAGTATAGTGATGTCGACGCTAATAGATGTTGTTCTAAGTTATAGAACATGAATATTATGAAGTATAATGATGCTTAACATTAATAAATGATATATTAGATAAGTTGAATACGCATACTAAGCACACACAAGAAAGGCAAATTGAGCGTGTGACGAATAAACGTCGAAACGCCGTGATAAAGTGAATCATAAAATAAGATTGATTCAAATACATGTAGATGATAAAGATTTTGATTCAGGGAATTAAAGTAAGAAGACATAAAAGTTTAAATTATTCCGCATTATATAAAGTTTAACATCGAATAATGATGTAAAATCAAAAGGTAGATGTGTTATTAACGACCGAAGTTAATAATTAAATTGTATGAATTTTGGGGTCGTTATAGAGAAGCTCTCCCTTCTATCTAGAATTTATCCCACCCTCCGCCACCATCTTCCATCTCTGCTGCTTTCGGCCTCCCGATCTCCTTGTCTCATTTTTAATTCTTCTCCACTCTGGCCCATCATCTCTTCCCCTTCCTTTGCCATCGCTATTGCTTAGGTACTAGTTAGCCTTTCCGGCGGCTAAGATCTCGAACTGCTAACGTCGAATCTAGTAATGGTTTCTTGGCGATTTGATGTTTTATATTTGTGATCTGTTCAGATCTGATTTTTAGTTCATATTATTTATCTTGTACATTAAATATGATTTGTGTTTTTTTTCGATTGATATGGTCTATTTCGATAGTTTATTTATTTATTTATTTTTATCAATTTATTCATATGGATTTTCTATTGATCTGGTTACTGGCGACGATTTGGACCATGGATTTGGTCTTTGACGACAAGCTTAAATCGATTTTACCAGGATAATTTTTATTTGTTTGGAACGGATTTTGTGATAGATCTGGATTTTGAATAAGCTTAAATCAATTTTGTGGTAGATCTTGGGTTTGGAATAAGCTTAAATTGATTTACAACATTTAAATGAGATTTAGTGATAGCCGCGTTGTTATCGTGATGAGAAGCAGAAAAAGAAGCGTCGAGGCTTAGGGGTGTGCAACTAATAAATACCGGTCCGGTATCGAAATTAATCAAATTTTGATCTGATATCGATCTTATATATCTTAGGTTAAGATAGCGGTTTTTTTAAATAAATACCGAAAATTAATATAATAATTATTATTTTTCTTTTATTATTATATATTATTATTATTATTATTATTATTAATTTTGTTATTATTATAATCATTTTATTATTATTATTATTAATTATTTATTAATAATAAAAAGAAAAGCTAAGGTATATCTTTATTCCTATTTTGATATCTAGAACCATAAAAACTCAAATACCAAAATCGGTATATCTTGATTTTTTATACTAGAAAATCGAGATCAGATTTTTTTTATGAACCGAACCTAATTTAGGTTCAATTTGGTCCAAAAAATCAGAAATTATGCATGCACAGACCTACCGGGGCCCAACAGGGGGAGTGAGGGTGGTGGCTCCGTCGTCCACGTTAGAAAAGAAATAAGTTACGTTGTCGTCGTGGGGGTCTTTGTCCTCCACCAAATTTTTCAGATGAAAAAAAAATAGGTCGAGCTGGTAGCGATGATGATCACTGATACTGGGCATATTTTGCCCGGATTGTTGGGTGTTTTTCGGGGAGATTTGAAGGTGGAGGCTGAGGTAATTGGATTTTTTGGTTCTTATTTTGGATTGGATTTACATTTTTTAAAATGAGATTTGGCCTTTTTACCGTTAGATGTTTAATAAATGTAAAAATTTATTTGAAATAATAATTTTTAATTACACGTAAGCATTGATTAGTGTAGTCAACAAGGTCACGTTATTAATTTATGATGTGACAGATCCAATTGAACGAAAGTAAAAAAATTTGATAGTTTACTCATTTAATTAAAAAAATTAAAAGGTAAAGTATAGAAATAAAATATGTCAGATAATTTTGGGAGTTAAAACATATTTAAGACAATTTTTATAATAAAATATATAATTAACTTCAAAAATATATAGTTTTAATTTTGAAAATGAGGAAATACCTAGTACTCTTATACTATTACCGACACATGCATTTAGTGGGACAGGTTAGATGGGATTGAAGGTGTAGGGCGCACGTGCGGGGATGGTCAAAAGAGACACAAAGAAGATTGCTTGGGAAAATACAGAGGAGGGAGCCCACGTGCTGTTAAGTCGGTTTATTGCCGGAGGAACGTCCACGTGCGTCAGAATTTAACTTATAAGGCCGCGGAGGGACATATTTCGCTTTCAGCCGTCAAATATTTGATTTTATGCTTACATTTCTGATTTCTGTATTCACACTGTAAATGTTATGATGTTAAAGTTTCTGTATCCAAAATAATGATAACTTCTCTCACCGGCGACTTAATTATTTCTCATATTCTTTTATTTATTCAAGTACGTGAATACTTTATATACTATACTAACTATACTATGTAGTATTTATTTATAATATATATATATATATATTATAAAATTATATATATATATATATAGTTGTGTAATATACTGATTGTAATAGTTGTAATATTGTAATATATATATATATATATATATATATATATATATATATATATATATGTAGTATACAATTATGATATCACAACGAATTTTTAAATTATAACAATGATTAAACCGTTGTCATATATCAAAATATCTATAACGACAGTTGAACCGTTATCATAAATAACATAAACAATTATATATTATACAAATATGTATATATATTTTTCCCATTTATACATAGCGTGTATGTATAAAATTATGAATGGGGGAGGAGGAGTGTAGCTAGCTCATAGCATCAATCAATCAATCAATCTTCTTCTTCTTCCTTTTTTACATAAATCAAGCAAAAGTTGTAATGATTACAATGGCAGGGCAGGGCAGGAGGAGTAGTAAGTAATGAGTATTGCGAAAAACTGAATTTGTTTTGCACACAAGCTGCTAGCTTGAAAACAGTGTTTCACATTTCCCCATAAATATAAACGTAGAGATCGAGCAGCAGAAGCAGCAGCAGCAGCCGCAGCCGCCGCAGCAAACCTTACCTCGCCACCTCTCTTTTCATAGTCGGAGGAGTAGTTCCCTCACGTCAAACTTCACAACCCAAACCACTACACCTACACCACAATTTTTTTCGCATGACACTGGCGCAATTACCGGGTTTTTTTAGGGTATTTACGACTGGAAGTGATCCTTGAAAATATTTAAAATACCAATTTTGAAATTACCACTATTTACTTCAATTTAAATAAATAATACTCCTTCCTTTTCAAAATTATAAATTTAATTTTATTTTTAAAGTCAAACAATAATATATTAAATTTTAAATTAATATAAATTTATTTAATTTTAATTAATATAATTATTATAATTTTATATTATATAACAAAAGTTATTAATCATAAAATTTATTTTATTCTAAATTTTCACAAATCATACAAATTGTAAAGTTTAATATGAGCTCAATAAACAAATTTTATCTCTAATTTTTGGAAGGGATCGGAGGGAGTACTTGAGTTCCACACTAATATGGTGAAAATTATAAAAATATAAAAATGAGACTTTTATATGAGATGTATCATGCGAATGAAAAATCATTTATTTTTCACGAGAATTATGACAATTTATACTGCGGGCAGATCTATTTCCTTATATATTTGTATCAATTTATAAAGAGAATAAATTATATAAGAATAATATGTAAAATTAATATTTTCATTTATTTTTTACTAGAATTATGCCAATTTATACTGCGGGCAGATCTATTTCCTTATATATTTGTATCAATTTATAAAGAGAATAAATTATATAAAGATAACATGCATGTAAAATTAATATTTTACATTAACATGATAATTAATTCATTCTTATTTAAAAACTATGTCATTGTGTCTGTCCTTAACAAGAGTTCTCATATTTTTATTTATTTAAAAAAATATTATTATATTTCAATCATAAGAATTAGATGTTGTATTAACATGAATTGTGCAAATTTTATTAGGATAAATTCGAGCATATTGATATTGGTACAGCAAATTTTATTGTTAGGATTGACTCTGAACAAGTTATACAGTAAAATAAAGAAAAAGTTACTACGATGATATATGTTATATTAAATATAACATGTTATAGAAAAGTATTATGGAGATATAACAGCAGACGACCACGGAATTCAGAGCGGTGGGGATCTTTTTGTTGTATACTCCTATATAAATACATAACAGCTAGATAAACAAAACATAGTCTCCATTCACGCCCCTGAAGAGAGAGAGAGAGATGGAGGAGGTGAGATCATCAAGGTTCAATAGAATGTGTCTTCTGTGGGAGCAGTTAAGGGAAAAAACCTTCCTACCAAGAAGCTGCTGTGGAGCTTGGTAAACAACTGGTACGGTAACCATAATCTCTCTCCCCCAAATTTCCTGGAAATTAATTAAGTGATGACCGTCAAGTCCTCTTGGATGTTTTGTTTCCTCTTCATAGTTATATGCTCTATATTTCAACAATTTTTTTTATTAAAAAAAAAACCCAACGGGCTTCCTCAAAAAAATACTAATAAATACAGAAGCTTCAAAACTGCCCCCATCAATCCCATTTTCACTTGCAAATAATTATTGTGTTCCTCTTGTTTTTTCTTCTTCTAACGTGATCATCATACCATAACCAACCTGGCAACTTTTATCCCCTAATGCATGTGGTGCATTTACAAAAACCTCAGTTGATTTGTTTTTGTGTGTTAATTCTTATGGGTTGGTGAATTAATTAGGGTTTGTGGTTTTTGTTTGGCATGATCGAAAGAAGAGAGATTGGTAGCCGTAACATATGATATGGCTGTTAGTTGAGCAGCTTTCTTGCTTTAATGCCTTTTAACGGGGAACCAAATGTGCCAACTTGGTATCATAACTACTTAATTAGTCGTCGTCTACTTCTGTAAGCGTGTCCTATATATATATATTTTTTCTTTCTTTGATCTTTAATGAAAATATTCATTCATTATTATGTAAGTTCTATTTTTTTTTTAAACCTAAATAATGAAGTGTATATATGTTTTAAGTATGTTTAATCACTTAAATTGAGATAGCTAGGTGATCCAAATTAGTAATTTTCATCAAGGCTTTATATGATGACAAGTGCGTTACCCGTCGGAAATTTACAAAAGTAGTTGGTTATTTATTGATTGATTCAAAAGTAATCCAGTTTTAGAGAGAGAGAGTGAGTGAGGAAAGGCTTTTATTGAGAGGGCAAAAATAGTTTTCTTAAAAAACTTATTTTCAAAACCAATGGGAAACGATTTTTTTGGAGGGGAGATAAATGTCGTGGGGAAAAGCTCCAGTGCATCGGAGACAGGTTGATGACTTCAATCGACTGTCCAACACTTTCACTTTTTCAATCTTCCTCTACATGTTTTGATCATCTTTTACTTGCACTTCTCTATTTTATTTATACTCTCTTTCTCTCTCTATATATAATAGATCTTATTGTATCTCTCTTCATGTATATCTATGTATTAGGACTTTGGTAATTATTGGGCTACAATGTAAAGTAACTAGAACATTTAGTGAATGATGATTCGTTTAACTCGGTTGTATATTTACGTTGTTGTCAAACCTAATTTAGTTTATATTTTTTGATATTAACTTGAGAGAACTCAACCAAATTAAAAAATCATCATCTACCCATTCAGCTGTGGCTAATGTTATAGATAACATTTATTAATTTTTCATCAAGGCTAATAGTGCATATGTATTTGGCATTTGATTTATAGAATGTGTAAATGGGTTTGTTAAACGTGTTAATGGGGGTTTGGTTTTCTATGCATACGTATATATTAATTTTTGTGAAGGTGGAGAAGAGGATTGATTTGGTCTATGGAAGCGGGAGCGTGGGTCTGATGGGTCTTGTTTCTCAGGCAGTTCATGACGGTGGGCGCCATGTTCTAGGGTATGTATTTTATACCTATATTCTAGCCTCTTTCCCTCCGTCTCTCTCTCCCCCACCCCGCTTCTCATAGACGAGCATCATTCTTTTTCCCTTCATCATATGCTTGTTTGGTTCTATGTTTCTAAGACGATGGTTTATTTCTCATGAAGGCTCAAGCCATGCAATTAGTTAACTCACTTTCCAATTTATCGGGTTTCTCATTATGCTCAAAGGCATCATGGGATCAAATTATGCCCTGGACATTTTTGAACGTTAGGGTGTTTGATTATGGATCAGTGCATGTTTGGTTTGGCATTTTGGGGCTTTTATAAGCTTAATGCACTTGAAATTCTTGTAGGCTCTACAATAGGAGCTTATAAATGACAACTTATTTAGTCACAATCAAAGATTAATTATTATTTTTCCAAAGGCAATACTGATCAAAAGAATAAAAAAAAGTGAGGTTACATATGTTTGAACTTACAAACACCCAACAGGCCAGAAAACAAAAGTTATTAATGCAATTTAAAAAAAAAAATTGGTGAGAATGAACATGGTTTTAAGATATTAAATGCTTGTTTACTTGGTTCTATACATGAATCTGGAGAATGTCTATAAAAGTTTTCTTTACTAATAATGTTTGAAAACTTTATGGCAGCTTTGACACCTAAAATTAAAAGTGGATCAATCTCCATGTTGTTGTGCTGTGGATTATCAGCACACAATGGAGCTTCTATTTTATTAGTTAGAGAGCAAGACGTTGTAAAAAGGCTTGGTAGAAAATATAAGGCCTTTTTGCCCAGTCATGGAACTTGAACCATTCCATATATAATTTTGATAAAAAAAAAAAAAAGGTGGCCAATTCCTCTCAAAAACCTCCCCCAACGACAAAATGGTTTAGCTTTTTGCCTTTATCCTCCTCTTTCTTAATTTAGGTCAGATGGAGCATTTACTTTTACCTTGCTACTGTGTTTCTGTTGTAACATTGCCTAGAAGCATTTTAAATGTGCTGTATGTATTTACTTTAGTATAATGATGTTGGACTATTACTAATTTATTTATAAATATATGTTAATGGGGTTTGATTTGCAGAATTATTCCAAGGACCCTCATGCCAAAGGAGGTAATAATCACAAACATCAAATTAAACGCTTTTTTGTGCAATTTCTTGGTGCAATGTTTTCTGTTAGCGACATATAGTAGAAAACATCTACATTGATGACAAATACACTGATTTGATCCTTTTTGTGATGGGACATTATGTCAACAGCTTCATTGCTCTTTTTTTCCCTTTTTTTTTCACTTTTGCTTTTTTATTAGATATCTTAAAATATCATTTCAACTGCTCCTACTTTTACGGATAATAATAATAATAAACATATGTGTTTACCAGTTATAAGTTTTAATACTCCTATATGTTTATTTTTTTGGACATAGGAAACAGGTCTTATAGGAGTATTCTAAGTTTGCTTCCTATTTTGTAAACCACTACACTGAATTTTAGAATGTTTTTCTTTAGGAATCAAGAAGGCATCACAATTGTCAATTGTTATGGGCGCCAAATTCCTTTGCAAATTTGATTGCACTAATGGCCTTTCAATGACAATGATACTAGCAGATTGAGCCTGTAAAGAATTCAATTAAGTTTGCGTTTGCTGGTGGAAAAATATATTGTATTATGTTTTATTATAAAGTAAACTTAAGGTATGTGACGTTCATAAGTACTAATCATGTAGTGTTATGAAAGATAACTGGAGAGACAATAGGGGAAGTGAGAGCTGTGTCTGATATGCATCAGAGGAAAGCAGAGATGGCTCGCCAAGCTGATGCCTTCATCGCCCTCCCTGGTACAAGTACCAAAGCCTAAATGTAAATCTTTAGTACAACTAAATAAAATGAAACTGCTATGCACTAACAATTTGAGCAATGTCTAATTATCAGGTGGTTACGGCACGTTGGAAGAACTATTGGAAGTCATCACATGGGCTCAGCTTGGAATTCACCGTAAACCCGTAAGATACATCGTCTTCTGGTTTCCTTTACTAGGTCAAGAAACTGGTTTCCTTTACTAGGTCAAGAAAGTTTCGTCTCAATTATTTTATGTGCTATCAGCTGTGAAGATAATAATGTATCTTAGTTGGAATGACCAGGAATTAAAGATGTTTATATTCTTGTATGCCTGTTTGGAATATAAAATTCCCAGATTGTTGGACAAGTAAATCGTTACTATCCTAAATATGTCAGAGTTTACCAATCTTGTACCTTTAGCTTAAAATAAAATTTAATTATGAGATCAAGATTCAAACTTGTACACGTTGACATGGTTTATAACCAATTTGCTAAGATTGTATTATCTTTACAATTGGGATGAGTTTTGAGAGCAAATCATTCTATAGAAGTTGTGGTATATATTTCAATTGACTACAAAGTTTTCAGTTTGAATGGGAGAACAACTTTTAGAACAAAAATGTAAATGATGGTCAAAGAAGTGTTTTGGTTAAAGGCTTTGATATTATAATTAAACCCATTGTTCTATTTGTGCAGGTTGGCTTTGTTGAATGTTGAAGGGTACTATTGATTCCTTGTTATCTTTCCTTTGATAAGGCTGTGGATGAACTCTTCATCTCCCCCACTGCTCGTTGCATAATCTTGTCTGCCCCGACAGCCAAAGAGTTGGTTAGAAAGCTTGAGGTATATATAGATTAAGATTAAGCCTCGTTTCATAATTATAGCTAAATTAAAGATTTGTCTTTAAACTCTTTATAATAAAACAAATTTTAAACGAGTTTAAGTTGCAATATCTTATGTGGAGGACCCTCCACAACCACAAGTTGACATATTTTTTGGAGCCTTCCCTTGAATAAGCCTACTAACTAGAGCTAGGGCGGCAAAATCTTGGTGGTGATACCAAGCATAGTGCTTTAATTTTTATTAGCAGTTGGTATAGTAATGAGTACAAAGTGTTTCTAAAATGTAAATATTTTAGTTTGTTCTGAGATTATTTAAATTTATTGTGCATCAGGAATATGTTCCCGAGTATGATGAAGTTGCATCGAAATTGATCTGGGAGCAGGTGGATAGACTAAATTTCGTATCCAAAGAGGGTGTTTCATCAACATAAAAATATATGCGACACAAAGCATGTCTATTTTTGGGGTTTAGCATTCTACCACAGGGTGTTAGACTAACGGCAAAGCTACTTTTTGTTAATTGGAATTATGTAGTCAGAAGTTTTATACATACATCACGTATGGTGAAGAAAGAATGGCCTTCATTTTGGTGGTAATTTGAAGTAATGGATGATACTAATGGCCAAAATTTTCAATTGAAGGCCTTGAAATTGTATCATGTGTGGTATTCTTGACTAAAATTCTATAAATAATTGTATTTATATCATAATTACTTTAATTGAACAGTTTTAAATTCTAATCTGCGTTTATGCTCCAAAACTAAACCTCCAACTAATAATAACCTCCAAAGGAGGACGTCCAAATGCTACAAGAAAACCACAGAACCATCACTTCTGCTCTTTTATGTCCTCGAGCAAGCAAACTCGAGAAATGAAGGTCACAAGAAGCCACAAATACCCAGAAAACGGCACGACTGCATAACAGACATTTCTGCTACTGAAAAGGATGAACATGACACGAACGCAAGTAAGCAAGAAGAAAGCTGTTTCTAATTAGTAGATAATAGAAGGCCTGTTTTGGTGTACTAATGTATTAATGGTTTTCAAACACATGCCGAGTCTAGCTCAACAAGTTTATTCCCACAAAGTGCTTCCAGGAACCCAACAAGAAGACTAGAAAAACAAGTTGCATGAAAACAAAACTCTCTACAACCTCTACAAATGACGAGAGATGCCAATATACCCACTATTGCCTTCATACTGCTGCAAAGAAACCCACTATTGCCTTCATACTGCTGCAAAGAACTCCTTGCTGAGCTTAGGGTCTGGCTTCATGGACTTGTCCCCAGGCTTCCATCCAGCTGGGCATACTTCATCTGGGTTATCTTGTACATATTGCAATGCCTGCAGGAGAAACGTTAACCAATTAGTTTGATACAAAGACTAGTATTTATGAGGATATATGGTGCTCAGGTAGAAGACCTAGGACCTAAATATCTATCCCTTGACATATTATAGTATTAAATTACCTGGAGTGTTCTCTTTGTCTCATCAACACTACGCCCGATAGAAAGATTGTTGATGGTTGAATGTTGAATGACCCCTTCCTTGTCAATAATGAAAAGTCCTCTCAATGCAATTCCCTGCAACATGGAGATTCTTGATTGTAATATAATGCCACGAAATATAGATAATACAGATAAAGACCACAATAATGAAAAAACATTAACCCATCATTTCATCTAGATATTAAATTACACTACGATGCTAACATACCAACTCTCCATTCCAAAATAAGTCCCACTTTCCTTTCCCACCCAACCTCCTAAAAATAGACCAAAAGGTGATATAATATTCCAGATTTTCATGTAATGGAAAGTGTTTATAATTACCGTATATTTAAAACTAATAATGCAAATTAAATAGTTAGGAGGTTAAAGGGGGGAAAATGTATGATTTTCTAAATGGAAGCTCTACGGACGAAGGGAGTAGAATATTGCATTTGACTAAATAATCACTAAGACGGACTAAACAACCAACTCCCGTGGTCTGAACTCATATAACTCATTCACAAAGTTCCTATGTATAATGAAGGATAGGTGTGAAGAGTGTTAGATAAATCCTTGATGCTACGAGCAGCATAGGACATGTAAGACGACAAGAATCTTAATTAGCTAGAAATGAAGATTTAACGGATACTATTTCCATGATACAAGTGATGAGGAAAGAAAAACTGATGGCATAAAATCATGATAGCCAAGATATGTGACGATCAGAAAATGTATAAACCATGAAGCATTACTGTAAAGAATACTACTACTACTAGTCTACTACTAAAGTTTATGAGTAGCACAACATGCATTAAGAAGTACCAAGCTTGCTAAACAAAATCAATTCAGGGATTATTATTATACACAAAACCTATGTAGCCAACTACAATACATCCTCTTACTCACGCAGAATACAGTTAAACAGGAATACATCCTCTTACTAGTTATATATTAATATAGTTAAACAGGAAAAACCTTCCCTGTAGCCAACTACAATACATCCTCTTACTCACGCAGAATACATACCACTAAATATTACAAGTGAGAGACAAATCATACCTGATCTGGAATCAGCACACCAAAAGATTTTGAAATTGATTTGGTAACATCAGAAATCAATGGATAGTTCAGATCACCCAGCCCACCTGCCTTTCTATCAGTTTGAACCCACGCAAGGTGGGAGAACTACAAAAACAGTAATACAAATCGAAACATATAAAGCTATCAAGGATCCAACATATAAGTACAAGATTTACAATACAGCAGATATTGCCTAATGACAACCAGCATTTGTCACGACTCACGATTCAAACTACCTACAACCAGGCCATAAAATTATGTCTTATAATTTCAAAAAATGCATAAAGAATAAACTGATTTAAAGAACACCGATTTCAAAAACTGCATAAAGAATAAGCTGATTTCAAAAACTGCATAAAGAATAACTGCAGCACTTCCTATAACACAAATTTTAAGGAAGTCCCAACCTACACTGTAAATGAAGGTTAGCATCATTTACAATATTACTTTGACCAAAACCTGCTCTCACTAGTGAAGTAAATTACCACACTGTACTAAATTGCATATAAAGTCGATTTAAGTTGGGATGAATAATATCCCTCAACTTTCTATAGGGTTTTTACATTGTCCTCTATCTGTAAAAACAATTAACTTGTGTAATTACAAAAAACCAAAACAAAGTTGTCACACACAATTCTGTAATAGAATAAATTGGAAAAGCACCCACCACACTGTCTACGGAAACGCCCAAGATTTCTGTGTTCAACTTCTGGAATTCGGCATGGCGATCACTGAAAGCAGTGATCTCTACACAAGAAACAACAGAAAGAAAAAGGAGGATAAATAAATAAAAAATACCACTATTACAAGTCTTCAATCCGTAACTATAGTATATGATACAATCAATAATTGATTTACTTCCAAAGTGTCAAATTACCTGTTGGGCAAACAAACGTGAAGTCCAGGGGATAGAAAAATAGAATTACATATTTCTTTCCGATGTACTCAGAGAGTTTAACCTGCAAGCAAACACTCATTAAACAAGAATAAAAACTAAAATACACAGAAAATGTGACTAATATTGTACATGTAATATGTTGCATATTTCGAGTCTTGGAATGAGTAACCTAAAATTTGTTGACCCCAGATGCCGTGTATAATAATTTACAATTTTTCCACAATCCTTACTTGGACACATAATAAAACGTATTCACAGATGCCAAAGTGATTCAGTGTAGAGCAACAAAAGGCAGTCAACCCCATGATTCTATACCGAGAAAACACAAACACTACATATATAGAATTTTGAAGTAATATTCTTCTTAGTATTTGCCAATACAAAGGCTAAATGAAATAGCACACCATCACTAATATTGTAAAGTTGACAACATTTAATTAGTAACTCTATACAATCCCATAACCGCCTGATTCCTATGAATAATAACACTGATATGGACCACTCATAGTCGTTCCTCACAGAGTTCACTCAATTTTGAACCCATAAATCAAATTACTAAAAATATGTAGCATTTGCAGAGGCCAAGATGGATCACCATTCATCATTATAACTCTGTTCCAATAGGATACCTTGATAAATTCCTGATCAAACACAGCCTCTGCCTCAAAGTCTGGTGCTACATTTCCAACCAGTGGAAGCGCACCCTGAAGGAAGAGAAAAATAAGAAGCAATAAACACATATTGCATGGATTGAACTACCAATTGGAAAATTTGACATACACACAAGCTTTAAAAATTAAGAAATACAGAAACAGAAGATATATTGTAAAAAGGGTACATTTTTATTCAAAAAAAAAATATTTTAAATCGGAGACTTCATTGCTATGCATTTTTACTAAAATAAAAGGTTATTTTGTGAAAAAAGAAAACATAAATTCTCCATTAAAAGATTAAATAAACAAAACAAACTTAAATCGAATTCAGATTCCAATGCCTTACAAGTTAAGAGACAATCACAAACCACAAACAACTGTAGTCAGTAGAAATTCATACACCCAAAACTCAGAAACAGGAAAGCAAACAAATATATACGGACAGAAGAGAAAACTTACAGCCCTGACGACTAAGCTGCGACGGGAGTGGGAAGGGCGGGAAGAGATGGAACGAGATTGGAAGGGTTTGCAGAGACCGTTAAATGAGGAGGAGAATGAATTGGGAAGAGTTAGGGTTTGGGAGAAGGAGGATTTGAATTTGGGGGAAATGTAAGCTTTAGTAGGATTTGAGAGAGGACTCGTTGCTGCAGCAGCAGCTGCTGTGCAAGAAGCCATGGATTGAATGGTAGAGAGAACAAGTGATTGGGTAAATGGATAGATAAGTAGTAGCAGAGGAGAGAGAAATATGCTGGGGCTGTTTCACGGCTCGACGGGTTCGGGACAACCCGGAAATCTAGTCTAGGTCTAATTTTTTGAGTGATTTTTTTCATTTTAAAAGTTTTTTGTACAGTTGGCCCTCTAATCACCGGAAATAGCCATATATCAAGATATATATATGTTTGTTTAGGTACAAAATATATTATTTTTAAAATAGTAGCAAATTATATACCTTCTAAATGTATTACTAATTATTAGATAATATATTTAATTATCGCATATTTTTTATTAGAAAATAAAATTCAACTATCAAGTGCGAAAATGTTACTGCTTCAATTTCATAATAATTAATTTTTTTTAAAAAAAATATATTTTAATTTATTTGACTTTTACAACTTTCTAGGAGAATAAATTATTTATTTTCTTATATCACCCCTAACTTCTCT
This sequence comes from Panax quinquefolius, assembly GCA_020205615.1. NCBI lineage: Eukaryota > Viridiplantae > Streptophyta > Magnoliopsida > Apiales > Araliaceae > Panax > Panax quinquefolius. Next base: position 31,676,872 of record CM035161.1, on the reverse strand, counting down.
CATTGTCCCAATAAATTTTCTCCCTTGTATTAATAGTTTTTAACTTTCTATAAAGGGATAGTGATAGAATTTTATATAAATTTTAATTATTAAATAATAATATTAAATAATTTTCTTAATTCATGTACATAAAATTAAAAAAAAATTATTATTATGGAATAAAAATAGTACTGTACTAATTTATTAAATACTATATTAATTATTAGTAAGTCAAATGCTAACCTCAACAAATATGAGCCTCATCAAAAACATATGTATAATATTGGGCATAATAAGACCTCGGCGCAACAAAGTCAGTCCAACCAAGCCCATGACTATTGATCTTAGGCTAAGCTGATATAGCCTAATGGCAGATATCTCTATTTTAAATGTGCAATATATTCCTCCTTGTTATAAAAAATTATTAAAATTAAAAATAAAGATTATTAAAGGAAATAGAGCATTCTCATTATATTTTCATGTGTCTCACTCACTTTATAATGCTATTATTTATAGATATAAAAACATCAATATTAAGAGGTTACAAAACTCAAAGTCGCCAAATACCTCGATGGTGGTCGGAGTTTCAAAATCATTATTGTGTAAATAACTACCCATTTATTACGAATTACAATACATACGTAAATAACTATAACTTTATTATTACAACATATAAACTGTGAGTTTAAATACGATATTGACATCTAGATAATATCCACACGCAAATAAATCCCCATCATAATTATTGATACATTATTTTACAAAATGGTGAGGACTACTAAACAACTCTCTAGTAACCTTCATTCCATACCCCGACTAAGACTCGCTACATTCTCGCCTCCCGATAAGAAAAATGAAACAACAAGGAAAAGAGTGAGCTCAACTAGCCCAAAAAGAAGAATATTACGACTAAGATAATATACAACAAATTATCGTTAGTCTCCAATAGGAAAAATATAATAGAATACAATAGATAAACAAATTTTAAATCAATATTCGCAATGAAAAATAATAATTCATTGTAAGAGTTACGTAGAGAATGAAATCTACTATCTATATATGAATTTAAAAAGTTCATCATCGATATTTTATCCCGTAACATCAATCAATATTCATCTCGAATCAAATATTCATCTTTGCACTACTACAGCCAAAGATATTCATCACGGTCATGTTCATCTCAAACACTGCTCATCTTTGCACTAAAGGCCAAAGATATTCATCACTTCGGCCATGTTCATCTCAACACTGCTCATCTTTGCACTACGGCCAAAGATATTCATAAGAAAATCAACCTTCTTTTCAGACTACTAAAGCCAAAGATATTCAAGAATATCATCATTTAGACCGAGGATGATGAAAAATATTTTAAAGAAAACGAATCCGATTGAAACAAAAGAACAAGTATTATGGATTAAGGATTCAGTATTTTAAACAATCCAAGTTCAAAAATACTTCATAAATAATCATATCAAGTAAAATTCAAGAATGATCAAAACATGGATACAATCAAAGCTAGTATCCAAAATAGATATTTTGGACAAAAAGAAGAAATTTCATTTTTCTATGAATAAGATCAGATTCGTGAATAAAGTCAGATCGTGAATAAAGGTCGATACGTGAATAAGAACTCGACACCAAAAGATAAAATTTCACAAAAACATCATCACGCTTCGTGAATAGTACTCGTGAATAGTAACTCGTGAATAAGAACTCATGAATAAGAATCTCGTGAATAATAACTCATGAATAAGAATAGAATAAGAATTAATAGTAAACCCCATATATGAAAAAGTTCCAAATTTGATAAAAATTCCAACCAATATTTCAAAGATAATGATATCAAGAAATAATATCATTCGAGAAGAAAATAACATCCCTTACTCGAAAAGACAAGATTTAAGTTGAAACACCGGATATAAAGCTATGACTTGAACTCAGCATCAGATAGCAATACTCAAAGTATACTCAAAATACTCACAAGAATACGCCGATAATATATAGAGAGAAAACTTCATTTCTCGTGTGATTTTCAATTCTAACCCAAGACCCTATTTATAGGAAATCGCTTGAAACACCAAAGCAGTAAAATGAATATAATAATATTATTTATAAACAAAAATTCCTTAGCCCACCTTTTGAAATCTGATTTCAGCCAAATAACACATGTTAAATGAGGTTCACAAACTCACCAAAAACGTTTTTTCTCAAAATAATTAATTAAAACTCCCAAAAATTAATTATTTTAACTCAAACTTCAATAATTCATAATAAATAGCCCTTTTATCGTAAAAATTGAATCTCATGAGTTTTTATAGGAAATTCAATTTCTACAACTTTGCGTAAGAAAGTTTTTCCAAATTCCAAATGTAAATTGACCAAATCCACAAACCAGACGATTTTACAAAAGCTATAATCAAATTTCACCAAGAAATGGGGTCCACCGACACACAAAACATGTGTTAATCATTTAATGCCACAAAATAATCTTCCTCCTCATATACTCATATATCCCACATTCATTATAAAATATCACCGATTAATATATTATTAAAATAATATATTTAAATGAATTATTTTATCGTAAAATGATAAAATATTAATTTTCAACAATTGTCATTTTAAAAATTTTCTCCATCTATATCCACATAAAATCAATATTTTCCTCATCATATAAATCAATAATTAATTATTCACAAATAATATTACAGAATCACAAGATCGGCAACTGTGCCGCTCCTGTGAAAGAGGGGCTTCCAATAAGGATCTCTCTCATCAAGTACAAGCAATTAGGTGACCAAACCTCTCCTTGATGTAACTTTCTAAACATTGCCAATAATGTTTTCTAATAATATTATTCAGATAATATGAATTATTGTTCGATAATGAAAAAATATTGTGTAATGACAATTTATCAAACAACAAAGAATATAAAATATTAATGCAAAGCAATTATTGAATCAATAAAATAAAATATCGAACAAGAATTACTATAACAATTATCGAGTAAGTGCCTTCACGTAAGAATCAATAATTGGTGCAATATCGCGTGCATCGCTCAACAACGCGCAGATTAGTGTGTTTTAACCACCGGGTATTCCAACAAGATTAATCTGTGAATAACTACGCCGTTATTTATAAACAACTTATATTTGTCGCTTTCTTCATCCAATCGCTTTTGTTATGGGGCCCACAAAAGATCGCTACTGTCGCATTTAATATTCCCCGACAAAGACATTTAATATTCCACCACCAAACTAATATTCCCCGACAATAATGAATATTTTATCACCACTTGCTTATTCAAATATTTATGAGATTTTACCCATAACTAACCACATTAATCAAATCCACCCTTACTATTTCAAAATAATAAATAAAGGAAATTTCTTTTTATTTAAAAATTTGGGGTTTTACAACCTCCCTCATTATGAAATTTCGTCCTCGAAATTCGACGACGATACTGGTATTTCAAAAGATGAGAATACTTCGCTTTCATTTTCGCTTTCCAACCCCGTGTCATTTCCTCAATAAAGCATGGTTTCTCCACAAAACTTTAACTTGTGGTATAACCTTCAGACGTAGGACATGTTCCTTCCTATCCAAAATCTTTGACAGTACCTCTTCATACGTTAAGTCTTCTGCTATTATCTCGTCCGGTTCTAACTCAATGACGTGGTTCGGGTCGTCCACATATTTACGTAACATCGATACGTGAAAATATTATGAACACGCCATACTTGGCAAGTAAAACGAAGTCTATAGGCTACGCTCCTATTCGATCGAGAATTTTAAATGGATTAATAAATCAAGGTTTGAGCTTTCCTCACCTCACCGATTTCTCGCTTTTGAAATAACAACTTCGCACCTCCTTCTTCAAATTCATCACCCGGTGTGTAGCTTCAAAAATTTTTAACTTTATCGATTAAAGTCGATTATACTCAGATATCATCAATGGGTAACTAGAGTTTTCATCTCCATCTCTATTATTTGTAAATTATTCGAAATGAGTCTTTGACAATATCGTACTCAGCATTTCAGATACGATCTTCTACTCAACACGCCGCCTACCACGCTCGCTTTTCCAGGATGGCATGGTCGTAACATGTGTTGAAATGAGTCTCCTCTCGAGTTCTTCAAGCTCTTCCCACATTCCTCGCTTCCATTCGAATTTTGTATCTCTACGAGTCACTGCGTTAATGGAATAGCGATTCGAGAATATCCTTCAACGAATCTCCGATAATAACCAACTAAGCCTAGAAAGCTACGATTTCGATTACCGATTTAGGTTGTTCTCAATCGTGACTCATATCCCAACCTTCGATAAGACGTTACAATGACACCTATCGCTTTACTATCGCATCTAATATGGTGTCCCCTACGGAGAGTCGGCGCTGCTTGCATTCCACAAAGGAAGTCACCAGATAAAGGCTCGTGTACCAAATTCTATAGTTGAATTTTTAACTCCTCAAGTTCAATAGAGCCATTTGATATGAGATTGTAGAAATGAGTTTTGTACTTGGTTCAAAGTCGATACAATATTTAATATCGTGTTTTGGGAGTAAACCAAGAAATTCTTCAGAAATACGTCAGAAAAATTAATAACAACAGAATATTATTCAAATCGACGTGTCTTTATTCAAATCCATAACATGGACTAAGAAAACTTGACATCCGTAATAAACGAATGACTTCATGGCTTGATATGAAAATGTTTGACTACAATGGTTTGATTGCTTGAATTGAATAACAAAGTTGCTTAGAATATGAAAACTAACAACCTTACAAAAGCAATCAATTTGGCATGATGAGTAGTTAACCTTAAAATCACATCAAAAGCAAATATCTCTATAGAAATAAGGTTAATGTGTAATGTGATAGTGCCAACCCGAATCAAGCAAGATTTCTAAACAACGGATGTAATGAAAGTTTCTCCTAACTGAGTCTCCATAAATAAAGTCAAAGTCTAATTTCTCCGTAGTCAAGTTCAAACGCTGAGCGCAAGCAAGAGAGATAAAAGAATGGGTAGAATCCCAGATTCAGTAAGGTATAAACTTCGCAAGAATTTATAATTAACTAACCGTGCTAACTTCGTTCGGGTTCTCGTGATTTTGACTGGCCACAACAAACGCTTCTTCCAGAATCGTTGTCTTTGACTTTTTTCGACATCCTTTCGAGTCACCATTCCCACTGGATCGGGTTTCGATATCGCATAATCTTCGAGCGATATGTCCTTCTTTTCCACAATTATAGCATACCTTAAACTGCTAGGGGCGCTTCAATGATATGTCCTCTTTCTCAGATTTGTAACATACGACCGGTGGTCTTTTCTCCTCCTCGAACCAGCCATCGGGCGTTGAACTCTTCACATGGTCTTTGTTGAATCTCTCTTTTTAAAATCTCCTCCCGACTCGCTTCTTCTATTTTCATGGCCACGATTACCACCGTAGTGGTTACCGCTTTGTTCGTATTCTTCTTTTCTCCTTTGGTTATCGTTATTTCGATGATCGCTATCTTCTAGATGATCCTCGGTTATGGTCCCCCATTGAACGTATTTCGTTATCTCGCTTCTAACAACCGAGCCCCGCTGACAACATCCGAAAGAGAGAAAATTTATGAGAAATGAGATATCGACGACGCGGGTTTCAAACCTCTCGTAAACATCCGCCATACACGCTTCTCATTCTCCACCAAATGAGGTGCAAACTCGATAACTCCGCGAACTTCGCTTCAGATCGAGACACCGCCATGTTATTCTCGCTTCCATTCTAATAAACTCCACTTCCTTCATACGATTTAATACTTTCGTGGAAGTACTTGTCATTGAACTGCTTTCAAATGTCTCCCATGACATACGCCGAAAACCGGATGGGTACGCCTCACGATTCCCACCAAGAATCGCCTCGCCATTTTAACATAAAAGTAGCGAATGGAACTTTCGTTCCTCCGCATCCCAAGACATCGAATATCTTGGTAATTTGTTTGACCCACGCCTCCGCCTTTAATCGGATCCCGCTTTTCCGCACTCGTGGTCCCAACTTGAATCGCTTGTCGTGACCACCCGTGAATTGCTATCATTTCCTCCTCAGATTTTGAACACGAAGTCTCCTCTTCTCGATTTTGCATGAATCGCAAAAAGCTTCTAAACATCCCCTCGCTCATCATCTCGCTTCGTGGTGTTGTTCACAAGAGGTACATTGCCAAATGTCTGCAGACGCTCTCCTCGCTGGTGAAAAGACAGCATCTCCACTGGCCTCATTTACTCCATTGTTAATATTCTCAACGACATTCTCAAACATCGCCATAAAACAAGGGTTAATTAAGGAAATCAATATATCACATAATATCCCTATATATCAACCAACTAACAAATAAGCTTAGTAGGACACACTAGCAAGGATTTACTCTGCCTCCCTCCTAGTTCTATTCCCCGATCTCCGCCAGAGATCATATCCCTAAGCTCGATACTCAACCGCGACGCCCCCAAAATAGGTCCATTCCATCCAACCCATTCTCGAGTCGCCAAATACATGGTATGTAAATAACTACAACTTTATTAATACATTTGTCATGCAAAATCCAACCCATTACAACATATAAATCGTGAGTTTAAATACAAATATTGTTTTCTAGACAATATTCACACGCAAATAAATCCTCATCATAATTATTGATACATTATTTTACAAAATGGTGAGGACTACTAAACAACTCTCTCTAACCTTCATTCCATACCCCGACTAAGACTCGCTACATTCTCGCCTCCCGAGAAAAAAATGGAACAACAAGGAAAAGGGTGAGCTCAACTAGCCCAAGAAGAATATTATGACTAAGATAATATACAACAAATTATCGTTAGTCTCAACAGGAAAAATCTAATGTAATACAATAGACAACAAATTTTAAATCAATATTCGCAATGAAAATAATAATTCATTGTAAGAGTTACGTAGAGAATGAAATCTACTATAATCTATATATGAATTTAAAAGTTCATCATCAATATTTTATCCTCGTAACATCAATCAATATTCATCTCGAATCAAATATTCATCTTTGCACTACATGTGCCAAAGATATTCATCATCGGTCATGTTCATCTCAACACTGCTCATCTTTGCACTAAAGGCCAAAGATATTCATCACCGGCCATGTTCATCTCAACACTTGCTCATCTTTGACTACACGCCAAAGATATTCATAAGAAAATCAACCATCTTTTGCACTACATGTGCCAAAGATATTCAAGAACATCATCATTTAGACCGAGGATGATGAAAAATATTTTAAAGAAAACGAATCCAATTGAAACAAAAGAACAAGTATTATGGATTCAGATTTTAAACAATCCGAAGTTCAAAAATACTTCATAAATAATCATCATCAAGTAAAATTCAAGAATGATCAAAACATGGATACAATCAAAGCTAGTATCCGTAATAGATATTTTGACAAAAAGAAGAAATTTCATTTTTCTATGAATAAGATCAGATTCGTGAATAAAGGTCGATACGTGAAAATGAATAGTGAACTCGACACCAAAAAAGAGAAATTTCACAAAAACATCATCACGCTTTCGTAATAGAATAGAATAGAACTCGTGAATAAGAATCGTGAATAAGAAAAGAACTCGTGAATAAGAAAGAGAATCATGAATAGTAACCCCGACATGAAAAAGTTCCAAATTTGATAAAAAGTTCCAACCAATATTTCAAAGATAATGATATTCAAGAAATAATATCATTCGAGAAGAAAATAACATCCCTTACCTCGAAAAGACAAGATTTCTAATAAACACCTGATATAAAGCTATGACTTGAACTTGCAGACCAGATATAGCAATACTCAAAGTATACTCAAAATACTCACAAGAATACGCCGATAATATAGAGAGAGAAAACTTCATTTTCGTATGATTTTCAATTCTAACCCAAGACCCTATTTATAGAAATCGCTGTAACACCAAAGTAGTAAAATTGAATATAATAATATTATTTATAAACAAAATTCCTTAGCCCACCTTTTGAAATCTGATTTCAGCCACAACACATGTTAAATGAGGTTCACAAACTCACCAAAAACGTTTTTCTCAAAATAATTAATTAAAACTCCCAAAAATCAATTATTTTTAACCCCAAACTTCAATAATTCATAATAAATAGCCTTTTATCGTAAAAATTGAATCTCCAGTTTTTATAGGAAATTCAATTCTCTACAACTTTGCAGTAAGAAAGTTTTTCCAAATTCCAAATGTAAATTGACCAAATCCACAAACCGGACGATTTTATGTGCTATAATCAAATTTCACCAAGAAATGGGGTCCACCACACACACAAAACATGTGTTAATCATTTAATGCCACAAAAATACTCTTCCTCCTCATATACTCATATATCCCACATTCATTATAAAATATCACCGTTAATATATTATTAAAATAATATATTTAAATGAATTATTTTATCGTAAAATGATAAAATATTAATTTTCAACAATTGTCATTTTAAAATTTTTTCCATCTATATCCACATAAAATTAATATTTTCCTCATCATATAAATCAATAATTAATTATTTCACAAATAATATTATGTAATCACAAGATCTTGGCAACTGTGCCGCTCCTCAGAAAGAGGGGCTTTCCAATAAGGATCTCTCCATATCGGGCGCAAGCAATTAGGTGACCAAACCTCTCCTTAGATGTAACTTTCTAAACATTGCCAATAATGTTTTCTAATAATATTATTCAGATAATATGAATTATTGTCTTCGATAATGGAAAAATATCGTAATGACAATTTATCAAACAATAAAGAATATAAAATATTAATGCAAAGAATTATTGAATCAATAAAATAAAATATCGAATAAAGAATTATCGTAATAATTATCGAAAGTAAAGGCCTTCACGTAAGAATCAATAATCGTGCAATACCGTAGTTATCGCTCAACAACGCCAGACAAGGTGTGTTTTAACCACCGGGTATTCCAACAAGATAATTCAGAATAACTACGCCGCTATTTATAAACAACTTATATTTGTCGCTTTTTTCATCCAATCGCTTTTTGTTATGGGGCCCACAAAAGATCATATACATTGCATTTAATATTCCCCGACAAGATTTAATATTCCACCACCAAACTAATATTCCCCCTACAATAATGAATATTTTATCACCACTGCTATTTCAAATTAAATAAAGGAAATTCTTTTATATTTATAATCAAAGATATTTTATGACCCATAACTATAACATCCATACGCATTAAAAGTCGCCTTCATTAAAAACATTAATCAAATCCAAGTCCTTCTTACATTATATTTCAAAATAATGAACAAATCTGTTAGATTATCTTTTGAAGGAAAATATCACCACACTTATTTTATTTAAAAGAATTTTGGTGATATATGTTTTCTTATCTCCTTTGATGCTCATGTATAAAATAATTTTGGTTTCAAAATATGTTTGGTTCTAACACCCTTTGGATAAAATAATCTCAAATCAATAGTCTCACGAATATAACATAAAATATGTTTAATTTCATTACAATGTCTTTGAGTTGGTGCATAACTATACATTGCTAGTAAGTTAACTGCAAATGCTATATCAGGTCTTGTCAAATTTGTAAGATACATCAAAGTACCAATTACATTAAGATATAGTACTTCAGGACCAAAACACCAATTTCACGAAGATATGGTACTTCAAGACCAAAAGTTTCTTCATTATTTTCTTGTAGTCAAAATGGATATTTCTTGATATCAAGTGACCAACCCATCATTGTAGTACTCAAGGGATTAACATTGTGAGACCCCAGATTTTATGAATAAAGATTTAAATTTCTCGAAATATTTTTTTGAATATTATAGTGTGGATTTGATATAATGTTATAGTTGTGGGTAATGTTTATAAATTTTACAAAGTAAGCAAGTTGTTATATAATATTCGATTGGTCGGAGAATATTCGTTTTAATAAATGAATATTAAGACGCGGCAAGATAATCATTGGTGGACCCCACAACGGAAGAATTGTCGTAGTTAAAAAACGACAGAATTATCATTTAATAAAAATAACGGCGAAAGTGTTACCGTTAAAACTGTTGAACTACTCGATAGTAAAAGTACAAGAATGTCTGCGCGTGGTTGCATAAGAAGCACACAGTATTGATTATTGATGCTTACGTAAGAAGTCACTTAGTTATACTCAATTATTGCTACAGTAATTGCTGCATCATATCTCTTATATTATTGATTCAATTATTATCACAGTATCATCTGCATAATATGATATATAATTAAATTAATAATTAAGACGACAAAGTTATTCATATTATTAAATTACAATATTTACAATGTCCAGAAGTTCTGTCAAGAAGAGGTTTGGTCATTTAATTGCGCGCCAATAAGGAGAAATTCTTATCGGAAAGCCCCCTCTTTCCTGGGAACGACGTGGTTGTTAAATATTATGAGTTATAATATTAATGATGAATAAGTTCGTGTTGATTAAAGATGAATTTGATAGTTCCATTGTGTTGGGATTATTAGTGTTAGTGGAAATCAACATCTATTCCGATGATAATTGATGTCTGGGGTTATATTGATAAATCGAGTAATTAAGCGGATAAATGAGCAATTAATTGCTACTAATTCACATGCTTATATAACTATTTGTTCACATTTATGTACTATTGAATCACATTCTTGTAATATTAGGGGAGTTGGTACAAGATTGATAATACTTGCATGACTAAGTTAAAAATGGAGGTATAGATGGAGGTATTATACTGTAATTTGTATTTTCACATGATTATAACTATTGATTCACATAATTGAACTATTGATTCACATTATTTACTATTAGGGGAGGTGGTGCAAGTTTGATAATACTTGCAGGACTAATTAAATTAAAAATGAAAGAAAAGTTGGAGGTATTGTACTATAATATTTCGAGCCCCAAAACGTGCAATTATCGAAACTATATTTTCGTATAAATAGAAGCTCATTCTTCCTTCATTTCTCACCAATTCACTAAAGCTTTAGAGCAATTATTATAGAGAGAAATTATAGAGAGAAAGAAGAAGAGAAGTTTGCTTCCTCACTATTCCAATATCTAGTTTCTTCCAAGGTAAGGGGTATTATTTCTTTCGTATTCATGAAGAGAGCTATTGTTATTCCATTCCTTATTATTTTGTTGGAATAACCTGTATACGCGGACTACCGTATACATGGTGAAATTCTTCTGTTATTCCATTCTTTATTATTCTATTGGAATATCCTGTCTGTGCGGATTACGCATGACCTGGTTCCATTCTTTATTATTGTGACGCCCCCAAAATAGGTATACATCACCTATTCTGAGTTGTCAATACATGGTACAGAAACAACTACAACTTTATTATTACAACAGTAAAACTGTGAGTTTGAATACAAATATTATCTTCTAGACAATATCTATACTCAAATAAATCCTCATCACATTTATTGATACATTATTTTACAAAAATGGTGAGGACTACTAAACAATTCTTTCTAAAACCTTCATTCCATACCCCTACTTGCACTCGCTTATATTCTCGCCTCCCGAGAAGAAAAATGGAACAAAAAAGGAAAAGGGTGAGCTCAACTAGCCCAAGTAAAGAATATTATGACTAAGATAATATACAACAAATTATCGTTAGTCTTCAATGTGGAAAAATCTAATAGAATACAATTGACAACAAATTTTAAATCAATATTCGTAATGAAATAATAATTCATTGTAAGAGTTAAGTAGAGAATGCAAACTACTATCTTCTATGTATGAATTTAAAAGTTCATCGTCTATCTTTTATCCTCGTAACATCAATCAATATACATCCGAATCAAATATTCATCTTCGCACTACGTGCCAAAGATATTCATCGGTTGGTCATGTTCATCTAAACACTGCTCATCTTTGACTACTACCAAAGATATTCTTGAGAAATCATTCATCTTTGCACTACAAAAAGCCAAAGATATTCAATAATATCATCATTTAAGACCGAGGATGATGAAAATATATTTTAAAGAAACGAATCCAAATTGAAACAAAATGACAAGGATTAAGGATTAAGGATTCGTACTTTGTTTTATCCATGTCCAAAAAATACCTCAAAAATAATCATAGTGGTGTAAAATTCAAGAGTGATCAAAATATGGATCAGAAAAAATTGAATCTCGTGAGTTTTTATAAAAATTCAATTTCTACAACTTTGCAGTAAGAAAGTTTTTCAAATTCCAAATGAAATCAACCAAATCCACAAACGGGGGATTTTATAGTTATAATCAAATTTCACCAATAAATGGGGTCCATCGACATGTTTAACATGTTTTAAACATTTATTGCAAACAAAAATACTCTTCCTCCTCAGATATACTCATATATCCCACATTCGTTGTAAAAATATCACCATTATTATATTATTAAAATATAATAATATATTTAAAAGAATTATATTATCGTAAAAAGATGAAATTTCAATTTTCAACAATTGTCACATTAAATTTTTCTCCATCTATATCCACATAAAATTAATATTTTTCTCATCATATGAATCAATAATTAATTATTCACAAATAATATTATGTAATCACAATATCGACAACCGTGCAGCCTCCAGGAAAGAGGGGCTTTCAATAAGAATTTCTTCTTCTCGGCGCCGCAATTAGGTGACCAAACCTCTCCTTAGACGTAACTTTCTAGACATTGCCAATAATGTTATCTAATAATATTATTCAGATAATATGAATTATTGCTTCGATAATGAAAAAAATGTGTAATGACAATTATTAAAACAACAAAGAATATAAAATATCAACGCAAAGAATTATTAACTCAATAAAATAATCGAATAAAGAATTATCGTAACCATTATCGAGTAAAGTGCCTTCACGTAAGAATCAACAATTGGTGCAATACCGCAAAGCATCGTGTTTTAACCACCGGTATTTTAACAAGATAACCAGAATAACTACGCCAAGTTATTTTTAAACCACTTATATTTGTCGTTTTCTTCATCCAATCGCTTTCAGTTATGGGCCCACACATGGTATTTGTCGCATACCGTCGCATTTAATATTCCCCGATAGCATTTAATATTCCACGACCAAACTAATATTCCCCGACAACAATGAATATTTTATAACCACTTGCTTATTTTGAAGTATTTCATGATTTTACCCCTAACTATCCACATTAATCACATCAACCCTTACTATTTCAAAATAATAAATAGAAAAAAATTAAATTTCATTAATAATAAGTTGGGGTCTTACAACCTCCCTCCTTATGAAATTTTCATCCTCGAAATTGACGTGACGATTCTGTGTGTTTCAAAAGGTGAGGATACCTCGCTTTCATTTCCGCTTCCAATTCCCTGTGTCATTTCCTCTATAGCATGATTCCTCCACAAAACTTTAACTTGTGGTATGACCTTTTCACGCAGTGGGGGACATGCTCCTTCCTATCCAAGATCTTGACAAGTACCTCCTCACACGTTAAGTCTTCTGGCTATTTCGTCCTGGTTTCTAATTCTATAACGTGGTTCGGGTCTTTCACATATTTACTTAAGTACGATATGTGAAACACATTATGAACACGAGACATACTGAGGTAACGCAAGTCTATAAGCTACATTTCCTACTCGGTCAAGAATTTGAAATGGACCAATAAATCGTGGATTGAGCTTTCCTCTCTTCCCAAATCTTGTAACTCCCTTCCATGGAGCAACTCGCAATAATACATGATCCCCTACACTAAATTCCACGCCCTTTCGATGAAGATCCGCATAACTCTTTTGTCGATCTTGTGCCGCTTTTGTATACGTTGTCGAATCATTTGGATCTTTTCCATAGTCATACGCATCAACTCGGGTCCCAACAATTGTTGCTTCACCCACCTCGTCCCCAACATACCGAGAGAAGCGACACTTTCGTCCATATAATGCTTCAAATGGAGCTACACCTATACTTGCACGATAATCGCTTGTTGTAGGAGAATTCCACCAATGGTAAATACTTATCCCAACCGCCTTGAAGTCTCAGGACACGTAGTCTTAATAAATCTTCAAGAGTTTGAATAGTCCTTTTCGATTGTCCGTCTGCTTTGAGGATGGTATGCCGAATCAATCGTAGAATTGCGCCCATAGCTTTTTGCAAGCTAACCCAAAATCTTGAAGTGAATCTTGGGTCACGATCCAAACTATGGATACAGGCATGCCATGCAACCTCACAATCTCATTCACGCACATACTAAGAAGACGCTCAAGTGAATAAGTCTCCGATCGGCAAGAAAAAATGAGCAGACTTGGTTAATCTATCAACAATAACCCAAATAGCATTGATGCCCCGAGAAACCGTAGGAAGACCCGTGAACTAAATCCATGGTAATGTGTTCCAACTTCCATTTCGGAATCTCAAGTGGTTGCAACGGACCCTTAGGTACTAGATGCTTCGCGCTTTACACGCCGACAAGTTAAACACATCGAGATAAACTTTGCAATCTCTCTCTTCATATTGTTCCACCAAAATGTATGTCAAGATCACGATACATTTTAGTACTTCCGTGATGGATTGCAAATGGTGTATATGTGTGCTCCATCATAATCTTGTACTTCAAATCGTAGTCGTTAAGAACACAAAGTTCAGAGTGGACTCAAGTATTCCTTCTTCATCAATTCTCGCGCTCGAATATCTCCTTCTTGTACTTTCTTCTTCATACGCGATCGCCTCCGCCTCATTGGCTCGAGCAACCTTAACTTTTTCTATTAAAGTTGGCTCTACGCAGATACTTGACATCATCGCACTCATTCCTCGTGATATGATCTTCTACTCAACGCTACTACCACGCTCGCTTTTCCAGATGGTATTGAATAGTGTGGTCGTAGTCTTTCAATAGCTCGAGCCAACGTCCGCCAAGATGTTGAGTTCTTTTTTGAGTGAAGAAATATTTAAGGCTTTTTATGGTCCGAATATATCTCCACTTTCTCCCCATATAGATAAGTGCCTCCATATCTTTAATAATGAAAACGATCACGCCAACTCTAGATCATAAGTAGGATAATTCCTCTCATACTTTTTGTTGTCGCGAGGCATAGGCTATGACTTTCCCACGCTGTATGAGAACACATCCTAACCCTTTTGCCTCAAGCATCGCCGTAGATAACAAATCCATCCGAACCAGATGGTATTGTTAGAACAAAGTGCCAAATAAGTCTCCTCTTAAGCTCTTGGAAACTCTTCTCGCATTCTTCGCTCCAAACGAATTTTGTATCCTTCCGAAGTTAATTGAAGTTAATGGAGTAGCGATTCGAGAAAATCCTTCCACTAATCTCCGATAATAACCAACTAAGCCCAAAAGCTACGTGATTTCACCATTAATTTTGTTGTTCTAACTTCAGATTGCTTCAATCTTCACGGATCCACTCTGACTCCATGTTTTGACACCACGTGCCCAAGAAATGTTACTTCCTCAAGCCGTAACTCGCATTTCTTTAATTTGGCATATAGTTGGTTTTCACGAAGCCTTTGGAGTACCAAATTTCAAATGGTGCTCATGATCTTCACGACTTTTGGAATATATAAGGATGTCATCAATAAAGACAACAACGAATCGATCCAAATATTCCTTGAATACTTGGCTCATCATATCTATGAAAGTCAATAGGAGCATTAGTCATCCGAAAGACATGACTAAGAATTCATAATGCCCGCATCGAGTTTTAAAAGCGCTTTGAATATCCTCGATTCTAATCTTCAAATTGATGATATCCGTAACTAAGATCGATTTTTGAAAAGAATTGTGCCCCCTGTAATCGGGTCAAATAAGTCATCAATACGAGGTAGAGGATACCTATTCTCGATGGTGACATGGTTCAATTCCGATAGTCAATACAAAGTCGCGATACTCCCGTCTTTTCTTCTTTACAAATAAAACAGAGCACCCCAAGGAGATGTACTAGACGATGAAACCGATGTCCAACAATTCTCGTAGTTGGACCTTTAACTCCTCAAGTTCAATAGAGCCATTCGACATGGGTTTTAAAATGGGCTTGTATCAGTGTTCAAAATCAATAAAGAATTCAACTTCACGCTCGGGGTGTATCGGGGAAGTTCTTCGAAATACGTCAGAAAGTCAATAACAACAGAATATTATTCAAATTTGACGTGTCTTTATTCAAATCCATAACATGGGCTAAGAAAGCTTGACATCCATTTTTCAATAAACGAATAAATTTTATGATTAGATATGATGTTGATTGATTTTAATGGTTTAGTTGCTTGAATTGCATAACAGTTGGTTAGGAATATGAAAACTAACAACCTTACGAAAATAATCAATTTTGGCATGATGAGTAGTTAACCAATCAATCCCTAAAATCACATCAAAAGCAAGTATCTTTAAAGAGATAAGGTCAATGTGTAAGGTGATGGTGCCAACTTGAATCAAACAAGATTTATAAACAAGTGGATGTGATGAAAGTTTTCCTAACTGAGTTTCCACAGATAGGTCAAAGTCTAATTTCTCCTGATTCAAGTTTAAACGCTGAGCACACGCAGAGAGATAAATGAATGGGTAAAGACCCAGATCAAGTAAGGTATAAACTTCGCAAGAATTTATAAATAGCTTACCCGTGATCACCTCGCTTGGGTTCTCTCGATTATGACCAAATACAACAAACGCTTCTTCCTAATCGTTGACTTTGACTTTTTTCGGGATGATCTTTTGAGTCACCGAATCCTGGCCGAACTAGGTTTCGCCATCGCATAATCTCGAGCGATATGTCCTTCCTTTCCACAATTATTATAGCATACCTTGAACTGTTGGCGGGCGCTTGATCGATATGTCCTCTTTTCCGCAGATTTGTAATATACGACCGGTGGTCGTTTTCCTCCCTTAGAACCGGGATTCGCCAAGACCGCTGCCTTCACATGGTCATTGTTAAATCGCCTCTTTTAAAATCTCCTCTCGACTCGCTTCTTCTATTTTCATGGCTATGATTACCACCAGAGTGGTTACCATTTTTGTCCGTCTCGCTTTTCTCATTTGGTTATCATTATCCTCGCTGATCGCTATCTCTCGGTACGATCCTCGTCAGGGTCCTCAATTGATAGTACTTTCGTTATCTCGCCTAATAATTGAGCCCTCGCTTATAACATCATCAATAGAGAGAAAATTTATGAGAAATGAGATATCGACGTATCGCGGGTTTCAAACCTCTAAGAAACATCCGCCATACGCTCCTCATTCTCCACCAAATGAGGTGCAAACTCGATAACTCGCAAACTTTGCCTCGCATCGAGACACCGCCATGTTGTTCTCGCTTCCGCCTAATAAACTCCACTTCCTTCATATGATGAACACTTTCGTGAAAGTATTTGTCATTAAATAGTTTCAAACGCCTCTCAAGACACGCCGAAAGCGTACCGGATGGGTACGCTTCACGCACTCCCACCAAGAATTCGCTTTCGCCACTTTAACATAAAGGTGGCGAATGGAACCTTCGTTTCTCGCGCATCCCAAGACATCGAATATCTTGGTAATTTACTTGACCCATGTTTCCGCCATGATCGGATCTCGCTTTCCCTTTAAATTCGTGGTCCCAACTTTTCGAATCGCTTGGTTGTGACAACCCGTGAATCGCTATCATTTCCTCCTCCGATTTTGAACACGAGTCTCCTCGTCTCGATTTTTTTGCATGAATCGCAAAATACTTCTAAACATCCCCTCGCTCATCATCTCGCTCAGTGGTGTTGTTCACAGGAGGAACATTGCCAAACTGTTGCAGACGCTCTCCTCGTGGTGAGTACAAGCGCCTCCACTGGCCTCATTTCCATTGTTAATATTCCCAAACGACATTCTCAAATACCGCCATAAAACAAGGGTTAATTAAGGAAATCAATATATCACATAATATCCTTATATATCGACCAACTAAAAAATAAGCTTAGTAGTAGACACACTAGCAAGGATTTACCTGCCTCTCCTCCTAGTTCTATTCCCCGATCTCCGCCAGAGATCATATCCTAAGCTCGATACTAACCGCGACGCCCCCAAAATAGGTATACATCACCTATTCTCGAAGTTGTCAATACATGGTACGTAAACAACTACAACTTTATTATTACAACAAGAAACTGTGAGTTTGAATACAAATATTATCTTCTAGACAATATCTATACTCAAATAAATCCTCATCACATTTATTGATACATTATTTTACAAAATGGTGAGGACTACTAAACAATTCTTTCTAAATCCTTCAATCCATACCCCGACTCGCACTCGCTATATTCTCGCCTCCCGAGAAGAAAAATGGAACAAAAAGGAAAAGGGTGAGCTCAACTAGCCCAAAGAAAGAATATTATGATTAAGATAATATACAACATATTATCGTTAGTCTTCAACAGGAAAAATCTAATGTAATACAATGTAGACAACAAATTTTAAATCAATATTCGCAATGAAATAATAATTCATTGTAAGAGTTAAGTAGAGAATGCAAACTACTATCTTCTATGTATGAATTTAAAAGTTCATCGCTCTATCTTTTATCCCTCGTAACATCAATCAATATACATCCGAATCAAATATTCATCTTTGCACTATGTGCCAAAGATATTCATCACTTGGTCATGTTCATTTAAACACTGCTCATCTTTGCACTCACAGCCAAAGATATTAATCACTTGGCCATGTTCATCTCAACACTGCTCATCTTTGCACTCACGTGCCAAAGATATTCTTCAAATCATTCATTCGTGACTAAAAGCCAAAGATATTCAATAATATCATCATTTAAGATCGAGGATGATGAAAAATATTTTTAAAGAAACTAATCCAAAGGAAACAAAATGACAAGGATTAAGGATTAAGGATTCAGACTTTGTTTTATCCATGTCCAACAATACCTCAAAAATAATCATAGTGGTGTAAAATTCAAGAATGATCAAAACATGGATACAATCAAAGCTAGTATCCGTAATAGATATTTTGGACGAAAAGAAGAAATTTTATTTTTCGATGAATAGTGCCGACACGTGAATAAGGTCAGATACGTGAATAAGGCCAGATACGTGAATAAGAATCGACACCAAAAGATAGAAATTCCAAAAAACATTTTCACGCTTACATTAATAAGACTCGTGAATAAGAATCGTGAATAAGAACTCATGAATAAGAACTCGTGAATAAGAACTCATGAATAAGTAACCCCGACATGAAAAAGTTCCAAATTTGATAAAACTTCAGATCAATATTTCAAAGATAATGATATCAAGAAATAATATCATTACGAAAAAAATAATATCCCTTACTCGCAAAGACAAGATTTCTAAGGAAAGATCTAAAGTGATGTCGAATGAAACTTCAGATCAACAAAGAACTCTCAAAGTATCTAAATACTCACAAAATACGCTCAATAATATAGAGAGAAAGAGAGAAAACTTTGTTTCGTGTGATTTTCAATTCTAACTTAAATTTCTATTTATAGGAAAATGTTAATTACCAAGCAGACTTGACTCAAGCCACCGATGGCTTTACTCGCTACTATTGCCACCCACCACATTTGAAATAAAATTCAGCACATTTTTTCACCAACCACAAGTGGGGCCTACCAATTCTAGAATTTTCCACCAAAATCATTTATAACCTAATTTCTGAATCAGCCACCTCTTAAAATTCATAATAAATTATACGCTCATCTTTAACGGTTCAAAATTTGTGGACATATACTCAACTTATATATGTATAACATATCCAAAAATTACAACGATCCAACTATTTGATTAAATATTATAACTCACACAATGAAGTCGTAATAACACCGATTCGATCTTTTAATACCTCCAATCCGACAAAATACAAACAAAACATCTCAAAGATTAATTCCTTCATTAATAACCACATAAATAAATCCATCATTTATATTCATATAAAATAAATATTTCCTTATCATATGAATCAATAATTAATTATTCATAAATAATATTATGTAATCACATTTATGACAACCAAGCCGCTCCTGTGAAAGAGGGGCTTTCCAATAAGGATCTCTCCTCATCGGGCAAGCAATTAGGTGACCAAACCTCTCCTCGATGTAACTTTCTAGACATTGCCAATAATGCTATCTAATAATATTATTCAAATAATATGAATTATTGATCCGATAATGGGAAATCATGCAAAGGACAATTATCAAACAAAGAATAATATAAAATACCAACGCAAAGAATTATTGAATCAATAAAATAAAATATCGAACAAGAATTATCGTAATAATTATCGAGTAGTGCCTTCTCACGTAAGGATCAATAATTGATGCAATACCGTGCTCATCGCTCAACAACGCCAGATTAGTGTGTCTTAACCACCGGGTATTCCAACAAGATAATCTGTAATAATTACGCCTGTTATTTTTAAACAACTTATATTTGTCTGCTTTCCTCATCCAATCGCTCGTTATGGGCCCACACACGGTCAATGCGTCATTCGCATTTAATATTCCCCAACAAAGATTTAATATTCCACCACCAAACTAATATTCCCCACAACAACAATGAATATTTTATAACCACTGCTTATTTTGAAATATTTATGATTTTACCCCTAACTATCCACATTAATCAAATCAACCCTTACTATTTCAAAATAATAAATAAAGGAAATTCCTTTTATTTAAAAAATTTTGGGTCTTACAACCTCCCTCCTTATGAAATTTCGTCCTCGAAATCGACGACGACTGTGTGTTTCAAAAGATGAGGATACCTCGCTTTCATTTCGCTTTCAATTCCTGTGTCATTTCCTCTATAAAGCATGATTCCTCCACAAAACTTTAACTTGTGGTATGACCTTTTCAGCGTAGGACATGCTCCTTCCTATCCAAAATCTTGACAGTACCTCCTTATACGTTAAGTCTTCTGGCTATCTCGTCCTGGTTCTAACTCAATAACGTGGTTCGGGTCTTTCACATATTTATTTAAGTACGATATGTGAAACACATTATGAACACGAGACATACTTTGAGGTAACGCAAATCTATAGGCTACATTTCCTACTCCTGGCCAAGAATTTGAAATGGACCAATAAATCGTGGATCGAGCTTTCTCTCTTCCTAAATCTTGTAACTCCCTTCCATGGAGCAACTCGCAACAATACATGCTCCCTACATTAAATTCCACGTCCTTTTATATGAAGATCCGCATAACTCTTTTTTGTCGATCTTGTGCCGCTTGTATACGCTGTCGAATCATTTGGATCTTTTCAGAGTCATACGTATTAACTCGGGTCCCAACAATGTTGCTTCACCCACCTCATCCCAACATATCGGAGAACGACATTTTCGCCCATATAATGCTTCGAATGGAGCCACACCTATACTTGCTCGATAATCGTTGTTGTAGGAGAATTCCACCAATGGTAAATACTTATCCCAACCGCCTTAAAGTCTAGGACACAGTAGTCTTAATATATCTTCAAGAGTTTGAATAGTCCTCTCTCGATTGTCGTCCGTTGGGGGATGGTATGTTAACTAAATCGCAAACCGCGCTCCATAGCTTTTTGCAAGCTAACCCAAAATCTTGAAGTGAATCTTGGGTCGCGATCCAAACTATGGATATGTGCATGCCACGCAACCTCACAATCTCATTTACGTATATACTAAAGAAGACGCTCAAGGGAATAAGTCTCCGTGACGTTAAGAAATGAGCATTTGGTTAATCTATCAACAATAACCCAAATAAGATTGATGCCTTGAGAAACCGTAGGAAGACCCGTGAATCTAAATCCATGGTAATGTGTTTCACTTCCATTCCTAATCTCAAGTGGTTGCAACGGACCCTTAGGTACTAGATGCTTTGCCTTTACACGCTGGGTAAGTTAAACACATCGAGATAAACTTTGCAATCTCTCTCTTCATATTGTTCCACCAAAATGTATGTCAAGATCACGATACATTTTAGTACTTCCGTGATGGATTGCAAATGGTGTATTGTGTGCCTCCATCATAATCTTGTACTTCAAATCGTAGTCGTTAGAACACAAAGTCAGAGTGGACTCAAGTATTCCTTCTTCATCAATTCTCGCCCTAATAGCTCCTTCTTGTACTTTCTTCTTCATACGCATCGCCTCCTGCCCTGGCTCGAGTAACCTTAACTTTTTCTATTAAAGTCGGGGCTCTACGCGATATACTTGACATCATCGCGACTGTTCCTCAAGATATGATCTTCTACTCAACGCCGTACTACTACGCTCGCTTTTACCGTGATGGTATTCAATAGTGTGGTCGTAGTTTTCAATAGTTCGAGCCAACGTCGTCATTGCAAGATGTTGAGTTCTTTTTTGAGTGAAGAAATATTTAAGGCTTTTATGGTCCGAATATATCTCCACTTTCTCCCATATATGATAGTGCTTCCATATCTTTAGCAAAACGATCGGGCCGCTAACTCTAGATCATGAGTAGGATAATTCCTCTCATACTCTTTAAGTTGTCGCGAGGCATAGGCTATGACTTTCCCAAGTTGCGAGAACACATCCTAACCCTTTCGCATCAAGCATCGTCAGAGATAACAAATCCATCCGAACCAGATGGTATTGTTTAACAGTCAAATAAGTCTCCTCTAAGCTCTTCGAAACTCTTCTCGCATTCCTCGCTTCATTCGAATTTTATATCTCTACGAGTCACCGTTAATGGAATAAATGATTCGAGAGTATCCTTCAACGAATCTCCGATAATAACCAACTAAGCCAGAAAGCTACGTATTTCGACATCGACTTAGGTTGCTTCTCAATCGCGACTATATCCCAATCTTGGATAAAGACGTCACAATGACACCTATCGCTTTACTATCGCATCTAATATGACGCCCCTTACAGAGAGTTCCGCTTAGTGAATTCCACAAAGGAAGTCACCAGATAAAGGCTCAGTACCAAATTCTATAGTTGAATTTTTAATTCTCAAGTTCAATAGAGCCATTCGATATGAGATTTTAGAAATGAGTTTTGTACTTAGGGTTCAAAGTCGATACAAAATTTAATATCGCTTTGGGAGTAAACCAAGAAATTCTTCAGAAATACATCGAAAAATCAATAACAAATGTGAATATCATTCAAATCGATTTATTTTTGTTCAAGTCCACGACATGGCTAAGAAAGCTTGACATCCGCTTTTCAATAAACGAATGGCTTTATGGCTTAATATGAAAGAGTTTGACTTCAATGGTTTGATTGCTTGAATTC
Organism: Panax quinquefolius; assembly: GCA_020205615.1. Classification (NCBI taxonomy): domain Eukaryota; kingdom Viridiplantae; phylum Streptophyta; class Magnoliopsida; order Apiales; family Araliaceae; genus Panax; species Panax quinquefolius. The sequence goes on along the minus strand of CM035161.1, from coordinate 31,653,638 downwards.
AATAACAAAAGTTAGTTAGAATATGAAAACTAACAACCTTACGTAAAGTAATCAATTTCGGCATTGATGAGTAGTTAACCTTAAAATCACATCAAAAGCAAATATCTCTATAGAAATAAGGTTAATGTGTAATGTGATAGTGCCAACCCGAATCAAGCAAGATTTTTAAACAACGGATGTAATGAAAGTTTCTCCTAATGGAGTCTCCACAGATAAAGTCAAAGTTCAATTTCTCCGTAGTCAAGTTCAAACGCTGAGCGAAAAGTAAAGAGAGAGATAAAAGAATGGGTAGAACCGATATCTAGTAAGGTATAAACTTCGCAAGAATTTATAATTAACTAACTCGTGCTAACTTCGCTCGTTCCTCGTGATTTGACCGGCCACGACAAACGCTTCTTCCAAGAATCGTTGACTTTGACTTTTTCGGGACATCCTTTCGAGTCACCATTCTCATTGGATCTGGTTTCGATATCGCATAACTCTCGAGCGATATGTCCTTCTTTTTTCCACAATTATAGCATACCTTAAACTGTTGGGCGCTTCAATGATATGTCCTCTTCCAAGATTTGTAACATACTACTAATCGATGGTCTTTTCTCCTCCCTCGAACCAGCCACTATCGGGCGCCGACGCCTTCACACGGTCGTTGTTGAATCTCCTCTTTAAAATCTCCTCCCGATTCGCTTCTTCTATTTTCATGGCCACGATTACCACCGTAGTGGTAACCGCTTTGTCCAGATTCTTCTTTCTCCGCCGGTTATCGTTATTCGATGATCGCTATCTTCTAGATGATCCTCGGTTATGGTCCCCGGTTGAACGTATTTCGTTATCTCGCCTAACAACCGGAGCCCCGCTGACAACATCTCGAATAGAGAAAATTTATGAGAAATGAGATATCGACGTACGCGGGTTTCAAACCTCTCGTAAACATCCGCGCATAACGCTTTCATTCTCCACCAAATGAGGTGCAAAACTCGATAACTCCGCTAACTTCGCCAGATCGAGACACCGCCATGTTATTTCGCCCATTCTAATAAACTCCACTTCCTTCATATGATGAATACTTTCGTAAAGTACTTGTCATTGAACTGCTTTCAAATGTCTCCCACGACATGTCGAAAGTGTAACCTGGATGGGTACGCTTCACGTATTCCCACCAAGAATCGCTCACATTTTAACATAAAAGTAGCGAATGGAACTTTCGTTCCTCTCTCCGCATCCCAAGACATCGAATATCTTGGTAATTTGTTTGACCCACGCCTCCGCCTTTAATCGGATCCGCTTCCTGCACTCGTGGTCCCAACTCTTTGAATCGCTTTCATTTGTGACCACCCGTGAATTGCTATCATTTCTCCTCAGATTTTGAACACGAAGTCTCCTTCGTCTCGATTTTGCATAAACCGCAAAAAGCTTCTAAACATCCCCTCGCTCATCATCTCGCCAAAGGTGTTGTTCACAGGAGGTACATTGCCACACCGTCATTGACGCTCTCCTCGCTGGTAAAGACAGCATCTCCACTTGGCCTCATTTACTTCATGTTAATATTCTCAACGACATTCTCAAAACATCGTCATAAAACAAGGGTTAATTAAGGAAATCAATATATCACATAATATCCCTATATATCGACTCAACTAACAAATAAGCTTAGGTAGACACACTAGCGAAGGATTTACTCTGCTCTCCCTCCTAGTTCTATTCCCCGATCTCCGCCAGAGATCATATCCCTAAGCTCGATATTAACCGTGACGCCCCAAAATAGGTCCATTCCATCCAACCCATTCTCGAAGTCGCCAAAATACATGGTATGTAAACAACTACAACTTTATTAATACATTTGTCATGCAAAATACTGACAACACATAAATCGTGAGTTTAAATACAAATATTGTCTTTCTGATAATATTCACACGCAAATAAATCCCCATCATAATTATTGATAGATTATTTTACAAAATGGTGAGGACTACTAAATAACTCTCTCAGAACCTTCATTCCATCCCCCGACTAAGACTCGCCACATTCTAGCCTCTCCCGAGAAGAAAAATGGAACAACAAGAAAAAGGTGAGCTCAACTAGCCCGATAAAGAATATTATGACTAAGATAATATACAACAAATTATCGTTAGTCTCCAACAGGAAAAATCTAATGTAATACAATAGACAACAAATTTTAAATCAATATTCGCAATGAAAATAATAATTCATGTAAGAGTTACGTAGAGAATGAAATCTACTATAATCTATGAATTCAACAACCCATCATCAATATTTTATCCTCGTAACATCAATCAATATTCATCTCAAATCAAATATTCATCTTGCACTACATGTGCCAAAGATATTCATCATCGGCCATGTTCATCTCAACACTGTTCATCTTTGCACTAAAGGCCAAAGATATTCATCACTCTATCATGTTCATCTCAACACTTGTTCATCTTCAGACTACGGGCCAAAGATATTCATAATAAAATCAACCTTCTTTGCGCACTACATGTGCCAAAGATATTCAAGAACATCATCATTTAGATCGAGGATGATGAAAAATATTTTAAAGAAAACGAATCCAAAGTGAAACAAAAGAACAAGTATTATGGATTCGCATTTTAAACAATCCGAAGTTCAAAAATACTTCATAAATAATCATATCAAGTAAAATTCAAGAATGATCAAAACATGGATACAATCAAAGCTAGTATCCGTAATAAATATTTTCGACAAAAAGAAGAAATTTTATTTTTCTAGTGAATAAGATCAGATTCGTGAATAAAGGTCGTGACACGTGAATAGTAATCTCCGACACCAAAAGATAGAAATTTCACAAAAACATCATCACGCTTTCGTGAATAGTACTTTCGTGAATAAGAACTCGTGAATAAGAACTCGTGAATAAGAACTCATGAATAAGAATCTCTCGAATAAGTAATCCCGATAATGAAAAAGTTCCAAATTTTGATAAAAAGTTCCAACCAATATTTCAAAGATAATGATATGAAGAAATAATATCATTTGAGAAGAAAATAATAATCATCTTACCTCAAAAAGACAAGATTTCTAAATGAAACATCGACAAAGATTAATCAATATACAGCAGAATACTCTCAAGTAAACTCAAAATACTCACAAGAATACGCCGATAATATAGAGAGATTTATAAATTGTGATTTTCAAAATTCTAACCCACCTTTGAAAATTTATATGAATGTTAAACCAAAGTCTACAAATCACCAAAATAATAATATTATTTATAAACAAAATTCCAAATTAGCCCACCATTTTTGAAATCTGATTCAAATCAAAATAACGCAGCAAATTATAATTCAATGTTAAATGAGGTTCAAACTCAAAAATTTTTTCACAAAATTTTCACTAATAATCAATTAACGCCAAGAATCAATTCCATATCTTCAAAAGCAGAGGGTGTTAATCATTTAAATAAAATTTCAACTTTCAATCAAATAAAGAATATCGTTTCCATATCGACACAACAAAATATTCTATAAATATTAATGCAAATAATAATCATTAATATCAAAGAATCAATTGCATCAAATGCACACCGCAATATTTGCAATCGTAACAACGCATAATTGTACATTAACGAGTATTATCAACTAACATACGCTTATATTTATTGAGTTTTGCCATCCAATTTATGGGGCCCACAAAGATCGCTACGCCGCATTTAATATTCCCCGACAAAGCATTTAATCAATGAATATTAACGAATATTTATCACCATTATTCGAATATTTTATTTACCTATAATTCAACATTATTCAAATTCATTTCATTATTTCAAAATAATAAATAAAGGAAATTCCTTTTATTTAAAAAAATTTTGGGTCTTACAACCCCAACTTATTATTAATGAAATTTAATTTTTCTATTTATTATTTTGAAATAAGATGGGTCGATTTGATTAATGTGGATAAGCATATGGGTATAATACGCAAATATTTCAAAATAAGCAAGTTGGTTATAAAATATTCATTGTTGTTCGAATATTCGTAGACGACTACAAGCAGCCCATGTGTAGCCCCATAACTGGAAAGTTTATCGATGAAGAAAACGATAAATATAAGTTGTTTAAAAATAACTACAGAAGTTATTACCGTTAATTCGTTAAAATACCTTGCTTAAAACACAAGAAGACACCAAGATCGCTACCAATTATTGATTCTTACGTAAGAAGGCACTATTCAATAATGGTTATACAGAATTACCGCTCAAGATTTTATTTTATCGATTTAATAATTGTCATATTGATATTTTATATCATCGTTGTTTCAATAATTGTCATTACATACGATTTTTCATTATCAAGCAATAATTCATATTATCCTAATAATATTATTAGATAACATTATTGGCAATGTCTAGAAAGTTCGCTTCAAGGAGAGGTTTCGTCACCTAATCAAGGCGCCAAGAAGAGAGAAATTTTATTGAAAACCCCCTTTCCTGAACCTTCTCGTTGTTAATATTGTGATTTCGTAATATTATTTGTGAATAATTAATTATCGATTCATATGATGAGGAAAATATTGATTTTTATGTGGATATAGATGGAGAAAATTTTTAATGTGACAATTGTTGAAAATTGAAATTTTATCTTTTTCTCGATAAAATAATTATTTAAATATATTATTATATTTTAATAATATAATAATGGTGATATTTTTACAACGAATGTGGGATATATGAGTATACGAGGAGGAAGAGTATTTTATTACAATAAATGTTTAAAACATGTTAAACATGCTTCGCATGGACCTCATTTTCGATCGAAATTTGATTATAACTTGTAAAATTGTCTGCTTGTGAATTTTCACAATTTTCGCTTGGAATTTGGAAAAACTTTCTTCGTAGAAATTGTAGAGAATTGAATTTCCTATAAAAATTGTGAGATTTCAATTTTCCGATAAAAGGGCTATTTATTATGAATTATGAAGTTTCAAGTCTCAAATAATTGATTTGGAAGTTTTAATTATTTTATAAAAGAAAAACGTTTTTTAGATGTGTGAGCCTTTCATTTTATATGTGTTAGGTTGTTGATTTCAGATTCTCAAAGGTCATGAGACAAATTTTTATAAATATATTATTATATTAAATTTTCGCTTTTAGTGTTCTAAAGATTTTCCTATAAATAGGTGCTTAGGTTAGAATTGAAAATCACACCGTAAACTCAAGTTTTTCTCTCTATATTATCGAGTTTATTCTTGTTAGTATTTTGAGTATTGCTATACGGTGCAAGTTCAAGTTATAGCCTTATATCCTGTTTCAACCAGAAATCATCTTTCGAGGTAAGTGGATATTATTTTTTTCAGAATGATATTATTTCTTCAATATTATTACGTCAAATATTGATCCAAGTTTTATCAAATATGGAACTTTGGTGTCTGGAGTTACTATTCACGTATACTGAAGATTATTCATTTAATACTAAGACTATTCATCGAAAAATGAAAATTTTCCTTTTCATTCAAAAATATCTATTGTGGATACTAGCTTTGATTGTATCCATGTTTTGATCATTCTTGAATTTTACACCACTATGATTATTTTTGAGGTATTTTTAGACATGGATAAAACAAAGTACTAATCCTTAATCCTTGTCATTTTGTTTCAATTGGATTCGCTTTTTTAAAAATATTTTTCATCATCCTCAATCTTAAATGATGATATTATTGAATATCTTTGGCTCAGAAGGCAAAAGATGAATGATTTTCGATGAATATCTTTGGTCAGTAGTAGCAAAAGATGAAATGTATTTAGATGAATATGACTAACTCGATGAATATTTTTATCAGAAAGCAAAAAGATGAATATTTGATTCAGATGTATATTGATTGATGTTACAGAGATAAAAGATAGACTATTTAACTTTTAAATTCATACATGAAGATAGTAGTTTGCATTCTCTACTTAACTCTTCTAATGAATTATTATTTCACCGCAAATATTAATTTAAAACTTATTTTCTATCAGATTCTATTAGTTTTTTCCTCGTTGAAGACTAATGATAATTTGTCAGATATTATCTTAGTCATAATATTCTTTATCGGGCTAGTTGAGCTTACCCTTTTTTTTTTTGTTCCATTTTTCTTCTCAGAGGCGAGAATATAACTAGTATTTAGCCTGGGTATGGAATGAAGGTTCTAGAGAGAGTTGTTTAGTAGTCCTCACCATTTTGTAAAATAATGTATCAATAAATGTGATGAGGATTTATTTGAGTATAGATATTGTCAGAAGATAATATTTGTATTCAAACTCACGCTTTTTCTTGTTGTAATAATAAAGTTGTAGTTGTTTCGCACTACGTACGACAACTCGGAATGGGTGATGTATACCTATTTTGGGGGCGCCACACTCGCCATCGGAAAGAAGATGATAGCAATCTTCTTGTTTTCTTTGGGGACTATTGGGTCAACCAAGGATAATTATATGTGGTCATATGATATCTATCATAACCTGTACGCACGGCCTCCCTTATCTGAAGGTTTCTTGAGTATTTTCCAAAGATTTTAATTTTTAAAATAGTTATCGATTGTACTTTTATGTAAAGTACCATTGTAAGGTCAGGGTCGAGGCACCATGAGAGTTACATACATTTGTATTAAAACTCACGCTTTAATCTGTGATCGATTCTCGCATTTTACATTCAACAAACAGATAAATGAAGTTTGTATGTGATTTTTATAGTGTGATATCTGGCGACTCAGAATGGGTTGTGTGGACCTATTTTGGGGGCGTCACATCTTACCTAAGAAGTCACTCAATAATTGACACAGTAAAGATTGCACAATCTTTCATATTATTGATGCAATAATTGCTACAATGATAATTGAATAGTATTTTATATTATTGATTCAATAATTATTGCAGTAACATTTGCACAATATTTTATATTATTTGAATAATATTATTAGATAACATTATTGATAATGTCTATAAAATTCTATTAAGGAAAGGGGCTAGGTTATATAATTGTGCGCAGTAAAGAAAAATTCTTATCGGAAAGCCACATCTTTCCTGGGAAGAATCTGGTTGTCAGTATTGTGAATCTATAATATTAATTAAAAATAATTATTGAAGAATTATAAATAATTGATAAACATGGTAAGTAAATATTTTTTAAAATTTAAATATAATTGAATGAATTTTAGAATGAGACATTTGTTGAAAGTTTGTTATATTTTCTATGAAACCATAATTATCTTATTCAATAAGATATTTATTCAAATATATTATTATAATATTACATTATAATAGTATAAAGCAATAATATAATAGTATAATTTTTATAACTTAAATGATAATATTACTATAATAAATTTATGGTATAAGAATAAAATGAAGTGGAAGAGAGCAAATTGAATTTGAATTTCTTTTTGATAATTGTTAAATTTTTTAAACATGTGAAATAAATGAGGGAGTCCTCATTTTGAATTTGAACTCTTTATTTTCAAAAGGTGTGCTATATGTTTTCAAAACTAATTCATCCGTATGTAAATTTGTCAGAAGTGGTGTGCTACCACTTTCCTATAAATAGGCTACTTAGTTAAACAATGAAACTCACACTAGAATCAAAAAATTCTTTCTCTATAATATTGAGCGTATTTCTTGTGAGTATAAAGATATTTTTGAGTGTTGGTAGTAGTGCAAGATTTCCTCAACATAATCTCCGTTATTCCAGTCAGAACTACTTTCCTACTAAGGTAAAAGATATTATTTTTCTCGTAAAGAATGTTATTTTCTTTCAATACTCGTAAATGATATTATTTCCTTTCATACTCGTAAAGAATATCATTTTCTTTCATACTTCATATCATGTAAGTGATATTATTTCATCTCATATTCCTAAATTTAAACTTATTATGGTAAGTATTGTTTCTATAATTCTTGAAATGATTAGAAATTTCTTAAGGATTGCGCTTCATCTAATATCATTTCACTAGAATATTGATCTAAAATTTCGTATTAAATTTTGAATTTTTTCATATCGAGTCTTATTTTACTAAGATTATTCATGGGCACTATTCAATACAGATTATTCAGTCTAGCATCGCTCACAATAGAATTTAATTTCTTTTCTTTGTCCAAATTATCTTTTATGAATCATATTCTTGAAATTGAATCCATGTTATGATTTCACTTGATTCATTCTTATTATCATTATCATAATTCTTAAACTTAAATTTTGTTGAAAGTTATCTTTGGCCCGTAGTGCAAAGATGAACTGTTGATTGATGAATATCTTTGACCCATAGTGCAAAGATGAACTGTTGATTGATATCTTTGGCCCGTAGTGCAAAGATGGACAAGTGTTTGGCATGATCGTGACTACTAGTGATACAAACGAATATCATTGACCCGTAGTGCATGGATAATTCGTTGATGTGAAATATTTATTAATTGGTGTTACAGGGATAAAATATTAATGATGAACTTTTAAATCATAGAAGATAGTAGACATCATGCTCCACTTGATCTAAAACTTGTTGTCTATTGTATTCTATCAGATTATTCCCTGTTGAGGACTAAGGATAATTTGTTCTACATTATCTTAGTCATAATATTTTTTACTAGGCTAGTTGAGCTCACCATTTTCTTTTTTGTTCTATTGTTCTTCTTAGGAGGCGAGAATATAGCTGGGACTAGTCGGGGTATGGAGTGATGGTTCAAGACGGTTATTATAACAGTTCTAACTATTTTATAAAATAGTGTATCAATAATTATAATGAGAACTTTATTTGAGTTTGGATATTGTCTATAAGACAATTTTTGTATTAAAACTCATAACACACGTGTTGTATTAATGAAGTTTGTATTTGGTTTATGTACCACATATTTGGTGACTCGGAATGGGTTGTGTGGACCTATTTTGGGGGCATCACATAAATAGTAACCAACATGATGAAGTTATGTCACTCACTAATACGCATTTGGTTACCTTTAAAGGAAAGAGTCCAAAAAATCTAATATAAACAAACAAACAATGCCAAACTACTGGAAATAGAATTAAAGACCAATCAGCAGTATCCAAATATATAAGCACTAGTAACCAAAACATAATCAGCTGGTTTTCAAAACTAATTTAATTAACCTCCATATTGTCAAAAAATACCTAGAAACCAAATCAGAATTTAACAGTAACCAAACGAAGCAGCGACGATGACCACAACCGATCCAAACGAAGCGGCGGAGTCTGAAAACTTAGAAACAGAGCAAATGCATAAATCATGGGCATGATCCTGCATCAATATTGTGTCGAATGAAACATCTAATTGTAATAACTATGTACAATGTGTGTGTTGGCCCACCCAACATGGAGTGTAATGAACTGTTGAAGTGATTTTCAAGTAATTTCTATCGAGACAGTTGCAAAGTTCTCACATTGATAAAACGCTGGCCACAAACTGCTACGAGTAATCCTTTGAAAATCCCAACAAAATCTTTAAAATCCGTCACTTATTAAATGAACTACTATCCCTTCACAAATTGATTCAGATGGTAATCCTTAATGCTTCATTTCAGTGACTGCATCCATGAGAACAACTATGTACTGAAAATCAATATTTGAATCCATCATCATAAAATCCCATTTAGCACCATTCGATAATAATCATATTGACGTGAACACGAGGCATCTAAGCTACTGCTAATGAGAGAGAGCACCAACGAAACATATTGCTGCTAATTATTCAAATGCACTAATTTTATAAATAAAATATTAAAAATATATTAATTCTATAAATATTTTCTGTATACATTTTTATTATAATATTTTAAACATGTACCGCCGAGTGTAAATAACCCAAATTTTTAAGCTAACAATAGCCCAGCTCTTCGGCCCTTTAGTCTCCCTCTAATTATCCTTGACAACAGGATTTTCAGATAGAGCATGCTGTCCTACAGCACAAGCTCCCAACATGCCTTATCTGCTGATACTACAAAGCTCATACCTTAACTGAAAACCACTTTCTTTCTCCTACCAGACATGTAATACTGCCCAGAAAACCATGCTGGAAACTCTCCACTACTTCTCCTCCACCCCCGCCGCCAATAACCCCTTTCCAAAGCCACCCCATTTTCCATCTAATCAACCCAATTCTTTCCCCCTCATTTCCTGTCGAAGAAACCTCCACTTTCCTTCCCCCTCTTCCAAATCCACCTCAATCGTTTCTCTTCCCCCCAAACCCCCCAAGTCCGCTGAAATCCCCTCCATATCCCAATCACCTCCACCACCAAGACCCAACTCCGAATTCCAAGAAAAACTCCTCTACCTGGATTCCCTCGGCATCGATTTTTTCTCCCTCCTCACTTCACACCCTCCAATCGTCTCGACATCTATTTCCTCCATCAAATCCACAATCTCCCTCCTTTACTCCGTGGGCCTCGCTGCACCCGATCTCCGCCGCGCCCTCACCATGTGTCCCGAAATCCTTACCACACCTCCCTCCACTCTTGTCCCAGTCTTTACCTTCCTCCTCCGGGAGGCCCACGTGGACGGCCGCGACCTCCGCCACGTCATTCACCGGCGTCCCCGCCTCCTCACCTGCAGCGTCGAATTACGCCTCCGGCCTACACTGTATTTCCTCCAGAGCACAATCGGAATCTGCAAAGTCAGTAAGCTGACTCATCTCTTATCTTGCTCAGTTGAATCAAAACTCATTCCACGGATAGAATATTTTCAAAAATTGGGTTTTTCGTATAAAGATACTATTGTCATGTTTCGGAGATTCCCCTCGATGTTTTGTTACAGTTTAAAGGAGAATATTGAGGTCAAATTTAATTACTTTGTAGTGGAAATGGGGAGAGATTTGAAAGAATTGAAAGAGTTTCCGCAGTACTTTTCTTTTAGTTTCGAGAATAGGATTAAGCCTAGGCACAGACAATGCGAGGACAAAGGGGTGTGTTTATCGCTTCCTTTGATGTTGAAGTCAAGCGAGAACCAATTTCGGGATAGGTTGGAGGCGTGTTGTAGTTCGTCTATGCCTGTGAGAACTTCTCCCTTGTCGTCTACAAATTATGGTTCTGAACTTGATGTATAGATTGATTACCTATAAATATGTTTCTGCTTCAATTAGTTTTTATGCTCATTGTGAGTATTGCATTCTCAAATTTGTACATATTGCTAATAAAATTATTGTTTATTTTAAAACGAAAAAATTGAAATCTTTATGAGGATGGCTTAAAATGTATAGTTTGGTTAAGAAAATTTGTGTTTAGCTGCTGCACTGCAGTTTAAGTTTTGTAAGATTTGGTTATAATCCTGATAAACAGAAATCTTCCAACAATAGAGAAATCATAGTTGTCGCTGGCCATGACGAGATGCGTGGTGATTATTTGATCGTCAGACGCTTAGGCGATAAGACGCATTTGTCATGATATCTCCTCGCCATACAAGTCGTTAACAATGTGCAATTTATACATTATTTTTTTACTTCAAAAGTCTATTGAACAATAAAATTTTATATACATTAATATCCAAATTATAATAAGTAACACTATAGAATACAATTATAAACACAATTATATGAATACTTCACAATCAAAATTCAAAAATAAAATACTTGACATTAAAAACTAATAGAACAAGTCGGTAAACACCACATAGAAAATAAAGAATGATGTTACAAGTATAATAACTAATAAGTAATAAAATCACACTACATAACAAATCTATGGGTTATGATGAGTCATGAGTAAAACATGGGTAAGAAATGACTTAATCACTTAACTTGGACCAATTACCAAGGTGTGAGCTTTGGCGGCTCGGCGCTCAAGGTGTCGCCTTGCCACCCTTCTCCGGTGCTAGGACGCCTAGGCGTCGTCGCTTAGGGGATGCCTAGGCAACGCCATGACAACTATGACAAAAATCTGGAGTGGTTATTCAATTTCAAGACGAAGAGCTTTGACAATGTTTAACGTTTAACACAAACAACATTAAAGAAGTTGAAAGCTTTGAATTAAAGTTGTTTTGGAGTCTTTGTAAGTAACAAAAAATAAGTCTTTTGCAAGTTGTTGGGTTGGTAGGGAATTAACTGGGAACATGCTTCTTTGTAAGATGCGTTCCTGGTGATTTTAAAATTGGGTTTTTGCCTTTATGTTAAATTGTTAGTTCATGTTTGCAACCTGCAGTGGAAACCTATTTACCTTTTCTTACATATTGGCTCTCCCCTAATTATGGCTGGCTTTATTGTGATGTAATATGTTCCTTCCCCATTAGTCATTAGTATTTTATTACAGTCCATTATAGGCTATATAAAGACTCCAGCCTTGATGCTATGATCCTTGACAATGTCCTCTTGATGATTTGACTAGTAGTTTCTTCCCCTTGTATATCAGAACAAATCTGTGATAGTGATGAATAATTTGTTCAGTGATTGAATTAGGTCCATAAGATTGGTCTCGATGACCTTGAAACATAGTTGACAGAAGTTATATAGAAGGGCTGTCCTATTAGAATTTTTTATTAGAGCATGTTGTATTTTTGGTAAAATGAGGTTTTCCCCGTACGTGTCAAAAGACCATATCTGATCCAGTTACATTTCTTAGATAGAAAAGGAAGATTTTTTTATAAAGAGGAAATATACAAGGGTGGAGAAGTTGTCCGCCGAAAGTGGAATCAAAAGAAAGCCGCTAGTTACAATTAAATTAACGAAAACCATATTTGAATTATGATATGGAAATTTGTCATTTTCTTACAAGTATTATCTCTTAACAAGATTGGGTTTGAATTGATAATCAAAAAAGCATCTACATGTTGATAGTGCTATAAAGAAGTATTAGCAATGCAGGGCAGGGATACTATTTTATTAAATTTGTTTAGAATGGTGAGGTTATTTGGCACTTTATACCTTGTCTAAAGATGATGTTAATAAAATGATTTAACAATTAATCTTAATGTGCATATGTATATGATGAGTATTGATCATATACTTTTAGAATGCTACAATAATATCAAATTCTATTAGCTGTTATATCTTTGCATATTCTCGGTAAGTAAGTATAATAGTAATCAAATTTCAACTTGGAGGAGAAACAATTAAGTGCAAATGTAGTTTGTTTTGAGGTGTGGGACATTTTTGATTTGTAATTACTTACCAGGTTTGCATTAGTTTTTTGATAGTAATTTATAACTAGTAGTATCTATGGAACTTCCATAGAATAATAATAACTCCATAAATATGATGCTAGTTAGTATCTTATGATCTTATTTTGTAGGCTGTTAAAGTTACCATTTCTCAGTTGCATCACCTTTTGGGCCTCTGATATGCAAGGCAGGCTTAATTAAGATGAACACTGTTTAATATTGGCATTTGTGATGAAATTATGGCTTCATCATCATATTCATATACACTCCCTGCTCCCCTGCAGATGTAGATAGATATACCATTCTTTGAAATTACAAAATTTATGAATTTTTTTATAAAAAAAAAACTAAACAAATAAACTAGTAGTACTGTATTTCTTCTTCTTAATCTTAAGATAGGGCTGGTATTTCTTTTTTAAAATTTGTACAATGCTCATCAACATCATCTTCTCTCTCATTCTTTTTATACAATATACGTTAGTTGAAGCTATACGTTTAATTAAGGGGAAAAAATATAATTCAACCATGCTTTACTTGTCAGTGACCGTTGGGCATTCCACAGCGACATATTACACCTTTGTCCCAATATAATCACACAATTATTACTACAAATAGTATAACCCGAAGAAATGATAGCAATACTTAAAATAAGATCCGATTAGTATGAAGTTATTTTTTTAGTAAATTAATTAATTGATTAATAAAATATTGACACATATATAACTTTGTTTGTATTTTAGTATTCTATTGATTAATTGAACAGTTTACCTAAAAATAAATTTCATGTTAATCACTCCCTTTAAAATAGTACTAGTAGAATTTATTCTCCAATATAAAATAAAATAGAATGATATAAAAATGACAACACTCCTGAGCGACTATTTCGAACCACCACCCAAATTATAATTATAATAAACAATAAAAACAGAACAGATTATATAATTCTAATTCTAATTCTAATTCTAATTCTAATTCTAATTATTATATGTTCTGTTATGTTCTACTCTGCTGCTTATATATATAACAGAATTTTTTTTTACGTGGATGTAGAAATTAGACATGAGTGTATTTAAATTTCACTTATTTGTATTTTGATCCCCAATGGTGGGTCAAATACAAATAAGTAAAATTCAATTTAATTTTTATGTCCACATCGAAGAGCTCAACAGAAAATGGGATTATGCATATAAGAAAGGAGCTCTTCTATGTGGACATGAGTGTATTTAAACTTCATTTATTTATATTTTTACCCACCATTAAGGATTAAAATATAATTGAATAAAATTCAAATACATTTATATCAAATTTTTATGTCTACATATATATATATATATATATATATATATATTTTATAAGAAAAGGGTTGTGCAGTCCTACCCTACACCTTACCTTCATTCACTTGTGTACATATTAGTACGGAGCATTTAAATTAGTACGGAGCATGTCAGAAGTTAAAGCATTTTTTAAATTTTTTTATTTTCAAAGTAATTTATTTTAAATGTAAATATAGTAGTAGTAGTAATATTTAGGGTCAACTGAAAACAATACAACCCTCGCGTCCAAATGTTAACGTCATAAATGTAAGAATATTATGGCATTTTCTGTAATATTGAAAATAAAACTTACTTATTAATTTGAGTCATCTGCATCTGCTGAAAGAAAAATATTGTCCGAATCCTGAAAAAATTGTGCTACTTATTTCTAAATTAAAAACAATATGGAAGGAGAGAGAGAGAGAGAGAGAGCATACAGTGGGGGTAGGGGTCAATGTGTGATAAGTTTAAACTTGAAGGTCCATATTACAAAGTCATAAATCATTCAGTTTTATGTTTTTCCCTTTCTATGTTCCCTCCACATCTATCCGAACCAAAAATTCCCTCCTTCCCTCGTTTTCTGCTCTCTCTCTCTTCCCACTTTCCTCTCCAAACCCTTCCCCCAACCCAACCTCACTTTCTCCCTCTCTCTCTAAAAAACACCCTACAGATCCCCCCACTCTCTAAAACCCCAAATCCAAACCCCCCTCTCCCGCATCATACATATACACTAACAATCTCTATTTTACTCCTACTTCTATTTAATCATTTTGTTATTCAATCATTTCCAATCCAATGTCCGGAGCTCGAACTTCAAACCGCCAGGCAGCGTCACCTCATTCGCCGCCATCTAACGGCGGCGGACAGATCCCACAGCCGATAAAGCGCCATCTACAGTTCGCGTCGATGAAGCCGCCATTCGTTCCTCCCGAGGATTACCACCGCTTCTCTTCCGGAGATGCTAGAAGGGTCGTAGCCACCGCCGATCACGAAGCTGAAGCCATAGTAGTCAAATCTACTGTGAGATTTTTCGTACCACTTATTTATTATGATTTTTGTTGTTTTACTGATCATTGGTATGGGTTAATTGTATTTACTGTGTAATTAGCTTTGAAATGATTCAAATGGCTATGTGATTGAAAGTTGAATTCCAGAATTATTGGTTGAAGTGGTGTAGATTTTGTCAAAGTTGACCCTAGTATATTGTGTCAAAATTCTCTGGAATCAGTTTCATATTCCACATCCCATGGTGTATATTTTTCTATGTAGCCAAATTATTTTTAGTGAAGTGATATTCATTTTTGTGTGAAGTCTTTATAATTCAGCAACTTGATTAGTTTGTGGTATGTATCAGAATTATATGGTCATTTCTATTGTTGCCATTACTGATATACTTCAGCTGCAAAGCTTAGGATCAACAATATCCTTACTGTCATCAAACCCAAGAATTCCTTATAGATTTTGGGTTGTGTTTTTTTTATAAAAAAACTTAAAACTTGTTCCTGATGCAAATTTAACTTTGTAGATGACTGCCTAGTTGTCATGGAAGCATAAGTTATCACCATGTTGTTGTCTCTGGTAATTTGGTTGTATATCAATTGTTGTTGATTCCAAATACTTAATGAATGTATTTCAGCCATTAAAGCGGAAGCCTGGAACATATAATGAAGTTGAGTCTAGCCAATTGAGTGTGAGTCCTGGATACACCAATATAGTTAATAGTCCCCACCGGACACCTGTATCTGGGAAAGGAGGAAGGATTTATGGTCGGTCTAATGCCACGAAGATCACGGGATCTGGGCCTCAGACCCCTATATCAAATGCTGGTGAGACATTTTATGTAATCTCTTATATCTTTATTGTTGACCACTATATCTTGTTACCTATCCGGCTATCCCTCTATGATCTCCACTATTCATCGCCTATGAAAACAAACTGTTTTGATGATATGAATAAATTTCTCTTACATAACATTTACCTAATAGCAAGCTTACAACTAACCACAGGTCCACAACCAGTATAACAAGATATTATTGTGGTTGATGCAGGCTCTCCTTCTCTTACTCCTGCTGGAAGCTGCCGTTATGATAGTTCCTTGGGTAATATAATTATTTTGCTTGCGTCAAAGATCAATTATTTTTACAAGCGGCATTCTTATACAGCTTTGGACTGTAGGATGACATTAGTTTGTCCTATGACTTTCAGGCCTTTTGACAAAAAAATTCATCAACTTAATCAAGCATGCAGAAGATGGAACTCTTGATCTTAACAAAGCTGCTGAGACCTTAGAGGTAATCTCTTTGCTAAATATATATGATGTTACATATGTTTTCTGCACATTTCTGACTAAGGCTTTTAATGATACAGGTGCAAAAGAGGCGGATATATGACATCACTAATGTCCTCGAAGGAATTGGCCTTATTGAAAAGAAGCTCAAGAACAGAATCCATTGGAAGTAAGCTTCTTTTACTTTTATGATATTCTGCTATGTATACATTTAGCTGTTATTATACAATTTTTGAGTTTTAAGGGCTTATGTGAGATTTTGTTAAATAATTGATTAGAGGACTTGATGCTTCAAGACCGGGGGAGGTGGAAGATGATGGCGCTATTTTGCAGGTATAAAGAAATTTATATATATTCTTTGCCATGCAAATGTGCAAGGACTCAACCTCAATTTTGATCTTGTATTTTGCTTTACCAAGTCTCTTCATATAGGTTAATGAATTCCAAAATTGGGCATGAAATTGCATGTGATCTTGTAATCAACAGCGTCCATAATAATTCATGATTTATTAAGATGTGAATTGGAATTAACATGGTTTCAACTTCTGATTTTATTGACTGCAGGCGGAAGTCGAAAAACTTTCTCTGGAAGAACAAAGACTAGATGATCGCATAAGGTTAAATGGTTATTACGTTGATAAAGCAGTTAAAGTTTCTCTGTTGAACTGTTAGGTTTTGTCATGTTGCTGACATTCAGACTGTTGCAGGGAAATGCAGGAAAGTTTGAGAGACTTGAGTGAAGATGAAACCAATCAAAAGTATCTTCCCTTTCTTAGCTTGAATTTGTTACGTAAACTGATTTGAGCAATATACTTATCCATTCGCACTTTCTTCATCTTGCACTGTTAGGTGGCTTTTTGTGACTGAAGAGGATATCAAGTGCCTACCCTGCTTTATGGTAAGTTTTTCGTGCATGTTCTGTCGTGTGAAACACCCTTTATTGTTATCATTTCCATATAGTAGTTCAGACTGTGTATATTTTAGTATAATGTTAAATCTGATCATTAGCTAACCTTGTATTCCGTAATTCTGCAGAATGAAACCCTAATAGCAATTAAGGCTCCACATGGGACCACACTTGAAGTCCCAGATCCTGATGAAGTATGTTAGAAGGATAAAGTCCATTCAGTGTTCAGCTTTTATTGTTCTTGATGTTTAAACATTTTCTCTATTCCTGTACCAGGTGGTTGACTATCCACAGAGGAGATACAGAATAATTCTAAGAAGCACAATGGGTCCAATTGATGTCTACCTTGTCAGGTATTCTGGGATCCTTTCTGCAATGAATATATATGTGTTTGTGTGTGTGTTTTGCGTGCGAGTGAAAATTAATTCTACTTGTAAAAGTGATTCTTGTTTTCCCCCAACTAACACGCTTTTATGTCTGCACCATTATTTAGTCAATTTGAGGAGAAGTTTGACGAGATGAATGGTGTGCAACCATCACCGAGCTTCCCACTTGCTTCAAGTTCCGGCTCTAATGAAAATCCAGCAGCAGAGGCAACCATGGTGGGGAACAGTGGGCTAGAGAGTGGGCCGCTGTCACAAGATGGTCATGGAGTGAATTCTGATATATATAATTCACAAGACTATGCTGGGGGAATAATGAAGATTCTTCCTTCTGACGTCGATGTAAGTGTGTCAAACCCTTGTTGAAGCTTAACCAGAAAATAAGAGAGAAACAGAGATATAGAATGATAGAATTAGAGAAACAGATAGAATAAGGGAGGAAGAAGAACACAGTGAAAGAGAGAAAAAAAAAAGAAAAAACTTTAAAACTTTCTTCATTTCATATATAAAATGCATATTATCAAACTTGGGGTTTACTTCCCATTACACATATATATAGCTACTAAAATGCTGAAAAGTGTAAATACTCTCATAACATACACATGTGCATAAAATATTTAACTCTAAAATATAGTAACTATTTTAGTTATGCCCAGTTTACCCTTACTCTTGTGATCCTGACAAAGTGCTTCATGTCATTGATCATTTGAAATAATGAGGTAATATATACTATATACCACCAAACTGCTAATGATGAACTTGGGAAAATGGTGTCCGTAGATCTTTGCGGTATTATTATTTAGCTAGTCTTTTTAGAGTAATGACCCCATAAACCTGAAAGCTAACACATTGCATATGAACCTCAACATTCGGGGTTGATACTTGTGTAGTCATTGGTTGTGGATATTATCTTATACCAAGTAAAATTTGATTGTACCCTGGTCAGCTTGATAATTTGAGATGACTTGGTAACTTAAATTTTTCAGATAACTTCTTACCATATTAACTTGGGGTTGAATCTAGCTGAATCTAGCATGGCTTGCTTAAACTAGACCTCTTTATTTTTTATGATATCAAGCCTAGTTTCAAAAGTGAGTTCGAACTTGATTCAAATCGTGCGAATTTGCTATTCTGTAAGATCCATCTCAAGCCAATTACCAGTCCATAATTTTGTTTGCGAGCTAAGTTGGTGACTTTGTAATCGAGCTCCACAGATATGCGTGTGTGTGTGTGTGTGTTAGAGGGAGTCATAGAGGGGGAGAGAGCGAGAGGTCATGCAGGGGGAGAACTATAAACACACACTTTGTTATGTATGATATACGCATATATATAGTTATATACGTATATGTATGTAGAGAGAGAATCAGGGGGCGGCTTAGGATTTGTAAGTGCTACTTATGAGAATAAGAATATATATATATATATATATATATATATAAGACTAGTGTAATATTGTAATATTTTGGCTTAATACAAGCCTAAATTGGATATTCATATTAGTTACACGATCCGAGTCCCTTTAGGCACAAATGAGTTGATCCCTGACCTATGCGATCAGAGCCAATCAAAACAAACGAGTTGATTATACGAGCCTATACGATCATACGGAGCCACATATTAGCCGATTGGGCGCAAACAAGATTTACTTGGGAGCAAACAACTTGTTAAGCAAACAAGATTTACTTGAAATCAAACAAACAAGCCGGTTTTTATGATCCACAAACGTGCTTTACATGCTCAACTTGTTTAACAGTCGTGCTTTACATGCTCAACTTGTTTAACAGTCGAGGAGTTCTTAAGATCATACCAGTCTTTCTCAAGATTCATTGGTCAATTTAGTGCCTTCTTACCATATATTCATAGTGAGGTATTTTCAAGAAATTGTGGCTGACCATCACATATATTTGGTATTTGTTACAGAATGATGCAGATTACTGGCTTCTATCAGATGCAGGTGTTAGCATTACTGACATGTGGAAGACAGACTGTATCCTTTCATAGTTCTTTTTATAAAAAACTTTAATTTCTTGATTTGCTCATGCAAGACCGTATGTGCCATTCCTTGATTTCAACAACAGCTGGTGTCGAATGGGATGGGGTGGATCTTCTTGATGAGGAGTTTGGAATGGGTGATGTTGGTAGTCCACGACCACAGACTCCTCCATCTGGTGTTGCCGATGTACCGTCAACTGCTGTAAGTACCACACAAAGGTGACTTTGATTTGGGTGACGAGCTAAATTAGGACAGCCTTGGCTATTTCATCGGCTTTTATATATCGGGTCTTTCTATAGACATGGTGGTATCTACTCATGTTCTTGTCATATTCATGGTTACCTATGCTAGCCACCAATCTGTTTTTCTGTTAGTAATTCACCCCTAGAGTTGGCGAATTGAAAGATTTGAAGGGAATGCCTGAAAGAGTGTTTGACATAGAAGAGGTTTAAGAACATCAGACACAGCAAAGAAAGAGGTAACAGCTTTAATGTACAGTTGAGTAATCCATTCAAGTTCAAAGGAAAATTTTGTTGTTCATTACAACCTAAACTGGTGTACTTGCCCAAAATTTCATACTGCATTATTTCTGTTTACTGTAGGCACTGAATAGAATGATTACTTGGTGTTAGTTTGCAGACTTGTATGTGATCCTGATTTTACTTCCTCCAGCTTTCTTCAATTCTAAGCAGCATACATGCGAGTTGCCTTATTACTACATTAATTAATAAAAACAAGCTAGAATTGAATTATTGGATGGTCATGACATTCGTTTTTAGAGAACATCACATTAAAGAAGGAGAATGACTTGACTCGCGGCCAAGTTAGAAACCTGATTAAGCTAAGTTATTTACTAATACTCTCTCTCTCTCTCTCTCTCTCTCTCTCTTCATGACCTTATACTAATATTACAAGAGAAGAGATAACAATGAGGTGAAATAAACAAACAAATAAACCATATCTGTGGTGTGTCCGATCTAAGAATGAAAAGGTAAGGCGTGCCTCCTCGTCTATGGAAGTGCTTGCCTGCCTGCTCGCCCAGACTAAATTCAGGTTATGGGCATAACTTTTAAATAGCAGTATTTTTATTTGCGAAGCATGATGGGCGGGCGTATATATAATAGAAATTTGGTGGTATTAAATTAAGATTAATAAGAGCTAAATATTAAGTAGTATTTAAATCTCTTTTTAGAACATGGTCTGAAGTTTTTTTAAGAAATATTATTTCTGGAACCATAATCTGTATATTGCCTTTTACTGAAATAATTTATAATTCGGAAACAATCATATTTTTGTACTGTGTATGTTTAATTTTATATTATGTGCGTAGTCACTCCCCGACCTATGGTATTGGTGCTTATATGTAGATAAATTAAAATGCTTGTATTAAAATAAATAAATTTGCAATTTTATAATCATTTATCCAACAAATAATCATAATATAATAATTGTATACCAGTAATCATGTTAGGAAAGATAGATTCAATGTCAAGATGATAATATTACGTCATCAATCACTCACTCACATAGTACTAATATAGATGAGAGAAATGTGTCACGTCTTCTGTTTTTTATTGTGATTTGTTAAGCCGTGCCCTGCCCACACAATTCTCTTTCATTGTATGGTGGCGATTGGGGCGTTACAAGTAATGATGTGATACCATAATTCTACTGAACATTTTTTTTAAAAAAAATTAATTAATCTAAAATTTTATATTTCAAGTGTAAAAAAATTGACAATTTATTGAATTAAACTAAAACGGGAATATAATTTAAAACATGCATAAATCTGATTAACATAATTTTTCTGTTCATAAAGAAATTTTTAACCCGGATATGACGTGAACATGTGTCAATCTTCTTTAAATAGAGTTGGAGGAAACGGTGAAGTTCTTAGATAGAATCCTACAGGTTCAGTAAAATCAAAAATGTGCTGCCAAACTGCCGGTAAAAGTAAAAAGAGTTATCTTATTTATTGTAATAAATATATGTCAATTTAGATTTGTAAAACTTATAAAATTGGTAAGAATTATAGACGAGCTCCTCTTATTACACATTTTTTCACAAAAATTATCACTAATACGTATGTACATAATTATAGAAATTATAGGAGGGTCTCACTTATTACATATTTCTATACAAAAATTATTACTAATACTTATTTACATAACTGTAAAAATTATAAAAGTACCCCACTTATTACATATCTCTCCCCAAAAATTATTACTAATACTTATTTACTTAAGTGACAAACAAATAGCCTAACATAAAACATTCTCAATATATATTATTATCCGTTAAAAATAAAAAGGTCACAATGAGTGATGTAAATGAATCAAGTCGAGCCGAGTATTGAGTTGCTTAGATTTGGTTCACAAAATTTATTGAGTATGAAATAAGATTGGATTGAGACTCATTTAGTTATTATATCGAGCACGAACAGTTTTAATTTTTCGAATGAATATAATCTGAGTATCAATAAAAAATTATAATTTAAAAAAATTTGAATACTTTATTAAATTTTAAAATTTATTCATATTTTGAATCATTTATATTTGGAATCGAATTCAAATTAAACTAATACAAATAGAATTTGGTTCATTTTACTACACCCATACTTGCACTCAATCTCTATTCCCTATAATAATTATAAAATTAATATTTTATAAATAATTTTAATAATTTTACAAGTTTCTCGTTCTCAAATGAATAATAAATATGGTTCCCTTCGTATGAAAAAGAGAGCTTATAAAAGTATTTCATACGAGAGCTTATAAAAGTATTACGTAATTTACTTCTGATCAATTTCCTTATTCTATAAACATTTTATAAATTGTTGATGTGTCATACTTTATTTCAGTATTAAAATAATTTGTTGATCAATATATTAAAGTGGAGTATGCCATATCAAAAATTTATAAAATATCTATAAAATAATTTGTGTCTGTAGCATTATTCATTATATAGGAGTATTCAAATGCGAATCAATTGCGTTTACTCCACCATTGACCAAACCGTTTCTACATCCCGAAAAGCAAACCCGCCGCCGTAGTGCTACTTAAGATTTGATCTCTCTCTCAGTCTCTCTCTGCCCCTCTTTTTTTTTTTTGCTATCATGGCCAACATCACTGCAAAAAACCCCACCTCCACTCTCAGCCGTCTGAACTCCATCGCCGCGACAACCGTGTTCATCCCGCCAAAGCTCATCCTACCAACTTCTAAGCTCCTGGTCCTCCAAACCGACGCCGTTAGTTTGTCGTCATCGTCATCCGACTCATCCGCAACTTCTTCCTCGCAATTGTTCGGGTCCGTCAATTTAGGGCTCATCAAACCGTCTTCCTACACCTCCCTCAAGGACCTCCTTCCCACCAGCGTCGTCAATTCGCCAACTCCTACCTCCGCCGCCGCCGCCCACCAGTCCGGCCAAATCTCCATCCGCAACCGGCTGGTCAAGCAGGCCGCCAGGGCCTACCTTCAGCCCATGTCTACTAGTTCCAGTTCGGACGCTGGAAACTTCTTCCATCGCGTATGGTTGAAATTCTCCGTTGAAATGTCAAAGAACCGGCTGATTCGGGCGGTGACCCGAGCTTTTGACTGGTTTCTTAGAGTGATTCGGGTTCGGGGCTCGAAATAGGAATGTCGACAAGGGACAAATCACGGTTTGGGTAAATATTGATATCAGCAGTACAACTTGGAAGTCCAGTCATTTTAAAGGGATTATTTTCCATTGGCTGATTTATATACAAGTAGCAAAAGAAAAAGGTTAAATGCAGAAATTGTTCAGTTATATTTATTATTAGTTTCAGTGCAGGCAGCCTTGAAATGGAAAAGAAATTCATAATAATTTTAAAAATAAACAAATTTGGAATTCAGATTTTAAAATAATTAATTGTGATATTACATTAATTAAATATAATTTGTTTGGTGTTTACTTAAAATTTTACTACAAACTAAACTTTCAATGTGAACCTTTTTTTCCGCGTCTAAATCTAAACCAGCTTCCATTTGCGTTGTGGTCTGGAGCAGTTTCTGAGGTTCTTGCAGGATTGCTCATCTGTTCAGGGTTGGAAATAGAGTGAATGAATTGTGATTGGTTGTGGAGGTGAGCTTGTACGGTAGTATCTGGTTTGGTTGGTTGGGAGACGGAATGATTGGTTGTAAATAGCGGAATTGGCTGCTGCTGGTGCAGCCCGTGAGAGTGCTGTTTCTGCTTGTTTGAGACCCGGTTGAATGAAAATATTCTGTTTGGAGGAGGAGGAGGTGGTGGGGGAATTCCTTTGGAGGATTTGTTATTCTCACCCTTCTGCAAAATAAATGAAATGAAATGTGTTATAAAAATGTTGGGTTTTAATTGTGCTAATGAATGTGAATGTATACACACACACACACACACATAAACAAGAACAAGATGAATCATACTACTACTACTACTACTCTGTACTCTACTAAGGAGTAAGTAGTATTTTCTATGCACATATGTTTATCGGATGCTGGATTTTCAAAATGACAGTTGCTCGTTCGTTCAACTAACAAAGAAGTAATAATAGAAACTTGTATTAATTTGGATTCCAACAAATAGATAATTCCTTAAAAATCATCATCAGTTAGATTAGATGGTGGAGACTAGCATTGTTAGTTAGGACTTGGGACTTGACTGACTTAGGGTGCTTATAATTTTAATTTAAATAAATCTAGGTACTAAAACATCATATACTATTATATGTTTTAAATGGATTTGGTCTAACTAAACTAAAACCATATCTGCAGACAAATAAAGACCTACCTCTGAGCCGCCTCTGGTAATCCTTCCGGACTGAGAAGCCAAGTAATCAATGACTTGGAAAAACTTGGTTTGCCCCAACTCAGTGCAGTTGTGGTAATAATAAATAGCCAAGTCCCATGCCCTAGTCCTCAACTCTTGTAAGCTCCTGTCAATGTCTGTCTCGTGCTTTGTAACAAATGGCCGCAATAAGGTTTCATAGACATACCCCGTTCCCTAAAACAACCAAATATAAATTAGCATGGTAAATATGTATATATGATCCATAAGTCTTTACTGATGTTATTAATTACCTTCGTTTTCGGGTACCACAAGTATAGAAATACTGCTAGCTTCATCTCAGCATACATTGGCACCCTAAACAACAAAGACATATATATATATATATATATATATATATATATATATATATATAGTCACGGAGACCTCCTTTTAAGAACAATTAAATAAATATTCAGAATGTTGCAGCATACCACGAAACGAATATATCACCGATTCTCTCAACAACTGTCATCAATGCAACAATTATCCTGAAGAAGAATCAAAATTGATCAGTAACAATAAAATTGGTTTAAATTTTAAATAATTAAGCAATGATGACTGTAGAGAAGCTATGAACTGAATTGTTGATATTGCCTTATTCATATTGAAAATGACTTGTCAATTCATTTATACAAACCCAAGCTTTCAAAAGATTATTATTAATATTTTAACATAAATTCCTTTTCTATCCCTTTCTTCGTTTTGTTTTCAAGTTTGGGATTGAAAGAGTCAAGTAGCAACAAAGTCAAATACATTTAGGTGGTTATGTTCATGTCCTTTTCATATGAAAGTATTATCACATCTTCACAAACATAATATAATCAGAAAAACAGAATTGATATTATAATATTTGATTGGCTGATGATTCAGACAAGGAAACTGATCGAGTGTTCCCCTTCCGAGAAACTCTGTAGCAATTAAGATTTAAGAAAGAGGATCATACCAATATTGACACCAAAACCGGAGTTCTTCAATCTGGACCTTGTTCTTCTCGACGGTTTTGAAACATTCAAACGCGGGATATGCATATCCAAGAACCATCCTGTCACCCCCAAATTCAGATTCAGAAACCTGGACTAATTTAATAAAATCACAGAGAGTAAAAAGAAGGGCTTCATCATTTAATGACATACACAAGAACTCTGGTAATCACATCTGCCAACATCGTCTTCAATTTGTGTCAAAGCCCTACAAAAATCCTAAAACCACCACAAATAAGATTACCATCAGTATGATCATGGGACTCATGTAATCACCCAATTTTATCTAAATTTATGCCGACAGTTATGATAATGAGTACTAAAAATTAACAAGCCAAAACTTAAAGAAAAAGAAAGAAGAGTTGAATCAGACCTGTTGTGGAAAGTAAAGAATAAATAATGACACAGTAGACAAAAAAAAAAGAACTTGAGATACAATATCAAAAGAATCAATTGCTTAAAGCACTGACATTGAATGCAATTAATTAACAAACTGATTGCAGAACACTTGTATAAAAGAAAAGAAAAATAGTAATGGAGAGACTATATATATATAAAGGAAATGGAAGAATTGATTAGCTTTGGTGTAAAGGAAGGATATTTGATTCTGGGTATTTGGGGAAAGGAAACAAACAATGGAAAAAACTTATAATTAATGGGAGAAAAAAAGAAGTTGGTTTATGAAGAGATTTACAGAAAATTATAAGTTTAATTCCCTCTATTCCTCCTGCCTCTTGTTCTACCTCTAGCTCTTCCTTCTCTCTCTTTCTTAATTCTCTGGGCTGGGGGATAAATAATGAAATGAATGGGGTGGTTCAGTCGTGTGCGCATATGAGAGAGAGACAGAGATTAATTTTATATAATACTACTATATAAAACGGTGGAGAGAGAGAGAGATTTCTTGACACGAAGGCTTCCCTCTCCTCATTAGTTTCCACGTAATTCAGGGAAGTGGATTTCTTCGTGAGATACCCTCTTACGGGTATTACGGTTATTCTCTCTGGTAAGGCTATTCTTTGATACTACACTTTTCGGGTCGGATCGGGTCGGGTCACTTCCCTTTCAATAATAGTCCAAGAAGAGGCATGAAGCATCATAGTTAAAAATCCAATTAATAAAATTTAGTTAATTGACCATAAAAAACAAATGAGGGTATAACCTGATTCATTGAGTTACATTGTTTTTTTTATTAAAAGGCCCGAATTTGAAATTCTACAAATCAAGTTCATACTAGACTGTCATTATGATTGTTACTGACATTCTACCAAAAAATGGAAATATAACAATTGAAATCTTTGTTCCCACTTAATTACAAGTAATAAATTTTATGACTAATAAAATTTTTAGGAAAATATTTTTCTATTCCCACCTCTATAGGGAAAGTTTATGGTTTTTACGTTTTGTAATTGAAAATAATTAAGGATTTTGTGTAAAATGAATTAGAAAATTTAAAATATGCACATCGATCCTATAATTATTATACAATGCTAGATTTAAGAAATTGATATTTTTACATATTAAAATAATATTTTATATGTATCTCTCTCACATAAAGATAGGACTCACTCATTATTCATGTTAGAGAGATTATATAAAAATATCAATTTCTTAGATTTATTGTGTTTTTTGTATTCAAAAAGCCAAAATCGAATGTAAATTAATATTTTAATCTGGTAGTTAAGACTGAGTCGTTAAATTTTGAATTTAATTAATTATTATTATTTTTATAAAAGTTGGGCATCCTATTCTTTTGTGAAGTCAAAGCTTGGATTCCTTAGCTAGCTAATAGGTGGGGGTAGCTAGTAAGGAGCTAAAATCAGCATCAAATATTCAAATCAAATGATTGTTCGGTTCGTTCTCCTTAATCCTTCAATTACTACTACTTCTTCTAGACTATTATAGGACTTAGGAGCACAACTTCTCCATGTAAATACACCTCCTACGAGTACTAAAAAAAACATATATTATGATTGGTGGGGCCACAAATTTACTTTTGCTTATAATTGACCATGGGATAACATAATTTTAGAATTAAATAGTGCTCTTCTTCAATTACTTACTTTTTTATTTATTTGGTACCAGTAACTTATAAATACTAATAGTTCTAGAAAACAAAATATAGTAGTACGGACTTGGTGACCTTATTTTATGGAGTAGTATTCTATACTAGTACCAACTACTAGTAATAATTATAAATAGTTGGATCCAAAAATGAAAAGTAAACTCAAGAATTGATTTTTTTAAAATTCAAGACATCACCACCATCAACTTAGGGGATTGGTAATGGTTTGACTTTGACACCCAAAGAAACTACAACATCCACGAGGAAGGAAGGATGATTTTCTAATTTTTGGGTACGTCAAAGATAAAAACCTCATTATGTTTTGCATAAAAAATTATTTATAAATTTAAAAAATTAATATTTTTAAAAGTAAATTTAATAGTTCTATAATATTTTATTTTACACAAAATTGATCCCACTTATTATTCATGTTAACAATCTTTTTTAAAATGATAAAGAATGAAGATACTTCTTTTAATTGCTGTCTAATTCTATCTGTATTGGGAAGAGTAGCAATATTAATGATGGCCTTGAGTAACAAAGGCAAACATCAACATTAACCAAAACTTGAATATAATTGGGACGGATGGGTCAAGAACTAGAAGTTCATATATATATATATATATATATATATATTCGTTTCTTCTTAATTGTTTATTGGATGAATGCATGGTGCTCATCCATCTGTTAGTTCTATTGTTGAAAAGAATGCTATTCCTTAATTAATAAAATTTCCTCAGTCCTTTGGGATGTTTTTTAAAAAAAAAAAAAGAAAAGAAAAAAAAAACAAGAAGTCAGAACATGAAGGAATACGTGATTAAGAATATCTTTTAAAATATACAAAATTAAAAAAGACACTTGAAAATTGGGTAATGGTAATAGGGGAAATTAAAGTTGGATGGAGAGAGTAATTTATTTTGAGAATATTTTTAAAGCTAACAGTTAAAGGTTAAAATGTATTATTTTAAAATTTAGGATGAATTCAAGTGTGCATGTGTAATCCTTAATATAAAAGTATCTCAAGACTCTTTTAATACTATATTGTTTTAGAAAGAATTATTTCTTGCTAACCTTTTGTTTTTGAGTTCTAAAGTTTGAATTGGATGTATACATAATAATTTTTGATAACTTTCATTAGTTTACAAATTTTGATATTAAAAAAATATTAGAAGGTTAAATAATGATATGACAAAAGTGTCCTTAATGAGTTAATTGTTTAGGTGGCATTCAAACTTTCTATTACTACACAAATTTGGGAACATTGCAAGAATAAATTGGTGTAAAACGTTCAATAGTAAAGGTTTCCATATTTGGATATCATATGAATATAGATATAGTGACTAGAATTTTTTTTGATCCCTAATAATATACTCAGTGCAAAAATGTTGTTCACCTACCAACTCAGACCGGAAAACAAGACATTATTGATGGATAAATGCTAATGCAATTATAGTACTCCATATAAGTAGGGAATGCAATTATAGTATATAAGTTGGGTAGGGTGGAGCGTAAATAAATTGAGTCGGATTGAATCGAGTTTAGTATTGATTTACTTAAATTTTGTTCATAAAATTTATGGGGTCTGAAATAAAGTTTGATTAAGGTTCGTTTAGTTATCGAGTAGAGCAAGATCTCAATTAATTGAGTTCTAATTGTTTAAACTTTTTGAACGAATATAATTCAAGTATTAATAGAAAATTATAATTTAAAAAAACTCGAGTAATTTATCAAATTTTAAAATTTACACATTTAAATCGTTTATATTTCGAGTTGATCTCGAATCAAAATTTTAGTCGAAAAAATACAAATTAAACCCGAATTTTTTGATTCATTTTCCAACCATATATGTAAGTAGTCACAAAAAACTACAATTCTCTTAATCGCCCACTGATTCAATAATTCAATTCAAGAATTAATGAATGTATGTTTATAATAAGAAAGTGATATTTTAATATGTTAAAATGACAGAGAAATTAGATCCACTAGTGCGGGAGGAATGATTGAAAATATCAATTTTTTCCGTTTACTTATAAAAAGTACACTATATATACACATATAGTGAGTATATGCTACAATAATGCTTCTGGGTTTTCTTTCCCCTATCACTCGAAGTCGCTCTTTCCCTCTCCTGCTTCACTCCTCCAGGTCTAGGTAGGTATTCATCCTTGCAAAATCCCACGTACCATCACTCAAATTTACTATTACAGGTTCAAGCACATGGTAAAAAAATCTATTCTTTTTTCCTTCTTGTTATCGCTATTTTCTTTTAATGTTTCAGGACAATATTTGCCTCCAACACTGGAAGAATCTTGCTGATGGATCATCAAAATTCGTACTTGATTGCCCAAAGAAAGCCTGCTAATTTTCGATTGTGCAATGTGTCCGGGTATTTTTACCTCTTTATTATTATTATTATCCAAATTTTAGAATTCAAGTGCCTAAAAAACTTTATTAGCCTATATTTTCTTAAAAATCTATCTTGGGTCAGGTATAAGACGGATTTATTAGAGATTCATGCGGAAAATCCTACATTGCACGTTTTGTTTGTTCCTGGAAATCCAGGTAGATTTTTATTTATAGAAATATTTTTTTTGTTAAATTGAATGGTGGGCTGGGGCTGGGTGTCATTTATTTGGGAAATTTAAAGAAATTTGAATGTTTATTACAGGTGTCATATCGTTTTACACCGACTTTTTGGAGTCACTGTATGAACTACTGGGAGGAACTGCATCTATCACAGGCAAGAAATGGGTGCTCATTATTCATGTTATTGTATTATGAATCTGAGTAGTGTATATGAAATTACGAATAAATTTGGTATTTTGGTACTGTGATATGTAATCTCTATGATCACTAGTTCCATCTTTGTGTTGATCATCAGCTATTGCGCAAACGTCCCACACAGAAAAGGTATGTTACTTTTTAAATTTTTTAGTGTCAATGAGTGATTATTTTGTCCTTATTTTTTTGATTCTGCCTAGATTTTTACTATCCTAGACAGTTGATTGATTCTGAACCTACAAAAAGCTCTTGTATTTGGTTGGTAGGTACCAGAAAAACCTTCAATGTGATCACTATAAACATAAAACTATTGTGACTATCCAAATGAGTAGAGTTGTGGAGTTGCTCGGTTTATTTTTAGTGATATGAGACAGTTTGATATAATTCTTGCAGATATTGATCTTATTTACGTAGTTACTCATTCCTTATTGCCTCGTGCTCCTGATGCTTTAGGATTTTGCTTCAATACAGAGAGGGCATATGTTATGCCTTCTGCTAAATGACTGAATTCACAAATTACTTAATCTGTATCATTAGCATGAAACTGAAAACATGAAGTGCAAGACTTGCACATAAATAAAGCAAAAAAATAAGGTAAAGTATACTACACCATACATCAAGACATTTTATGGAGTGTTTGCTTGCTTATTTCTTTCAGTCTCACAGAGTTGTATTTTTTCATTTATTCAAATTTTTGTAGAATTGTTATGGCATAAATATGCTGCATGATTTGTATTGTTTAGTAAAGATGCACTATGATTGTCATTTGATGGTTACCTCTTTGTAAGCAGAAACTCTGTTAATAAGCATAATTAATAGAATATCAAATTCACTATATGAATTTCCAGTAACCTTTTCTGGGTTTCAGCCATATATCGTAATGCCCTATCCTTAATCAAGTGTTTCATACCTTCAAACCATGGTTTGCAATGAACTACTTTTTCTTGGATTTTAATTTGGTGAAATGGTAAGATAGGAGATCAATCTATTACTCAAAGATGTGGACTACAACCAGCTCACTCAGAATATTGAACTGAAATCTTATAGCTGTGCAGAAGCAGATTTGTATATTTTTTGAACTTATTCTAAATAAATTGTTTACTTTTGGATGATTTTTCTGTTTACGAAACTATAACTAACAGTGGTCCTTGTTGAAGAATGAATTTTTAATTTTTTTTCTTTCTCCAAGTATCATTCAGATTCCTTCTCTGTTCGGTCCTTCCTCCAATATCATAATTATTTTTAGATTCATATATTAGACTGAATTCATGGTGTTGTATCTAGGCCTTGTGGCTCGAGTTTTTTTTGTTGTGCTTAAAACCATGCAAGTGATTCTTTGTCTGGTGAGGATATGCGTTGTACTAAGGCTCTGCCAGACAACTCCTGTTTTA
The DNA here is from genome assembly GCA_020205615.1 of Panax quinquefolius. Lineage (NCBI taxonomy): Eukaryota > Viridiplantae > Streptophyta > Magnoliopsida > Apiales > Araliaceae > Panax > Panax quinquefolius. The sequence goes on along the minus strand of CM035161.1, from coordinate 31,621,617 downwards.
TACAACTCCTTTTGATATTTCTGCTTGCTCTGATTAGTTGCATGAGTGTGATAGTTTTTATGAGGTTTATTTTCCCTTTTGTAGAACTGGCAGCATGGAAGGTTATTCTCATTAGAGGAGCAAATTGATCATAAGGTTATTCTAGATTTATTTGTTGAAACTCATTCATTTTTAGGATGTTAGTTAGAATTATAACAACAGTTTGACCTCAGTTTTGTTTTTCCTATTGCCTTTCCTTTTACAGGTGAACTTCATCAATCACGAACTTAAAAATATTGAAGTTCCTATTGTATTGGTGGGTTAATTTTTGAATAGTTGTGTATATTCTGAAATCTTTTTTTGGTTATGTTTTAGAATTCATCTTTAAGGTGAACTCGTGAAAATACCTTATATTTGGACTGTTTAGAAAATGGGTGGGGATAATTTATATTAGGCACCTTGGATGACCTTAATTTTTTTCTCTTTAACTTCCTTATATATATATACACGAGCTTAAGAGAAAGGTTAAGTCCTAGATTTTTTTGAAGCATTGCATGCTTGGTGATTCGGGCAATGGTCTTCTCATTTTTATATGCTTGTTTTTTGACCTTGTAAAATATTTTGGTGCAAATTACATCTTTTAGTCTTTGCAGAAACAAATTGCTGCTCATCAAGTTTAGTTATTAAGAAGAAATTGTATGAAAAGTTTGATTACTATACCAGACTTTGAAGTGATTTTGGAAAAAACATATATTTTCTCCAGATCTTACCTTTTATTGATAGGGATATCATTTCTTGGATTTTCTTTATTTTATGTTTGAATTGGAGGAATGAAGGAGTGAATGGAATGACTCATTCATATGGAATGAAAAAAATTGTGTTTGGTTGCTCCATTGGAATGGACCATCTCATTCCTCCCAAATTTATGAATTTTATTATTTGGGAAAGGGTATGGAATGACTCATTCCAGCTAAAATGAAATGAATCATTACACTCTCCATTACATTCCCTTCTCTATTCCATTCCTTCCCCCATTCTATTCCTTCAATCCAAACGTAGCATTTAGTACTTATACACCCGGTCTTGGAGTTTTTTTTTTTTTTGGATAGAAAAGAAAAGAAAGTTAGAGAAAAAAAAAGAGGGTGTCTTGGAGTTTTTTAGAAGAAGAGAAAATAAAAGAAAGTTAGGCTTATGTGGGTCCAAAAATTATCTTCTCACTTTTGAGAAGAAAGTTGAAGAAAAGAAAGTGAGTATTTCTCTTCTCTTCCTTTCTCTTAACTTTCTTTTCTTCAACTAAAAATCTCCAAGACAGGGATAGTGTCTTATTTCTAACTTATATACATTGACATATAGAGCTACATATCAGGTCATAGGAATATTAGCTTAAAATGAAAGTATTCTTTCATTTTGTATATGATATAGATACGTCTTTGCATTCTATTTTCTTTCTATTAGGTTATAATTCATGGAAGAAATTTCATTCATCAAGCACTGCTCTCGTTGTTGAATTCTCTTCTTGTTAAAAACCGAGTGCAAATGGTTCTGCTTGAACAAAAAATTCCCACACATATTACTGCTTTTCTGTTTATCTACTGTTTTGACTGAGAACCATTTATGCCATTTTTTGCTGCAAGTTTTATGATTTTAGATTATTCAGCCCACCAAATTTTAGACATGATGAATCTATTTAGGGTGATATAATTCTTTATGAACATGATAGCAACATCTAAACTTGCATAGACTATTGATATCTGACCTTTGTGATCTTCTTTTAAGGTTGCACACTCCATCGGTTGTTACATATCTATCGAACTACTCAGAAGATTTCCAGAAAAGGTGACCTCTTCACATTAGTTTTCTGTCTACGCATGTCTTTGATAAGGGTGTCTGATATGTGATACTTCATTGCACGTCTGTTTAACATCAAAATATATATCTCATGTTTTTTTTTTTTTTTTCACTATTGATTCTTTAGGTGATTTATTTTGTTGGGCTATATCCCTTTCTGGCAGTAGACCCAGAATCTTCAAAGCAATCTATTATTCGAAAAATTGCAGAGTAAAAATCTTTCTCTCAAGTTGCATCAGTTTTTGGAATCTTTTGTACTTTAGTCACATGTAGAATTACTCTTGCAAAAATCCACGTGCACTCATCAGTTTAACTTGTTTGGAGTTTTTTTTACTTGTGGTACTACATGCTAATCCCATATTTGATATCAAGCCGATCCATTTAGATTTCAAATTTCTGACTCAATTATGTCCAACTTAACGTATTGTTATGCACACAAGTCTTCATTCCAAGCAGTATAGCTTCCTGATCCTCTTCAGTTTTGTCATAATAAAATTGTTAAGTCTTTGAATTTTCATATAATTAAAGTATAAAGATTCCTGAGTTACAGGTCTCCATTTCTGTGTGCTACGGTTAGTTGCATTTTGGCATTGTTGGGATTGCTACCTATCCAGGCTACCAGGTTTCTGCTGAAAAACTCTTTTGGAAAGTCATGGTCTTCTACTGCCGTTGATGCACTCTGCAATAATCTTCTCCAGGTGAAGTGTCCATGTCTGAATCCACAAATTTTGTGTAGTGAAAGATTCATTAGCTATGTTTTTGTGCTTGATATATATGGGTTTGTTGTCAATGCTTAACTACTTTTAAAAAAAATAGAAGACTGGTTGCCCATCAATATTCTCCATACAACAAACTAGAGTTTGAAAAGTGATTATTTTCAATCAAGCAGTAATTCAAATTCTATTTGTTTTCCAGTACCATACAATGCAAAACGTGCTATTCATGGCAAGAACAGAGTTCATAAAGGTAACATTTCTCGCTTACAATTATTTAGATCTCTTCTCCTTTAAAGGGAATAGGTTTCATCTGGATGATTTGCTTAACTTCTTTCCAATCAAATGAGGCTTGATAAGGTAAGATATAACATAAAAGATGAATCTCATAATTTACTAGGATATTAAGCACTTTTAAGACACTGTTTAGTAAGGAAGACAAATGATGGATAAATGTAAAATATTGAACTTATTTGAAACACAACTTATGGCACAAATCTACTGTTGAAGAATGCAAAATAAGTTGCATTGGTTGCATCATTTTCTTCCTTGTTGACTCATTGCACATTGATCCTCAGCGGACGATTTTTTGTCATCCGTGGGTAATGTTTAATTTAGTTACTACAAAATGCTTATTAGAGGGAATTTATGTATAATTTGTCATTTTTGTATCAAAATAGCATTCATAAAAGCGAACATATACAACTACCAAACTACATGTCCAACAAAAAGATTTCGACTAATTTTGAACCTTTTGCTCACCAGTCTTTTTCTCTTAAGCTTTTAGAGTCACCAGATTGGGCATACCTGAGGGAAAAGCAAAGTCAGATTGCATTTTTATTTGGAGATGATGATGACTGGGGGCCATTGCGAATGTTTGAAGAAGTGAGTTATGGAATCTTTTTCTATGTTTTTGAAGGTTGTTAAATTGGTTTAGGAAAAAAATGGAACTGGTAGCCTTTTCATACCTGTATTATGGAATGATGTTGGTGATGATTGTTGTCATGTTAGCAAATGTTGCTGTAGTTGTTTAAACTGCGAATCATGGTCAGGTTTGTCCAAGTTGCTATAAATATTGTTGGTGATGTTTATGGCATGCTAGCTAACTCGGGTGGTTGAATATCACCAACAGTAACTAGAAAGTAGTTGAAGAAAGGAACAGGTTATAGGTGTTTTTGTTCAGAGAGATAACAACAGTTGTGATGGCTTTGAGTTTATATACTTGTGAACAGAGTGAATTCTTAATGTAATTAATTGAGCTGATCTTCTTCACTCTACTTCCATGCTGACAGATCTCAAAGCAGGTCCCAAATGCTGTTTTAGCAATCGAACGGGAGGGCCATACTCATTCCTTCTCTTGCACAGAGGAGGGCTCATTATGGGTTGCTAAATATGTAGCTAGCTCGATCAAGAATCAAATACCAAGGTGATGTCCATTAGGAGGTAAAACTCACTGGTTTGGTGGTCAAATAACTTCAGTGTTACTATGTGAAATGTGGAATCGAGATAGACTTTTAATTTTATTGTTTCAAAGAATCAGAATCCTTGATTTAGTCATAAAACCTTGTTGAAATGAAAATAAGTTGCCGTGCAATTGGTTGTAGAATTGAAATTTGAATTCCTCGTCTTGTTCAAAAGCCAAAAGCTCAAATCAAGGGCTGAACAATTTGTTTGTGTGTAGTGAGTTGGTAGATTTAGTTCCTCAGCCTCTGCTACTCTTTTATTTTCTTTTGCGTCTAGGATATACTAGTAGATAGATATCATGCGAGAAACATGTTTACAGCGAAACAGTTTATTGAATTCTTGGAACATTTTGTGGTGGCTATATCTATATCTACACTAGGCAAAAGATAAGTTTGGGTTGGTTTTGAATTACATAAAATAAGTTTGGGTTGGTTTTGGAACCAAAACCATATTATCTATATTTAATAATATGGGTTTTGTGGTTTGGATTTAAATGATTATAGGTCGAATCTAGGTCGACCTATTTATCAAATTATAGTTTCACTAAAATTTTAATTTTTGTTATACTAAGAGTTTTATTTGAATTTTTTTAAACCCAAGTTTGAAACTAAAAATTTTAATTGATGTGACTAATTTGAGTATTAAAATATTAATTTTGTGATTATAGGCACTTTCAAAAAAAAATTACATTAATAATTATTATGTTAATTAAAATTAATGAAATTATTGAGAATTTTATTACAATAATCAGTAAATATTTTTGTGGAGTGTATATAGAATCAACAAATATTATTTTTTTTTGTGGGGGTGGGGTGTCTACATAATCAATAAATATTATTTTTTTTGGGGATGGGGAAATTAAATTAAATTATATAATATAAATTGTATAATTTAAATGAGTTATTTTAATTAATTAAGGAGGAGATATTAATTATTTAAATTAGCACTAAAATTGTTTAACTTTATTATAATTAATTTTATAATTAGTGAAATGATTTTTATACATAATTACAAATGTATAAATTACAAAAGTATGTAATATGTATATAATGTATATGTGTTATATAAGAATATAGTATAATAATACATACATGTTGATATATTAATTCTATAAATTATGTAATAATGCATACATGTTTAGTCAAAACTAGTAGATTCCCCATTAGGGATATTTCGATAAGAATTTGCGCACTTTTGTAGCACGAAATGTCAAAAATATGGCTTTAATTCGACTATTATTTTCAAAACAACAATCCTCATTTCCGTTCATTCGATTTAATTTACTTAAAAATTTTCTAAAGGAGGTGTAAGATTTTGATAGGATACACACACACACAAATTTAAATGCATGTAATTGATGAACGTTTAATTCCTCATTCCAAAAAATATTACTAGTAGTACTATCTTGGATATTGACTATTGAGGTTGATGAGTGAGTAATCACAATATTCAAATTCCAACGGCTCTTTTAATTAATTCAACAACTGAGATTTATCCCAACAATGCGTGCGTGTTAAAAATGATTAATACGTACTACATTAATTAATACTGATGGAATGGAATGGAGTAACTTTAATTTAAAATAATACTGCTACTACAGTATAAATTATTTTGTCATCTGATACCTTTTTGTGGGGCAGGGGGCAGGGGGCAGTATTATTATGATACTTACTTATAAAATAGATAGGGTGTGAACTAAGTATTAGTTTACCCTAATCCCTCCAAACTCGCTCGCTCACATGCGAAATTATTAATTTATATTCCTTCAAAAATTTTGGTTGATTTTTTAGGCATATTAAAAAAATGATAAAATTATTTATATTTAAATTCTTATTTAATTGTATAATTTTTTACACATTATCATAAATATACATAGAGAATATAAATATAACAATTAATAATAAGAGTATTATAGATAAATTATTATAAAAATAAATTATTTAAAATAAATAGACATTTAACTTGAGATTACTTAAAATAATAATAGATAGATAGATAGACTCGCACGACCACGACCCCTCTCAAATCCAAATCTAAGCCTCCTTTTCTTAATTTTATTTCCACCGTTTAAACTAACTCAACCAACCTAATTCTCTCTCTCTCTCTCGTCAAATATATTAACTCAATTCGATCATCAGCTAGCAAACGCCCATCGATCTTCAAATTAATACATATTTTTTGTTTTCTTTCTCCCTACAATGTCTAGGAACAAGAAAAAGCTAATTATCAGCAGTTTCACAGTAAAGCTAGGCTGCGGCAGCTGCAGAAGATCAAGACTCCTTCTGTCCAACATTTTCCACCCTAAACCTGCAAAACACAACTACAAAACGCCCACTTGCTATTCTTCCTCCACCTCTTTCAAAACCACCACCACCACTTTCTCCATGGCCTACTCCGACGACGACACGGACTCCGACTTTAAGAGCTTGAGGGCAGTCCAAGGTTTCGGCAGAATCAGCGGCGAAAGCCTGGCTGTCGAGAAAGACTCCGACGACCCTTATCTGGATTTCAGACATTCAATGCTTCAGATGATTTTGGAGAAGGAGATTTACTCCAAGGACGATCTGAAAGAGCTTCTTCACTGCTTCTTGCAGCTCAATTTACCCTACCACCACGGAATCATCGTTCGGGCTTTCACGGAGATTTGGAACGGTGTCTACTCCGTGAGGTCCGGGAGTTCCTCCAAAATGCATGGGCTCACGTGACTTCTAGCTGATGAACGTGCCGTCATGATTAGTGCGATAGAGTCACAAAACCGATATTTTTTTGTTTTATCTTTTTTTTTTTTACTTTTTTATAAATTAAAGTGGAGTACTGTAAAGTAGTACTACAACTTAATTTACAATGATGTTTGTTTGTGTTGAGTGGTGGTCGTCGTCCTTGTTACCTGCTTAGTTTGTTAAGGTTGTATTTAATTTGTACGTTTTATTAGCTTTTTGGGTCAAAATTAGCAGCAGCTACTCGATCAGCTAGGGCTGTAATTCTTCTTCTTTGTCTTAATTAGTACTTGCAGGGATCTTCTGCTACGTCACGTCGCGTAAAAGGCAGCGATCGATCTGCGAGAAACACGATAAACACCACAAGCTTGCGGCGGTTCCGTCGGGGATATTTCGAGCGTGAGAGTCGATATATGTGTTCGCGAGGTTAAACAATGGAGGAATATAATGTACAGTGTCTTGAGAGAAATAATAATTCTACGTGTATATGTGATTATGAATGAAGAAGTGTATTAGAAGCGTCACTCTTTGTGAAGACTTCCTTCTTTAAGTTATCTCTCTCTTGCACGGATTCTGATCTTCTACCCTTTATTACCCCACACACCCTTTGATCGATGGGTTCCTTGCATTGCATATAGTTTATCCAACGCTTTTTAGTCATTTGCTCCCACCGCTTGGTCGGTTATAATCACATCCACATTAATGCATGGCGGAGTTCTCAATCGGCCGTCATGCTTTTTCATCATTCTAGTCGAAGATGTAGATATTTTAAATATATGATGGGTCGACCCATTTGATTGGGGTCGAATCTTTAGAAGGACTTAATAAAGATAATAAAGTGGTAGATCAATAATGTCAACACCCGATAATGAAGACCCGATGGACTAAGCTGAATATGTAGGCCCAATCAATTCGGTCCGATAGGAGAAATATCACGACCCGACATTGCTTCTAGTTTTTTATTAAGCGGGAGGTTTAATAGGAAACTATAAATGGCATCGGTTCGGGACAAAAAGGAACTAATATAAGACCGATGAAGGCCAAAAAAATACGACTACAAGAAGCCTATATGGTGAATATCAAATGCCGATGTTAATTAAGATTGGAAGTCCATTTAAAGAGCGAGTCGGTGAACATACAACAACAAATATTTCATAGCCTCTCGAACAACCCGAACCTTCGCCACAAAAACCATTCTCTTACGAATCTAGGTTCAAGGCACATGGCGACATCGATGATCATCTCGTTCGGCAATAATTCCATCATGGGCCCGATGGGTGAAGGAGTGATATACGGGTGAAGGAAGTTGAGATTTGACCATCAATCTGAACCGATCGATAATATTGGTCATCTATGAGTAAACATTGTCTTCGTGTGTTTCCATCCCAAATACAAAGAAAGTAGAAAGGATCTAGAAGATAATCTTAGAGAGGAATCACAGAAGATAATAATCTTAGAAGAGAATCTTAGGAAGGAATCTAGAAGAGAATCTTAGAAGGGAATCTGAGAAGGGAAAAGCCATTCTGAAGTTTATGTTTGGCAAAAGGAAAGAATCAACCTTGACATTGTTCTTCTCGGCGATGAATGCCTTCGGAAGGATATCGACAAGGTCAAAGAAGAACTGAAAGCGACCGAGGCCACTCGTGGTCATCAACGATATAAATGCCGATCTGTCGAGCTAAAGGATCAAAGCATCGGTACATCGTCGGAAGCTCGAAGAAGAGCTCAAAGAGCTTGGGCCCTTAGAGATTTGGGTCCGCCATTTGATCGAGAAGACTTTCGTAAGGAGATACTGAGTGAGAATACAAAAATCCGTAGAAATTTGAACAATAAGATCGTCCACATTAATGCCAAAGGATATGAAATCTGCCAAGTAAAAGGCAAAAAAAGCTCGGGCGAGGTAGATCCATCTCTTCAGACTCTTTAGATGGTGGCGATGATGAGGAAGAAGCACGAAGATGACCTCTCCTTATCTTTAGTTGTAGAACTTTTCGTGAAAATTCTAACTTGTTGTGAGCAGTTAATATTTAAAATATCAACTTCATGCCTTATTATACGAATGAACTTAACTTGGGACATGAACTAGATAAGGCGTATAATGAGTTAATTTATGAAATGAAGTGAACTGAATTTAATGGATAGAATTTAATGAACAATATTGAATGAGGTGAACTCGACACTTGAACAAAATAAAGTAATGAATACTTATCGTTTAGAAAGTGTGAGATCGGATTCGTGTGTGAGGTGAATTTGGATGATCCTCCTTGCACCATCGAAATCTTGCTTACCACTCGGGGTAGAACAAGTATATAAGGACAAGATATAAGGATCAAGATATAAGGATCAATAGTGACCATTGATTTACCACCCTGGTAAAATCAATATAGGATCATAAGGACCTTGGGCTACCATCGAATGGCTAGCGAGTCCTACCATACCTCCTTACACCATAGTGACCATTGATTTACCACCTTGATAAAATCAATATAGGATCATAAGGACCTTGGGCTACCATCGAATGGCCAGCGAGTCCTACCATACCTCCTTACACCATAGTGACCATTGATTTACCACCCTGATAAAATCAATATAGGATCATAAGGACCTTGGGCTACCATCGAATGGCCAGCGAGTCCTACCATACCTCCTTACACCATAGTGACCTTCGGACCAATAGTGACCATTGACTTACCACCACGATAAGATCGATATAGGATCAAAAGGACACTGGGGCTACCATCGAATGGCCAGCGAGTCCTACCATACCTCCTTACACCATAGTGACCTTCACTACAACAAAAAAGCTTATCGTGACCATTAGCGGCGACCAGGTACTCGATTCGCGAGATAAATATCTGCTGACCGCGTGCGGTCATTGATAATCGTCGATAAAATCTGGTCATTGGGATGCACATCGGTGACCACTATTATATGACCGCTATATCTCTGCGGCCATTATTAGTGACCGAAATGACAAATCTGATTCATTGGTGAAATCGGCATGGTCCGGGCCAAAGATGGCGTGGTCAGCGTGTCGGCGACCATTATCGTGACCGCGTCGCGGTCATTTGATTATGCCGTCGCTAATAACGTTCGTGACGCGTCGCGATCGTTGATATGAAAAAACTTTATTCTGACCTGATTTTTCTTTGTTTTGCGAATTCCCAAAAACACTGTACTGCTTTTTACTGCTTTATCCCAACACACATACACACCAAGATAAACAACATACAAAACAATATAAACATCCATCGTCCACTGACACATACACGAACTAGTATATAAACCTTTAAAACCAATATGATTTGAATAAATATAATAACATTTCAAAACTTGTTTAAGTAACATATATCTGAACATCGAATAATGAATATACAAGTACAAGGTTATGTCAAAGCGTCATCCCCACCTTGATCATGCACCTGTAATTAACAAAATAATAAAACAAGTTACAAATATAATAAATATGTTGATCTTTGGTATATATTACGACAATCATCAACAAATTGATTTTATACCTCGTCGCCATCCCCATCTTTGTCCTGCTGCTGCTGCTGCATTCTTGCTTGACTAACTCCTCGGGATCAAGAGCCCCGTGAGGTGCCTTGATATCTTGAAGATTTCGATCTTGACATATAGCTCTCACACGGTCGGTAGGAGTATGAACAATTTGGATGACTCGATGGTATGAAGGTGGGTAGCAATTTGCTGAGCCGGCTGAAGGATGGGCGTCGTCGTTGTCCTTGACCTTTAATGTAGTTCTTCTTCTACAATGACGCCTTCTCTCCCTGACTCTTGATCGATAAGCGGACGTGGAGTGCCTTGAGGATAAGCGCTTCATTCGATAAGCGTTTATAAGTATCCTGTCATCATGTTAACACTTAAATAGTTAAAATAATATTTTGTAAGTATTAATAAACAAGATCGAGGTTGTTAAAACTTATTACTGCTATCTGGATAGCCTCGAGGCGGAACCATCACGGGTGGCGGCGTACACATCCAACCCGATGGATGGATAGGGTGACTTGAGGCTGAGACTCTATACACAAGCGGCCTGATATTACTAAGTAAAAATGGGATATTTTCTACAATTCATGATTGTAAACATATTAAAACTTGTAAATCGTGCGAGGCGTTGATATCTGCATGGTTGTGAAATATCTTAGCCCTTGTATGTTCCTTTAGCCTTTTCGCCATCGGATACACAGGAGGCTCTGTTGGTGGTGGCGATCTTTCGTCTTTTCACCCGACTCTCGGCTCTCCATTGGGCACACATCTCGGCCCATATGAATTTGGGTGCACCACAGAGGGCTATGCTCGTGCGTATAATCCTCTCCACGGCACGGATGGTCGATCTCGGCATTGTGAATGGTTTTTGTCGTTCTTTATTCAAGTTGTCCTTAGTGCGGACCGCGCACTTTTGCGAGAATAATGTACGAATCCTTTGAAGCACTGGCGTCCTCCCATCTATCTCTGTTTACGCAAATAAAAAACAATAATAACATTACTAAATAATTATCCTTTGAATATTATATTAATATTATTTATCGTAATTAAAAAAAAATATACGAAATTACGCCCAAACATCATCCTTGTGGGCGATAGGTGTGCTTCGCCCACGTAATCACGGTGTAGGCCCGATTACGTAAACACAATTTGTGATATGCGACAGCGATCTTATTATCACGAAAAATCACTATAATATACTGACATCAATTAGCGTATATTAAATGCTTAAATGCTTTTATATAAATGATATATGCGGAGACGTCGTCTTTATTCGGAGGAGGCGAATCTGAATAAGAATCCGATCATCGGGATTAGTAGGGGCCTTGGGCACATTATTAGGCCCCCTACCCAATGGCGCTTTTTACCTGTTGCTTGAAGCCATCTGTATATTACAAATTTCAAGATGTTATTAGGAGTCATATTTGATTATATGTATATATAATGATAAACATGGTGATGATATAAACATGTATATATATGAATATAAAATGATGATAAACAAAAGTTGCATTTAAATAGTTTAGTACATAAACATGTGATGATATAAAAAACATGTATTGCTAAACATACATTGCATGAGTTCAAGTGTCGATATCGATTCGAGAATCATCTTGTATCGTGTTTTGATTCATAACCATCATACGCTTGATTACGTGTCGATTCGATCGATAACTCTTTCTCCTCGATTATCGATGTCATCGACACAAGTATTGACTCGAGGATTTAATTCGTGTGGTTCATCTCCACCATCTAAGCTGGATTACTTCATTGTCGTCCTCCACATTTATTATAGTCGACTATGAAGCATCGCTCTTGGTAAATCTCCCCATCGACTAATTTACCACGACTACGGCGGGAGTATAAATTCTGACTTACCCGATCTGTAGGCGATTACATCCCTTTTCTAACGGGACTAGGAGTGTAGTATACTTGTCTTTGTTTGAGTTGGTAAAACAAGCGGTTCGTTGGAGTCTGTGAGACTATGGAGGTCGATATCGGCGATTCCGTATGCATCGACACGTATCCCTTTTACGAATCAAACCAAGCGGCACTTGAACAAGTGAATATGACCCCGTCGTGCCGCTTGTCACGACAACTCTACGATTTCCTCGACTCCCCATAAAAAGGCACGACCAAGCTCATTGTAACAATCTCTTGGACACACGCTCGAGTTCGTTGTTCTTTTTGGCGCCCGTATGCCTTTGTGTGAAATTCACTGACCATTTATTTTGTAACCATTGCGGTGACTTGATCTTATGCGGTCCCATAGCTAGGACTTGTACATTAATTTGGAATCGTTGATCCCTCGATCAAAGCCTACAAAAACTCCATCTTATTAAATGAAGTCATAGTTAACATATGAAGTATATATATTATATATATATACACTACGTCTTAAAAATTGAACTTACTTTGTCCTTTAGCCAAAGTGCAAAGTTTTATATCCGATTGATTTGAATATCTTTATCGGTTATGTCGGCGTGCTTCACTTTTAACTTCGTAAATCGTCAATCTATACCATGTTATAAACATTAACATATTAGAATAAATTTTTAACTTAAAAGATAAAATATCAAGTTTACATGTGTACCTCATAAATTCGTCGATCTCCTCATGATTGAGAAGAATGTAAGTATGTGTGGCATGTAATTCTTGCTCGAGAGAGGAATATCGCTTCCACTTTTCCATAAGCGGCGGCAGGGACCAAATCTGAGAGGCCAGACCATTTAGTTCAACATTTCCCCCATCATCATTGTCTCGATACTCGATTGGCCTTTGTCGAGACTTCATCCAGGAAAATAGATGCGAGACAAACGTAGATATCTCATCAAAGCTGTATGCCTCGCATATCGACCCCTCGACATAAGCTCATTCTTCACCTTCCTCTTAAGGTTTCCCATCACCCTCTCGAAAAGGTACATCCATCTATATTGAGGCTGGACCCCCAACACACGAGCTTCATAGGGAAGATGGATTTGCAAATGCTCCGTGGAGTCGAAAAAAAACCGGTGGGAATATTTTTCCGGTTTACGTGATCTCTATGATGTTCTTCTCAAGTACAAACATGTCCTTCTCATTCGATGATTTTGAACACAAGTCTTTGAAGAAAGCGACTAAGATCCGTCAAGCATCCCGTATTGGTTTATCAGCGGATCCCAAAATCTTATAGGCATGAGTCTCTCCGTGAACACGTAGCGGTCGTGACTCTTCATCCCTTGCAATTTCCACCGTAACACACCTTGCGATGTTTGGCGCATATCCATACGGTAGTTTGGAGACTTAACCCATGTGCACACATCTTGACTTTCTTTTTGGATGATGTGTACCTTGCGTGCGGTTTGACAATCTTACCGTTAGGAGATTCATAAAGTTCTAATCCGGAATGACTTTACAAATATCTTTCATGTCAAAGCGTGCCTTATCGTTATCTTTTGTCTTCCGTAACATTCATCACGGTGTTAAACACATTTGTCGAACACATTCTTCTCAATATGCATCACATCTAGATTATAGCGAATCAAATTTGTAGACCCGATAAAGCGATTCCCAAAAGATGCTTCTCCGAACCCGGTTATGAGATTCACACGAACCCATTGATTATGTTTGTCGCATCAACCTTACAAATGGGATAGCCGTGATCTCATCACACGATCTCGCATCTCCGTTTCCCGACAATCGCGGTGCGAGGCATATCATTATCTACTTTCCCCTTTCACGAAGTGTTCTCTATTTCTTGAAGCGGGTGATCTACCAAGTAGGCAAGCGATGTGATCAAACCAACAAGGCTTTCGACCTTTTGATAGATTAAGCGACTTTGTATGCTCCATACAATACGGACAAACCGACTTCCGTGTGTACTCCATCAATTTAACATACCATAAAATTTTGGGAAGTCACTTATAGTCCACATGCTTACGCCCCCAAGGTTGAAATTTGTTTTCGTTGCAACATCCCAATCATACTCCATCATCCTCCCTGATACCTTTAACTTCGTCATAAGAGGTCTCAAGTAAACATCTAAGTTCTTTCCGGGACTCTTGGGACCGGGAATCACGAGTGAAAAGAAATAAGTATGGTACATTTCATACACATCGAGGAAGCGAAGTTATGCGAATAACAATCACGAGGCTGACATGAGTGCGGAGCAATTTGAGTGGCCAAGCAGTTGAAACCATCGATTGGACAATCCAAGCCTCACATTTCAGGTTCAATGCAAATTCGGGATGTGCTAAGTTGAAATCTTTCCAAGCACGCCCATCTGCGGGATGATTTAGTTCTCCATCTTTAATTTGGAGATTTCGCGTGCCGACTCGTATGTTCGGTGATCTTGAAGACATGTACAATCTTTTTAGTCGATGTGTTATTGGAAAATACCTTAGAATCTTAAGCGGTATACTTGATTTTTTGTAGTCACACCCTCTTTATTAGGCCTAAGCCGAGTCATGGTACGCAAAGCGTGCACCTTATCATCTTGTCATTTTCCTTATAAAACAACATGCGATCGTTGGGACATCATCGATCTTTTAGTATCAAGACCTGACTTCTTCACCATTTTCTTACAAAAGTAATAGTTACGGGGTAATTTCTCACCGTCGAGCAACATACTCTTAATTGCCTTGAGAAGCGACTCAAAAACACTCATGGCTCGTGTTGTGATCGACCTTGATGTTAAGTAATGTCGCCCAGCTGCGAACATGATGTAGTGTGTTTGGTGCAACCATGCCCTGATGGCTTCTTTACCCTCGTCTAACAACTTAAAGAAGTCTTTGGCATCGAATTCATAGGTTGCTCTCTGCCTTGCTCCCAATCAAAAATCGGCCTGCTGATATCATGGACCATTTCATTAAATACGATGAGTACTTCTTGCCCGAATTGTGTACTTGTGTGATGCCACCATCTCTTCTACGCCCGTGTGCCCACCGGCATTCTTCGTAATTTCTCATGAACCCGAACAAGTAAATGATAGTTTACCGTGTCTCATCCATATAATTTACATTTTACACTTTAAACATGGACATCGATATCTGCGACTTACCATTCATACATTACGGGTGACTATCGCGTACTCAAAAACACTTGGCAACCAATTTTCTAAATTCATATGTAGCACTATCACGGGTACTTGACTTTCGTCGTGCTGATCAACTACGGTGCGAATAGAGGTCCATGATTCCACGGTACCTATCTACGAATGACATTATAAATGTTAACATATGACTTGAGCATACTTATAACCATATAACTTGAGCATACTTGTAAGCATGCATATGATTAACATTTAAGCATACTTCTAAGCATATGACTTAAGCATACTTATAACCATATGACTTGAGCATACTTGTAAGCATATGATTAACAACGAAGCTTGGCTTTGGCCTGTGAGCTTAGCTAAGCTTGGCGTAGCCTCATGTGGCCTCATGACCCCAAGCCCGACCCATCGCTCTAACATCCCTTAATAGGCTCACAGTGGATCACCAATAGGCTCGTTAATAGTATAAATGTTCATGAAATAACCCGACCCGATAAAAAAATTTCTTGAGTCTCCCTGTAATATGGTAATTTAACCACGTGCACGTGGCGTATATATAAGGTCATTTCTAGGAACACAAGACATAAACCAACGGTCCATATGAGATACAGCAGCGATCGTATGAGGATCGAACTTGTAAACTTTGAAACCCGATCATTTTTCGTGGGGAGCAATTATTCACGTTTTGATTCACATTATGATGTCGATGTCGAGTTCTCGATCTACAAATGATTTTTTCACAATGACCGATATAATTGGTTAAACTACAAAACATAAACATGGGATTCACGAGTACATATCGTATGCGTGACTTCTATAATAACCAAAGCTATTACTACCTCTATTGCGTAAAAAAGAATCCCAAAATATAAATTTTATACTAACTTCTGATCTAATACATTCATCTATTACCCAAAATATAAATTTTATACTAACTCCATCTATCACTAATCAGAGTTACCCAATGACATAAATTAACAAAATCAAATTACTAGAAATCATTGCGTATTACCCAAATAAATTTTACTCTAATCAAAACTTATAAACCAATCATAATCATATTACCCAAAATATATAATTTAAGCGTGATAGCCATATTCATTCATTCGACTCTTTGCGATAAATTAACTCTTAAAAACACAAATTAAGTAGCAAACATCTTGATTTGGAGAAGAGCGAACAAAAATAACAAACAACAAAAAAATTAATGAAGAAGAACTTAAAAAGTAGCTCTTACCTCTCTGATTAGTCTCTAATTTGAAGAATAATGAGCAGCGCTTCTCCTTCTTCTCTCTCTCCCCTTTCTCCCTCTTACTCTCTATTTCGGTCACCTTCTTTTTTTTTCTCTTAGTGTTACGTATCGAAGCGAAAGTTCTTTGAATTCATTTAGTTTGATCGTTGCCATTATCTGCTGACGGCATCGCGGTCATTGACTTTTAATGACATGGACTTATCGGTGATAGCGTCGCGGTCATTTGATTCTCAAGTGGTCGCTGAAAAAATTGGCGCTTGACATTTCCATTAAAATTTTGGAGCAAATTTATATAGCGGTGATCGTGACCGGATCACGATCATTGATAAAAAATAGTGACTAGATTACGTTTGATTCGCGGATGACGATCATTGTGACTAATATCGTGACCAGATGGTGCGATCGGTAATCTTGTTGGTCATTGATAGACCTTTTTCTTGTAGTGCTTGGGACCGGGATCAATAGTGCAAAAGTGAATGTGGATGAGCCACCTAGGAATCATGTCTGTCTTTGACTCCACTGGTTCTATCGTGAATATCCTCCCAGAATTACTTTATAGCCAACAACTTGGTCGAATGATCGCCACAGATGTCTTTGTGAATTTCAGAAGATATACTACTGCCGGATGGAACCAAATGTTTGAGTAATGATGACGAAAAAGGTCCTTCGATAAAGATTTCGATCAATGAGAACAAAGTTGACACTCTTGTAATTGGTTTTCTTTACCAAATTTTGATCCCAGAAGGAAAGGCGCCATCCGCCATCAAAGTTATAAGCATCTGTGGTAGCTGACTTCGATAATGCATCGAACCAGCGGAATTGTTATTGTGATCGACCCTTGATAGCTTTCTTTGTCTTGATGTCAAAATAGAATATCCATCTGCATGTAATATCCACGAGCTCGCCTCTTTGAAGAGCGAAGTGTTGAATTTCAAGAAGTGCGGCTTATTGATACGCTTTGGTGGACGAGTCCTTGGCTGCGGAGAGAACACTCAAGTGAGTACCTTTTTTGCATTCTCGGATGAATATATTCTTGAATTGCTCCTCATCCGTTTGTGCCATAGTCCCAAGAACCCTAGGATGAGGTATCCTCTTGGATGCTTAGGAATATGGGTGCATTTTTTGTCTTTGAATCTGAACTTTGTGACCTTAGGCAGGCATCTCAGAAGAAAAGTATCTATAGGGCGGTGTGCCCCGGTGGACTCTCGGGAGTGTGATTTACGGATATACTTGATTGAAACTCTCCGTCGCGGTGATGAGGATACTCGAGGCGGTATGCCTTATTTGTATTCGAGGTGCGAGGCTCCTGGATCGAGTCTCTTAAATCTCTTGTGACCATAATCCGGCAGATAGAAAGCGGGATACCTCTTGATCAATCGAGAAAATGGCTTTTGGGACTTCATCTACTCGCTTGACCATCATCCAGAAGACCGATAGAGGTGATTACCCTCTTGATTAAACAGAAATGGTATGTTGGGTCTTCATCTACTCTGCTTGACCATCATCCGAAGACCCGATAGGAATGATTACCTCTTGATTGAAACAGAAATGGTTTGTTGGGTCTTCATCTACTCTGCTTGACCATCATCCCGAAGACCGATAGGTGATTACCTCTTGATTGAAACAGAAATGGCATTTGGGGTCTTCATCTACTCGCTCGACCTTCATCTTTATCGGCTGACCACTTGGTCTTGAATTATGGGGGGGTGCCTTTTACTTGCCTTGGTCGTAATTACGCTCTTTATAAAGAACAAAGACCAACCATCTTCGGGCTTTGTCGTGGGATCTCGAACGAGAACTCCCACGATTGGTGCCATAACTTAGATGTAGAACAATGGAAATATTGTGATTGATAGCTCAAGAACACTAGAAAACGCCTCTTCTTAGCGCCCGATGTTAGCGCCGGGATCTTACGCCACGTCCCAATCACGTAAGACGCATCGATCCTCGCAAGCGACAAAACACGATAAACACCACAAGCTTGGCGGTACGGCGTCACGGGGATAGCTTTCGGCGTGAGAGTCGATATCACGTGTTCACGAGGTTAAACAATGGAGGAATATAATGTCAGTGTCTTGAGAGAGAAATAATAATTCTCTGTGTATATGTGATTATGAATGAAGAAGTGTATTAGAGGCGTACCTCTTTGTGAAGACTTCCTTGCTAAGTTATACTCTCTCTGCTGCACGGATTACTGTCTACCCACTATTACACGACACACCCCTTTGATCGATGGGTTCCAAACTACATATAGTTTATCCTTCGCTTTTTAGTCATTTGTTCCCCACCGCATGGTCGGTTATAATCCCATCCACATTAATGCGTGGCGGGTTCTCTAGTCAACCGTCATGCTTTTTTCATCATTCAAGTCAAAGATGTAGATATTTTAAATATATGATGGGTCGACCCATTTGATTGGGTCAAAATCTTAGAAGGACTTAATAAAGATAATAAAGTGATTAGATTGATAATGTCAACACCCGATAATGAAGACCGATGAAATGGCGAATAATAGTAGCTAATTCATTCGATTCAAATGGGAGAAATATCGCGGCCAACACTAGCTATCTACGAGCTTGCTTGTTTCAAGATTTTAATGGCAGACAAATTCTACTTTTGACAATTGGATATTAATTATTTCCTATTTTCTTGTCTAGGTTTTTGTTTAAACACCGTACGTATCTTCCAAAAAAAAAAAAGACTAATATTTGATCAACTGTTTTATTAACTTAAATAAACAAGTTAATTATCGAGTTCAACTTATTTTTAAATATTTAACTATTTAATATTCGTATATATATATATTGACACAACTCGATCTTAACTTGGATTATATAGTACTAAGCTAGTATATATAATTTAGACAAGTTAAAAATCAAGATATTTAACATTTGAGCTCAATTCGACTTTAGAAGTACTTCCTCCTACGTACGACTTGGGGAAAGAGTTTATTTTCCCTAACTTTTACAATTTATACAAAAGGATGGGCCTTTTTCTTATTCTTTTAAGTAATTCGCTAAAAGGAAGTTAAGAGAAATTAATTAATTATATTGTATACTCATATGGCTGGCTCTACTTTCTGTGTATAGTACAGGAGGCCGTTGGTCAAAGTTCCTCAGTCAGTGTAAAGAAGTGGTACAGTACTAGTCCTTCACATCCTTGTTCGTTTTTGGTGGGAAAAGCAAGGCCTCGGGATTTGAATATATATATATATATATATATATATAATTAAATGGCTGCAAAGACAGACTAGAATTTGGTTAATGAAAAAATTAGTACTCCCTCGGTTTCGTATTAAGCGACGCTTTAGACAAAAAAATTGATTCTTAATTAAGTGTCGTTTGCAGATTTTTAGGAGAATTTTTCTCATATTTTCTTGATTTACCCCTAAATATCTCTCTTTTCAAGTGCAATACTTTCCAAAAAAATTTATTCCTATAAAAACACTACTTACTATATTCTATTCTCTCTCTCTTATTTAAGGAGAGATGCATGTTAGTTTGCACTTTAATTGGAGGAGACAGACTACCAACACATAAGGGGTAAATATGGAAATTGGGACCTATATTAATTACAAAGTAATGATTTTCTTAATATGTGTGTTTTATGTAATAGTAGCGACTAATAAAATGGAACCGAGGGAGTAATATTTTTGGGAATTTGGTTGACGGATTCTGTAAATTGATCAATTAACTAATACAATACTGATACGCAGGGAGAGAGATCACCTCCCGACCTGCATGTTGTCATTGTATTGATCAATTATTTGTATGTCGACACTGTATTAATTAATCAATTGATTAACGTTAACTTCATACTAACCGCTCCCTGACTGACTAGCTCGTGGCTGTTGGTCAAAATTCATATAAGGTAAGGACCTTATATGAATTTGTATTTTAAGCCATTCTTTTTTATATATACAATTAAAATTTAAATAATAAAAGAAAATTATTATATATTATGATTTTATGTATTGATTTTTTTGTATCAGTATTAGTGGTAATTATGTTAAAGAGTAGTGTCATATGGGAGTCACCCTTATAATTTTATTCAATCTCATCATATGTATTGATATACGTCGTAATTATATAATTTGATAAAATACGTACTTTTGCAATACGTAGTAGTAAATTATTTTTTTGAAAAACAACTTTCTTATATTAATACACTAATATTTTATGAAAGAAAATTGATATTTTTATATAAAAAATTAATATTTTCACATAATTTTTCTCACATAAATAATAAATGAGGTTCAACTCTGTGTGAAAAACTCGTGTAAAAATATTATTTTTAACATGCAGTTTCTTATATGAAATGAACCAAATGTCATTTCAATTGTTTGAAATCTGGATCTATTTTCTTACTTCCAAGTACTTGCTACTACTACATAAATGCCCTTTCCTTTAACTACCCCCACAGGCCACAGCCCCACTGCACTGCCAGTGTAAATGAACTTTAATTAGTACCCTGCCTCTGAGTAGATAAAATCGCTTTGATTTGATTCTTTATTTAGCTAGACTAGATCGATCCTTGTGCCGAGAAGGAAGAGAGAGTTGATATTTTTACTTAAATTTTTATTTTTTAATATAAAAAATTTCATATTTGTATGTAAGAAAATTATATTTTCATATAAATAAATCAATTTCTTAAAAGATATTCTTAAGCATGCTTTATTTTGCAGTACAAAGCATTAATAATGATGCACTGAATCCACAAGTTCTCTTGTGCATGTTAAAATATTTCAATATATTTTATCTTTTATTATTTTCATTTTTCTGTAAGGTTGGTTAGAGACTCCCCATTTTATTTGAAATAAAAAAGATCCTAATCATACACATTCAAACTGAATATCGTAGAGTAATAAGTGAGGAGAGATGAAAATATTGTAGAAATAAAAAGAAAAACATTTTTCTATCCTTTACATACACTTGAACGAACCTTTAAATGTATATAACCATAGTCGATGGAATATCAAGTTAGCAAAACAAAATTGGAGTGCAGCAAAATCCAACTTGCTTCTCACTCACTCCTAGTTGTCACAAACATATAAATGTTGTCGTTTCTTAAATCAAATTTAGAGTTTAATTGAGTTGTGGTCTCAAGTCTTTAGTCAAATCTATGGACCCGTCAAGGAATCTTTATGCAAGTGGGGTAGCTCTCGCTGGAGTGAAGTGGACTAGCTGCTGCTTGGCTGCTTGCTTTCATTGAAATCAAGAAGCATGTAGTATATATGGAGTATATACTACTCCCTCCGTCCTTAATTATTTGACGTTTCTTTAAATTTAAAAGAATTAATAATAATTTTTTTAAAATTACCCCTCATTAAACTCATTCTCTTTATCCCAATAAAACTCTCATTATCCCACCAAAAGATTTAAGAGTATTATAGACAATTGAGTACTATATTTAATGTTTTCCAATCATTATCTTAATTCTTATGTTCACCTCTAAAACGTTAAATAAATAGGAAAGGAGGAGTATTAATAATACTCCCTCCGTCCCATAGTTATAGGTTGATTTTCTATTTTGAGATGTCCCAATATATATGCTACTTACTATTTATAAAATTTAGTTGGTTCATTATTTTACTTTTTACTTGCTTATAATAAATATTCATTTATTACTCTTTTTTTGAAGAAAACAACCTTTAATGTCATTATTTTTATCATTGATATTTAATGGAAGCAGATCTTACATTACAAAATCTCGATCCCCTTTGTGTCCCCCTACTTATATTTTGACACATGTCTTTTTATTTAATTTTAAAATTAATTAATGTTAAGTAAGAGATTACACAAAATTTAAGTGGAAGACACAAGTAACACTGTAAATTGGAGACGAGAATCGCTTCTCCATTTAATATTCATTGTATTCTCAATAAAAGAATTGATTTTTTGAAGCTTTCTTAGTTTAACATACTTTGTGTATAAAAGACAATTGTAGCAACAATCAATGAAGTTAAGAGTTTCAATGTGATAAGTAATGAGTAATTAATGTATTCATTAATTCTATATTAAGGGGAATATGTGGAAAATTTATGTTAAAAATTAATTTAAATTAACTTTCTTAAATTACATGTCCAAAAGAAATCAGCCTATAACTATGAGATAGAAGGAATACTAGCTAGCTTCATAAGTATAATTTCCCTAGCTGTAAAATTACTATAACCAAGGCAATCAAATAAAGTACAGAAACAATTAAAGTCACTCAGTCCCAACTGTTGACTACATCTATTTCAGTGCTTTGTTACTCTTTTTTATTACTACTACAACTGAGTACAAAAACAAAGGGTTGAGAGGCCGTCCGGTGTTAATGACCGGTGCTAACGACCGTTGTTAATATACCAATTGTTACTGGTCATTAAGCTCATCGGACGTCCCCCAATTTAAAATAAAATACAACAACATTATTATCACATAAAAAAAAGTTAAATAATATTTACATACACACATATAAAATATAGACCTTCGCCTGACATGTGGAGCACACAGTATGCATGTGTGTAAACATTATGTGACTCTTTTTTTATGATAGTAACATTATTTAACAAAATAAGCCTTAATTCCACCTGCAACCTGCAGTATCAATTCTATCTATATAGCTCTTCTCATCCGGTTAGTATGAAATTAATTTTGGTCGATTGATCAATAGAATATCGACACGCATGTCGGAAGATGATATCTTTATCTGCGTGTCAGCAGTGTATAAGTTAATTTCGTGATAATCAGATCCTTTTGATCCGTCCTTAATTATGTTATGAAGAGCTAGAGCCTATATATATATAAGGAAAATGTATATATGCAGGTTGTATATACAGCGATAGAATATGACGACGGTTTTTGAAATTTATAAGCGACGTTTTACCAATTCTTATAAATTTCAAAAAATCTATCGTCATAACCCTACTATTTAATACAGAGTTGTGTATATACATATAATATATATATATATATATATATATATATATATATATATATATATATATATATATATATATATACACACACACTGGGAATTAATTTTATAGACACAAAACCATTGTCATCTACATTGTGCGTTGTTGACTTTTCTGATAGTGGGAAGCATCCTTCTGTCTTCAAAGATAACATGGTCTCCTAATCTAAACTGAATTAAAGAATATGCATGTGCCAACCAAAAAAGAATATGATAGTATTATCTCAGTAGTCCTATTCCTATATATATCGGTTTGAGTCTGAATTAGTTGAAGGATTAATTAATATACACACAAAATTAATCTAATTAAAATCTATCAACTTTAATGTTTGAGTGTACGTGAAGTCGTAGGCTTGATTCGACTGATCACATGTGAAGGAAGGTATCTTAATATACTAGCTAGCCACTAGGTTTGTCCAATTCTTTTGGGAAAAGTTGGCCTCAAAAATTATACTATATATTAGAACCTTCATAACAAACTCCTCAACAACCAATTTAATTAACACGGGAAAAGCAAATGGGGTATTACAACCAAAATTTGAGTGTAATATATAATTCTTGATTTAAAACCACACACAAAAAAAAAAACAATAGAAGATTCATATATAATGCAAAAAGAAGAGGATAAGTGACACATGCATGCATGGTACATATATCGATGGATCCAAGAAGATGAATGTTGTATATGTCAATCAACCATTTAAGCTATAAAAAGATTCATATGCATGCTCTTGTTTGATAAAGATTGGACAATTGTAAAAGCGTCAAACATCAAATATAAGTACCTTTTTTGCTATATAAATAGTTGTAGAGGTTTCTAGATATATATATAGACACCCCGTTAGCCAATGAAATAGTTGTAGTGTGGGTCTTGTGACAACCAAGTACCAGATAAAGATTTTTATCATCCAAGTCTTGATTTGATTTGATTTGACCATAACTAATTAAAAACAAGCAAACCCCATGGCTGCAATCTTGTTCCACAAAGCATATATGCTACTTCATTTCATTGTTTCCCTTTCTAATACAACCTACTGCATGTTCTTTCTTTTTATGCCATTTTCAGATTGAATTATGATGTACATGTGTGGTGGGGGTTGTTCCAATTCCATGTAGGTACGTACCCCCCACCAACCTCAAGGAACAATTAATTGATATTTCCACTACCCACTCGGTATTCATGTCATGTCATGTTAAAATATTAATTTTTTAAGTAGAAATATCGATTTCCTTAATTTTTCCAACTGGATGGAACAAATTTAATTCCTTGTAGCTCTGGACTAGGTCACTTGGAATGGGCTTTATTCTGGGCCTACATGAGAATTTGGCCTTCGTAATGGTTGGATTGAATTATGGAAAGGTTCCATTAGAAAACTTGAATATTAACTGCTTCATTAATGCTTGGTAACTCTCACCAATCATATTATATTGGGAATTGAGTAAATTAAATAACGCATTCTTCCTACAACGAAAGGAAGAGAGAAAGGTTGAAGAAAGAGAAGTGAACCTACGTATAGTACTAGTTCTACCCTACTACTCTCTCCATTAAATGAAATGTAAATGAGATACTCACTATGTGGCCTCTCACGCTCAAACTTAGTTATATATAAACTCATTTATTAATGATATTTTTGTCTTTTAATTATTTTCATTATGATTTTATAAACATGCATTTTACGTAGTATTTTATAACAAAAAAACTATACCCTTTTATTCACAATTCAATGTCAAGCGTGACTGCAATTAACAATCCACATATTTCCTTTTTCCTAGATAAAATATTATTATTAACTTGGAAAATATTTTTAAACTCAAAATAAATAAAAACTAATTTAATTGTAGTAGTCAATAAAATGATGAATACCATAATTACTTAAAGAGTACTACTTATTGTAATATTTTAAAAGTTAATAATAATTTTATAATTTAAAATAAATTGAGCATTTTAAAATATTTTATCTATTTAAAATACCATCATATCAATCAAATATATATATATTATAAAACCTAGCTCCCTGAGTTTTCCTCCACGAGTTTTGTGATTTTATGTCACATTTTTTTCCTTTCTACAACTTCAGATATATTATTATTTTATTTTTTTAATATTATTTTTTTATAACTTTTTATTTACTTCTCTAAATTTTATAAAATTTTTATTTTTCTCAATATAATTTATACACCAGTAGAAATAAATAATTCAAAGTCTAAAGAAACAGTGTAGTTATAATTTTAAGGGTGGGTTGAGAATGAGAGATGACGTTTTGGGATTGGGGCAATTAAAGACAATAAATGAAATTTGTACTACTAGTACATGTGAAGAATGGGACGGGGTATCAATACTGGTAGTGGTGTGGGTATAAACATTTAGATTTTTATTTTTGTCGTTAAATTAATAAATAAAGATCTTATCGATGCATTATAGGAGTATTGATTTAGCCAATATACTAATATTGTTTTCTACAGAATTTTGACAATTTAAAGCCTGCGCTGCGAGGGGAAATTAAAAGGCCTAAACACTTGATTCCTTAATTTCCTTGTGTTTATTAATACTAATAACGATTTAAACTTGTGTTGATTGACGAGGAGCTTGAATTCTTTAGCATAAAGTTGAATATATAGTACATTTAATGTATGTTTTTGAATTCATTTGAGAAGATAATTAATTAAACAACTAGCAGATCGATATAGTCCCCAAGTTGCACTCAACCTAGATTAATTAATTATAAATTATTCATAGTAAAACGATTTTATTTATCAGTGTGCATGTCACATAACTTCTTTTTCTTTTTTAATAACCAAGAATGTTATCACCATATATACATTCAAAAAAATAATATTAGTATCACCGTTGTATTGAATATATTTTTACTTACTCAGTCTCAACAAAGTATGAACTTATGAATGTGATTAATTGTTTGCTTGGACAACTAAGGGAAACTAGCTTGAAATTAAAAACAGAATGTTGAAGTGGTTCAGCTGGTAGAGTTCTTTAATTTCTATGGGGAAGTTTGACTTTCAAATTCAAAAGGATACAACAGATAAATAGATAAGATTTTGGATACATGCATGCATGCATGTTCAACTTTATATATATATATATATATATATATATATATATATAATGAAATGAACAATGTAATACGTTAGTTATCAACTCTGTTTATTACTTCATCCAAACATTCCAAATTGGAGTTAATTATTTGAGATGTAATACCACCATTAGAAGTAGAATATTTAACATAAAAATTTGGCTTAATTACTGATTATCCTAATTATTCTCGTAAAATAAAATAAAATAATAAATAATTATAAGGATAATCAATAATTATCATTATATTTATCCTTATACTTATTAACAAAATAAGTATGTATAAGAATAATTATTGATTATTGTTTTATAATTTTAATTATAAATAAGAAATAGTGATTGAGTTTATATATTTGAGTAGGAATATAATATAAATTCAATTATATGTATAAGAATAATTACTTATTATCATCTTATAATTTTTAATTATAAATAGAAAATAGTGATTGAATTTATATTATATTCCTACTATACTACATATGTATGCAAATTATTAATTAACAACCATACCCAACATGCCTGCCTGCCTGCTAGTTTGATGTGATTAAGTATTACCATCAGATTAATTCAATTATATATACGCAGCGCTAGGTAGCTCGATCCTTAGGACCACTAAGAACATGCATGTCCAAGATGTGTGACCTTTCTCCCTGCAAGCACAAATAATGATCCCCCCTTCTTGTTTTTTGGTTTACATTGTGTTTTTTTTGTGCGTCTCTCATCAGAGAGGGACTAAAATCCTTTTTGCCAGTGAAGAGTGAGTTGATAAGCCTGCAAAAAAATCCAAGAAAATTTTATTGTGTGATGATCTGAATATATATATTTATATATATTCTAATTAATTCGGGCCTGTATGTTCGCACCTACTATCAGTCCGAAGTACTCTGGATAAAGGACTGTATTATATATGTTGACTGCCAATAATAAAACTAGTCAATATTCTTTTTGACATGAATCGATCTTAATAACATAATTGAATATATATATATATATATATATAACTCTTCATAGAGTAAAGTAGAGGAAATGATTCATATATGTACCTAAATTAATCCAACTAATTAAGGCTTAGTTTAGTTGAGTAGATAATTTGAAATTTTGTATGCTAAAACGTATTTTTTTAAAGAAAGTTGATTTAAATATCAAATTCCTAACATGTTATTACTTAAAAAAATTAATTGATCGAATACTATCACGTATGTCAGTACATACATGCTAACTAATATTAGGAATAAATTATCGTTTTAAAACATATTTTTCTAATTTTGGAAGAGGAGGAGTACAATATAATTATCCCCATCAATTTATGGGGTTATTATAGATAATATTTGCAGGTTGAGATATGAGCATAGAGGAGAGGACCACAGGCCCACAGCATGCAAAAGTTCTTCCCACCAAAATTGAAGCTATCAATTAAATGATAACTACAACCCTCCAATTTTGCCAAAATCACCCCATCATATTAATTAATCTTGATGCCTTGAGACCCACATTTGGTACTACTAATCCAATGGCGGGTGATGAAATTATCCCGACTAATTTACACTAATGCGTTGTGGGTGATGGTGGGTGCTACTATATATAAGATAGATAAATAGACTCGAAAAGGCAACTAATGGATTTTTTTTCCCTTTAAATCAATTAACCAAGACTTTGTTAGTTGGGTTCTGATATTATGACCTGATGTGTGCACATGTGACGCAAGTGACGAGTGTTGTGTGACATTAACAAGTGCACAAATTAAATATACACATTAGGAAACAAAGGCAACAAAATCTGGAATAATAACAAAAAAATATATATATAAAAAAAAGTAAAAATTCTAGCAGTAGTTATTAAGTTTCCATTTTTGATCTTTTAACTTTTTGTCCATGATTATACCAAGTTACCAACACCGCACAAGCACATAGACATGCATATAGATCAAGATATGCAAATTAGGGTTAATCGCTGGCTATGATTAATTCTCTAAACTAGCTAGCTAGATAGCTAGAGGTACGTATACATTATTATATATAATTTCCTCATAATGAATCCATCAAACATTTGATTTGGATGAAGCTTTATATATATATATGATCATCTTCTAATACTCTTTTTTCTAGCTCGTTATGATCATCATATCATGAGCTTCTTCTTCTTCTAATGAAGATAAAAAAGGAAGTCATGTACTAGAATTAGAAGTGGAAGAAGAAAATGATAAAGCAGAAATAGGGGAGTGACCTATAGTAGGAGTAGTAGGAGTAGGAGTAGGAAAATCAAGGGCAACTAACAAGTCAACAAAAGCTCCAACTATATACCCATGATTGCATTTTCCATTCACCCTTAAATACCAATTCAAAAGCTCTTCAAGGCAATCCCAATCCTTCAAGTAATTCAGCCCATGGGCCTCCACCATTTCCTCCATTGACTTCTTGAAGTCAACAAAAGGATCCCTCGACTCCATTTCCATAACCACAAAACTATTTTCTTTAATTGGAATATCAACCCCATCTTTAGTAGTAATAATGCTAGTCTTGGCACCCGCCGCCTGCTGCACCTCTCCTCCAAGTATACAACTAGTCCCCGGCTCAAAAAACAGCCTTTCTGGCCTCGTTAACCTGCGAATCACATTCTCTACGGACTCGCCACCACCGGATTCCTCCTCTTCTAACTCGGTAGTAATTGAAATAATGCTCCCGCCGGCTGACTCTGACTCCCACTCGGATGAGACGGTGAGCCTTGATTCTTCCTCGGTCACATACACCGGGTTCATTGTCTTTTCAGCCCGGAAAGAGAGTGTTTTTGGATTTCCACAAGCTGGCCATGGCCATGAAGAAGAAGGTGGTTCCATGGGCTTGAAGAAGGAAGGAACAAGCTTCATTTTTCTACCCAATTTGAATCTCCAAGTGCTGAGAGCTAGCGCTAGCTAGCAAGTTGATGAGAAATGTTTATTTGAATAGTAGTAATGAGGATTTCTTTTTTTCATGGGTTGTGAATGTTGGATTTTTATGGGGGTGCATTAATGGAGGGTCAGAGAGCTTTCAATTTTCATTGAATTCAATAGGAAGGAGATTTTGAAGGAGTTGTGTGGTGCAGTGAGAGAAGTTGGATCAAACAAGAATAGTTATTTAGCAAAAAAGAATAGTAGTTGGTGGGGTTGGGGTCTTACAGATATGTGCGCGCGTATTTAATTTTAAAACTAATAAATGTTTTGGCATATAGTTCAACAAATTTTAAATTTTAATAATATGTGGCATATACTCCGTCAGTTCCAAATACATTTTAAAACCATATCTTAAAAAAAAATTAAACACAAAATATAATAGCAATGACATAATAGTATTCAATCTACCCGATCATAATTACTAAAATATTAGAAATTCATTACTAAACTACTACTTTTTAAGACGATGGATGACTACTATTTATATGATCAATATATATCCTCGTTAATCAAGAATAATCCATCTTTTAATTTCGCTTCTGTATTATTTCTTTAACTATACAAATCAACACATACGTCAACTAATTAATGTGCTCTTATGGCCTTCATGTGCAAGTTTTTTACTGTATCTAAAGCTAGTTTTGGAAGCTTCATCTTGATAGTATTATATTATTGAACAAAAATGTATCGTTTGATAAATATTAGTGGTAATTATTATATATTACTAGACTTGGCAATATAATTAGTTAACTGTTGGGTCAAACCATATTAACTGGAACCAAATGAGTTAGTTAACTATTTTTATTTATTCAGGTTGGTTAAAATTTGGACCCATATTTTTTAAAACAAATATATTTCTGAACTGGTTAACCATTTTTTTAACTCATATTTCATTCCAATCTAAATCGAAAATTTTTTTTCTCATCTTTTGTTCGCTGTCGATCCTTTCTTATCTTGTTCTTATACTAATAAAAATTTAAATTGAAATTATTAATAAATTTTATTTTTATTATTATTTTTATTATAATAATAATTATTATTATTATCATTATTGTTATTATTATTCTTATTTGATTTATTATTTATCATTATTGTTATTATTATTGTTTGATAGCTTATAGGGATGGAATGATTTATGAGTAACATGATGGCTAACTCACGTATATCGATGTGACTGGTCATGAAAATTCTTGAACGCATGAGAATCAATCTTATCATTATTGTTATTATTATTCTTATTTGATTTATTATTTATTATTATTGTTTGATAGCTTATAGGGATGGAATGATTTATGAGTAACAAGATGGCTAACCCACGTCTATTGATAATGATAATGATAATAATAATTATAATAACAATAATTATTATTAGCATAATAACAATAATTATAATAATAATAATTATTATTATTATAATAGTAATAATAAAATAAAATTTTATTAATAATTTCAATTTACAATTTTATTAGTATAATTTTTAACATTTTATTATTTATATTAATAATTTTTATATCATATTATTACTTAATTAATTTAATTGTAACAATGACAATTTCATTTTTCAAAAAATCTCTTTAAAAATCAAAACATCTTAAAATGGTTAATATAATTTTGAACCATAACCATATAATTCTAACCCACACAACCCATATTAAAAATGGTTAATATAATTTTAATTCTTAAATGAAACCATAACCATATTTTGAAAATCAAAATCAACCAAAAACCATATTTTGTCAGGCTTACAAATCTTTACGTCTACTTTTTAACGGCTAATTACGTTAATAAGTATTAGTGGAATTTTTTTTAAAGAGATGTGCAATAAGTAAGATTCTCCTATAATTCCAATCAATCACATTCATGTATTGATAAATTTTGTAATTAAAATTCGACATAAGTTATATCGTAATAAACAACATAACTCTTTGTATATTTATTTTTCTGATATAAATATAATACATGATGAAGTATATTGCTGACAATAAAAGATCAGTCAACAATTCAACATCCATATGGTATCTCAATTTACATATATATATATATATATATATATATATATATATATATATATATATATATATTGAAAAAACAAACAAAATACACGTGTATATGAAGATATTAAGTAGAAATGGGATAGAAATATATGAGAATTAAACATACTAACCAAAATAGACCAACCCGATTCCTCATCTCAAATTAAGTTATTTGCCTAAAGCATGCATATAAACCATGGTATGCTATCCAGCTACTATTATAGAGTTGTTTTCTCTCTCCCTACCGCAGTAACATCAATTGGTGAAGCAACACCAGTCTTGCCTTGAAGATAGATCTCTAAGGATTAAAAAAAAAAAACTAGAATATATTTGTAATAATGGAAAACTGGGAAAAGACAGAAAAAGAAAATGAAATCTAATAAAAGTATTTGCAAAACATTGCATCATGAGTTTGAGAAGGGAACCTAGAGAGAGACACAGAGAGCTGCCAATGCAAATACATTCATCATCATCAATAATATAACTAGTTGTGGTCAATCAAATTAATGGCTCGTTTGGTAGGTTTCTATACCTCCAAACATTGCAGCTAATGAAATGGACCATGTTACGGTGGACCAAATATGCCGGCAACACATTCCACGCCCAAGGGAACAGGATATTATCTAAACCCATTATTTTTACATAAGACAACGCCTGTCAATACTCAATACATTCAAAGGAATACAGAACCATACACAACTCATTTGAGTGGTGGTTAATTTATCATCGTACCAAAAGAATAAAATAATCCCTGCTAATATTAGCTGGCTTCCTCGTCTTCTTCTCTACTTGCTTACCGACAGCAACCCCTAGCCAGCTTACAAGATGCTACTCCTATTTCTCATAATTATCTACACGTCGAACACCCAACACCCAAGTTGAGATGACCAGCGCTCATGTTCCCTTGTTACCAGAACATTAATTGCCCAAGTTGAACCCAATCCAACTGGGTCACTGATTCACCTAATGTTTCCAATCTTGAGTCCACAAATCATTTCATAAGCACCAATAAATGTTAACCCCTACTCTCCATGGCCAATGTTTTGAGCTCTTGACAATAGAAAGGTTACTCATGGAGACTTTCCATAAAAAATTATTAATGATTTTGTAACTGGTTCATAATTCTGAATAAGTTTATAATGTCTTTTGTGATTCTGTCTTGAATTTGAGTCTTCTTGATGATGGTAAAGCCATATATTTTTGTTTCATGTTCACCCCTAATTTATTGACTACTTAGCTCAGTAATGATGGCATTTTATACTACTACCAAAAGAAATGGGACTTTTTTGAACAATAAATTTTAGCAAATGGGCACTTACTGATTCACAGGGAGTATTATACAAGCACAACTATGTATTGTTATTGCTACCTAACCTTCAAGGTGGAAAAAGCAGTCGTTACCAAAAGGAAATTGCACATCCGGTGCAGGGAACAGATAAAAACAAAACAAAAACTTGGGAGTTCAGCTTTACTAATCAAAATGAGGGGAGAGGATGGCAAACAAAAAAACATCAGCTCCACCATCGGCAGAAAAATCTGAGAAACAAAGCTTTCCCCCCGTATGGAAACAAGAAAAAAGATTGCTGCAAACTGTCTAGTCAAGGTCAAACACTTGGGTAGTTGGATCTGGAGGTGATGATTGAGGCTCTGGTGCCAGCAAGAAATTGAACACCATTAAGAAGTTAACATAAATATGTACATCCGTGCCAAAAAGCACAAGTTCCACAATTGAGGTAAAAGGATAGTTTACATGAAATCGCTTGAAACTTCCTCAATATATGAAGCCAGCGCATTTTGTCCTAATGAATCCAGATACATCATACATCTAGCGAGGAAGAGATTTCATCTCGAAGTGATACACAATTTTCCCTCACGACTACATAGCCTAACCAAGTACAAGAAAAGGGGAAAGAGGGAGGGGGGGGTTCAGTACAATTTTGTATCTGGCCAAATGTTCACTACTTCCTAAATTTCCTGTAAAAGAGGAGAAACCTGAAAACCTGTTCTCTATGGAAAAAAAAATCAAAGACCAAAGACGTAATTATTCTAAGAATTATACTAATTGTGCAAGACATACATGTATATAGGGGAAGATAGACAATGCCTCACTGTGATATGCCAGGTGAAGATTCTAACCAGAAAAACGATTTGCCAAGTTTAAAGTTGTGTCTTACTGCAATAACCAGTGTGACACTGAACGCTAACCCAGATAACAGACGCTAATAAGATATGTTACTATTTCCTTAAACTAGTAACCACCTCATATGAACCTATATCAGAACACAAGGGAGATACAAATAAATACTTAATAGTGAAGATTTATAGCATGGAACAGAAATTCTATATTGAAAGGTACATCAAAATCATATTGTAACAATAACAGTTTTCTCAACTGAATTGCATAATCTATTATTGCCTTTTTCCAGTATTATAGCTATAAATCAGTTGATTGTCATCAACAAATTGATGCTATAACATATTTAAATTTCTAAAAATCCAACTCAAAAGCAATTTTTTCCAGGATGTAAAACCCCAACAACAATGTTCTAAAAGGCGCTAGGCGGGAGGCCAGGGGGACCTAGCGCCTAGGGGGCCTAAGCGGAATTTTTTATTTTAAGCCAATTTTAATATTTTATCTTACATTTATCCAAACAAAACAATAACATAAAGCAAAACAATCTATAATAAAGATAATAAAGCTCTTTGCTTAAAGTTTAAACGCATCCATATTGCTAATGTCAAAGTTCAAACACAAACATGCAATTGTTCAAAGTTCAAACATATTTTTAACGTATTAGTTTTATTCATAAACAAGATTGTTATTAAATAATAAAATTTAAAATTTCAAGAATTTAATTCAATATTAAACTTAAGAAACTAAACATAAATTTAAGAATTATATTGAATTAAACTAAATATTACAAATGTATCATCATTTATATAATTTGAAGTTGGTAAAAGTTCAAAAAATTGCAATTATAATAAAATTATCCATTTTGAATTGATATTGTTCACTTTTTGTTGTGATTTGATATGTTACAACCTGTATTATGAATATGATAAATTATTAGAAAAATAAATATATCAAGATCTGGTTTGGATAATTAATTAATTATTAAAATAAAATAAAAACCTCTCCAAGCATATTTCTTAGAAGAATTTTTTTGACGCTTTGGGCCTAGGTGAGGCGTCAGGCAGGGAGGCTTGGCACCTAGGCAAGGCACCAAGGGGGCCTAGTACCTAGGCGGGGCGCCAAAAGGGGGCCTAGCACCTAGGTGGGGGGCCAAGAGGGGGCCTAGCGCCTAGGCGGGACCTAGGCAGACCTAGGCGGGGATTTTTAGAACACTGCCCAACAACTTATCAAAGAAAAAATAACTCACAGGCCACCCCCGCTGAGCATCGCATCACCGACATAATAGGAAAACATACACCCAACAGCAACCATTATCATATAGCATTTTCTTTCGTAAGTTGTTCACATTAATATCATTTTTGTACTAGTCATTGAGAAGTTGATACTAATAAACCTTAATGATATCATGCTTACTAATTGTGCAAGATGAGCAATGCATGAGTTCTACATTTCATTAAAAAATTCTTTTGATAAGTAACTACATTTCATAATATAATTCCCAGTTGCAAAAGATTAATTACCTTTTTTAATAAGTTCAATTATTCACTTATTATTAGTTTACTAGCTCTGTCCCAAATCAAGGAAATGATTTTCTACCCTGGATTGCCCCAAAATAAGTGAGCTGATACTATTCAAACCCTTCTCTCTCGATCCGAGGGTTAAAATTTGTATAGTAATCAGTATCCTACTTAAAACCCAGCCAAACCAAATAACTAGTTTGGGGCACAGGGAGTAGAACTTTCAATGTTGTTGACTGTCTATTTTTATGAGAAATTTTCTTCTAAGCTTCTGGTTGTCAACTATAAAACTGAACTTCTAAATAGTTTATCAAAAATAACAAAGAAAATTGCATACACATCCAGAAACAAATGCTATGCACACCAATTTAGATATTTCCTTAGTAGGATAAACCACAGTTGTTAATTAAACTCATTAACGATCATAGAAAATCTAAACTTGTAAAACTATTAAGAGTTGATGTGTTCTTCTAAAATTTGAGAGAATTAGTTCAAGAAAATTACCTTTGTTATTTGCACGAGCACACACCTTATAACCCGCATCTGCCACACCACAACAAAGATGGTGGCTTCATCCTCTACTTTAATTTGAATTTAAAAATATGATACAAAAAACATCCATCCACGATATTAAGTTTGTTTGCTTTTAACTTTTTAAGTAAATCTAAGGAGATATCAAATACTTAAGTCTTAACCTGTTATCAACAAGGTATGATGTGGGGATCAACAAAACAGTATGATTGGGCCCGGGAGGGGGGGGTTACCTGTTATCAACAAGGTATGACGAGGGAATACCTGATTAGCCTCTTGAAAGGTTCTTGAATGGACGGATTCAGTTCCCCACTGGGTTTAAGGTGTCTCCATAATTAATAGAGAGGCATTGATAGGGAATCTCAGTTCATATAAAATGTGATTTGGAAGAAGAAAGAAATACTTAATAACTCTTACAAGTTTAAGTCTCAGAAAGAAACTAAGTTAAGAAACAATCAAGCCTACAAAGTATAGCATCCAATAACAATTTACTGACATGGAGCCACCAAGAGATCATATTTAGATGATGGTAGACCAAACTATAAACTACTCATTTTTGCATAGGAATAAAACTGGAGAATTCAGTCACAGTTTAGTGTTTAACATATTAATACCATAGCCACATTATAGTGAAGGATCATAAACCTTTGCAGTTCTGCACAGATTTTAATGGTTATATAAAATCAGGACACAATTTCAAATACATATAAAGTTCCACAAATATTTATCACGTATAATACCCATCATCTAACTCCACTAGTTTCTTCTTCTTTTTCCTGATTTTTCAGTGTTCAAAAAAACGGGCTGGGTGCCCGCCTAGGTGTGGGCGCCAGCCCAACCTTCCCGATTTACTTCTAGGCACTTAAAAAATGAATAGACATGTTGGGTGGTAGCTAGGCGGGCTGGGCGGCCCTAGGCGGCTGTCCTCACCCATTCAAATTCGACATCCGGAGAGAAGTTTTTTTGAACCCTAGAGTCAGCAACTTCGATTGAAACAGGGGAGGCGACGAAGCGGAGGCGAACGACAAGGAGGGCGGCGATCGGCGCGAACAGTACGTGCTTCGTTATCTTTCTTCTCCTCTTTCACTTTATCTGCAGCTACGTTATTTCTTCTCTCTCCTCTGTTCTCTCTCCTTAAGTTCTTATCTTATTGTTCTCTCGTTATCTTAATTTGTGTGGTCCCAAAGTCCCCAATTTCTTATTCCAACTTAAACAAATACTTGGTCTGCAGTTTTGTATGTCATCTAAGAATTAATTTTGTCATATTACATAAACATGCCTCAAAGTTTCTTATTAATTACACTTGTAGTCCTGAAGTTTTATATGTTCAAACTTCACCACCTGGGCGCCGCTACAAGGCCTAGGCACTCGAAGCTCCCTCCACCGCCTAGGTCCGCCTAGCGTTTTTTAGAACACTGTGATTTTTTAAAGGTAGAAATAGAAGTCGCTCTTTCAATCCCTCAAACAGTTCAACAACTTGACGAATATAAACAAAGGAGCGGTAAAGATTAGTCAAGGCAAGTATAAAGACGATTCATCCGCATGGTATGCACGGAAGAAACTTTAGTTAGGAATAAAGGGTAAGACGCGTACAACAGCATGATTTCCCTCTCAAAAACTATTATTCGCTGATGCCTACAAGAAACAGATTACGGAGAAGGTGTTTCTGTCAAATAGCTCAAAAGTTCGGAGTACGAATAAATGGAATTTATGTGGTGGAAGGTGATGCATGGCTGTATGATAAACCTTTTCTCAATCTACTGATGAACTGTAGAGTTATACATCTCAAATAGATGGAAAATCTGCAAGGAGACTATTCATACATTCCATACGGCAACGCATGTCTGGAAAATCTGCAAGGAGACTATTCTTACATTCCACAAGGCAACGCATGTCTACAAACCCCACACTGTTTGACACACTTAAATATTTTAGGATAGATTGGTGTTACCCTTAAGCCAGTTACTTTCTTTTCAAGCAGAACTTAGGTGATGAAAAAAATTCTGGAAAAACAAATATTGCAAAAATATAATACATTAAGTATAGTGTTTGCCCCACAATTTTATGAATAATATAGGAGTTGGACAAAACTTTTCCAAAGAGAAGGGCCTCAAACAGTCCTAATGAAACTCTTGGTTTTAAAGTGTTTCCTTGCCAGTGGCAAACACACTCATCAAGCTATTGAAATCCAAAATCCTAATTTTATCAAACAATCAAATTTTAGAACTGATGTATTAATAGTATTCATGAAATATTCTTAGGAGCAGAAATCTATGGTAATTACCCCTAGGGCCCTTTGAACCTTTGGGATAACACATAATGAAATCAACTAATTCTCTAACTGTCTAACATCAAAACCAGCATAATACCCTTTCAAGGAATAAGTTCACTAAACTTACTCCAAAGCTATATTCAAAATATGTCAAACATGCTAAAAAATTTAGGTCATCAAACTAATTCCATGGCACACTTACCCACAAAAACCATGCACCGCATAAAGCCAGAAAAAGATAAACCATTGAGTTGACAGTTTTGGCAAAAGTTTTATCATGTAACCACTACCTTCCCCAGTTGAAAGTGGAGCACATGCCAACATACAAACCTGCTGGAATTCATACACCAAATTTCCTTCAAAATTTTCCATCTAATACTCAAATTCTGAAATGTTCATCTACTAAGCACTCAAATAATAAACCCCAACCTCGCCAAGCATTATTGGGTAAAACCAACCACCAGACTTTCAAGTAAAAATAACAGAAATTAAACCCTTCTATTCATACTAACTCTGGTGATTTAAAACTCTAATATGAGCAGTTTCCATTAGTCCAATAGATAATACTAACAACCATATAGTCCCATACTCCAATTCACTCATGACATTAATATACCAACAAAAAACTATATGTATACATATACTCATAAAAATAACAAGACGGCATCATTGAATAAAAGGAAGATTGTGAACCATTATTAACTATTAATTTATATTTAAAAAAGAGAAAGTCAAAGATTGTTCATCTCTACTATAGCCAAAATGAGAGCTACAGAGAAAATTTTCAGAATATCTCTAATCCATCCAGAACACCAGAATAATTCTGAATACCGTCTTTGCACAAGTCTTTGATCTTCTCAAATGCAAGGCACGTTAGCAAACTGTCCGACCCGGCCTGGTGGGACTTCCCAACCACCCGGCTCACCTTAAGGGTCCTAGCCACCTAGTCCAACTCTCCGTATAGGCCCGGACAGAACTTCAACAAGTGCTTCACATCATAAACCCTATCCCCAAAGAAGACCCTCAGCAGCTCTAGATACTCTGACAGCGTCTTGGGTATGGGCAGTCGAGTCAGGGTTTTGACCAAGTTCCCGAAATCGTACCCACTGTGGAAGGTCACCCAACTCATAGATTTGTTCAATACAAGTCCAGAAGACATCAGCTCAACGAAGTCCACCAAGTCGATCCCCGTACTCGTGGTTCTTCTCGAAAATGATGCCCTACCCCTTCAGCATCTCGATATATTATGGGACGCGAACATCTCGCTAGACCTGGTAATTTATCACCCAAATCAATGGGTCACCCAACCCACCTGCTAAATTTAAGGGTTTGGGCAAGAATAAATGTCACCCATTAAAAAGCGGGCCTTTTTGACCCAACCCATTTAGACCCAACCCATAACAACCTAACATGTGTGTGACCCAGTCCGTTAGAAATATTTAATATTAGTTTTATTTAAATTTTCTCCTATTAATATCCCACAAATAACTTAACTCTAACTATTTCATCTTCTCTTTATAATTAGCCGACCCACATTGAACTACGATCCAAGTAACATTGGGCTAAACCCAGAGTATGATACCATCACAATTCACCATTTTTTACTAGTACCATAACAACACACAGTAAGTATCACGCATTGCTTTACAAAATAAATCAAATAACGGTCATATGTCCATTTGCAAACAAGCGCATCATTTCAAGTACAACTCTCTTCAACGGAGCAGCAAAGATGTCTACTCATATCTTCATCAAGATGTGTACTCATATCTTTATTTATACTCTAGACGAACCCTATAAATTTATTAAGCCGAGAAATTTACTGTTTATAGCTTGGGATAGAATACAGGATCACATATACATGGAGATTAGATGGGTTGATAGTAGACCTCATGTTACATTTCAATTGTAAATGGCATTTCATAGAAAAACAAAGTTTCACAACCTACAAACATATACACAAGAGGATATATCACCCTAGACTGTCTACTTCTCCTATGGCTGCCTTTTTGTTTTAGAATTGAAACCCCAAATGGCAAAAACTTTACCAGTTTCCCAAACTACCAGACAAAGAAGATGAACAAATTCCAAAAACTGAGAAAAGTAATGAAAGGATAAATATATTGAATATTTGACATAATCCATTACTTAAACAGCATCCAGCTTCACAGTTCAGAAAATAGAATACGACAAGCAAAGATCAAGAAACCACGAGAGGTAATAGGCTAAGTTTTTTGAGGCATTACCCATAATATTTAATTTTCCGGGATTGATACAGCATTAAAAACTATAAACTTGCAAATGGAATCTGCAATTCAGTCCATGATATCTATATGATCCTTGAACTAGAAGTAGGTACCTTCAGGAGGCTGGACCAGCTTACGATTGTGTGGAGCTGCCATCTCTTTCTTCAATTGTGTCAGTATATCTTCCATGGTGTACTCTCTTTGCCAATTAGACAGTATTCCAAACTTCTTGGGTTCCACCTGTTTTTGATCAGAAAATATCTTTTCAACCACTTCAATAATTTAAGGACATAAAAGCTAAAGAATTAATCTTACAATGGTAATAGACAAAAATTATCAACCTATAGTACATAATTAAAACAATGATGCCCCAAATTTTTATGACCGGAATATAATACTGGTATTATTTCAATTTTAGAAAATAAGTACTATTTACAACTTCTCAGTTCATGAAAACAGGTTCTCTCTTTGGACTCGTTTTTCATTGGAGAAGCTAACCAAATTTTAGATAAGGCAAAGCAGCAAAATATGATTATTTTGAGTTGCTCTAAAAGCTGGATAGACGTAAAAAGAGGACAAGAAAAGGTCAACAATCTAATAATATTACCAACATTTACAAGATGGCAAGGTATATAGCTTTTTAACTCCTACATAGACAATTGAACCAGGAACTATGTTACCAGGGAACGCAGATCATTAATTCTGTAACTATGTTACTAGGAACGCAGATTGTTCAGCTTCGTGGAATGGGAGGGGGAATGCTAACAAGGAACGAGACGCTTCTTACCATGGAAGCATGGAAAGAGGGGGCAGGGCAGGCTTCTTCAGATAGCTAAAAACACGAAACATTTTTCCGGAATGAGGAACTTATAGGAATGATAGATTAGGTCTACTCCCCTCGTAATTAATAGCAACATTATTTTCTATTTCATATATTGAAGTCTTGAAGACAATAATGCCTTAATTAATAGCTGTAAATATTTTGAATAGTGAACTTTAAATATACTACTAGCTGAAAATAGATTTTCTACTAAAAAAAGTAACTCTAATTGTTAGCTTTAATATTAAAAAACAACTTATGTTTTTATTTTTTGAGAAAGAAATTTTAGTCCAGCTTTTGAGTTTTTTATTTTTGAGGAAGGAAAATTTACTACTCAAAATAAACTAACTTCAACCTTTACAGACGTTAACTGTAATCTAATAAATTCAATAAAATAATTAGAGTAGTTATCATTGGGGACCCTAATAGGTAGCCTCTATCATCTGCACAATTGTTTCTCTTTATAAACAACTATCCCTGCAGTATCTTATCTACCAGTAAATGACTCTAGACACATCTCTCCTCACAATATTGAATAGACCTGGCAAATGGGTTGCGTTGTATGCCCATGGGATGCATATTTGGGTTGGATGATTTTACAAGTGGGTTACCCATTTCTTAATGGGTGCAGGAAGTGACACCTATTCACAAGTATTGGATCTTGACTACCCTACCCAAGCAGTTAATTTTTGACAATTGATCAATATTACAAAAAGAAATATTTATATCACAAGTCAGAACTCAAAAAAAAAAAACCAAGTTCAAATTCAATCAAATGTCAGGGAATAAAACTTATGTTACCTCCGAAAGCAAATTTTAATTTAAGGTAATTATAAAAGTCATCTAACAAACTATCACAAAAAATAAAATAATCCCATCAAGCTTATCAAGTTCTCATGCAAGCACCATTATTGTTGAAGACCAAAATACTCATCATCCATAACAAAAGAAGATTATCAACTTACAAAAAAGATTTCCAATTTAAAACAGTAAAAGCAAATAAACTTAAAATAGGAAAAAGGTTTCCAACTTAGAATAGGAAATGGTTTTCAACTTAAAATAGTAAAAATATTTCCAACTTATAATAAGAAAATGGTAACTTAAGCTTAATAATATTGTTAATTATCTGAATTATGTGTATGAATGGGAGTGTGGGCTTATGTGTGCCTATGGGTTGGGTCAGAACGGGTAATCTTACCCGTGGGTATAGGTTGCTTTTTACCTAGTCTAATGACATTCATAAATATTATCTTTGCATAAGTGATTATATCATCTAAATTCAAAAAAAAAAAAAATAATCCCCAATATCAGCAATTCAAATTTCATACAAATTACAAATATGTAAACCAATAATTCGAATTTTTAGTTTCAAGACGCCAAATTATCTAGGAAGTTCCAAAATGGCATATTTCAAATTCCAGATCATAACCGTTCCACGAACAGAAAAAAGTACTTTACTAGCAATTTGGGAAACATAGTAACGTAATACTCCAATTTTTCTAGGTTGCATTTCGAGAAATGAACACTTGAGAACTAATTAATAGCCACTAGTAAAATTTTATTTTTATTCATTCATTGCTCTTCTGAGATAGGCAACTTAGGCATTTATCCCATCCACATACGACAACATGAAACTGTGAACTAGAGGTTCTCCATCAAGTCAACAATTATTTTTCCCACCCTTTTGGATTCAATAAGCTCCTATTACAAATCTATTGCAAAAGTTACTCACTGTATTCTCTTTTTAATTTAATGCATCTTGCAATATACAACCTTAGTTTATAGATGTTACAAAAACATTAAACCATATCATATTCATATGCATAGCATAAATAACTGAAAAATGGATTATGGAATCAATGTTTTCACAGATTGAAGAAATTTCACCTAGAGTCAACTGTACTACAACATCAATTAAAATAGGTATTTGTACCACTCCGGTTTCATGGTTGACGCAAGTCATGTTGATCCGAGAATGGAAACGAACACTTGGTGGCTTCTCAGGGTAATCTTTGTCACAGAAAAGCTTCAACTGATAAATGCGACCTTCGTGTACAGACTGAAAGAACATGATAAATTTTTGCACTTTTAAAATATATATATGAACAATAGCATGAAATTTCGAAAAACAGAAATAAGAAGTTAATAACAAGTGTCGTTCATCCATCGAATTAACCGACAGCCAGACGCACACAACATGTCAGTCAACACAATAAAACCAGTTCGAATATTGGAAATATATATTTTCATTTTTCACTGGTTCTCAAATAAATTGGTGCCTGAAGAAAAACTCTGGAGACTGCCAGGAAGATCAGAAGACAGATACGCAAACCTTGGGTTTAGCTAATTTTTATTAATGGACAAATTCCATTTTACCAAATCAGGATTCATTTAATATAATACCATGCCAATTCAGACAAGTCAAAACAATAATTGAGCTTTTTAACCATCAAAAACTTTGCAACATTTCCTTTAAAATATTGGGTTGCGAAGGAAACACAAGACTTGAAATTAATAGTTACGAATGGTTGGTTCAATGCTTTTGTTCACTGCAAGTCACTTAAAAACTAGTCGATTTAGTTTTTTGATAAGCCAAAATAATCCAGTTCAATTATGGTCAAACATACTACTAGGGGTGCTCAAAAAATCGGTTTTTTTCATTTTTTTACCGAACCGGTTGATACCGAAACCGGCGGTACTGGTTTTTTCAGTACCGATTTTTCAGTTTTTTACACTTTTCGGTACTGGTAGCGGTAAGGAACTTTTTGAATTCGGTAAAAACCGAAATTTAATAATATAATAATTAATAGTTAATGTTTTGTAGTTTTATATATTAAATAAATTTTTTTATATATTAATAGTTTCTATATAATAGTAGATTTATTAATTTTTTTATATATATTAATAATGTTTTGTAGTTTTATTTTATATATTAATTATTATTAATAGTTAATGATTTCTTAGTTTTTAAAAAAAATGTTAATTTATAAAAAAAAATATTTAATTATTATT
Organism: Panax quinquefolius; assembly: GCA_020205615.1. Taxonomy (NCBI): domain Eukaryota; kingdom Viridiplantae; phylum Streptophyta; class Magnoliopsida; order Apiales; family Araliaceae; genus Panax; species Panax quinquefolius. The sequence goes on along the minus strand of CM035161.1, from coordinate 31,577,569 downwards.
AATAATTATATATATTACCATGCGGTATAACCGAAAACCGAACCAAAAAAATCAGTACTGATTTTGTACCGAACCGGTACCGAAACCGATAATTCGGTACTGGTTTCGGTTCTTGCTTTTCCGGTAATTTCGGATTGGTACCGGTTCGGTTTTTTACCGATGAGCACCCTACATACTACCATTTTCCTAGTGCCTACCAAACAAAGCAGTAGCTATTACATATATTTGTTGCAATGAAAGGTATAGGGAATTCTTATTTCCTAAAGCCAATCAGTCGGGCACAATGTCAGTTCCCCAAGAATGAGAATTAGCTGTCGTGAATAAAAAGAAAGGTCACCTTGAAACTTGCAGGATAAAAAACAAGCTAAAGCTGCCAAAAAGTTGAAAAATTAAAACTGAATCTCATTCTTTGGAGGTCGCTGACTCGCCATATTAGAGCATTGATAGATAATGGGAACAGCATATGGCGCATAAGTGTATAACACATCATGATGTAGACTCGTAGTTGAAGGGACAATAACAATACATTTTTTTCATTCAGTAAGTCAATAGTTGGAACACATAAGAATACAATAACTGCTCTGCTTAGTTAAATGAAAAAGTTACAGAGCGAACATGAAACATATTTATCAACATAGGAAAATGCGCTCACATTATGAGGACCAATGATGGTGCCTGTCCAAGAGCGCATATAAATGTCATCTCCATCATCCATTCCATAGCTCACAGTACCATCCCCAATACCTTTTTCTCCACGCTCAAGTTCCTCCAGCAATCTGAAATTCCGAGGAACTGCAAGGGAACTGAAAGATTTAAACAGCTAAATACTGAAACACTAGTAAACAGACCCAAGCTTGTAAATTCTGGAAAGTTGATTAATGTTATTGTAGAGACGAAAGAATTTGGGGGAGGCAACAAATGGAAATGCTCCAGCATGTAGGAAAAATTCATGTCAATCAAGAAATTTTTGAGAAACATACCTTCATAAGTATTTAGATTGTCAAAAGGAGCTTTTTCTATCAGAAATTTTCATAAAGTTTCAGTAATTATCTACTTGAGCACACTTTTTCAAATAAAAACTACCATATGTACCCTAGAGCTCACAATTCGGAAAACTTTCGAGTATACAAACTAGTATATCAAAGTTTCTTAATATTCCAAACTATATTCCACTTTAAAATTCATACACTCGTGCTACTCTTTCTACAAATAGCAATACACTCTTTTATTTTATAATAGCTACCCTTAGACCTTCCAACCACTTGTCATAAAGTCCTTTCCCTAAAGAATAAGTAGCATTTAACAATTGTCCTTGCAACATCAAACTTCTGAAATTCACCTAGTATAGTTTGCAACATGTTATTGTGACAAATCAATTCACATCAAATCCTCTTTATCCTTTGTCAATCCTAGAGGTGGGTAAGGGGGCAGAGCTTAAGGCCATATTACACAATCAATATAACTTATGTTTCTTAGCTCTAACAAGAATCAAGTTTCTCTAGAAGCAAAATATAAATTTAAAACTCACTCAAGCATACTTTGATTGTCACAAATCATTCATCAGCACACATTTTGATCAAATTTTATTAACATAAGTAAAGAGTAACAAGAACAAAGCAAGGACTTTGCTACGATTATTGTAACAACAAACAGTAATGCCTTTGCCGGTCATCCAACAAAAGGTCACAACTTTAATAACCAACAACAACTGAAACTAAACCCCAAATATTAAAACATATTAAAGTAAATGCCCCACAACATACCAACGAATATAAAACAAGAAGACAAATAAACAAAGCTAGCTAGTGAACCAGAAGCATATTTTCCTAATTCAAACAATATCTCAAATCTACTGACAATAGTGTGCTAATGATTAAAACCCAAATTAAACTATTAACTATATAATTGTAGAATTGCTGAAAATATAAACACAAATTACGTGCAGAACATGCCTGAGAAAAAAGTTGCAATCCACCAAACCCACAAGAAGAATTAGCAAAGTATTTCAAAAAACAAAGATCAAAGAACAAAATTGAGAAAACCAGCCTGCCCTCGAAAACTCACCCACGACACTCGATCCTCCTGAGCCAAGCGTCATGGATTCGCAGTAGAGTTTTGCCTCCGACGTGTTGCGTAGAGATCGATTTGATCAACAAGAATCTAAAAAAAAAAAAGACCAAAAATGAATGAAGAATCTTAAGGAAAGAAGGCGACGATGGCAAAAGGAAAAAGACTAATTTATGAGGGCATTTGCCGAGAGGAGTTGGGGTATAAAAACAAAAGGGTAAAGTGGGGAATAAAGTGGACTCATTTACTTCTTCAATCCACTGATAGATACGATTTTGTGGATAGGCCACTTGTATTTGCGAAAAAGATTTTTGTGGATTTTAATTTTAATTATTTTTTAGAGTACTTTTATAAAGTTATTCGTTTTATTAGGTTAATAGTAAAAAAAATTTATATAAAACAGAATACTTTTATAAAGTTATCTGTTTTATTAAATAATAATTAAAATATATTATATTTTATTACGATAGTATTTCGATAGTAAAATCTTTTTAAAAGTTTATTCGTTTTATTAGATTATAAATAGAATATATTATATTTTATTTAAAAGATTTTTCTTTTAATATATAATCGTCCGATTAAAATAAATTAATCTGGCGAATAGTTTATGGATTGGTTCTTATTCATTCCATTCTTCTATAAATAGAAGTTCATTCCTTCATTATTTCTTACGAATTCACCTGAACTCTAAAAAGATAAACTATGTAGAGAAAGAAGAAGAAATGATTCGCTACTTCACTAATTCGATATCAAGTTTCTTTTACGATAAGGGTATTATTTTTTTGTATTCATGAAGAGAACTTATATTGTGGACGCATTTAAAATTAGGTATATCGTCACCCATCTTGGGTCGCCACTTACGTGGTACATAAATTCAAATACAACTTACTTAACCTAACGTCGTGCACAATATTGACATAAAGCGTGAGTTTGAATACAAATATTGTCTACTAGATATTATACAAACTCAAAAGGAGTCCTCATTACAACTATTATCACACTATTTCGCGAATAGTGAGGACTACTAATGCTATCCTCTGGACCATTACTCCGTTCCGACTCGTCTCAAATATGTTTCTCATTTCTCAAAGAAACGGTGAAAGAAAGGGTGAGCTCAACTAGCCCGAAGAAATATTATTACTAAGATAATGCAAAATAAATTATCATTAGCCTTGACGATGTTAAACCGATAAAATCTGATAGATAACCAGGTTTAAGCTGCGTGAATATCGCAATCCATTAAAAAGTCAAGAGTAGAATAAAATCTTCTATCTTTTAGGTTTTAAAAGGTTTTCATCAATTTTTTATCGCCGAGACTTCAAACTTTAATAAATAAACCACCACATCTAATCATCCCCGTACCACGGTCCAAGGATTTTCATCAAATTATCAATGGTCGTGACTATATCTTAGAATCACCCCCTGGTCATAATCATACCAAAAAACTATCCATCATTTGCATTACGTGCCACCGAGGACTTTTATCACATCATTTATAACAATGGTGATTATACCGAATGATCCTCGTCATAATCATACTAAGTTCATCTACGACGTAAGCCAAAGATAACATAATATATCGTGAGGATGATGACAATGACATAATAATTCAATAAAACAAGTTCAAGAAATTATTTTATCCGGGAATTAATAACGTCCCAAATTGTCAACAAGATATTGTTTTGTAGAGTAAAATTCAAGAATGATCGGAAGAATATTTCCATGAAAGATCTTTGGATGAAACGCAAATATCGAGGATATTCTACTAATTTCATGGAGTATAAGTCAAAGTTTTAACCAATTGGGTATAATAAAGAATGGAATAACAAAAAAATCACCACGCATGCAGATTGTGATAGACAAAAGTTATTCCATGAGAATAATAATAATCTAACCGAGGTCGTGAAATTCACACCGGCAGGATGATCCAATGAATAATAAATCTTTGAATAATAAACAATGGAACCGGTTAGGTGTAAAACACACGAGCGAGGATATTCCAAATGAGAATAATAAATGCGGAATAATAAACAATGGAACCCAGTCAGATGTAAAACACACGTGAGACATGATATTCCAATGAATAATAAAGAATGGAATAATGAAGAAGATCACCAAGTATAGGGATTCAAGCGTATACTGAGTTATTCAATGAGAATAAATAAGGATGGAATAACATAAGGATTTCACCAAGTATAGGGTATCGCCGCATATACAAAGGTTATGTATAGGGTATACCACTTTTACTGAGTTATTCAAGCGAGAATAATAATGAATGGAATAATGAGGTTCTCTTCGTGAATACAAACGAATAATATCCCTTACAGTACAACAAATAATACCCTTCTAGTAAAAAGACACTTTGGATATCAAAGTAGTGAAGTACCTGAATACTCTTCTTCTTTCTCTCTATAGATTTTTTCTCTACATAGCTTCTCTCTATAGTTTTCTCTGTAGTTTGGTGAATTCTAAGAAAATAATGAAGGAATGAGCTTCTATTTATAGGAAAATAGAATCATAGTAATTAATCCATAAGCGGTCCAGATTGATTTACTTTAATCGGCGGTCCATATTTAAAGCAAAATCTTTTAAATAAAATATAATATATTCTATTTATATAAAAACATTTTCTTATGCAAACACTATGCAACACTACGCAAAACACTATGCAAAATACTATGCAACACTATGCATAATAAAATATAATATATTCTATTTATAGAATAACTTTAATAAAGTATTACATTTTATATAAAAGATGTTTACATTTTATTACTTTAATAATCTGAATAAAACAAAAGCGTCATTATCGCTATAATAATTCATATTATTAATCGAAATGATAATGGAATCAAACCGGTGACTTCTGGCATAAGATCGATAATCAATACCTGGTGTCTTACTATGCAACCACACGACATTCTTTGTACTTTTACTACCTAAAGTAGTTCAACAAAGATCAACCGGTAAAACTTCCGTCGTTATTTCAATAAAATATTTTTGTCGTTTTCTCAATCAAATGATAATTCATTATGAGGTCCACCAATGATTGGTAGTTGTCACGAATATTCCCGCTAAAGCCAGAATATTCTCCGACCAATCGAATATAATATAACCACTTGCATACTTTTGCAAAATTTATAAATACAACCCACAACTATAATATTATCTCAAATTCACACCATAATATTAAAAATTATCATGCAAAATTTAAATCTTTATTGATAAAATCTGTGGTCTCACATATATTATTTCATCTTTATTATTACATTGGAATAACTCAGATCATGTGGCTACCTTATATTTGGTGAAATTCTTCCGTATTCCATTCTTTATTATTCATTTGGAATATCACATGCATCTTTTCTATTTGGACTGGTTAAAATCTTTATTATTACGTTGGAATATCACATTCAGGCTTTGCTTTATATTGGGACTGGTTAAAATCTTTATTATTTTGTTAGAACATCCTGTTGGTGTGAATTTCACGACTTTGGTTTCGTCATTTAGTATTACATTGGAATAACTTCATACACGCAAGTATCGCATGCATGGTGATTTCTGTTGTATTCCATTCTTTATTATTTTGTTGGAATATCCTCGCTTGGGGTCGTATTAAATCGACTCCGGTTCCGATTATTTATTATTTGATGGAATAACTTCTCATATCTGGCTAACCGCATGCATGGTGATTTCTTTTGTTATTCCATTCTTTATTATACTTTCGGTTGGTTAAAATTTTGACTTCTACACTCCATGAAATTAGTGGAATATTCTTGATATTCAAGGCTTCATCCAAAGATCTTTTCATGGAAATATTCTTACGAGCATTCTTGAATTTTACTTTTACAAAGAAGTATCGTGTTGACAATTTAGGCGTTATTAGTTCCTCGTGATAAATTAATTCTTGAACTTGTTTTATTGAATTCTTATATCATTGTCATCATCCTCATGTTTATATTATTTTGAAAGTCATCTCGTGCTTTTGTAGTGCATAGATGGACTTGAGTATGATGATTATGATTGAGGATTATTGATTGTAATCATGTACCGTAATGTTACAAATGATGTGGTAAAAGTCTTCATTGGTCCGTAGTGCATTGATGGATGATTGTTGGTATGATCATGACCATTGATGAATACAAAAATATCTTTGGCTGTAGTGCATGGATAATTTGTGGTCGTGACCCTAATGAATATCCTCGTCAGAAAGTGCGTGGATGATGTGGATTATTTATTAAAATTTGAGTCTCAACGATAAAAGTGATGAAAAACCTTTTAAATCATAAAAAGATGTAGATTTTATTCTCTACTTGACTCTTTTAATGGATTCGATGTCCATACCGCGAGTTAAACTTGATGTCTATTGTATTTTATTAGTTTAACACTGTTGAGGACTAATGATAATTTATTCTGCATTATCTTAGTCATAATATTTTTTACTGGGCTAGTTGAGCTCACCCTTTCTTTCACCATTCTCTTCAAGAAATGAGAGCGTAGTCGGGACTAGTCGGGAACAGAGTGATGGTAGAGATGGTGTCTTAAGTAGTCCTCACTATTCATTAAATAGTGTAATAATAAATGTAATGAGGACTAAATTGAGTGTGGATATTATGCAGATGACAATATTTGTATTAAAACTCATGCATGTATTTTGTCATATTTTACACGACTGTTGTATAATCAAGTTGTATTTGAATTTAGTACTATGTATTTGGCGACTTAAGATGGGTGATGTATACCTATTTTGGGGGCGTCACACCTACCTATCCACCAACCCCACCCCTTACCCACCCACACCACACACACCCACCCACCCACCCCACCCTACCCCCCACCACCACCCACCTCACCCCACCCCACTTTCACCCCCACCCCCTTTCACCCCTCACCACCACCACCACCATCACCATAAAAATAATGTGTACACCACCCCATATTTTTTTTTTGAGAGAGTGGGGGATGGTTGGGTTTGGGTAGATGGGTAGGGGTGGGTGAGGTATACATAATCTCTTAATATTATTTTTTTGGAATGGAGTTTTGGGTGGGTGGGTGGGTGGGGTGGGGTGGGGTGGGTGAGGGTAGAGGGTAGGTTGTGTATACATAATCACTTAATATTAATTTTTTTGGAGAGAGAGTGGTGGGGAGTGAGTGGGAGTGGGAGTGGGGTGGGGGTAAGGGGTGTATACATAATCACATAATATTATTATTTTTTGTTGTGGTGGGGTGAAGGGTAAGGGGTATATACATAATCACGTAATATTAGTGTCAAATCAGACCTTCATGGAACCCATAACCCATAACAATATTAAAATGGTTAATATGGTTAATATGATTTTTAACTATAACCATATGGTTCCAACCCACATTATCCATATTAAAAATGGTTAATATGATTTTAGTTCATAAATGGAACCATAACCATATTTTGAAAACCAAAACCAACTCATAACCATATTTTGTCAGGCCTACTTAGAAGATTATTTAATTAAAGTAATATAAAGATATATCTCTAATTATGAAACAAAATAGCAATTAAACTGTTGTGAACTAATAAAGTATGAATAGTAATTAAGGAAATTACTTAAGAAAATAAATGAAGTAACAATACTTTATAAATACAATAAGGTGTAAACCCTTAAATAAATAATTAAGATGATAATAGATTATCTTATGAAATAAATTCGAAGATAAAAAAGTGATGCATAAAGTAACAATTAATTAAACGAATTGTTTTGTGAAGTCTTAGTCACCCAAGGCTAATGTGTTAAATCGATTAAGATTTATATTTATGGTTTGATAGAGGTTAACCGTTATAATAAGCATAAGTTATTCGAAGGATAAAAAGAGAAGGTCAAATATAGACAACGACTCAGGTAAATACTTAAACTTGTACTCTTATTGATCGTACAAGTAAATAATTGTTAGAATGATCATTGTGCTATATAAATTCATGAATATTATTATTCATATTCTGAAACATGATTTAAATCACAATTATATTCCTTAAACCCTACTGCAAGCATTGAACTTACGAATTGTTCTTAAATGTATTGGGAAAAGGGTCTACGCCATTTGATTCGGCTAGATTGATATCATGTGTTAAACATCTATCAAAATCAATTGCTTTGGTGCGAAATCTTATAATCTGTTGAGATAAATAACCCTTAAAAAGGGGAAACTATATATAGTTAGGAAACCGACACACGCGTGAATAACATGTTTGAGTGTTTTGCATAACATAGGGTACGTTGGGCTAATCACCTATTGTACTTATTTTATTGAGTTTTTAGTGAAATACTGTTAATTCTAGTAGGTTTTTTTTTATCCATAATGACTACTCAGTACTAAATATTCTTTAAATCGGAGATGTTGGAACCTTTGAATTATTTTAACCATCTTTCGGTCCATAGTGACTTTTTATTTGATTCAAATGACAGATTTGGAGCAATTGATATTTTCTTTAATCACAACACTCTTACTTAATTTATGAGCTATCTTTTATCATTATACTCTTGAGATTATTAGCTTTATATTTATGTCTGTTACACTTATTGTTGTATTATTTACTGGACAAATTTGTTGCTTATTCTTGCTTTCCTTAAACATTTTAATTAAGGAAAGACAGTGTGAAACATCGGGCAAGTATAAGAAAAAATGCAAGACTACAGAGCAACTTTGTTATCTTATGTTAAAAGTTAATTATTATGTTGTATTAAGACTTATTTATGGCTATGTATTAAGTTATGTAACATGTTAGTAATGGTTGCGAGATTTGGGATGAGAATATTTATATTATATCAATGTAAATTATTATACTATTCGGTTGTATGTATTATTAGTTTATTGTATAAGTTAGATCGCGAAGCATCAGATTCGAGGAAAATAATTTGGGGACGTCACATAATGCATCTTAAGAACCTTTATATTTGTATTAAGAGATATTTTGAATAGTTTAGACTCTATTATAATATTAGAGAGAGCATAAGAAGATTATCTAAGAAGTGAGATTTTCTATTATTCTTCAAGTACAACCAATACATGGATAGTGAGCCTCAATTTATAGGCTACACAAGTACATGACTTAAATAAATAGGGAGAATGAATAAGCTCATCAATGAATGTAGGTTATATAAGTTATAGAAAATGAATGGACATCCATATTATAACTATTTATAACACTCCCCTTGGATGTCCATTCTTCAAGAATATGCCTCGTTAAAACCTTACTAGGAAAAACCACGTGGGATAAAAACCTAGTGAAGGAAAAAGAGTACATAATTCTTCAAAACTTATGAGATATTGCTTTATAAAAAAAAAATTAATTACTCCCCTCATGATTATATCATTTGAGATCTACGAAGTCGACGTAATCCAACGTTGTGGACTAAAGCTTCTCAAATGTAGAAGTAGGAAGCGCCTTTGTTAATAAATCGCCAAATTTTCACTTGAAACGGATTTCTTTGAACATTTATATCACCATTCTTCCGAAGGTCATGAGTGAAAAAGAACTTTGGTGAAATATGTTTTGTTTCTATCACCTTTGATATATCCTTCCTTGAGTTGGACAATGCATCTTTCAGATTATCCTCATATAAGACCGCTTGTTTTTTCTCCCGAAGATAAACCGCAGCTCCTCGTATGTGTTGAATTACGGACCTTAACCATACACATTCACGACTAGCCTCATGTATTGCCAAAATTTCAACATGGTTAGAAGATGTAGCTACTATAGTTTGCTTCATCGAACGCCAAGAAATGGCGGTTCCACTACAAGTGAATACATATCCAGTTTACGATCGAGCATTATGAGGATCGGATAGTACCTGCATCTGCAAAACCAATCAAATCTGTTTTGGGTTGGTTAGAAAATACAAACCCATATCCTTTGTACCTTGTAGGTAACGAAGTATATGTTTAATTCCATTCCAATGCCTTCGGGTTGGACAAGAGCTATATCTTGCTAATAAGTTGTGAGAGAATGATATATCGGTGGGTGTGGCTAAGAAGATACATTAGTGCTCAATTGCACTCAAGTATGGTACTTCCGGGAGAATCTCCTCATCATTTTCTCGAGGTCGGAAAGGGTCTTTATTTACATCAAGTGACCTCACAACCATTGGGGTGCTCAACGGATGTGCTTTGTCCATATAAAACCGTTTTAGCACCTTCTCTATATAAGATGTTTGATGCACAAGAATACCGTCCTTTAAATGTTCTATATGTAACCCAAGACAAAATTTTGTTTTTCCAAGATCTTTCATTTCAAATTCTCTTTTCAAGTACTCTACTACCTTTGAAATCTCTTTAGGAGTTCCAATGATATTTAGATCATCAACATATACTGCAATAATAACAAACTCAAATCTAGATCTCTTTATAAAAATGCATGGGCTAACATGATCATTCTTATATCCCTCCTTTAACAAATATTCACTAAGACGGTTATACCACATGCACCGGATTGTTTTAATCCATATAGAGATCTATTTAATTTGATCGAAAGTATCGTTTCTAGAAGCGGATTTACATGCTTACGGCAATTTAAATCCTTACGGGAGTTTCATATAAATTTCATTATCAAGTGGGCCATACAAGTATGTCAGAACGACATCCATTAAACCTTTAAATGAAGTCCTTTTTATTGCTGCATCGATTAGGAATCGAAAAAGTAGTCACATCCATCACGGGAGAGTATGTCTCTTCATAATCAATACCGGGTCTTTGTGAAAATCCTTGCTTGAACTAGTCGTGCTTTATGTCGCATAATTTCACCCTTTTCATTTCGTTTTGAACAAAAACCCATTTGTACCTTAATCGGTTTTACACCATCAGTGTATACGGACTCTTGGTCCAAAAACATTTCTCTTTTCAAGAGATTTCAATTACGCCTCAATTCGTCTTTCCATTTTGGCCAATCAATTCTATGCACGCATTCCTCAATAGACCTTGGTTCAAGATCCTCGCCATCGTCTTTTATAACATCTAACGCTATATTGTATAAAAAAAACATTATCGACGTCAATTTCATTTCGGTTCCATATTTTCCGGACATGACATAATTTATCGAGATCTCTTCATTTTAATGATTTCGTGTTTGATTGTCTTTTTGGGCTGTAATATTAGTCATGTTCAGAGGTTTTTCTATAGACTCTTCCGAGTTCCCATTTCCTCATCATGACCATCTTGAATCTTTGTTCCTTTTTCTCATACGAGGATTTTTATCTTTGGAACCGATGGTCTACCACGCTCAAAGCGTGCTTTGGGTTCATTAGCAACAAGAGGTTGTCTCTTTGGGACATCAATTTTATTTGGAGCATTAACGGTGGTATATGTGACTTTGTTACACTCTTTGGGTCGAAAATGCGTCCGCAATTGATTTGCTAAACTTTGTAAATGAATTATCTTACGAACTTCTAAAAGACGAGGATCAAAATGAGACAATGATAATTCATTCCAACTTATCTCTTTTCCACCGCCTATTTTCTCCCCTAATGTTGGGAAGACTGATTCATCAAAATGACAATCAGCGAATCTAGCTGTAAATAAATCCCCTGTTGATGGTTCTAAATATTTAATTATAGATGGGGATTCATATCCAACATATATTCCTAACCTCCTTTGAGGTCCCATCTTAGTACGTTGTGGTGGAGGAATTGGAACATATACAAAGACAACAAAAATTCTTAGATGAGAAATATTTGGTTCTCGACCAAAAACCAATTGTAAAAGGGGAGTACTTATGATAACTTGTTGGTCCGATGCGAATTAGTGTTGCTGCATGTAAAATAGCATGACCCCAAGCAGAAATTGGAAGTTTTGATCTCATCAGTAATGGTCTTGCAATCAATTGAAGACGCTTAATCAATGATTCTGCAAGGCCATTTTGTGTGTGAACATGTCTTCTGGGATGTTCAACACTTATCCCAATGTACATACAATAATCATTGAAAGTTTGGGAAGTAAATTCACCAAAGATTGTCAATACGAATTTTCTTGATGGGATAATCTGGAAAATGTGCTCGTAATCGATTAATTGAAGTAAGTAACCTCGCAAACGCCAGGTTGCGAGTTGATAATAGAGATACATGTGACCACCTTGTTGATGCATCAATTAAAACTATAAAATATCTAAAAGGTCCACATGGTGGATGAATTGGTCCACATATATCACCTTGTATTCGCTCGAGGAAAAGTAAAGGGATTCATCCCTATCTTAGCTTTGATGGTAGAACAATTAACTTGCCTTGAAAACAAGCAAAGATACGGGAAATCATTCGATTGAAGAATCTGCTGGTTCTCCAATGGATGTCCACATGAATTCTCAATTATTCTTCGCATCATTATCGATCCAGGATGTCCTAACCGTTCATGCCAAACAACAAAGTTATTGTGATTCGTTAGCTTTTTATTAACAACCATATTTGTTTCAATTGTTCTAATTCTCGTGTAGTACAAACCAGAGGAAAAAGCTGGTAATTTTTCTAATACACTTTTATTGCGAGATTATACTCGTAATGTGAAGATACTCAATTTTTCCTTCACATGTTGTCTCAATATGATACCCATTTCTACGGATATCCTTAAAACTCAATAAATTTCTTTGAGACACTGGAGAGTATAATACTTCATCAATTTCAAATTTTGTTCCTCCAGGCAAGAAAATGTTAGCTCTTCCGGAGCCTTCTATCAATTTTGCACTACCCGATATCGTCTTAACATTGGCCTTTTGCATTATAAAAGAAGAAAAATATTTCTTTATTCGTAATATAGTGTGTAAGTAGTGGCGCTGTCTCATGAGACACATATATCTCCGCCATTCATTGTAAATCGAATCAAGAGAGTATCTATGTTATTCAATGAAAATAAGAAATACATAATTAGATTAATAAAATATCCCATATATAACTAATCATAAGGAAGCAGTTAAACATGATAAAAACATAATAATTAGAATTTTATTAATGCTTAAAATAAAGTCCAATAACATCAAAGCATCATTTAAAATTTTATATTTGGACACTCTCATCACCAAACAAGAAGTCAATTTTTCTTGAGATTTGAGAAAAAATCATTAACATCTAGATGAGTGGTATCCACACAACCATAATTAAAATCATCATTTCGAATCAAGATTTGTTTCATCTTTTCCATCTTCACTAGCAAAATTTGTCTCTATCTTCTTCTCTTTATCTTTTAATGATTGTTGATAGAGCTCAACAAGATGTTTTGGTGTGCACGTAGTGCACGAGACCAATGGCCTTTACCTCCACAACGATAACACAAATTCTCCATGGTATTTTTATCTTTATCACCTTTTTAGCGTTTTCCATCCTTATATTCCCGCTTCGGTGGGTATATGTGTTTGAGAAATGACCACCACGATGATTATTTCGACCACGCCCACGCCCATAACCACGCCCACGACTAACTTGGCGTGACCTCGCTTTTTTCATTATATGTTACGGCATTCACCGCAGGGAATGGAGCGAGATCGATTGGACGGGCCTCGTGATTTTTCATCAATAGTTCATTGTTTTGCTTTCACCACAAGGAGGCATGAAATCGATTGAGTATTTCTTAAAGCCCTTTTCACGATATTGTCTGCTGCGAGAGCATATTAGATGCGCGTGAAAGGTGGAGAATGTTTTTCTAACATATACGCATCGGTGATCTTTTCTCCACATAATTGTAATTTAGAACCGATTCTAAACATGGTGAGTTATAATCACTTATGATTTAAAATCTTGTAATCTTAGATCGCATCCAATCATAACGAGCTTTAGGAAGTATTACAGTTTTCTGGTGGTCGTATCTTTCCTTTAGATTGTTCCAAAGGATAAGTGGATCTTTAACAGTCAAATATTCAATTTTAAGTCCCTCGTGGAGGTGATGACGAAGAAATATCATCGCTTTGGCCTTATCTTGACTAGATGTTTTGTTTCCTTCTTTGATAGTATCACCAAGACCTTTTGCATCTAGATGAATTTCAGCATCTAACACCCATGATAAATAATTTTTTCCAGTAATGTCAAGAGCCACAAATTCGAGTTTAGCAAGATTTGTCACTGTAACTTCTCCTTCAAATCAAATATCTTCAAGACGAAATTGAGAAGCAATCGTGCTGATAACGTATTATAATATTAGAGAGAGCATAAGAAGATTATCTAAGAAGTGAGATTTTCTATTATTCTTCAAGACAACCAATACATGGATAGTAAGTTCTCAATTTATAAAGGCTACACAAGACATGACTTAAATAGGGAGAATGAATAAATTTAAATTGAATGAATGTAGGTTATGTAAGTTATAGAAAATGAATGGACATCCATATTATAACTATTTATAACAGACTCGTATTTGTATCTTAATTATTAAGAGGATCTCTTAATATAAATATGTAGATTGTTAAGATACATTAAGATGTAAAGTCGTTAAGATGCAAACAAACTCAATCGATATTATAATATGCAATAATCTTAACTGATAACATAATTATATTTCGTAGTACATTCTCTTTAACTTGACCTATTAATTTAATTTTCATAGTTCCAAATTCATCCACAACATCAATTGAAATCTTGATTTGTAAATATCATGACAATCGATATTATAATAATATGCAAGAATCGTAATTGATAACCAACTTATAATTTTTCACAATGATTATTGATATTCATTAAATTACTTATAATTTTTTTGCTTTACGCGAGTATAATGTAATTCTCACATAATTTTGCTAATTCGAGGACATGGTGTTACATAAATAATATGATCATTGAAAATAGTATAAATATTAAAAAAATAGAAAAAGCAACAAATTATAATAATGGTATCACTTAAAAATAGAAAAAGAAAAAGGAGACATTTATACCAATATAATAATAATATGGTCATTGAAAATAGTATAAATATTAAAAAAATAGAAAAGCAACAAAATATAATAATGGTATCACTTAAAAAATAGAAAAAGAAAAAGGAGACATTTATACCAATATAATAATAGATGAGTAAAAGGCTTCATATTTTTGTTGCAAACTCTTAAATATTAACGAGGATATGATTTTATTTCTCAATTAATAAAAGTTAAAATTTAAAACAAAAATTAAATAATACAGACTTCCACCTAAAAAAATAAAAATGACCACAATAAAGACCAAAAACATATACAATATGTTAAAATAAAGATATAAATATATTATGCATTATATTTTTATAAGGATATATGAGTTTTAAATTAATTGAATATATTATCAATATTTGGTTAATTATATGTTGTTTTATTAAATAATTTGTGTTATTATTTATTATTGATTAAATAATAAATGTGTAGGATAACGCGATTTACATAACAGATTTTGTTGAGTTCGGTTATAAGCAATGCAAATCCAATTTATTCCAAAGTAACTTGGTTATTTTAGAAAGTTTTTTTGATAAATAAATAATATTTTAAAAAAAATTATAATTTGGTAAAACTTCATGAATATAACGAAAGGTAAATAATATTCATTTTCATTGTAAATACGAGTGAGAGTTTAAAAATATTATAATTATTAATTTATTTTGATATTTTAATAATATTTTACTCACATAAATGTGAATTTAGTATTTATGTGGAGGTTAAATTACAAAAATATCAATTTATTCCAAATTTAATTATCTAAATAACAATTTACCTGATAAATAAAAACATACAAAGAGGGAAAAAATGTGAAAATGTCCCGCTGATTCTACTTTCGAGTGATTCGCGAAACACCAACTCGAAGTTATGGAGTGAGGAAGAAGTAGCGACGGTGTGTTAGAGTTTGTAAATAATCATCAAGCAAAGGTATTATAACAGTCCATAATCCATTTGAGCTTCAGTTTATCTTTCAATATATATGTACTATATGTATAAATTGATTCTCCGTAGAAGTTATTTATATATTAGGGTTTCAAATGGGTTCATTTATCTGATTTTTAACGTATTTCGTAATCGAGTGATATAGACGAGATCAGCATTGCAAGCCTTGATAGTGATACGTAGAGATGTTACTGCTTGAGTAATTTGGCTACACATATAAGCTGTTTGAGGAATTCCTGCTGTGCTTCTTTTAGGCTTGTCAGTAGCAGAAACTATGTATTTTTTGAATAAATGCCAAAATGCACGCGCACACACACATATATGTTATAAAAGAAGTATTTGTTGCTATATGTTATAATTATATTGAATTACTATTTCTTTGCTACTTCAATTTGATATTGGGTTAATAATATTGTGTAATTTAATGGTTTGAAGGTAGGAATGTAGTCTATGAATGGACAAAATGTTCATCTTGTACATTTCTATATTTCTAGTAGTTTTATACAGCAGCTATTAAATAACATTTACATCAAGTGCGGTGTAGTTTGTTCTGTAGGTAATGGAATTTGGTTTTATATGTTGCAGATGTCTTTGTATTTGGGTAATCTATCTTCCCGTGTTCGTAAAGATGAACTTAAACGTGTTTTCCGGAGATTTGGGCGGTGTAATATACAAGTGAAAGATAAATTTGGATTTGCAGTTTATGATTTCCCTGCAAATGCCGAGAAAGCTCTTAGAACACTTAGGGGTAAGAACATTTGTGGTGAGCCAATAAATGTTTCATGGTCGAATAGGCAGCCTAGACCGTTGCGGAGATTTGTAAAAGGTGGCAGAACCTATGAGTCACAACGTGGAAGGAGCTCCATGAGAGAAGATTATGTTAATCAGAGGTTGGGTTCTGGTAGTCGACGAGATTATAGAATGAGTGCGAAGCAACCAGATGCTGATGGTAGAAGGTTTGAGTCTGTTGATCGGGGTGATGAAGGGACAAGCTACCATGAAGAGAATATTAAAGATTACATTGGAGAAAAGGACCATAGCTTTAGGGATGATTTGCCTGAGGAAGGTAGAAATCTTGAACCAAATTTATCGGTCAGTGACAGATGGACAGAGCAAGTTGATCACTTATCGAATGACAATGGGGTGGAAGATGGATTGCAGTTTGAGCGATATGAGCCTTACCATACTGACGACAGAAGGGATGATGAAGATGATATCTATCATAGCACTTGTTCTGGTGGTTCACCTGCTCCTAAGAAGTCCCAAGAGAAGATAGGAACAGAGCAAACTGGTGACACAGCTTTGAATGATCCTGAAAATGCAAAATCCCAGCATACTTGCTATATTTGTGGGAATTTGGGTCACAGAATGCGTAACTGTCCACTAGGAGAGGCTTCTAACGGGAAAAAATTGAGCTGGGCTAATCGTAGGCATGATGATAAATTTAACTATAAAGGTGAAGGTGAGCTGAGAAGGCCCAGATCAAAGTCCCGGGGAAGACTGCAGTCAGGTAGAGATGCTGTATCTATGAGAAACCACAAGAGTGATAGGAAGGAATCCAGTTTTAGAAAGCATCGGAGGTTAATAAGGAGTGAACATACTCCTTTAGCAAAGGAAACTCATAGATCTTGGAGTGAGAAGCACCGGAGAAAAAAGCGAAAGCAAAGGGAAAATGGAAGTCCAGCAAGACGTCAGATAAAGAAAGCTAGGGGGCAAGATTCATCTCCAATTCATTCTTACTATTCTGCATCTAGATCAGGGTCGCATTCAAAATATGCATCTGGGTTTAGTTCGCAGTCAAGGTTGCAATCTGAATCTTCGAAATCAGGCTCCCTGTCTTCTAGGCCAACTTCAGATTCAACATCACACAGCTCCAGATTTGGAAATTCTAAGATCAATTTAAAATCAAGGTCAAGTTCCCCGATCTCATTCTCTTTGCGTGTATCTGCTGGTCGGACCTTACCATCTTCTCCCAATAAGGTGCATATAATTCAGAAGGCGTCCTTGGTGAATTCTGCAAGTCCTGAATCCAAGGGGGTTTTGGTTGAAAGGGGACAACAGTTAGAAGGTGATGCAGGATCTTGTGATTATAATCTTGATAGTACGAGGGTTACTATGGAAAACCAAAGTGCAGTAACACCCTTCGGAGTGGATGAGGACGAGTATATGAATGAAAGCCTTTCTGATAGGAAAGATGATTACCATGCTACTACTAGGGATACACACAAAGTGGATAATTCATGTGCCCCAGGGTTAGAACAAGACCATCTTACTGCAGGGAGTTTGTCTACACAAGCTTTGAGAGATATGATGGAACTGGAAAATTATAATGTTCGCGTAGATCAAGATCATATGTCAATATCAACTAAGAATCTGCACTCAGAAGTCTCTATAAAATCTCACACTTCAACAAGCATAACCCCAGAGGAGATGTATAAGGCTCTAAAACATTATGGTATGGAACAGCCGGAAGAACATGTTAAGGATTTACCTGCGGAGGCTTTCTTTGGTTCTGCTCGTTTGTGGACCTGGGAGATCATTTATTATAGGAGACTTAAAAAGGGACCTATATCAATTGAGAACTATGCGCGAAGAGTTTCTCAGAATAAGCAGTTTGGTATTGTTGATAAGTACATCAGGAGCAGTAGTGGATGGGGTGAATTAAGCCAAGATAGTCCTTAAATACTTATTCAGTTTATCTGCCTATTTTATCTTTTTCATCGTGGGAATATCATCATTGAGATCATTTTGCTTATAGTACTTTTGGAGTTCACATTAAAAAGCTAATCTCGCAGAGAATCTTTCAGGGTGACACTTTTGACCAGGTACACATAGCAGACTATTTTTCTTATGTTAACAGTGAAAATTTAAATTGCTCAGAATGCTTATTGAATTCGTTATATTCTTTTGCTGTTCTGAAGGATGAGTAAATTGCTGTTAAATGGAGATGGAATGCTGGATGTAGGGTTTACATACAATTTGAAAGAATACCTCACTCTGTATATGAAGAAAGAGTTATTGAAAAATATAGTTAAAACTCAGGTAATGACATTTTCTCTCATGTAGCCGAAATTCATTGATGAACTCATGCATCCGCCATCCAGGTATAGGATAGATAAAAGGATAGATCGAAGGAGTGGGGAAGAAATGTGCTAGGAATCCACTTACCTGGACAGGTCTTATATGAAATCTAATCCTTGAAATTCAATTATTAAAGCTGTAGGAAGATCGGACTTCAGAGAAACTTTCACAAACAGATTCTTCTGGACTTGGACTAATAAATGCTGAACTTGAAACTAAATTTTCACAACTAATTTAATGGTTTGATGGAAATACTAAAAAACTACACTTTCAGCACATTCTAGAATCTCGAGACTCTAAAATATAAGGAAACATAGATATTTAGTAACACCAAATTATACTTGAGAACATTCTGTAAATATGAGTATTAGACTATATACCATGGTTGAGCTTTCATATTCTCCCCTTATTGGAGATTGAGAAGATTCAACATTTGTGTTTTGAAGCATTGGTGTATAAAATTTTGAGCATTGATTGTGTATCCATAGCTTGGTAAGAGCTTGAAGTTGAAGATTCTCTTTTCCCTTATTTGAGGTACCATGGAAAATTATTAGGGGTAACGTACTATACTTTATCAAAGAATTTTCAGGAATAACAAATTCATTCTAGTGTCAATTTTGGTACCATTCCTGGTTAGTTAAATTACCTTTGACCTAATGCCCTTTGGTATACCAATTCTAACAGTTTGCCAAAGTTCAGTGTACCTAAAGTTCTCTGCAGAGGTCTCTGTTATATTTGTGATCTTTTAATCTACCATTCTACATTGATTTTGTCCCGAGATATGATATTCTGATGCGTGAGGCAGTCCCAACTCACAAGTTCCAAACCCTAGGGATGGAAGCCTAATGAGGACCATGTGAATCCATGACAGCTGCTCCTCCTCTTCTTCCTCAGTTCAGTGCTACTCCCTCCGTCCCAATTTGGGTGACCTTTCTGTTTTGGGAAGTCCCAGATCAA
Organism: Panax quinquefolius; assembly: GCA_020205615.1. Classification (NCBI taxonomy): domain Eukaryota; kingdom Viridiplantae; phylum Streptophyta; class Magnoliopsida; order Apiales; family Araliaceae; genus Panax; species Panax quinquefolius. The sequence goes on along the minus strand of CM035161.1, from coordinate 31,557,621 downwards.
GTGACCATGTTCTACATGTCAGTGATTAATGATCAATTTGATTATATTACACAATGTTTGAAAAGTCATAAAAAAAATCTGAAACTCTGTGGAATCCATTTAGATATCAGTACATAGTTCAGAGTATAATTGGAAACAAAATATAGGCTATTCAACTACTTGCCGGCGTTGCCGCCTGTCCTTTATCCAATTATCCTTCACTTCAAGAATCTTCACCCTTATTTCATCTGTACAGATTTTTTAGCTGCTCAATTAATAAGACCCATCCAGTATTAAATTTCAAATGGAAGGATTGATCATGCAAAATCAATATCCCACAATATTTTTTTCGGATTTTATCTCCTAAAACCTACATACAGGCTTTTTATAATATTCCCCATCGTACATATTGAAGTTACCCTTACTAAGCTTTTCAGTTTTCACCGATAGTAAATAAATCTGGGATGCCCACTCATTAACTTTTTGTTGCTTGCTGCTCAGATATGTAATGGGTCCAGCTTGGCTCATTCATTACAGGGTACATCGATGTTGAATTTGAAATTCATCTGTTTATTTTAAAAAATACTCCCTCCGTCCTCAAAAGGATGAACAAAGTATATTTTTGACACACATTAAGAAAAGAGTACAATAGAGTAAACAAAGTAAAAAAGTTCTACATTTATCCTTACATAAAGTGACGAGTACTTTTACTCTTTATATTAGTGGATCCCACTAAATGACATATTTACCCTTCAGTTTATGTACCTTAGCTCATCCTTTTGTGGATAAAAAAATTGTACCTTTAGCCATCCTTTTGAGAACGGAGGTAGTAACTAATAGTAAGTTTAAAAAATATTTGAACTGAGATGGAAGTGCTGAGGTGCTGCACATAAACCAGATATCATAATGTTTTAATTTATTGTGTCTGCGTATTGGTGGTTCAAATAATATTTTTTGCATGGCTAAACTCAAAATAGTAAGTCACTACCACTTGGGTTTCAAGAACTAATGTTCAGAATAATTTTTTGTCTTAGAAGTTATTAATGTGTGATATTATACAAGTAAAATGAATTAATTTGATACTTGATATACTATCCAGTACTTCAGAAATGGTCATGTTTTAGGACACAATCTTTTTAGTAATTGTATCTTATTCTGCTGCTCATTTAATGTAATTTTGTAATTAAGCACACCTAGAGGGGGTGAATATGTGTAAATATCCAAAAGTGATCTACAATGGTCAATTTTTAAAGTTTACTATTGCGGGCTATAATCGGACAGTCTAACCCTGTCCGGACAACTAATACCTGTCTGTTTTAGTATAAATTTTTCGTCTGTTATAATCGGATAGTTAATACCTGTTTGTATTAGTATAATTTTTTTACGACTTGAACCAAAATCTACAAATTATTAAAGCGTATAACAGAATCAAAAGAACAATAAATCACGCAAAGATTTTTACGTGGTTCAACCCCTATCCTCTATTCTAGTGGCCTAATCCACGTCCAATACCAACTAGTATTGGAGACACTTTTTTTAATAAAACTTAATATTCAAAAGATTACAGAAAACTCCTTGTACAATGAAGATCGATTTTGACTTTGACACCTCTGTCCCCTTTGCATTTCTACAACTTCTCTCACCTTTGAGACCTTAATGCTTTCGTTGTACAGACTGAATATTAAATGATCACCCAAGCCAAACTAAACTTATACTCGGTTTACAAAAGATGAATAAAAGATTATAAAGAATTTTCAGTTACAAACGATTCAGAAGATTATAAATAACAATTAGAATCAAACTTTAGAAGAACTCTCAGTATGTATTCAATAATTATTTTCAGCTTCAAGTCTCTTGTGTCTGTTTTAGCCGAGAAGGAGAATATATAGCGTGAGTAACAACGGCTATAAAATTGTTAGCTAAAAAATCTCATACCTGTTATAAAATCTAACAGATAAGATATATATATATATATATATATATATATATATATATATATATAAATATTTACATTGTTTTGATAGAGTCAAAGAGTATTCAAAGTAAAGCTGATAGAGTCCAAACCTGTTAGCAAGTTTCCTTTAAAAACACTGCTCTATCAACTTTGAATGAGATTCCATAATTATACCAACTCCTAGAAAATCTCCAAGTTCAAATTGGTAACCATATTATATATATATATAGGGAAATGATCCATAGCATGTATTTGCTATGGATGAAAATTGGGCAAATAACATCTATACCACACATTACATAAAGCAAGGGCTGGGATTAAAAAGTAATATGCGGGCTGGGATTAAAAAGTAATATGCGGCGTCCGCTAGTTCAACTAGCGGACTCTGCAAAAAAAATACGTTCATCCGCCAGTTGAACAAGCGGATTCCAAAAAAAAAAAATTCCACCCCAATTTACTCCCAAATTCAGACAGATTGAAAATAATTAATTCATCCCATCCGCTAGTTCAACTAGTGGATGTATAAGCACATGTCAAATCAAATCTAAATCACTGAAACATCCAAATCAAAGAAGTGCATAAAAAAAACACATAAATAAATAGATGTACTAGTAAGTAGTAACCATAAAAAGATTTACATAGACTTCAAAAAAGCCGAATATCAGTCTACATTGTCTCCTCCATTTTCTCAAACCAAACAGGTGTCAGCACAAGTTTCTATAAAGAAAAAGATGAAACAAAATGCAAGAAAACTGCAAAAAGAACATAAAAAATTTAAAAGCCATCCTTTTCTTTTTCCTCAATTTTATCATTACTCAAAAAAAAATTATACTAAAGTTGCCACACAAAAAAATAAAAAAAAAATAAAAAAAGAGGAGAGGGGATATTAGAGTTAATTTCTTCTCCATTTTGTGGGCAATCAAAAAACAGAGATTTTCATCCATTAAAGGAAAAAAATATTGAACTTACTTTGGGTTTTGGCAACCGATCTTCCAAAAAACAGCGTAAGACCACTGATTAACTCCACAAGGAGTTTTCAAAGCTTCTTTTAACAGGTACCCCATTTCTCTTAGGAGTTAAAAGATTAATTTCTTGAATCAACACTCACCCAACCATACAAGGATGATGATGCTATGAATATACATATATAGAGAGAAACAGAGACAAATATAGTGAGAGACAAACAAAGCTCATTTTTATTATTTTCTGCTCTAATAATCTAACTACCCCGACAAGATCCCCTTCCGGCCTGTTTGGTCCTCAACCCACTACTCCTCTTCCTCTCCGGATCCAAATTCCCATGTATGGTCCTTCTGCAAGCCATTCTAGAGAGAGAAAAGGGGAATAAGAAGAGCTTTGAGAAGAGAGAAAGGGAAAATGAAGACCCTTTTAGAGGATTTCGAATTTTTGCAGCGCTCGTACGCTATAGATTCAACAAGGACGAAGATTAGGGGCAATTTTGTCTCAAAATTTATTAAGTAGCCGCTAGTTCAACTAGCGGACGACGTTGTTTTCTTTTTAATCCCAACCCTTGATTTATGTAATGTGTGGTATAGATGTTATTTGCCCAATTTTCATCTATAGCAAATACATGTTAGGGATTATTTTTCATATATATATATATATATATATATATATATATATTAGAAAGATATAATAACCACCCAGGCAAAAATAAAGGAGCTAAAAGATATGCATGATAAAGTAAAAGAGTCCATGAGATTTAATAGTTTGTTTCCTTAAACAACTTAATTCCATACGAATTTGAATTAGTCAAACACTTTCCATGATGGACTCTAACTCAAACAGATGACATAGTAGAACCAAATTCCTTAAGAGACCCAATAAAAGCAAATTGTATTAACAATATATATTAATTAAATTTCTTGCAATAAAGATATACATTTTAAGCTTTTTGGGCAAGGAATACTTCATGCAATCCTACAGATTTCCTTAATCAGATTTATTATCCAAATTGGGACAAACTAACTATATTATATTCAATAGACCAATATTATATCAACCCAAAATATAATCCATGCAATCCATAAAATAACCAACATGTATAAATATATTGTCATTATTAAAATCACCGATAATAAAAACTAACAGCTTTCATAATTAAAGTTTTCAATAAGATCTCCTTGGAATATGACCATAAGTGAGATGCATACCTCTAGGGCATGATACTGCTTGGCTTCATTCGTTTTGTACCCTCGTGGTATGCTTCGTTCTAGCAAAGATATCGCCAGTTATTAAGATAATTGACACTTGTTGCCTCTTTTCAGGATTAATTCGGTTTTGTGTTCAGCATGAAATCAAGAAACAAGGGAAAATAAGGTGCATAACTGACATTACTAGAATTTTTATGTGTTGGGTTCATATGCCTGAACATTTTCCTTTTCGTCAACAGATTACCAGTTATTATAATCACAGAGGTTGCAAAGAATAGTAAAATTTACAGTTGCTTAAATTTTGAAATGCATGGATCTGGTCTATAATTTCAGTTAGTTGTCTGAGTCCCAAACATAAAGTAGTATGAATGGATGGGGAATAGACCGGTCATTATCAACTGATGGTTACCAATGTAGGAACATATAATATAGCTCAACAGTTCTTTTGACTTGGTACACATACTATCAGCTGCAATTTACAGTAGCTTGACCCTTGGTTATATACCTATGAAATATGACCTAAGTAATTTAGAGGTGTTGTGCGTCATATAATGCATACTTTGTGAAATATGAACTTCAATTTGTTCTCATATTGAGCTTGAATTAATTGTATGCGTCAGATATTATAATGGTGCAACTGATGCCAGGTTTTGGTTTTCTTTTGTTTTTGTTCAATTGAAGGAAAATATGGATATGGTGAGGATTCATGTTTAATTGTACTTTGGCTGTATGTCAATGGTAAACATATTAATGACATTCAGCATTTTTGTTTTAGTATTGCAGTAAAACACGCATGTGCGCGCGCGCACAGACACAAATATATATATATATATATATATATGTGTGTGTGTGTGTGTGTGTGTGTGTGTGTGTGTGTCAAATTTTACCAACCCTTTCCTTGCCCTAGTAGAGAATCTGCATGATCATCCTTGCTTTGTAGGCATGGTTAAGAAATACCAGTAGTTTATGGATTGATCTGAAATCCTTTTAGGGATGTATCATGTATGATGATAGTTTTATTAACAAAAGATAAGGAAGGTCACAGGAGTAAAGCTGTAATTATCTGATTCATAGATTGCATTCATAAAAAAATATACGGCTCCTTGCCGTGAAGTCTCATTTAGTTGGTGCACCAAACTGCAAATCTTTTGTTATTTGGATAATAGTGTGTGAATGACAAAGATGTGCATATATTTCTTGTTTTGACTGTGTTAATAAGTTGTTTGTTGACTGTAAATTGCAGCTGATAGTATGTGTACCAAGTCAAAAGAACTGTGGAGCTATATTATATGTTCCTACATTGGTAACCATCAGTTGATAATGAGCGGTCTATTCCCCATCCATGATCTACCCAACCACCCTTCCTATCATTTATCAGCTCAGCTCAGCTGCTCTAATTCTCTCATTGCTGGTACAATATGTATCAAATTTTTAGTTCTCAGATTTCCTTTAATTTTTGTTTCCTCTTCTTATTTGAGTTTGTCTCAACCATATGGGATATCATTCATAGGACAACCTAAGGTTAACATCTGCACCCTACCCCTTCCCCACCCTACCCCACCCCACCCGCGTATATAGATGGTACATCTAATATAAAGTACTTCCACTAAAAAAAGTCAAAAGTTATATGTGAAACCATAAAATCCATATATATATATATATATATATATATATATATATTTATTGACTGAACAAACTATGCAGCATTAGTTTTGCGCTATATCATTAAGAGCATTATTGTCATGTCATTATAAAACGTTCATAGTATATACATTAAACCCTATTATATTTAAATATACATACGAGAGGGAGAGGAGGGGGGGGGGGGGGGTAGGTGTACGTGTGCGAGTTGAGGAAGGAGGTTGGAAAAAACTGAATTGAATAGGGAGAACATTGAGGGAAGGGAGATGAGAGGGGTTGGCCTAATTGAGAATGGCATTTAATTGAGGAGCCAAATTCAATTCATCAATTAAGAAGGCAGAGAAGAAGGTGATGAAGATTGAAGCAAGCAAGAGACGAAGGAAGAAGTGCAGGGGTGTATGGAATTAAATTTTGTATTTATCACCTGACGTAATACCCCCCTCATTATTCTCAACCGTCTCAATTGCTCTTGCATTTATTTGTTTTTAATGATCTATCAATTAAAATCTATCTAATATTCATTCATACAACTCTTTTCTTTATTTCAATGCTCGAACTACCCCAACCCCTTCTCCCAATTTTACTTAATTACCCCCTTCTTCCTCTTCCTCTTCCTCTTCCTCTTCCTCCATTACTAATGACCAACCTTCTCTGCAAACATCACTCTGTAATTAATTCAACTACTCGAACAAAGCCACGTCTTCTCATTAATTGTTTCTTTGCACAAGTTAACATCAAAATTCATACTCGTTGGTTTTTATAATTTAATTAACATTATTGAATTGCAGCTCAAAAAAGTTGTAATTATAGGCAACTCGATGCTAGTGGTATTCCATTTTGATTTCGTCTTTTCTACTCGGTTTGCTGGCTGGTTTTGAAGTAGTAGTAGAATGAATATAGATTTGGAGGCAGATGCGGATTTTTGGGACATGCAAGTAGAGCAATGGGTGGGCCGGTGGGCCTTGTATATGCAAACCCAGCTCAAGCAAGTGGGCCCATACCCCAAACCTTACAACAAAACATTTCCCAACAAACTGCGCGCTCAAGTATTAAAAATATACTCTCACTTTTTGTCACATAACTTGCCCATGTATACATAGGGCCAAGTTGCTGCATTTCTTTGGTAAGCGATTTTTTATTACTTATATATTTCTTCTGCCAGTTAGTTTATCTACTCTATCAGCTAAGCGGCTGTTATTGCGTGCTGTGATTGTACATAACAAAAGAAAAACACAAGCCAGAAAAATTACCTAACATTTTCATAAAGAAACTTGGGCAGTTGGACATATATAGCCCAGCCCATGTACATTGTCTTCTCCTAAACAAGGACTGAATTTACCCATAATATCCTAAGCTACGGACCAACATAAAGATAAAAATCAAGAGATGTAATAGTGCTATTGACACTCCACTCAAAATGTTAAAAAGTGGAGTGCAAATAGAATAGTACTACTAATACCAACAAGCATAATATAAAACTAAGTCCTAGCTAGCTAGTGATTATAATGTAATAGTAGCATGATTAATTAATTAATACTTCAGCTTCCAATTAAAATAAAGACTCCGCCTAGCTAGTTTAGCTCTTGCTATTTTTCTTGGTGGTGGTGGTGGAATTTTCGTGGAGGACGTCAAGCAAAACGGTGCTTTTGCATTTAGGGCACCTAGGGTCCTCCTCGGATAGCATAACGTACATGAGGCAGCGGGGGCAACCTACTAGCACCATGGAGGTTGCTTCTGGGCTACTCGAGTACCGGATACTAGTGTCCTCTTGGTTGAGCTCCGAAGACACGCACGAGCTCGGTGGGGATGTCGGTGATACCGTGGCCGATCGGCTAGGGGTGGCCACGTGTGGGTTACCCCTTGGTGGCGACAAATTCAGCTTCAAGTCAAGTTTTGGTCCATTCCCATTTCTTCGGTTCATCTTCGTTGTATGATCTTCTTCCAAGTCTCTCTTTCTTTTGCTGCTTGTGTAGTATGGTGTAGTAGTGTCACTTGTCTATAATTATATAAAACAAAAACCAAAATGAATATAAAAGAGTCAAAATCAAAAGTGAATTGGGTTTACAAGATAACTTGATCAAATAATAATACGGGCGCAAATGCATAATTTTTAATATGCAATTGCGTGTGGCATCATTGGCGTTGGGCGTTGGATAAAAATGAATATTATCTCCGTTAGTAGTAATAAAGAACATAAATTTTAATACGTACCTTGAGATTGAGAAACTTTTGGGAATGGGTAGAATTTTTTTGTAGTAATTGTATATCGAAAATAGGTGGAAGAGAAGGGAGGGTAGCGTGGAAGAGATTAAGGGTGACCGGGGTACTGCTACTGGTGGCACCACCACAAGGAGGAGGAGGAGGAGGAGGATGGACTAGTTGAAGTGGTTGTGGTTGTTGGTTTTGAACATCTAAGGCCATTATATATAAAGAGAACTCAAAGGAGAGAGAAAAGAGAGATGGGATTGCTTTAAAGCTTAATTTAATTATGGGGAGAGGTGGAGGGAGTTGTATATAGAGAGAGAGAGAGGGAGAGATAAAAGAGAGAAAGAGATGAGAATTGAATTGATGGAGGAAGAGAGTTGTAAATTGAGGGGCAGGAAATGTACTACTATTAATTGATTGGAAAAATCCCAAGGAGGGTGTAGAAAAAGGAAAATTGGAGTAAATATTAATAATCACACAAAGTGCAGGAAAAAACTTTCATTCATTGCTTAGAGGAGTCGGTGTGTTGTTTATACTATGCGTATCTTTTCTTTCTGGTATATGTATTCTTTTTGGTATATGTATTAGTATTATATATTGTATTGACAACAAATACATACATATATATATATATATATATATATATATATATATATATATATAACAAGACAAGAAAAAGCCCAACTGCTTTTAAAGCTAAGCCAAATTTCTAACAAATCCAACCACACCCTTAATTATTAATTTTTGAGTAATATATATATATATATATATATATATATATATATATATATATATGTATCGCTCTTATTTAATTCTCCTTTATGTATCATGATAAGTAAATTGATATACGTCTATTTATGAATATTAATACTCTCAAAATGGGTTGGAAATTAAACAAGAAAGATGACTGTTATAAATACGTACAGGAGTATATTATATAATTTTATATTGTTGCGGTGGTTGCCTATTGTATTTTCATGTATTAAAAGACATGCAGTAGATCAATTTTCAATACTAGTAGTATTATAAATTTAGTCAAATATTATCTTCAAATTCAAAATGATAAAATACTACGCGTTTAATTTGGAAGTTGACAGCATGAATAAGGAGCCTCGTCATATTTCAAACTTCAAACCTTGGGGTTGTTCTAAAGATGCTTGCGTACGTAAGATAATTATATATGTTCCATTTATGTGTATAAAAAGAAAAAGAAAAAGAAAATTAAAATTAAACTACTACCTAATAAATAATAATATACTATTTGATCATGATATACCATCTTAATTGTTTTTTTAATAATCTCAGTTCCAGAAAAAGTCTCATTTGTTAAAAGAAAATTTTGTTTCACAAAAGAGTCGTTTCCTTTATTTATTGATAATAGTATAAAATGACATTATAATATTTTCAAATATAATAACATAATTTTATAAAAAATGATATATACTGCGAATATTTATGTGAATTTTTTAATTGTTAGTTACGTGAATAAATATTGGTGATATTTTTTTTGGTGGGATGCGAAATAAGTGGGGCCCTCCTATAAGTATTGATAAGTTTCACAATTGTAATTTAACGTATATTTAGCGTAATACATAGCAGTACTCCAATATTATTATCACGTCACCATTATTAATTTAACCCTTCATTATATTTAGGGATAAATATTAACTAGAACTATTTTTGTTGAACGGATAGATTATTTTCTTATTTCTAATATTAATTTTTATGATACTACATATATTGAAATAATTTTCAATATAATATAATTTATGCAATAATTTATCTCATTTTTTTTCTTCTTGTTGTTATTATTATTAATATCATTTGTACTAATTACTAACTACTACAACTACTGCTCATCGCATTCTTGTGAATGTGTGTGTTGTTTGTCAACTTCGAAATCAAAGACTTTTTTTATCAACATCTATAAATTAACCAACATAATTAATTACCTCACCCTAATTTAGCAAATGGGTATATATATATATATATCCTCTACTAAAATTGGCACAAGCAATCCTAATTTAGAAGATTGACATAAACATTAGCCATATGCGTGAACTATTTCTAGACTCAAGTGCCCCATTAACAAACATTGTAATCCAATTAATTAGACTCCATGCATCCGGTTTTACCATTGTTATTAGACGGACAGGTAAAATTTAAGTATAATTGCAAAATAATTTGGCTTCTATTAATTGATTGAAAAGCCGCTAATTTTACATGCAAAATGATAAACCATTTTTAATTTTATTACATTTATATAGTCCTATATATACAGTGGCAGAACTAGAATATTTTTGAGTGGGGTCAAAATACATTAGTAAAAAAAATTATTTATTGACGCTTGGAGTGCTTCTTTCAAATTCATTTTGTCCAATTATATTATTTCACAACATTCTATTCCAACTATTGTCAACTTTTGAGTTGTGAGTCTAATGACTTTTTATATATATATATATATATATATATATATATATATATATATATATATATATATATATTAATTTCCCCTAACAATGGGATTATTAATCGATTTTGAATTTTTTAGTCAACTGATTAGCTAGTTTTATAGATAAAGTACAAATTATAATATTATATATTCAAAACCTTATATTGTGGTTCTGGTCATCTTCCTTGGAGATAACTGAGAGGAGCTACTCAAAGCAATAAAATAAATTAAGTTAGTCTTATTTACAAAAAATTGATACCCAAGGTATGATTAAGTCAGTAAGACAAATGAGTGCAATATTAATTAATTAATTATCAAACTTATTTAACATTATTTTATCTTATAGTAATAATATTAATTTATTCACTACAAGAAAAAGGCCTATCAATGATCGCTTATCACCGATCCGGGCCGTTTGTCATGAGATAACTATCAACGATCGATCATGATCACGATAATCGTCAAGATAAAATCCTGGTCATTTGGGATGCACATCACGTAATTCATTATTAATACATTCCACCACTATAGATGGAAGGATATAAGAAAACAAATGAATTAATATCATTTTATAACAACTATCAAATTTAACTAATATTAATATGCTTAAAATCATATGACCTTCCTGATCTCCTAGTTTCACCCATATATATATATATATATATATTTGGACATGACTCATGAGATAGAATGAATAATGGGTCCGTCGAATGCCCAATTATTTGGTCACCACCAGCATAGAGAGAGACCCTATGGCCAAGTCCAACAGAGGCTAATATTGTATCACTGTGGCTTCAGGTATGTACGCTTCCTTTTGGAGGACATTTTTGTCTTCACAAATCGGGACAGAGTTTCAAATTAAAGGGTAATTAGACACCCTGCTACTGCTAGTGCTCTCTTCTTTTTAAAAGTAAAACTAATTAAGAAGGTATATTTAATTTATAGCACTCCTTTGTTAAATACTAAAAGAATTAATTAATTTCATTTGAAAATATTAAGGGATACATTTTGTTTCCTTTATATTATCAAATCTTAAAATTGTAATTATTTAAACTCTTCACATGTGGCATCATAAATAAATAAATAAATGAATATGAAAAAACAAACTTTGGGGGGATTTATGAGGGCCAACAAATGCCAAGACAAGGTTGAAGGTTCTTCATTAATTCTAGGCTATTATAAGCCCATATTGGATAAGTACGTATTTAAAGCACCCCATTTATGTCGTGGAGACATGATTATTTTTTTTGATTTTAAGATGGATCATGTTAAAATTCTTTGGAATGAAAGTCTAATTTTGGTGAATGAAATTGATTTAGGTTATATTGTTTTGTGATTTAATTAATTTAAAGGAATTAATACAAAAGCTTTTCTTTGATAATATACATATATATTATTTATTTTTGTTGCTTTCCAACAAAAATAAATAAATAAATTACAATTGTGGTGGCCACCCTCCACTTAGTCACCACTACGACTAGTTTGCTTATTTTGGGGGGCATTGACTATTTGCAACGTCAATACAAGTTGTTGAACAATGTAAGTAGACCATTTAGATGTATGAGCGAAGATACTAATAATAATAATAATAATAATAAAAATATTATTATATATTGTGTTGTACGTTGTTGTTATTATTTACTAATACTAGTAATAATTTTCAAAGATAATTAATACATAAATTACAGCAAAAATTTGAATTTTGTGGCCTTTTTGTAAATTGAGTAATTCTTCGAAGAAAGTCAACCCCTTTAATTGGTTTAACTTATGCTAGAGTGTGTAATACTAGCTACTAGCCTATATATATATATATATATATATATATATATATATATATATATATATATATGATCGAGCAACAAATCAATCTAAATAAAAATTAAATAGACGTGCATGTCAAAGTAAACATGTCTAGGTGGCTCTCTAATCGTGCTGTACGTGATCGATTACGGAATTTGAGCTTTATTTTATAATATCAACATGATCATGCATAAATAAAGAGGCTATGAAATTTAATTCTATCATGATATATGTTGGATCATGATATTTTTTTTTTGGACCGAGTAAATTAGACTTATTTATTTAATTAATTTATTGGGCTTTTATTATTGAACCTTGAAAGTCATTGGGCCTAGTCATCATATCACTTCTATTAAATCCAATGAAACCGGGTTGGTTCATGGGGAAATTTAACCCATTAGATCTTTTAATATATATTACTTTTGACAGAATGATGAAAAAACGATGATGGTTGATCGCTATTATCGCCATGCATTAATGTGGATGGGATCCGGTGACGGCCGGCGGTAGAAAACAGAGGTCAAAAGTAGTGGGTGAAGAACTGTACACACCATGCAGGAACCATCGATCACGGGGATCGTGGTCGGAGGTAGTGGGGTACCAGATGGCAAAAGCAAAGAGAGTATCACCTATCAACCAAGTCTTCACAAATGCGACGTTCACATTCATATTCACATATACACACAATCGAGAATTATTATCTCTCTCAAGACACTAGACATTACATCCTCCATTGTTAACCTTGTGAACACGCGTATCGACTCTCGCCGAATTTATCCCCGTGGTCCCCCGCCAAGCTTGTGGTGTTTATCGTGTTTACTGTGCAGGATCAGGGCGTCTTACGTGATTGGGACGTTGGAGAAGATCTTGGCGTTAACATTGACGCTAGAAGGAGGGCTGAGTTTTAGCGTTATTGAAATTTTCAATCACAATCATTTAATCTACTTCGGAAGATGGTGAGGAGTAGAGATGGTACGCCAGAAGGGCAGGCGATGGCAGTTAGCTCGTCACTGCCTCGTGTTTCGATAAAGGATCGTCTGGGTCCTTCTAAAAGTGCTCACGAGAGCATGGCCTCTAAGCATAATTCAGGAGATCTCCGTCCGAAGATCCATGGTGGGGCCAGACGGAGGTTGGTTTTCGATGCGGATAAGGAGCGTGATCATGGTCGAGGGCGGGCGGAAGGCTCACCGACCAAGACTCATCGCCGAAGTGGTCAGGAGGACAGAGCTGCCAAGTTGGCGAGGATGGAAGACAGAGTAGATAAAGCCTTGGAGGTTCTGTTAAAGCAGAGAGAAGATATAGCCGAACAGATGCTTCAGGTGGCGGAGTTAAGGGACGAAGCATCTAGCCATGTTCAATCGGAAAGTGAGTAAGCATAAGGAGATGCCCATGGCGAGAGGGTAAAGAGCCGGAGCATTCTACACATGTGTCTAGGGATCATTCTCACGGTAGGAGGAGATCGAGGAGCAGAACTCCCGTGGCCTCGAAGAAGGCACTGGTGGTCGTTGGTTCTCAGCATCGAGACGACGACAGACGAAGAAGCAGGTCGAGGGAGATCGTGCCAGAAATTAGAAGAAGAGAGCATCAGCGTGAATATTCTCATCATGAGAATATAATTGTACGCCGAAGTAGATCCGGAAGCCCCACAAGGGCAATGGGATCGGCAGGAGGAGATCGATCCACTCAGAGGCAGAATGTCGTTCAGGAGAAAGAGGTCTCCTCGCAGCCCGAAGGTGTTGATTTTTTAGTAAAGGAGTTGAAAGAGCTCCGAAAGCAGTTGGCTGAGGTTCAACAGGTGAAGGACACTCCGGGAAAGAAGGCATCCCCTTTTTCCTCGGATATTCTCAAGGAGAAGGCGGATGTCACCAAGAAGTTGCCTCGTATGGAGAGTTACGATGGGTCCAGGGGACCACTACGACCATACTTGAGCGTTCGACCAAATTTCATGGATTATTATGATTTCACCGATCTTTGCCAAGTGCCACACATTTATTACGACATTGAGGAAAGATGCGAGGCAGTGGATGGGGACTTTTCCGTCAGATTCAATTTCCTCTTGGACCGAGCTTTGTGATAAGTTCCATGCCCGCTTTTGGGAGCAACAAGAAGGAGAGGAGGCCCATTTGGTTCATTAAGACAGTCCGGCAGTTCACCAACGAGTCCTTGGGTCGATATGTGAAGAGGTTCGGAGAAGCGGTTGGTGGTGTCGGACCTCAATGATATCGGTAGTAGGTTTGTTTGAGAATGGGCTAGATCTGGTAAAGTCCAGAAGTTGGTGAAGAAATTGATGTTCAACCATCCAAGAGCTGGCGCGAAGCTTTTGACAAAAAGCGAAAGATATATTGTTGTAGAGGAGGCTATGAATAGCACAAGCGTCCTTCTTCGGACGGTTAAAGGATGCGAGATGACCTGGCGCAAGGAGGCGATCGAGAGAAAGGGGAGGATATAATGATCGGCGGAGGCGTTCGAAGAAGTTCAATAACTCATGGCGACAGAGGAGTAGTCACCACTGCGTCGCCTCGAAGGTGAATAAGGTTTACACCAAGTTTGAACACGGATAGGTCGGTGATCTTGGACCGGATCGAGAACCAAACCATTGTATGAGCCGTCTCGTGACCACATCAAGCCGTAAGGTGGCAATACAGAAAATATTATAGCTATCATCAAGTCACGTGGTCACGATACTAATAAATGCCGCAATTTGAAAGATTTCGTAGAGAGAGGAAGATTCAAAATGGTTTCTTTGGTTCAAGATGCGTGGTCGGGAGGGACCAATAAGGTCGCCAATCTATCGATCGTCTTCATTGTTGAACGGTCCTACCCACTCAAAGTATTCCAGTACCACCGCCAAGGCACGTCATTGATGTAATAACCGGTGGAACAGCAGGAAAGTTGGTAGGGAAGAAAAGGAGAGGATACCTGGATTCGGTCATGTCCGTGGCGGGTGCTCCCGAAGCCAATGAGACCTTTTCGAGGACTATTTTTTTTTCACCGATCTGCATTATCCTTGAGCCTATCGAGCCGCATGAGGGGGCGTTGGTGATCACAACACAGGTGGGTTCAGTAGATGTGAAGCGCATGATGATAGACAACGGGTCTTCTGTAGACATCTTATATGCCCATGCTTATCAGAGGATGCATCTTGATGGGCGGAAGATGGAGGTCGGACAGGAGGCTCCTTTATATGGCTTTAGCAACGATCCGGTCAAAGTTGCAGGCACTATCGAGCTCCCAGTGATCTTCGGCACGGCTCCTCGGCAGGTAGAAATAATGTGTAAATTTTATGTTGTGCATGTAGATTCGGCTTACAACGCCATATTGGGAAGGCCTACACTGACAACTCTCCAAGCGGTGACTTCATCCCTCACTTCAAAATCAAGTTCCCCACGACACATGGAGTCGGAGAAGTGGCAGGGGACTTAGATCTAGCCCGACGATGTTATAGAAATGCAGGTGTTTCTTCCGGAGTGGGATCAGCAAACAGAAACAAACCATGACAATTGAGATCGAGCCCTTCACTGAAAGCAGTTCGGAGCCATTGGTAATTCCTGCAGGAGAAACGGAAGAGATCGAGCTAGTCCTTGGAATGCCAGAGAAGACAGTAAAGAATGGTTCGGGTCTGTCAGAACCTCTTCGGACAAACCTCATGGAGCTCCTTCGCTGCTATGCGGACATTTTTGCATGGGAACCACAGGACATGCCTGGAGTCAGCCGAAAAATAGCTGAGCACATACTAGATGTAGATCCTTCGAAGAAGCGATCGGCGTGAGAAAAAGGCGGATTTTTGCACCGAGGCGACAGAAGATCATTGATGAGGAGATTGCAAAGTCATAGGCTAACGACTTCATCTATGAAATTGATTACCCGGAGTGGATGGCGAATGTGGTGTTGGTGCAGAAGCAGAATGGAAAATTGCGAGTTTGCATCGACTATACCGATCTGAATAAAGCTTGTCCGAAAGACTTTTATCCTTTGCCCCATATTGACCAGCTCATCGATGCCACTTCGGGATATGCATTACTAAGCTTTATGGATGCTTTTTCAGGTTATCACCAAATATCCATGTGCAAGAAGGACGTCCCAAAGACAGCATTCATTACACACCGTTCGGTGTACGCCTACAAGAAGATGACCTTTGGCTTTATAAATGCTGGATCCACTTACCAGAGAATGATGAACTTCGTCTTCAACAGGCAACTAGGGAGAAACATGGAGGTCTATGTAGATGACATGATCGTGAAGAGCATGCAGGTTCAGAAACATTTGGACGATCTGGAAGAGTGCTTCCAGACTGTCCGTCAACATCGGTGAGGCTCATTCGGCCAAATGCACCTTGGGCTCGGTGCGGGGAAGTTTCGGGATATCCGGTCGATCGAGAGGGCATTGAAGCCAATCCGAGAAGATCCGAGCCATTCTTGACATGAAGACTCCTCGATCGTTCAAAGACGCCCAACGTCATTGGTAGGATTTGCAGCTACGAGGAGGTTTATGTCGAAGTCTGCAGAGAGGTGTCTTCCTTTCTTTGATACACTAAAAGGAAGAAGAATGCAAAGGCGTTCCAGTGGATCGCCGAATCGCGAAGACGCCTTTCGAGGCATAAAGACATTTCTATCTTGACGGCTTTATTGATGAAGCTCGCCTCACAGAGACCTTATATTTATACCTTTGCAGCAAGTTCGTTGGCGATTGGAGCGATCTTGGTTTGGGGAGGTCGATGGGAAGCGAGATCCGATCTATTATGTCATCACGCCCTACGAGATCTTTGAAACCAGTACCGAACATTGAAAAATTTGCTTTTGCTTTGATAAATGCTAGTAGAAAGCTTCGACAATATTTTCAAGGTCGGCTTCTGGTCGTTTACACGGATCAGCCATTGAAGAAGGTGATGAGCAAACCAGAGGTTTCGGGGAGACTAGCAGCATGGACTATAGAGTTGTCCCAATTTTTCATTGAGTATCATCCCCAAACCGCTATCAAAGGTCAGGCCTTGGCCGATTTTATGGTGGAGTGCTCATTCACCAAAGCGAGATCTTTGAATCGCAGAAGTTGAGACGTCCGATCGAAATTTATTGCGGCGGTTTTTTAGAGAGGATGAATGCATGGACGCTGCATACGATGGATCCTCTCTATTTATTCGTAGTAGTGGTGGTATTATCTTGACGAGTCCGGAGGATCAAAGTGCGTGAGCCATCGATTCGGGTTTAAAACGACGAACAACAACGGGTTTCGAGTATGAAGCGGTGTTAGCGGTGTTCGATTGGCAAAGAGTCTAGAGGTCCGAAGTCGATCATTTCTGATGACTCTCTCGATTGGTCGTCAAACAACTGTCGGGAGATTATGAAGGTCGTGGGACTAGGATGATCAAGTATCTGGCAGAATTAAAAGACCGACTTCAGTACTTTGTTTCTTATGAGTTTTTGGGCATAGAGCGTAACGATAATTCCATTGTCGATGCCCTGTCGAAGCTCGCCACCACAGATGCAGATGTTTTCAATGGATCAGTTTATTTGGAAGTTTTGCAGCAGCTGAGTGTTCAGCATGAAGCGGTGATGTGTATTGAGCGATCTAATTGCTGGATGACTCCCTACATCGAATATTTGGCAGATGGTGTCCTTCCTTCGGATCAGATTCTGGCAAAGAAGATCAAGTGTAAGAGTGCCAACTTCGTTCTTATTGATGGGGATCTTTATCGAAGGGCATTTTCGTCACCATTATTGAAGTGTCCGGGTTAAATGCGGTCGAGTATGTATGCCTTGGGAAGTTCATGAAGGCATTTGCGGTGATCATATGGCTGCTAAGTCATTAGCATACAAAGTTCTTCGGCAAGGGTACTACTGGCCAACGATCTTCAAGGAAGCTACCGAGTATGTGAAAAAGTGTGAGAAGTGTCAGCTCAACAGTCCGATCTCACACCAGCCACCAGAAAAACTATACTCGATTCTATCTCCTATACCCTTTGCTGTCTGGGGGGTTGATATACTGAGTCCATTGCCGAAAGCGAAAGGGCAGGTAAATTTCGTTATAGTTGCCATTGATTACATGACCAAGTGGGTAGAGGCGAAGCCACTTCGATTGATAACAGAGCAGGAATGTTTGAAGTTCATGAAAGAGTCCGTAATATTTCACTTCGGAATTCCCAAAGTGGTGATATCAGACAATGGACGCCAGTTCGTGGTATCAAAATTTGAAGGATTTTTGACGGAGTTGGGGGTTCAGCACAAGAAGACTTCGGTGGCTCATCCACAGTCGAATGGGCAAGTCGAGGTGACCAATAGGACGCTGCTGAATAGGATCAAGCGCAGACTAGATGAAGCTAAAGGAAGATGGCTAGAAGAAGCGCTTTCAACAGATCTTGTGGGCTTAACGGGACACCGAGGACCACCACAGGGGATTCACCTTTTCGATTGGCCTATGGTACTGATGCTTTAGTCCCAGTCGAAATTGGATCTCCAAGTCTTCGGGTCAGTCAATTCAAAGAGATCTATAATGACGAAGGACTGAAGGCCAACCTGGATCTGCTAGAAGAAGTCAGAGAGGTAGCTTTGCTCAAATTGACTGCTTATCAACGAAGAGTAGCCAAACATTACAAAAAAGGGGTCAAACTTCGCAGATTCAAAGTAGGAGACTTCGTCCTCAGAGAAGCCGAAGCGTCCACGCCTCAAAACACAGGAAAGTTAATGCCGAACTGGGAAGGGCTGTATGAGGTGATCGAAGTACCAAAGCCAGGGACTTATCATTTAAAAACATTAGATGGATTCGAGATCAAGAACACTTGGCATGCAGGCAGGCTTCGAAAATATTTCCAGTAGATATTGAGTCAGTTTACCAAGAAGTCTGTACATGATTGTTCACCATCTATAAAAGGTCACTTTTTCACAACTGATCCTCTTCTTATCTGTCCTAAGTTCACAATGGTGTAAGGAGGTATGGTCGGACTCGCTGGCCATTCGATGGTAGCCCATTTATTTGTTGCCCAGCGTGGTAGACAAATCCTATGTTCCTTTATATTGCTTTTACCGAGGGCGGTAAATCAATAGTTCATCGAAGTAAGGAAGACGGGGTGGACTCGCTGACCATTCGATGGTAGCCTCTTCGGTAGGAGTGTTCCTATGAATTTCTTATACCCTGTGTGGTAGACAAATTCCATGATCCTCTTAATTTTGATTTATCGTGAGTGGTAAACAAAATGCACTGGAGTAAGGAGGTATGGTAGGACTTGCTGGCCATTCGATGGCAGCCTTATTATCAGGAGTGTTCCTATGAATTTGTGACCCAGTGTGGTAGACAAATTCCGTGATCCTTATATCTCGATTCCTATATATAATTGTTTCACCCCGAGTGGTAAACAAAATTCCGATGGTACAAAGAGGATCAGCTGAATTCATCTGACACATGACCGATTTCACACTTCGGAAAAGATAAGTATACATTACTTTATTTTGTTCAAGTGTTGAGTTCAGTTCATTTAATTCAGTTCATTAAATTCTATCCATTAAATTTAGTTCACTTCATTTTATTCTTAACTGTTATATGTCTTAACTAGTTCACAATCTAAGCTCGGTTCATTCAAGAACACTGGTATTGAATTATTGACAAGAAACGAAAAGCATCATGCAGAAGTCATGACATAGAAAGCTGAAATTTGAACCATTCGAGCTATTCATTCATTTTGACAAACACATTGTGCAAAAACATAAATTCTAACATAATTTCAGAGCAATAGAAGTCCTGATAAAAGTTTTTAAAACAAAATCCTTAAACAATTTCCAAAATAAATAGAAATTTTCACAAACATTCTTAAATAAAACTCAGGAAAAACAAGAACATTCACTTCAGACATCATCCTCGCAATCTGAAGAGTCGAGCAAGGATGGATCCACGTTAGCTGTAATCAACTTCTCCTTGCCACGACTCCGGCAGAGCTCATAGCTTTCAGAATATATCTTCATGATCTCTCTGTTAATCTCATCCGAGTTCCGATACTCTTCACAGATCTGCTTCCGAAGGTCATCGGTTAGAGGAGGCCCAAGGTCCCGAAGAGTCTTGAGTTCTCGGATTTCTTCTTCATGTTTTTGGCGCTTATTCAGATGACGAGTTTCTTCTAGCTCTAGCTTCTGGATCGTTTTAGTCAAGATCTTAGCATCAGCCTTTAACTCTTTGATCTTGTCCATCTTTATTTCACTCCTCTGTACCAAATCAACGTTCATCTTGATGATCTCCTCATACTGTGCTTTAGTTGACTTCAGCTCTTCATTGGATGTCTTCGTATCTCCTTTGGCTTGGGCCAACTCTTTCCGAAGACCCTCATTCGTGTGAAGAACGCTCTCACGTTGAGTCCTTTCCCGAGCCAGAGCAAACTTCAGGATGACGTTCTCCTTCCTCATCGCCTCTTCTTCGGATTCAGCTTCAATAGACATTGGACGCAGACGTCCGAACACAGCATTCGCCTACGCATGTCCAACATCTTTTGATCAGTTTCAACTGTATAAGTATGAAGATAAATACAAAAATTAAAAAGAGAACCATTTACCTTCGCCAGATAGCTCATGCCTTCGTTAAGCAAGTCCCCGTTCAAACTGTTCCCAAACCGATGGTCATCGGTCTCACGGACGAAAGCGTCAAACAGTTGAAAAGGAAAGTTAGCATTAAATCGAGGCCACATGGTTGGAGAGGCCATAACATTATGCTGAAATTCAGAGGTTGACTGTCTTGGAGGAGAAGGCACAGGCTGATCGCGAGTTCGTGGCGGATCCGTATATATATTTTCTGGAGAGGGAGATCGAACAGGATTAGGTTCGTGGACTGGTGAGGGAGCCGAGGATGAACCTGGATGGCTATCTGATGGATGTTTCCTTTTTCGAGATAAGATGGGGACAGATCCAACCAGTTCATCATCAGGCACTTGAATTTCAGTTGGGACTATTAGGGGAATGTCGGTAGAAGACGATGGAACTTGAGCTCATCGCGTGATCGAAAGGGTAATATTTGTCCTTATCTTTTTAGCACGGAGAACCTTCGCCTGATCATGGAGAGGTATGTCAAGTAGGCTTCTCTTAATTGGGGCAGATTCGGAAGGTGCAGAGCTAGGGTTGGATGAAGGGGTTGCTTGTGGAATTGCTTCGGGAATAGTTTTGGATCACTTTCAGGATTTGTTTCCGGCTGGGTGGATTTGGATTTCTTGGCGGCTCTCTTCCTTCGACGAGGTCTGAGAGATTCTTCAAGAATGATTGGTTCATCAGTTTGTGGTTCGTCATTCTGAGGAGAAACAGTTGGTGGATCGGTGACGGGGGGATCAGCTCGAGGCAGATTCTTCAGTCGGAGGCTCTTCACTTGCATCCGTAATCTTCCCTGCCAAAAAGTCTTCCAATTCTTTTACTTCCGAAGAAGTTGGTTTAATCAGAGACACTGCAAATAACCATGTATCAGAACCCATATCACTTAAATATCTCAAAAAACTGTGTTACAAAGTTGTTAGAAACTTACATTTATGGTCATATAACCAGGCTTGCTTAGTCAGAAGTGCAAAACTCCATTCCTTCGGAGGAATCTTCTTCAAAAAATCTGCTATTTCCTTCACACGCTCTTCGGGGATATCTCCAAAGTCAGCAGAGATGTAAGACCCCAAATTATTAATAAATGAAATTTATTTTCCTCTATTTATTATTTTGAAATAGTAAGGGTTGATTTGATTAATGTGGATAGTTATGGGTAAAATACGCAAATATTTGAATAAGCAAGTGGTTATAAAATATTCATTATTGTTAGGGAATATTCGTTTGGTCGCGAATATTCAGATTGCTTCGGGAATATTAAATATTTACCACCGGTCTTTTGTGGGCCCCATAAATGTAAAAGCGATTGGATGAAGAAAAGCGACAAATATAAGTTGTTTAAAAATAAGCAGAAGTTGTTATTCTGCTATTATCTTGTTAAAATACTAAATTGGTTAAAACACAAGAAGATTGTTGTATTGCACCAATTATTGATTCTTACGTAAGAATGCACTACTCAATAATGGTTACGGTAATTCTTATTCGATATTTTGTTGATTTAATAATTCTTTGCGTTGATATTTTATATTGATGTTGTTTCAATAATTGTCATTACACACGATATTTTTTCATTATCGAAGCAATAATTCATATTATCTGAATAATATTATTTGATAACATTATTGGCAATGTCTAGAAAGTTACATCTAAGGAGAGGTTTGGTCACCTAATTCATGTGCGGCCAAGAAGGAGAAATTCTTATTGGAAAGCCCCCCTTTTCCGGGAACCGCACTGTTTCATTAATATTGTGATTCAGTAATATTATTTATGAATAATTAATTATTGATTCATATGATGAGAAAAATATTGATTTTATGTGGATATAGATGGAGAAAATTTTTAATGTGACAATTGTTGAAAATTGAAATTTTATCTTTTTACGATAAAATAATTCATTTAAATATATTATTATATTTTAATAATATAATAATGGTGATATTTTTACAACGAATGTGGGATATATGAGTATACGAGGAGGAAGAGTATTTTGTTGCAATAAATGTTTAAAACATGTTAAACATGCTCTATGGACCCCATTTATCGACCGAAATTTGATTATAAACCGTAAAATCGCCTGGTTTCAGGATTTTCAATTTCATTTGGAATTTGGAAAAACTTCCTTCTGTAAAGTTGTAGATAATGGAATTTCCTATGAGAAGACGCAAGTTTTGAATTTTTTTGATAAAAGAGCTATTTATTATGAATTATTTAAGTTCCAAAGCTCCGAAATAATTGATTTTTGGAAGTTTTAATTGTTTTAATTAACAAAAAACGTTTTTGTGTTTGGTTAGCCTCATTAAACACATATAAGTTCTTTGAATTCAGATGGTTCTAGGTGCGTAGACAAATTTGTATATATATATATATATTATTATTATATTAAATTTTCTATTTTGGTGTTCTAAGTATTTTCCTATAAAATAGGTGCTTAGGTTAGAATTGAAAATCACACCGTAAATTGAAGTTTTCTTTCTATATTATCGAGCGTATTCTTATGAGTATTTTAAGTATACTTTGAGTATTGCTATACTATTGCAAGTTCAAGTCATAGCTTTATATTCTGTGTTTAATTTAGAAATCTTGATCTTTCGAGGTAAAGGATATTATTTTTTTAATGATATTATTTATTCTAATATCATGATGTCAAGTATTGATCTGAACTTTTTAATCAAATTTGGAACTTTTAGTGTTCTGGGTTACTTATTCACGATATATTAATTATTCACGATCTGAGATTATTCACGAATCACGACATTATTCATCGAAAAATGAAAATTTTCTTTTTCGTCCAAAATATCTATTCGGATACTAGCTTCGATTGTATCCATGTTTTGATCATTCTTGAATTTTACACCACTATGATTATTTTTGAGGTATTTTGGATATGAATAAAACAAAGTACGAATCCTTAATCCTTAATCCTTGTCATTTTGTTTCACTGGATTCGTTTCTTTAAAAATATTTTCATCATCCTCGATCTTAAATGATGATATTATTGAATATCTTTGGCCTCAGTAGTGCAAAGATGAATGATTCGATGAATATCTTTTGGCCCGTAGTGCAAAGATGAGCAGTGTTTAGATGAACATGATTAATCGATGAATATCTTTGGCCAGTAGTGCAAAGATGAATATTTGATTCCATATGTATATTGATTGATGTTACAGGGATAAAAGATAGACGATGAACTTTTAAATTCATACATAGAAGATAGTAGTTTGCATTCTCTACTTAACTCTTCTAATGAATTATTATTTTCCCCGCGAATATTGATTTAAAACTTGTTGTCTATTGATTCTATTAGATTTTTTCCTGTTGAAGACTAACGATAATTTTTGTATATTATCTTAGTCATAATATTCTTTCTTGGGCTAGTTGAGCTCACCCTTTTCCTTGTTGTTCCATTTTTCTTCTCGGGAGGCGAGAATGTAGCGAGTATCTTAGTGGGGTATGGAATGAAGGTTCTAGAGAGAGTTGTTTAGTAGTCCTCACCATTTTTGTAAAATAATGTATCAATAATTATGATGGGGATTTATTTGCGTGTGAATATTGTCTAGATGGCAATATTTGTATTTAAACTCACAGTTTATATGTTGTAATAATAAAGTTGTAGTTATTTATGTACCATGTATTGACAACTCAGAATGGGTGATGTATACCTATTTTGGGGGCGCCATAAGAGATCCAATCAGAGATAGTCCAATCTGGAAGAGAAGAGATTTCGGGTCTCGTAACAAAAAACCATTTTTCGTGCCAACCCTTGTTGCTTAAATGGGTATCCATCAGGGATCTCTTCTCAAATCTGGTGTTGGGTCGAGGAGACTGTTTGCTCAACATTTTGAAACCTCGTTCTCTGGATCTATCGGCTGAGAAGAGGGTGAAGAAGATGTGAGCATGAGAGGAGGAATCCTAGTTTCGTGATGTAAAGGCAATGAACGCCAGAATGTGGATATAGGAATTAGGGACCAACTGGGCAAATCCCACTCCTATAAACCCTAGGAGGGTAACGACGAAGGCGTGGAGGGGAAGGCGAATTCCCTTTTCGAGAAAAGTAACTGGCATAGCGACCCAACCATCCGATCGATGGTACATGCGTTCTTCGGGAGCAGGAGCCCTTGTTACATACGTATCCGGAATCTGATAGCGAGTCCGAAGGATACGTATCTCAGCTTCCGTAACAGTAGAGGGGGTATTGGCATGAGGAAACTGTTCCCCATCCTTAAAGAAGTCAGTAGGTGACATAGAAGGTATCGAGGGCGGATTCTTCCCCATGGTTGCTGTGGACTGGGGATTTGAACTCGAACCCTCTTGATTAGGGTTTGGATTGGGGGAAACGGCGTTAACGGGAGTCACGCGAAGGGGAGAATTCTGGTTAGAGTTCACAGTCACCATTGTTGAGATTTCGTAAAACAGAGAAGGAAGTTCTGGGAAGGAGAAGAAAGCTCAAAGGTTCAAAGTTCAAACTGGCAGGTAAAACTGTCAAAATTGGTAAAGTTCACCTTTTATGCTGACGGTTACACGAGTTACGAAGGCGGCACATTTAATTTCTAGCAATGATGAAAATTCGAATGGGAAGCGTCCGGATCAATACTTAGATATTTTATCAGACTGGGCTTCTCGGTTGGATTTCCGGTTTTTAGACCATCTTTTTCAATTTCAATCCTTTATTGACTAGGCCTTTTACTCTGGACATTCAGCCTTCCCCTATCTCATCTTATGGACTAAATTGGGTATGTCTCAATTACTTCCTGTTATAGGCCTTTAGTAAATTCTAATATCATGGACCATTTATAGTTTTCTATTAAACATTCTGTTCAACAAAAAACTAGGGGGCAATGTTGGGTCATGATATTTCCCCTCTTTGGGCCGAGTAAATTGGGTTTACTTATTTAATTAATCTATTGGGCCTTCATTATTGAACTTTGAAAGTCATTGGGCCTAGTCATCATATCACTTCTATTAAATCTAATGAAATCGGGTCGGTTCATGGGGCTAACCCATTAGATCTTTTAATATCTATTACTTTGGCTTGTAATGATGAAAAAGCATGATGGTTGACTGCTATTACTGCCATGCATTAATATGGATGGGATCCGGTGACGGCCGGCGGTAGAAAACAGAGGTCAGAAGTAGTGGGTGAATTGTACACACGGCAGAACCATCGATCACGAGGTCATGTCGGAGGTAGTGGGTGGTACGCAGAATGGCAAAAGAGAGTATCACCTATCAACCAAGTCTTCATAAATAGGTACGTTCACATTCATATTCACATATACACACAACTGAGAATTATTATCTCTCTCGAGACACTAGACATTACATCCTCCATTGTTAACCTTGTGAACACGATATCGACTCTCTACCGAAGTTATCCCTCGACGGGTCCAAACCGTCAAGCTTGTGGTGTTTATCGTGTTTATCGTATGCGGGATCGTATGCGTCTTTACGTGATTGGGGACGTTGAAGAAGATCTTAGTGTAAGACCCCAACTTTTATAAATAAAGATGAATTTTCTATAAATATTATTTTTGAATATTATGGAATAAATTTGATATAATGTTATAGTTCAGGTAATATTTATAAATTTTGCAAAGTAAGCAAGTTGTTATAAAATATTCGTTTGGTCTGGGAATATTCTTTTGTCGGGGAATATTAGACGACGGCTCAATCATTAGTGGACCCCATTAACGGAAGTGTTGTAAGTAGTTAGAAAACGACAAAATTATCTTTCTATAAAAATAACTATGAGGTGTTACCGTTAAAGCTGTTGAACTACCGGTGGTAAAAGTAATCGAGAATACGCGTGGTGTCGCATAGTAAACAATACGCGGTATTGATTATTGATGCTTACGTGAGAAGTCACTTAGTTATACTCAATTATCGCTACAAAGAATTCGTGATCATATCTCTTATATTATTGATTCAATTATTGTCACAAAGATTATCTCGTATAATATGTTATATTATTAATTGAGACGACAAGTTATAAATGATTAATAATTGTTGAAAGATTAAAAATGTGTTGATTAAAAATAAAATGATTTGTGGTAAGTTTGATTATTTTATGGGTAAATATGTCATCATCTAAGAGTCTCTTCATCAATAGTAATTACCTTTGTGAATAGTAATTACCTTTGTGAATAGTAATTACCTTCGTCGATATAGTATTTACCTTCGTCAATAGTAATTACCTTTGTGAATAGTAATTACCTTCATCAATAGTATTTACCTTCATCAATAGTAATTACCTTCTTCAATAGTATTTACCTTCGTCGATAGTAATTACCTTCGTCGATAGTAATTACCCTTCGCAAATAAGTAGTTGTCCTTCAATATTACCAAGAGTTAAGCATCTCTTCGATGTTCCAAAGGTTAATTACCCCTTCATGAATAGTAGTTGTCTCTTGATATTACCAAGAGTCATTTTTGACCCTTCGTTAAGACTCAAGAGCCACCCTCGGTTTTCTATAAATAGAAAGCTCATTCCTTCATTATTTCTTACTTAATTCATTGAAACTCTAGAGAGAGAAACTATAGAGAGAAAGAAGAAAGTATTCTCGCTACTTCACTTTTCCAATATTCAGTTCTTAAGGTAGGGAATATTATTTGTTTGTATCCGTAAGTGGGTGTTATTCTTTCTTATTCATTAAGAGAAGCTGTTGTTATTCCATTGCTTATTATTACATTGGAATAACTTTGATATCGTGGTTTACCCTATACTTGGTGACATTCTTCTATTATTCATTGGAACATCCATTCTATGTGTTTTACACAGGACCTGGTTCCGTCTTTATTATTATTCTGTTGGAATATCCCGTCTGTGTGTTTTACACCAGACCTGGTTCCATTTTTATTATTCCGTCTTTATTATTACGCCGGAATATCCCGTCACATGCATATATCTGGGACTGGTTCCATCATTTATTATTCTCGCATTTATTATTACATTGGAACATCCGCTTCGATTGTGAATTTCACCGACTCGTTCCGTTATTATTATTACATTGGAATAACCTTTATGCATATGATCTATCGCATGCATGGTGATTTCTTTTGTTATTCCATTCTTTATTATACCCGGTTGGTTAAAACTTTGACTTATACTCCATGAAATTAGTAGAATATCCTTGATATTTGCGTTTCATCCAAAGATCTTTTCATGGAAATATTCTTCGATCATTCTTGAATTTTACTCTACAAAACAAAGATCATGTTGACAATTTAGGCGTTAATAATTTCTGGATAAAATAATTCTTGAACTTGTTTTATTGAATTCTTATATCATTGTCATCATCCTCATGTTATATTATGTTGAAAGTCAATACGGTTTTGTAGTGCATAGATGGACTTGGTATGATTATGACGAGAGACTATTCGGTGTAATCATGGCCGTAATGTTACAAATGATGTGATAAAAATCCTCGATTGGTAGTAGTGCATTGATGGGCCGATTGTTGGCATGATCATGACCATTAATGAATACACAACTATTCTCGCCGTGAAGTGCATGAATAATTGTGGTCGTGATACTAAAGAATATCCTTGGCAGAAGTGCGGGGGTGATTCGATGATATGGAATATTTATTAAAGTCGAGTCTCATTTATAATGATGATGAAAAACCTTTTAAATCATAAAAGATAGTAGATTTTATTTTCTACTTGACTCTTTTAATGGATTCTTTGGTTCATTGTAGTTAAACTTGATGTTCATTATATTTTATCGGTTTAACATCTGCAGAAGCTAATGATAATTTATTCTCGCATTATCTTAGTCATAATATTTCTTCTTGAGCTAGTTGAGCTCACCCTTTCTTTCACTGTTCTCTTCAGGAAATGAGAATATATCTGGGACGAGTCGGGGAACGGAGTAATGGTCCAGAGGATAGCATTAGTAGTCCTCACTATTATGTGAAATAGTGTGATAATAATTGTAATGAGGACTCCTTTTAAGTTTGTATAATATCTAGTAGACAATATTTGTATTCAAACTCACGATTTATGTCAGATTATTATATACATACAGTTATATTAGTAAGTTGTATTTAAATTACATGTACCATATATTTGACTACCCAAGATGGGTGATGTATACCTATTTTGGGGCGTCACGGTTGGTATCGAGCTTAGGGATATGATCCTGGCTAAGATGTGAGAATAGTACTAGGAGGAGAGAGGCGGGAATAACTTCGCTAGTATGACCTACCTAAGTTTATGTGTTATTTTATCGGGTCACGTAATTAGAGATAATTTGTTACATGTCAATTAACCTTTTGTTTTGTGGCGGTATATGAAAATGACATCCGAGAATGTTGAGAATAAGAATGGAGCCTGACAAAGCGATCGTTGATTGACCACATATCAATAATCGAGGATAATGTGCATCAGGAAAGGCGACAATCCTCATGCAAACAACAACACTTGACCAAATGATGAATGATCAAATGTTGAGGCTTTATGCAATTTATGCAACAAAGAAAGAGAGCGACTCTGCCCAAAACGTAGGTGGAAACACGGAAAACTCTCGAAGGTCACCGCTAAACAATTCAAGGAGCTGGGACCACCGGAGTTTAAGGAAGAGCCAAAACCACTTCGGCGGAAGCATGGATAAAGCAGATTACCAAGATATTTGATGTCTTGGGATGCTCGAGGAGAAAAGGTTCCCTTCACGCCTTTATGTTCATGCGGAGAGGTGATTCTTTGGTGGGAAATCGGTAAAACGTACTCAACTTCTTTGTCAGATCAAGATATCTTGGGAGAAGTTCCAGAGTCGTTTCAACGACAAATACTTTCACGAAAGTATTCGCCACATGAAGTGTTAGGTTTGTAATATTCATATGCTTAATCAAATTGCAAAAATTAAATGAGCGTGTAAAAAATCGAGTTTAAAATTTTTACAAACCATATACCGGATCACCCTTTATGCACAATTATTAATTAAGCGAAAAGATAAAGAATAAATCATACCCTTGAAGATCGAGCTTCCTCGGTACAAGTTCACCTCCAAATCCTTTCGCGTTCAATCTTGAATCCACCGGGTTTGGTTCCTTCCTTTGATCAACGTTAGCCACCCAAATGTTTGGCCTCTAGAGGTGATCCACCAAGGAAGAAGAAAATTCAAGAAGAAGGGTGGTTGGCTAAACCCTAGTTTTTCTATCTCTATAGAAAAGGGTACTCTCCAACAAATTGGAATTATTACGTATGTTAAAAATCAACAACTCCCACCACCCATAATAAGACTCCTCTTATTAATAGATGTGGGCAACCCACTTTAACAATTAAGGAATTGGGTTTTATTTAATTAATTAAATTCTTTTAATTAATTAAGCTCCCTAATCTTATTAGGGATAATTAATTAAACTCCTTTAACTAATTTTCCTTCCTAATCCAATTAGGAATAAATGAGAGTACTTATATTAAATTAATTCCTAAACTCTTTTAGTAATTAAAATAATAATAATTGTAATAATATTAATAAGACTCCTCTTATTAATTTATATTTAATATTTCTAAAATATTAAATAATAAATATTAAGCTATTTAATTTATTCTATCACCATAGATTAAATTAAATATACTTAATATATTATTACGATTATGCCATTAACTTCTTAAATAATTATTCTTCCTTTTGGTGTGACCCTTTAGGTTTTCCATATTAAATAGGTTGTGAATAAATCAATTAGAACAATTTAATCTTATTTAAATAAATAAATTAAACAATTAATTTATTTAAATAAATAATATTTATTCTCTGATAGGGATAAGCCTCCTAGCGATCAACGACTTTCCAGATAATATAGATTTCAACATTAATCATTAAAGAACCTTTGAGTAAATAGTTAAAATACAATTCAATCCTTCCACCATCTGATGTCCCAATTAAATATAAGACATGGAATTCTTGTCAAGTCTTATTTTATTTAATTATATGTATTTCGATCCTTAAATGCACAACTCAAATAATGCAAATTAGAAACTCCTTTCTAATTTCATTACGCTGCCGCCAAGGACTCTTTGGGTTGTCATTTATCGAATCATATAAGACATTTCTCTTATTTTATTAGAAGTGGTAGATTCTTTATTGATCATACATTATCTCCATGTACAACTTATTATACCCAAGCATACCCTTTGATATACCCTAAGGGTCTTAAGGAATAAGTCAAAGTATAACTCATCATACACAAGATACTATGATGATCTCAAGTCCAAGGATTACTTGTACTACTATCACTACATGAATTCCTATTGACAAACAAATAAAACTCCATTAGGTATTCCTTAGCGAGCCACGTTCAGTGAACTTATTCTCTAATAAGCACCTACATACTTGCTTTAGTGTCTCTACACAAATGATCATGAGATCAATCATCCTCATCCAGATGAAGCAAAACAACGTATGTACCAATCTATCCGGATTCACTAATCCCCAATTTAGTAATCCAATGATTGGGAACTATTTTAGTTTTAAGCTTTCTAAGAATTTAGATCTCATTAGAATGATCATCATCATTATTCTAAAAGCATTGCTTAAAACTATGGGTTTATCACATATTATAAAACAAAGATCATGTAGATAATTAAAAGCCTTTAATAAATTAATACTTTTATTAATAAATGAATAAGATTGTTACAAAGTATATGCTTTATCATCAAACATGATTGGCTTGTGTGCATACTACTTTCAATCTCCCACTGGATGCAATTAAGCCAATCGTCACGGTATCTTATATTCTTCTTCTCTAAGTGATGATTATCCTGTTTGTTGGATAAGCTTTTAGTTAATGGATATGTAATGTTGTTCATGAGAGTCCACTATCTCTATAGTGATTTCCCATCTTTCAATGATTCTAATAATCAAATGAAAGTGCCACAACACATGGCGCATTTATAAAATATAGGTATCGTCACCCATAACTCTTTCTTTTCAATTCTTTGCACCTTATTCAAGGTAGCCCTTTACATAAAGTGGATTTTTTCGTAAATGTCTTATCAACGAAAAACTTAATATAAGCGTCTGGTTTTAATTTGACCAATCATGAATATGAAGCATCCTGAGTTTGAATACAAATATTTGTCTACTCATATATTCTCAAACTCGATCAAGAGAGTCATTACAACTATTATCACACATATTTCGCCAGAATAATAGTGAGGACTACTATATCTCTCGTATCCTGATACGACCATTATCGTGAGTTCCCATACAAATTCGTCTAGATATTATGTTCTCAGGAGTTTCACGACAACTAAACGGTGAAAAAAAGAAAGTGAGGACTCTTATCCTCCGGACCCTAGTTCCCCGATGAAATATTATGACTAAGATAATGCCCGAGAAGAAATAATAAATTATCATTCATTAGCCTTAATGATGTTAAAGCGATAAAATACAATAGACAACCGGTTTAAGCTGCGTGGAATAAGCAATCCATTAAAAAAGTGAGTAGAGAATAAAGTCTACTATATCTTTAGGGTTTAAAAGGTTTTCATCAATTTTTATCATTTGAGACTCGACAATAAATAAACCACCACATCTAATCATCCTGTACCACGGTCGAGGATTTTCATCAAATTATCAATGGTTATGACTATCTTAGAATCACCCCTGGTCATAATCATACCAAAAACTATCCATCATTTGCATTTACGAACCCTTTGAGGACTTTTGTCACATCATTTATATCAAGTCGTGATTATCTTAGAATGATCCACGAGTCATAATCATACTAAGTTCATCTATGCGTAAGCGAAGATAACATAATATAACATGAGGATGATGACAATGACATAATAATTCAATAAAACAAGTTCAAGAATTATTTAATCCATGAATTATTAACGTCAAATTATCGACATAATCTTTGTTTACGTGAGAGTAAAATTCAAGAATGATCGGAAGAATATTTCCATGAAAAGATCTTTGGATGAAAGCGCAAATATCGAGGATATTCTACTAATTTCATGGAGTATAGAAGTCAAAGTTTTAACCAATTTGGGTATAATAAAGAATGGAATAACAAAAGAAATCACCGTGCATGCGGTGCCGCGCATAGACGAGTTATTTCAGCGAGAATAATAATAACGGAACGGTCGGGGTGAAATTCACGCAAGCGGGATGTTCAACGAGAATAATAAAGATGGAACCGGATCCGGTGTAAAAACACGAGATAGGATATTCAGCGAGAATGATAAAAAGGCGGAACCGAATTAGGTGTAAAACACTACAGACAGGATGTTCAGCGAGAATAATAAAAAAGCGGAACCGGTCGGTGTAAAAACACAGACGAGGATGTTCAGCGAGAATAATAATAGAAGAATGTCACCAAGTATAGAATAAGCCGGCGTATATCTGAGGTTATTCAAGCAGAATAAATAAGAATGGAATAACATAAAGATTTCACCAAGTATAGGGTATCTGGCGTATCTGAGGTTATGTATAGGGTATGCCACTTTTTGAGTTATTCAGCGAGAATAATAATGAATGGAATAATGAAGTTTCTTCAAGAAGAAAGAATAACACCCTACTAGTAAAAAAATGAATATAGAAGTAGTGAAGTAGTAGAGAATAGCGAGAATCTTCTTCTTTCTATAATTTTCTCTCTATAGCTTCTCTCTATAATTTCTCTCTCTAGAGTTTCAATGAATTAAGTAAGAAAATAATGAAGGAATGAGCTTATTTATAGGAAAATGGAATGCGTAGTAACTAATCCATGAGCGGTCCGGATTGATTTACTTTAATCGGCGGTCCATATTTAAAGAAAAATCTTTTAAATAAAATATAATATATTCTATTTATATAAAAACATTTTCTATGCAAACCTTTATGCAATCTTATACAAAAACCTTATGCAAAATCTTATGCGACACTATCGTAATAAAATATAATATATTACTATTTATAGAATAACTTTAATAAAGTATTCTATTTTATATAAAAAGATGTTTACATTTTATTACGTTAATAATCTGAATAAAACAAAAGCGTCATTATCATTATAATAATTCATATTATTATTAATCGTGATAATGGAATCAATGAGTGACTTCTCGCATGGCATCGATAATCAATCTGGTGTCTTCTTATGCGACCACTGCGTATTCTTGTACTTTTACTAGAGGTAGTTCAGCGGTATCAGCGGTAAAACTTCATAGTTATTTTAATAAAATATTTTTTGTCGTTTTCTCGATCAAACAATAATTACATTTATGGGGTCCACTGATGATTGGTAGTTATGCGAATATTCCTGCTAAGCAAGAATATTCCCAGGCCAATCGAATATAATATAACCACTTGCATACTTTGCAAAATTTATAAATACTACCCACAACTATAATATTATCTTAAATTCACACCATAATATAAAAAAATTATTTTGACAAAATTTAAATCTTTATTGATAAAATCTGGGGTCTCACTGATCTCCCCTCCTTATGGAATTTAAGCCCTCGAAATTAGAGTGCGATACAGTATGGTATGATAAAGAGGTGAGGATACCTTGAATACCTTTATCGTTTAAAATATTAAATTCATCTTTGTAATCCGCGAAGATATTCATTAACAATTCATCTTTGCACTACTGGGCCAAAGATATTTATTAACAATTCATCTTTGCACTACAAGCGAAGATATATAAGCTGTAAAACC
Source organism: Panax quinquefolius (assembly GCA_020205615.1). Classification (NCBI taxonomy): domain Eukaryota; kingdom Viridiplantae; phylum Streptophyta; class Magnoliopsida; order Apiales; family Araliaceae; genus Panax; species Panax quinquefolius. The sequence goes on along the minus strand of CM035161.1, from coordinate 31,523,219 downwards.
AATATCTTTGAGACTCGACTTAATAGTATCACGACCATGAATTATCCATTACCTTTCTTGGCTAAGGATATTCGTGTTTTCAATCTGATCGTGATTATCTTAGAATAATCCGTGGTCGTAATCATACCAAGTCTATCAATGCACTCTGACGAAGATGACTTTTACCACATCCATGAATTAATATTTCATTCTTTGAGACTCATTTCGATAATTAATCCATATCATCGAATCATCCACGCACTTCGGGCGAGGATATTCATTAGTATCACGACCACGAATTATCCATACTACTACTGACGAAGATAATCGTGTATTCATTAGTATCACGACCACAAATTATCCATGCACTACGGACCAAAGATAATTGTGTATTCATTATATCACGACCACAAATTATCCATGCACTGACCAAAGATAATTGTGTATTCATTAGTATCACGACCACGAATTATCCATACATGCACTTCGGCGAAGATTATCACGACCACTACTACGGCGAAGATAATTGTGTATTCATTAGTATCACGACCACAAATTATCCATACTACTACGGCGAAGATAATGTGTGTATTCATTAGTATCACGACCACAAATTATCCATACTTACTACGGCGAAAGATAATTGTGTATTCATTAGTATCACGACCACAAATTATCCATACACTACGGCGAAGATAATTGTGTATTCATTAGTATCACGACCACAAATTATCCATGTACTACTGACGAAAGATAATTGTGTATTCATTAGTATCACGATCCACTCTGACGAAAGATAAAATTATCCATATACTACTACGAAGATAATTGTGTATTCATTAGTATCACGACCACAAATTATCCATGCTTTTCTGACGAAGATAATTGTGTTTTCATTTACGGTTATGATTATCTACGAACAATCCACTGGTCATAATCATACCAAGTCCATCTATGCACTCTGGGCACGAGATGACTTTCAACGTAATATAAGCATGAGGATAATGATATAAAGAATCAATCGAATGAGATAAAGGATAAATATTAAACATTTATAATATAATTTATCCGAGATTCAAGAATATCCCCATGTTATCAATCACTTAATAATCTCATAATCTAATAACATTAATATTATAATAATATTTTAATCACTTCTTAAATTTATAAACAATTTATCTCAATTGTTTACGCTTTACCATATAATGCATTTAATCATTCAAAAATGCCATACTCATAAAATATCATCACCAATTATCAAATCCTCATCAAAAAAATATGCATATACTCTATATAGGATTCTCTAGCCATAAAATCCTATTTTCAACTTTGTTACTTCACATAACATATTTAACTCATATGTTAAGTAACTAAACTATTTTCATGAAAAATACCAAATCAGTCCCAAAAATATTTCTTTTCTGGGATTTAGCATAATATAGTCCCATAATGAAAATATATTTTCTCGGAATTTTAAAATTCATTTACTATTTTTCAAAAATCAATTTCTAATTAATTCCTTAAGAAATTAGCTACCTCAAGTTTAACTCCAAAATTCCCAAATCTTGGCAGGACCTTACACATGTTAACGTGAGCTTCTAGTTTAAATTTCATGGTCATCGGAGTTATAGAACTCGGTTATAGCGTTTTAAATCGGAAAAACCTAAATATTGAAATAGTCATAACTTGCTCATTTTAAGTTAGAATGAGCTCATTTTTGGACAGGAGGTACTTTATACCATATACCTTTCATGTCCCAAAAGGCCAGAATTTTTCTCATAATTTAAGTGGCCGAAACAGCCCCCTTAAAGTTTCTGGGCAGTAGCATTTTTGAAATTTACAGCATTTGGCCTCCTTTGCTAAAATCAGTCCACACAAAAATCTACAACACCTTTTCCAGTAATTCCACTTGGATTAGTTAGGTAACTCATAGATCTAACTCTAGGACTTGACCACACTCAAAATTCAAAATATAATAGGAGATATGGTCAATTGAATTTCATATTCGTTTTTCACCAAAATCGATTTTCAACTCTTTGTGATTTCTAAGAAACTTTCATGTTTTCACATAATAACCAACATAACTCATCATAACACTTACTAATACTTCATATACCCATGATTTTCATTAGTCAATGCTTTTATTATGACTTTCATCATAATCCAAAAAAGCAGATCCTTTTAGTTGAAGAAATATTTGAGGGTTTAAGAAATGGGTTTTTATCTTTGGGGTCGATACAAAATTCGATTTCACGCTCTAGGGTAGGCTAGGAAGTCTTCAAGAATCGTCAAGAAATTTATTAATGATAGAAATATCATTCAAAATATTACTCTCGTCCAAGACTTGGATAATCGTCACATTGATACCAATTGTGACTTTCATCCTTAACTTTGGATAGCACGTCACAATGACACCTTACATAAATGTATAGTCAAAAAGCTGTTTTAGAAATTAGAATCTTTGGGAAGTGCTCAAGAAACCTTCATTACATGGGAGGCCATGCTTCAGGTTATGATAGATATCATATAGCCACGAGAATTATTCTTGGTTTACCCAATAGACCCCGAAAAGAAAAATGAGAAGATTCTTATCATATTCTTCCCGATGGTGAGTCTTCTCTTGATTTATCATTATCTCCTTTGTCTCAAATTGAGAATTATACTTCAAACAAACACCAAGATCATATAGGTAGTGCTCGTAAATATACTCGGCAAGTGGATGAGCACTGACCACATCTTATGATGACACGAGGTTGTATGTCATTAGACATCTTGTATGATAGTGGCAAAAACACTCTTCAACGTTGGGTTCGCCTCACCTAGTTGATTCACCAAATATAACTACTAAATGATGACCATAGTTCTATTCACTTTGTTACCCCAGCTCGACCCTAGCTACTCTTATTACACGAAAGGAATTGTGAAGCAAAAGGGTTAATTAATATATCAAATATTATCCCTATACTACGTGAGCCAATTAAATAACAAATAAACTTAGGTAGGTCATACTAGCGAAAGAATTCCCGTCTCTCCCTCTAGTTCTTATCTCGCATCTTAGCGAGGATCATATCCTAAGCTCTTAGTTGTGACTCTGGGACCAACATATGACACCTCACTGGTAGCCTGTCGACTTACCTTAAAAGTCGGTGTCCCCTGTGGCGGTGCATTCCCCATCCAGAAGTTGAGGCTCGGGGCTCTTCACACTTATGGCTCGATACCAATTGTGGCGCCCCAAAATTAAAATTAGGTATCGTCACCCATCTTGGGTCGCCACTTACATGGTACATAAATTCAAATACAACTTACTAATATAAGCGTCGTGTATGCAATCGACATAAAGCGTGAGTTTGAATACAAATATTGTCTACTAGATATTATACAAACTCAAAAGGAGTCCTCATTACAACTATTATCACCTTTATTTCACGAATAGTGAGGACTACTAATCTTATCCTCGGACCATTACTTCCGTTCCCAGGCTTCGTCCCGCTATGTTCTCATTTCACGAAGAAACGGTGAAAAAAAAAGGTGAGCTCAACTAGCCCGATAAGAAATATTATGACTAAGATAATGCGAGAATAAATTATCATTAGCCTTGACATGATGTTAAGCGATAAAATACAATAGACAACCGGTTTAAGCTGCGGTGACGGAATAAGCAATCCATTAAAAAGTCGAGTAGAGAATAAAAGTCTACTATCTTTTAGGTTTTAAAGGTTTTCATCAATTTTTATCATTTGAGACTCGACAATAAATAAACCACCACATCTAATCATCCTGTACCACGGTCGAGGATTTTCATCAAATTATCAATGGTCGTGACTATATCTAAGAATCACCCTGGTCATAATCATACCAAAAACTATCCATCATTTGCATTACTGGGCCCTTTGAGGACTTTTGTCACATCATTTATATCAAGTCGTGATTATCTTAGAATGATCCTGGTCATAATCATACTAAGTTCATCTATGCGCGTAAGCGAAGATAACATAATATAACATGAGGATGATGACAATGACATAATAATTCAATAAAACAAGTTCAAAATTATTTAATCCATGAATTATTAACGTCCAAATTATCGACATAATCTTTGTTTACGTAGAGTAAAATTCAAGAATGATCGGGAAGAATATTTCCATGAAAAGATCTTTGGATGAAGCGCAAATATCGAGGATATTCTACTAATTTCATGGAGTATAGAAGTCAAAGTTTTAACCAATTTGGGTATAATAAAGAATGGAATAACAAAAGAAATCACCATGCATGCGGTGCCTTAGCATAGGCGAGTTATTCAAGCGAGAATAATAATAACGGAACGGTCGGGTGAAATTCACACGCAAGCGAGGATGTTCAACGAGAATAATAAAGATGGAACCGGATCGGTGTAAAACACGAGATAGGATATTCAGCGAGAATGATAAAAAGCGGAACCCGGTCGGTGTAAAACACACGACGCAGGATGTTCAGCGAGAATAATAAAAAGCGGAACCGGTCGGTGTAAAAACACTGAGACGAGGATGTTCAATGAGAATAATAGAAGAATGTCACCAAGTATAGGGTAAATGGCGTATCTGAGTTATTCAGCGAGAATAATAAGAATGGAATAACATAAGGATTTCACCAAGTATAGGGTATCTGGCGTATCTGAGGTTATGTATAGGGTATGCCACTTTTACGAGTTATTCAGCGAATAATAATGAATGGAATAATGAAGTTCTCTTGAGAAGAAAGAATAACACCCCACTAGTAGTAAAAGGCTGAATATAGAAGTAGTGAAGTAGCGAGAATACTCTTCTTCTTTCTATAATTTTCTCTCTATAGCTTCTCTCTATAATTTCTCTCTCTAGAGTTTGATGAATTAAGTAAGAAAATAATGAAGGAATGAGCTTATTTATAGGAAAATGGAATGCATAGTAACTAATCCATGAGCGGTCAGATTGATTTACTTTAATCGGCGGTCCATATTTAAAGAAAAATCTTTTAAATAAAATATAATATATTCTATTTATATAAAAACATTTTACTATGCAAACCTTTATACAATCTATGCAAAACAACTTATGCAAAAACTTATATGCAACACTATGCGTAATAAAATATAATATATTATTTATTTATAGAATAACTTTAATAAAGTATTCTATTTTATATAAAAGATGTTTTACATTTTATTACGTTAATAATCTGAATAAAACAAGCGTCGTCATTATCATTATAATAATTCATATTATTAATCGTGATAATGGAATCAAAGTGGTGACTTCTCACATAAGCATCGATAATCAATCTACCAGTGTGTCTCTCTTATGCAACCACACGTATTCTTGTACTTTTACTACCAAGTAGTTCAGCGGTACCAGCGGTAAAACTTCGCCGTTATTTTAATAAAATATTTTTGTCGTTTTCTCGATCAAACCAATAATTACATTGTGGGGTCCACTGATGATTGGTAGTTATGCGAATATTCACTGCTAAATAGAATATTCCCGAACCAATCGAATATAATATAACCACTTGCATACTTTGCAAAATTTATAAATACTACCCACAACTATAATATTATCTTAAATTCACACCATAATATAAAAAATTATTTTGACAAAATTTAAATCTTTATTGATAAAATCGGGGTCTCTGATCTCCCTCTTATGGAATTTAAGCCCTCGAAATTAGAGTGCGATACTGGTATGATAAAGAGGTGAGGATACCTTGAATACCTTTATCGTTAAAAATATTAAATTCATCTTTGCAATCCAGGCGAAGATATTCATTAACAATTCATCTTTGCACTTCTGGGCCAAAGATATTTATTAACAAATCTTTGCTTTACAAGCCAAAGATATATAAGCGTAAAACCAATAATCTTTGAGACTCGACAATAGTATCACAACCATGAATTATCCATGCACTTCTTGGCTAAGGATATTCGTGTTTTCAATTCTGATCGTGATTATCTTAGAATAATCCGTGGTCATAATCATACCAAGTCTATCAATGCACTACTGACGAAGATGACTTTTACCACATCCATGAATTAATATTTCATTCTTTGAGACTCATTTCGATAATTAATCCATATCATCGAATCATCCACACTACGGGCGAGGATATTCATTAGTATCACGACCACGAATTATCCATACACTACGGCCCGAAGATAATCGTGTATTCATTAAGTATCACGACGACACAAATTATCCATGCACTACGACCGAAGATAATTGTGTATTCATTAGTATCACGACCACAAATTATCCATGCACTACGCCAAAGATAATTGTGTATTCATTAGATATCACGACCACGAATTATCCATGCATTAGTATCACGACCACAAATTATTACTTCTGACGAATAATTGTGTATTCATTAGTATCACGACCACAAATTATCCATGCACTACTGCCAAAGATAATTGTGTATTCATTATATCGACCACAAATTATCATATACGACCACAAATTATCATTATATCACGACGCACAAATTATAATTGTGTATTCATTGTGTATTCACGACCACAAATTATCCATACCTTTCGACCGAAGATAATTGTGTATTCATTAGTATATCGCGACCACAAATTATCCATGCACTACTGACCGAAGATAATTGTGTATTCATTAATATCACGACCACAAATTATCCATGCACTTCTGACCAAAGATAATTGTGTTTTCAATTCTGGTTATGATTATCTTAGAACAATCCACTAGTCATAATCATACCAAGTCCATCTATGCACTTCTGGGGCCACGAGATGACTTTCAACATAATATAAGCGTGAGGATAATGATATAAAGAATCAATCAAATGAGATAAAGGATAAATATTAAACATTTATAATATAATTTATCCGAGATTCAAGAATATCCCCATGTTATCAATCACTTAATAATCTCATAATCTAATAACATTAATATTATAATAATATTTTAATCACTTCTTAAATTTATAAACAATTTATCTCAATTGTTTACGCTTTACCATATAATGCATTTAATCATTCAAAATGCCATACTCATAAAATATCATCACCAATTATCAAATCCTCATCAAAAAATATGCATATACTACTATATAGGATTCTCTAGCCATAAAATCCTATTTTCAACTTTGTTACTTCACATAACATATTTAACTCATATGTTCGTAACTAAACTATTTTCATGAAAAATACCAAATCAGTCCCAAAAATATTTCTTTTCTGGGATTTAGCATAATATAGTCCCATAATGAAAATATATTTTTCTCGAATTTTTAAAATTCATTTACTATTTTTCAAAAATCAATTTCTAATTAATTCCTTAAGAAATTAGCTACCTCAAGTTTAACTCAAAAATTCCCAAATCTTGGCAGGACCTTACACATGTTAACGTGAGCTTCCAGTTTAAATTTCATGGTCGTGAGTTATAGAACTCGGTTATAGCGTTTTTAAATCGGAAAAACCTAAATATTGAAATAGTCATAACTTGCTCATTTTAAGTTAGAATGAGCTCATTTTTGGACAGGAGGTACTTTATACCATATACCTTCATGTCCCAAAAGGCCAGAATTTTTCTCATAATTTAAGTGGCCGAAACAGTCCCTTAAAGTTTCTGGGCGTAGCATTTTTGAAATTTACAGCTTTGGCCTCCTTTGCTAAAATCAGTCCACACAAAAATCTACAACACCTTTTCCAGTAATTCCACTTGGATTAGTTAGGTAACTCATAGATCTAACTCTAGGACTTGACCACACTCAAAATTCAAAATATAATAGGAGATATGGTCAATTGAATTTCATATTACGTTTTTCACCAAAATCGATTTTCAACTCTTTGTGATTTCTAAGAAACTTTCATGTTTTCACATAATAACCAACATAACTCATCATAACACTTACTAATACTTCATATACCCATGATTTTCATTAGTCCAATGCTTTTATTATGACTTTCATCATAAACCACGTAAAAGCAGATCATTTTAGTTGAAGAAATATTTGAGGTTTAAGAAATGGGTTTTTTTATCTTTGGGGTCGATACAAAATTCGATTTCACGCTCTAGGGTAGGCTAGGAAGTCTTCAAGAATCGTCAAGAAATTTATTAATGATAGAAATATCATTCAAAGCTATTACTCTCGTCCAAGACTTGGATAGTCGTCACATTGATACCAATTGTGACTTTCATCCCTTAACCTGAGATAACACCTCATGATGACACCTTACATAAATGTATAGTCAAAAGCTGTTTTAGAAATTAGAATCTTTGGGAAAGTGCTCAAGAAAACCTTCGATACATGGGAGGCCATGCTTACAGGTTATGATAGATATCATATGGCCGCAGAATTATTCTTGGTTTACCCAATAGACCCCAAAGAAAAATGAGAAGATTACTATCATATTCTTCCCGATGGTGAGTCTTCTCTTGATTTATCATTATCTCCATTTGTCTCAAATTGAGAATTATACTTCAAACAAACACCAAGATCATATAGGTAGTGCTCGTAAATATACTCGAAGAAGTGGATGAGCACAACCACATCTTATGATGACACGAGGTTGTATGTCATTAGACATCTTGTATGATAGTGGCAAAACACTCTTTCAACGTTGGGTTCGCCTCACCTAGTTGATTCACCAAATATAACTACTAAATGATGACCACCGTTCTATTCCCTTTGTTACCCCGCTCGACCTAGCTACACTCTTATTACACACGAAAGGAATTGTGAAGCAAAAGGGTTAATTAATATATCAAATATTATCCCTATACTACGTGAGCCAATTAAATACCAAATAAATTTAGGTAGGTCATAAATACTAGCGAAGGAATTCCCGTCTCTCCCCTCCTAGTTCTTATCTCACATTTAAGGATCATATCCCAAGCTCGATACCCTGTGACTCTGGACACCAACTTATGTCAAGACCTCACATTGGTACTGTCGACTTGCCACATAGAAAGGCGGCGTCCCCTACGGAGAGGATGCATTCCCCATCAACGAAGTCACCTGAGAGAGGCTGGGGCTCTTCACATTTATGGCTCGATACCATTGTGGCGCCCCCAAAATTAGGTATCGTCACCCATCTTGGGTCGCCACTTACATGGTACATAAATTCAAATACAACTTACTAATCTAAGCATAGGTATACAATACGACATAAGCGTGAGTTTGAATACAAATATTGTCTACTAGATATTATACAAACTCAAAAAAGTCCTCATTACAACTATTATCACCTTATTTCACACGAATAGTGAGGGACTACTAATCTTATCCTACGGACCATTACTTCGTTCCCAGGCTCGTCCCATTTATGTTCTCATTTCAAGAGAAGAAGCGGTGAAAGAAAGGTGAGCTCAACTAGCCCGAAGAAGAAATATTATGACTAAGATAATGCGAGAATAAATTATCATTAGCCTTCAACATGATGTTAAGCGATAAAATACAATAGACAACCGGTTTAAGCTGCGGTGGAATAAGCGATCCATTAAAAAGTGAGTAGAGAATAAAAGTCTACTATCTTTTAGGTTTTAAAGGTTTTCATCAATTTTTATCATTTGAGACTCGACAATAAATAAACCACCACATCTAATCATCCACATGTACCACGGTCGAGGATTTTCATCAAATTATCGATGGTTAACTATGACTATCTTAGAATCACCCACTGGTCATAATCATACCAAAAACTATCCATCATTTGCATTCTGAGGCCGGCGAGGACTTTTTTGTCACATCATTTATATCAAGTCGTGATTATCTTAGAATGATCACTGGTCATAATCATACTAAGTTCATCTATGCACGTAAGCGAAGATAACATAATATAACATGAGGATGATAATGATGACATAATAATTCAATAAAACAAGTTCAAGAATTATTTAATCCATGAATTATTAACGTCAAATTGTCGACATGATCTTTGTTTACGTGAGTAAAATTCAAGAATGATCGGGAAGAATATTTCCATGAAAAAGATCTTTGGATGAAGCTTAAATATCGAGGATATTCTACTAATTTCATGGAGTATAGAAGTCAAAGTTTTAACCATTTGGGTATAATAAAGAATGGAATAACAAAAGAAATCACCGTGCATGCGGTGCCGCATAGACGAGTTATTCAACAGAATAATAATAACGGAACGGTCGGTGAAATTCACGCAAGCGGGATGTTCAACGAGAATAATAAAGATGGAACCGGATCCGGTGTAAAACACACGGATAGGATATTCCAGCAGAATGATAAAAAGCGGAACCGGTCGGTGTAAAAACCTGCAGACGGGATGTTCAGCGAGAATAATAAAAAGCGGAACCCGGTCAAGGTGTAAAAACACAGACGAGGATATTCAATGAGAATAATAGAAGAATGTCACCAAGTATAGGGGTAAACAAGCGTATCTGAGTTATTCAGCCAGAGAATAATAAGAATGGAATAACATAAGGATTTCACCAAGTATAGGGTATCTGGCGTATACGAGGTTATGTATAGGGTATGCCACTTTTACGAGTTATTCAACCGAATAATAATGAATGGAATAATGAAGTTCTCTTGAAGAAGAAAGAATAACACCCCTTACTAGTAAAAGGCTGAATATAGAAGTAGTGAAGTAGCGAGAATACTCTTCTTCTTGCTCTATAATTTTTTCTCTCTATAGCTTCTCTCTATAATTTTCTCTCTACAGAGTTTGATGAATTAAAGTAAGAAAATAATGAAGGAATGAGCTTTATTTATAGGAAAATGGAATGCATAGTAACTAATCCATGAGCGGTCAGATTGATTTACTTTAATCGACGGTCCATATTTAAAGAAAAATCTTTTAAATAAAATATAATATATTCTATTTATATAAAAACATTTTACTATGCAAACCATATACTACTCTGCAAAACTTATTTTACAAAACCTTTATGCAACACTATGCATAATAAAATATAATATATTTTATTTATAAATAACTTTAATAAAGTATTACATTTTATATAAAAGATGTTTACATTTTATTACGTTAATAATCTGAATAAAACAAAAGCGTCATTATCATTATAATAATTCATATTATTAATAAATGATAATGGAATCAAACTGAGTGACTTCTCACATAAGCATCGATAATCAATACAGGTGTCTTCTTATGCGACCACACGTATTATTTGTACTTTTACTACTGAAAAGTAGTTCAGCGGATATAAGCGGTAAAACTTCATAGTTATTTCAATAAAATATTTTTGTCGTTTTTCTCAATCCGACAATAATTACATTATGGGGTCCACCTGATGATTGAGTAGTTATACGAATATTCCTGCTAAGCCAAGAATATTCCCAGACCAATCGAATATAATATAACACTTGTATACTTTGCAAAATTTATAAATATTTGCTATAAATTATATCAAATTATTCCATAATATTCAAAAATAATATTTATAGAAAATTCATATTTATAAAAAGCTGGGGTCTTAAGATTATTCACATTTGATTAATATTACAAAAATTACTTTAGTGTTTTGTGGTTCTTGAAAAAGATTAAATCTTTATTGATAAAAACGCCTTTATCTTAGAAGGCGCGTGTTTCGTAACAAACACCTTTTGCTAAGTAGAATTATAGAACATATACCCTAAACTTACTTTAGGATGTCCCACAAATCGACACTTGTCAAATCTTGTCCCAACTTATCCTTTTGAAACCTTTTCACATAAGTTGGAACAACCCTTATCTTAACATACTTAAGATTAGGAATCCTCCCCATCCATAACTTTTATGGAGTCTTGGGGTAGGATTTTGAGGTTACCATTTTCGTAGATATGACCATTTCTAGGACATAACCCTGAAGGATCTTTGGAATGTCGGTAAAATCATTATGGACCGTACCATGTTCAACAAGGTATGATTTTTCCTTTCGGATACATCAATTAATTATTATGTATCGAGAGGCGTCCATTATGAGAAAACCATTTGAGATGATCTAGAAACTTATTGCACAAGTATTTATTCCTTGATCTAATCAAAGAATCTTAATACATTGCCAATTTGTTTCACTTCTGAATTCTTTGAACCTTTCAAATAATTCACACTTGTATTTCAGCAAATACACACATTCAACTCTTTGAATGATCATCTCCTTTTCTTATACTAGTTTGTTCAATTTGCAAAATATATTTTTCACGTAAGTCAAGTATACAAAATCCATTAAGTAATATTTCAGTTCTATACAAAACATTATTATTATTATAAATAGAACAACAATTGTTCTTAAATATAATGCCAAAGATTTCATTGTCCAACAATAAAATGGAAATAATGTTTTCAACGAGAACTAGAATACAATAACAACTTATTGACTTAAAAGATTTGCCCGTAGGCAGTGCTAAACTATAAGTTTCTATGGCTAATGCAGCAACCTTTGCTTCATTTCCCACACATAGGATTACTTATGTTTGTTTAGCTTTCTACTTCTGCTTGGTCCCTTCATAAATCTATATTTATGATAACCAAAGTTGGTATCCAATACCTAAGTAGAACCTTAACTTAAAGAAAAATTTATTTTAAATCATGAACAAATTTGTATTTGCAACCGAAACTTCACTAAGCTTCTTTGGTTAGCCTCTCGCTGAAGACGCTTCATTGCGCTTTCTTTCCGGTGTCGGGCTTATTGCAGTGGAAGCAAACTCCTTTGCTATCCTTATCAGTTTTGTTCTTATTATCCTTTGTTTACGCCTTTCTGTTTACCTTCTTTGAATCGTTCTTCTTTTTAGAAGATCCTTTGGTCCCTACCAGTAAGACATGGTCTTTCTTGATTGGAAAATGACTCTCAACATTTTTCAACATGTTAAGCAAATCAGCGAGACTGATATCTAGCTTGTTTATATGAAAAATTCACAACAATTGTGAAAGGAGTCCGGGAGTGAGTGCAAGATCAAATCTTGGCTCAACTCTCCATCCATGACAAAATCCATTGTCCTAATTGATCAATCAAATTGATTATGTTAAGGACTTTTGTCTGTACTGTAGTGTCATTGGCCATTCAAGATCGGAAGAGCTCCTTAGATATCTCGATATCTATCGGCCCTACTTTCCTCACCATCAACTACTTGATGTGCGGGAATATAGTAGGAGCATCTATAGTTTCATCTTGTGTTGAAGCTCGTTCTTTCGTGGATGCGAGCATGAAGCATTGAGCCAATGTGCATCATCTTGCCACTTTCTAAAAGTTGCAATCTCTTCCTCGAGGCATTATCTCCGCAACCATTGCGGGGATAGGCATATTAAGGACATAAGATAGCTTTTTCACTATGAGAACTATTCTCAAATTCCTTAACCAATCCGTTTAATTGATTCCGATTAATTTAGCATCTAATATGCTTCGCATGATGATAGTAATTTTAGACATTGTAAAATTTCAGTAAATGAATTTGTAATTAACAACATTTTAACATACATTCTATTATTAATTACCAAAATAATTTAGGTCTTGTTTTAAATTGGTATCTCCCACTATTTTCTTCAAACTATATTACCCTCACTTATATAGTTCTAAGCAAAATCTAATTAAAGATTTGCTAGTGAGAATAAGGATCCCATTTCAAATGTATATAGCCTTGTGGTGACACAACAAACTATATATAAATAAATAGGTAGACAACTTTTGTCAATTACATCAACTATGCAACTCCTTGTATTTTGCCTCTTAGATTATTTTGATCAAGTGGTGGCACATCCAGAATCAAAATTATCCAAGTTAAGTCCGACCTAGCACTCCATATATTCAAAAAGAAAAATATCATCCTTGTGGTGACACAACAAAACAATATTGTTCAATTTTCTTTATAAGCATCAAATGTGATAAATTAACATCTTAAATACTTAATACTTGCCTTGTGGTGACACAACAAACTCATATTAAATATTTAATACTCTATTAATTTTATCATGCTTTAAGGCGACGTTCGATATTCCAAATATCTTTGAACGCTTAGGACTTAATATAAAAATTGAGGGGTTTGTTATTAATTTGTCTCATCTTGTTTAAATGCGCATTTACATATATATATAAAATACGCGTTATATTAATCTAACATGCGAAGCATGTTTGCATAATATATAATATATATATAGTATAAGCATGCACATATAGAATACTATATTCTACCCGGATTAATTATGGACTTTTATTCTAGTTTGGTTCTACTAGAGCCACCAAGTGAACCAAAAGGTCAAACCCTAGGGGTGCAAGAAATAATATTTAAATATAACTATTACATTTAAACAGGGCTCCATTTACAAACGGGTCTTCAAGCGCTCCCTTGCTCTTTGATCTCTAATTCTTCAAAATTAATTCTAAATATTCCTATTACAAAACTATTTAAAATTAAATAGAAACCTTGATCAACGATCGAGGGAAGTACATAGGAGGAGATAGAATTTACATTAAGAAAAATTAGAGAAGGCGAGTCTATGAGACCCCATTTAATAAAACCCATACATTTCATGCATCCAACTAAAATAAAATCCAATCACATGGTTGATAGTCCATAATCAATCCCATTTATTATCATACACATCACCATATGCATCAATAAATAATATTCATCCTATGAATAATAAACATTTAATATATATATTGATATCATTTAATGGGCAAATTTAGTTAGTATGAAATCTAATTTTAATCAAAATAAACTCCTTTATTTTAATCCAAATTTAAATCAAAATAAAACTATTTTATTTTAATTTATCCTATTTTGAATAAAATAAACTATTTTATTTTAATCAAAATTTTTAATCAAAATAAACTCTTTTATTTTAATTAATTATGGAATCCAATTCCATGTATATAAAAAAAAATCTTTAATTAAAATAAACTCTTTTATTTTAATTAATTATAGAATCCAATTCCATGTAAAAAAAAATCTTTATTAAAGGAAACACGGATATTCTTTTCCTATTCACAAATAAACTCCTTTATTTTGAATAATATGAAATCTTATTCCATATTTAAATAAACTCCTTTATTTAAGGAAATTAGGATTCTCTTTCCTATTCACAAATAAACTCTTTTATTTTGAATAATATGAAATCTTATTTCATATCTAAATAAATTCCTTTATTTAAGGAAATTAGGATTCTCTTTCTATTTACAAATAAACTCCTTTATTTTGAATAATATAAAATCTTATTTCATATCTAAATAAACTCCTTTATTTTAGGAAAAATAGAATCCAATTTCAACTCCAATTAGTTAGCATGGAATCCAATTCCAACTCTAATTAGTTAGCATGAAATTCTAATTTTAAAATTAAAATAAACCTATTATTTTAAAATTAAAATAAACTTTTATTTTAAAATTAAAATAAACCTTTTATTTTAATTATAAAATTATTTTTGGAGAATATATATATATATATATATATATATATATATAACTATATATATATATATATATATAATTACCGTATATATATATTTATATGGTAACATGGCCCTCGATTTCCGTGCGTAACTTTGAGAAAAAAAAAATCAGATTCCATGAGTTAGCAACTTAATTCCCTTCCTTTTTTTTTTTAATAATATGTGGCTGCCGTGGCATGTTAACAATGCAAAAAATTGGCCCATGTTAATTCTCTACCAAAGGACCAGGAGCTTATGATTTCCGTGCAACAATATAACATTGCCACCTTGAGATACTTTCGGCAATATTAATCATGCTGTTATTTTTTTTTTTTTTTAAATTTTATACAATTAAATTATGCCCAATTAAATTGTTCTAAACACATATCAATATACATATCAAATTAAAACAATTAATAATTCGCATAAAGGTTTGGCTCTGATGCCACCGTTAGGTTTGTAATATTCATATGCTTGAATCAAATTGCAAAATTAAGCTTAAGCGTGTAAAAATCGAGTTTAAAATTTTTACAAACCATATACCCGGATCACCCTTTATGCACAATTATTAATTAAAGCGAAAAGATAAAGAATAAATCATACCCTTGAAGATCGAGCTTCCTCGAAGTACAAGTTCACCTCCAAATCCTTTTCGTTTAATCTTGAATCCACCGGGTTTGGTTCCTTCCGATCAACGTTAGCCACCCAAATGTTTGGCCTCTAGAGGTGATCCACCAAGGAAAGAAGAAAATTCAAGAAGAAGGGTGGTTGGCTAAACCCTAGTTTTTCTATCTCTATAGAAAAGGGCACTCTCCAACAAATTGGAATTATTACGTATGTTAAAAATCAACAACTTCCACCACCCATAATAAGACTCCTCTTATTAATAGATGTGGGCAACCCACTTTAACAATTAAGGAATTGGGTTTTATTTAATTAATTAAATTCTTTTAATTAATTAAGCTCCCTAATCTTATTAGGGATAATTAATTAAACTCCTTTAACTAATTTTCCTTCCTAATCCAATTAGGAATAAATGAGAGTACTTATATTAAATTAATTCCTAAACTCTTTTAGTAATTAAAATAATAATAATTGTAATAATATTAATAAGACTCCTCTTATTAATTTATATTTAATATTTCTAAAATATTAAATAATAAATATTAAGCTATTTAATTTATTCTATCACCATAGATTAAATTAAATATACTTAACTTATATTATTACGATTATGTCATTAACTTCTTAAATAATTATTCTTCCTTTTTGGTGTGACCCTTTAGGTTCTCCATATTAAACCGGTTGTGAATAAATCAATTAGAACAATTTTAATCTTATTTAAATAAATAAATTAAATAATTAATTTATTTAAATAAATAATATTTATTCTACAATAGGGATAAGCCTCTCTAGCGATCATCAACGACTTTCCAGATAATATAGATTTCAACATTAATCATTAAAGAACCTTTGAGTAAATAGTTACCGCAAACAATTCAATCCTTCCACCATACAATGTCCCAATTAAATATAAGACATGGAATTCTTTGTCAAGTCTTATTTTATTTAATTATATGTATTTCGATCCTTAAATGCACAACTCCAAATAATACAAATTAGAAACTCTTTTCTAATTTCATTACGCTTTGCCAAGGACTCTTGGGTTGTCATTTATCGAATCACATAGGACATTTCTCTTCTTTTATTAGAAGTGGTAGATTCTTTATTGATCATACATTATCTCCATATACAACTTATTATACCCAAGCATACCCTTTGATATACCCTAAGGGTCTTAAGGAATAAGTCAAAGTATAACTCATCATACACAAGATACTATGATGATCTCAAGTCCAAGGATTACTTGACTACTATCACTACAGAATTTCTATCGACAGCAAATAAAACTCCATTAGGTATTCCTTAGCGAGCCAATGCTCAAATGAACTTATTCTCTAATAAGCACCTACATACTTGCTTTAGTGTCTCCACACAAATGATCGTGAGATCAATCATCCTCATCCAATGAAAGCAAGTTAAACGTATGTACCAATCTATCCGGATTCACTAATCCCCAATTTAGTAATCCAATGATTGGGAACTATTTTAGTTTTAAGCTTTCTAAGAATTTAGATCTCATTAGAATGATCATCATCATTATTCTAAAAGCATTGCTTAAAACTATGGGTTTATCACATATTATAAAACAGCATCATGTAGATAATTAAAAGCCTTTAATAAATTAATACTTTTTATTAATAAATGAATAAGATTGTTACAAAGTATATGCTTTATCATCAAACATGATTGGCTTGTGTGCATACTACTTTCATGAAGGAGGTGGAGTTTATCAAGTTGGAACAAAACAATATGACCGTGTCGCAATACGAGGCAAAATTTGCGGAGTTATCACGGTTTGCGTTCCACTTGGTGGATAATGAAGAGAATGGCGCGAATGTTTTTAAGAGGTTTGAAGCGGGAGATCGTCAACATCTTATTTCTCATAAAGCGTGTGTTGTATTCAGAGATGTTGTAAATAGGGCTCGATTAGTGGGCGCGATAACGAGTCAACGCAACTAAAAAGAAGCGGTGGCAAAATTATAATACCGGTGAGTAGTCATCAAGCGGTGACAACAAGCGTGGAGGAATCAACAGTAAAGATATGGTAACCACCGATGGTAATCGTCGGCCAAAACAATAAGAATGGACATTTCAAGAAAAGAGATTCAACAATGATGGAAAGACGTCAAGACCAAAGACCCGTTGTTAAGGAAGGAGAAAGACCACCTATCATATGCTTCAAATGCGGAGGAGAGGGACACATCGATCCGAATCGCGCCATGCCGAATCAAAGCATGTTATAATTGTGGAAGAGAAGGTCACTTAGCTCGATTTTGTCGTTCATCAAGACAAATTCAACTAGGATGGAGGCACCAAAGGCCGTTCAGAAAAGTCAAAACCGTAGTAGTCTGAGGAGAACATTTGTTGTGACCTCCCGGAGAAGCAAGGAACCCGAATGAGGTCATCACGGGTAAACTTATCATAAACTCTAATGAAGTCTATACTTTATTTGATACCGGTTCTACCCATTCTTTTATTTCTCCTACTTGCGCTCATCGATTAAATTTGACTTCGGAGAAATTAGACTTTAACTTATCTGTGGAAACTCCGTTGGGAGAAACCTTCATTACATCCACTGTTTATAAGTCTTGTTTGGTTCAAATCGGTACCCTCACATTACCTGTCGATCTTATTTCATTAAAAATACTTGCATTTGACGCGATTCTAGGGATTGATTGGTTAACTACTTATCATGCAAAAATTGATTGTTTTTGTAAGGTTGTTAGCTTTCATATTCCTAATCAACCTATTATGCGAATTCAAACGACCAAACCATTAAAATCAATCACGGTCATCTCAAGCCATAAAGCTATTCGTTTATTGAAAAACGGATGTCAAGCTTTCTTAGCTCATGTCACAGATTTAAACAAAAATACGCCGCTTTTGAGCGATATTTCTATTGTTAATAAATTTCCGACGTATTCTCGAAGAACTTCTGGCCTACCCCGGCGTGAAATTGAATTTTGTATCGACCTTGGACCCGCAGACAAAACCTATTTCCAAAGCCCCATATCGAATGGCTCTATTGAACTTCGTGAGTTAAAGACCCAATGCGCAGGAATTGTTAGACATTGGCTTTATTCGCCCTAGTACTTCTCCTTGGGGTGCTCTGTTCTATTCGTGAAGAAGAAAGATGGGAATATGCGACTTTGTATTGATTATCGGGAGTTGAATCATGTCACCATCAAAAAATAGGTATCCATTGCCACGTATTGATGACTGTTTGACCCGGTTTTGCAGAGCCAAATTCTTTTCAAAGATTGATCTTTCGTTTGGATATCACCAATTGAAGATTAGAACCGTGACATCCAAAGGCGGCTTTCGTAACTCCGAGACGGGCATTATGAATTCTAGTCATGTCCTTTGGATTGACTAATGCTCCTCTTTGCCTTCATGGATATGATGAACCGAGTATTCAAGGAATATTTAGATCACTTTGTGGTCGTCTTTATTGATGACATCCTTATTTATTCCAAAAGCCGTGAAGATCATGAGCAACACTTGAGGCTGACATTCCAAAAGCTTCGTGAATATAAGCTTTATGCCAAGTTGAAGAAATGCGAGTTCGGCTTGAAGAAGTAGCATTCCTTGGGCACGTGGTATCAAGTCATGGAATATCATTGACCCAAAGAAAGATTGAAGCTATTCAAAGTCGGGAACAACCTAAATCGATGGATCAAGTAACGTAGCTTTCTCGGTTTATTTGGTTATTATCGGAGATTCGTGGAAGGATTTTCTCGAATCGCTACTCCATTGACTCGGTGACTCGAAAAAGATACAAAGTTCGGTTGGAGCGAAGAATGTGAGAAGAGTTTTCAAGAACTCAAGAGGAGACTTATTTTAGCACTGCTCGACAATACCATCCGCTCGGAGGATTTGTCATCTACTGAAGTGATGCTTCGGCAAAGGTTGGGATGTGTTCTCATGCAACATGGAAAAGTTATAGCATATGCCTCGCGATAACTCAAAGAATATGAGAGGAATTATCCTACTCATGATCTAGAGTTAGGCATTTGTTGTCTTTGCACTTAAAATTTGGAGGCATTACTTGTATGGGGAGAAAGTGGAGATCTTTACGGATCATAAAAGCCTCAAATATTTCTTCACTCAAAAGGAACTCAACATGCGACAACGACGTTGGCTTGGCTCATTGAAAGATTATGATCATACCATCCAATACCATCCGGAAAAGTGAACGTGGTAGCCGGCGCGATTGAGTAGAAGATCATATGCAAATACGAGTGCGTTATTGTCGTAAAGCCCATTTTTGTGACTTGCAAAGGATGGAGATAGAGTTAAAGACTCTGGGGGACGCATGTGATGATAGCGAGTATCTGAGTAGAACCGATTTAATCGATAAAGTTAAAAGTCGCTTTCGAGCTACGAGACTTGGAGGCGATGCATTATGAGGAAGAAAGTGCAAGAAGGTCTTATCTTAGGAAGCAAGAATCGATGAAGAAGGAATACTTGAGTCAACTCCGGACTTTGTGTTCCTAACGACCACGATTTAAAGTATAATATCATGATGGAGGCACACAACACACCATTTGCAATCCATCTGGGAGTACCAAAATGTATCGTGATATTCGTCATACATTTTGGTGGAGCAATATGAAGAGAGAGATAATATTTGTTTATCTCAAGGTGTCTAACTTGTCAACGAAGTTAAAGCGAGCATCAAGTACCAAAAGGTCCATTGCAACCACTTGAAATTCCAGAATGGAAGTGGGAGCACATTATCATGGATTTAGCGCACGGTCTTCCTAAGGTTTCTCAAGGCATTGATGCGATTTGGGTCATTGTTGATAGATTGACCAAGTCGCGCTCATTTCTTACCGATACGAGAAACTTATACACTTGAACGTCTTACTCGTATGTATATAAACGCGAGATTGTAAGATGCATGGTATGTCGCCAGATCCATAGTTTCGATCAAGACCCAAGATTCACTTCACGATTTTGGGTTAGTTTGCAAAAAGCTATGGGCACAGACTTCACGATTTAGCTTCGAAGATATCATCCTCGAGGACCGGACGGACAATGGAGAGGACTATTCAAACTCTTGAAGATCTATTAAGACTCGTGTCCTTGATTTCAAGGGAGTTGGGAAGTTCTTACCATTGGTGGAGTTTTCTACAACAATGCTTTATCAAGCAAGTATTGGCATGGCTCCATTCAAAGCGTTTTATGGAAGAAAGTTTCGTTCTCAAAGATATCTTTGGGATGAGGTGGGTGAAGCAACGTTGTTGGGACCGGAGTTAAATACGTATGACTACGGAAAAGATTCAAACGATCCGACAACGTATAAAAACCTCACAAAATCGACGAAAAGAGTTATGCCGATCTTCATCGAAAGGACGTGAAATTCGATATAGGAGATCATGTGTTGTTAAGAGTTGCTCCATGGAAAGGAGTTACAAGATTCAAAAGAGAGGAAAACTTAATCCTCGATTCATCGGTCCATTTTAATCCTCGATCGAGTAGGAAGCGTGGCCTATAGACTCCTTTACCGCCAAATATGTCTCGTGTTCATAACGCGTTTTTCACATATCCATGTTACGTAAATATGTGAAAGACCCGAACCATATTATTCGTTAGAACTGGGACGAAATAGCGGAAGATTTGACGTATGATGAGGTTCTGTTCAAATTTTGGATAAGAAGGAACATATTCTACGCTCCAAGGTTATACCTCAAGTCAAAGTTTTGTGGAGGAACCACGATGTTGAGGAAATGACTTGGGAGTTAGAATCTGAAATGAAATCAAGGTATCCTTACCTCTTCGACATACCAGGTACGTACCCTAATTTCGAGGGCGAAATTTCATAAGAAGGGAGGTTGTAAGACCCCAAACTTTTATAAATAAAGATGAATTTTCTATAAATATTATTTTTGAATATTATGGAATAAATTTGATATAATGTTATAGTTGTGGGTAATATTTATAAATTTTGCAAAGTAAGCAAGTTGTTATAAAATATTCGTTTGGTTGGGGAATATTCTTTTTGTCGGGGAATATTCGTGACGACGCTACTCAATCATTAAGTGGACCCCATTAACGGAAGTATTGTCGTAGTTAGAAAACGACAAAATTATCTTTCTATAAAATAACAACGGAGGTGTTACTAATTAAAAGCTGTTGAACTAAATTGGTAAAAGAAATGCGAATGTCTGGCGTGGTTAAGAAAGTAGCACGCGGTATTGATTATTGATGCTTACGTGAGAAGTCACTTAGCTATACTCAATTATTACTACTGAAGAATCACGCATCATATCTCTTATATTATTGATTCAATTATTGTCACAGTATTATCTGTATAATATGTTATATTATTAATTGAGACGACAAGTTATAAATGATTAATAATTGTTGAAAGATTAAAAATGTGTTGATTAAAAATAAAATGATTTGTGGTAAGTTTGATTATTTTATGGGGGGCCCATATGTCATCATCTAAGAGTCTCTTCGTCAATAGTAATTACCTTTGTGAATAGTAATTACCTTTGTGAATAGTAATTACCTTCGTCAATAGTATTTACCTTCGTCAATAGTAATTACCTTTGTGAATAGTAATTACCTTTGTGAATAGTAATTACCTTCAATCAATAGTATTTACCGTAAATCAATAGTAATTACCTTCTTCAATAGTATTTACCTTCGTCAATAGTAATTACCTTCGTCAATAGTAATTACCCTTCGCAAATAGTAGTTGTCCTTCAATATTACCAAGAGTTAAGCGCTTCTTGATTGTTCCAAAGGTTAATTACCCCTTCGCAAATAGTAGTTGTCTCTTCAATATTACCAAGAGTCATTTTGACCTTCGTTAAGACCAAGAGCCACCCTCGGTTTTTTTCTATAAATAGAAAGCTCATTCCTTCAATATTTCTTACTTAATTCATTGAAACTCTAGAGAGAGAAACTATAGAGAGAAAGAAGAAAAGTATTCGCTACTTCACTTTTCCAATATTCATTTCTTCTAAGGTAGGGAATATTATTTGTTGTGTACCGTAATGTAAGACCCGAAATTTTTTAAATAAAAGGAATTTCCTTTATTTATTATTTTGAAATAGTAAGGGTTGATTTGATTAATGTGGATAGTTAGGGGTAAAATATAAATATTTCAAAATAAGCAAGTGGTTATAAAATATTCATTGTTGTCGGGGAATATTCGTTTGGTCGTGGAATATTACGTGCTGTCGGGGAATATTAAATGACGTAGCGAATATGTACCATGTGGGCCCCATAACTGAAAGCGATTGGATGAGAAAGCGACAAAGTTTGGGTGGTTATAAATACTTGGCGTAGTTATTTACCAATTAAGATATTGTTGGAATACCCGGTGGTTAAAATACGATGTCTGGCGTGGTTGCATAAAGCGATGCACCGGTATTGCAAGTATTGTTGAATTATTGATCCTTACGTGAAAGGCACTACTCAATAATTTTCACGGTGAGTTATTGTTCAATATTTTATTTTATTGATTCAATAATTGTTGCGTTGATATTTTATATTATTATTGTTTCAATAATTATCATTGCGATATTATCTCCATTATCGGATCAATAATTCATATTATTTGAATAATATTATTAGATAACATTATTGGCAATGTCTAGAAAGTTACATCTAAGGAGAGGTTTGGTCACCTAATTGCGGCGCAAGAAGAGAGATCCTTATTGGAAAGCCCCCTCTTTCTGGGGAACGACTGGTTGTCATAAATGTGATTACGTAATATTATTTGTGAATAATTAATTATTGATTCATATGATAAGGAAATATTTATTTATATGAATATAAATGATGGATTTATTTATGTGGTTATTAATGAAAGAATTAATTTGAGATGTTTTATTTGTATTTTGTCGGATTGGAGGTATTAAAAGATCAAATCGGTGTTATTATAGCTTTATTGTGTGAGTTATAATATTTAATCCAAACCGTTGGATCGTTGTAATTTTGGATATGTTATACATATATAAGTTGAGTATATGTCCACAAATTTTGAACGAATTAAAAATGAGCGTATAATTTATTATGAATTTTAAGAGGTGACCTGATTCGTAAATTAGGTTATAAATAATTTTGGTGAAAAATTCTAGAATTGGTGGGCCCCACTTTTGGTTGGTGAGAAATGTGCTCAATTGAATTTTCAAATGTGGTGGGTGGGAATAGTAGCGAGTAAAAGCCATCGGGGTTGTTGAGTTAAATGCTGCTTTTTACGTCTTAACATTTTCTATAAATAGAAAGCTAAGTTAGAATTGAAAATCACACTAGAAAAAAAGTTTCTCTCTTTCTCTCTCTATATTATTGAGCGTATTTTGTGAGTATTTAGATACTTTGAGAGTTCTTTGTTCGGTACAAGTTTCATTCGACATCACTTGAGCCTTTCTTCCGAAATCTTGATTCTTTGAGGTAAGGGATATTATTTTTTTCGTAATGATATTATTTCTTGATATCATTATCTTTGAAATGTTGATCTGAAGTTTTTATCAAATTTGGAACTTTTTCATGTCGGGGTTACTATTCATGAGTTACTATTCACGAGTTACTATTCATGAGTTACTATTCACGAGTTCTTATTCATGAGTACTATTCATGAAGCGTGAAGATGTTTTTTGTGGAATTTCTATCTTTTGGTGTCGAGAGTTACTATTCACGTATATTCAAGACTATTCACGATATCTTGACACTATTCACGATATCGACACTTATTCACCAAAAATAAAATTTCTTCTTTTCGTCAAAATATCTATTCGGATACTAGCTTTGATTGTATCCATGTTTTGATCATTCTTGAATTTTACACCACTATGATTATTTTTGAGGTATTGTTGGACATGGATAAAACAAAGTACTGAATCCTTAATCCTTAATCTTTGTCATTTTGTTTCCTTTGGATTCGTTCTTTAAAAATATTTTTCATCATCCTCGGTCTTAAATGATGATATTATTAAATATCTTTTTGTCAGTAGTGCAAAGATGAATGATTTTCAAGAATATCTTTGGCTGTAGTGCAAAGATGAGCAGTGTTTAAATGAACATGACCGATGAAGAATATCTTTGGCTGTAGTGCAAAGATGAGCAGTGTTTAAATGAACATGACCGATCGATGAATATCTTTGGCCTTTAGTGCAAAGATGAGCAGTGTTGAGATGAACATGATGGAGATTGATGAATATCTTTGGCTGTAGTGCAAAGATGAATATTTGATTTGAGATGAATATTGATTGATGTTATAGGATAAAATATTGATGATGAATTATTAAATTCATAGATTATAGTAGATTTCATTCTCTACGTAACTCTTCTATGAATTATTATTTTCACATTGCGAATATTGATCCGAAACTTGTTATCTGTTGTATTCATCAGATTTTTTCCTGTTGGAGACTAACGATAATTTGTTGTATATTATCTTAGTCATAGTATTTTTCTTGGGCTAGTTGAGCTCACCCTTTTCCTTGTTGTTCCATTTTTTCTTCTCGGGAGGCGAGAATGTAGCGAAGTACTAGTCGGGGTATGGAATGAAGGTTCTAGAGAGAGTTGTTTAGTAGTCCTCACCATTTTTGTAAAATAATGTATCAATAATTATGATGGGGATTTATTTGCGTGTGGATATTGTGCAGAAGACAATATTACATTTAAACTCGCGGTATATATTGTCGTATTTCACACGACATTTGTATTATTGAAGTTGTAGTTTGTTTTTGTACCATGTATTTGGCGACTCGAGAATGGGTGTTGTGTATACCTATTTTGGGGGCGTCACGGTTGGTATCGAGCTTAGGGATATGATCTCTCTGGCGGAGATGGGGAATAGAACTAGGAGGGAGAGCGAGTAAATCCTTCGCTTAGTGTGTCCTACCTAAGCTTATTTGTTGGTTGGTCATAATATAGGGGTATTATGTGATTTGTTAATTTATTTAATTAACCCTTGTTTTATGATAGTTTTAAGAATGGCATTTTGCGAGAACGTTAACAATGGAGTGAATGAGATCGTGGAGACACCTCTAATCGCCAACCGAGGATAATGTGATGTGTCGGTGAAGAAGGAATTAGAGATATCCATGTGGTGAGTGAAGAATTGATAGTTGCACGAGATAATCATGAGGTAACGGTGAGAGTGAGGAAGAAGAGGAAGAAGAGGTACACGAAGAGAGTTTATTAGAGGTATTTTATGATCAAAATGTAGAATTGCAAAATCGTATTCATGAGTTAGAAAGCGAAATTTGAAGAATTGCGAGGCGATCGTGGAGCAAAAGGATCAACGATTCAAGCTTGTGTTACCCGATACGTGATGCTTGAACGAAGCACTCTTTGGCGAGTATAAGATGATAAAAAAGTGGAATCTGAAATTTGAAAGAAGAAATAAGCTGAGCAGTGAGAATGAGTGATGCATGGGTAAAAAGCCATGACGACGCGTTGATATTATCGAAAGAGATGTCCAATCTAAAAGAGAAGATTTAACGAAGGCGGGAAGACGTCGGCTGACAGCTAAGATCGCACACCATCAACAAATTCTAGGGGAAGAGAACGATCGCCGGTTAGATCTCTGAGATGTGGAGAGGAGGACATATAAGGTCAAACTGTTCAAAGCCTTCCAAGGTATGCTATAATTGTGGAAAAGAAGGACATATCGCTCGAGATTATGCGATATCGAAACCCAGTCCGGCGGGAATGGTGACTCAAAAGGATGTCCCGAGAAAAGTCAAAGTCGGCGGTTCTTGGAAGAAGCGTTTGTCGTGGCCGGTCAAAATACGAGAACCCGAACGAAATTTAGCAGGTTAGTTAATTATAAATTCTTGCGAAGTTCATACCTTACTAGATCCGGTTCTACCCATTCTTTTATCTCTCTTTGCTTTGCTCAACGTTTGAACTTGACTACGGAGAAATTAGACTTTGACCTATTTATGGAGACTCGTTAGGAGAAACTTTCATTACATCCGTTGTTTATAAATCTTGCTTGATTCAGGTTGGCACTATCACATTACTACCCGTTAACCTTATTTCTATAGAGATATTTGCTTTTGATGTGATTTTGGGATTGATTGGTTAACTACTCATCATGCCAAATTGATTGCTTTTGTAAGGTTGTTAGTTTTCATATTCCTAAGCAACTTTGTTATTGAATTCAAGCAATCAAACCATTGTAGTCAAACATTTTCATATCAAGCCATGAAGTCATTCGTTTATTACGGATGTCAAATTTTCTTAGTCCATGTTATGGATTTGAATAAAGACACGTCGATTTGAATAATATTCTTGTTGTTATTGATTTTTCTCGGCGTATTTTTGAAGAATTTCTTGGTTTACTCCCAAAACACGATATTAAATATTGTATCGACTTTGAACCGGTACAAAACTCATTTCTAAAATCTCATATCGAATGGCTCTATTGAACTTGAGGAGTTAAAAATTCAACTATAGAATTTGGTACTGAGCCTTTATCTTGTGACTTCCTTTGTGGAATTTACTAAGCGGACTCTCTATAGGGGACGTCGTATTCGTGCGATAGTAAAGCGATAGGTGTCATTGTGACGTCTTATCCAAGATTGGGATATGAGTCACGGTTGAGAGCAACCTAAGTCGATAATCGAAATACGTAGCTTTTGAAGCTTAGTTGGTTATTATCGGAGATTCGTTGAAGGATATTCTCGAATCGCTATTCCATTATCGCTTGGTGACTCGTAGAGATACAAAATTCGAATGGAGCAAGGAATGTGGGAAGAGCTTGAAGAACTCGAGAGGAGACTCATTTCAAAGACATGTTACGACCATGCCATCCCGGAAAAGCGAGCGTGGTAGGTGGCGTGTTGAGTAGAAGATCGTATACAAATCTGACGAGTACGATATTGTCAAAGACTAATTTCGTATAATTTACAAATAATAGAGATGGAGATGAAAACTCTAGGTACCCACGTGATGATATACGAGTATAATCGACTTTAATCGATAAAGTTAAAATTTGCTCGAGCCCACCAGGCAGGAGTTGATGCATATGAAGAAGAAAGTCTGAAGGAGCTATTAGGGCGAGAATTGATGAAGAAGGAATACTTGAGTCCACTCTAGACTTTGTGTTCTAACGACTACGATTTGAAGTACAAGATTATGATGGAGGCACACAATACACCATTTGCAATCCATCACGGAAGTACTAAAATGTATCGTGATCTTCAACATACATTTTGGTGGAACAATATGAAGAGAGAGATTGCAAAGTTTATCTCGATGTGTTTAACTTGTTAGCGTGTAAAGGCGGAGCATCTAGTACCTAATGGTCCGTTGCAACCACTTGAGATTAGGAATGGAAGTGGGAACACATTACCATGGATTTCGTTCGGGTCTTCTTCTACGGTTTCTCAAGGCATCAATCTTATTTGGGTTATTGTTAATAGATTAACCAAATCTGCTCATTTTCTTGCCGTCTGGGAGACTTATTCCTTGAGCGTCTTGCTAGTATGTACGTAAATGAGATTGTGAGGTTGCATGGCATGCACTGTATCCATAGTTTTGGATCGTGACCCAAGATTCCCTTCAAGATTTTGGGTTAGCTTGCAAAAAGCTATGGGAGCGGAGTTTGCGATTTAGTTGGCATACCATCCCCTAACGGACGGACAATCGAGAGGACTATTCAAACTCTTGAAGATATATTAAGACTCGTGTCCTAGACTTCAAGGGCGAGTTGGGATAAGTATTTACCATTGGTGGAATTCTACTACAACAACAGATTATCGAGGCAAGTATAGGTGTGGCTCCATTGAAGCATTATATGGGCGAAAATGTCGTTCTCCAATATGTTGGGATGAGGTGGGTGAAGCAACATTATTGGGACCCGAGTTAAGACGCGATATGACTACCGAAAAGATCCAAATGATTCGACAACGTATAAAAGCGGCACAAGATCGACAAAAGAGTTATGCGGATCTTCATCGAAAGGGCGTGGAATTTAGTGTGGGGATCATGTATTATTGCGAGTTGCTCCATGGAAGGGAGTTACAAGATTTGGGAAGAGAGGAAAGCTCAATCCACGATTTATTGGTCCATTTCAAATTCTTGACCAAGAGTAGGAAATGTAGCCTATAGACTTGCGTTACCTCCAAGTATGTCTCGTGTTCATAATGTGTTTCACATATCGTGCTTTCGTAAATATGTGAAAGACCGAACCACGTTATTGAGTTAGAAACCGGGACGAGATAATGAAGACTTAACGTATGAGGAGGTACTGTCAAGATCTTGGATAGGAAGGAGCATGTCCTACGCATGAAAGGTCATACCACTGAGTTAAAGTTTTGTGGAGGAATCATGCTATAGAGGAAATGACACGGGAATTGGAAAGCGGAAATGAAAGCGAGGTATCTCACCTTTTGAAAACACACAATGCGTCGTCGATTTCGAGGACGAAATTTCATAAGGAGGGAGGTTGTAAGACCCGAAATTTTTTAAATAAAAGGAATTTCCTTTATTTATTATTTTGAAATAGTAAGGGTTGATTTGATTAATGTGGATAGTTAGGGTAAAATACATAAATATTTCAAAATAAGCAAGTGGTTATAAAATATTCATTGTTATTCCGGGGAATATTCGTTTGGTCGTGGAATATTAAATCTTTGTGGGAATATTAAATACTGAAGTAGTGACCATGTATGGGCCCATAATGAAAAAGCGATTGGATGAGGAAAGCGTCAAAGTTTGGGTGGTTATAAATAGCAGCGTAGTTATTCTGAATTAAGATCATTGGAATACCGGTGGTTAAAATACTGATGTCTGGCATTGGTTGCTTGCGATGGCTTTACTGCGGTATTACCGCATGTATTGTTGAATTATTGATCCTTACGTGAAGAAGGCTTACTCAATAATTTTCACACATGAATTCTTATTCAATATTTTATTTTATTGATTGATAATTGTTGCGTTGATATTTTATATTATTATTGTTTGATAATTGTCAACGCATTACGATATCTCCATTATCGGATCAATAATTCATATTATTTGAATAGTATTATTAGATAACATTATTGGCAATGTCTAGAAAGTTACATCTAAGGAGAGGTTTGGTCACCTAATTGCGCCGAAGAAGAAGAGATCCTTATTGGAAAGCCCCTCTCACAGGAGCGACTGGTTGTCATAAATGTGATTACGTAATATTATTTGTGAATAATTAATTATTGATTCATATGATAAGGAAATAATTATTTATATGAATATAAATGATGGATTTATTTATGTGGTTATTAATGAAGGAATTAATCTTTGAGATGTTTTATTTGTATTTTGTCGGATTGGAGGTATTAAAAGATCAAATCGGTGTTATTACTGACTTTATTGTGTGAGTTATAATATTTAATCAAATAGTTGGATCGTTGTAATTTTTGGATATGTTATACATATATAAGTTGAGTATATGTCCACAAATTTTGAGCGAATTAAAATGAGCGTATAATTTATTATGAATTTTAAGAGGTGTGATTGATTAAATTAGGTTATAAATGATTTTGGTGGAAAATTCTAGAATTGGTGGGCCCCACTTTTGGTTGGTGAGAAATGTGCTCAATTGAATTTTCAAATGTGGTGGGTGGGAATAGTAGCGGTGTAAAGCCATCGAGGTTGCGAGTTAAAATCTGCTTTGCGTCTTAACATTTTTCTATAAATAGAAAGCTAAGTTAGAATTGAAAATCACACGAAACAAAGTTTTCTCTCTTTCTCTCTATATTATTGGCGTATTTTGTGAGTATTTAGATACTTTGAGAGTTCTTTGTCAAGGTACAAGTTTCATTCAAACATCACTTGACCTTTCCTTAGAAATCTTGATTCTTTGAGGTAAGGGATATTATTTTTTTTCGTAATGATATTATTTCTTGATATCATTATCTTTGAAATGTTGATCTGAAGTTTTTATCAAATTTGGAACTTTTTCATGTATGGGGTTACTATTCATGAGTTACTTATTCACGAGTTACTATTCATAAGTTACTATTCATTCACGAGTTCTTATTCACGAGTACTATTTATGAAGCGTGAAGAAGATGTTTTTGTGGAATTTCTATCTTTTGGTGTGTGAGATTCTTATTCACGTGATCATGACACTATTCACGTATACTATTGCACTATTCACCAAAAATAAAATTTCTTCTTTTCGTCCAAAATATCTATTACGGATACTAGCTTTGATTGTATCCATGTTTTGATCATTCTTGAATTTTACACCACTATGATTATTTTTGAGGTATTGTTGGACATGGATAAAACAAAATCTGAATCCTTAATCCTTAATCCTTGTCATTTTGTTTTCTTTGGATTCGTTCTTTAAAAATATTTTTCATCATCCTCGATCTTAAATGATGATATTATTGAATATCTTTGCACCTGTAGTGCAAAGATGAATGATTTCTGAAGAATATCTTTGGCACAGTAGTGCAAAGATGAGCAGTGTTTAAATGAACACGACCGAGTGAAGAATAGATGTAGTGCAAAGATGAGCAGGTGTTTAAATGAACATGTTAGGTGATGAATATCTTTGGCCTTTAGTGCAAAAGATGAGCAGTGTTGAGATGAACATGACTGGATTGATGAATATCTTTGGCTGTAGTGCAAAGATGAATATTTGATTTGAGATGAATATTGATTGATGTTACTGAGGATAAAATATTGATGATGGTTATTAAATTCATAGATTATAGTAGATTTCATTCTCTACGTAACTCTTCTATGAATTATTATTTCATTGCGAATATTGATCCGAAACTTGTTATACATTGTATTCTATCAGATTTTTCCTGTTGGAGACTAACGATAATTTGTTGTATATTATCTTAGTCATAGTATTCTTTCTTGGGCTAGTTGAGCTCACCCTTTTCCTTGTTGTTCCATTTTTTTCTTCTCGGGAGGCGAGAATGTAGCGAGTCTTAGTAGGGGGTATGGAATGAAGGTTCTAGAGAGAGTTGTTTAGTAGTCCTCACCATTTTGTAAAATAATGTATCAATAATTATGATGGGGATTTATTTGCGTGTGAATATTATCTGAAAGACAATATTACATTTAAACTCATGAGTATATATTGTCGTATTTCACACGACATTTGTATTATTGAAGTTGTAGTTTGTTTCTTGTACCATGTATTTGGGCTTTTCAGAATGGGTGTTGTGTATACCTATTTTGGGGGCGTCCACACGTAAGGGTGTTATTCTTTCTTATTCACGAAGAAGAAGCTGTTGTTATTCCATTACTTATTATTCTCATTGGAATAACTTTGTATAACGTGGTTTACCCTATACTTGGTGACATTCTTCTATTATTACATTGGAACATCCATCGTGTGTTTTACACAGGACCTGGTTAAAATCTTTTATTATTATTCTGTTGGAATATCACATGCGTGTGTTTTACACGGACACGGTTCCATTTTTTTATTAAGTCGTCTTTATTATTACGCCGGAATATCATGTATACGTGTTATATACTGGGACTGGTTCCATCATTTATTATTCGCATTTATTATTACGTTGGAACATCCTCCGATTGTGAATTTCACCCGACTTTGGTTCCGTTATTATTATTCATTGGAATAACTTTCGCCAATGCGATCTATCGCATGCATGGTAATTTCTTTTGTTATTCCATTCTTTATTATACCCGGTTGGTTAAAACTTTGACTTCTATACTCCATGAAATTAGTAGAATATCCTTCGATATTTGAGTTTCATCCAAAGATCTTTTCATGAAAATATTCTTACGATCATTCTTGAATTTTACTTCTACAAAAAAGATCATGTTGACAATTGGGACGTTAATAATTCACGGATAAAATAATTCTTGAACTTGTTTTATTGAATTCTTATATCATTGTCATCATCCTCATGTTTATATTATGTTGAAAGTCATACGTGGCTTTGTAGTGCGTAGATGGACTTGGTATGATTATGATGAGAGGCTATTCGGTGTAATCATGGATAGTAATGTTACAAATGATGTGATAAAAATCCTCGATTAGTAGTAGTGCATTGATGGACGATTGTTGGCATGATCATGACCATTAATGAATACACAACTATTCTTGGCCCGTAGTGCGTGAATAATTGTGGTCGTGATCTTAAAGAATATCTTGGTAGTAGTGTAAGGGTGATTCGATGATGTGGAATATTTATTAAAGTGAGTCTCATTTATATGATGATGAAAAACCTTTTAAATCATAAAAGATAGTAGATTTTATTTTCTACTTGACTCTTTTAATGGATTCTTTGGTTCCACCGTAGTTAAACTTGATGTTTATTATATTTTATCGGTTTAACACTTATTTGAGAAGCTAATGATAATTTATTCGCATTATCTTAGTCATAATATTTCTTCTTGAGCTAGTTGAGCTCACCCTTTCTTTCAATTTATTCTCTTGAGGAAATGAGAATATAAATTTGGAGCAGTGGGGAGCAGAGTAATGGTCCAGAGGATAAAGATTAGTAGTCCTCATTATTACGTGAAATAGTGTGATAATAATTGTAATGAGGACCTTTTGAGTTTGTATAATATCTAGTAGACAATATTTGTATTCAAACTCACGATTTATGTCGTATTATACCACTATGAGTTATATTAGTAAGTTGTATTTAAATTACATAAGATGTATCCGACTACCCAAGATGGGTGATGTATACCTAATTTTGGGGGCGTCACACTTAGCATTAACGATATATATATATATATATATATATATATATATATATATACACACACACACACACATAGACACACACACACACACATAAACAATTAAACACACACAAGGATACCAATATATCCCATGATTTCAAAAAGAGTAAAATACACTTACACTTTCTGTAAATAATTATAATAACACTCACTATTTTTTTAATTTTTTAAGTAACAGTTAGTATTTCTCTTATCAAGAATATATAATTTTCACTATCTCTAGTGTGGTTAACCAACTAATATCCAAAAATATTTTTAATATAATATCTAATACACCCTTCAAGTTATAATGTTTAATATATCTACTAAATATAAATTTGTATATTATATTTTTTACTTAACTTGATCTAATTAATTAAATTATGAACTTGTGCAATAAATAATATAAATATAAAAAATAATAAATATTTATTTTATCAGAAAAATAAAATCATATATTTTTTGCTAATTAAATTTTGAAAATATAAGACAAGTCAACGCTGGACACGCGAGAAATTATGCATCACATCCACAGCTAGCGCCATATATATGTGAGCGAGAAATTCGATAATGTTTTTATTAGTAATATTTTGATGATTAAAAACGGGAATTGTTAAATTATAATATTTTTTATTATTTTCATAACAAAAGTGTCGCTGTAGATTTATAGCGATGGTGAAAACTGTCACTATAGGATCTATAGCGATACTTTTGTTGTGTAAATAATATTTTCTGTTATGAATTTAACAATTTTTAAAAAAAATAATTATTAAAGATATATATAAAATAATATGATTAATTATAATTAATTATTGTCATTATGTTCACTCATACATGATTAATCATCAACTAATTACAACTTATATTATCATTTTATAAATTATTTTTTATAATATTCTTTTGTCCATCATAGCGATACTCCTGTTTTTATACACTTGGCTTCTTATTTTCTAGTCATGTTCGAACTTCGATGTGAGCTGATAATGGAGAAGTTAAGAAAACATCATATGCGCTTATTATGTGGAATAATGTAATTTTTTTTTTCTTTTCCAGTTTTGAGAAAAATATTATATGCACTTAGGAGTGATATCATCATAATTAAATTATGATAACAAATTTAAAATTTATATAATTATTAAAAATATTTTTTTATAAAATAAAAATGTTAACCAACAAAACTCTTTTTATAAAATACAGTGAATGTAATACATTCTTGGGTCCTAGTCGAATGATACTCATCGTCATTGGAGAGTTCTTGTAATACCCGCCTATGCTGGATGTTTTTTTATATATAAGTATAAAGATAGGTGGCAAAAATAAATTTAATAAATCTAATTAAGAGGACGGATTTATGAAAAAGTTAAATTTAAAAAGGATAAATATATAATAAATTGGTAGGCTAATAATGGTTTCATTAATTATACTAAGATTACAACGACAAATTTGCAATTATATAATTTCATATTATTTTCAATAAAATGAAAACACCTTTCTCTTGGAACAAATTAAAAAGATTGGTACGTATGAAGAAAGATCTTTTGTGTGGAACAAGAGGGTGTACCTCTTATATATATACACAGTATCCTTAAATTTTTGAATGTATTAATATAAGGTCATCAATTTTGTTAAAATAAAACAATTTATTTAAAATATTAAATGTCGTTAGAACAATTATCAAAATTTTATTTAATATATATTTGTTTGGATAAAATAAATATTTTTATTTCTATGACGTACATCAATATTTAGTACATGTTCTAAAAAAAATATGAGTTATATATATTATCAACCGAGTACATTGAAACATTTACTCTTTTTATTTCAAAACTAGAGATACAATTTGATTTTTAAGGTCAAACGATTAATTAACATATTAAATTTTAAATAAGTGAGAATTGTATAGTATATAGAATTAACATACAATTTGATACGCTCAAAGGTCCCTCCCTCGTATCTAGCTGGACAGGATCACAGATAAGATTAACCTGTAAAATTAAAATCAATAGGGTTTTAATTAGCTAGTTAGATGCTCAAGATTGAGACCTTGTAACTTCTAATTACCCTTAGGTTTAATTAATGAATTATTTTAATAATTTTTGGCTCCTCAGTTCTAAAGTATATTTATTTTATAACATTCCCAAATAAAAGTTTATTTTTACCAGCAATTAATTAAATTTAAACTAACAATTACCAGAGTTTTCAGTCAATTCCATTTTTTATCCTCAAGTATCATGAAGCTCCATTTCACAGGGGATACTCGCATGACAACTTTTCAAAGGCTTTCTAGTTAAATTCTAATCCCCTTTGAAATTTTGGACTTCATTTTAAAAAAAATAAATTAATTAAGACATCAATAAATTATTCATATCTTTCTCTATTCTTGCATGTGAGAGCCAGTTTTCTCATCTGGGACCTTGAATTGTCTCTACGTAAAGACTTTGTTTTCATTTGTATTTTGGGTTTTATTTTTTGGATAGATCAGTAAGTATCCCCACAACTATATCATACATATAATTCATATCTTTATGGTTGAATGAATTAATCTCCCCTAATACTATATAGTATTGTTCCCAAGGTTTGTCCAAAAAATAAATAAAAAACTCGCAGTATACTAGTATTGAAGAACTAATGGATCCCATCCGACAAAATTAAACTTGAATAAATACATTTTTCAATTTCATTTCCTCTCCTTCCCTTTTCCCTAAAAATTTTCAAGCCCTAAATTAATGTTGTCATAATATAGTTAGAAACCATTAAAATATTGAATAAATATGAGATGTACAAGAAATATAAAAGCACCGGCCGGATCAGAGTACTTATATAGTTATATGAATGAATGAATGCATTTTCAGTACCTTTTTTTCTTTAAAAAAAAATAAAATTGTGCCAACTTACTTCACTTGTATATAGTATACTGCACATTAATAAATTAGTAAATTAATATGATGATCTACTCTTTCTTGATTTCGCCGGCCGGCCTGTCTGCCTGCCCACGTTTTACAACAGAAGAAGAAGATATCTAGAGTTCAGAGTAGATAAGGGTGTAAACGAACCGAGTAGAACTGAGTATTGAGTTGCTCAGATTTAGTTAACAAAATTTATTGAGTATAAAATAAAGTTTGATCGAGGATAATTTAGCTATCGAGTCGAGCTCGATTCCGAATTAAACCCGAACAGTTTGAACTTTTCAAATGAATATGATCCGAGTATCAATAAAAAATTACAATTTGAGGATGTTCGAATAATTAATCGAACTTTAAAATTTGCTCATATTTGACTTATTTATATTTCGAGTCGAACTCGAATTGAATTTTTAGTCGAGCGAGTGCGAATCGAGCTCGAACTGTTTATTCATTTTACAGTCTTATGAATAAGTACCAAAACCAAAACCAAAACCAAAACCAATGAGATTGGATTGAATGTGTGTGGAGTCCTCTTCCTCTTCCTCTCACTTGAATCATTTACATCTCTATTTAATGGAGTAGTAATTTTTTGGTACACATTCATTCATGCATATTTACAAGCTAGCTAGGATTTACAGACTTGGTGGTTGCAACTCATTTACTATTAAAACTGTTTCTTATTAATTAATTCAAGGGAAACATGAATTATACATATATATTTATATATATATCATCTTTTCTTACATGAGTTTTGATCAATTTGGAAATTAATTTAGACCTATTAATTGATTAAATTTATATTAAATTAAAAGTGCATTTGATAGTCTATTACAAGGAGATTAATATAGAGCAATATATGGTTCAAGTGGGAGTTATATATTGTGTTTTAATTGTATCCAGAGTACATGAAAAGGTTCATTGTTGTTTAAGAAAACTATTTTCTTTAAGTCTCACATTGAGTAGGAATAAAACTATTTAATACTCCCTCCTATTCAGATTAAATGACGTTTTAGAGTTAAGCACACTTGTTAAGAAATAATACAAAATGTCTTTTGTATCCCTAATTAATTATTTCTCTCTCCACAATGGTCAAAGATGAAGGCAATTAATGGGTTATTAGAACTTTGGTTGTAGGTAAAATGGTTCATGGAATTGTATTTACTAAGCATATTAAATTGAGGGGTAAATTAGGAAAAAATAGTAGAATATTGCATAGAAATTCCAAAACCACATTTATATAGAATAAAATTAAACTCTCTAAAACGTCATTTATTTAGGATAAGAGGGAATACTTTATAAGTATATGTGAAATAATTTAATTTACTAGTTATACTAAAAAAAAAAGCTTGGAATTGGTCCCTATGACGTGGTGCGGGGGTTCACATCAATTTTAATTTAATTAAACCTATTCATAACGAATATTACAATTAGCAGGTGATGAATTACATTAAAGAAAATATAGAAGGGATGGGATGAGAATATATTATAATTTTTCATTGTCATATTTGTGAGTTTTAGAAAGGAAGAAAATATATGAGATTTTAATTATATTTTTTTTATTTGTGAGTTTAGAAAGAGAGAAATGAAAGGAAAAATATTTTTATTTTTGAACTACATTATTACTATATTATCCTTTCATATTAATGTAATAAATGACATAATTTATTTTGAAAAGTTACTTTAGGTAATATAAAATATTTAACTTTTCCATCCTTCCAAATCATCACTTTTGAGAAAAAAATTAATTTGAGTAAAAAATAAAATCAACTTTACTTCTAAATCCTTCCTAAAAAAGTCACAAACATAAAATTTTTAAAAAATTAATTATTTTTATTTCCTTCACTTCCATTCTGCTAAAAAAAATAAATAATTAAATTTACAAACACAGTATAAACTGTTGACCCATAAATATTGGAGTAACATGATATTTATGTAGTAACATGGTAAAGTCAGCTCTAAATGAAAAACTTGAATGAACTGGTAATTAATAGTTCATTGATTCGCGCGTGACATGTCACCTCCTACCACTACCAGGTCGGGATTGTAAATTTGTAATTTTAAATCTATTTCTCCACCATCAAAAAGGAATTAAGAGTCTTACAAGCCACTACAATTTTTTAAACCTTTTCAGTTAATTTTTAAATATTAAAATTCAAAATTGATGTGAATTAGTTATAAAATCGTAAATATCATAAACAATTTAAAAAATATTACTGTAATAAAATTTGTTATTTTTAAATCTTAGTATCTTAATTTTAATAAAAGTAAAGTAAAACTCTATTTTGAAATAGAGGAAGTATTATTTTAATTATTTTTATAGAAAATGATACTCAATTTTTAATCTGACCATAAAACTATCAATATTTTCATTATGTACAGGTTGTAGTTGATGCATGCATAAGTTCGCCAAGGACATGGGAGTAAGATAAAAGCAATTACTACTAGCATATATAATTATTTTAATTTTTTAAAGATCAAAATAAATGTATACATGCATGAAGCAATTAAGTTGAAGGGGTTGAATGCCATACATTTAATTATATCACCTATTGATGAAAATAGAGTTAACATCCAACTTCCCCCATTGAATTGCATTAAGTGATACACCTAGCATAGCTACATATTGAGATTACCTTCCTAATATGGGGAAGGAGGAGGAGATATACAGAGAAAGACTGTGATTATCTGTGCCCTTTATATATATATATATATATATATATGTATTACTTCTTCACAACTCTCTAGCTACATATATAGCAGCACATCTGAAGAAGCATTCAAACTCCATTAAAAATTCCAGACACAACACCTTTAAAACCATGCTATTATCAACATTCAATTGTGTCGTCCTTGAAATAATTTCTATATAATTAAAAATTTCACCAACAAATGGTGATCTTCAATTGCATTCGACAAATTGTGGAATCATCACTATATATATAAAGAATATTTTGGAGAGATTTATCTAAAGTATAGTTATATACATTTTCTCTTATACAATATGTTTCCCGTTGACCCGTTTTATAACACACCAAATATTTTAAAAGGAATAGAAAATATTTGTCAAAAACGTAGAAACACAACCTTAACTTTTAATTTCAGTTAAACATTAATTACATATTAATTTTCTTTCATCATTTCAATTAATTTCCCATCTTTTTTCTAACATCTTTCCATTAATTGAACTGATTAGGCAATGTTGTTAGTACACATTTTAATTAACTAAATAAGTGTATTAATTGTATTTTATTTTACTAATTTATACGCACTGTCTGTCGTATTATTGTGTT
Source organism: Panax quinquefolius (assembly GCA_020205615.1). Lineage (NCBI taxonomy): Eukaryota > Viridiplantae > Streptophyta > Magnoliopsida > Apiales > Araliaceae > Panax > Panax quinquefolius. The sequence goes on along the minus strand of CM035161.1, from coordinate 31,483,362 downwards.
TTTCTAGACGTCCAATAAGATAAAAAAAAAAAAAAAAAAGAAGAAGAAAAAATAATAACTTTATGGAGAGCTAGAGAGAGAGAGAGAGAGGCAGAGCAGAGGAGCATTCAAAACACCATTAACAACAGATGATGGTGGCAACCAAACTCCATCAAGAATCTGATCAGGACAATCAATTACTACTAAAATCTTGTACGTGCTATTAATACCAACTTTAATTAAATGTCCACTGTGATAAGTATATAAAACCATTACTACTACTACTACTACTACTACTACTACTACTACTCTACTGGTAGTATATAAATTTCTTTGCATTTTCCTATGAGCTCCTTCAATGACCATTAAAACCCATAAGTACTCCCTCCCTAATACTACTAGTAATATTAATAGTAGCAGCAAGTAAATATCTTACAGATTTTAATTTGCAATCCTGGTTCACATTACAAGAGATTCATGCGTCCATGACTTGGTGCAAAAAATGGAGTAGATTTTCTTTTATTTATATGTAAGAAAAAAGTTTGTTAACTTGAGGTAATTAATTCGCATATAGCGGATTATACAGAAATTTAGTAATAAAAATTCTTAAGTTAACCTGAATATATTCAAAACTATTATTATTTTTCTCAATTTGATGTATATTAACTCTCTCTCTATATATATATAATACAAAATTTAAATATTTATTTACTTTGTCTAGCTATGTAAATGGCTAAAGTCATACTTTTAATACCTAAATAAATAAATTAAAAAGAAAATGTTCTACTTGGTGCAATTCGAACTTTTGCACTTTAAGAGTAGAATAATAATAATATTATTTCTTAATTTTTAAGTTGTTGAAATTATTTATACTAAACAATAAGTGCAAGTAAAAATAAAAACTGTATTTGTGTAATTTATAAATGTATATTTAATCTGACAGCATAAAATAAAATAATGCTTTGATCGAAATTATTAACAACCTTTTTTATACAAACAATTTTTTTATTATTAGGGATTATGGAGTGATGGGCCTTATATTGAGATAAAGCCCAATTTCAATGACCCACCACCATACATACTGGACTCTGGATAACGACTTGGTAGGTAGGTCAGGTTAATGAATACTACTAATGTTCCCTTCACCTTTTATTAGGTTAAATTCACAGCCATTAAATAACGACTTGGGCTAATACTCCTGTATAGTATACTTATTGCGACAATTCACAGCCATTAAATTTAGGGTCGACCGGCCATTATCAAATTTCATACTTATTCTAAGCACTACTCCATTTAATTAATCTGGTTTCGGCCTAGAAATTGACATTTCCCTTCACCTTTTATTAGGGGATGGCACGTTTAAGTATGAAAAATGCTTTGATAAAGAGTTTTGTTTGGGGTTTCATGGTTATGTTAACTTACGATAATGAAAAGTTAGAGCTCAGGTGACATTAATGATTTACCAAGAAAAATGATACTCCTCAGTATATGTATATACTTTTTTTATTGCAAGTTACGTATTTTTAGTAGTATATTTACGAATCTTATCAAATTTTGCGTCGTAATTTGACATAATTTTTCACAATATATAGCACAACTCGTGATTTACTCGAAGAAAGATTCGATTGCAACGGATTATGGGTCATGATTATGGTTATGAAGCAACAACTTTTCCAAGGAATTAATGGATAGATGCTAGATTAGGGTTTGATGTTGCCCAATGCACATGGCCCAACTCAACTGTTTATATAATTGCATTTGAGATAATGGAGGGAGGAAAGGAAAAAAAAACTGTTGGGATAGAATAATGGGGGTAGTGGGAAACAACAATATTAATATGCGGTTAGATGCACGTAATCAAAGACATGAGATTAATTACACCCTTGTTTGGAGGAAAGTCAAAAGGAAAGAAATCTTGTTTAATTACAACAAGGTCACAATATCTATCTCTTTATTTCTCCAACACAAAATTTGATTCTACTATACTTCATGAAGAAACCATAGAAATTAGAAATCCACTTGCATAATTTACACATCGCCAATTACATGGAAGACAAGACATAGTATATAACATTAATTAATTGGTTAGATTATCTAGCATTAGCCTATTATCATGTTACAAGTAGGTAACCAACTAACTCTACTCAAATGGAGACCAGGGTTCAATTTTCAATCCCCTTTTCTTTAATAGATTTTTAATAGTAAAAAAAAAAAAACCACAACTCTAGCTCAAATGGTGTGAAAAATGAGTAGACTCCATACAATAAACACCCCGACTCGGGTTTGTTAGTTCACTAACTTTAGGTGTAGCTCGGACTCAACCTAAAATAAACAAAGATATGGTTAACAGTAAATATTTTTTTTTGATGGAGGTGAGGGTGTATACATAATCAATAAATATTTTTTTTTAGAATTGAAGGTGGGCGGAGGTGGGTGGGGTGAGAGTAGAGGGTTTGAGTTAGGGTTTATCATAATCAAGATAAATATTATTTTTTTGAGTGAGTAGGAGGAGGGGAGGGGGGGGAGGTGAGGCGAGGCGGAGGGGTGGGGTTATATACATAATTAGTAAATATTATTTTTTTGAGAAGGGCGGGGTGGAGTGGATTGGGGTGAGTAGGGGTGGGGGGTGAGTGGGTGGGTGGGTGGGGTGGTGGTGGGTTGGGTTGGGGGGTAGGCGGGGAGTAGGTAGAGATGAGGGTGCGGGTGGGACATGGGCTTGCTTGGGTTGGGTTGGGTTGGGTGGTGGTGGGCGGGGTGAGGATATATAGATAATCAGTAAATATTATTTTTTGAGGGGTGAGGGGTGAGGGGAGAGGGGTGGGAATAGATACATATTCAGTAAATATTATTTTTTTGAGAAGTTAGTAGAGAGTGGAGTGGGGGTGGGAGTGTATACATAATCAGTAAAAATTAATTTTTTTTGAATTAAAATTTTTTAAATTTGGGGTGGAACGAATTTTTGATTTTGATTTGGAATGAAATATAGGTCGAAAAATAGTTAACCGGTTTGGACCTATATTTCTTTTAAAAAATATAATTCTAAATCTTAACCATCTTAAATAAATAAAATAGTTAACCAACCCATTTAATTCTAATTAGTATGAATTACCCAATAATTAACCAACTATATTATCATGTATATGCAACCTTGACAAGCTTGTCTAGCAGACCTGTGCTTCAAGTGAGGCTCCAATATGACCTATTTCCTAATAGTCAAACCCTTTGCCATACAATAGAGATCACTCCTCTTTTCCAAGCTCTTTACTCGAAGTTGGATTCATTGGGTGGCTATTCAAAAGATTTGTAGTTTGGGAACTCTTTGGATTAGAACGTATAAAAATTCATTTTTGGATTCGTCTCTCTTTGTAATTCTTTAGTCTATACTAGTTACTTGTTGGGTGGTACTTAGTAACATGAAGTTTTATTTGACTTATTTGTTTTCATATGGTGGTCGGGTACTTGGGCACTTGAGTTGATTGGCATATTACTTGGAATGACTTTTTTTATTTATTTATGATAAGTTACTAATTAATATTAAATATAGTAACTTTTGAAAAAAATAATACTTCCATGAAGAATTACTCCTTTCTGTTTCGGTGGTGTGAACATGTTGTAAGATGAATATTAAACTATGAATAATATTGTTGAAAGATATTATGTCCAATGCAAAGCTTGTACCTAATCCTGCAACTAGTTTGATTTAACACCTAGTCTTTTACTTAACACTAATTAATTCTAAAATTAAATAAAAAAACATGTGTCAAAATTTAAGTGGGAAGACAAAAAATTTGGAAACAGAAAATCTGCTCTCGTTGATGACATGAAAAATGGAAGAACATATTATTCTTTCTTCCCCTTCTCTCTATCCTTTCTATCTCATAATGACTGCAGACATTATCAGTGCCAACAATTTTATTATGGCAAACCTTTCCAATGAATAATTCTTAACTAAATCCTAGACCAGAACCCAGGCATTACTGCTGCACCATATACTCCAAAACTAAAGGTACTCATTCTTGAGGCTTCCATCTCCATAAAGCATAACTAATGCCCAAAATAACAAAATGAAAATCGATTCATAATACAGTAATCAAAACATCAATTAACTCTCCACGTAAAAAAAACCCACCTATCACATATTCAAGTATCTCATATGACATCTATTAAACATTAGTCTATTAAGCACTTCCATCATTTCTTTGGACGGAAAGTTAAGTAGTGACTAATTTGTAACATTTTTGTAGTGACTAATGTCTTTATAACAAAAAAAGATTTAGTAACCAAAATAAAAATAGACCCCTAATATAGTAACCAAAACATCAATTAACCCGATAGAATATATTGGATACTGCTTTCATTGCCTCCATTATCTATTGATTCAAGAGGAATGTGAAATAAAAGCTTCTCTCTCTAGCAAGTAGCAAATGATTATAATAAAGAAAATCTAACAAAAGGGTTGAAAGAATTAACTGAGATAGGTCAGAGTGGTTATGTATAATTGTAGGTTGCTTTCAAAAGCTATTTATCGCCAAAACAGAAAATTTTCCTCCCACTTCTAATTTATTTAGCTGAAAACAGTAACTGCAAATACTGAACTTTAAGACCCAAACCTAAAACTAAGTGCTCACAAACCCCATGAAAAAAGTAAATTAAAAGTTTAAGACTGTTCTCAATTACCCAATGCTAATATCTACAATAATATCCATATATATACATACATATATATATATATATATGTATGTATGTATATGTATAATGCTTATATATCAACATGGCAATTTATCAGACAGAAGGGAAGAAACTACAGCTCTTGTAAGGAAGAACACAAGGCTAAAAGAATCAACAAAAATAATAAATCTAGTGCACAACTAAATAAATCCAACCTATAAACAGTTCACAGCATATTATATTGCTTTAGTCTAAATAATATTTGCCATCATATGGGTATTGGACTTTGTTTGGAATGTCAAGACTACAATATGTACATCTTTTAACATATCATGCTCAACCAAATTACTGAGATACAAATTACAAGTCAGTTGCACACGAGAGAACAGTAAATCAATGAGTAAAGTGAAGAATTAAATGGACTTAAAATTACCCTTCTCAAAACAGTGACAAGAAACACATGATCAAAGCTTGTGGTATATATGTCAAATGGCGTAATTTGCTTCAAAAGAGAATGATGGTTTTAGCCAGCTGCACATACCAAAACATTAATACAAACATGGTCTTCCAGCTTAAGCCTCAAGGATTTGCTGCTGCTCAAGATCATTAAGAAGTTCGGTAAAAGGGATCGAAGTGTCAACTACAGCCCCATTAATAACCCTGCACTGTACCAGCTGTTCTTGAAGACTCTGCACAAGCTTATTAAGTTTCTGAATGCTTTTCTCTTGGGATAGGATAATCTGCATCAACTTGTACGAAGTTGATAAGATTCACAACTTCAATATAAATTTCAAACGTATATATTTTATCGTTCAGAATTCAGATCACAGCCTTCAACTTATGGGCTCTAGTTGACTCAACAGTAGATATATTCCTGGTTACTAGAATTTATCAATTGAAAAAAATAAAAATAAAAAATCTCCCCATTTAGAAGAAATTTCAGCCTAAACAAGGAAACTTAAGTTACACTAGGCACTGAACACAATAGCTTTTGCTAGTGACCAACACCAAATGTCCTTTTCACAAGTATCACCACCAATTTCTTCATCACAAAACACTAATATTTTGACAAAAAGAAAAGAGGGCTTCAAGAAAGGATTAGATATCCTCCAACAAGCACACAAAACATTAGGATCATGAGAACTAGTAGGAATGGATCTGTACAAGGCCCACCTATATCTATCTAGTGAGATGGATATACCAGTATGTCCCAGGGCCGTTTCTTTGCCCTATGATCACAAACTTATGGGCTTTTCCTTCCATCCAATATTGCTTCATACAAACATCTAAATGTAACCATGCTCGTCCCAAAGAACAAAAACACTACTATTAAGAATAGCAAACACTAATCTCTTCTTTGTGATTTTTAGGATACTTCATAATTTCTAATTGTTTTTTGTTTTCTTTGATAACTAATTTTGAATTTTTTTCCCTCAAGGGCCTCTGTCAGTCTGCCGTCCTTGGGGGTTTCTCCTACTTCCTATTTATCATAGGTTACAGAGTGGGCAATCGTGACTTAAGCTACACAATGTCCCAGTCCCAGTGGGTCTTCTAAGAAATCAGGGAACTCTTAGTTATACTTGGAAACGTTGAGGGAAACACTTGTTAGAATTTGAGCAAAATTATTTGAAGTAGGTTTCATTAATTATTTGAAGTGAATCCACATATCAATGTGTTCTACTCCATAAATTAAATTAAGTATTTGGAAGCTCAAATCCATAAAGTAATGAATGAAAAATTAACTCCGAAAGATCAACTTTGTAAATGATAATAAATACTTGTGAGAAGCCAAGTCCCACATCGGTTAAGAACTAAAGTATTAATTGATTTGTATACAATAAAGTTGTTTTTAGGTTTGGGCCCAAGGGCAACCCGCTTTTGTGGAGGAGAGAGGACCTTGCCAAAAGCTTGGCTCAAACTCACACGTGCACCGCCGACCGGCCTGGTCGGGCTCGGACTCGAGGTTCACGGGTCTGGGTCATTGTATATAATTTTTTGAACAAAATTCATTTAAATTTTTTTATTTAAATTTTGTTTTATTAGTTCTATTATCAAAACTGTGTCGTTTTGAGAAGTGTTATTTATTATCAATACTGCGTCATTTTGGGAAGTGCTATCTACTCGATTGGAAGCCCCAAAATTACGTCGTTTGGCCGAACAGAAGTGCCCTTTCTAGTAAGGCCCAAAACTACATCGTTTCTGGCCCGAATGGACACCCCCATTCTGCAAAGGCTCAAAATTACATCGTTTTAACCAAAGGATGTCATGCTTTTTCAGAAGCATCCCATGCATTTTCAAGTGTTTGTGACCCATCAGAAGAGTCACTAACCCCTCCTATAAATAGACTAGGGGGCAGCCACTTCGATTCATTCAAATCGAAGCATTTTCAAGTATTTTCTAGTATTCATTTCATAGTTCATTTAGAGAGAGTTCTGAGCATTATATTTGGTTCGTTGAATATACTATTTGTAGTGCTACTATAGTTGTCATTGTATCCTGAGAAACAAGTGCTATCAACTCTGAGCATCGTAAAGAGTGCATAATTGTCTTAAGAACATACTACCAAGTATTAGCTTTGACAAATCTTCTTCTGCAGTTTGGTTTACTTGAGATAAGTTTATACACACACACACACACACACACACATATATATATATATATATATATATATATATATATATATATATATATATATATATATAGTCCATTCATTCAGTTTTACTAACAACACCTGATCTGTCTCTGTAAGTGCCAACATATTTTCATCTTTGATCATCTTATTGAGATCCGAATCGGACCTAAATGGGAATGACATATAAAGCTAAGAGTTGATTTGAAAAATTGTTAGATCTTGATACACAATCTTACCACCTTCGCAAGCAGCTAAACATTTTGAAGCAACTGATAGTTCATGGTCTTAAAGTTTTGGTTCTGCAAGGTGAAGTTCAAGTCTTCCTACTAGCATTTGATTCCACAATTATGTTGGAGCAAACCTAATAGCTTTTGCTAGCGAATCATGATACACGTTATATTTTCTCTTCTTATACAAGTTGTGGTTGATCTGAGGGCTATACTAGAGTCAAGCCCATTACCTAATCTCTTAAGGGCTTAGGACAACTGGTGAAGTACAAGAGACCACTTAAAGACCCTCATAGGGAAGTTGTTGAGCCTAATATCAAACATCACATATTACGAAAGAATATGTAAAAGGACAGGTAAATTTATAGTAGTCATCTCTCCATGTTCTTTGCTTCTGATGTAAAATATCACGTAATATATAGGGATTAGATCTACACCTCTAAAGCAACTAAATGAGGCTGGGCGGAGAGGAAAATGAAAACGCGACAACCTGTGCCAAACATCGAGGACAAACAAAAAAGGAACCCCTGCAAGTCCAAAACGGCTAAGAACAACTTACTTAGCACCTAGTGTAGGCTCTTAAATTGAGATAAGCAATATATATGCATTCTTGGATCAAAAAAAAAGGAAAGATAGAACAAGGTGCCATTTAAGCCAAGAGATAGTTTACCAAAATACAAACAAATGAATTTGTATAAAATGAAGAACGAAAGGGTCAAGATGCATGACAAAGGAGCGAACAAGGCTGAAGTGTTGAGGAAGATGAACAGCTCAAATGTAAATGACAGGAAAATGGACCTTTCCAGGTATGCCAGGGTTAAGGGAGCGGAGCTTAAGAAGGTGGTTGGGGCCGGCATTAGATGAAGGGCATGTGATGGAGCTAGACAGCAGGTTAAAAGATGATATCAGTGTAAAAGGATGCTACTGGAGAAGGAAGATCCAGCCAGGGAGGACGATGCAAGAGAAAAGTATCATATGCTTCTATCACAAATTGTAATTGGAAACTAATTCTCGATTCACTAGATTAGCCTATGTATACGTGTTTGACTTAAATTCGTAATAACCTATATATAAGAGAAAGGATACATAAAACCACACATCATTTGACAACCAACCACGTACTAAAGCAATCAATTCATATGATGAAGTCTCACCTTTTCTTTGACAGATTCTTGAGCGTCTAAAACATCTTGCTGCTTTCGGGATACAGTTGGATTCGCTTCAACTTCATTAATAATCTGTTGGTTCCACTCAACCTGAGAAGTGAACACAATCAACAACAGCAAGAAAACTAGTAGAGCTGGCCTCGACATTGCTTTGAGTAGCTCTCACGCAACCTGTTGTCCAACTAATCTGATAATCAAAAAGGATAAAAAATCTCAAAGCTCATCCAACAGTTAAATATCATTTTACCTTCAAATTTCTAGAGCATATATAAAAGATTACTATAACAATGGTAACTAATATCCATTTATCGCAAAAAAATGTTTGGGTAAGCAAAACGGATAGGTATTTTAAAAGCGCACTTTTCTGTAAGATTTACAAGAATTCAGTAAGCCCAACATATTTTTTTGTCCTTTGTGAGTAATTACAGAATCACTAGAATTTAGTGGTTATTAATCATATACAGTCGAACAAAAAATAACACACTGATTTGGATTGTTCAAGTAGGATTATTTATGCCCATGGCAAGAGAATATTAATTCTAGGGTTAAGTGAATTTTTGGTCACTGAAGTGGGGACTGTTTACATTATGTTTATCAAACTTTTATTCCTTACAATTGCATAAATGGACTTCAAATATATCTTCAATCGAGTTAAAGTAGAGGATTCCGTCCAAATTATTAATAGCCAACAGTACACGTGCAAAGCATGAGGAGAGAGAAATATTATGTGGTTATCCAGTTAGTGCGGTCCTAATTGTGAGTTGTTCGCGGGGGGTGGTAAAGAGAAGAAACAAAAGAGGTGGAGAAGAAATAACATAATAGTATATTCATCTAGTAAATTAATTTTATGTGTTCATATATTTATCTATTGATGCAATAATAAAGTCTTACTTAAACTCGAATAGTTATATTTATATATTTAATAATAAAATAATAGCATAATCATATATTAGTGATAATGATAATATGAATTGTAATACAATGCTGTGCTAACTAAATCAAAATATAAGAGATTATAGTAAAAGACATAATTATGGTAGCAAAAATATGGATGGAAAGAGTTTGGAAGTTGAGTGAGAGTTATAAAAGTAGTTGAGTGAATCTTTATCTGAATTTTTAGGTTGAATGTTAATAGATACTTTTCGTAAGAGTTTGGGTTGAAGGACCAAGACAGATTATTTTTTGTGACTTTATATATATATATATATATATATATATATATATATATAGAGAGAGAGAGAGAGAGAGAGAGAGAGATAGATGTTGTTCAACAAATAATCATGTGTGTGTGTACAATTGAGAGAGAGGAGAAAGAAATAATTTAAACTGACAAGAGGAAATGAGGGACTTATTGGTAGGCCCGTTCATCGGTTATTTACCGAACCGGACCGGTTAACGAATGTAACTAAAATTGTGTACCGAAATCGGAACCGGTTTTTTAATGTTATAGTACCGGTCCACCGTCCAGATTACACCAACTCAAAAAAAAAATCTAAGCTATTACTTTAGTGAAGAAAGAGAAGCAACACCAAACATATACAGTGGTCAGACCAGAATAAAGAGAAAAAGAACAGAGAAGAAAAAAAAAAACGGGAACGAGAGAGGAAGAGGAGCAACGAAGTAGCAGCGAAGCAGCAGCACCGCAACAGCGCACGCCAGGAGAAAAATGAGAGAAGGAGAGAAGGAGAGTACCGTGGTAAGTTTGTAGTTTCGGCACTTTCCATTGGAGAAGTGTTGATTTGTGCTCTTCTGTTGGGATTTGACTCAAATTAAGAATAGTAAATTAAATTGAAGTGATCTGTAATAAAGATTTCTATAGGAAGAAGGATCAGACAATAATTCATGTACTAAAGATTTGATTTTTGCATTTTAGTATTTTGATTCGGTACGGTACGAACTGAACCATCAAAATACCTAACCGGAACCGGTACCAAAAACCAGCTATACCGTGTTTTATCTGTCCCGAACAGGCCGGTTCGGACGGCCCCGGTTTACCTTAAAACCCAAAAAAATTGAAAAGTTTGACCACCCCTACTTCTTAGGAAAGACCAGAGATGAAAGAGCCTTACGGTGACTGTAACACCTAATCCCTCATCAAAACATATAGGATACTTTAATATGTATGTGAGGTACTTTCAGTTATGATTTGATTTGGACTTGGAATTTAACCCGGTTGTTACAATGGCTTTTAGGTGTCACCTCTTCAAACCAAAAGAGGCAGTTTTGGAGGGTAAAGACTTCACTTTTCATCAAACTCCTTCCTCCAAGACTTGCTTTGAAACTGATTTTCTGTACTTAAACATCCCCCCATCTAAGACTTGTTCTATTAATATGTTTTAGTGCCAAAACCCCCAGGCTATACTTCATAGAGATAAAATAAAAAATTACTTCACCAAAGACCAGCTTGATACATGCTATAATTTTCTTTTACCTCATGGATTTCCAGCACAGCTCCCGATCAGAAAGGATAAAAAAAACATAATTTCCAATTACATCTCATCTCAGTTTGTCTTGTTCCTGACATCCAAAGGGAACCTTAATTTCATCGCTAGCATTTCTAATTCCAGTTTCTCAGACAACAAAAGAAGATACTAAAAAGCTATATTCACAAAGATATCAATGTCTAGTAAGTAATTAGGACAGAGTAAGCAACAGTTTAATGAAGATTTAAGCTGCTACGTATATTAGAATACGCGTGTTGTTTCTGTAGGTATGTGCAGAAGAATGATGAAGAAGATAGCATAACATACAATAACAGTTAAAACTCAGAATTGATTAGGGTTAGTGATAGAACCAGTGAACTGAAATGCTCGCTGTGGCTAACAACAACTTTATCTTTCATTCGACGAGATGAAGTCAGTGCTTGACCTGACGGAGTCTCTCAATCATTTCATTTCTCAATTCGCAACTTTCAACTTGGGGATTGCTCCCTCTATCTATCCCCACTTTCTTTTATAAATTTTAATTCTAAATTTATTATTACTCCCTATATTTTTATTTACGAATATTAATTTTATTCGTAATAATAAGTTGCATTTAGTGATGATAATATAAAGTATAATAAATAATAACAAATTTTTATAATGAAGTACACAATAACTACAGTATTAATAAAACTTACAACAAGGATGAGAAAATAGCAAAAATCAATAGAGTATCGCATAAAAAGCTAAAATATTTATCACATAAATATCACATACACAAATATCTTTGGTCTTTGTTTTAATTATTTGACCAAGTCACTCAGATCTCAATGACACATACTAAAGATCATATGTTCTTAGTTTTAATTATCATATTAAGATGGTGTTTGTCTTAATATCTCTTAATAATTTTATATTTTTTATTTTATTCGATAAAATGATAAAATTATTTAGTAAAATTTTATTTGTCTTTTTATTGGTAAAAGAAATATATAAATTTAAATCACTAAAAGTCGCTCTTAATAAAAATTTAAATTTAAAAAGTCATTCGGATGTTATATACTTTTTACTTACCAAAACAAAATTTTAAATTCAAATGTTATTTAACTCAAATAATTTAATTTATTAAAATATAATAACCATTCACATGTTAATTGTATCAAACTTCACCCAAGTCATTGAGATCTCAATGACTTATGAATTGGATTTGTCAACCCCTTTAAAACTTTAATATTTGAATCAATGGTAAAAAGGGGAAAAAAGTGCATCATTTACGTGGATATATTTATTTTCACAAATTAAACATAATTATAACAATATATAACATGTACTCCATTTGTTCCAAAATATAAAATTCTTATTGATTTTTTTTAAATTTAAATTAAATTATTTTTAGACGTGAAATTGACATGATTTTTTTTTAAATTTTAATTAATGCACTGATGATATTATAAATTGTTTACAAATATTACTTATTATAAAATTTATTTTTAATAAATCATCTCAATCTTAAAATTTAAAAATATCTTAAATTAATTTTCGAAGAGAATAATGATTCCATAATTTGAAATGAAAGTTGTTTTTTTTAAGGACAGATTTTATGGATTAGTTTCTCAGATTGGGTTATTGGACTACATTGAGTTGAATCAGGCTTCGTGAGCACAAACTTCATACTAATCCCCAGTCCAGCCCAATTTTAGGTCCGGCTATTCATTTTTATTCTAAAACCAACTCAACCCTATCATTTCCCACAATATACCCATATATAACTCTCACTACACGCGAAACCCTGCCTCCTCATTTTCTCGATCCAGCAGCAAACCCTAGCTTACCCGCCCTTTCTTCTCCTCCCTCTGCACACTCTCTCCCTCTATACAGTCAATCATGGGTAGAGTACGAACCAAGACTGTGAAGAAATCGTCCCGCCAAGTGATCGAGCGGTACTACTCGAAAATGACACTCGATTTCCACACCAACAAGAAGATCCTGGAAGAGGTGGCGATTATCCCCTCCAAGCGCCTCCGCAACAAGATTGCTGGATTCTCCACTCACTTGATGAAGCGCATACAAAAGGGTCCAGTTCGCGGCATCTCCCTCAAGCTTCAGGAAGAAGAAAGAGAAAGGCGCATGGATTTCGTCCCAGATGAGTCTGCCATCAAGACTGACCGTATCGAGGTTGACAAGGAGACCATTGACCTTTTGGCTTCTCTGGGTATGAGTGAACTTCCTGGGATTGTGCTCAAGGAGGAGCAAGCTGCTGCCATTTCCTCTTTACCGCCTTACGGTGGTGGCCGTGGTGGTTTTGCTGGTGGTGCAAGTGGCAGGAGGTACTGATTTGGGGGTTCAGTGGTAATGGATTTTGCTTAGTTTTTGTTATGCAACATTTTCTTGAATGAATTACTTTTAAGTTTCTCGATAAATGAATATTGTTATTGTTGGTTTAATTTGGATTATGTTGGAAGAGATTTAAATTTTATTTTAATTCGTACTTCTTATTTTAAACTTGAAATGGAAATTTTATTAAGTAGTATGTTGACGATGACTGGAAATTTTGAACAAAAATGCTGTTCTGTTTGTTGTCGGTAGTGTACCAGTTTTGGTTGGGTGGTAATTTATTTTCTGGTGGGACTATCTTAATCTTTAATATTTTTTGGCTAGTTTTAGTTGTTTTGTAAAATAGAGCATATTGCTATTATTGTTTGAATTGCTTAATTTTGAGGGTTCCATAACTTTTTTCCATGTATTATTGTGCATTAACAAAAAAAATTATTTTGGTTGACAAATGTTGATTAACATACTATTGACTATGGATTTGTTGTTTTTATGTCTTAGTTTTAAAATTTTATTTTCTTTGCCCTTTAAAAAGAAATAATGTTTGTTTCTAGTGGTATGTCTTCTGGATGTGAAAATGTAGAGTATTGTTGATACTGTGTTGATGTAATTTTTTGAATCCCTGTGTTAATTTACCAAAGCTTTGAGATTCTCTATATATGTTATAGTTCTTTTATTTGAAGTTGAAGTTTTGATTACTTTGATATTATTATTATTATTATTTGGTCAACTGTTCTGAATTTGGTTCAATAATGGATAGTTATGTGTAATTTTAACTAGTGTGCTATCTTTTGATTTTTATGTTGATGGTTGTTATTGGTCTTCCTGATTTTGTAAATAATGGAGTTAAATAGAGTCTCCAGTGCAATGTTTTTTGTGCTCAATTTAGGTTGATTATTTCTTTTCCAAATTTTAAAGTAGTTGAAAGCTTCTTTTCTCTTAGAAATTGGGGTTCCTTAAAAATACATACCTGAAAATAGAAATAAATGCTATACAAACCCACTTTCCTAGTTTTTCAGAAATTGAAAATAAATGTCCAAGCTTGTGAATGCTTTTCAAACAAATCAGAATGGTCAATTTCACAAGATATTACATTCTTTTGTATTTGGTATTTCTTTTACTACTGCTCTGCTCGTATACAGGGTTACCAAGTCCCAACAATCAACATATCCCTTGCCCCGAAATGTGAAACCAAGCCTCTGGTTGGTACCGTTGGTGTGATAAGCCTGTAGCCAATTTGCTCACCATATGAGCTATTTTTATTACATGATTGATTGGTCTTAATCTTTCCAGTTAAGGATAGATCATTTTGATTGATGTTTTGGTGCATGTGATAGGGAATCAATGATTTTTAAGGTGTTATGCTAGAGTTCACTTATGAATCATCCTTGATCTGCATCTTGCATGTGGATGTTTTTAAATCTTGATTTAAAAGGAGATGTTTTGACATCTCTCTTGAATCCTTTTAGAGTTCAACTGATACAAAGGAAAAAATGTTTTTAAATTGCATCCTGACATGTTTCAGTGATTATTAGGTAGGTTGTTTGCCTTGTTATGCATGTAGAAGTATGTGGTTGTCTGTGCAATGTAGCTTGTTACAATGTGTTTGGGGCTTTGTAGACCCTAGTACTTGATTGTCCTTGTTGAGCTACCATGGTCTTGTTTGGCCTTCTTTTTTTAAATCTTCTTTTTAGTCCATGTTAAACTCTTCCTTTCTTGATTGTTTCTCATATTACAGTTTTTATTCTTTAGATCTAGAATACATGGGATAATGATGTGATTGGTCAATGTTTATTGTGTACTCTGTTATTTTGTGAAGTTTAACTAATAAATAATAATACATATTGCATGTTTTAGTTGCATTGAAAGCTACAAGGGTCAATATTGTCCTACTGTTGTTTTTTTAGTGGTGAGTTGAGTTTAATGGTAGAGTTAATTTATGCTAGTTTCTGCTTCTGCATTCAGCCAAATGCCAAGTCTCTTATGAGTGGGAGTAAAAGTTGTTGTACCTCTGTGGTTTTAGCTGTTGGGGTGTTCTGGAATAGGATTATGGAAGCTTTGGGGTCTTAGTTAGGTCTGTAGGAAGAAGGGATTTTGATACATTGATACTACTTGAAAATGAGAGTACTTGTTTCTATAATTTCAATTTGGATTGCCATTTGTTTTTGACATGAATGAAGTTCAATTTGATACCGCATGATATTTGACCCAGCGGTATGACTCATCTCATGGTTTTAAAGAGGTCGAGATTTCGATCCTTCGTGCCAGCAAGGAGGGTGTGTCAATGTAGAAAAAAAAAATTGATGATCAGGGCAGCTTATATATGTGTGGGATATATTAGTGGTTGCAATGATGGCATTTGAATCATTTGATCAGCTAGGTGAGTTCTTGCTCTCTGCCAGTAGAGCTAGTGAAGTAATACTAGAGCCATGGATTAGTTCCATCGATGGTGAGTCTAGTGATAAGTGCCAAACTGGATACATGCCTTATAATACATTTGTCATGGGTTCAACAAAGGAATGATCTTGTTCGGGGCCAGCCGTAGTTTGTGCAGGATTATGTGGTGATTGTCCCTTTATAAGAATTTGCTGGATTGAACACTATTAGTCTATTAATATGCAACATCCTCATGCATGTCATTTACACTATGTTTTTGAGTTTTAAAATGGATTGAAAAGAAAAAAAATAAACAGAAAATTTAAGTTTTTTTTGTCAATTTTTATGTTTCAGAGTTTTTTAATAAACGAAAAAGAAAAGAAATGTATAGAAAAATTGGTTATATTTTCTGTTAAAGTTTTCTTTTCAAAATTGGTCTTATTTGGACGGAAAAAATTTAAAATAAGTAATATTTTTATAAATTTTATATTATTCTTAGTTTTTAATATAATAAATTTTAAATTACAACACATATTTTTAATTTGTATTTTAGGACAACAAACTTCAGCAAGCATATCAAAAAATTGATTAAAAAGTTGTAAGAGATGACATCAGGCTGACAGTTACTGTTCTCGAGTTCTTCAAAAAATTTAATTGCCTCATCAACTTTTCCTGCTCTACCAAAGCTGGATATCAAGATGTTGCAAGTAAATATGTTTCGAAAAGGACCATCCTGTTTCATTTTTTCATAAAGATCATGAAGATGGGATACCTGTTTTAATTTATCAAGAGCAGAGAACACTGTGTTATACATAAAAGTATCAGTACTTGATCCCTATATATTCAGGTATCTTACTATGCAATTCTAAAGCTTCTGTAATCTTTTTTGAATTGCATAAACTCTCCAACATGGATAAATATGCATCTCTCGCTCCGTAATCATGCAAGTTCCACATATTGCAGAACAGTTGGTGAGCCTCACTCGCATAGCCTAACTTACTCAACATCCTCACAAGATATGCATATTGTGACTTATTCATGTACTTTTTTGACATTTCCACAACCTCATCAAGTTTACTAAGCTGCCCTTTTGAAGCCAGAACATTCAGAATTACACTGTAAGTGAATTCATTGGGTCAGCACATTTTTCATCATTTTAGAGAAGAGAAAAATTGTCTTGTCAACCATCCGGTTCTTAGCAAGTACTTGGATCATAGTATTGTAAGCAAATAAATTTGAAGAACATCCCTTTGATAGCATTTCCTGAAAGAGTACTGCCAGTGCTTTCTCAGGTTGTCCAAATCTTCCGGTCATTTTAATCAGAATTGTGTATGCATACTCATCAGCCTCACATTGCTTCCATTTGTATTTGTTTATGAATTTTTTTTAATTAAATTTATCTTGTATATTTTTATTCATGATTCAGTGATTATAATTAATAGAAGGGTAAATTTGTAAAAGTGATATTTTTTTTTTCTTTTCATTGGAACTTAAAAACGCAAAAAAAGAAAAAATTTAAATTTTCTATTTTTTTCTATTAAAAATTCAGAAACAACAAAGGAAAATTTCAAATTTTCTATTTTATTCTATTCTTTTCCATTCTATTTTAAATTAAATTTAATATTCTTTTTTTTTTTGTCCAAAACTCAAAAACAGAACGTTATGGTCAAGTGTCTTCAGTGAGGGTGATAATTATCAAATGAGAAAATAAGGTTTGGCTTATTTTTCCTGACCTGGCAAGCACTAGGACCAACTTTACCTTAATTGGTTTAAAATTGTATGGAGTTTGGGTATAGAATTCCGGTAAAACCCAACTCAAGCCTTGACCCGATTAGCTTAATTAGAAATGAAAGTTTTACCTGAATGCAATGGCATGTGCATGTAACTTTGGATACATAAGTACTGGCTGGCTCCATAGGGTTTTCTAGTTTTGTTTGTTACTCTACAGTTTAATGGTTGATGCTGTAATTAATTCTATTTTGAACAACCAGATCTATCTATGTTAAATGAATGATGGCCGGGTGTTTCTGTGAGACTCTGTAATTCTCTGAGAGCTAATTAATTTGGTTGGTTCAAATTAAGTTCAAACATCAGGAAAGTGAGTATTGGCTGGCTATAGCTGCCTGCTAAAGCTCATCCAGATTGTGGATCCACAATAAATATATGTATATAGTTTGTCAGCATGCACATGCCATGTAGTTGAAAACTCTTTTTTCCATTTTCTTCTTGTTCATGTATGTCCTCTACTTCATTCTTTTTCAACACCTTTTACCGATCGAGAGGAACACTAATACCTTATTACTAATCTCACTATCATTCTCTACCTACATCATATCACCACATTGATCATATTAATATTCGATTTAAAATAAATTATTTGTCTTCTTTTTACGAATGATAGTTTAAAATGATACACAATAAATACATTAATTTTTGTAAATGGGACTCTTTGGAGTATTTTCTTTCCTTGGGTCAATTAGGAGCCGTTAGGTTAAGAGGCTCGGAAGAAAATGGATCAAATCTTACGTACCATAATGAATTGTAAATGTAATTCTTAGTTTAACAACTCCAATCAAACACTAGTTAAATTACATGTTAGGGAAGGATGCAAATCTGCAAAAACATTGGCGGGCCATATACATATAATACTACTAGCTATATATACATAGTCTAACTCTATAATTAAGAGATAAGAGTATATATATATGACCTCAACCCATAGCCCCATCTCATGATGCAGATGCAAGGCGGCCATTACCATTAAGTGCTCGGAATTTATGACCGGATAGATCTTGTCCATGAAATACATACATATAATAACATACCCCTGTGTGACGGTGACATGTTTCTCTTCTTCTATCAATTTTAAATAAATCTAACTTGTACATATTATTTTTATATATTGTAATATCATGCTTGATTCTTAATCATATCTATCTATCTATCTAATCACAAGGGGGGGAAAACTATATTCTTGGAGCTTTTTCACTACTTAAATGTTGAGATGCCTTAATAATGCACACACCTCGATATTGAAAGGATAATGCAAGCAAGTACATATGCCCAAAATTTTGTTTTTGGTCGACTGTTCTTGCAAGTATTAAGAGTTGCATACGACAATATTTTTAATTTTGATATCAAAAAGTATGATTGAGAAAAAGCTTTTTATTTAATTTATTCAACCATGTTGCATAGCAACAGTACATGAAGGGAATTAAGGGTTTTATTATATAATCCAGTGCAAACAAGAAATTAAATTTTAACTCAAGACATCAACCTTTTAACCACCATAGTGAAAGCCAGATTGGTGGTGCTATAACCCCCATCCACCACCAGATTAAGTCCGCTCACATACTTGGACTCATCACTACCCAAATACACCGCCGCCTCTGCCACGTCCTCCACCGTCGGCACAACCCCTTTCAGATTCGCCGACGCGCAAAGTATTCCCTCCACCGCACTCTTCTCCAACCCCATTGCATTCCTTAGCAATGGCGTAGCCACAGCGCCAGGAGAAATAGAATTAACCCTAATCCCATACTGCCCCAACTCCACACACAAGCTCTTCATCAACCCAACCACAGCGTGCTTCGACATCGTATAAGCATGCGGTGCCTCACCCGCATTAACTGAAGAAACACTTGATGTAAAAAGAATGACGCCTTTATTTGACGGGATCATAACCCTAGCTGCATGTTTGGCTCCAAGGAATGCCCCGTACACGTTCACGTCGAAAACCCTCTTGAAGTTTTCGTTATCCGTGCCTAGGATTGTGTGATCCATGTTTCCGGGGATACCGACATTGTTGAACATGATGTCAAGCTTGCCATAATTAGAGATAGCGGTGTCCACAACATTTTTAACGTCGGAATCACTAGTAACATCGCAATGGACGTACATAATGTTAGCACTTTCAGGGTGATGACTAATTAGGTCTTGACAAATGGAATGCCCTAGCTCATCTTGGACGTCGGCGATGATAACTTTGGCGCCATATCGAACGAATAGCCTCACCGTGCTTTCTCCGAAGCCGCTTGCACCGCCGGTGACTATGGCCACTTTGCCTTCCAACCTGCAACCATCATGCAGGTAATTAACCCTACCTTCTTGCAAATATATGTTATATGGATGTATACTTATTTAAAGGAATGTAAAATGTAGCTAGCTACTAGGATTAGTTGAGATGGACAGGAGAGGTAATTAATTAACCCTACCTTCTTTCAAATGGAGATAGTGAAGAGTCGCCATTCGTTTTATTGTGTTGCAAATGAGTGGCAGCTCTCAAATGTCCATGCATGTTTTCTACCATACGCACGCTACTTTTTTGCTTAGTCGTTGTTTTTTGCCATCGAGGAATTATATTTTGTGATGAGGGTTGTTTTATGAGGAAACTGACAACAATTAATAATGGAGAGAAAGTCAGCAAGAAATTAAAGCTCAACTAAATTGCTTCAACTACTGACAAGAATTTATAATTCTATAACATGATACGGAGAGAAAAGAGTTACTCGGAAGTGATGGGGCACAATCCCTCAAAACTATGGAGTAATACTAATATTATTATATAATTAGAGATAACAGAAGGAGAGAATAAGAAGGGAGTCTTGTATTCTTTAAGTCTATCAATGCATGGATGATAAACTTCTATATGTAGGATTTATAAATGCATGAATGAAAGATAGAAGATGAAAGGAAATACAAACTTAATTAGGACATGAATGAAAAGCAGAAAAGTTCATCATTCATGTACCAATAAAAAGAGAGAATAGAAATGAATGAACATCCATATTTATAACTACTCATAACATATATATATATATATATATATATATATATGGTGAAATTAATTAAAGAAGGCAATTAACTTGCCGTCATGTGTTTTAATTTGGCTAGAGTTCATGCAGTAATGGTTCTCTACTGAATAACAGTTTAGTTGACCAAAAACAAGTGTATAATAATAGCTAGCTTTTAATAGAGCTCTTTTAAGTGGATATGAAAATTGGATATTAATTTATTTAAATTTCATATATTTATATTTTTATCCATCATTGAGGTCAAAATATAATTAAATAAAATTTAAATATACTCATGTTCAATTTTCATATCCAATTTTTATGTCCACATAAAATTTTTATTTTTAATATATTATTAAGCTGACCTTGTTCATAAAGTTCTGGACCAGGAACGTGAATAAAAAGTATTCTACCACTTTCATACGCTCGTTTTTTTTTATTCTTCTTATTTTTTTTTTCTTCTAGTTTAAGACAGACGACCACCGTAGTCTGTCAAAGATTTGAACTTCTACCTTTTTAGTACTAAGAAAACAATTGGTCCAAGATCCTTTAATTATAGTATTTTATATTTTTCCCTCTTAATTCCCCCAATATTCCTGTTTAATAGTACTAATTTTAAAATTGTAAAATGGTGAATATCAAAATTAATGCAACTTTGTACTTTTATTACACTCGTATAGGTCAGGTCTGACAATAGGTGCGTGGGGTGGGCTCCGACCAACTAATGACTTATGTGAGTGGTTAGCATGAAGTTAATTTTATGTTTAAACAAATGCCAATATGCGAGATATGAGGTGATCTTTCACGTACGTATCAACATTATATTAGTCATAAAATAAATTTATCATGAAATTCACTTCATGCTAACTGGAACAATGACTTATGTATGCAGTATACCCAACACGAGACTTGTCAATATTTACTTTTCGATCTTGCATCATCTTGATTGGCTGCAATGCTTGAATGAAATCTAAAACTGAACCGATTAAATGAAGACCCTTTATTTATTTTATTTTTATATTTTTTATTATCATCTCTTTTCCGTCATCATAATATATTCTACGTCTCAAAGTGTTCCATCTAATGTCTTAATGAAGATATTATGAGTGTATGACATATGTCAATTTTTAAAACTTTATTTTTTATCAACAAATAAAAAGGCTCAATTTATTTAATTATAATAATAAAAAAAAAACCCTCAATCACGTCTCCTTAATTCCTTTTTAATTATTCCGATTAGTTTCTGAAACCTATATTGATGAATACTGGATCCATGACCAACCATATATATATAGAGCCAGTGCGTATAATTAATAGGATTACTGACTAGAAGATGCATGGTGGTATCAGTATGTACGTAGTAGCTACTGTATGTTCACTTTTGTATTCATATGCACGTTTTTACAACAAATTCCTCATCTAAATCTGATTGGCTCGTTAATTGCAGCAATAACACATTTTCACAATTGATAATCGAATATGCAGCAGAGAGAACAGGAAGAAGAAGAAGAGTTTTTTATTTGTTAATAAAAAAACTATCTTAAAAACTATGTGATCTGAACTCACGAGAACATTTATTTTTAACACTCCATCCGTTTTGAATTATAAAATTATTATTACTTTTTTAAAAGTTAATTTTAAATATTTTAAATTTAAAATTAATATGATTCATTTAAGTTATCAAAATAATAATTTTTAATTAGTAGTATGTTTTAGGTAATTTATGATATTTATAATTGTGTTGATATAAACTAAACGGTTTCATCTAAATTTTGAGTTTGAAAATATTTGAAATTAACTTTTCAAAAGTCAATAATGATCTTATAATTGAAACGGAGCGAGTACTTTATGTTTACATTAAATTTTATAAAAATTGATAAATTGTTTATTATTTCGTATATCCTACTTGATTCACTAATTAGTCTGAGACGAATCAGAAATTACTTGATCATATCACGATCAATTTTGTAAGCCTACTTGGGTATTGAATATTTATTTGTAAGAACTGAATTCTTTGCACTGAGCTATTCTTGAGTTGGACGAATTATCTGAAGAGGATCGTTTAACCGTAGCAAGAGCCACTGAAAGAATATTTGGATTAAGGTCCCCCACAATATAGAATTTTGGGGTCTAAATAAAGAAATTTTTGGTAATGAAACTCTTGGTATAACTGAATTTTAATTTTTGAAATTCTTTTCTGTTTTCTTTTCTTTCAGAACTTCTCTTCACTCTCCGACTTTCAGGTTTGACTCTGATCTTAATTGCATTACCTTACTTCTATAAAAGTCAACAACTAATCGCTACCTTTCCTCTGTCCCATAAATTACAATCTTATTTAATTTGTGAAAAATGCATCAATGATAAGTTAATGAAAGGTAGTTTTTCTTGAGTGATAGTCATTTTTACCTTAAACAAAGGTGATGGTCAGGGGTAGATACATATAAGAGGTAGCATAAGCAGCTGTTATTATTGGAATTTTTTTATAGGTATAAAAATAGGGTAAATATGTAAATTAATAAATTCAAGGAGGTAGATTAATGAAAAAGTTAATTTTGAGGGGACAAAAAAAATTTCATAAACCAATTCTGAATACAAGTACAAAAATCTTCTTAGTTTTAAGGTTTGGTAGAGTCTTATAAGTATTTTTGTATAGTTTTTGGTTTTGAATATACATCAGCGTGTGAACTGTGAGGAATTGTTTGTTTCAAGTTTGAATGTTTTTTGTTATTGATTTGGTTGACTGTTGTTACTGTTTGTTTGATATGATTGAGTTTTTGTTTTTTGGTTGTTTGATCTTCAATTGAAAATATGATCATTTTGGTTGGGTAGTTTCTGTCTTTTATTGTGATAGCTTACAGTGATTTTGCCATATTTTATAATGGGAAATGAAAATTAGAAAATGACTATGAGCCTTTAGCATCCTCTCATTTCTAGTTGTTATAATCACTTTACTTCCTTGCATCTAACTAATGGACTATGTATAATTTTTGATGTTCTAAGTATAAATTTTGGATGATTTGTTTCTCTTATTTCAAGTACAAATTATTTGAAACTTATAAAAAGATATCAAAATTAGTTTATATTTTAAAATTAATTCATGATTTTGTTTGTATATAGAAAGCAAATTTAGTTCGAGACTAAATATTTGGGGAATCATTCAAATTGATCCTAGGATTAATAGTTTTGGAATTATAATCCTATAAATTATAATCCCGGGATTATAATCCTTACAAACAAATATAGCCTTAGGGTCTTAATATTTTTTTTTGTCTCAAAAAATCAAATGATCATTACATTGATTGGGTAGATTTTGATTATATTTATTTTGCAAATATTATTTTTGAGATTAGACTATTAATCTCAAGTCTCTTGTTTGTTTTTAAAAATAGACTTGAGACTATTAGTCTCGGGATAATAATAATTTCTATCATTTGGGACTAAAAATTTGTGGATAAAATTAATGTTTAACTTTGTTTAAAAAGATCGATATATCTTATCATATTTATTTATACTTAAACTAATGAGAATATGATATATTTGTTATTAGTACTAAGGTTATAATAGTTCAAATGGTAAGATTTATTCAATCTTTTAAATAATCTTGAATAAAAAAATATATAATATGTGATTATTTAAGTTTTCCCATAAATAATTTTATAAAAAAAATAAACACATGAATAAAATTATTTAATTCTAAAATTAATAGTTTTAGAATTATAATTTATAAGAATATAATTTGAAGATTATAATTGTTGTTAACAAAAATGACCTAAGAGCTTATGGAGTCTCATATATTAGGCTGAAATTGGATCATTTCATTTCAGTACTTCTATACGTCAAATACAAACTACTTTCTTCATAAAGCTATCTAACTCCCTGCTTTCCTATTCTTTCTTTTGGTCTTTCTCATTTGCCCGTTGAATCTAAAGATATTCTTTAAATTACTTTCGGAGTGTTTCCAAATCGAATGCATGAATGTTAATTAAAAATGAACTTAATTATCATCTAAAAGATGTTTGAAAATGTCAAAACAATTATGATGAAACACAATTATCAGACGTAGACGTGTAAAAAGTTTTGAACATACATGTTAAAACAATAACAATAATAATAATAATTAAAGAATTAGTTTTGTCTCGTTTAAAATAACATAAAGACGACCAAATTAGTAAGTTTCTGTTCGGAAATGACTTATTTTAAATGACTTATAAGTTAAAATATAAGTTGACTTATAAGTTATTTTAAGTTCTGACTTATAAGTAAAAACATTCGACATCAAATTTATTTATAAGTCAAAAATTAAGTTAAAACAAGTAATGAAAGTGTTCGGCTCATAATGACTTATAAATTAAAATACATGTAAAGATTATTAAAAAGGACATTAATAAAAAGAGGGATAAGTTACAAATACTTATTTATTTTTTTGACTTAAAACTCAATTTACAAATAAAAAAATAAGTCATTCTCTAACTGACAACAATGACATACGTTTGTAGTTTGTCATATTCCTCGCCATCACTAATTCACTAGTATAACATAAGCATATAGAGTGGAATGCATTATTTTTTGTATATTTTTTATTATTATTTTTTTTTCTCTTATTATTATAATGTCATATTATTATTTTAAATCTGAATTATAAAATAATTTTTTTTTATTTTATTTGAAATAGAGGTCGAAGATCCTAAATCTTTAATTACTATACGTCAAATCATAAGATTTGGCTAGACTTGCTAGTAGTCTAGGGAAGATTGATTCAGACTTGGCGGGCGGCGTGGTAATTAAATATTGGCATGCATGGGAGTAAATTAACAACGTTTTTGTTTAACAAGAAAAAAAAAAATCCTCATTGGTATTTTAAATATTCAACTTCTATCTTATGGTAATGGGATAGGTTATGTTTTTGAATGTTATTTTACATTTTTGAATGTTCTTTACATTTTTATGATTATATTTTAAAGTGAAAGGTAAATGATATAGTTTTGGTAGTACAAGAATATAATGACGGAATCAGAATATTTTTAGAGTGGGGTTAAAATATATCAATAAAAAAGTTTATTTATTGACACTTAGAGTGCTTTTTTCGGCTGTACGACTGAGATGAGACAATTATATCCTGCGATTTTGCATAGTTTGAAAACGTCTCAAAATTTTGGTCAATATCAAAATTTATGTAGAAATATTATTTTTTTATTTCATGTAGAAATACGTGAGAGGAATTCATATAAAAATATTATTTTTTTATATGAAAATATCAATTTTCTATATAGAACAAAGAAAATTAATCGAAAAAAAAATCAACAAAGGAGAGAGTCTCGAAATAAATTCATGATGTTTAAAAATATAAAATATTTGTGAAAAATAATTTGGTAAATAAAGAACTTGGTGTTTGTGATCATTCTTCTACCTCAAATAACAACCTATATTTAATTGTGTTTAAGTTTTTTCATTTGAATTTCATTGTAAAATAAAATTTATTCTATTTTTAATTTATGGAACGCATGTAGAAAATTTTGAATTGCTATTATAAACTACTAATATATATATATATATATATATATATATATATATATATATATATGACTATTAATATATGTATGTTATTGCCTATTGACTATTACTATATGTATTAATATATAACATGTACACAATTTTGGTGGGGGGGTCATATGACCCCATTTAACCCCCTTGGTTCCGACCATGAAAGAATAAGTAAATGATTATTTTTTTTCTTTTTATTTTAAAAATTAATATTATGCGCTGTGGCGAAACTAGAAATATTTTTCAATAGGGTCAAAATTAGTATTAAGTTATAAATAATTTGGCAGGGGTTCATGGCAGCGCCCCCAAACTAATTTTTTTTAATATTTTTGTATTTTGGGTCACACACACACTATATATCAATGACAATATAATAAGTAATAATATATGGTATATATACACTATATTGACTTATAATAGACCTTTTTAATCACTACTGTTGGGATGTGATTATTTGGGTCTAGCCATGGCGCAACTCAGTCTATTTAATGGTCCGGGTCTGGTGATGGCCCATATGTATTTATTATGATAGTGGGAGAGTTCTTATTAAAATAGGATTGTGTTTCCTTATTTGGAGGGATAAGGAGTCCTTCTCCTAGTAGGATACGGGGGGAGGTGGTTTCTGTATATATAGCTACAAGCTAGGATTTTAGAGAGACAACACACACAAGAGATACAACACAAATACACAACTTGTACTCTCCATATTATCAACTTATACTCCCAATATTATTATAGTGGATTACTCTCTCTCTGTGGTTTTTTCCAATTGGGTTTTCACGTAAATTCTTGTGTTCATATTTATATCTCTTTATTTATGTTTGTGTGAATGTATTTTGTGAGTTTGATATAATAAACTACTCCATCAACCGTTAGCGCGATTTTGGCCTGCTGTTTTGGTGATTTCGTCAGGCGTACAAAATTTGGCGTTAACATTGGCGCCGTCTGTGGGAAACAAAATTCTATTCGAAAAATCACTGATTCACCAAGAAAGAGATCCTACACAAAAAAAGATAAGTGATTCTTTTTTATTAATTAAATTATCCTGATTATTGCTATTACTTTACCTGTGATATAATATAAATTTCGTACATAAAAGGTCTTAAACTCTTTTCTGATTTTGTAACATGGACTGGATAGCCATAGGGCAGTATAAATTAACATAAATTATATACTATTTATATAAAAGATTTCATGTCTCTCCAGTCTTTCTTTTGGAAAGTGGGAAGGAGGGAGCCACTTTTCTATGTCATCACATGCAACTCCTTAATCTACTCGAATCATGTATTATCACAAGGGTCTCAACTTTCTTGATCTGAGTTCTGAATAAATCCCTATATTATTCGCTATTAAAATTTTCTGATTTCCCTTTTTACTGTTCAAACTAATTAATATGACAAAAAACCCAACTTGGGTTTTTGGATGATTCCTCAGTTTCATTATATGCTTTAACAGATCCACTATAATGGGTATTTTGACAGCAAAACTGTTGGAGGTACAACCATACATAATATCACCATGGTGCGCGATCTAGAAACAAAAAGCAATCTATTGATATGGGCGTGTTAAAATTTCAAAAAAGAGGAAAGCTACAGGCAGTTCGGGTACCCGCAAGGGATCAATCCTCATCTTCGGATCTAAATAAGGATGCCTATTCACTTCAATCATATTTGGGCAAGGTTTTTTCCATCTACTCCCCCTTTTTTTGTCTGCTCCCCTTCTCTTCGGACTTCGGTTCTGGCGAATTATTTTCTCTTCAGCAAGACATTTGCTTTGGACATCACTTGACGCTCGCAACGGTCCACGATATCAAATGGATTCGCATAGAAGGTAATTTTAGAGTTCAAAAGCCAAAGAAATTAATGAGTTCGTAATTTATTATACCGCTTTTCTTACATGTTTGCATCGGCAAATGACATTTCGGATTAGAAACGAACAGGGTCATGCCCATATAATTACTTTTCAACAAAGAGCTGCTTCTATAACTCATGGATTGTGGCGGTATTCAACTATGCATGGTGGACGATCTCAAAATTAGTCAGAATTATAAAGAAACAGAAAGTGGAGATCTTGGCAATACTGGCGTGAATCCCCGGGTTCACCAGCAAAATACCGTTCATCTCTTGGATTTTCTCTAATATGAAGACTGGAAGAAAAAATAATAAAAATAAAAATGGTGGCCCATGCAGGTCCACAAGTATTAACCTGTACACTCGGAATTTTCAAGATAAGAGGTTAATGATGAAGATTTCAAGCAGGCCAAGCGTAAACAGCCTCACCATTCTTCAGATTTCACCATTGTCATCCCTTCGGAGTAATTAAAGGATGAGACTAATTCATCGTTCTGCAACTTAAATCAAGAGAAGAATAGTTCGGACTCCGGAGTATTGAAGCAACAGTTTCAAATAGAGGAGCTCATGAAAAAAATCTTCATCCTGAAAACAGGGCCAGAAACATTCGCCACTTCGCTTTATCTTCAAGGACATCAACTCCAACTTCGACACTAAAGTCAGAATCAGAGTTCAAATTTTAGCACACTTCCACAGTCAAAAATTGTTATCCGTGACACTTTGGGCAACAACTCACTTCGGGCAACAACAATCCTCTTCGGATAATTGCAGTTTGCCTCGGACTATATCACACCGGTTTCATCTTATCGTCGGCTGTTTACCTTCGGCAGATATAAAGTCTGATCAAAGTCTCCCACAGGGGTGGGGACGGATATTATGGCAACATAAGGTTGGAGGGGTTATAAGGCCGGACAAACGTCCTTCGAGAAGGTTTTGGTCTTCCGAAAGGATGAACATTGTACGGATATAAATCCCGAGGATAAAAGTCCCGAGGACATAAAATTCCCGAGGATATAAATCCCGAGGATAAAAGTCCCGAGGATATAAATCCCAAGGATAAAAGTCCCTAGGATAAAAATTCCATGGAGACTTTTTGAATAGTCTCTTATAAATAAGTTCCTTATAAATAAGAGACTGGGGGGCAAGGGTGGGATAATGAGGTTTAATTAGGACTCCTACTCCTAATTTGGCTTCGGTAGTAATAAGGTTGGTTCTCTATATTCGGTTGTGATAAGATTGGTTCTTTATATCTTCGGTTGTGATAAGGTTGGTTCTTTATGTCTTCGGTTGTGATAAGGTTGGTTCTCTATATTCGGTTGTGATAAGGTTGGTATAAGGTTGGTTCGGTTGGGATAAAGGTTGTACTCCCAATATTATTATAGTGGATTACTCTCTCTCTCTCTCCGTGGTTTTTTCCAATTGGATTTTCATGTAAATTCTTGTGTTCATATTTATATCTCTTTATTTATGTTTGTGTGAATGTATTTTGTGAGTTTGATATAATCAACTACTCCATCAACCGTTAGCGCAATTTTGGCCTGCTATTTTGGTGATTTCGTCAGGCGTACAAAATTTGGCGTTAACAACAACTGTTCATAAGCAAATAATGTATTATTTATTTTTAAAAATAATATAAATTAGATTATTATTTAGTTTAAAATATTATAGAGAGATATACATATATTAAGAGAATATGAGTCATATGTGGTTAAAATTTGATTAATAAAATTAAAATTTCAATTTGACCCGTATAATGAAAAATTTATAAAATTTTAGTGGAGTCAATTTATATAGGGTTAAGTTCAGATGACCACCTGGGCTTTGGGCGATTTCCCACTTAACCACTTGTAGTCAGTAAAGCTACATTTAAACTCCTGACTTTTTGAGTTGAAGTGAATAACTGCTTTCTGTCATAACTCTGTTACTTAAGTTGGATAAAGACTTAATTACCCTCTTTAAATATAAACGATAGATGAGAGAACATGCGAGGGAAGAACCTGAACATTGAAAATTAGTTTTAGGTGGGAAATTAAGCACATGCATACCCCCATTCAATCTAACCTCCTCGAATTCACATCAAAATAAAAAAAATTTAAAAGAACAAAATGCATACATTTACATCAAATTGAGCAATTCAAGAACTCTTCAAACTAAAACAAAATAAAAAAGAACATGTGTATACCAAATTACCAATCAAAAAATGAAAATAACAACTGAATTTGAACAACGAAATTCTGGGTTTCAACAATGTCACAATTTCATCAACATTCTCCCAAATGGGTCTTCAAAATTAGAAGAAAAAAAAAGAAGAGGAAATCTTGTAAACAAATGCAACCAAACAATAAAAATGAAGAAAAAAAAAAAAAAGGCGTGCTCAACTTTCCAATGGTTCCTCTTCTTCTCATTTACAAGAATGTTGAAGGCAAAACACGACATTTGCATATGGAATCTCAAAATCTTCTTCTCACATCATTTGAGTGCCATTCAAGAACTTGAGTTCCATTGCAAATTGGACCCTCCAATGCGATTTGGCTTATACTCGCACTAGTTTTACCAATTGTCCGTGTTCCAAACCTTTCACAGATCAAAAGGTTGCAGTCAAATAAAGCTCAATACATGAAGAAGATGGTAATAAGCATATTTCTTAAGGGGACCAAATGTCTCTCAAACTAGAAACTTTTCAACTTACACTTTCTCAATGAAAAGAATTAAAGTAGTAATCACAATAATTTATCTACAGGTAGCCCAATTCTTAACTCATAATATCCACCATATCATATTAAAGTAGCAACCATACTAAACCTCTTCCCATGTGTTTATCAAAACTTTCAAATGTTAACCAACTCTAATTAGCTTACAAATAATTTATAAGCCCTTCCCACATGAATGTGGTCAGCGAAAGCAGTTGAAGAGCTACCAGTCCATATACTGATGACGCATGACAACATGGGAAATTAAAAATAGCCTTGAAAAAAAACAAGAAAAACCCATGATTTTAACATATAGTTTATGCTTTTTTTTCTAAACTAATTACACTGTTCAAACCCATTCAAATTTCCATCTAATTAAAGTTAAAGACATAGAGATTAATCAAAAGGGTGACATGATCTGACCTTGAATTTGAGCAATTCAGGGCTCAGGTGAACAGATCTTCGACTTGAGAATAATTGTTCCAAAAGAGCTCGGAGAGAGAAAAAGCTTTTTAGAGAGAAGGGTAGGGGATGGGCTAACTTCTAATTTGGGGACAAAGAAAGAAAAGCAAATGGCATATATGCAAAGGCTTTTTCGACAAGGGTTGTTGGTGGGTGAGGTCATTAGGAGTGGGTTGAGATCTGCAATCGGAGGGGGGGAAGACAGAAGAACATACCCGATTCTTTCTCTTCTAGCTCCTGAACTTGTGGATCTTCCTGATTAGGGTCTGATTTTTCTGGGTTTTGGGGATCTTGATTTTCTAGGGTTTGTGGTGATTGAGGTTGAGAACGTAATTGTTCTTGTGGTAGAGCTGGTTGACGTCGTCGCAAGTGAGAAAATGGCAAGCGTAGAGAGAGAGAGGATGTAGGTGAAAGATCTGGGTTGGAGAATAAGAGGAGAAGAGAGGAAGAAGAATGGTATTTCAGACATTTATCATGTTTTTTTAATTGTTATAGCCCTTTTCACGCGCTTTTGGCGTTTGACATACATGCACGGATGGAAAAGGTGACGTTTTCACTTCAACTCAAAAAGTCGGGAGTTTACGGATGCATGTACAGTAATACGCGTGGTTGCATAGTAGCACACAATATTGATTATTGATGCTTACAGAAGAAGTCACTCAGTTATACTCAATTATTGCTACAGTGATTGCTGCATCATATCTCTTATATTATTGATTCAATTATTGTCACAGTATCATCTGTATAATATGTTATATTATTAAATTAATAATAGAGATGACAAATTTATTCATATTATTATTTACAATATTGATAATGTCTAGAAGTTTTGTCAAGAAGAGGTTTGGTTACCTAATTGCGCGCCAATAAGGAGAAATTCTTATCGGAAAGCCCCCTCTTTCCTGGGAACGACTTGGTTGTTAAATATTGTGAATTATAATATTAATAATGAATAATTTTTTGTTAATTAAAGATGAAATTGATAGTTCCATTGTGTTGGAATTATTAGTGTTAGTGAAAATTGACATTTATTTCGATAATAATTGATGTCTGGAGGTTATATTGACCAATCGGGTAATTAATCGAATAAATGAGCAATTAATTGCTATTGATTCACATAATTATAACTATTTGTTCACATGTGTGTACTATTGATTCACATTCATTTACTATTAGGGGAGTTGGTGCAAGATTGATAATACTTGCATGACTAAGTTAAAAATGAAGGTATAGATGGAGGTACTATATTATAATTCGTATTTTCACATGTCTAGAACTATTGATTCACATGAGTTACTATTGATTCACATGATTTACTATTAGGGGAGATCGTGCAAGTTTGGTAATACTTACAAGACTAAATTAAAAATGAAGAAAAAAAGGAAGGTATTATACTGTAATATTTCGAGCTCCAAAATGTGCAATTATCAAAACTATATTTTTCTATAAATAGAAGCTCATTCCTTCATTATTTTTCACCAATTCACCAAAGCTATAGATCAATTATTATAGAGAGAAATTATAGAGAGAAATAAGAAGAGAAGTCTACTACCTCACTATTCCAGTATCCAATTTTCTTCTGAGGTAAGGGATATTATTATTATAGTAAGGGGTATTATTTCTTTCATATTCATGAAAAGAATTATTTCATTCAATATTCGTAAGGGTTGTTATACCATTCTTTATTATTCTTTTGGAATAACCTATTTGTGCGGTCTATCGCATGCCTGGTGAATTCTTCTGTTATTCCATTCTTTATTATTCTATTAGAATAACCTGTCTGTGCGGTCTATCGCATGCCTGGTGAATTCTTCTGTTATTCCATTCTTTATTATTCATTGGAATAACTATCTCATCTTGATCTATCGCATGCACAGTAAATTTCTGTTGTTATTCCATTCTTTATTATTCATTTGGAATATCTTGTTTTGTCTGTGATTACGCATTTGACCTAGTTCCATTCTTTATTATTACTCGTTGGAATATCCTGTTTGTGCGGATTACGCACGACCAGTTCCATTCTTTATTATTCATTGGGAATAACATGTATGACGGCGATTACATCGCATGCATGGTGAATTCTTACGTTATTCCATTCTTTATTATTCATTGGAATAACTCGTCTACATGTGGATTACCGCATGCATGGTGAATGATCCTTCATATTCATTCTTTATTAAATTGTGGAAATGATGCATCTACGTGGATTACCGCATGGGTGGTGAAAATCCATTTACGCTTTTGTATATTCTATTACACTCGTATGAGATATCATTTCTTTTGTACTCGCCATGGAATATCATTTTCTTTGGTATTTTTTTACGAGTTACTATTCACTAAGTTACTATTCACCCGATTACTATTTACTCTAGTATTATTCACTCGGGTATTATGAGGGCACTTTTCGGTATTGAGTACTATTCACGAGTTACTATTCACCCAAATTACTAATCACTAGAATATTAGTCACACCGGGTATTTGGGGTACTTTTCATGGGATACTATTCACGTGGTACTATTCAGAAGTGCAATTTATAGGGTACTATTGTGGGGTACTATTTGCTAAAAAATATATTTTTCTCATTCAAATTGTTTTTGGTACATGAATATTATTCTTGAATTTTACTCTACAAAGCAAGATCATGTTGACAATTTGGATATTTTTAAACTCGGATAAATTTAAAGTCTTTAATATTTATCTTTGATTTCGCTTTGATTAATGCTTATATCATTGTCATCATCCTCATGCTTATATTATGATGAAAGTCATCTTTGGCTTACGTGCAAAGATGGATTTGTTGATTATTGGTTTTACTGATTGTATATCTTTGGTTTACGTGCTAAAGATGGTTGGTTTTACAGTTATATATCTTTGGCTTACGTGCAAAGATGGACTGTTGATTATTGATTTTACAGTTGTATACCTTTGGCTTACGTGCAAAGATGAACTATTGATTGATGAGTATCTTTGGCTTATGTGCATAGATGAACTGTTTATTGGTATGATTATGACCGAGGGATCATTTGGTATAATCATGACCCGTAATGTTATAGATGATGTGGTAAAAGTCCTCATTGGCCCGTAGCGCATTGATGGACAGTTATTGGTATGATTATAACCAGGGATTATTCGGTATAATCATGACCATTGATGATTACATGAATATCATTGGCCATAGTGCAAGGATGATTCGATGATGTGGATTATTTATTAACCTGAGTCTCAGCGATAAAATATTGATTATACACTTTTAATTCGTAAAAGATAGTATATATCATGATTTGGTATAACCATGATTTTTGATGTTTCAGGTGAAGATAGGTGATGAAAATTATCTTCGTCCTAGGTGCGAAGAGGAATTTAGAATCACAATTATGATTATAAGTTATTCATATGATTGTGGACAGGAATTGTTGATTGATGTTACAGGGATTAAACATATTTGGTGGACTTTTAACATGGAGAAAATAATAGATCGGATGGTCTATTTGACTCTTCTAATGGATTGCTCGTTCCGCTGCAACTATGGTTGAAAAGTTTTATCATCTACCATATGTTCTAAATCTCTGATTTACTACTGATGAAGGCTATTGATGATGTAAATTATCTTTAGTCATGATATTCTTTACTGGGCTAGTTGTGCTCACCCTTTTTGCTTCACAATTCTTTTCAGGTAATAAGAGTGTAGCTGGGTCGAGCGGGGGTAACAGGAGAATAGAACGATGGTCTATAGCTGTCGAGGTTCTCCCTAAATAGTATGAAAATAATTTTATTGAGAACTTTAGATAAGTGTGTCGTATTGTATACGTCATTTGATATTTAATTTTGGTGAACCGAATAGGGTGAGGTGAACCCAACTTTGGAAGGGTGTTTTGCCACTATCATACACGACGTCTAATGACATACAACCTCGTGTTATCATAAGACAGGGTTATGCACATCCACTTACTGAGTATATCTACGAGCACTACCTATATGATCTTGGAGTTTGTTTGAAATATAATTCTCAATTGGAGAAAACGGAGATAGTTTTATGTCAAGAGAAGACTCACTATTGGAAAGAAGATGATAATAATCTTCTTATTTTTTTTGGGGACTATTGGGTCAACCAAGGATAATTCTGTGGACATATGATATCTGTGACGTCCCCAAAATAGGTATATATCACCCATCTTGAGTCGCCAGATACATGGTACATAAATTCAAATACAACTTAATTATACAACAACAATAAGTAAAAAATCTGACGTCATATATATTGTGAGTTTCAATACAAATATTGTAACGTATATAATACGACAATATTCATACTCAAATTAATACATGCCATATAAAGTACAGCAGCAAATATTTTAAGTCTCCAAAGGGACACGAGAAGATTTATGTTCTCTTCATTTTACTGCGGTGCACTTTTGACGCTTTCAGGGTCGGGTTCTCATCACCCTATTGTTGTTCACCAAAATCAATTATTAAATGACGTATAAAATACGACACATATATATTTGGTCCTCAATACAATTATATATTGCATATCATGCCATAGTGAGGACTACTAATGCTATCATCTGGACCGTCACTCCATTCCCCGACTAGTCCCAACTATATTCTCATTTCCTGAAGAGAACAATAAAAGAAAAGGTGAGCTCAACTAGCCCAGTAAGAAATATTATGACTAAGATAATGCAGAATAAATTATCATTAGTCTTCAACAATGTTAAACTGATAAAATATAATAGACATCAAGTTTAACTGCAGCGGAATAAGCAATCCATTAGAAAAGTCAAATAGAGCATGATATCTACTATCTTCTATGATTTAAAATGTTTTCATCAATTTTTATCGCCGAGACTCAGCTTAATAAATAAACCACATCATCGAATCATCCCTGCACTACGGGCCAAGAATATTCATTAAATCATCAATAGTCATGACTATACCGAATAATCCCTGGTCATAATCATACCAAATCCATCTCGCACGTAAGCCAAAAAATATACAACAATAAAACCAATAATCAACAATCCATCTTTGCACGTAAGCCAAAGATATACAATTCAATAATCAAAAGTTCATCTTTGCACGTAAGCCAAAGATAACTTTCATCACCATATAAGCATGAGGATGATGACAATGATATAAGCATTAATCAAATAAAAATAAGGATAAATATTAAAGACATTAAATTTATCCAAATATTATCAACCACTTAATAAACTCATAATCTAATATTATTAATATTATAACAATATTTTAATCACTTCTCAAACTTATAAACAATTTATTTCAATTATTTACACTTTACCACATAATGCATTTAATCATTCAAAATGCCATACTCATAAGATCTCATCACCAGTGATCAAATCCTTTATCAAAAATCTGCATATGCCCTATATAGGATTCCCAAGCCATAAAATCCTATTTTTCTAATTTTGTTACTTCACATAACATATTTAACTCATTTACTCATAACTAGATTATTTTCATGAAAAATACCAAATCAGTCCAAAAAATATTTTTTTTCTGGGATTTAGCAGAATATAGTCCCATATTGAACATATATTTTTCTCGGAATTTTTAAAATTCATTTACTATTTTTCAAAAATCAATTTCTAATTAATTCCTTAAGAAATTAGTTACCTCAATTTTAACTCCAGAAATTCCCAAATCTTGGCAGGATCTTACACATGTTAACGTGAGCTTCCAATTTAAATTTCATGATCATCGGAGTTGTAGAACTCTGGTTATAGCATTTTTTGTCGAAAAAATCTAAATATTGAAATAGTCATAACTTGCTCATTTTAAGTCGGAATGAGTTCATTTTTGGACAGGAGGTACTTTATACCATATACTTTCATGTCCCAAAAGTCCGGAATTTTTCTCATAAATTAAGTGGCCGAAAATGCCCTTTTAAAATTTTGGACAGTAGCTTTTTAAGCATTTCCAGATTTTTCATCCTTTACTAAAATCTTTCCACACGAAAATCTGTAAATCCTTTTTAAGTGATTCCACTTGGATAAGTTAGAAAACTCATAGATCTAACTTTAGAACTTGACCACACTCAAAAATTCAAAATATAATAGGAGATATGGTCAATTAAATTTCGTGTTCCATTTTTACCAAAATCTGATTTTCAACCTTTTGTGATTTCTAAGAAACTTTCATGTTTTCACATAACAACCAACATAACTCATCATGACAATGACATAATAATTCAATAAACAAGTTCAAGAATAAATTTTAAAGATTTATAAGTTAATTTATCCAGAACTCAATAACGTCCAAATTGTCAACATGATACTGCTTTGTAGAGTAAAATTCAAGAATGCTCAGAAGAATATTTTCATGAAAAGATACTGGATGAAACACAAATATCCAGGATATTCTACTAATTTCATGGAGTATAGAAGTCAAAACTTTAACCAACTGAGTGTAATAGAATATACGAAGCTGCAAATGAATTTTCACCCGCCATGCGGTAATCCACGTACACAGATCATTTCCACAATTTAATAAGGAATAAATACAAAGGATCATTCACCATGCATGTGGTAATCCACATAGACAGGTTATTCCAATAGAATAAAAAATAATGGAATAATAGAAGGATTCACCATACGTGCAATAGACTGCACAGACAGGTTATTCCCAACAAAATAATAAATAATGGAACTAGGTCTTGTGTGTAAACGCGGCGAGCGAGGATATTCGGCGAATAATAAATAATGGAACAGTCGTCCCAGTAAACGCCTTGCATGGGATATTTCGACGAGAATAATAAAGAGCGGAATAATAGAAGAATTTCACCATGTATGCAGATTAAGCATAAACAAAGTTATTCCAACATAATAATGAAGAATGGAATAATGAGAAGAATTTCACCATGTATCTTTACGAACGCGCCCCAAAATAGGTATACATCACCCATTACGAGTTGTCAATACATGGTACGAAACAACTACAACTTTATTATTACAACAAGAAAGCTGTGAGTTTGAATACAAATATTATCTTCTAGACAATATCTATACTCAAATAAATCCTCATCACATTTATTGATACATTATTTTACAAAAATGGTGAGGACTACTAAACAACTCTCTCTAGAACCTTCATTCCATACCCCAGGCTAATTACTCGCTTATATTATCGTCTCACGAGAAGAAAAATGGAACAAAAAGGAAAAGAGTGAGCTCAACTAGCCCGATAAAGAATATTATGACTAAGATAATATACAACAAATTATCGTTAGTCTTCAACAGGAAAAATCTAATAGAATACAATAGACAACAAGTTTCAAATCAATATTCGCAATGAAAATAATAATTCATTAGAAGAGTTAAGTAGAGAATGCAAACTACTATCTTATGTATGAATTTAAAAGTTCATCGTCTCATCTTTTATCCCCGCAACATCAATCAATATATATACGGAATCAAATATTCATCTTTGCACTCTGGGCCAAAGATATTCATCACCGGGTCATGTTCATCTAAACACTGTTCATCTTTGCTACCACGGACCAAAGATATTCATCGAAATCATTCATCTTTGCACTCTGGGCCAAAGATATTCAATAATATCATCATTTAAGACCGAGGATGATGAAAAATATTTTTAAAGAAAGCGAATCCAAATGAATCAAAAATGACAAAGATTAAGGATTAAGGATTAAGTACTTTGTTTTATCCATGTCCAAAAATACCTCAAAAATAATCATAGTGGTGTAAAATTCAAGAATGATCAAAACATGGATACAATCAAAGCTAGTATCCACAATAGATATTTTTGGACGAAAAGGAAAATTTTCATTTTTTTTCGATGAATAGTCTTGAAGTATTCGTGAATAATCTCAGTATCGTGAATAGTAACTCAGACACCAAAAGTTCCAAATTTGATAAAAACTTCAGATCAATATTTCAAAGATAATGATATTGAAGAAATAATATCATTCTGAAAAAAATAATATCCCTTACCTCGAAAGATCAAGATTTCTTACAGGTTTAAAAACAGGATATAGGCTATGACTTGAACTTGCACCGTATAACAATACTCAAAATATACTCAAAATACTCACAAGAATACGCTCAATAATATAGAGAGAAAACTTGATTTACGGTGTAATTTTCAATTCTAACCTAAGCACCTATTTATAGGAAAATGCTTAGAACACCAAAGCAGAAAATTTAATATAATATTTTTATTTATATTAACCATTCCTACGCACACCTTTGAATTCAGAATTTAACAATTGCACACATGCAAAATGAGGCCCACACATTTAAAAAACGTTTTGTGAATATAAATATTTAAAACTTCCAAAATCAATTATTTGAACTTGAACTTCAATAATTCATAATAAATAGCTCTTTTATCAGAAAATTCGAATCTCGCGCTTTTTTATAGGAAATTCAATTCTCTACAACATTTCAGAAGAAAGTTTTTCCAAATTCGAAATAGAAATTGACCGAAATCCACAAGCAGGCGATTTTCTGTGCTATAATCAAATTTTAATTCAATAATTGTGTCCACCAACACACAAAATATGTGTTAAACATTTAATGCCAAAAATACTCTTCCTCCTCATATACTCATATATCCCACATTCATTATAAAAATATCACCTTTAATATATTATTAAAATAATATATTTAAATGAATTATTTTATCGAAAAATATAGAATATTAATTTTCAACAATTTTCACATTAAAAATTTTCTCCATCTATATCCAGATAAAATCAATATTTTCCTCATTATATAAATCAATAATTAATTATTCACAAATAATATTACTGAGAATCACAAGATCTTGTGACAGTACGGTTCCTGGGAAAGAGGGGCTTTCAATAAGAATTTCTCCTCACTCGCACGCATTGATTAGGTGACCAAACCTCTCCTTGAAGCGAGAACTTTCTAGACATTACCAATAATGTTATCTAATAATATTATTAGGATAATATGAATTATTGTTTCGATAATGAAAAATCATGTGTATGACAATTATTGAAACAACAACAATATAAAATATCAACGCAAACAATTATTAAATCAATAAAATAATTGAATAAGAATTCATCGTAACCATTATTGAGTAATGCCTTCTTACGTAAGAATCAATAATTGGTGCAATAACTGCAGTGTCTTCTTGTGTTTTAACCACCTAGTATTTTTAAAGATTATTCTGTGAATAACTACGCCTTTATTTTTTAAACAACTTATTTTTGTCGTTTTCTTCATTCAATCGCTTTTCAAGTTATGGGGCCCATAAAGAGGCAAGTGGCGTGCATCACGAATATTCCCGACTGAATGAAGAATATTCCACGACCAAACGAATATTCCCAAACAACAATGAATATTTTATAACCACTTGCTTATTTTGAAATATTTGCGTATTTTACCCATTACTATCCACATTAATCAAATCAACCCTTACTATTTCAAAATAATAAATAGAGAAAATTAAATTTCATTAATAATAAGTTGGGGTCTTACAACCTCCCCTCCTTATGAAATTTCGTCCTCGAAATTGACGTACGTACCTGATATTTCGAAAAGGTGAGGATACCTCGCTTTCATTTTCGTTTCCAATTCCCAGGTTATTTCCTCTATAGCATGATTCCTTCATAAAACTTTAACTTATGGTATGACCTTTGCGCGTAGGACATGCTCCTTCCTATCCAAGATCTTGACAGGTACCTCCTTATACGTTAAATCTTCGGCTATTTCGTCCGGTTCTAACTCTATAACGTGGTTCGGGTCTTTCACATATTTCTGAAATAAGGAGATATGTGAAACACATTATGAACACGAGACATACTCGGAGGTAACGCGAGTCTATAGGCTACATTTCCTACTCGGTCAAAAATTTGAAATGGACCAATAAATCGTGGATTGAGCTTTCCTCTCTTCCCAAATCTTTTAACTCCCTTCCATGGAGCAACTCGCAACAATACATGATCCCCTATACTAAATTCCACGTCCTTTCGATGAAGATCCGCATAACTCTTTTGTCGATCTTGTGTCGTTTGTATACGTTGTCGAATCATTTGGATCTTTTCCGTAGTCATACGTACCAACTCGGGTCCCAACAATGTTGCTTCACCCACCTCGTCCCAACATCTTTGGAGAGCGACACTTTCGTCCATATAATGCTTCAAATGGAGCCACACCTATACTTGCTCGATAAGCTGTTGTTGTAGGAGAATTCCACCAATGGTAAATACTTATCCCAATCGCCTTGAAGTTCAGGACACGAGTCTTAATAGATCTTCAAGAGTTTGAATAGTCCTCTCGATTGTCCGTCTGGTTTGAGGATGGTATGTTAATCGAATCGTAAATCCGCGCCCATAGCTTTTTATAAGCTAACCCAAAATCTTGAAGTGAATTTTGGGTCACGATCCGAAACTATGGATCTTGGCATGCCATGCAACCTCACAATCTCATTTACATATATACTAGCAAGACATTCAAGGAATAAATCTCCGTGATCGGCAAGAAATGAGCAGACTTGGTTAATCTATCAACAATAACCCAAATAGCATTGATGCCTTGAGAAACCGTAGGAAGACCCGAAACGAAATCCATGGTAATGTGTTCCCACTTCCATTTCAGAATCTCAAGTGGTTGCAACGGACCCTTAGGTACTAGAAGCTCCGTCTTTACACGTTGAAAAGTTAAACACATTGAGATAAACTTTGCAATCTCTCTCTTCATATTGTTCCACCAATATGTATGTCGAAGATCACTATACATTTTGGTACTTCCAGGATGGATTGCAAATGGTGTATTGTGTGCCTCCATCATAATCTTGTACTTCAAATCAGAGTCGTTAGGGACACAAAGTCTAGAGTGGACTCGAAGTATTCCTTCTTCATCAATTCTCGCTTCTAGAATAGCACCTTCTTGTACTTTTTTCTTCATACGCATCAGCTCCGGGTCGGTGGCTTGAGCAACCTTAACTTTTTCTATTAAAGTTGGCTCTATGCGTATACTTGACATCATCGCGCTCATTCCTGCATATGATCTTCTACTCAACGCGTCATGTTCGCTTTTCCAGGATGGTATTGAATAATGTGGTCGTAATCTTTCAACAACTCAAGCCAACGTCGTTGCCGCATGTTGAGTTCTTTTTGCGTGAAGAAATATTTGAGGCTTTTATGATCTGAATATATCTCCACTTTCTCCCCATATAGATAGTGCCTCCAGATCTTTAGTGCGAAAACAACTGCTGCCAACTCTAGATCATGAGTAGGATAATTCCTCTCATACTCTTTAAGTTGTCGCGAGGCATAGGCTATGACTTTCCCACGTTGCATGAGAACACATCCTAACCCTTTGCTCAAGCATCAGAGATAACAAATCCATCCGAACCGGATGGTATTGTTAGAACAGTGCGAAATAAGTCTCTCTTAAGCTCTTGGAAACTCTTCTCGCATTCTTCGCTCCAAACGAATTTTGTATCCTTAGAGTTAAATTTGGGTTAATGGAGTAGCGATTCAAGAAAACCCTTCCACGAATCTTCGATAATAACCAACTAAGCCCAAAAACTACGACTTCAATCACCGACTTGGTTTCTCCCAACTTTATATTGCTTCAATCTTCACGGATCAACAGATACTCCATGTTTCGACACCACGTGCCCAAGGAATGCTACTTTCTCAAGCCAGAACTCGCATTTCTTCAACTTGGCATAAAGCTTGTTTTCACGAAGCCTTTGGAGTACCAGCTTCAAATGGTGCTCATGATCTTCACGGCTTTTGGAATATATGAGGATGTCATCAATAAAGACAACAACGAATTGATCCAAATATTCCTTGAATACTCGATTCATCATATCCATGAAAGCCGCAGGAGCATTAGTCAATCCGAAAGACATGACTAAGAATTCATAATGCCGTCATCGAAGTTCTAAAGGCGGTCTTTGGAATATCCTCGATTCTAATCTTCATTTGATGATATCCGAGCGAAGATCGATCTTTGAAAAAATTGTGCCCCTGCAGAATCGGTCAAACAAGTCATCAATCGAGGTGAGGATACCTATTCTTGATGGTGACATGGTTCAATTCCGATAGTCAATACAAAGTCGCATACTCCCGTCTTTCTTTCTTTACGAATAAAGCAGGAGCACCCGCAGCGACCCCAAAATAGGTATACATCACCTATACGAGGTTGTCAATACATGATGCGAAACAACTACAACTTTATTATTACAACAAGAAAGCGTGAGTTTGAATACAAATATTATCTTCAGACAATATCTATACTCAAATAAATCCTCATCACATTTATTGATACATTATTTTACAAAATGGTGAGGACTAATAAACAATCCTTTCTAAAACCTTCATTCCATACCCAGACTCGTACTCGCTATATTCTCGCCTCCCGAGAAAAATGGAACAAAAGGAAAAGGTGAGCTCAACTAGCTCGAAGAAAGAATATTATGACTAAGATAATATACAACAAATTATTGTTAGTCTTCAACGAGGAAAAATCTAATAGAATCTGATAGACAACAAATTTTAAATCAATATTCGCAATGAAATAATAATTCATTAGAAGAGTTAAGTAGAGAATGCAAACTACTATCTTCATGTATGAATTTAAAAGTTCATCGTCTATCTT
Source organism: Panax quinquefolius (assembly GCA_020205615.1). Lineage (NCBI taxonomy): Eukaryota > Viridiplantae > Streptophyta > Magnoliopsida > Apiales > Araliaceae > Panax > Panax quinquefolius. The sequence goes on along the minus strand of CM035161.1, from coordinate 31,439,597 downwards.
TTATCCCCTGCTACATCAATCAATATACATCTAGAATCAAATATTCATCTTTTGCACTACTGGCCAAAGATATTCATCGATTAGTCATGTTCATTTAAACACTGTTCATCTTTGCACTACGGCCAAAGATATTCTTCAGAAATCATTCATCTTTGACTACTGGCCAAAGATATTCTTAAGAAATCATTCATCTTTGCACTACTGGGCCAAAGATATTCTTAAGAAATCATTCATCTTTTTACTACTGAGCCAAAGATATTCCATAATATCATCATTTAAGACCGAGGATGATGAAAATATTTTTTAAAGAAAGCGAATCCGGTGAAACAAAATGACAAGGATTAAGGATTAAGGTTTCGTACTTGGTTTTATCCACGTCCAAAATACCTCAAAAATAATCATAGTGGTGTAAAATTCAAGAATGATCAAAACATGGATACAATCGAGTTAGTATCCGAATAGATGTTTTGGACGAAAAGAAGAAATTTTATTTTTCGATTGAATAATCCGATATCGTGAATAGTGTCGTATCGTGAATAAGGCCGATATCGTGAATAGTAACTCTCACACGCAAAAGATAGAAATTCCACAAAAACATCTTCACGCTTCATGAATAGTACTCGTGAATAGTAACTCGTGAATAATAACTCATGAATAGTAACTTCGTGAATAGTAACTCATGAATAGTAACCCATGAATAAGTAACCCCGAGCATGAAAAAGTTCCAAATTTGATAAAATTTCAGATCAACATTTCAAATTATAATGATATTGAAGAAATAATATCATTACGAAAAAAAATAATATCATTACGAAAAAAAATAATATCCCTTACCTCGAAAAGATCGGTGCTTTAAATTTAAAAACAGGATATAAAGTATGACTTGGACTTGCACCGTATAACAATACTCAAAGTATACTCAAAATACTCACAAGAATACGCTCGATAATATAGAGAGAGAAAACTTCAGTTTCTGGTGTGATTTTCAATTCTAACCTAAGCACCCTATTTATAGGAAAATGCTTAGAACACCAAAGCAGAAAATTTAATAAAATATATTATTATTAATAAATTTCCTACGCCTCTTTGGAAATCAGATCCCAACATTTCCCACATGCCAACCTTCTAGAAAGAAATGATTAAAAATGTTTTTCATAAAATAAATAATTAAAACTTACAAAAATCAATTATTTCGGAGCTTTAGAACTTCAATAATTCATAATAAATAGCCCTTTCATCAGAAAATTTGAATCTCGCGAGTTTTTATAGGAAATTCAATTCTCTACAACTTTGCAGAAGAAAGTTTTTCCAAATTCCAAACAGAAATCAACCGAAATCCACAAGCAGGCGATTTTACGGTTTATAATCAAATTTCGGTCAATAAATGGGGTCCATGAGACATGTTTAACATGTTTTAAACATTTATTGCAACAAAAACATTCTTCCTCCTCGTATACTCATATATCCCACATTCGTTGTAAAAATATCACCATTATTACATTATCTTATCGAGAAAAAGATAAAATTTCAATTTTGATAATTGTCACATTAAAATTTTTCTCCATCTATATCCACATAAAATCAATATTTTCCTCATCATATGAATCAATAATTAATTATTCACAAATAATATTACGAATCACAATATTACACAACCAAAGGCGGTTCAGGAAAGAGGGCTTTCAATAAGAATTTCTTCTTATCTTGGTATGATTAGGTGACCAAACCTCTCCTTAGGCAGAACTTTCTAGACATTGCCAATAATGTTATCTAATAATATTATTAGAGATAATAAGAATTATTGCTTCGATAATGAAAAATCTTGTGTGATGATAATTATTGAAACAACAATGAATATAAAATATCAACACAAAGAATTATTAACTCAATAAAATCTTTGAGCGGTAATTATCGTAACCATTATTGAGTAGTGTCTTCTTACGTAAGAATCAATAATTGGTGCAATACTGGTGTCTTCTTGTTCAACAACGGCGTATTAGTGTGTTTTAACCACCGGGTATTCCAACAAGATAACTTGGTAACAACTACGTAGTTATTTAAAAACAACTTATATTTGTCGTTTTCTTCATCCAATCGCTTTTTCAGTTATGGGGCCATATATGGTTGGGCATTACCGTCAGACGAATATTCACACAGCGATACGAATATTCCACGACCAAACGAATATTCCCAAGCGATAATGAATATTTTATAACCACTTGCTTATTTTGAAATATTTGCGTATTTAACCCTTAACTATCCACATTAATCAAATCAACCCTTACTATTTCAAAATAATAAATAAAGGAAATTCCTTTTTATTTAAAAATTTGAGGTCTTACAACCCCAAGGAGATGTACTAGGATGAATGAAACCGATGTCCAACAAACTCTCGTAGTTAGACCTTTAACTCCCGAAGTTCAATAGGAGCCATTCGATATGGGGTTTTAGAAATGGGCTTTGTACGGGTTCAAGATCAATAAAGAATTCAACTTCACGTTCTAGGGTAGGTAGGGGAAAGTTCTTGAAATACGTCGGAAAAGTCAATAACAACAGGAATATTATTCAAATTTAACGTGTCTTTATTCAAATCCATAACTTGGGCTAAGAAAGCTTGACATCCGTTTTTCAATAAACGAATAGCTTTATGATTAGATATGGCAGTGATTGATTTTAATGGTTTAGTTGCTTGAATTCGTACAACAGGTTGGTTAGGAATATGAAAACTAACAACCTTACGAAAACAATCAATTTTGGCATGATGAGTAGTTAACCAATCAATTCCTAAAATCACATCAAAAACAAGTATCTTTAAAGAGATAAGGTCAGCAGGTAAAGTGATAGTGCCAACTTGAATCAAACAAGATTTATAAACAGTGGATGTGATGAAAGTTTCTCCTAACGAAGTTTCCACAGATAGGTCAAAGTCTAATTTCTCCGAGTCGAGTTTAAGCGTTGACCACAAGGAGAGAGATAAATGAATGGGTAAGACCCAGTATCAAGTAAGGTATAAACTTCTGAAGAATTTACAAATAGCTTACCCGTGATCACCTCGTTTGGGTTCCTCGCATTTAGACCGATCACAACAAACGCTTCTTCCAGGAACCGTTGACTTTGACTTTTTCGGGACGATCTTTTGAGTCACCGTCCCCCCCCGAACTAGGTTTCGCTCTGCGTCTGATCTCGAGCGATATGTCCTTCCTTTCCACAATTATAGCATACCTTGAACTGTTGTGGGCGGTTTGGTCGATATGTCCCTCTTTCCGCATTTATAGTATATGACCGGTGGTCGTTTCTCTCCTTAGAACCGATTCTTCTTGCAAGACCTTTGTCGTCTTCACATGGTCGTTGTTAAATCTCCTCTTTTTAAAATCTCCTCGACTCGCTTCTTCTATTTTCATGGCCATGATTACCACGAGTGGTTACCATTTTGTCCGTCTTTTTCTTTCTCTCTTTGGTTATCATTTGTTTTGTTGATCGCTATCTCCTGGGTATGATCACGATTGTGGTCCCTCGTTTGGACCGTACTCGTTATCTCGCTCTAATAATTGAGCCACATTTCTAACATCTGAATAGAGAGAAAATTTATGAGAAATGAGATATTGTCGTATGCCGACTTTCAAACCTCTTAGAAACATCCAGGGTCATACGTTCCTCATTCTCCACCAAATGAGGTGCAAACACGGATAACTCTCGCAAACTTTTTCTCGTCTTGAGACCGCCGTGTTGTTTTGTTCTAATCGATGAACTCCACTTCCTTCATATACGGCGAACACTTTCGTGAAAGTATTTGTCATTAAATAGTTTTCAAACGTCTCCCCAAGACATTACGAAAGTGCTTTAATTTGGATGGGTATGCTTTGCGGAGACTCCACCGATGAGTACGCACCGCCGCGGAACATAAAGGTGGCGAATGGAACCTTCTGCATTTCTCCGTGCATCCCAAGACATCGAATATCTTGGTAATTTGCTTGACCCATGTTTCCATTATGATCGGATCCGCTTTCCTTAAATTCGGTGGTCCCAACTCTTTGAGCTCGCATTTGTGATAACCGTGAATTGCTATCATTTCCTCCTCGTATTTTGAACACGAGTCTCCTCGTGCGATTTTGCATGAACCGCAAAAAACTTCTAAACATCCCCTCGTTCATCATCTCGCTTTCGGTGGTGTTGTTCACGGGAGGAACATTGCCGGTCTGTTGCACGTTCTCCTCGTTGGTGAGTACAGTGTCTCCACGGTCTCATTTCCTTTCATTAATATTCTCAATCGACATTCTCAAATATCGTCATAAAACACAAGAGTTAATTAAGGAAATCAATATATCACATAATATCTCTATATCTTGACCAACTAACAAATAAGCTTAGGTAGGACACACTAGCGAAGGATTTTTTCGTCTCTCCCTCCTAGTTCTATTCCCGATCTCCGGCAGAGATCATATCCTAAGCTCGATACCATTGTGACACCCCCCCAAAATAGGTATACATCACCCATTTCGAGGTTGTCAATACATAGTGCATGTAAACAACTACAACTTTATTATTACAACAAGTAAAAGCGTGAGTTTGAATACAAATATTATCTTCTAGACAATATCTATACTCAAATAAATCCTCATCACATTTATTGATACATTATTTTACAAAAATAGTGAGGACTACTAAACAACTCTCTCTAGAACCTTCATTCCATACCCCAGGCTGCGTCTCGCTTATATTCTCGCCTCTAAGAAGAAAAATGGAACAAAAAGGAAAAGGGTGAGATCAACTAGCCCGATAAAAGAATATTATGACTAAGATAATATACAACAAATTATCGTTAGTCTTCAACGGGGAAAAATCTAATAGAATACAATAGACAACAAGTTTGAGATCAATATTCGCGGTGAAATAAAAATTCATTAGAAGAGTTAAGTAGAGAATGCAAACTACTATCTTCATGTATGAATTTAAAATTTCATCGTCTATCTTTTATCCCCTGTAACATCAATCAATATATATCGGAATCAAATATTCATCTTTGCACTACGAGCCAAAGATATTCATCGATTAGTCGTGTTCATCTAAACACTGTTCATCTTTGCACTACGGGCCAAAGATATTCATCGAAATCATTCATCTTTGCACTACGGCCAAAGATATTCAATAATATCATCATTTAAGACCGAGGATGATGAAAATATTTTTTAAAAAAGCGAATCCGGTCATCAAAATGACAAGGATTAAGGATTAAGGATTCGTACTTTGTTTTATCCATGTCAAAAATACCTCAAAAATAATCATAGTGGTGTAAAATTCAAGAATGATCAAAACATGGATGACAATCAAAGCTAGTATCCACAATAGATATTTTTTAGGCGAAAAGGAAAATTTTCATTTTCGATGAATAATCTTAAGTATTCGTGAATATAGTGTCGAATATATGTGAATAGTGCATTATATCGTGAATAGTAACTCAGACACCAAAAGTTCCAAATTTGATTAAAACTTCGGATCAATATTTCAAAGATAATGATATTGAAGAAATAATATCATTACGAAAAAAATAATATCCACTTACCTCGAAAGATCAAGATTTCTTAGCTAAAACAGGATATAGGCTATGACTTGAACTTGCACCGTATAACAATACTCAAAATATATTCAAAATACTCACAAGAATACGCTCAATAATATAGAGAGAGAAAACTTCAGTTTCTAGTGTAATTTTCAATTCTAACCTAAGAACTCTATTTATAGAAAAATGCTTAGAATACCAAAGCAGAAAATTTAATATAATATTATTATTTATATTAACCATTCCTATGCACACCTTTGAATTCAGAATTCAGCAATTGCACACATGCAAAATGAGGCCCACACATTGAAAAAACGTTTTTGTGAATATAAATATTTAAAACATCCAAAAATCAATTATTTCTGAACTTTGGAACTTCAATAATTCATAATAAATAGCCCTTTTATCAGAAAATTCGAATCCCGTTACTTTTTATAGGAAATTCAATTCTCTACAACTTTGCAGAAGAAAGTTTTTCCAAATTCTAAACAGAAATTGACCGAAATCCACAAACGGGCGATTTTACATGCTATAATCAAATTTCGGTCAATAATTGTGTCCACCAACACACAAAATATGTGTTAAACATTTAATGCCACAAAAATACTCTTCCTCCTCATATACTCATATATCCCACATTCATTATAAAAATATCACCGTTAATATATTATTAAAATAATATATTTAAATGAATTATTTTATCAGAAAAAGATAGAATATTAATTTTCAACAATTGTCACATTAATAATTTTCTCCATCTACATCCACATAAAATCAATATTTTTCTCATTATATAAATCAATAATTAATTATTCCCAAATAATATTCTGAGAATCACAAGATCTTGCAACTTACGGTTCTCGAGGAAGAGGGGCTTTCCGATAAGAATTTTTCTTCTTCTTGGCGCAATTAGGTGACCAAACCTCTCCTTAGGCAGAACTTTCTAGACATTACCAATAATGTTATCTAATAATATTATTCAGATAATATGAATTATTGCTTCGATAATGAAAAATCTTGTGTAATGACAATTATTGAAACAACGGTAATATAAAATATCAACGCAAGACAATTATTAAATCGATAAAATCTTTGAGCGATAATTCATCGTAACCATTATTGAGTAGAGCCTTCTTACGTAAGAATCAATAATTGGTGCAATCTGGAAGTATCTTCTTGTGTTTTAACCAAAGTATTTTAACAAGATTACTTCGGTAGAATAACTACGTAGATTATTTTTAAACAACTTATATTTGTCGTTTTTCTTCATCCGATCGCTTTTTGGTTATGGGGCCCATAAAAGGCTGCGTCGTAAATACGAATATTCCAGATAACAAGAATATTCCACGACCAAACGAATATTCCCAACAACAATGAATATTTTATAACCACTTGCTTATTTTGAAATATTTGCGTATTTTACCCATTACTATCCACATTAATCAAATCAACCCTTACTATTTCAAAATAATAAATAGAGAAAATTAAATTTCATGAATAATAAGTTGGGGTCTTACATATGCGGTACTTCGCATATACAGGTTATTCCAACATAATAATAAGTAATGGAATAACAATAGCTCTCTTCATGAATCGAAAGAAATAATACCCCTTACCTTAGAATAAAATTTGGATCTTTGGAATAGAGAGGTGAGACTTCTCTTCTTCTTTTTCTCTATAATTTCTCTCTATAATAATTGCTCTATAGTTTTAGTGAATTGGTGAGAAATGAAGGAAGAATGAGCTTCTATTTATAGAAAAATATAGGTTCGATAATTGCACGTTTTGGGGCTCTAAAAATTACAGTACAATACCTCCAACTTTTCTTTCATTTTTAATTTAGTCTTGCAAGTATTATCAAACTTGCACCACCTCCCCTAATAGTAAATCATGTGAATCAATATTTCAATCATGTGATTCAATAGTTATAATCATGTGAAAATATAAATTACGGTATAGTACCTCCATCTATACCTCCATCTTTAACTTAGTCATGCAAGTATTATCAATCTTGCACCAACTCCCCTAATAGTATAAGAATGTGATTCAATAGTACACACATTTAAAGAAATAGCTATATACGCATGTGAATTAGTAGCAATTAATTGTTCATTTATCCGATAAATTTCTCGATTTATCAATATAACCCCTAGACATCACTTATCATCGGAATAGATGTCGATTACCACTAACACTAATAATTCCAACACAATGGAACTATCAAATTCATCTTTAATCAACACGAACTTATTCATCATTAATATTATAACTCCTGATATTTAACAACCGGTCGTTCCCCGAGAAGAGGGGCTTTCGATAAGGATTTCTCCCTATTGACAAGTGCATGATTAGGTGACCAAACCTCTCTTTGGCAAAATTTCTAGACATTATAAATATTGCGATTTAATAATATGAATAACTTTGTCGTCTCAATTATTGATTTAATAATATATCATATAAATGCGGATGATCTTGTGACAATAATCGAATCAATAATATGAGAGATATGATGCAATAATTCGTAGCAATAATTGAGTATAAGCGAGTGACTTCTCACGTAAGCATCAATAACCAATACTGGTGTCTACTCTTGCAACAACGCCAGCGTATTCTTGTACTTTTTACTAGGGTAGTTCAAGCGGTTTTAACGGTAACACTTAAAGTCGTTATTTTTATAACAAGATAATTACGTCGTTTTTCTTACTACGATAATCCTTTCGATTTGTGGGGTCCACCAATGATTGTCTGTCAGTAAATACGAATATTTCTGTTAAAAGCGAATATTCCCGATCAATCGAATATTATATAACCACTTGTTTACTTTGCAAAATTTATAAATATTACCCACCACTATAACATTATATCAAATCCACACCATAATATTAAAAAAATATTTTGAGAAATTTAAATTTTATTCATAAAATTTGGGGTCTCTGATATCTATCATAACTAGACAGCGTGGCGTCCCATACCTGAAAGGTTTCTTTTAAGTATTTTCCAAAGATTTTAATTTCTAAAGCAGTTATTAGTGTGTATTTTTATAAAAAAGTACCATTGTAAGGTTGTGGTTGAGACACCCAGGAGAGTTACATACATTTGTATTAAAACTCACGGTTTAAGCTGTGGTAAGTAATCGCATACAACAATTCAACAGTTGTATAAATGAAGTTTGTAAATAATTTTTATAATGTGATATCTGGCGACTCAAAATGGGTGATGTATACCTATTTTGGGGGCATCACACTTTTTGTCAGGGAATATCCATACGACGACACCATTATTGGTGGACTCCACAACGGAATAACTGTCGGAGTTAGAAAACGACAGAAATAACTTTTTATAAAAATAATGGCGAAAGTTTTACCGTTAAACTGTTGAAATATCCGGTGGTAAAAATACAGTAATACGCGTGGTTGCATAGTAGCACACGATATTGATTATTGATGCTTACGTAAGAAGCCACTCAGTTTACTCAATTATTGCTATAGTAATTGTTGCATAGTACCTCACATTATTTGATTCAATTATTGTCACAGTATCATCTACATAATATTTTATATTATTAAATCAATAATTGAGACGATAAAGTTATTCATATTATTATTTGCAATATTATTGACGATGTCTAGAAAGTTTTGTCGAGAAAAAGGGTTAGGTCACCTAATTGCGCGCTAATAGGGAGCAATCCTTATCGGAAAGCCCCCTCTTTCCTGGGAATGATTTGGTAGTTAAATATTGTGAGTTATAATATTAATGATGAATAATTGTTAATAGATTAAAAAAATGTGTTTATTAAAGATAAAAGATTTGTGGTAAATATTTATTCAATTTTTTGATATAAATATAGGGATTTGTTATAAGGCGTTTGTTGTAAGTTTGACTTAGTATTCCATGGGAAGATTTACTAATTTTATGGACCGTCGTTGATGGTTTGAATAGTTAATCAATCTGGACCATTGATGGTGATTTTAATAGTAAATCAATCTGGACCATTGATGGTGGTTGTAATAGTAAATCAATCTGGACCGTCGGTGGTGGTTTTAAAAGTAAATCAATACAGATAAAATCGGTGGTGGTCTTAAAAGTAAATCAATACGAATTTAGTCGGTTGTGATTTTAATAGTAATCAATATGGATAAAATGCATTACAATAGTAAATCAATCTGGACCGTTCGTGAATTAGTTACTATTTAGTCCATTCTCCTTTAAATAGAAGCTTAATTCTTCTTTCATTCTCACCAATTCACTAAGATTCACAAGAGACACTATAAAGAGAGAAACTATAGAGAGCAAGAAGAAGAGTATTCTGCTACTTCACTATTGCAGTATTCATTATTCTACAAAGGTAAGGGGTATTATTTCTTTCATATTCATAAGGAATACTATTTTTTGTATTCATCCTTTAATATTATATCGGAATAACTTTGTCACTGTGAATTACGTCTGCATGTAATGATTAAAATCCATGTATAGTTTCGTATGTTATTTTTTTTCATATTCTTAAATCTAAACTTACTATGGTAAGTATTGTTTCTATAATCCCTGAAATTAGTGGAATATCCTTGAGTTTTGCGCTTCATCCAGTATCGTTTCATTGGAACATTGATCTGAACTTTCTTATTAAATATCATTATTTTTCCCGGGGTACTATTCACCCGGGTAATATTCACTCTAGTATTATTCACTTGGGGATTAGGGTACTTTTCATGCATGTAGAATCTTATTCACGAGTTCTTATTCACTCAAAAGTACTATTCACTCTAGTATTATTCACCGAGAATTGGGATACTTTTTTCACGTATGGAAGTCTTATTAGAAATCTTATTCACGGGATAATAATAATAATAATAATATTAATAATAATAATTTTAATAATATGTATAACTTGGGAGTAAAATTAATAGTATTGTATAATAATAATTTTAATAATAATAATAGTATTAATAATAATTTCAAAATAATAGTAATAATAATTAATTTTATAAAGTTAATTGTATTTGGGGGTTTGTTCCTACATATTTGCATGAAATTTATTTTTTTATTTTAATGGAAAATAAAAATAATTTATCAAATTACCCTTCCTCAAATAATTTAAATTAATAAAATAATAGAAATTTTATTTTTAAATACATATCAACTTCATATAAAAATAATTTTATAATTTATATAATCTTTTTTTTAATTTTTAAATTTTAAAAATTATTATTATTATTATTATTATTATTATTATTTTGAAATTATTATTATTTAAAATTATTATTATTATTATTTGAAATTATTATTATTAATATTTTTATTATTATTATTTCAAAATTATTATTATTACTATTACAATTATTTTGAAAATATTATTATTATTATTATTATTATTATTTAAATATAATAAATTTTACTCCCTCCGTTCCTTAATATAAGTCGTTTAAGAATTTCAAGTAAGTATTAATTGTTTAGTTTTCAATATTACCCTAAGTATTAAATGTAACTTTGGTTCTCTCACTATTTTTTATACAATAAATAACAATCTCTTATTTTAATACAAAGACAATATAGATAATCATTACCTTTAATACTTATGAACAACTTTAAAACTACCTATATTAAAGAACGGAGAGAGTACTATTTAAAAATAACAGATGACATGTGCTCATTAAGAAATTGTTTAAAGATAACATATGACAGTAAGTTTTAAAGTACTATCCACTGTGCTCCACGTAAGTAAAAAGGAGAGTTCAATTTGTACAGTCAGTATTCTGTCCGTTTTTTTAGACGAAAATCTTAAGTAATGACTATTTTATAATTTTTAAAAATATAATTATTCAATTATAATAAAAAAAAAATTAGTAAGCACAATAAAAATTGGACTCTATTACAGTGATCATATCCCGTTTTTTCTTTTAACCCTTTCTTCCCCCTCTTTAACATTATTCATGTTCCTCTGTAATAATCAATTCTTGCTTTACTAGAAAAAATTGAGAAAACGTCCTAATTTCCTCTTTCCTTGTTTTCTTTACCTATGGTGGTAGTGTTTCCCCAAACGTGGTAAGCAGTTAATCAAATGAGTTATCACCAACATTTATACATGGAGAAATTCTGGCTTTTCTGTTTTCTGGTGTTGTTATTTTGTCCCCAAAATTCCAATTCGTCGGTTGTGGAGACAAATGGGTTGGAATCGGAGATTGGGTTACTGAGTAGGCAGCTGCTGGAATCGGCGAGAGAGGTGGACTTCTTTGGCTGGTTGAAAAGGGTTCGAAGGAGGTTGCATGAGTACCCAGAACTTGCATTTGAAGAGCACAAAACGAGTCAGCTCATCAGGCTGGAACTTGACTCGCTTGGAATCCAGTACAACTGGCCAGTGGCTAAGACTGGGGTGGTCGCTTCCATTGGCTCTGGTGATCCACCATTCTTCTCTCTTCGAGCTGACATGGATGCCCTTCCTATTCAGGTCTCTCTCTCTCTATATATGTGTGTGTGTGTGTGAATGTATATATTGCACACACAAACAAATGCAACGCGTTCGTTAATTTGCATTTGTTATGTCAAGATGTATGTTGAAATCAATACGTAACCACGTAGGTATGATAAAACACATTTTTTGCAACAAAGGAATGAATATGTAGAGCTGAAAGAAGATTGTTCTTGCATCCACTTTTACTTGTAAATTGTTATAGATTGTAAAATAATTAAACGAGTAAACTTTGGTATGATATTGAAGTGAATACTTGATAATTGATGCCAAATTTGCTAACATGTGCTAAAACATGGCTTTTCTTCACGGATATCGACGCAATTGCTGCTATCAAGGCAGCCATTAACCATTAATGAAAGTGTTCTACTAATGAAAAACATTACTCGATCTCCTTGTTAGTTTGATTTTCTTTTCTTTTTTTCTCTTGGTAGTTCTCCCTCTTTCTGTCGGATGATGATATAGGCACACTAACAATAAGTTGCCTCTAGAAGTCTAGTGTCTAGTCTCTAATACATAAAACTTCTAAATTTCATGAAGGAGGGAATAATCTGACTGATGCGGTATTTGGAGTGTCACTAGTGTTGTTATTTCTTTCCCACTCTTATTCATTCTTGTTAATTGCTGTGAACAAAGACCAACATATTCATTTTGCAGGAATTGATCGACTGGGAGCATAAGAGCAAGATTGATGGCAAAATGCATGCTTGTGGTCATGATGCTCACACAACAATGTTGCTTGGAGCAGCTAAGTTGCTTCAAAGCAAAAGGGCTGAATTAAAGGTAAGCTTACAATCACATAATCATTTGAAACCATGAATAATGAGTTCTGGTACCATGAATATATTTCTGGTAATCATTGTTTGAAACCTATTTTAAGGGCACTGTTAAACTTGTCTTCCAACCTGGAGAAGAGGGTCATGCTGGAGCTTACCATATGCTAAAAGAAGGCGCTCTAGATGGGTGTCAAGCCATTTTTGGATTACATGTTGATCCAAGCATTCCTACTGGTATGATAGGTTCTAAACCTGGTCCATTGATGGCCAGCTCTGGCAGATTTGTAGCTAGTATTCAAGGGAAAGGTGGACATGCAGCAAGCCCACATAAAACTAGAGACCCCATTCTTGCTGCATCTATGGCAATCCTTGCACTCCAACAGATAGTTTCACGCCAGACTGATCCTTTAGAGGCCAGGGTGATTTCCCTTTCAACAGCATTATTACACAATATTTTGTCAAACAATTAAAGCTTAATAAATAACCTTTTTTCTTAATTTGTTAAGTGAAATAATGTTGTTTGATTGTTTCCACTTGAATACAGGTGGTCTCAGTTGGATTCATCGAGGGTGGTCAAGCAGGAAATGTGATACCCGAGACTGTGAAATTTGGAGGCACTTATCGGACCATGACTACTGATGGTTTCTCCCACGTTCAGCAAAGGATCAAAGAGGTAATTGTGGGTGTCTTGCACAAATAAAAAGAACCAATAAACCGACACAGGATTTTTCAGTATGATTCAGTTTTAAGCAGTTTCATGCTTCAGTTTAAACGACAAATGGGGCTACTAAAAATCATTACTTTGTATATGTATATTTCTTGACTAAGTTCAGTTTTATAAAATTTCCATGCAACAATTTAAAATCACAAGAAAGGGGCCTGCACAAAATATTAAAGAAAGAGGTCTGAAATGTCCCTCAACTTGAATCCGTGTAATTGCTGCCAACTCCAGTAAATAGGGGTTTATTTTTATTTTTATTTTGCTATATTAGACTGAAATTTAACATTCTTGTCTTTGGCAAGAATGGATTCCAAGAACTCATGCACCCAAGTCTTATGAGTAGTTTTTTTACCATTGAGCCATAAGGGGCTTGATTAAAAGGGAGTGTCGTACCATCTAGTCAAACACTCAGCGAGAGGCTATTTTGTATCTCACAGCTATTTAATTATTACATTTGCAAGACTAGAATAGAGAAACATCCTGATTCTAGACTTCCTATTGGCCTCTATAGTGTTTGTGAATTATTTATAGGAGAGAGATACTTATGTAAATGTGGTACTAACAGGTCATAGAGATGCAAGCAACTGTGCACCAGTGTACTGCAGTTGTAGACTTCTTGGAGGAAAAACTGAGGCCTTATCCAGTAACAGTTAATGATCAACAAATGTATGAACATGCAAAAATGGTTGGAGAAAATTTGCTTGGTGAAACCAATGTGCAGCTTCTCACAGAGAGTATGGCAGCAGAAGATTTCAGCTTCTATTCCCAGAAGATGGCAGCTGCCTTCTTTTTTATCGGGATACAGAATGAAACCTTGAGATCCGGTAATGCGTTGCACACGCCTCACTTGATAATTGATGAGGAGGTTCTTCCAATCGGAGCAGCTCTCCATGCTGCAGTTGCAATCTCATACTTTGATGGACATGTTGAGACACACTGAAAAGCTTACGTAAACAATATCAACTTGTATGCAACTAATGTAAAAAAAGAAAAGCTGATTAGTTTACCAAAAATCATCACGTTTTATTCAAAGTTAGGCTTATCAATTGTAAGAAATAGGAGAATATTTCTTACACAATAATATAGTGTACCTTGTTTGGAATTCACAAGGAACAAAGCAGAAATTTTTTTTGTTTGGATGAACAAGATATTACTTTCTTGATGTCCTAGAGATACTCTCAAATTACTTTTTGGTATTATGAATCAGTCTATAAGGTTGTGAAATTTGTATGTATAATGTTTTCAAAAGAACGTAATGGACATTGCATATGTTGATAGCGAATGACATTGATAATATTGCTTAATTGATGGCTGTAAATGGTATCGAAAATGTATTAAGTAGCTAGTTGGTTATTGTAACTTGTAAGGAAAATGACTAAGGGTGTAAGAAAAACTTGTAATAGATATTTTGTTGGAGTACGTCAACACATTTTCCATTCCAATATACCCTATTACTATAACAAATTGAGAAATGTTCTGTTTTCTACTTTTGTCTTATTCTTTCCTCCAGCTATCCAAACATAGTGGATTAGCAGTGTTTTGAAAACAAAATTAATCCCCAAAACGTAGCTAGCAGTTGATCGAATGGAAAGGCTCCGGCTTTTCTGTTATTTGGTGCTGTTATTGTGTACACGAAATTCCAGTTTATGGGCTGTAGATACGAATGGGTTGGAATCGGAGACTGAGTTACTGAGTAGGCATATGCTGGAATCGGCAAGGGATGTAGACTTCTTTGGGTGGTTGAAAAGGGTACGAAGGAGGTTACATGAGTACCCAGAACTTTCATTTGAAGAGCACAACACGAGTCAACTCATCAGATCGGAACTTGATTCGCTTGGAATCCGGTACACCTGGCCAGTGGCCAAGACTGGGGTGATCGCTTCCATTGGCTCTGGGGAACCCCCTTTCTTTTCTCTTCGAGCTGATATGGATGCCCTTCCTATTCAGGTCTCTCTCTCTATCTATGTATGTATGTATGTGTGTAAAGTGTAAACTATGTACGTATGTATGGCACAGACAAATACACAAACACACGGAACGCATTCGTTTATCTGCATGTATTATGTTTAAATATATTTGGAAAGGAAATACATAGGTAGAATAACAAATTCCTGCAACAAATGGATGTATTTGGAAAGCTCAAGGATGATGATTATTACATCCAGTTTTAGTTGCAAATTGTTATGAATTGTAATAAAAAGAAAAAGAATAAAATTTGGGAAGTTTTAGAAGTGAATACTTGATATTAAATGCTAAACTGGAAACTTTATGGCCAGGCAGAATTTGTTCAATTCTGGTCCATTCTATTTTTGTTATGTCTCATAATACAGCCGCACTGTGAAACATATGGAAATGCAAATTTCTGATGCCAATACAATCAACAAAAGCTGTTTTGGTACATAGCATGGTTGTTTGGGCCCCATTCTAATGAGCTTTTCAGCGCATGAATTGCCCTCTCTCACAGAGTGGATTAGAGTGCTGTAAGTTCTTTGCAAGAAAACTTGAGGATGGACCCAAGGTCTCTTTCTTTGATATTGCACTGAAATGAAAGATTAAGCCTCCACAATTGCACCATGAAGTTCTCTCTGTTTGAGGGTGTACAAGCTTTTGTAGATTAGCACTGGAGCTAGTGGCCTCTCCAATTTTACATGGAATCCACATAGCTACGCTCCAATCTCCATCATTATTCCTGAGTAAGCTTATGAAGCTACACTCTGCTGGGTTGCTCTTGACACTCTTATCTTCTTTGTTTTGGTCCATTTTCTGGTGCCTTTCAGAGTCTCCTTGGGAAATAAAAATGTATCTATTCATGTAGTCTAGTCTAATCTCTTGAAACCAAATTTGCATTTGGAAGGAACTGGTAGAATGGGAACATAAGAGCAGGATCGACGGTATAATGCATGCTTGTGGCCATGATGCACATGTTACAATGCTGCTTGGAGCTGCTAAATTACTTCATGACAAAAAGGACGAGTTAAAGGTAAGATTAGAATCACAATTTCATTGAGGAGAAGTGATGAGGACTCCAAAGTCAAAAACCAAAAACTTATGTTTTTTAGATGGTCTACATCTTTTTGTTAACTAATGAAATTGTTTACTATCATATCAAAGGGCACTATTAACCTCGTCTTCCAACCGGGTGAAGAGGGCCATGCTGGTGCTTATCATATGTTACAAGAGGGATATCTAGATAAAGTACAGGCCATATTTGGTTTACATGTTTGGCCAGATTTTCCCACCGGTACAATTGGTTCAAGACCTGGTCCACTGCTTGCTGGCTCAGCCAGGTTTTCAGCAGTAATTCAAGGGATAGGTGGACATGCAGCTGAACCACATGCAACTAAAGATCCAATACTGGCTGCAGCCTTATCAATTCTTGCACTCCAACAAATTGTCTCACGGGAGACGATCCTCTTGAGGCCAGGGTAATTTGATTAACATTTATTAGATTGAAAGAATTTCATGATTCATTTGTATCTCTTTCACTTAAACCAGGGATGAGGCTGGCACAGTTGCACACAAATTGTAATTTATGGATGGCTATGACGGTACTAATTTTTTATGCTGTGCGTTTGCACTTTGAATAATAGCAGGATCTGATAGCAATTATTGATTTGTGACCCTGTATAGGTGGTCACCGTCAGTTTCATTGATGGTGGTCATGCCGGGAATGTAATCCCAGAGACTATGAAACTTGGTGGCAGTTTCCGAAGCATGACATTAGAAGGTCTATCTTTCCTCCAACAAAGGATCAAAGAGGTATCTTTATGTTCTTATAAAAAACAAATGAACTGTTTTCAAAAAATCTTGGACGGTTGCTATATCACAAGGTTCTCTGATAGTGTTCAAAATTAGATGATATGCATCTAATTTATAGGAATTTACTTTGAGCAATCCCTTCCCCTTTGTTTGGTATGCTTAAAGCCTTAATTGCTCTTTTACTGGAATATATAGTAGTACAACTATATTTTTATCTGTGATTGTACAAGCACAATAACTTTATTTCATTAACAAATCATCAAGACACAGGCAGCTGTGCAAAGATGTACTGCTGTGGTAGACTTTTCGATGGGGAGAGTGAGCCCTTACCCTCCTACAATTAACGACGAAGCATTATATGGACATGCAAAGAGGATGGGAGAAATCTTACTAGGTGAAAGTAAAGTGAAGAAGGTTCCCATGACAATGGCAGCCGAGGATTTCAGCTTTTATTCACAGAAGATGGCAGCTGCATTTTTCTTCATTGGTATAAGGAACGAGACACTTGACTCAAATAAGCCGCTTCATTCACCCAATTTTGTTATCGATGAGGAGGTTCTTCCTATCGGAGCAGCTCTTCATGCCACGGTTGCCATCTCTTACTTGGATGGCCATGTTATCAAGTCTGTCTAGGCACTTCGTGTAACATATTTTAGGTCTCACTCTCACAAAATAAAATAGGCAGGCAAAATCGGGTTTTCAAAACAAATTTCACACAAGATAAAGTCTGTTTTGGTCTCGAAGGAGGCGGCTTAAATGATGAAAAAATTGAATTTGGTTTAAACTTGTATGTATGACCTGTTGAGTAACAAGTCCAACTTTCAAATGTGCGTCGTCTTCGGAATGTTTCCATTTCTTTATAGTTTTACAGGCGACTTTAGTAGTCCACAAGCCGTCCTCTCCCAATCAAATACAAAATTAATGACACAAACTTTATGTCACTTTATAGACAAACAAAAACGAAATATATATATATATATATATAATTTACAACAGGGAATATTAAGAGAACGTATAAATAAATAAATAAATAATTATATTTAGGATTTTGGTAGTATTTTATTTCATGACAACGATATGGTTTCTTAGTTTATAAACTTCAAGAATAAAAAGATACCACTACAGACTAGTCTACAAGACATGCGTAACAAACAGAAGTGATCAAAATTTCCAACCAAACGAACGGTAAGAGACAATGAGACCGACATTACCATTGTTTATAGGGAAATTGCTTTAAATTTTTTGAGGTTGTTGGGCGTAGTGGAAATAATAATATTATTAATTTCAAATTTTGTATTAAAAAACAGCTCGTGCTATCTAATTTTCTTTTAAAAAATTAATGCCATATTTATAATAGTACTATTATTTTATTATGGAGCCAATAACATTATACTCCATTATTATAAGAAGAAGACAACAAGTCTCACGTACGTGATGATTGTATTTCTCGTCTTACTAAAATTGGAATTCAGTTTATATTTTCAAGTTAATCTCTTCTTACTAAAATTGGAATTCAGTTCATGTTTTCAAGTTAATTTCCTCTTCTTCGTCATGTCGTCTTTCTTCTCCTTTTTGGTGACATTTATACTAGTGTACCAATCGTCATGGGCTATTGCTTCGTTGGACTCCGAGATGGTTGGGACTCTGGGTCGAGAGCTACTCGAATCGGCGAGACAGCCCCAATTCTTGCAATGGGTGACAAGTATGAGACGGGAGATCCACCAATACCCGGAGCTGGGGTTTGAGGAGCACAGGACGAGTCAACTCATCAGGTCTGAACTCGACTCGCTTGGCATTCAATACTCCTGGCCAGTTGCCAACACCGGGGTAGTAGCTTCCATCGGTTCTGGGGCTCAACCCTTCTTCGCCCTCCGTGCTGACATGGATGCTCTCCCTCTCCAGGTTTATTGAAACGACTTGTATCAAATTTAGTCCGAAACAAATTTTGAGTCAAAGTCGAATCAAATTCATTTACAGTCACCATAGTATCTAAAGTCTTAGCACCACCCACCAGACCACCCAAAAGTTAATGTCTAAAGTTACTTGTTAGCAACTTATATAATACCACGTCCCTACCGCAATCGAATGATCCGATCCGAGTTTTTGAGTCATTATTATGTAGTAAGAATATTAGTAAATATAGGAATATTTGGTTAATTGAAGTTAAATGTGTGATTAATTGTGGATCCGGTTAGCATAAAGTTTATTTTTTAATAAGTTGGCCATTTGACCAATAGAATGCTGATACACAGAGTTTCGCCTCTCTATGCTAACCACTTCCTTTAGTTGTGATGTTTGGTTACATGCAGTATGCAGTAGGGGTATAAGAATAGTACAGTTTTGTACAAGAGGATATCTAGAAAATGAAATGAATTCTTTTATTGTTTTCTCTCTAAATCGATTTCTTCTCATTTCTATCTTTTTCACCATATTTATTTCCTAGCTCTGTTTTTCTTCTTTTGTTTCCTTTCTATTCTCTGGTTCTTCTTCTTTTTCTATTTTGTCATTCCAATTAATCTCATTTCATAAAAGTTTTCTCTAACATCGTATGTAATAACCGAGTCTGATCCCCCGGAGTCGGCTCTGATATTATATTTTTGAATTTAAATATTTGTTAACTTCAAAAAAATGATGGAAAAACAATATCTAACACAACGTATATGATTTCTGTATTAAGTGGCATGCATGAATTAAGTGTAAAAGATTAAAGCTACAACTTTATTTTGAGCAGTTTGAGTAATTAATTTATTATACTATATGAAAGATAACACTCACAGTTGTCCATAATTAACGAAATCAGTTAAAGCCTTATTTTGATCAGTTTATGATGAATGGATTTTTGTAAGAATGTAAAGAGAATATTTTTAGATGAATTATGCAGTCACAGGGCCAAACTTTAAGATATTCTTCCCCTACTCTTTAGGTCTTTCCAAGTATCGGATCCCATTACCAGCTCCAGCTGAAGCAGGTTGTAGCTGTTCCACTTAAATTCAAGGGTGTACTTACTGTAGTCTCTAAGCCCCACCACCCCAAAGGATTTTGTCTCTCTCCACAGCTCACAGCCTCAAATTAAACCTCTTAAGCATACATACATGCACATTGGGGTAGATCATGCAGTAAAACACATTGCGGGACACAAGATCCTTTCTAGCCTCCACAGCTTGCTTCATTCCATTAACTCATCAAATATATTTGATATATAGTGAAGTTTTTTCTTAATGTTTTTCTTCATGAAACTGTTGAGCTTCAGGTAAATATCACTCGGCTCTTCTTTTGAAATCAATCTTAATTACCATGTGGAAGGAACTCGCTGATTTGGAGTATCGGAGCAAAATTGATGGCAAGATGCATGCCTGTGGCCACGATTCCCATGTAGCTATGCTGCTAGGAGCAGCCAAGTTGCTTCAATCTAGGAAAGACAAATTGAAGGTATCAGTCACATCCACCATGAATTAATAAGACGATGCGTCCAAATTCTTATTAATTTATTACCAAGTCTAAATGAGCTGCTCATTCTTTAAAAGGGAACTGTGAAGCTTGTTTTCCAGCCTGGTGAGGAGGGTTATTCTGGTGCTTATCATATGTTACAACACGGTGCTCTTGACAAGATTGATGCCATCTTTGGTCTACATGTTATGCCATCTATACCCACTGGTGCTATTGCTTCGAGGCCCGGTCCAATGCTCGCTGGTGCTGGGATGTTTACAGCCACAATTCAAGGCAAAGGTGGGCATGCGTCAAGCCCACACAATGCCAGAGACCCAATTCTTGCAGCATCATTGGCAGTTGTTGCTCTTCAACAGATCGTATCTCGGGAAGCTGATCCTCTTGAGGCCAGAGTAATCTCCTTGATTTCTTTCGCATAAGCATTTATGAAGGGTTTCTATAAATACTTACTTGGCCTAAATTACATGATGATTAAGCAGCCTCAAAGTTTGTTTAATTCTGAAGACTCTAATTAGGATTGCAAATGGGTCACACCTGTAGCAAACTGTTAGCATCTGAGTTACACGTGTAAGACCCAAATTCCATTCTGGGTTAAAAGTTTGTTGTCAGATTTGTGCGAGAGCTGTCCCAGATTTAGGGCCTGTGGCCTACACTAGAAAGAGAGAAATTGTGCCCTGATCTCCACCCATTAAGAGAGTGGATAAACTTCAATAAATTATTAATGTATTTGGTGTGGGAGACTATCCCACAACAGTGCTACAAGGCCAATGTGGGGTTCTCAGGCCATTGTCAAATTAACTTTGATTGGATGCTTTTATCAAATTCCTGAAATTATATAGCTACATCTTTGTATGTAGTTGTATTCACACATGTATGTATGCATGTTTGTGTAAACTAATAAAATCCTATTAAATTGACAAGAATCCGTTACCAAATACGTGGTTCTTGATCTTCAGATAAACTTCTACATTTTAGATAATAGGAGTCTGATTACAGCTAATATCCACAGTGATTAGATGTACTCCAATTTTCAGTTGTGCATGTGTCTAACAAGAGAATTAATCTTCTCAATGCTCTAGATTCAAGATTAATTCAATTCAAAATCCTGTAGGTGGTGACAGTTGGGTTCATAGAGGGAGGCAAAGCTGCTAATGTAATTCCGGAGACCGTTAAATTTGGAGGAACTTATAGAAGTTTGAGTTCTCAAGGTCTAGTTTACCTCAAGGAACGCATCAAAGAGGTAAAATTTGCACCCAATTATTTTGAATGTCTGTAGTATGGTCTTCTTGGATTGTGGTAAACTTGTCAATTACTGATATTTATTGTCATTCAGATTATTATGTTTTTCGAAAATTGCAAAAATTTGTTTTTGAATAATGCTAGTTGTCTAAAATGTCTCAAGTACAAGTCATAATTGTGTTTGGTATATAATGATTGCTTAGGACCCACCATAATGTTGAACAACCAGTATAATGATAAAATGTGTACTTGAGAAAACCCCTGAATTTGAGTTCCATTGCATTACCCTTTAAATTTAGTTTTATAAAGCAAATTGTTCTTGATTCCACTATTAAGTCAGAAACCTGTGTTGGTTCTTTAACCCTTCGACCTCTTTCGTAAATACCTTCTAGTCTAGGATGTTTTTGGAATGTTGATATTCAAATGCATATATATTGGACGAGAAAAAAATCATGGGAATTAATTCCTCATTTAGCATTACTTTTACATGCATCATGAATCCTAGATTCCTAGTCTTTCAAATGAAGAACACAAGAACAATGTTTTACTGACAGATCATAGAGATGCAAGCAGCGGTGCTTCAATGTAAAGCAGTGGTGGACTTTAAGGAGGGGACACCGTTGCCTCACCCGGTGATGGAAAACGACGAATCATTATATGAGCATGCAAAGGAAGTTGGGGAGATCTTACTTGGGAAACCGAATATGCAGCTGTTTCCAGTAACTATGGGAGCCGAGGATTTTAGCTTCTATTCACAGAGGATGCCAGCTGCCATGTTTGTACTTGGAACAATGAATGAAACACTGGGATCAGATATTCCATTGCACTCGCCTTACTTTATTATTGATGAGGAAGCTCTTCCATTAGGAGCAGCTCTTCATGCTGCTGTTGCCATTTCTTATTTGGATAGTCAGTGTCATACTGTTGATACTCAAGTTTGACTTGCAATGTTTCTACTTGTGCAATATGAACATTTGGCCAAAAAGAGGTTTAAGATGTGTTAGTTTCGATTCTTTAGTTATTTCAGTTTGTTAATAAGTCCTATGCTTTAGGACTAGTGGTTAGTATGGTTAGTGTTTTGACGAATTCCTCTTAGTTTGTTATCACGTTCTAGGATGTTGTAAACGTGGGTTGTTATTTCAATTTTATCTTTTTGTAAAAGGCTATATATATGCCTGCAGTTTGTTATCAATAATACAACTTTTTTTCATCTTTGTGTGCTAAGTTTCTTCTGAGTTATCTTAACAAGATGATGCTCCAAAGATGGAAGTGGTTAGCATGAAGTTTATTTTTGGGTAAGTTGGTCAATTGGCCAATAGAGTGCTACACGCAGGCGAGATTCTATGTGTGTCAGCATTCTATTGGTCAATTGACCAACTTATCAAAAAATAAATTTCATGCTAACCGGATCCTCCAAAGATATGGGGGAAGATTGCTGCAGAATAATCTTGTGATAAGTTTACTCGTGTGCTGTGCCATATAGTTGAAGATTTGAACTGTGAATTTAGCACCTATGCAAGAATAGAAATACAATCTGATTTCTCTAAATGGGAATCACTAATATGAAATTGAATGAAAATGTAATTCAGACGACTTATGGACAAATTTATTTGAGAGCAGGGAAGGAGAAAATCCTATAAACATGTTGCTTGTGATTATGAGCAACATGTTTATTGTTTGTTTATGTGAACTTGATTTTAAATGCAGCATACAAAAATATGCAAAGAGATCACAGTTGAGAAAAAGAACTTTGCAAATAAATTTTGTAGTTGTGATTCTTCAAGCCTGAAACTAGTTCACAAATTACACATTTTAGAATATATATATATAGGAAAAATAGAGTGCGAGTTGTGTGTAAAATTACGATCGTAGAGCGCCTATTATTGTAAAAATATAAAGTGAATACTCATTCTACGATCATAAACTGTGTACATTTAAAATGTGCATGCTTGTGTAATTCTATTAACTCCTATATATATATATATATATATATATATATATATATATATATATGACCGCTTTGAATTAGCTTTTGGAGAAAGGAGGTGTTTGCTAAAAACGAATCTGAATTTGAATGAAAAAAGTTTTTTGATAATTAACATATCTGAAACATTTAAATGACAAAATTTTATTATTTTAATCATTTGAAAAAATTCAAAGTTGCTGTAAATTTATTTAATATTACGTAATATAATAGTTAATATTTTTTTATAATTTATTTAGCTGCTCACTCAATCATTCAGTCAAAAAAATCCGACTTAGCCATTCAGCTCAATCATTTGACCGATTCAATCATTCAGACGATTTTTTTTCAAAACAAACGCACTTAATGGCTGATCGATTCAGCCATTCAATCATTCAAATGTATCCAGTTCTAAACAAATAGCCTCTAAACTTAATTGTTTTACTTTGAACTCCACACTTTTGAATTCCCTTATTTGGTACAAATAATTCTATTTAGTTCATTTTTTAAGGACAAAGAAATGATTGTTGAAAAATCAGCTTATTTATCTTTCTTTACTGTACTGATCCGGAAGACTTTTCTTTATAAATAACGAATAAAATGGTAGAAATTTCAATAGTAGGATAGAAGAAGTATTCTTAACATATTGTTTCATTTTCGTTAAAATAATCTTTAAAATAATAAAAATAAAAATGTTAGAAGTGGATTCAAACTACTTTTTGAATTATATGTGCCAAATTCCTACGTACGTCCTTTTTTTTCTGATATTAAACTGAGAAATTTATATCTATATCATAAAGTTTACGTGGGAGATGTTCAGTAATCCTAATTTTTCTGCTCTTATAACTTTAAATATATTATTATTTAATTTAAATTTTTATATATTTTATTTAATTCTTTAAATTTATAAAATTTTAAAACAGTGGCATATATAATTTTGTTTTGTTTTTGATCGTATGTCCTATTTTGGCATTT
This sequence comes from Panax quinquefolius, assembly GCA_020205615.1. Lineage (NCBI taxonomy): Eukaryota > Viridiplantae > Streptophyta > Magnoliopsida > Apiales > Araliaceae > Panax > Panax quinquefolius. The sequence goes on along the minus strand of CM035161.1, from coordinate 31,414,697 downwards.
TCTTTTATGCCAAATATACGGAGTAAATTGCAAATCTAACCCTCTTATTTGTCATGTTTTTATTAAATTGTTCCTTAATTTTTTTTAGCACAATTATTTCTCAATTCTCATAGATGCATTAGTCATGCAAAGGTATTCCTCCAATGTTCTCTAAACTTTTTTTAGAACAACTGTTCCTCATAGATGCGTTAATCATGCAAATGTATTCCTCTAATTTTTTTCATCATTTAAAATTAATTTTCTCTCTCCTCTCTCCTCATTTTTTTATTTTTTATTTTTAAAATTTGTGTAAAAAATATAATCTTCTTCTTCTTTCTATTTATTTGTTTTTATATTGACATTTTGAATTCAATATAACATATCTCTAAATTCAAAATTAGTATAAATTAATTAATTTTAAACAATATAATTACTAAAATTATAAACTTTACTATTTTTTTTATTTTATTTAAATGATACTAATAATCAGTATGATTTATTTAAAATTGAATATATCTCAAATTGATTTAAAGAAATCAAACTTGATCCTATATTTTGACAAAAAATATACATTTGAAAATATTTTCAAAATTTTTATCATATGGTTATTATTAAAAGTTGAACTCAATATTTTTAAAATTTTCTTTGTTTGTCTTTAAAAATACTAAGTTTAACTTTTAATAATTGTCGTATAATAAAAAATTTGAAAATATTTTCAAATTTATACTTTTTTGTTCAAAATATTAGATCAAGTTTGATTTGTTTAAATAAATTTGAGATATATTCAATTTTAAAATAGAGCATACAGTTATTATGTGACGCCCCCAAAATAGGTATACATCACCCATTCTGAGTTGTCAATACTTGGTACAGAAACAACTACAACTTTATTATTACAACATATAAAGCGTGAGTTTAAATACGAGATATTGTCATCTGACAATATCCACACGCATAAATAAATCCCCATCATAATTATTGATACATTATTTTATAAAAATGGTGAGGACTACTAAACAACTCTCTCTAGAACCTTCATTCCATACCATACCGACTAGTACTCGCTACATTCTCGCCCTCCCGAGAAGAAAAATGGAACAACAAGGAAAAGGGTGAGCTCAACTAGCCCGATAAAGAATATTATGACTAAGATAATATACAACAAATTATCGTTAGTCTTCAATGAGGAAAAATCTAATAGAATACAATAGACAACAAATTTTAAATCAATATTCGCAGCTGAAATAATAATTCATTAGAAGAGTTAAGTAGAGAATGCAAACTACTATCTTCTATGTATGAATTTAAAAGTTCATCGCTCATCTTTTATCCCCGCAACATCAATCAACATACATCCGGAATCAAAATTCATCTTTGCACTACTGGTGCCAAAGATATTCATCGATTAGTCTTGCTTCATCTAAACACTGTTCATCTTTGAACTACGAGCCAAAGATATTCATCGAAATCATTCATCTTTGCACTCTGGCCAAAGATATTCAATAATATCATCATTTAAGACCGAGGATGATGAAAATATTTTTAAAAAAACGAATCCGGTGAAACAAAATGACAAGGATTAAGGATTAAGGATTCGTACTTTGTTTTATCCATGTCCAAAAATACCTCAAAAATAATCATAGTGGTGTAAAATTCAAGAATAATCAAAACATGGATACAATCGAAAAGCTAGTATCCACAATAGATATTTTAGACTTAAAAGAAAAATTTTCATTTTTAGATGAATAGTGTCGTATTCGTGAATAAGGTCATATCGTGAATAGTCAGATACGTGAATAGTAACTCCGACACCAAAAGTTCCAAATTTGATAAAACTTCAGATCGATATTTCAAAGATAATGATATTGAAGAAATAATATCATTACTGAAAAAAATAATATCCCTTACCTCGAAAGATCGAGTGCTTAATTTGAAATCTGGGATATAGGCTATGACTTGAACTTGCAACCGTATAGCAATACTCAAATTATACTCAAAATACTCACAAGAATATGCTCGATAATATAGAGAGAAAGCAAACTTGATTTCAGTGTGATTTTCAATTCTAACCCAAGACCCTATTTATAGGAAAATGCTTAGAATACCTCAAAAGCGTAAAATTTAATATAATAATAATATATATAATCAAATTTTCAACGCACACAAATCTGGTCCAAACTTGACCACACATGTGCCAAAAACAATAAAAACGTTTTCTTAATAAAAATAATTAAAACTTCCAAAATCAATTATTTTGAGCTTGAACTTCAATAATTAAGTAATAAATAGCCCTTTTATCAAAAAAAATTCAAATCTCGCGATTTTTTTATAGAAAATTCAATTCTCTACAACTTTGCGGAAGAAATTTTTCCAAATTTCAAACAAAAATTGACGAAATCCATAAAGCAAGCGATTTTACGGTGTTATAATCAAATTTCGGTCAATAAATGGGGTCCACAGACATGTTTAACATGTTTTAAACATTTATTGCAACAAAAATACTCTTCCTCCTCGTATACTCATATATCCCACATTCGTTGTAAAATATCACCATTATTATATTATTAAAATAATATATTTAAATGAATTATTTTATTAGAAAAAGATAAAATATTAATTTTCAACAATTGTCATTTTAAAAATTTTCTCCATCTATATCCACATAAAATCAATATTTTCCTCATCATATAAATCAATAATTAATTATTCACAAATAATATTACAGAATCACAAGATCGCAACTGTGCCGGTAGTTCAGAAATAGGGGCTTTCGATAAAGATTTCTCTTCTTTGCCAAATGATTAGGTGACCAAATCTCTCCTTAGGCAGAATTTTTTAGACATTGCCAATAATGTTATCTAATAATATTATTCGGATAATATGAATTCTTGCTTCGATAATGAAAATCTTTGTGTAATGACAATTATAATAAAGAATATAAAATATCAATATGAAGAATTATTAAATCAATAAAATCTTTGAGCAGTAATTATCGTAACCATTATTGAGTAATGCCTTCTTACGTAAGAATCAATAATTGGTGCAATACTGTGTATCTTCTTGTGTTTTAACCAAAAGTATTTTAACGATAATAAAGAATAACTACGCCTGTTATTTTTAAACAACTTATTTTATTTTATTTTTCGTTTTCTTCATCCAATCGCTTTCAAGTTATGGGGCCCATACACATAGGCTGTGGCCGTGCATTACGAATATTCCCCGACAGTACGAACATTCCACGACCAAACGAATATTTCCCGACAATAATGAATATTTTATAACCACTTGCTTATTTTGAAATATTTGTGTATTTTACCCATAACTATCCACATTAATCAAATCAACCCTTACTATTTCAAAATAATAAATAGAGAAAATTAAATTTCATTAGTATCACGACCACAAATTATCCATGCACTACGGCCAAAGATAATCGTGTATTCATTAGTATCGCGACCACAAATTATCCATGACTACTACCAAAGATAATCGTGTATTCATTAGTATCACGACCACAATTTATCCATGACTACTACTAAAGATAATCGTGTATTCATTAGTATCACGCACCATAAATTATCCATGCACTACTACCAAAGATAATCGTGTTTTCAATTACGGTTATGATTATCTTAGAACAATCCTCGGTCATAATCATACCAAGTCCATCTACGCACTTCTGTGCCACAGATAACTTTCAACATAATATAAGCATGATGATAATGATATAAAGAATCAATCAAATGAGATAAAGGATAAATATTAAACATTTATAATATAATTTATCCGAGATTCAAGAATATCCCCATGTTATCAATCACTTAATAATCTCATAATTTAATATCATTAATATTATAACAATATTTTAATTAATCACTTAAATTTATAAACAATTTATCTCAATTGTTTACGCTTTACCATATAATGCATTTAATCATTCAAAATGTCATACTCATAAGATATCATCACCAATTATCAAATCCTCAAAAAATATGCGCATATACTCTATATAGGATTCTCTAGCCATAAAATCCTATTTTCAACTTTGTTACTTCACATAACATATTTAACTCATATGTTCAGTAATTAAACTATTTTCATGAAAAAATACCAAATTAGTCCAAAAATATTTCTTTTCAGGGATTTAGCATAATATAGTCCCATAATGAAAATATATTTTTCTCGAATTTTTAAAATTCATTTACTATTTTTCAAAAATCAATTTCTAATTAATTCCTTAAGAAATTAGCTACCTCAAGTTTAACTCAAAAATTCCCAAATCTTGGCAGGACCTTACACATGTTAATGTGAGCTTCTAGTTTAAATTTCATGGTCATCTGAGTTATAGAACTCGGTTATAGCGTTTTTAAATCGGAAAAACCTAAATATTGAAATAGTCATAACTTGCTCATTTTAAGTCGAATGAGCTCATTTTTTGGACAGGAGGTACTTTATACCATATACTTTCATGTCCCAAAAGGCCAGAATTTTTCTCATAATTTAAGTGGCCGAAACAGCCCTCTAAAATCATAGCAGCAGACTTTTTGGTTTTGCAGCTTTGCACTCCTTTGCTAAAATCAGTCCACACAAAATCTACAACACCTTTTCCAGTAATTCCACTTGGATTAGTTAGGTAACTCATAGATCTAACTCTAGGACTTGACCACACTCAAAAATTCAAAATATAATAGGAGATATGGTCAATTGAATTTCATGTTACGTTTTTCACCAAAATCGATTTTCAACTCTTTGTGATTTCTAAGAAACTTTCATGTTTTACATAATAACCAACATAACTCATCATAAAACTTACTAATACTTCATATACCCATGATTTTCATCAGTTCTATACTTTTATTATGACTTTCATCATAATCCACGTAAATGCAGATCATTTTAGTTGAAGAAATATTTGAGGGTTTAAGAAATGGGTTTTTTCAGATGGGGTCAATACAAAATTCGATTTCACGCTCTAGGGTAGGCTAGAAATCTTCAAGAATACGTCAGAAATTTATTAATAATAGAAATATCATTCAAAAGCTGTGACTCTCATCCAAGACTTGGATAGTACGTCACATTGATACCAACTGTGACTTCTATCCTTTAACCTAGATAAGACCTCACAATGATACCTATAAACTTGCCATCTTCATTCACGATGTCGCCTCTGAAAAGTCCGGCGGTGCATTCCACACAAGGAAGTCAACAACGAAAGGTTCGGGGCTCTTTACTTATGGCTTGATATGACAATGATTAACTTTAGGGTTTGGTTACTTTGAATTCATATAACAAAGTTGGTTATGAATATAAAAGCTAACAACCTTCACGAAAAGCATGATGAGTAGTTAACCAATTGATTCTAAAATCACATCAAAGGCAAATATTTTCAAAAAGATAAGATCGACGAAGTAGCGTGAAAGTGTTTATTTGAATCAAACAAGATTTAAAAATAGTAGCGTAACGAAGGCTCCTACTTAACGAAGTTTCAACCAATAAGTCAAAGTCTAACTTCTCCTGAGTCAAATTTAAGCGTTGAACACAACTAGGTGAAATAAAGAGTGGGTAGAATCGGTATCAACACGGTATAGACTTCATGCAAGAGCTTATGATTAACTTACCCGTGATAATTTTATTCAGGTTCTTCGTCACGAGAAAAAAAACGCTCTCTTAAACTACGGCTTTGGTTTATGCAGGGGATGACCTTTGGTGCCTCCATCCTAGTTGAATTTGTCTTGATGAAATGACAAAATCGAGCTAAGTGACCTTCTCTTCCATAATTATAACATGTTTTGACGGCATGGCTAGTGATTCGGATCGATGTGTCCCTTTCCTCCGCATTTGAAACATATGATAGGTGGTCTTTCTCCTTCCTTAACAACGGGTCTTTGGTGTTGACGTCTTTCCATCATTGTTGAATCTCCTTTTCTTGAAATGTCCATTCTTATTATTTTTACGATTACCACCGAAGTGGTTACCATATCCGGCTGTTGATTCCCTCCACGCTTGTTGTCACCGCTCGATGACTACTACCACCGGTATTATAATTTCTTGGGATGCTCTCTTTTAGTTGCGTTGACTCGTTATCGCGCTCTACTAATCGAGCCCTATTTACAACATCCGAATAAAAAACACGGTTTATGAGAAATAAGATGTTGACGTATCTCCGCTTCAAACCTCTTAAAAATATTCGCCATTCTCTCTTCATTATCCACCAGTGGGACTTGAAAAGTGATAACTCCGCAAATTTTGCCTCGTATTGCGACACGGTCATATTATTTTGTTCCAACTTGATAAACTCCACCTCCTTCATGTGGCGAATACTTTCGGGAATGTATTTGTCGTTAAATGACTCTGGAACTTCTCCCAAGATATCTTGAGACAAAGAGAGTTGAGTACGTTTTTACCGATTCTCACCAAGAATCGCCTCTCGCAAGAATATAAAGGCTAAAAAGGAACCTTTTGCTCCTCGGAACATCCCAAGACATCAAATATCTTGGTAATCTGCTTTATCCATGCTTCCACGGAAGTGGTTTTGGCTTTCCCTTAAACTCCGGTTGTGACGCCCCCAAAATAGGTATACATCACCCATTCTGAGTTGTCAATACATGGTATGTAAACAACTACAACTTTATTATTACAACAAGTAAAAGCGTGAGTTTAAATACAAATATTATCTTCTAGACAATATCTATACTCAAAGAAATCCTCATCACATTTATTGATACATTATTTTACAAAATGGTGAGGACTACTAAACAACTCTCTCTAGAACCTTCATTCCATACCCAGACTGCGTACTTTCATTTATATTCTCGCCTCCTAAGAAGAAAAATGGAACAAAAAAGGAAAAGGGTGAGATCAACTAGCCCGATAAAGAATATTATGACTAAGATAATATACAACAAATTATCGTTAGTCTTCAACGAGGAAAAATCTAATAGAATACAATAGACAACAAGTTTCGGATCAATATTCTATGGTGAAATAAAAATTCATTAGAAGAGTTAAGTAGAGAATGCAAACTACTATCTTCCATGTATGAATTTAAAAGTTCATCGTCTATCTTTTATCCCCGTAACATCAATCAATATATATCGGAATCACATATTCATCTTTGCACACTACAGCCAAAGATATTCATCGATTGGTCATGTGTCATCTAAACACTGTTCATCTTTGCACTACGGGCCAAAGATATTCTTGAGAATTCATTTATCTTTGCACTACGGCCAAAGATATTCCATAATATCATCATTTAAGACCGAAGATGATGAAAATATATTTAAAAAAAACGAATCCAAAGTGAAACAAAATGACAAGGATTAAGAATTAAGGATTCGTATTTCAAATTTATTTCATCTCCAAAATACCTCATAAATAATCATAGTGGTGTAAAATTCAAGAATGATCAAAACATGGATACAATCAAAGCTAGTATCCGAATAGATATTTTGGACAAAAAAGAAGAAATTTTATTTTTTAAGGTGAATAGTCAGATATCGTGAATAGTCCGATACGTGAATAGTAAATCCGACACCAAAAGATAGAAATTCCACAAAAAACATCTTCACGCTTCATTAATAGTACTCGTGAATAGTAACTCGTGAATAGTAACTCATGAATAGTAACTCGTGAATAGTAACTCGTGAATAGTAACCCCGACATGAAAAAGTTCCAAATTTGATAAAAAGTTCCAACCAATATTTCAGCATAATGATATTGAAGAAATAATATCATTTGAGAAGAAAATAACATCCCTTACCTCGAAAGATTAGTACTTCTAAATTTGGAATCTGGGATATAGTCTTTGAAGGGAACTTGAACCGCCTAACAATACTCAAAGTATACTCAAAATACTCACAAGAATACATTTCGATAATATAGAGAGAAAACTTGAGGTTACGGTGTGATTTTCAATTCTAACCTAAGACCCTATTTATAGGAAAATCTTAGAAACACCAAAGCAAAAAAAATTTAATAAAATATTAATATATATTATAAATTTCCTTCACATGCCTAGAATCTGATTTCAGCCATCAAACACATGCCACCTTCTAGAAAAAGTAAGAAAAACGTTTTTCTAATTTTAAATATTTTAAACTTCCAAAAATCAATTATTTCGGAGCTTCGGAACTTCAATAATTCATAATAAATAGCCCTTTCATCAGAAAATTCGAATCTCACGAGTTTTTATAGGAAATTCAATTCTCTACAACTTTGCAGAAGAAAGTTTTTCCAAATTCCAAATAGAAATTGATCGAAATCCACAAACCAGGCGATTTTACAGTTATAATCAAATTTCAAATAATAAATGGGGTCCACCGAACATGTTTAACATGTTTTAAACATTTATTGCAACAAAAATACTCTTCCTCCTCGTATACTCATATATCCCACATTCGTTGTAAAAATATCACCATTATTATATTATTAAAATATAATAATATATTTAAATGAATTATTTTATCAGAAAAAGATAAAATTTCAATTTTCAACAATTGTCACATTAAAAATTTTCTCCATCTATATCCACATAAAATCAATATTTTCCTCATCATATGAATCAATAATTAATTATTCACAAATAATATTACAGAATCACAATATCGACAACCGTGCGCTTTCAGGAAGGGGGGCTTTCCAATAAGAATTTCTCTCTTCTTGGCGGCATAATTAGGTGACCAAACCTCTCCTTAGAGAGAACTTTCTAGACATTGCCAATAATGTTATCTAATAATATTATTGAGATAATATGAATTATTGCTTCGATAATGAAAAATATTGTGTAATGACAATTATGAAACAACAAGAATATAAAATATCAACGCAACAATTATTAACTCAATAAAATAATCGAAGCAAGAATTATTGTAACCATTATTGAGTAGTGTGCTTCTATACGTAAGAATCAATAATTGGTGCAATCTGGTATCTTCTTGTGTTTTAACCACCGGTATTTTAATAGATTAACTGTAATAACTACGCTAATTATTTTTTAAACCACTTATATTTGTCGTTTTTCTTCATCCAATCGCTTTCAGTTATGGGGCCCACACATGGTCTGCGCGTCGTTCGAATATTCCCGATAGTACGAATATTCCACGACCAAACGAATATTCTCCCACAACAATGAATATTTTATAACCACTGCTTATTTTGAAATATTTGCGTATTTTACCCCTAATTATCCACATTAATCAAATCAACCCTTACTATTTCAAAATAATAAATAGAAAATTAAATTTCATTAATAATAAGTTGGGGTCTTACAACCTCCCTCCTTATGAAATTTCGTCCTCGAAATTGACGTCGTATACAGTGTTTGAAAAGGTGAGGATACCTCGCTTTCATTTCCGTTTCCAATTCCCGTGTCATTTCCTCTATAGCATGATTCCTCCACAAAACTTTAACTTGTGGTATGACCTTTCTTGGCGTAGGACATGCTCCTTCCTATCCAAGATCTTGACAGTACCTCCTCACACGTTAAGTCTTGGCTATTTCGTGGGGTTCTAATTCTATAACGTGGTTCGGGTCTTTCACATATTTACTGAAATACGGATATATGAAACACATTATGAAACACGAGATATACTTGAGGTAACGCGAGTCTATAGGCTACATTTCCTACTCGGTCAAGAATTTGAAATGGACCAATAAATCGTGGATTGAGCTTTCTCTCTTCCCAAATCTTGTAACTCCCTTCCATGGAGAAACTCGCAACAATACATGATCCCCTACACTAAATTCCACGTCCTTTCGATGAAGATCCGCATAACTCTTTTGTCGATCTTGTGCCGTTTTGTATCGTTGTCGAATCATTTGGATCTTTTCGTAGTCATCACGTCTTAAACTTCGGTCCTAACAATGTTGCTTCACCCACCTCGTCCCCAACATATTGGGAGCGACACTTTCATCCATATAATGCTTCAAATGGAGCCACACCTATACTTGCACGATAATCTGTTGTTGTGGGAGAATTCTACCAATGGTAAATACTTATCCCAAGCGCCTTGAAGTCTAAGACACAGAGTCTTAATAGATCTTCAAGAGTTTGAATAATCCTCTCGATCGATTGTCCGTCCGTTTGGGGATGGTATCTTAACTAAATCGTAAATCCGTGCCCATAGCTTTTTTGCAAGCTAACCCAAAATCTTGAAGTGAATCTTGGGTCTGATCCAAAACTATGGATATGGTATGCCATACAACCTCCAATCTCATTCACGTCACATATACTAGCAAGACGTTCAAGTGAATAAGTCTCCGATCGGCAAGAAATGAGCAGACTTGGTTAATCTATCAACAATAACCCAAATAGCATTGATGCCACGAGAAACCGTAGGAAGACCCGTAACGAAATCCATGGTAATGTGTTCCCACTTCCATTTCGAATCTCAAGTGGTTGCAACGGACCCTTAGGTACAAGATGCTCCGCCTTTACACGTTGACAAGTTAAACACATTGAGATAAACTTTGCAATCTCTCTCTTCCTATTGTTCCACCAAAATGTATGTCGAAGATCACGATACATTTTAGTACTTCCGAGGATGGATTGCAAATGGTGTATTGTGTGCCTCCATCATAATCTTGTACTTCAAATCGAGTCGTTAGGAACACAAAGTCTAGAGTGGACTCAAGTATTCCTTCTTCATCAATTCTCGCTTAGGAATAGCTCCTTCTTATACTTTCTTCTTCATACGCATACGCATCCGCTCGGAATTGGTGGCTTGAAAGCAACCTTAACTTTTTCTATTAAAGTTGGCTCTGTCGATACTTGACATCATCGCACTCTTTCGTTCGCTTATGATCTTCTACTCAACGCGTCGTACTACCACGTTCGCTTTTCCGGGATGGTATTGAATAGTGTGGTCGTAGTCTTTCAATAGCTCGAGCCAACGTCATTTGCTTAGCATGTTGAGTTCTTTTGAGTGAAGAAATATTTAAGGCTTTTATGGTGCGAATATATCTCCACTTTCTCCCCATATAGATAGTGCCTCCATATCTTTTAGCGGAAACGATCGGCGCCAACTCTAGATCATGAAAGTAGGATAATTTCTCTCATACTCTTTAAGTTGTCGCGAGGCATAGGCTATGACTTTCCCACGTTGCATGAGAACACATCCTAACCTTTGCACGAAGCATCATTTGTAGATAAAAAAATCCATCCGAACCGGATGGTATTGTTAGAGCAGGTTAGAAATAAGTCTCATCTTAAGCTCTTGGAAACTCTTCTCGCATTCTTCGCTCCAAGCGAATTTTCGTATCCTTTCGAGTTATTTGAGTTAATGGAGTAGCGATTCGAGAAAACCCTTCCACGAATCTTCGATAATAACCAATTTAAGCCCAAAAGCTACGTCTTGATCCCACCGACTTGGTTGCTCTAACTTTGTATTGCTTCAATCTTCACGGATCAAGCAGATACTCCTTGTTTCGACACCACGTGCCCAAGAAATGCTACTTCCTCAAGCCAAAACTCGCATTTCTTCAATTTGGCATATAGTTTGTTTTCACGAAGCCTTTGGAGTACCAGCTTCAAATGTGCTCATGATCTTCACGACTTTTGGAATATATGAGGATGTCATCAATAAAGACAACAACAAACCGATCCAAATATTCCTTAAATACTCGGTTCATCATATCCATGAAAGTCGCGAGGAGCATTAGTCGATCGAAAGACATGACTAAGAATTCATAATGCCCATACCGAGTTCAAGGCGTCTTTGGAATATCCTCGATTCTAATCTTCAATTTGATGATATCCGAAGCGAAGATCGATTTTGAAAAGAATTGTACCCCTTCTGTTGGTCAAACAAGTCATCAATACGAGGTAGAGGATACCTATTCTTGATGGTGACATGGTTCAATTCCGATAGTCAATCTAAAGTCGCATACTCCCCGTCTTTCTTCTTTACAAATAAAACAGGAGCACCCCAAGGAGATGTACTAGGACGAATGAAACCGATGTCCAACAATTTCGTAGTTGGACCTTTAACTCTCGAAGTTCAATAGGAGCCATTCGATATGGGGTTTTAGAAATGGGCTTGTATGCGGGTTCAAGATCAATAAAGAATTCAACTTCACGTTACGGGGTAGGCAAGGAAGTTCTTCAGAAATCGTCAGAAAGTCAATAACAATGGGAATATTATTCAAATTTGGCGTGTCTTTATTCAAATCCATAACATGGGCTAAGAAAGCTTGACATCCGCTTTTTTCAATAAACGAATAGCTTTATGATTAGATATGACGGTGATTGATTTTAATGGTTTAGTTGCTTGAATCATACAAGCGGGTTGGTTAGGAATATGAAAACTAACAACTTACGAAAACAATCAATTTTGGCATGATGAGTAGTTAACCAATCAATTCCTAAAATCACATCAAAAACAAGTATCTTTAAAGAGATAAGGTCAACAGGTAAAGTGATAGTGCCAACTTGAATCAAACAAGATTTATAAGCGAGTGGATGTGATGAAAGTTTCTCTAACGGAGTTTCCACAGATAGGTCAAAGTCTAATTTCTCCTGAGTCAAGTTTAAGCGTTGACCACAAGGCGGAGAGATAAATGAATGGGTAGCACCGGTATCAAGTAAGGTATAAACTTCGCTAGAATTTACAAATAGCTTACCCGTAATCACCTCGTTTGGGTTCTCGCATTTAGACCGATCCACAACAATATTTCTTCCAGAATCGTTGACTTTGACTTTTTCGGGGATGATCTTTTGAGTCACCGTCCCCCCGAACTAGGTTTCGCTACTGCATAATCTCGAGCGATATATCCTTCCTTTCCACAATTATAGCATACCTTGAGCTGTTGTTGGGCGGTTTGACCGATATGTCCCTCTTTCCGCATTTATAGCATATAATGACCGGTGGTCGTTCTCTTCCCTTAGAACCGATTCTTCAAAAGACCGCTTGCGTCTTCACATGGTCGTTGTTAAATCTCTCTTTTAAAATCTCCTCCGACTCGCTTCTTCTATTTTCATGGCTATGATTACCACAGAGTGGTTACCATTTTGTCCGTCTCTTTTCTTTCTCCATTTGGTTATCGTTGTTTTGTTGATCGCTATCTCCCGGTATGATCCGATTGTGGTCCCTCGGTTGACCGTACTCGTTATCTCGCTCTAATAATTGAGCCTCATTTACAACATCCGAATAGAGAAAATTTATGAGAAATGAGATATTGTCGTATACGAAGTTTCAAACCTCTCGAAACATCCGCGTCATCGTTCCTCATTCTCCACCAAATGAGGTGCAAACACGGATAACTCTGCAAACTTTTCCTCGTCTTTGAGACACCGTCATGTTGTTTTTGTTCTAATCGATGAACTCCACTTCCTTCATATAGCGAACACTTTTCAGGAAAGTATTTGTCATTAAATAGTTTCTCAAACGTCTCCCAAGACATCTTTGAGTGCGGTTTGGATGGGTACGCTTCATCGACTCCCACCGATGAGTACGCCGCGCCACGGAACATAAAGGTGGCGAATGGAACCTTCGTTCTTCATGCATCCCAAGACATCGAATATCTTGGTAATTTGCTTGACCCATGTTTCGCGGCATGATCGGATCTGGGCTTTCCTTAAATTCGGTGGTCCCAACTCTTTGAATCGCTTGGTACGTGATAACCCGTGAATTGCTATCATTTCTCTCGTATTTTGAACACGAGTCTTCCTCGTCGATTTTGCATGAAGCGCAAAAGATTCTAAACATCCCCTCGTTCATCATCTCGCTCGGTGGTGTTGTTCACGGGAGGAACATTGCCCGACTGTTGCACGTTCTCCTCGTTGGTGAGTACAGCGTCTCCACGGTCTCATTTCCATTGTTAATATTCTCGATTCGACATTCTCAAATCGTCATAAAATAAGGGTTAATTAAGGAAATCAATATATCACATAATATCCTTATATCTTGACCAACTAAAAAAATAAGCTTAGGTAGGACACACTAGCGAAGGATTTACTCGTCTCTCCCTCCTAGTTCTATTCCCGATCTCCTCCGGAGATCATATCCCTAAGCTCGATACCAATTGTGGACGCCCCAAAATAGGTATACATCACCCATTCGAAGTTGTCAATACATGGTACAAAAAACAACTACAACTTTATTATTACAACCAAGTAAAATCGTGAGTTTAAATACAAATATTATCTTCTAAACAATATCTATACTCAAAGAAATTCTCATCACATTTATTGATACATTATTTTACAAAAATGGTGAGGACTACTAAATAACTCTCTCTAGAACCTTCATTCCATACCCAGACTCGTACTCGCTTATATTCTCGCCTCACGAGAAAAAATGGAAAAAAAGGAAAAGGGTGAGCTCAACTAGCTCAAGAAAGAATATTATGACTAAGATAATATACAACAAATTACCGTTAGTCTTCAACAGGGAAAAATCTAATAGAATACAATAGACAACAAATTTTAAATCAATATTCTTGATGAAATAATAATTCATTAGAAGAGTTAAGTAGAGAATGCAAACTACTATCTTCCGTGTATGAATTTAAAAGTTCATCGTCTCATCTTTTATCCCTGTAACATCAATCAATATATATCCGGAATCACATATTCATTTTTGCACTCTGAGGCCAAAGATATTCATCGATTGGTCATGTTCATCTAAACACACATTCATCTTTGCACTCTGTGCCAAAGATATTCTTGAAATTCATTCATCTTTACTACTGCCAAAGATATTCCATAATATCATCATTTAAGATGAAGATGATGAAAAATATTTTTAAAAAGCGAATCCAAAGTGAAACAAAAAATGACAAGGATTAAGGATTAAGGATTCAGTATTTTAATTTATTTCATCTCCAAAATACCTCATAAATAATCATAGTGGTGTAAAATTCAAGAATGATCAAAACATGGATACAATCAAAGCTAGTATCCGAATAGATATTTTGGACAAAAAAGAAGAAATTTTATTTTTCGATTGAATAAAGTCTCAGATATCGTGAATAGTCTTGATATCGTGAATAGTAACTCAAACACCAAAAGATAGAAATTCCACAAAAAATATCTTCACGCTTCATGAATAGTACTCGTGAATAAGTAACTCGTGAATAGTAACTCATGAATAGTAACTCGTGAATAGTAACTCATGAATAGTAACCCCAGACATGAAAAAGTTCCAAATTTGATAAAAGTTCAACCAATATTTCAAAGATAATGATATTGAAGAAATAATATCATTTGAGAAGAAAATAACATCCCTTACCTCGAAAGATTAAGACTTCTTAAATTTGGAATCTGGGATATAGTCTTTGAAGGGAACTTGCACCGATCTAACAATACTCAAAGTATACTCAAAATACTCACAAGAATACGCTCGATAATATAGAGAGAAAACTTGATTTACGGTGTGATTTTCAATTCTAACCCAAGACCCTATTTATAGGAAAATCTTTAGAACACCAAAAAGCGTAAAATTTAATAAAATATTAATATATATTATAAATTTCCTTCACATGCCTAGAATCTGATTTCAGCCATCAAACACATGCCAACTTCTAGAAAAGTAAGAAAAACATTTTTCTAATTTTAAATATTTTAAACTTCCAAAAATCAATTATTTTGAGACTTGAACTTCAATAATTCATAATAAATAGCCCTTTCATCAGAAAATTCGAATCTCGCGTGTTTTTATAGGAAATTCAATTCTCTACAACTTTGCAGAAGAAAGTTTTTCCAAATTCCAAATAGAAATTGAATGAAATCCACAAGCAGGCGATTTTCTGTTTATAATCAAATTTCAAGTCGATAAATGGGGTCCACCAGACATGTTTAACATGTTTTAAACATTTATTGCAACAAAAATACTCTTCCTCCTCAGATACTCATATATCCCACATTCGTTGTAAAATATCACCATTATTATATTATTAAAATATAATAATATATTTAAATGAATTATTTTACCGAGAAAAAGATAAAATTTCAATTTTCAACAATTGTCATATTAAAAAATTTCTCCATCTATATCCACATAAAATCAATATTTTTCTCATCATATGAATCAATAATTAATTATTCACAAATAATATTACTGAGAATCACAATATTGACAACCAAGGCGGTTCAGGGAAGAGGGGCTTTCAATAAGAATTTCTCCTTCTTGGTAGCAATTAGGTGACCAAATCTCTCCTTAGAAAGAACTTTCTAGACATTGCCAATAATGTTATCTAATAATATTATTCAGATAATATGAATTATTGCTTCGATAATGAAAAATATTGTGTAATGACAATTATTGAAACAACAAAGAATATAAAATATCAACGCAACAATTATTAACTCAATAAAATCTTTGAATAATTAATTATCGTAACCATTATTAAGTAGTGCCTTCTTACATAAGAATCAATAATTGGTGCAATACCGTGATATCTTCTTGTGTTTTAACCACCGGGTATTTTAACAAGATTAACAGTGAATAACCACGCCGATTATTTTTAAACCACTTATATTTGTCGTTTTTTCTTCATCCAATCGCTTTCAGTTATGAGGCCCACACACATTTTGCGCTGCCGTAAATACGAATATTCCCGATAGTCTTAATATTCCACGCACCAAACGAATATTCTCAAACAACAATGAATATTTTATAACCACTTGCTTATTTTGAAATATTTGCGTATTTTACCCCTAATTATCCACATTAATCAAATCAACCCTTACTATTTCAAAATAATAAAAATAGAAAATTAAATTTCATTAATAATAAGTTGGGGTCTTACACCGGTGGTCCTCGCTCCTTGAATTGTTTAGCGGTGGCCCGCGAGAGTTTTTCCGTGTTTCCACCTACGTTTTGGGATGAGAGTCGTTACCGATGTCGATGTTGCATGAATTTAAAACTTCTTAAGCGTCATCATCGTTAATCAATTGATCGGTGTTGTTGTTTATAGGAGGATTATCGCCATCTGTTGCACATTGTCCCGATTATTGATCCATGGAGAATCAGCAGTCTCACATGCTCCATTACTATTCTCAACATTCTCGGGATGCCATTTTCAAACATTGCCACAAAATAAGGGTTAATTGACATGCAACATATTATCACTATACTCGTGAGACCAATTAAATACCAAATAAACTTGGGTAGGTCATACTAGCGAAGGTATTACCCGTCTCTCCCTCTTAGCACTATTCTCACATCTTAGCTGGGGATCATATCCTAAGCTCGATACCAACCGTGACGCCCCAAAATTAGGTATACGTCACCCATCTTGGGTCGCCACTTACATGGTACATAAATTCAAATACAACTTACTAACCTAACTGCCGTATGTATAAATCTGATATAAACCGTGAGTTTGAATACAAATATTATCTACTAGATATTATACAAACTCAAAAAAGAGTCCTCATTACAACTATTATCACACTATTTCACGTAATAGTGAGGACTACTAATGCTATACTCGGACCATTACTCCGCTCCCCGACTCGTCTCCCGGCTATGTTCTCATTTCTCAAGAGAATAGTGAAAGAAAAAGGGTGAGCTCAACTAGCCCAAAGAAGAAATATTATGACTAAGATAATGCGAGAATAAATTATCATTAGCCTTCAACAAGATGTTAAACCGATAAAATACAATAAACAACCGGTTTAAGCTGCAATGAATATGCAATCCATTAAAAGAGTCAAGAGAGAATAAAATCTACTATCTTTTAGGGTTTAAAAGGTTTTCATCAATTTTTTATCGTTGAGACTCAAATTTTAATAAATAAACCACCACATCTAATCATCCCCGTACTACCGCGGCCAAGGATTTTCATCAAATTATCAATGGTCATGACTATACCGAATCACCCCGGTCATAATCATACCAAAACTATCCATCACCGCATTACTGGACCCACCGAGGACTTTTATCACATCATTTATAACAAGCCATGATTATACTAGAATGATCCTCGGTCATAATCATACTAAGTTCATCTATGCACGTAAGCCAAAGATAACATAATATATCATGAGGATGATGACAATGACATAATAATTCAATAAAACAAGTTCAAGAATTATTTTATCCAGGGAATTAATAACGTCCAAATTGTCAACAAGATACTATTTTGTAGAGTAAAATTCAAGAATGATCGTAAGAATATTTCCATGAAAAGATCTTTGGATAAAACGCAAATATCAAGGATATTCTACTAATTTCATGGAGTATAGAAGTCAAAGTTTTAACCAACTTGGGTATAATAAAGAATGGAATAACAAAAGAAATCACTATGCATGCAGTACTTGTGATGTATGCAAAGTTATTCCAATAGAATAATAATAACGGAACCAAAGTCGTGAAATTCACAATGCAAGCGGGATGATCCAATGAATAATAAATCTTTGAATAATAAACAATGGAACCTGTGTCGATTGTAAAACACATGCATGAGGATATTCCAAATGTAATAATAAATGCGAATAATAAACAATGGAACCAGTCCGATGTAAAAAACACATGAATGTGATATTCCAAATGTAATAATAAAGAATGGAATAATGAAGAAGATCACCAAGTATAGGGGATTAGCAGATACAAAAGTTATTCCAATGAATAAATAAGAATGGAATAATATAAGGATTTCACCAAGTATAGGGTATGCACTGGCATACAAAGGTTATGTATAGGGTATGCCACTTTTTAACGAGTTATTCCAATGTAATAATAATGAATGGAATAATGAAGTTCTCTTCATGAATAAGAAAGAATAACACCCCTTACAGGTACAACAAATAATATCCCTTCAGTAAAAAGACTTTGGATATCAAAGTAGTGAAGTACCGAATACTCTTTCTTCTTTCTCTCTATAGATTTTCTCTCTATAGCTTCTCTCTATAATTTCTATCTCTAGTAGGTGAATTCGTAAGAAAATAATGAAGGAATGAGCTTCTATTTATAGGAAAATAGAATGCATAGTAATTAATCCATGAAGCAGTGCAGATTGATTTACTTTTTAATCGACTATCCATATTTAAAGCAAAATCTTTTAAATAAAATATAATATATTCTATTTATATAAAATATTTTACTATGCAAACACTATGCAACACTATATCAAAACTTTATATGCAAAAACACTATGCAACACTATGCATAATAAAATATAATATATTTTATTTATAGAATAACTTTAATAAAAGTATTACATTTTATATAAAAGATGTTTTCATTTTATTACGTTAATAATACTGAATAAAACAAAACGTCATTATCGCTATAATAATTCATATTATTAATCGTGATAATGGAATCAAACCGGGTGACTTCTCACATAAGCATCAATAATCAATACCGTGTGCTACTTATGCAACCACACGTATTCGCATTTACTTTTACTACCAAGTAGTTCAACAAGATCAACGGTAAAACTTCCGTCGTTATTTCAATAAAATATTTTTGTCATTTTCTCAATCAAACAATAATTACGCAGGGTCCACCAATGATTGAGTAGTTATACGAATATTCCTCGCTAAACCAAATATTCCCAGACCAATCGAATATAATATAACCACTTGCATACTTTGCAAAATTTATAAATACTACCCACAACTATAATATTATCTCAAATTCACACCATAATATTAAAAATTATTTCGACAAAATTTAAATCTTTATTGATAAAATCTGAGGTCTCTGATCTCCCCTCCTTATGGAATTTAGCCCTCAAAATTAGGTACGTGCACGGTATGATAAAGAGGTGACGATACCACGAATACCTTTATCGTTGAAAACATTAAATTCATCTTGCAATGATCCCGCCAAAGATATACTGTTGTAAAACCAATAATATCGAGACTCAAATTTTAATAGTATCACAACCATGAATTATTCATGCACTTCTTGGCTAAGGATATTCGTGTTTTCAATTACGGCCATGATTATACCGAATAATTCGTGGTCATAATCATACCAAGTCTATCAATGCACTACTGACCAAATATGACTTTTACCACATCCATGAATTAATATTTCATTCTTTGAGACTCATTTCAATAATTAATCCATATCATCGAATCATCCCCGCTTCTGGGCCGAGGATATTCATTAGTATCACGACCACGAATTATCCATGCACTACTACCGAAGATAATCGTGTATTCATTAAGTATCCACGACCACAAATTATCCATACACTACTACCAAAGATAATCGTGTATTCATTAAGTATCACGACCACAATTATCCATGCACTACTACTGAAGAAGATAATCGTGTATTCATTAGTATCACGACCACAAATTATCCATGCACTACGACCAAAGATAATCGTGTATTCATTAGTATCACGACCACAAATTATCCATACACTACGGCCCAAAGATAATCGTGTATTCATTTAGTATCACGACCACAAATTATCCCGTACTACTGACAAAGATAATCGTGTATTTCTAAGACCCCAACTTATTATTAATGAAATTTAATTTTCTATTTATTATTTTGAAATAGTAAGGGTTGATTTGATTAATGTGGATAATAGGGGTAAAATACATAAATATTTCAAAATAAGCAAGTGGTTATAAAATATTCATTGTTGTCGGAGAATATTCGTTTGGTCGTGGAATATTCGTACTATCGGGGAATATTAAATGCGTAGGCGCTTGACCATGTGTGGGCCCATAACGGAAAGCGATTGGATGAAGAAAGCGACAAATATAAGTGGTTTAAAAATAGCGGCGTAGTTATTTACAGATTATCTTGTTAAAATACCCGTTGGTTTAAAACACGATGAAGATACGGTATTGCACCAATTATTGATTCTTACGTAAGAAGGCACTACTCAATAATGGTTACGATAATTAACATTACGTATTTTATTGATTTAATAATTGTTGCGTTGATATTTTATATTCTTTGTTGTTTGATAATTGTCATTACATAATATTTTTCATTATCGAAGCAATAATTCATATTATCCGAATAATATTATTAGATAACATTATTGGCAATGTCTAGAAAGTTACGTCTAAGGAGAGGTTTGGTCACCTAATTGCTTGCGCCAAAGAAGGAGAAATTCTTATTGGAAAGCCCCCTTCTCACAGGAAGCTGCACGGTTGTCAATATTGTGATTCTGTAATATTATTTATGAATAATTAATTATTGATTCATATGATGAGGAAAATATTGATTTTATGTGGATATAGATGGAGAAAATTTTAATGTGACAATTGTTGAAAATTGAAATTTTATCTTTTTACGATAAAATAATTATTTAAATATATTATTATATTTTAATAATATAATAATGGTGATATTTTTACAACGAATGTGGGATATATGAGTATCTGAGGAGGAAGAGTATTTTGTTGCAATAAATATTTAAAACATGTTAAACATGTCGGTGGACCCCATTTATTGATGAAATTTGATTATAGCACAGTAAAATCGCCTGTTTGTGGATTTGGTCAATTTCTATTTGGAATTTGGAAAAACTTTCTTACGCAAAGTTGTAGAGAATTGAATTTCCTATAACAAATCGCGAGATTGAATTTTCTGATGAAAGGGCTATTTATTATGAATTATTGAAGTTACGAAGCTCAAAATAATTGATTTTGGAAGTTTAAAATATTTAAAATTAGAAAAACGTTTTTCTTACTTTTTTCTAGAAGGTGGCATGTGTTTGATGGCTTGAAATCAGATTCTAGGCATGTGAAGGAAATTTATAATATATATTAATATTTTATTAAATTTTCTAACTTTTGGTGTTCTAGCGATTTTCCTATAAATAGGGTCTTGGGTTAGAATTGAAAATCACACGAGGCTCAAGTTTTTCTCTCTATATTATCGAGCGTATTCTTGTGAGTATTTTGAGTATACTTTGAGTATTGTTAGAATGGTGCAAGTTCCTTCAAAGACTATATATATCCAGATTCCAAATTTAAAGTCTTAATCTTTCGAGGTAAGGATGTTATTTTCTTCTCAAATGATATTATTTCTTCAATATCATTATCTTTGAAATATTGGTTGGAACTTTTTATCAAATTTGGAACTTTTTCATGTCGAGGTTACTATTCACGAGTTCTTATTCACGAGTTACTATTCATGAGTTACTATTCACGAGTTCTTATTCACGAAAGTATTATTAATGTAAGCGTGAAGATGTTTTTTTGTGGAATTTCTATCTTTTGGTGTCGAGAGTTCTTATTCACGATATACGGCAGACTATTCACGATATACTTACACTATTCAATAGAAAAATAAAATTTCTTCTTTTGTCCAAAATATCTATTACGGATACTAGCTTTTGATTGTATCCATGTTTTGATCATTCTTGAATTTTACACCACTATGATTATTTATGAGGTATTTTGGAGATGAAATAAGCAAAATACGAATCCTTAATCCTTAATCCTTGTCATTTTGTTTCCTTTGGATTCGTTTCTTTAAAAATATTTTTCATCATCTTCATCTTAAATGATGATATTATGGAATATCTTTGGCCCGTAGTGCAAAGATGAATGAATTTCGAAGAATATCTTTGGCCTATAGTGCAAAGATGATGTGTGTTTAGATGAACATGACTAATCGATGAATATCTTTGGCTTTTTTTGTAGTGCAAAGATGAATATGTGATTCCAAATATATATTGATTGATGTTACTGAGGATAAAAGATGAGCGATGAACTTTTAAATTCATACATGGAAGATAGTAGTTTGCATTCTCTACTTAACTCTTCTAATGAATTATTATTTCATTGCGAATATTGATTTAAAATTTGTTGTCTATTGTATTCTATTAGATTTTTCCTGTTGAAGACTAACGGTAATTTGTTGTATATTATCTTAGTCATAATATTCTTTTCTTGAGCTAGTTGAGCTCACCCTTTTCCTTTTGTTCCATTTTTCGGGAGGCGAGAATATAGCGAGTACGAGCGGGTATAGAATGAAGGTTCTAGAGAGAGTTGTTTAGTAGTCCTCACCATTTTTGTAAAATAATGTATCAATAAATGTGATGAGGATTTCTTTGAGTATAGATATTATGCAGAGATAATATTTGTATTTAAACTCACAGATTTTACTGGTTGTAATAATAAAGTTGTAGTTGTTTTCATACCATGTATTGACAACTTTCGAGAATGGGTGATGTATATACCTATTTTGGGGCGCCACAAGATTCATTAGTATCACGACCACAAATTATCCATGCACTACTACCAAAGATAATCGTGTATTCATTAGTATCACGACCACAATTTATCTATGACTACTACCAAAGATAATCGTGTATTCATTAGTATCACGACCACAAATTATCCATGCACTACGACCAAAGATAATCGTGTTTTCAATTACGGTTATGATTATAAAGAACAATCCACTCGGTCATAATCATACCAAGTCCATCTACGCATTCTGAATATAGATGACTTTCAACATAATATAAGCATGATGATAATGATATAAAGAATCAATCAAATGAGATAAAGGATAAATATTAAACATTTATAATATAATTTATCCGAGATTCAAGAATATCCTCATGTTATCAATCACTTAATAATCTCATAATCTAATATCATTAATATTATAACAATATTTTAATCACTTTTAAATTTATAAACAATTTATCTCAATTGTTTACGCTTTACCATATAATGCATTTAATCATTCAAAATGTCATACTCATAAGATATCATCACCAATTATCAAATCCTCAAAAAAAATATGCATATACTCTATATAGGATTCTCTAGCCATAAAATCCTATTTTCAACTTTGTTATTTCACATAACATATTTAACTCATATGTTAAGTAACTAAACTATTTTCATGAAAATACCAAATTAGTCCCAAAATATTTCTTTTCTGGGATTTAGCATAATATAGTCCCATAATGAAAAATATATTTTCTCGGAATTTTAAAATTCATTTACTATTTTTCAAAATCAATTTCTAATTAATTCCTTAAGAAATTAGCTACCTCAATTTTAACTCCAAAAATTCCCAAATCTTGGCAGGACCTTACACATGTTAATGTGAGCTTCTAGTTTAAATTTCATGGTCGTCTGGAGTTATAGAACTTCCGGTTATAGCGTTTTTAATTCGGAAAAACCTAAATATTGAAATAGTCATAACTTGCTCATTTTAAGTCAGAATGAGCTCATTTTTGGACAGGAGGTACTTTATACCATATACTTTCATGTCCCAAAAGGCCAGATTTTTTCTCATAATTTAAGTGGCCGAAACAGCCCCTCTAAAATTATAGCAGCAGCTTTTTCGGTTTTTGTAGCTTTGCACTCCTTTGCTAAAATCAGTCCACACAAAAATCTACAACACCTTTTCTAGTAATTCCACTTGGATTAGTTAGGTAACTCATAGATCTAACTCTAGGACTTAACCACACTCAAAAATTCAAAATATAATAGGAGATATGGTCAATTGAATTTTATGTTACGTTTTTCACCAAAATCTGATTTTCAACTCTTTGTGATTTCTAAGAAACTTTCATGTTTTTACATACTAACCAACATAACTCATCATAAAACTTACTAATACTTCATATACCCATGATTTTCATCAGTTCTATACTTTTATTATGACTTTCATCATAATCCACGTAAACAGATCCTTTTAGTTGAAGAAATATTTGAGGGTTTAAGAAATGGATTTTATACTGGGGTCAATACAAAATTCGATTTCACGCTCTAGGGTAGGCTAGGAAATCTTCAAGAATACGTCAGGAAATTTATTAATAATAGAAATATCATTCAAAACTGTGACTCTCATCTAAGACTTGGATAGTACGTCACATTGATACCAACTGTGACTTCTATCCTTTAACCTAGATAGCACCTCACAATGATACCTATAAACTTGCCATCTTCATTCACGATGTCGCCTCTGAAGTAAAAGTCCGGATTGCATTCCACACAAGGAAGTCAACAACGAAAGGTTGAGGGCTCTTACTTATGGCTTGATATGATGATGATTAACTTTAGGGTTTGGTTACTTTGAAATCGTATAACAAAGTTGGTTATGAATATAAAAGCTAACAACCTTATTTAAAAGCATGATGAGTAGTTAACCAATTGATTCCTAAAATCACATCAAAGGCAAATATTTTCAAAAAGATAAGATCGACGAAGTAACGTGAAAGTGTTTATTTGAATCAAACAAGATTTAAAAATAGTAAGCGATAATGAAGGCTCCTACTTAACGAAGTTTCAACCAATAAGTCAAAGTCTAACTTCTAGGAGTCAAATTTAAGCGTTGAACACAACTAGGTGAAATAAAAGAGTGGGTAGAACCGGTATCTAACACGGTATAGACTTAGCAAGAGCTTATGATTAACTTACGTGATAATTTTATTCGGGTTCCTCGTCACGAGAAAAAAATGCTCTCTCTTAAACTCTACGGCTTTGGTTTGGTGGGACGACCTTTGGTGCCTCCATCCTAGTTGAATTTGTCTTGATAAATGACAAAATCGAGCTAAGTGACCTTCTCTTCCACAATTATAACATGCTTTGAATGGCATGGCGCGATTTGGACCGATGTGTCCTCTCTCCGCATTTGAAACATATGATAGGTGGTCTTTCTCATTCCTTAACAAATGGTGTTGGTCTTGACGTCTTTCCATCATTGTTGAATCTCCTTTTCTTGAAATGTCCATTCTTATTATTTTGGTACGATTACCACCAAAGTGGTTACCATATCCGGCCTGTTGATTCCTCCACGCTTGTTGTCACACCGCTTCGATGACTACTCTCATTTGGTATTATAATTTTCTTACGGATGCTCTCTTTTAGTTGCGTTGACTCGTTATCGCGCTCCACTAATCGAGCACTATTTACAACATCTGAATAAAAACACGGTTTATGAGAAATAAGATGTTGACATATCTCTCGCTTCAAACCTCTTAAAAACATTCGCGCCATTCTCTCTTCATTATCCACAGTGGGGATTGAACCGTGATAACTCCGCAAATTTTGCCTCGTATTGCGACACGGTCATATTGTTTTGTTCCAACTTGATAAACTCCACCTCCTTCATATGGCGAATACTTTCGGGAAAGTATTTGTCGTTGAGCAACGACTCTGGAACTTCTCCCAAGATATCTTGATCAAAGAAGTTGAGTACGTTTACCGATTCCCACCGATGAATCGCCTCCGCCAGCATAACATAAAGCGGCAAAAAAGGAACCTTTTGCTCCTCGGAGCATCCCAAGACATCAAATATCTTGGTAATCTGCTTTATCCATGCTTCCACCGAAGTGGTTTTGGCTTTCCTTAAACTCCGGTGGTCCCTGCTCCTTGAATTGTTTAGCGGTGACCGCACCGAGAGTTTTTTCGTGTTTCCACCTACGTTTTGGATGGGGAGTCGCTTTACCGATGTTGCATGAATTTAAAACTTCTTAAAGCGTCATTGTCGTTAAATCAATTGATCAATGTTGTTGTTTATAAGAGGATTATCGCCATCCTGTTGCACATTGTCCTGATTATTGATCTGTGGAGAATCAACGGTCTCACATGCTCCATTACTATTCTCAACATTCTCGGATGCCATTTTCAAACACCGCCACAAAATAAGGGTTAATTGACATGCAACATATTATCACTATACTCTCGATCACCAATCAAATACCAAATAAACTTGGGTAGGTCATACTAGCGAAGGTATTCCCTCTCCTCCCTCCTAGTACTATTTCACATCTTAGCCAGGATCATATCCCTAAGCTCGATACCAACCGTGACGCCCCAAAATTAAGTATATCGTCACCCATCTTGGGTCGCCACTTACATGGTACATAAATTCAAATACAACTTACTAACCTAATCATTGTTGTGTACAATCTGACATAAACCGTGAGTTTGAATACAAATATTGTCTACTAGATATTATACAAACTCAAAGGAGTCCTCATTACAACTATTATCACACTATTTCATAGAATAGTGAGGACTACTAATGCTATCCTCCGGACCATTACTCTGGTTCCTGAGACTAGTTTCAATTTATGTTCTCATTTCTGAAGAGAACGGTGAAAGAAAAAGGTGAGCTCAACTAGCCCAAGAAGAAATATTATGACTAAGATAATGCGAATAAATTATCATTAGCCTTTAACAATGATGTTAAAGCGATAAAATACAATAGACAACCGGTTTAATCAGCGGAATATACAATCCATTAAAAGAGTCGAATAGAATAAAATCTACTATCTTTTAGGTTTTAAAAGGTTTTCATCAATTTTTATCACGAGACTCGCCTTAATAAATAAACCATCACATCTAATCATCCCCTGTACTCACTGGCCGAGGATTTTCATCAAATTATCAATGGTCATGACTATCCGAATCACCCCCGGTCATAATCATACCAAAAACTATCCATCATCGCATTACGAACCCTTCGAGGACTTTTATAAGCCATGATTATCCGAATGATCCACCGTCATAATCATACTAAGTTCATCTACGCACGTAAGACAAAGATAACATAATATATCATGAGGATGATGACAATGACATAATAATTCAATAAAACAAGTTCAAGAATTATTTTATCCAGGAATTAGTAACGTCAAATTGTCAACAAGATCTTTGTTTTGTAGAGTAAAATTCAAGAATGATCGAAGAATATATCCATGAAAGATATCTTTGGATGAAACGCAAATATCGAGGATATTCTACTAATTTCATGGAGTATAGAAGTCAAAGTTTTAACCAACCGGGTATAATAAAGAATGGAATAACAAAAGAAATCACCGTGCATGCGATGATAGCCTTGCAGGTGAGTTATTCCAATGTAATAGTGAGGACTACTAATGCTATACTACGGACCATTACTCCGTTCCCCGACTCGTCTCCAAACTATGTTCTCATTTCACGAAGAGAATAGTGAAAGAAAGGGTGAGCTCAACTAGCCCAAAGAAGAAATATTATGACTAAGATAATGCAGAATAAATTATCATTAGCCTTCAACAATGTTAAACCCGATAAAATACAATAGACAACCGGTTTAAGCTACTTGAATATCTGATCCATTAAAAGAGTCAGTAGAGAATAAAATCTACTATCTTTTAGGTTTTAAAAGGTTTTCATCAATTTTTATCGTTGAGACTCGAATTTAATAAATAAACCACCACATCTAATCATCCCTCGCATTACCACGGTCAAGGATTTTCATCAAATTATCAATGGTCATGACTATCTTAGAATCACCCCCGGTCATAATCATACCAAAAACTATCCATCAACGCATTACGCACCATCGAGGACTTTTATCACATCATTTATAACAAGCCGTGATTATACCGAATGATCCTCGGTCATAATCATACTAAGTTCATCTATGCACGTAAGCAAAGATAACATAATATATCATGAGGATGATGACAATGACATAATAATTCAATAAAACAAGTTCAAGAATTATTTTATCCGAGAATTAATAACGTCCCAAATTGTCAACAAGATACTATTTTGTGAGAGTAAAATTCAAGAATGATCGAAGAATATTTCCATGAAAAGATATGGATAAAACGCAAATATCAAGGATATTCTACTAATTTCATGGAGTATAGAAGTCAAAGTTTTAACCATTTGGGTATAATAAAGAATGGAATAATGAAAAGAAATCACTATGCAAATGCGGTGCTTGGTGATGCATAAAGTTATTCAATAGAATAATAATAACGGAACCAGTCGGTGAAATTCACACAAGCGGGATGATCCAACAGAATAATAATCTGTGAATAATAAACAATGGAACCCGGTCAGGTGTAAAACACATGCATGTGATATTCCAATGGAATAATAAATGCGGAATAATAAACAATGGAACCAGTCCAGATGTAAAACACATGCAGACGAGGATATTCCAATGAGAATAATAAAGAATGGAATAATGAAGAAGATCACCAAGTATAGGGATTCCGCGATACTGAGTTATTCCAAATGAATAAATAAGAATGGAATAATATAAGGATTTCACCAAGTATAGGGTGTCTGGCGTGATACAAAGTTATGTATAGGGTATGCCACTTTACTGAGTTATTCCAATGTAATAATAATGAATGGAATAATGAAGTTCTCTTCATGAATAAGAAAGAATAACACCCACTTACGAAGTACAACAAATAATATCCCTTACCGTAAAAGACACTTTGGATATCAAAGTAGTGAAAGTAGAATACTCTTCTTCTTTCTCTCTATAAATTTTCTCTATAGCTTCTCTCTATAATTTCTCTCTACAGAGTTTGGTGAATTCGTAAGAAAATAATGAAGGAATGAGCTTCTATTTATAGGAAAATAGAATGCATAGTAATTAATCCATGAGCGGTCAGATTGATTTATTTTAATCGATTATCCATATTTAAAGCAAAAATCTTTTAAATAAAATATAATATATTCTATTTATATAAAAACATTTTACTATGCAAACACTATGCAACACTACGCAAAACACTACGAAAACACTACGCAACACTATGCATAATAAAATATAATATATTCTATTTATAGAATAACTTTAATAAAGTATTCATTTTATATAAAAGATGTTTCGCTTTTATTACGTTAATAATACTGAATAAAACAAAACGTCATTATCATTATAATAATTCATATTATTAATAAATAATAATGGAATCAAACCGGTGACTTCTCACATAAAGATCGATAATCAATACCGTAATGCTACTTATGCAACCACACGTATTCTTCATTACTTTTACTACCGAGTAGTTCAACAAGATTATCAGCCAGTAAAACTTCCGTCGTTATTTCAATAAAATATTTTTGTCGTTTTCTCAATCAAACAATAATTACATTATGGGTCCACCAATGATTGAGTAGTTGTATGAATATTCCCGCTAAACCGAATATTCTAAGACCAATCGAATATAATATAACCACTTGCATACTTTGCAAAATTTATAAATACTACCCACAACTATAATATTATCTCAAATTCACACCATAATATTAAAAATTATTTTACAAAATTTAAATCTTTATTGATAAAATCTGGGTCTCACAAGAATAACTATTGTTATTTTTAAACAACTTATATTTGTCGTTTTCTTCATCCAATCGCTTTCAGTTATGGGCCCATTACATTATCGGTCGCTGGCTGGTCGCATTTAATATTCCGACAACGATCTTAATATTCCACGACCAAACGAATATTTCAAACAACAATGAATATTTTATAACCACTTGCTTATTTTGAAATATTTGCGTATTTTACCCTTAACTATCCACATGAATCAAATCAACCCTTACTATTTCAAAATAATAAATAGAGAAAATTAAATTTCATTAATAATAAGTTGGGGTCTTACATAAAATATCAACGCAAAGAATTATTAAATCAATAAAATATCGAACAAGATAATTATCGTAACCATTATTGAGTAGTGCCTTCTTCACGTAGAATCAATAATTAGTGCAATACCGTATCTTCTTGTGTTTTAATCACCGTAGTATTTTAACAAAGATAACCAGAATAACTACGCCTCAGTTATTTTTAAACAACTTATTTTTTTTTTTCGCTTTTCTTCATCCAATCGCTTTACATTATTTTTTACACATGCAAGCATCGCATTTATTTAATATTCCAAAAGATTTAATATTCCACCACCAAACAAATATTTCCGACAACAATGAATATTTTATAACCACTGCATTATTTTGAAATATTTGCGTATTTTACCCATAACTATCCACATTAATCAAATCAACCCTTACTATTTCAAAATAATAAATAGAAAATTAAATTTCATTAATAATAAGTTGGGTCTTTATATATTAGTACCATTTAGATAAAATAAAAATATAGTAAGGTTTATAATTTTAGTAATTATATTGTCTAAAATTAATTAATACTAATTTTAAATTTAGAGATATTTAATATTGAATTCAAAATGTCAATATAAAAATAAATAAATAAAAATAAGAAGAGTATACTTTCTACACCAATTCTAAAAATAAAAATAAAAAAATGAGGAGAGAGAGAGAAAGAGAGAGAAAATCAATTTTAATAGGTGAAAAAAATTAAATGAACAATTGTATTAAAAAAGGTTTAGGAATATTTTGCATAATTAATTCATCTATGAGTAACAGTTATTTTAAAAATAATTTAGTAAAAATATGAAAAATAAGAGGATGAAATTGGCAATTTAATTGAATATTTGGGAAAGTCAATCAAACTTTATAATTAAAAAATAAGTCTATTATTCTTATCATATAGTGCTTACATGTATGTATATGTAATGTGACTATATTTGAGTTTTATGTGGTAGGAGACGTACTCAATACTTATAGCTAAAAGTCAAACAACAAAAAGTTTCAGAAGACCAATAAGACAGAAAGAAAGATACGGTGTTATGGTCGTATCCACCAACGGCAAAGCAATTGGCAGTGACAGTGGGCTTATTCGTGACTGGCGCAACCCTATTCTTCGCCGGAGTTCACCAATCCTTTTCCAACATAGCCCCTCAACAAGCTCGTACCAAAGCTCGTAACGACTTCGTTAAAGATCGTCTCCGAAAGCTCCTCCAAGATTAAATCCAACACTTCATATCTCTTTATCTGTATCTTTATATCAATTGACCTCATCCAAGCTGATAGATTCAACCTCATTTTACTCGTTCTTTAGGTACGCTCTCATCCACCTCATTTTATGTATTTCGAAGTAAAACTTTTTAGGGTTTCTGTGGATGTATTTTTGGTTGTATATTTTAGCAGTTGTTTTACATATTGTTTATGGAATTAGGATAATTTAGAGGTTTACCTTCCACGGCCCATTGAAGATTCTAAACGATGGGGAATTTGTATTTTATTGGAAAAGGTGATTTTTAGATAATTTTTTTTGAATATGTATAGTTGCGAAAATGATGTGTTTTGAAAATAGGCTCTTGAGTTATACTCCGTCCATTTCACAAAAATGTCCCATTTGCCTTTGTTCATAGTTAATTTGCGTTCAGATTTTGATATGAATTAATTTCAAAATAACAACTTTGTATTTAGTAATAATTTTTAAGCAGCTTAAAATATTTACTATAGTATTAAGCAAAATCAAATAAGTTTATATCAATTTTGAATTTAGGATTTGGTAAATTGACTAGAAAAAAATCAGTTGGGACTCTTTTTGTGGAACGAAAGGAGTATTAAAAAGTCTGGATTTATTTGGTAGGTTTTAGGATTTCTTGATATTTTGGAACGCTCAGGATTCTCTTGAATGATGGGATTTGTTGATTTCAATACATAATTGACCTTCCATTTTTGTGGAATATTCATTCCCTGCTTACCATCTGAAGCTGGGTGTTTACTTTCCTATGTAGTTTCTTAGAATGGATTTAGGATGATAAGTAATTCATATGTTATCTTTTCTAAGATCAATTACTGGGAGTTAGCATGGTCTTAATCTTATGTTGCCACATGAATTTAGGATGCTTTCTTAAGGTAAGATATAAAATTGATGCAAAAAATTTGGAAAGTTCTGTTGCCTGGGAATTTGTTTGTTATGAATCTTTCATCTTCCTCGATTACAGTTATAACCCTTTTGACATTAAAACTTTGTTGCTTCCATGTTACCTCATCATCTTCACTTTACCATAGTCATTCTCCTTACTAAGTGTGCTGTCGCTTATTGAATTGTTCTTTTAGGTTTCAATTTTCAATGATTATTGTTCTTTACCATAATCATTCTCCTTACTAAGTGTGCTGTCACTTGATCTTGTGCTTTTCAGATTTTACAGTTGTGTTGTGCTTGTTTACTGGAAATTTGCATGCTAACTTGAATTCTCATTGGTCCTGATTTGGGGCTATGATTACCAAATGCTACATTGTCTGAGGCCAACACCTTTCACAGCAACCCCAAATCTTCATCCTTCCCCACCACCTTTGCAAGGTACACTTCCATAATAATTCCTTTAATTTTCTGGCACTCTTAAATTATAATAACTTCGGACACATTTGTGTACTTGTCAATTTTATTGCAGGAACTTCAAATGAGGGTACACCAAGTACAAGTTCTCTACCTTCTCCTACAGTCAACCTCACTAATGAATACACATTTGCAGTGCAAACCAGTTCCTACGGAGAGATATGGTCCAAGTTTCACCCTGACAACTCTTCTTCCCGAGATGTAGAATCAGTGCACTTGGACAGCCCTGAAGAAGAAGAGCAGCTGTTAGCACAGGTCCTTCACCCAAATAGAGAGTGCATCCAAGACGCACTTCGGTATGCCAAGCCCAGCACCCTCACCCGCCTTGTGTCTGCCTACTTTGAGCAAAGTGAGCACACCTCCCGTTTGTGCCTCCTCCTCCACCAGGGTGTCCAGCGTGGCCGCTCTCGCTATGCCCCTCTACACAACCTCATTTCTGTCCTCCCCCTTGACTCTGAATCTGAGCCCCTTAACCAGTCACAGTGTGACCAAGCCTTTAACATCTTCCTTCAATTTGATCGCCTTGAGAATCCCTTCCCCCACCCCGACTCTCACAGCTTTAATGATATGCGCAACTGCTTCTCCCAGCTCAAACAACAGCTCGATTCCCGCCTTCGTAAGTCCCGCTCTAGGATCCGACTCGTTCGCCGTGGCACTACTGGCTGCGCCATTTGTTTAATTGGAACTGTTGTTGGTGTTGCTATATCTGCTGCAGCCATTGCCACCCATGCACTGGTTGCTCTTATTGCTAGCCCTGTTCTCTCGGCATTCCTTCCCTTGAAGATCAGTAAGAAAGAGTTGGCTCATATGGCACAACTTGATGCTGCTGCTAGGGGCACGTATGTCCTGCACAATGATCTAGATACCATTGACCGCCTGGTGGCTCGTTTGCACACTGAGATTGAAGGGGACAGGCTTTTGATTCGTCTTGGATTGGAGAGGGGTAGTGACAGGCATCCTATCCAGGAGGTAGCAAAGCGGCTTGAAAAGAACCGTCTCAATTTCCTCCGCCAGCTCTCGGATCTTGAGGAACACCTGTGTCTCTGCTTTGCTGCAATTAATCGAGCCAGATCTCTCCTTCTCCAAGAGATCCATCTTCATCAAATTCATTTGCCCTAACTAAATATAGCCGTGAGTTTGTTTTTTTTCCTTAATTCTTTTTATAAACTTATATATTTGTAGTTATTACGACTTCCTAATCTAAATAGATCCTAGCAATTTTGACCAATCTTGATTCCTCGGGAAGAAATAAAAGCAATATTTTCCTTTTTTATCGTCTTGTGGTATCCTGCTTCCTGTCAATATGAACACTTTTTACACTTTAATTACCAGGCTTTTGGCTATGATAGTATAGGTATACAGAAAGTCCATTGGTTCCTAATTACTAGGATATTGCAATTACTTTAAAAAAAACTTATGTGTGTGTTTGATAAATGAATCATTATCGTAAGATCAGATTCTATATATTTCAAATTTAACTTGTGCACGCATCTATGCATTCCTAATCTTATTTACAGAAGTTGCGTTGAACTTTGGAGGTTAACAAGCATGACAACTAAGATGATTGACCTTATCATATATATATATATATATATATATATATATATATATTGCATATTTATATTTTTTGTTAATACCAGAACCCTTTGGCATACTACTCCTCCCCCTCTTACACCAAAACTAGTAGGAAGAATGTCTGTATGCGTGTGCGGGCTTGTTTTGTCCGTTGGGGAGGGGGTTGATCAAATAAGGGATTAGAACCTTCTGTGAATAGTTTTCTTTACTCACTGTTTCCACTTAGCCTGGTGCCCTGGCCTGCTAACTATTCCTTCGTTCAGTTTCTGTGTGGTATAATATAGTATAATAGTGTATGCCTTCTTATCTCAAAAATAAAAACAAAACAGAACATGAATGTACCACACTCACAAGTGAAAGATTTCTAAAAATGGTTGATTGTTGCTTGCTGACAGTAAATTGGTTTATGATTTGGTAATTTTCAGGACCTTGCTTTTGGGACTATCTCTGTTTGGCTGGGCAAGCATGAAAGTTTCCTGTCAGCTAATTGTTCCGGGGCTCAGTTTCTCCTGCAATTGATTGGTGGATGACGCATGGATGAACTTGGACATGTGGTATTTGGCATGCTTGTTTTAACCTGCAAGCATAATATTGTCCCTTTTTTCCGAGAAACTTTACCTATTGTTAACATGTGTCCTGCAGATTATTTGCTCTGTTTGGTTATTTTCGAATTTGATTATTTATAGCTGGAAGCGGTTAGGTTTTCATTTATTTTATTTTTAGGTGGCATATGTCAGCGTCCGAAAGAGTCAGTAAGGGGAGAACAAACTCAAGTTGGTACATAACCATTTCTTTTTATCTTTATCGGATTGTTAGTCGTCATGGGCTGAATAGTTGAGAGAATCGCTCCTCCATTTATGGACTATATCTCATCAGGTGTTTCCTGAAGCTTGTTATGGAAGTTTGTTCGAGGAGGATGAAAATTGTTGGGTTTCCTCCCTTTAATTTGTATGGGGTGCTGGGATAATGTCAAGGGGGAATTCTATACAAAATATATTAAATTGTTTTGTTAGTAATAATATTAAACTGTTTTGTTCTGTTGTGTTAAAAGTTATTGGTTATATGATTGAATATGCAATCAAAAGTTGTTCTCCATGTGTTTGATAATCTTCCAAGTTTCAAATCTTATCAAATATCAAGGCGTGCTTGTCCATAATGTTGTGGTGGGCCAATTTCCTTTATGATCATACTCCTGACTACGCAAGCTCGACTTGAAAATTCTAGTCTTTTAAGTTCAAAATTTTGACCAAACTATGGACTTGATTTATTATAGCCCTGTTTTGAATTAACTTTGGTTCAACCTAATGACATTTATTCGATCAGATTTTAGCTTAATGATTAATATTGATATTTCAGCTTCTTAGCCCTACCTTTGTGAGAATTATTTTTTCTTTTATTTTTAATATGAGACTTGATTGATTATTATAATTTATTATCTTTAATGTGAGTTTATTGACGTATATTTACTAATAATAATTTATTATACTTCTTAAAATGGGGGCTTAAAAAACAATTTAAAATTTTATAACAAATAAAATATATACTTGATGACACTTTGCTCTACCTTAAAAAGGACATTCAGCCTTCAAAAATTATTTTTAAAATTGTTCTAGTCCAAACTAATAAAGAAATACGACACCTTTCAATAAAATAAAATAAAATAAAAAATGACAATATTTCTTTTGCTTAAAAAAATAATTAGTTGGTGAAGAAGAATAAGGAAAAGACATAGGGGTGACAACTCAGACCTTGGAGTTACAATTCTCCTTTTTTATTTATTTATTTATTTTTTTTTTTTTTACTGTGTATCCTTTTTGCTTCCCCACTCATGCGTATCTTGTACCGCTCACTGATTACAGCAACTGCTTCTCACTACGTTACGGTACTATTCTTAATTATACTTCCCAGAAAAGTAGCCAACAACTGTACCAAATTCAGCTATCAAATGCAAACCAATCTTTCTTTTATCTGTATCTTCTTTCGAAAAAAGATCATATCATTCCCATTTCCTGCGCTCTGGATTCCTGCTCATTTATTTCTTATCCATCCTTCAATCCACTTCCAAGAATTTCAGATCTGAGTTTGATAAACCATTTACTTTCAGAATCAATCAAGCCATGAACCAAGCCAGAATCATTTGTTAGTCTATTCATACACATCACAGTACTGTATAAAGGTCTGAACTTTATAACAAAGGTCTGAGCTTTATAACAAGAATCCTTGGAAAAAACTGAGAATGCCGAGGCATAATCGGGTGATGGAGGGTTTGATCCACGAATCTTGCAAGATCCGCAAAAGGGGTTGCTCATCATCTTCTTCGACTTCATCAAAAATTCACAATTACAGATTTAAACGGGCTATTTTGGTGGGTAAGACCCGGAGAGGAGTTGGGTCCAGATCCAGTACGCCCGTTCCGACGTGGAAAACGACGTCGTCCGTGGCGGGAGGTGGTGCCGTTGAATCGCCCAAGTACGAGAGCAGTAAGTCGAGGCCAGTGTCGGCGAGAAAGCTGGCGGCGACGCTGTGGGAGATGAATGAAATGCCGTCGCCGAAAGTGATGAAGGAGAAGAAGTTGTTAAAGGGGAGAGAGAAAATAAGGTCGGTGTTTTGTGGTTCACTTCCTCCTCATTTGTCTGATCCCTCGCATAGTCCTGTTTCTGAGGTGAGTTTATTCTGTTTTTTTTTTTTTTTTTTTTTCTGTTTCCCTTTTTTATACATTTGTGGATTTTAATTATGTGGATGAATTGTGGATTAGATTTGTTTGTGTTGTATTTAGTTATTAGGAATTTGGTGGAGAAAGTGACATATAGTCTGCCCTTGTTTAATTTATGTTGTTTTGGTTGGTAAAAAAATGTGAGAAAAACTGGTAACATTTTTTGTCAGATTAGTATTAACTTCCCCTTGAGGTATTTTTTTAAACTATTATTATTATTATTCTTTGTTTTTTTGACTGGGATTTATTTGTGTTTATATAAATTATTCTGTCTGATCATGATTATCGAAGAATTAAGATTGTTTGGATGATCAAGAACTAAATATTTATCAAAGCAATTATGAAAAAAAAAAAATCACTTTTTTCATGGTTCAGTAAGCTATCATTGTTGAGTTAAAGAATTGACTTGACAATGATCCAGATCCAGATGAACAACCTGGAGTCTATCTCCTATTTTCTAAGGAAAAAATGTAGTAGTTTCTGAGATTGGTTTCTAGAATCTGACAATAATTTCAATCAAACTGAGAGCGGTGTTGGGTTTTTTAGTTGTCAGCAATTTAGTTTCTGCAACATTGAAACCTCTAAATTCTGGAAATAATTCTTGTAACACGATATCAAATGGAGCACTATGTTATGGTTTTGGTCATTTGTTTGGTTGTTTGTTTAGAATATGTAGTGCTTTGTAGTAGATTTTGTGGCATGTGTGAATTTGCACCGCGCCACGCGTATATCTGCATCACATGCTCTTTTTAGCTTCTAATTGTTTTCTACATTGTTATTATTCCCATTGAAATTGTAGAGAATGGATAGGTCCGTAGCAGGTAATATCCAGAGGACACCCTCAGTTTCTCAGAGGCATAGACTTGCAGAAAAAACTGTTGGTGCCGTGGATTCTCTTAGCAGTGCCAGTTTGATGGAGGTCATATCAAATTTCTTCTCATTATGAATATACAATAAACTCATCTTTGCACTTTAACTCTATCCCTTTGTCACTTTTATTCGCTTGAATATGAGGATGAATAGCTTAAGTTTGAAGTTTATTAACTAGCATTATACTGCAGATTGAAACTAGATCTCTAGCCCAGACTCCTAGTGGGTCCATAGTTGGTGACAGGACCCGTTTAAAGGATGTCAGTAATGCTTTGACCACATCTAGAGAGTTACTGAAAATTATTATCCGTATTTGGGCTCACAACGACCCACCTACATCAAGCACATCTCTTGTATCAGCCTTGCATGCTGAGCTTGAGAGGGCTCGTCTGCAGGTGAATCAGCTTATTAAAGAACAGCGCTCGGACCAAAATGAGATCAATTATCTTGTGAAATGTTTTGCTGAGGAGAAGGCATCATGGAAAAATAGACAGGAACAAGCAATAGAGGCTGCTATTGAGTCCATTGCAGGTGAACTTGCAGTGGAGAGGAAGCTAAGGCGTCGATTTGAAAGCTTGAACAAGAAACTTGGAACGGAACTAGCCGAGACAAAATCATCATTCATGAAAGCAGTGAAAGAACTAGAAACCGAGAAGAGAGCAAGAGAGATAATGGAGCAAGTATGTGATGAATTAGCTTCAGATATTGGTGAGGATAGGGCTGAAGTGGAAGTGCTGAAGAGAGAGTCTGCAAAAGTTCATGAAGAGGTTGAAAGGGAAAGGGAGATGCTTCAGTTAGCTGACAAGTTGCGAGAGGAGAGGGTTCAAATGAAACTGTCAGAGGCTAAACACCAGTTTGAGGAGAAAAACGCTGTTGTGGACAAGCTGAGGAATCAACTAGAAGCTTTCCTCAGACCCAAGAAAACCAAGAAAAAGGATTGTAGTTCTCCGACTCTTGTGAACGATGATGATATGACAACCTACCTAAGTAGAACTCACTTTGGGTCTAATGAAGAAAAAGAGGATGATGGAGAGGTGGAGAACGAAGTAGATAATGACGAGGACTCGGCAGAAAGTGATCTTCATTCCATAGAATTGAACATGGACAACAATAACAAGAGCTTCAAATGGACTCATGCATCTGCGGCTGCTCGTGATTCTAGAGGAGTTTCAGTTGATGAAATAAGAGGGAGGAATTCTCTCTCTGGGAAAATTCCAAGGAAAAGTACTTCTATTCAGAGGAGTATGTCAGATGGAGTTGAATGGGGTACCCATACTGATAATATACGGAATTCAGGTGATGCGTTGGATCAGGAGAGATTTCATGAGCTTGACAAGCAAGTGCAAAGAAAAGGTTACGGGGATGAATTGCAGAGATACAAGTCCGTGAAGGGTCTTAGGGACCAGATATTGTCGAGTTCTAGGATTGGGGCTGCCGGAGACTTTCCTAGTCCAACCCGGCAATGGGGGCAACCACGATCTTCGAGAGATTCTGGCCATCTAGTTCAGGAGAGATCTCATGTGCAGCAGGGGAGTGGTTCAAAGTCGAGGCTGGGGGAAGCGAGAGTGGAAGGGCATAATGCGAGAAGATCAAAAAGGTGAGTTCTTTTGTTGTTAAATAATGCTTTTGCTTGAGATCCATTATGTTGCAAAACATGCCATCTGGATATTGCGTGTCAAGTAGTATTTTCAAAGCAGAACCGATGGCAACTTAGGTTGAGCCAAGAACGTTAGGATTAAGGAAGTGAGAAGCTAACATCTTGTTGATTTATGTAATGCAAGCATCACTATGAGCCTACTTGAGTTGTAGTATTTGTTGAATTTTAAGGACTATCAGTAGTTTGTGGGCAGGCTTGATTTCATAGAATTTTTGTAGAAAGTTGTGTGAGTAGAGAGTACTACTAGTGATCTGTACAAAATCTTGTGTTGTAATCGAAGATTATTATGCTAAAAGTATCAATATTCAGTTCCACCGCTTTGTTTTGTTTTATGTACTCTCGAAGAATGTTAAATTTATGCCATCGTCTAATTAATTAGCAGTTCAACTGAAGAAAGCTGCCACATAAACTGTTTTATGGAGAAAGCCCATAAAGGATAAAAAATGATTTATTTATAATACGGTTCCGTTTGGTTTGTGTTGGTCGTTTCATGTTTTTCTTCAATTAGCACTGCTCTTATAGACTACGACTGATCAAGAAATTAAATTAGAATCGAAATCGCACCAAAAATTATATTAATTAAAATCGCATCACGGTTTCGACGTATATGACGATTTTAGATGGGTTGAAAAATCGAATTTACGATTTTAATTTGGTTATTAGTCAAAATCGCACACATAAAACCGAAACCAAACCACACTATAAAAATTAATTAATTATACAATCTATTACAGGAATAGGATAGATGTTTCATTTAATCTTGTGTAATGTGTATGCCTATAAATTAAAGATACATGCATGCCTATAAAATTATAAATAACTAAGACATCAAAAAAAGAAAGTATTCAAAAACAAAGCAATTCGTGTAATGGGATCATTGGATAAAATGAAAATCCCCCATACCCCTTTACTAATGGAAATCTTACAATTATAATAAACAATACTACATTGGATCAAATATATTTCTATAGCACAATTATTAATTTAAAATTTATAGATTTTCTCCTAACACAACATTCCATTCCATGATTAAAACATACTCCTCCATACTCTACTTGGGTATGACTAATGGTGTCACTCAAAATTACAAATATATTGTAATGAGCTCAAGAAGGTCCCATTCCCACATGCTCAACAAATTTCAAGTAAATTAGCAACATCAACAAATCCATTGGACAGGAAATAATGAGGATTGAAACTCTTTAAAAGGAGACATATTATAATTAATTCAAGAATGCTATATAACTTTTTGTGTATCCTGTATACATAAATAATAATAATAGATATTGTACACTATTTTACATAAGATGAACAATCACCATTTGAAAGGGTTGAACTGAATTCGAATAAAATTAATAAAATTGTATAAAATTTTGTTGTTTCAATTGGTTTAAAACTAAATCGCACTAAATGAAATAAAGCCGCAGACGATTCAAAAAATCGCACTGCATCAATCATAAAGCGGTTTAAAATGCGATTTTGGATTTGTTAAACCGCCTTTAAATTGCTTTTTTGCAATGCGATTTGGATTTCAAATTGCACCACGTAGACTATAACATACTGACCGGAGAAAAGAACAATAAAATGATAATTTTGGAGTATTAAAAGCAATATTGAATGAATAAAGTCAAACCCTAGTCAAATTGCCATTTATTACAAGTACTCCCTCCGTTTTTTAAAAATTGACTTAATTTTTTGTTGTTGACAAATTGATTAATTTTAAAATTACGAATCAAGTATATTTACTTATATTTTCAAATCTATGAAAATCGGAAGTGATAGTAAATTTGACAATTTTGTATGATTATAATATATCCAACTATATTTGTAAGAAAATAAAGTAAATTTTAATTATATAAAAATGGTCAATATGATTTTAAAAAATTAAACTAAGGCCATTTTGGTAGCCAGAAAGGAAGGAGCATATATATTATATGTTATCCGGCAGAATCACTGAATTAGAAAGAATAGTTTGAGGTAGTAATTTATATTTTAATTTTAAATTAATTATAATTTGAGTACACATCACTTTTTACATGTCATGTGTTCAAGTCACGTCATCAATTTATGACGTGGCAGGTTCAATTGAACTAAAGTAAAAAAAATTGATAGTTTAATGACCTGATTGAAAAAATTAAAAGCTCAATCATGAATATAGAAAAAAAAATCAATAATTTAGAATAATAATTTAAATTTAAGCCTATATTATATGTTATCCGGCAGAATAAAAATAGGGCAGCAAGAAGAAATGTGATGTGGTAGGACATTTAGAGGGGAAAGAAGTCGTAGCTAATGATAGAAACCCAATCCCTTTAAACAAGCGATGGTGGACCATATGATTATCACTTACTATCCATTAATTAATGGGTTTCTTTTGGGACAAGGCTAACTCTTACCTCCGGCCCCGGATGGATCCCATCACCATCGCCATCGCCACCGCCATCGTCTTCTCATAGTCGTCTCATGCATCATGTGTTGTGAAAAGTTTAAACATGGATATTTGACATCTTTGTATGCATATTAAATGTTTTTCATAAATACATTCCAAAATTACTTTTTTTTAAATTTTTTTTTTTGTTTTTCACGTGCTGCATAAGAGCAACTCTCCTCAATAGCCTCCATTAATCAAATATATATATTTTTTGCTAATTTGAGGGCTCTCAGGAACTATGTACATGAATTAAAAAAATTATTTAATATTCTCTTGACTTGTAATATATTTGTATTGATACATCACAAATATTTTACTAAAAAGTTGCAAACAAAATTATAAAAATAAATGAAATAAATTTTCTTTGAAATATTTTTAGTAAAAGATTTATATACGAGTCTTGTAATATATTAAATATATCGTAAAAGTATTATCAATTAGATAAATTCACGTAATTCACAATACAAAAAATCAATAATTAAAATGGCAATATATATCATTTTCCTTATACATTCTGCACTTTCTGGACAGCATGGATTAGGCTGAATTTCCTTTGTAGTCTGATGCTGGTTCTTTCTGTAATGCCTACTTTTAATTGGATTTTAGTGGGCTCGTTTAATGCGTTAGATCTTTGGGCTCATCATATGGCTTCTGAGTTGGAGAACAATACGGCCCTATGCCCAGTTACGATATTTATCTACTTTTAATTCTCAACCCATGGCCTTTTCACCAGTAATTATTCTTGCAATCAATTCGTGTAAATCTCTAAAAAGAAGGTAAAAAAAAAATGAGAGTTTGGGTGAGAATGACGTGTTCCTCTTCTTGTAACATAACAGGAATCATTTGAATTAGAATTAGATAGTTTCATCTGGACATGAGTTTTCAACAAAGACAGCTAAGCATAGTTTCTATTCGGAATTGGGTCTTTTTCAAACCCACAATCATTTATGGTCATGGGCCTTCCAAGGACCACCGCAAATTAGACATTTTGTGTAGGGGCTCGGTGCTCGGGGCTCCTAAGATAAGTGGTCCCATACCTAACACCATTATCATTCCCAAAAAGTCCAACAACATCACTTGCCACGTGTCAGAAAGCCAATTCCCATACTTTCATCATCAGCCGCATGCATGCATGCATGCTTTATTTGGTACCTCCCTCCCTAAGTCCCTCCCTCTCTTTTATTTGCACACTCGCTCAAAACAAACAAACAAAGATAAGGGAGGGAGTAGCCCACAGCCGCCTACAGCCCACAGCTGAGGAGGACTTAGGAGGGCGGGCGGGTTGGCTGTAGGGCAAGAGCTAGATTGAAGGATATATATATATATATATATATATATATATATATATATATATATATATATATATATATATAATAAGGATCATTTACAGATACCCCTTATCTTACTCACCGTCAGCCACTCTCTTTAAGCGGCGGATCCGACGACATCGTCTATATACTTTTAATGACAGACAATATATAAGCGTCATTTAAAAGTATGTATTTACATTAGATGAATAAAACGACGCGTCATCTAAAATGCCATTAAAAAGTGAATAAGATAAAGATATCATTCGATCATCGATCATAATATGTATATATATATATATATATATATATATATATATATATATATATATGATGGGATGAAATGGAATGGAATTACAAATATTTTTATGCTTTAGCATTAATTATTGGATCAAATTTTCAACTAATTTATTTATTGATCTGCGACAATTTAATCTATTGGATACCAAAAAAAATAAAAATAAAATCAAATGGAATGGAATGGTAGGGACAAGAATGTTAATAAATAATTAACCGTGGGAGGCAAATGTTTGGGCGTTTTGGGAGAGGAGAGAAATGGCGGTGTTTGTCAGTGTGGGACTGAAACTCATAGAACAGGGCCGCAGGTGGTAGAATAGTGAATTGGTGATGTAAATTGGGCCCACAACCAGACTGAGATGGATAGTCCACGCACGCCTGGACCGGTGAACATGAAATAAATTGATTTTAAATGGAAAGGCTAGGCTAGGAAGGACCATTTAGAGGCGAGGCTGGCTGGCTGGCAGCAGATAGATAAAAAGAGGAGACGTGGCTTCTTCTTCTCTCTACTTTTCGGCCTATTATTATATTATATTATATTATATTATATTCCATTATATTTATTTAATGAATTCCATGTTTACATGTCAGGTTTCTACCTCACTTTATTTGAATTCTATATTCTTATTTTTTTTTGAAAAGAACTGCATAATATTGAGGGACGGAGCTACTTGTTG
Organism: Panax quinquefolius; assembly: GCA_020205615.1. Classification (NCBI taxonomy): domain Eukaryota; kingdom Viridiplantae; phylum Streptophyta; class Magnoliopsida; order Apiales; family Araliaceae; genus Panax; species Panax quinquefolius. The sequence continues at coordinate 31,370,285 of CM035161.1, read as the reverse complement.
GAGGGGCCACGGCCCCCGCCTAAGGTTTAAATTTTTTGTAAAATTTATTCCAAAATTTGAAAATTTTATAAAATTCATTTATATATTTGGTTTGTTTTAAAATTTTTGTAAGACTAAGGCTCTAAGTTTTGACGAAGTTTTAATATGTTTTAAAAGATTTTTTTTTTACTATGTTTTATTATTTTTGTCAAAATAAATTCTATTACTATATTATTTTTTTTTTTAGTAAAAATATGTTTTATAATAGTGAAAATTTATTTTTTAGCGATGAATATATTTTATGATGTTAAAATTTTTTTTGGCCCCCCCAAAGAACAAATTCTGGCTATAATATTAAATCAAATCCTACGCAAGTAAATACATAAATTAGGTCCTAATATATATAATTTATTTCGAAAATATATAGGTTCTTTTTTTGAAAAAAAAACCCATAAGGATATATATACTAGGCGCAATATATGCATGCATGGTCAATTGTATTAGAACATAAGTATATAAGATAATATACCAATTCGATTAGTGACACTACCTACGTACGGTTCATCTTTCTTACTTAATTTATTTACTTTCATTTGTAAGCATCAGGAAATTAATTAAGGGGAGGGGAATATTTGCTTCAACATGCAATAAATATACTATTATTGACAAAATACTACTACGTACGTACTAATATATATGATATTCAAAGATAACTATTTGTTTTATAAAAAAGGCTAACGAGCTAGGCGGCTTTAACTTGATAATTAATTATATGTTTCATTCATGATTAATTTTTCAAATTTTGAATTCATAATTGAATTTGTAACGATATTCCTTAAAATTGAAACTTAAAAGAAATAAATAAATAAATTAGCTTACAACTTTGAGCTCCTCTTCAGTACTTCTTCTTTAATTAGGGTAAAAAGTTTTGTGGCTTATAAGAGGGCCGGCCGGGAGGACATTCCTTATTTCTCTTTTCTTTTCCAAACAAACGAAAGACTATCATCATATCGATCTGCTTAGCCTTTTCTAATTTATTGTATGGAAGGAAGCATTAAAAAAATAATTATTAGGATGTTATTGATTATTTGCAAGTAATTAATATTGTCAGGAAATGTCTAGTGTTTTGAGAAACTTATATACTACTGGGGAGGGGTCATGCATGTATGTTTCTCTTATATATATAGATGGGATCGATCAAGTCATCTGGCTTTTTTATTAATTACGTCTTTCAACACTTTTTAGTAATGATGTTTGATTAAATACAATCGTAAATCTATACTTTTAGCGACGGACAACATATAGCGTCATTAAAAGTATAGACGACATTTATTTAACCAAACCATCAATAAAAGTATGAAAGACGCGAAATAATATAAAACGATGACTGATCCGATCTCTCTCTCTATATATATATATATATATATATGTATATACATGGCATGCATGTATGTTTCTGTGATTTCAAAGTCTTTGCAATAGTAGTACTCTCATGTGGACTAAGAAATTCTACTAATAATGCTAAGAGGTATGCATGTGGAATGGCTGCACCTGAACTTATAATCCCAATTCAAATGACTTTATTTTTTCATCCAATGAATGAATGTTCTTTTTTCGATGTATTTTTACCAAATATTTTTCATGCGGATCAGAATAAATTTTAAGTCTTATCTGGTGTTTCAAAGCTAGTAAATCCAACCTCATTTCCAAAATAAATATTCTATATATTTTATTTTTACTTTATATATATAAGAGGTAGGCAACTCACAAAATAATTAAACTTTAATTAATTTGAAAATTAATATTGTGAATCCATTTAAATTTTATAATTAACGTTACAGTTATCTTTTAGATAATTAATCCGCATGCAATACTCTGATTATTTCAGCTTGGAGTTGTAAAGTATCTATCAATAACATTCAGGTCAGGTAGAATCTTATATATTATATATATAGTAGCAATGTAGTATATAATATATATGTGAATTAAAAGTGGTATTTAATAATATTACAGATATATCTCCTGAAAATAAATAATATGCATGGGGTCAAAGTAGTTACGTTGTAATTAGATTTATTATCAAGTTTCTGTAGGTTTACCCCCACCTATAACTAAAAGAGTCCAACATAACGGCTTCATACGAAACTGTGTCTGTGTGTGAAAGCTAGCTAGCTAGATTGCTTGGAATCAATGGTCCATGCCAACCAATCTAGACCTAGACATATGATACCCATTCACAAAAAGATGAGGTCCCCCACTCTTATTACAAAATTTTAATTTGGTTTTAAAATTATCCGTAAAAAATACAAATTTATTCCTTCTAATTTTTTTGTATATATATGTGAGTTCTTTAATTAGTTTTTTTGTATATATTCGTATAATGAGGAAGATGTGATGCGTATCAACCTTTGGATTGAGATTCATTGGTTTTGGTCCAACTACATTTACGTTGTTACATACTTACATTGCACTGATATATTCTGAATTTTATAATAAATTAATTTATAATAATGAACAATTAACGTTTATATTAATATAGTGTAGCACACATATATACACATATATATAAATATAGGTATAGTCGTATGTGCAGGACATACAAAAACTTGTGTATTTAAAATAAATATTTTCTTCTTCTCCATATATATATATATATATATATATATATATATATATATTAATTTCTACTGAAAAACTTGGTCCTTATAATTTTGCGTGTACCAACCTAGCTACGTTACATACTTCTTAATATGTATACAAATTATTAACGTCAAATTTTGTACGCCTAACGAAATTATCAAAACAGCAGGTCAAAATTGCGCTAAGTTGATGGAGTAGTTGATTATATCAAACTCACGAAATACATTCACACAAACATAAATAAATACATATAAATATGAACACAACAATTTACGTGGAAACCTAATTGAAAAAAGACAACGGGGAGAGAGAGTAATCCACTATAATAATATTGGGAGTACAAGATGTGTATTTGTGTTGTATCTCTTGTGTGTTGTCTCCAAATCCTAAACAGAAGTCAGATAATAAAGTAGGAGTTCTAATTAAACCTCCTTATCCCACCAAATAATAAACACAATCCTATTTTAATAACGACTTTCATGATTCTGATAAATACATATAGTACCATCACAGATCCCATAATTAAATAAATGTGAATTAATCGCACCATAACTAAACCCAAATAATCACATCCCAACACAAATAAAAAAACACCAAGATATATACATAATTTAATCACTGATGGTCATGCAAACCAGGTGGATATCACAATAAGGAATTGAGGAAATTAATGCAGATATTGAAAATTATATATTTTGTTTATTATTTCAATTATAATATATTTGTTCCACAGCCATCACTTTCCCCAAAAATATATTGTGGTTGTATTGTTATCCCCTCCAGCAATTAAAATAAAATATTGCGAGATGAAATTATTCTATTCACTTGGATATCAATTACTTCAACAATAAAGGCAGAAATTTTCAATATTTATTTCATTACACCATAAAGTTAGAAACACACAAACACACAAACTTTTTATTTTAAGGGATGTATTCAATTAATATTTTTAAAACTTTTAAAATTTTTAAAAGTTTAGTTGTATTCAATTAAGTCATTTAAAGAATTTATAAAATTTGACTGGTATTCAATTATAATTTTTAAATGTCTTTAAAAGTTAGGTGATATTGAATTAAGATTTTATAAAATCTATAAAAATATTTTGGTATTCAAAAAATTATAGATTTTTTGATTTCTATCAAATGATAGAGTTTGACGGACTTTAGAAGAAGAATTATAACTATCAACCCATATCTAAAGTCTGACAGCATCTCTAAAAACTTCTACAAACTTCCAAATATTTAACACAAAGGTGAAAATTCGAATCGCCAGTAAAGAGGAAACCCAAAAATTTACTGTGTAAATACAAATTCGCGGTATAATACTCACAAAAGAACAATAATAAAGAAATAAAAGAAAATAAATAAATAGCATTTAAATTTATATTTTAAATAATTTAATTGGACTTTGTCTTTTATTGGGTCAAACTAGTTATTTATTTTATATGGGCTAATAAGTATTAATATGTGATGAATAAATTAATTTGGTAAAATTTGGGCTTAAAACTAACTGGATTTAATTTATATATGGATAAAATTAAATCATATTATAATTAAGAGAATTAACAAGATATATTAATAAGTAAACAAATAACTAAAGATCTAATCTGTCTCGCGGTACGTGTAATCGAGGAAAGAAGGAAAAGGCACAGTAAATTGGTAAGGGGGGAAGCGGCAGTTCGAAAGCTTTCAATACAAAGACGAAAGAAATTTGTTTAATAAAGGTGAGATAAAATCATGAAACTCTCAGATCAATTGTGAATATTATGTATGTATATATATATTTAAAACTTTTATCTTATTATTAATTATCTCTTGCATGATTTGGTAAAAGGATATATATATATATATATATATATATATATAGTAGTAAAGCAATCACATGGTATTTAATCACACGCTCACACAAGAGTGTGAATTTCGTTTTCTGCGAAGGAAAAAAAATAAAATCATGGAGCCAATAATTGAATGATCAGAAGCCATGTAATAAATATATTATAATATATGTATTCTAATGCTTAGATAAAATAATATTGTCAAAACTTGAAATTTTTTGTATAATATGTTTTTTACGAAAGTTGTTATCATAAGTAGTGGATTATTATTTATAATATATGCACTAAAAAATATAATAAATAATTTAAGCGGTAAGCAACATTTTAATCTTAAATTTAATAATCTTTCAATTTTATAAATTAGAAGTATACAAAAGTCTATCACAATCTTGATAAAAAATTTATAAAAGTATGTTACTTATTTCATGAAGTCTATAAAAGTCATTTTAAAAAATTCTTTAAAGTCTTTAAAAGTCATTAAAATCCATAAATTGTACAAAAATTTATCACTTAAAAAAAGTCTTTAAAAATCTTAGTTGAAATACACCCCTGTAAAGCAAAGTCGCCCAAATGAACTAATTAATAATATGAAAAATTGTAATTTTGGACATTCAAAAGTTATATTGTCATGAGGATATATAGTTATTGGAGGAGTGACATCTAATTATAAAAACATAAAATATTGTTTGTATTGGGTTTATATATATATAGGATCTCTATTCATAACAACCGATTTTTATGGACACTATTTCAGTAACTATAATCATAATCGTTAAATTTAAATAATAAATGGTCGAGAATAAACTCATCTTCCCGGCCTGCCGCACCAAGCTGTTGCAGTAGCAAAACAATTTATTGTGGCAAAGCTAAAGACCATTAAGCCCTCCAAAATTACAAGCAATTAAACACTGCCAAAGAACCAAAGATAAGTCATTACTAGGTGGTCTTCTTAATTAAACCCCCATTCGATTAACAAATTTGAAACAAATTGTTGCGACCGAATCCTACTTAAGGGAGAAAGCGGCAGTTCGAAAGCTTCCAATACAAAGACGAAAGAAATTTGTTTAATAAAGGTGAGATAAAATAATGAAACGCTCAGATCAATTGTGAAGATTATGTATGTATACATATTTAAAGCTTTTATCTTGTTATTAATTATACTGCATGATTTGGTAAAAGGAGAGATTTATATATATATATAGTAAAATAATAATATGTTACCGTGGATAGTAGTAAAGCAATCAATATGAGCACTTTGTCTTATATATATATAGCAGTAAAGCAATCAACATGGTATTGAATCACACGCTCACACAAGAGTGTGGATTTCGTTTTCTGCGAAGAACACTACAGGAAAACTAGTCATTGCCGACGGGCACTGCCGTCGCCTATGACTATAGTGTCGTCGGCATTGAGGTCATTAGCGACGGCAGATGCCATCGGCAAATCCGTCGCCCCACAGGTCGTCGCCCCTGGCTCTTGTCGCCAGCCGTCGTTACATTGTTGTGAGACCCCAAATTTTATGAATAAAGATTTAAATTTCTCAAAATATTTTTTTTAATATTATGGTGTGGATTTGATATAATGTTATAAATTGGGTAATATTTATAAATTTTACAAAGTATGCAAGTTGTTATATAATATTCGATTGGTGGGAATATTCTTTTTGTTTGGGAATATCAAATGACGCGACAATCATTGGTGGACCCATATAACAAAATTATTATGCCGGATCGAGAAAAGCGACAAAATTATCTTTAACTACGGAAGTGTTCTACGTTAAAAGCTGTTGAACTACCGAAAGAAGTAAAAGTACAAGATGTCTGGCATTGGTTGCATAAGTAGACACCAGTATTGGTTATTGATGCTTACGTGAGAAGTCACGAGTTATACTTAATTATTGCTATAGTAATTCACGCATCATATCTCTCATTTTATTAATTCGATTATTGTCACAAGATTATCTCAGATAATATGTTATATTATTAAATCAATAATTGAGACGGCAAAGTTATTCATATTATTATTTACAATATTGACAATGTTTATAAGTTCTGTCAAGGAGAGGTTTGGTCATCTAATTGCGCGTCAATAGGGAGAAATCCATATTGGAAAGCCCCATCTTTTCTGGGAACGACCTGGTTGTTAAATATTGTGAATTATAATATTAATGATGAATAAGTTCGTGTTGATTAAAGATGAAATTGATAGTTCCATTGTGTTGGAATTATTAGTGTTAGTGAAAATCAATATTTATTTCGATAATAATTGATGTCTGGAAGTTATCGGGTAATTAATCGGATAAATGAGGAATTAATTGCTATTAATTCACATAATTATAACTATTTGTTCACATGTGTGTACTATTGATTCACATCCATGTACTATTAGGGGAGTTGGTGCAAGATTGATAATACTTGCATGACTAAGTTAAAGATGGAGGTATAGATGGAAGTACTATATCTTTGTTATTCAGTATTTTCACATGATTATAACTATTGAATCACATGATTGAACTATTGATTCACATTATTTACTATTAGGGAGGTAGTGCAAGTTTGATAATACTTGCAGGACTAAATTAAAATGAAAGAAAAGATGAAGGTATTATACGTAATATTTTGAGCCCCAAAGCGTGTAATTATCGAAACTATATTTTTCCTATAATATAAGCTCATTCTTCCTTCATTTCTCACCAATTCACTAAAGCTATATAAAGCAATTATTATATAGAGAAAGAAGAAGAGAAGTCTGCTACCTCTCTATTCCAAAGATCCAACTTTATTCTAGGGTAAGGGTATTATTTCTTTCATTTTCATGAAGAGAGCTATTGTTATTCCATTCCTTATTATTATGTTGGAATAATCATACATGGGAAGTACTGAGATACATGGTGAAATTCTTACATTATTCCATTCTTTATTATTACATTGGAATATCCATGTCTGCATGCGTATTACACGCACGACATTCGGTTCCACTATTTATTATTCCATTGGAATACCGCCTACATCTGAAATCTGGGATATATTATGAAATTATTACGTTATTCTATTCTTTATTATTTCATTTTGAATATCCCATGCGTATTACGCATTGAATTCGTTCCATTATTTATTATTCATTGGAATAACTCCGTCTGCGCTATCTATCGCATGCACGGTGAATTTCGTTGTTATTCCATTCTTTATTATTCGATGGAATATCACCGTCTGCATGGATTTTTGCATGACTGGTTCCATTCTTTATTATTCTCGTTGGGAATAACCTATCTCAGGTCTTGTCTATCGCATGCATGGTGAATTCTTACGTTATTTCATTCTTTATTATTTTATTGGAATAACTTTCGTCTATGTCGATTACACATGCATGGTGAATGATCCTTTGTATTCATTCCTTATTAAATTGTGGAAATGATGCATCTACGTGGATTACCGTGCATACTCGCAAAAATCCATTCATTGTGTTCATATATTCTATTATACTCGATTGGTTAAAGTTTTCGCTTCTATACTCCATGAAATTAGTAGAATATCCACGGATATTTGCGCTTCATCCGAAGATCTTTTATGGAAATATTCTTCCGAGCATTCTTGAATTTTACTCCACAAAGCAAAGATCATGTTGACAATTTAGGCGTTTTGAGTTCATGATAAATTAACTTATAAATCTTTAAAATTTAATTCTTGAACTTGTTTTATTGAATTATTATGTCATTGTCATCATCCTCATGTTTATATTATGTTGAAAGTCATCCGCATTCTGTAGTGCATAGATGGACTTGGTATGATTATGACCGAGGATTATTCAAGATAATCACGACCGTAGTAATATTACAAATGATGTGGTAAAAGTCATCATCGTCGTAGTGCATTGATGGACGATTGTTGGCATGATCATGACCATTGATGAAAACACGAATATCCTTGGCCCGTAGAGTGCATGGATAATTTATGGTCGTGATACTAATGAAAATCCTTGGCCGTAGTGCGAGGATAGCGTGGTTTATTTAATAAAGTCGAGTCTCAAATGATAAAAGTGATGAAAACCTTTTAAATCATAGAAGATAGTGGATTTTATTCTCTATTTGACTCTTCTAATAGATTGCTTGTTCTGCTGCAGTTAAACTTGATGTTTGTTATATTGTATCAGTTTAATAATGTTGAAGGCTAACAATAATTTATTCTGTATTATCTTTGCAATAATATTTCTTACTGGGCTAATTGAGCTCACCCTTTTGTTTTCATTGTTCTCTTCAGAAAATGAGAACGTAGAAGGGACTAGTCGGGGAACGGAGTGACGGTCCAGATGATAACATTAGTAGTCCTCACTATTCTATGAAATAGTGTGATAATAAATGTATTGAGGACTTATTTTGAGTTTGAATACTGTCTAGAAGACAATATTTGTAATAAGACTCACAGCTCATGTTTAATATTTAAGATTATATTTGTATTCTGTACCATGTATTTGGCGACTAAGAATAGGTGATGTATACCTATTTTGGGGGCGTCACAATTGTCATTACCGACGGTATCATCATGCGGCATTCAAGATAATGGCAATATGACGGCTATAACGACTAATAAGGTCATTTAAGAAAGACCCCATAAAATTTTTGAGGAAAAACTCATTCTGAAGCAGGTATGATAATAATAATGCCTTCTAGCCGTCGTGAATGACCTTTTACGCATGCATCTGTCGCTATATGTCATTGGTGACTGGCTATCGCTGCCATTACCCGTCGCTTCAAGAATGACTACATATATTTTGATTTTTTTTTTAAATTTCAAAATTTCCCTGTTCATTTACAAATATACACCTGTTATAAACTAATAACAACCATCAAATAACAACTATACCTGTTATAAACTAGTAATCCAAATCAAATATATAGATCAAAAATATAATGGAAGTTGGTACAACTCAAAAACTGTACAAATACATACATGAAACTCAGAATATAACATAAACTAAACTAACTACAACACGTCAATCATCTCCATATCATCCAGTGGCCATCATCACCAGATCTTGGAGGAGGTCGCTCGTTATCAACTCAAGAAGCCATCATCAAGGTGCCTCCACCTCCACCTCCACCTCCACGAGTCTCGTCAACAAGACCCTACAAAATTAAAATATTAATAACAAAATCTAAATAAAAACATATTTACATTATTTTAGTTTGTGTTCTTCAAGTTAGGCGGACGGGACTCGAACTCGGGCTCCGTATATTGGAATCGAGTCCTATCAGTTGTAACGCATGTCTATTGCCTATACGGTACTATTGCCTGTGTTCGCGTGTCAACTGGAAGACCAGGGCGAGTTTTGGGCTCTTTTTCGGCTTTTTGCCTAACTGTTAGCGGGTTTTGCAAACTGGGACTTAACTCGGTCTCCGTATGTCAGAATTGTGTCCCGTATATTGTAATGCGTGTCTAATACCTACGCGGTGCTATGTGTGTGTTTGCGTGGCGTTCGGACGGCCGAGGCGGGTTTTGGGCTCTTTTTTGGCTTTTTGTCTAAGTGTTGGCGAGTTTTGCAAACTGGGCGATAACTCGGATTTCGTATATCGGAATCGAGTCCCTTAAGTTCTAATGCGTGTCTAATACCTATTCGGTGCTATATGCGTGTTTGCGTAGCGTTATGATGATCGAGGCGGGTTTTATCCTGTTTTTCAATTTTTTGCCTAAGTGTTGACGAGTTTTGTAAATTGGGCGATAACTCGGATTCTGTATATCGGAATCGAGTCCCGTAAGTTCTAACGCGTGTCTAATACCTACTCGGTACTATATGTGTGTTTGCGTGGCGTTTAGGCGACCGAGGCGGGTTTTGACCTATTTTTTGGTTTTTTGCTTAAGTATTGGCGAGTTTTGCAAACTAGGCAATAACTCGGATTTTGTATATCAGAATCGAGTCCCATAAGTTCTAACGCATGTCTAATACCTACTCGGTGCTATGTGTATGTTTGCGTGGTGTTAGGACGACCGAGGAGGGTTTTGTCCTGTTTTTCGGCTTGTTGCCTAAGTGTTGGTGAGTTTTGCAAACTGGGCGATAACTCGGATTCTGTATATCGGAATCGAGTCCTGTAAGTTCTAACGTGTGCTAATACCTACTCAGTGCTATGTGTGTGTTTGCGTGGCATTCAAACGACCGAGATGAGTTTTGACCTATTTTTCGGCTTTTTGCCTAAGTGTTGGCGAGTTTTATAAACTGGGCGATAACTCAGATTTCGTATATCGGAATTGAGTCCCGTAAGTTTTAACACGTGTCTAATACCTACTCGGTGCTATGTGTGTGTTTGCGTGGCGTTCGAACGACTGAGGCGGCTATTTGACTAAGTTTTCTCAAGTTAGGCGGACGGGACTCGAACTCGGGCTCTGTGTGTCAGAATCGAGTCCCGTCTGTTATAATGCGTGTCTATTGCCTATGCCTAGGCATGTTAACTAGTTATTTGACAGTTTATATAAGCAATATAATTACAAATAAGGAAATACATCAATAATAAGTTTTACCTGTCGAATATGTGGAGGAAAGATGTTGGCCAAGACAACTGTACATACACGGATGGCCTCCTCCCGGACTACATGTTAGGTTTGTAATATTCAAGAACGCAATCAAATTGCATAAAAGTGCGGAAGCGTGTAAAAATCAGAGTTTAAAAAATTTACAAACCATATACCCGGATCATCCTTTATGCACAATTATTAATTAAACGAAAAGATATGAAGAACAAACATACCCTTGAAGATCCGAGCTTCCTCGTGTACAAGTTCACCTCCAATCCTTTTCGTTCAACTTGAATCCACCGGGTTTGGTTCCTTCCTTTGATCAACGTTAGCCACCCATGTGTTTGGCCTCTGAGGTGATCCACTGAGGAAGAAGAAAATTCAAGAAGAAGGGTGGTTGGCTAAACCCTAGTTTTTCTATCTCTATAGAAAGGGTGTACTCTCCCAACAATTGGGAATAAATGAGAGTACTTATATTAAATTAATTCCTAAACTCTTTTAGAAATTAAAATAATAATAATTGTAATAATATTAATAAGACTCCTCTTATTAATTTATATTTAATATTTCTAAAATATTAAATAATAAATATTAAGCTATTTAATTTATTCTATCACCATTAAATTAAATATACTTAACATATTATTACGATTATGCCATTAACTTCTTAAATAATTATTCTTCCTTTTATGGTGTGACCTTTTAGGTTCTCCATATTAAACCGGTTGTGAATAAATCAATTAGAACAATTCTAATCTTATTTAAATAAATAAATTAAACAATTAATTTATTTAAATAAATAATATTTATTCTACAATAGGATAAGCCTCCCAATGATCAACGACTTTCCAGATAATATAGATTTCAACATTAATCATTAAAGAACCTTTGAGTAAATAGTTACCGTATAATTCAATCCTTCCACCATACAATGTCCCAATTAAATATAAGACATGGAATTCTTTGTCAAGTCTTATTTTATTTAATTATATGTATTTCGACTCTTAAATGCACAACTCAAATAATGCAAATTAGAAACTCCTTTCTAATTTCATTCGCCATCGCCAAGGACTCATTGGGTTGTCATTTATCGAATCACATAGGACATTCTCTTCTTTTATTGAAGTGGTAGATTCTTTATTGATCATACATTATCTCCATGTATAACTCATTATACCCAAGCATACCCTTTGATATACCCTAAGGGTCTTAAGGAATAAATCAAAGTATAACTCTCATCATACACAAGATACTATGATGATCTCAAGTCCAAGGATTACTCAGATTACTATCACTACAGAATTCCTAATGACAGCAAATAAAACTCCATTAGGTATTCCTTAGCGAGCCACTTTCGGTGAACTTATTCTCTAATAAGCACCTACATACTTGCTTTAGTGTCTCCACACAAATGATCATGGGATCAATCATCCTCATCCAATGAGCAAGAACAGCGATGTACCAATCTATCCGGATTCACTAATCCCCAATTTAGTAATCCAATGATTGGGAACTATTTTAGTTTTAAGCTTTCTTAGAATTTAGATCTCATTAGAATGATCATCATCATTATTCTAAAAGCATTGCTTAAAACTATGGGTTTATCACATATTATAAAACAAAGATCATGTAGATAATTAAAAGCCTTTAATAAATTAATACTTTTATTAATAAATGAATAAGATTGTTACAAAGTATATGCTTTATCATCAAACATGATTGGGTTTGTGTGCATATTACTTTCAATCTCCCACTTGCACTAAAGCCAATCGTCATGGTAACTCATACTCTTCTTCTCTAAGTGACGATTATCCTGCATTGTTGGATAAGCTTTAGTTAATGGATATGTAATGTTGTTCATGAGAGTCCACTATCTCTATAGTGATTTCCCATCTTTCAATGATTCTAATAATCAAATGAAAGTGCCACAACACATGTTTAGATCCAAGATGAGACTTAGGAACTATTCCTAGTTTCAGTAATGAACTTTTAATCCAAACAATCAACTTCGCAGACTTCATTTATAGCTATATACTTTGTCTTTATTACTAAACCAAAGAACTCTTTTGTCGTTTTGGAACCTTTCCAATTCACTGCACCACCGTTCAAGGTAACACTTTACCTTAAAGTAGATTTTCGGTCGTCTTGGTCTGTCTGAAAAACTTGAGTCTGTAAAGCCCTCTAGTTTTAATTCAGACCCACCATGATTGCTCACATCCTTAGTGCTTGGGTTAAGAACTTTAAGATGTTTTTCTTTGTCTTACGTTGATCTTCTCCGAGAATATAACCGATCGACATCGTGTCTCGTATATTTCATTGCATACATGATTGTCACACTCATGCGATCTCTCTTCTTTGGAGTCTATGGGGACTATTAGAGAGATACACCCATGGCTCATCAACATGAGACATCTCTTGAGTTTGCCATGCTAAAGCGACTTTAGCATCAAATGAATATACGTTCTTTGGGTTAAGTCGAGCATCCTCTTAAATCTATCTATATAGATTTATATCCCCAATTGAGATACTCTTCCAAATCATTCATGGAGGAATGTTTAGACAACTTTATCATTACTGATTGTAGCATTAATATGTCATTCCTTATCCGTAGTATATCAACATATAATATTAGGAATGTCACGACGCTCCCACTGACCCTTTTGTACACACTAGAACTCTTACCTTATCGTATGTAACTCTGGATCATCATCTTCTATGATGCGTACCTCATCATCATCATCCATGATGAATCCATACCTCCTAGGTATCTTTGGTCTTATTCGCATTTACGATTCGGTTGTGGTACAATAAGGTCATCTATAAGTTCCTCTTATTTGACTTATAGTGTTTTGTGGTTCTTGAACTCTTCAAGATCTATTATCCTCCCACTAGCCCCTTCAATAATAAACACCTTTATCTTAGAAGGCAGCGTGTTTCGTAACAAACACCTTTTGCTAAGTAGAATTATAGAACATATACCCTAAACTTACTTTAGGATGTCCCACAAATCAGACTTGTCAAATCTTGTCCCAAGCTTATCTTTTGAAACCTTTTCACATAAGTTGGACAACCCCTTATCTTAACATACTTAAGATTAGGAATCCTCCCTATCCATAACTTTTATGGAGTCTTCAATGGATTTTGAGGTTACCTTTTCGTAGATATGCAACCATTTCTGGGACATGATCCTGAAGGATCTTTGGAATGTCGGTAAAATCATTATGGACCACACCATGTCCAACAAGGTACGAATTTTCCATTCGGATACATCAATCAATTATCACAGATCGGGATGTGTCCATTATGAGAAAACCATTTGAGATGATCTAGAAACTTATTACACAAGTATTTATTCCTTGATTTAATCAAAGAATCTTAATACTTTTGCCAATTTGTTTCACTTCAATTCTTTGAACCTTTCAAATAATTCACACTTGTATTTCAGCAAATACACACATTCAACTCTTTGAATGATCATCTCCTTTTCTTATACTAATTTGTTCAATATGCAAAATTATTTTCATGTAAGTCAAGTATACAAAATTTATTAAGTAATATTCCAGTTTTATACAAAACATTATTATTATAAATAGAACAACAATTGTTCTTAATTATAATACCAAAGATTTCATTGTCCAACAATAAAATGGAAATAATGTTTATAACAAGTCTTCGGAATACAATAACAACTTATCGACTTAATAGATTTGCTTCAGTGTAAAGATCTTAAACTATAAGTTTCTATAGCTAATGTAGCAACCTTTGCTTCATTTTCCGCACATAGGATTACTTATATTTGTTTAGCTTTCTACTTCTGCTTGGTCCCTTCATAAATCTATATTTATGATAACCAAAGTCGGTATCCAATACCCAAGTAGAACCTTGACTTAAAGAAAAATTTATTTCAATCATGAACAAAAAGCGATTATGAACCGAAACTTCACTAAGCTTCTTTGGTTAGCCTCTCGCAAGATCCTTCTCGCAGCTTTCTTTCCGATTGTCCGGGCTTATTGCGGTGGAAGCAAACTCCTTTCTTTATCCGTGATCGATTTTGTTCGTATTATCCTTTGTTTACGCCTTTCTATTTACCTTCTTTGAATCGTTCTTCTTTTCGGAAGATCCTTTGGCCCCTACCAGTAAGACATGGTCTTTCTTGTTTGGAAAGTGACTCTCAACATTTTTCAACACGTTAAGCAAATCAACGAAGTCGATATCTAGCTTGTTTATATGAAAAATTCACAACAATTGTGAAAGAAGTCAAGGAGTGAGTGCAAGATCAAATCTTGGCTCAACTCTCCATCCATGACAAAACCCGGTTGTCTAATTGATCAATCAAATTGATTATGTTAAGAACTTTTTATGCATCTTTATAGTGCCATTAGCCATTCTAGATCGGAAGAGCTCCTTAGATATGTCGATATCTATCGGGCCCCACTTTCCTCACCATCAACTACTGATGTGCGGGAATATAGTAGAAGCATCCATAGTTTCACGCCGACAACAAGCTCGTTATTACATAGATGCGAGCATGATGCATTGAGCCAATTGTGCATCATCTTGCCACTTTCTAAAAGTAGCAATGTCTTCCTCGGAGGCATTATCTCGCAACCATTTGCGGGGATAAGCGTATTAAGGACATAAGATAGCTTTTTCAAACCATGAGAACTTTTCTCAATTTCCTTAACCAATCCGTTTAATTGATCCGATTAATTTAGCATCTAATATGCTTTCGCAGTTGATAGTAATTTTAGACATTGTAAAATTACGTAAATGAATTTGTAATTAACTACATTTTAACATACATTCTTTTATTAATTACCAAAATAAATTAGGTCTTGTTTTAAATTGGTATCTCCCACTATTTTCTTCAAACTATATTACCTCACTTATATAGTTCTAAGAAAATCTAATTAAAGATTTGCTAGTGAGAATAAGGATCCCATTTCAAATGTATATAGCCTTGTGGTGACACAACAAACTATATATAAATAAATAGGTAGACAACTTTTGTCAATTACATCAACTATGTAACTCCTCAGTATTTTGCCTCTTAGATTATTTTGATCAAGTGGTGGCACATCCGAATCAAAATTATCCAAGTTAAGTCCGACCTAGCACTCCATATATTCAAAAAGAAAAATATCATCCTTGTGGTGACACAACAAAACAATATTGTTCAATTTTCTTTATAAGCATCAAATGTGATAAATTAACATCTTAAATACTTAATACTTGCCTTGTGGTGACACAACAAACTCATATTAAATATTTAATACTCTATTAATTTTATCATGCTAGAAAGCGACGTTCGATATTCCAAATATCTTTGAACGCTTAGGACTTAATATAAAAAAAATTGAGGGTTTGTTATTAATTTGTCTCTCATCTTGCTTTTTAGCGCATACACATATATATATAAAATACGCGCATTATATTAATTAACATGCGAAGCATGTTTGCATAATATATAATATATATAGTATAAGCATGCACATATAGAATACTATATTCTACCGGATTGATTATGGACTTTTATTCTAGTTTGGTTCACTAGAGCCACCAAGTGAACCAAAAGGTCAAACCCTAGGAGTTCAAGAAATAATATTTAAATATAACTATTACATTTAAACCTAGGGCTCCATTACAAACGGGTCTTCAAGCGCTCTCTGCTCCTTTGATCTCTAATTTTCTAAAATTAATTCTAACTATTCCTATTACACAACTATTTAAAATAAATAGAAACCTTGATCGTGATCGAGGGAAGACATAGGAGGAGATAGAATTTACATTCTGAAAAAAATTAGAAGGCGAAATGTATGTGTGACCCCATTTAATAAAACCCATACATTCACGCATCCAACTAAAATAAAATCCAATCGCATTGGTCAATAATTCATAATCAATCCCATTTATTATCATACATCATCATCATACGATCAATAAATAACATTCATCATATGAATAATAAACATTTAATATATATATTGATATCATTTAATGGGCAAATTTAGTTAGTATAAAATCTATTTTTGAATCAAAATAAACTCCTTTATTTTAATCCAAATTTAAATCAAAATAAAACTATTTTATTTTAATTTATCCTATTTTGAATAAAATAAACTATTTTATTTTAATCAAAATCTTTAATCAAAATAAACTCCTTTATTTTAATTAATTATGGAATCCAATTCCATATATAAAAAAAATTTAATTAAAATAAACTCTTTTATTTTAATTAATTATGGAATCCAATTCCATATAAAAAAAACTTTTATTAAAGGAAACACGGATATTCTTTCCTATTCACAAATAAACTCCTTTATTTTGAATAATATGAAATCTTATTTCATATTTAAATAAACTCCTTTATTTAAGGAAATACTGGATTTTCTTTCCTATTCACAAATAAACTCTTTTATTTTGAATAATATGAAATCTTATTTCATATTTAAATAAACTCATTTATTTAAGGAAGCATGGATTCTCTTTCCTATTCACAAATAAACTCTTTTATTTTGAATAATTTGAAATCTTATTTCATATCTAAACAAACTCCTTTATTTAAGGAAAGATGGATTTACTTCCCTATTCACAAATAAACTCCTTTATTTTAGGAAAATAAAATCCAATTTCAACTCCAATTAGTTATTATGGAATCCAATTCCAACTCTAATTAGTTAGCATGAAATTCTAATTTTAAAATTAAAATAAATCTTTTATTTTAATATTAAAATAAACCTTTTATTTTAAGATTAAAATAAACCTTTTATTTTAATTATAAAATAATTTAAAATTAAAATAAAACTTTATATTTTAATATTAAAATAAACCTTTTATTTTAAGATTAAAATAAACTTTTATTTTAATTATATAATAATTAAAATATATATATGTATATATAAATTAAGTAATATATATTATATATATATATATATATATATATATATATATATGATTAAACCGCACCTTTAAAAAAAATGCTCAAAAAATGCTCCAGAGAATTACAACATGTTATCCCGTAGCTTTTTTTTTTTTATATGGTTTCCGTGCATGTATCCTTGGAGACTATGTATCAAATATTATATATATATATATATATATATATATATATAGTATGGTAATAATCCAAGAAGTCATCCTACTTAATGTAATCCGTGCCTGGCTCAACTTGATAGAAATAATGTTAACGGTTTTTTCAAAAAAGATAGCTACGGTTTTTTTTTTTTTTAATTAATTTTATACAATAAAATTATGCCCAAATAAATTGTTCTAAACACATATCAATATACATATCAAATTAAAACAATTAATAATTTGCATAAAGGTTTGGCTCTGATGCCACTGTTAGGTTTGTAATATTCAAGAACGCAATCAAATTGCATAAAAGTGCGGAAGCGTGTAAAAATCAGAGTTTAAAAAATTTACAAACCATATACCCGGATCATCCTTTATGCACAATTATTAATTAAATGAAAAGATATGAAGAACAAACATACCCTTGAAGATCCGAGCTTCCTCAGGTACAAGTTCACCTCCAATCCTTTTCGCGTTCAACTTGAATCCATCGGGTTTGGTTCCTTCCTTTGATCAACGTTAGCCACCCATGTGTTTGGCCTCTAGAGGTGATCCACCAAGGAAGAAGAAAATTCAAGAAGAAGGGTGGTTGGCTAAACCACAGTTTTTCTATCTCTATAGAAAGGGTGTACTCTCCCAACAATTGGAATTATTACGTATGTTTTAAAGTCAACAACCCATACCACCCATAATAAGACTCCTCTTATTTATAGATGTGGGCAACCCACCTTAACAATTAAGGAATTGGGTTTATTTAATTAATTAAATTCTTTTAATTAATTAAGCTCCCTAATCTTATTAGGGATAATTAATTAAACTCTTTTAATTAATTTTCCTTCCTAATCCAATTAGGAATAAATGAGAGTATTTATATTAAATTAATTCCTAAACTCTTTTAGAAATTAAAATAATAATAATTGTAATAATATTAATAAGACTCCTCTTATTAATTTATATTTAATATTTCTAAAATATTAAATAATAAATATTAAGCTATTTAATTTATTCTATCACCATTAAATTAAATATACTTAACATATTATTACGATTATGCCATTAACTTCTTAAATAATTATTCTTCTTTTTATGGTGTGACCCTTTAGGTTCTCTCCATATTAAATAGGTTGTGAATAAATCAATTAGAACAATTCTAATCTTATTTAAATAAATAAATTAAACAATTAATTTATTTAAATAAATAATATTTATTTTACAATAGGGATAAGCCTCCCTATGATCAACGACTTTCCGGATAATATAGATTTCAACATTAATCATTAAAGAACCTTTGAGTAAATAATTACATGTGACAATTCAATCCTTCCACCATACAATGTCCCAATTAAATATAAGGCATGGAATTATCACAAGTCTTATTTTATTTAATTATATGTATTTCGACTCTTAAATGCACAACTCAAATAATGCAAATTAGAAACTCCTTTCTAATTTCATTCTCGCTTTGCCAAGGACTCTTGGGTTGTCATTTATCGAATCACATAGGACATTTCTCTTCTTTTATTAGAAGTGGTAGATTCTTTATTGATCATACATTATCTCCGTATATAACTCATTATACCCAAGTATACCCTTTGATATACCCTAAGGGTCTTAAGGAATAAGTCAAAGTATAACTCATCATACACAAGATACTATGATGATCTCAAGTCCAAGGATTACTTGTCTACTATCACTACAGGAATTCCTATTGACAGCAAATAAAACTCCATTAGGTATTCCTTAGCGAAGCCACTTTTCGGTGAACTTATTCTCTAATAAGCACCTACATACTTGCTTTTAGTGTCTCCACACAAATGATCATGAGATCAATCATCCTCATCCAATGAAGCAAAGAACGATGTACCAATCTATCCGGATTCACTAATCCCCAATTTAGTAATCCAATGATTGGGAACTATTTTAGTTTTAAGCTTTCTTAGAATTTAGATCTCATTAGAATGATCATCATCATTATTCTAAAAGCATTGCTTAAAACTATGGGTTTATCACATATTATAAAACAGCATCATGTAGATAATTAAAAGCCTTTAATAAATTAATACTTTTTATTAATAAATGAATAAGATTGTTACAAAGTATATGCTTTATCATCAAACATGATTGGCTTGTGTGCATATTACTTTCACTACACCCATGAGGTCGTCAGCGGCAGCTGCAGGATCTATAGAGCCGTGGACAACCTCCCCGAGCATCTTTGGTAGATCCATTTCGCGTGATGGTGCGCTACCGACCGCACGACATCGCCGCCATACACCTCTATGATGATCTTTGAAAAAGTCGCCGGATAACGAAGGGCCGGCGCCTGATCCACTCGCACCACTACCTCCGGTGGGTGGGCAATGTCGAGATCGTCGCGAGGACTAGGTGGACTATAGGTTGGGGTCAGGAGATGCCCACAACTCTACTCTTCTTCGCATTTACAGTAGCTGCTGCAGCCTGGTCCTCCATCTCCTCGTCCTCACGCTCAGTATCAGCCACTGGAGTGTCACCTCTCTAGGTGCTCCGGACCACAAAAAGGTCCTTGAACCATGTCTGAAAAAACACAGAAATAGGTGAAAAGCAAGTATTACACAAAAAAATTCAAAAGAATTTCAAAGCCATCAAATACATACTAAATGAAATAATTAAATTACTTACCGTAGTGCACTCTGTCTCAGGTGAGATATAAACACCGTCACCTTTCTTCTGGTGAGTGTGCCACCAAAACTTGCGGTGGGAAGGTCGGTGCTTTAGACTCGCCTCGAGTCTCTCCCTGTAGAGGTCATACGATTGACTCCCAGTGCAGTGTGGGAGACGATTTTGCTGTCGAGTAGCTGTACTCTATGCCGACATCTTCTTGAACGCCTCGCCCTCCCAAATATCGTACATCTGCTCCCACACCGCAGCACCAATTAAATTTGGCTTGACATCTCTAAGTGTCTGTCTATCAGCCATCTTGGTCTGGGCCTTCTTCTTCCAGTCGTAGACCCACTTGTGCTAATTCATCTCGAGATACTTCCCAAGAACAGTCATCCCATTGGCTTCTTGCCCATCCTCGAAGCGATAATATCTCTGTAGTACAACATATGAATATCAGCAGTTACTTAGTAGACAACATAAAGCAAAGCAGTAAATAAATATTCAAAAGCACAAATTAAAACTAACATATGAATGAATGACTTATTACCCTAAACTCAGCAATAATAAGCCCATGTGTGCGGTCATCCACATCCGCCCACCTCATCCACGGGATGGAGAATCAGTTGCGGACGATCCCAAGCAATGTGTTCATTGGCGTCGCGTCAAGGATACTAAAATTGAAATTATTAAATTTCCAAATTACAAAGAATATATAAGACCTAAATAATTAATACAAACGTAATGTATATATTACCTAGTAGTCCCGACCTGGCATATAAGCGGCGTCTGGGGATTCCTAGCGATCATCGCGTCTTTAGTCCTCATGAGGCCACGTCGATCACCTATGTTGTGAAATAGAACAATATTTATATTAACGAATATAATGTCAATATTATATAAAATTAAAAACAATAAGATGTATAACAACAAAACATGTAATTATACCTGATGATCCGGCCTGATCATCACCAGTACTACCTCCACGACCCCCACGACCTAAACTACCAGCACGCCCACCACGATCGCCGTGTGGTGTACGCGCCATATCTGTATATATACTGTCACATGATCATCAGAATCGTCATGCACATACAACTTGAAGGATACAATATGCAGATATGTATAACAAAAAGGAAACAACTATGACATTTGAATACAACTAAAAGGATATAATTTCACCAAAGTGGAATATGACCTATAGTTTAGGGTACTAATTTATATTTAAGCCTAACTAAAAAGAAACAACTATAACATTTGAATACAACTAAAAGAATACAACATGCAGATATAACTAAAAAGAGACAACTATTACGTTTGAATACAACTAAAAGGACATAAAGAGTACATACTCCTAATCATTTATATCATCAAAGCCATCAATATCAGAATCGTCATCTTCGAGCAGTAGATCTTCACTATCATTGTCATCACCATTGTAAGACCCCAACTTTTATGAATAAAGATGATTTTTCTATAATTATCATTTTTGAATATTATGGAATGAATTTGTTATAATGTTATAGTTGTGGGTAATATTTATAAATTCTGCAAAGTATTCAAGTTGTTATATTATATTCGATTAGTCGGAGAATATTCGTTTTAGCAGGGAATATTCGTACAACGGCGCAATCATTGGTGGACCCCATAACAGAATTATTGTTGGATTGAGAAAACGACAAAAATATATTTATGAAAATAACGATGAAGTTTTACCATTAATCTTTGTTGAACTACTCGGTAGTAAAAAGTACGATGAATAATGTGGTTGCGTAGAAGCACGAGTAGTGATTATTGATGCTTATGTGAGAAGTCACCGGTTATACTCAATTATTATTCTGATAATTATCGTGATCATATCTCTCATATTATTGATTCGATTATTGTCACAAGATCATCCGCATAATATGTTATTTTATTGAATCAATAATTGAGACGACAAAGTTATTCATATTATTAAATTGCAATATTTATAATGTCAGAAGTTACATCGAGGAGAGGTTTGGTGACCTAATTCTTGGCGCCAATAAGGAGAAATCCTTATCGAAAGCCCCTCTTCTCAGGAAGCGACCTAGTTGATAAATATTGTGAGTTATAATATTAATAATGAATGTTATTAAAATTAAAGTTGTGTTCGGAGTTGAATTTGGAGCCGCGGACGTGATATTTGAGTCCGAAACGATGAAATTAGTAAAAATAGTCTATAAACACAAAATTTTCCGGGATTAACTTTTTGGTCAAAAAGTTAACAGTTGACTTTTTCAGGAAAAGTCAAACTTCGAAATTTATATCGTTGATAAAAATAGTTTCATTGTGTTGGAATTATTTGTGTTAGTGAAAATCGACATTTATTTCGATTAAAATTTATGCCTGGAGGTTATATTGACCAATCGGGTATTTAACCGGATAAATGAGCAATTGATTGTTATTATTTCATATGATTATAACTATTTGTTCACATATGTATACTATTGTTTCACATTTTTGTTACTATTAGGGGAGTTGGTGCAAGATTGATAATACTTGCATGACTAAGTTAAAAATGGAGGTATAGATGGAGGTACTATACTGTAATTTTTATTTTTACATGTCTAGAACTATTGATTCATATGATTTACCATTGAATCACATTATTTACTATTAGGAGAGGTGGTGCAAGTTTGATAATACTTGCATGACTAAATTAAAAATAAAGGAAGAGTTAGAGGCATTGTACTGTAATTTTTCGAGCTCCAAAACGTACAATTATTGAAACTATATTTTTCTATAAATAGAAGCTCATTCTTCCTTCATTTCTCACCAATTCACTAAAGCTATAAAGCAATTATTATAGAGAGAAATTATAGAGAGAAAATCTATAGAAGAAGAGAAGCCTGTTATCTCACTATTCCAGTATCCAGTTTCTTCTGAGGTAAGGGGTATTATTTCTTTCTTTCGTCTTCATGAAGAGAACTTCTGTTATTCCATTCTTTATTATTATGTTGGAATAACCTGTCTATGCGAAGTACCACATACTTGGTGAAATTCTTCTTTTATTCATTCTTTATTATTATGTTGGAACATCCTGTCTGTGTGTTTTATGTCGGACCTGGTTTCGTCTTTATTATTCTGTTGGAACATCCTGCTCATGCATTTTACGTGGGACTGGTTCCGCCTTTTATTATTACCGTTGGAACATCCCGTCTGTGCTTTATGCATGACCTAGTTAAAATCTTTATTATTACGTTAGAATATCCTATCTACGCGCGTTTTATATAGGACCGGTTAAAGTCTTTATTATTCTGTTGGAATATCCTGTCTGTGCGTTTTATGCCGGACCTAGTTCCGTCTTTATTATTCTATTGGAATAACCTGCATGTGCGGTCTACCGCATGCTTGATGATTTCTTTTGTTATTACATTCCTTATTATACTCAATTGGTTAAAGTTTTGACTTCTATACTCTATGAAATTAGTGGTATATCCTTGATATTTGCGCTTCATCCAGTATCTTTTCATGGAAATATTCTTCTGAGCATTCTTGAATTTTACTCTACAAAGAAGTATCATGTTGACAATTTGGACGTTATTAGTTCCTGGATAAATTAATTCTTGAACTTGTTTTATTGAATTCTTATATCATTGTCATCATCCTTATGTTTATATTTTGTTGAAAGTAATCTGGGCCAGAAGTGTCAGATGGACTTGGTATGATTATGACCAGGGATTATTCGGTATAATCATGATCGTAATGTTATAAATGATGTGGTAAAAGTCCTCATTAGCCCGTAGTGCATTGATGGACAGTTGTTGGCATGATCATGACCATTGATGAATACACGAATGTCTTTGGCCCGTAGTGCATGGATAATTTGTGGTTGTGATACTAAAGAATATCCTTGGCCGTAGTGCAGGGGTGATTCGATGATGTGGATTATTTATTAAGCTGAGTCTCAGCGATAAAAGTGATAAAAGTGATGAATACCTTTTAAATCATAAAAGATAGTAGATTTTATTCTCTACTTGACTCTTTTAATGGATTGCTTGTTCCGCTGTAGTTAAACTTGATGTCTATTGTATTTTATCAGTTTAACATTGTTGTAGACTAATGATAATTTATACGCATTATCTTAGTCATAATATTTCTTCTTGGGCTAATTGAGCTCACCCTTTCTTTTCACAATTTCTCTTCGGAAAATGAGAATATAATTTGGGACGAGTCGTGGAGCGGAGTGATGGACGGATGATAGTATTAGTAGTCCTTACTATTACATTAAATAGTGTGACAATAAATGTAATGAGGACTTATTCTGAGAGTGGATATTATCTTGAAGACAGTATTTGTATTAAAACTCACAGCTCTCTTGTTGTATATTAAAGATTATAGTTGTATTATGTACCATGTATTTGACGACTCAGAATAGGTGATGTATACCTATTTTGGGGGCGTCACAACCATCTTTGTCTACCTCAACAATTTCTTCAATTATATCTACCTCCTCAACCACATCGTCTTCACTTTCGACAACGACAACATCATCCTCTTCTTCACTAGACTCACTAATAATTGTCACATTAGCAGGTGTGACACTAGTAGACTCGACTTGTAAAGGTTCATCGTCTGAACGAGGGGTTGTGCCTTAAAAACCACGGGCTTTGGTGGTTATAACAGCATGTCATGGGCTTGCAGGAGTCTTAACACTCCGCGCGTAGTACACTTGTGTTAAACGACTTGCTAAAATAAAAGGCTAAATCCATACCACTCATCGATCTTAGTTTTGACTTAACATTAACAGTCACCCGTCCTGATTTTTTATCTACTTTAACTCCATTCTCAACATCAAACCAATGACAATTGAAGCAAACTAATTCTTTATGATCCCAGTACTTGAGCACGACAACTTCTAGCAATCGTCCATACCAGTCATCCCAAATGTTATCGTAGCAGCTACCTTTCACTACGACACCAGAATCAGCAGAAGCGACTTCCCCAATATCGCAACACTTAAATCTGTAACCATTGACAATGCAACATGTATAAGTATCTACATATCTTTCAGGGCCATCGGCTATAAGCTTTAGCCGATTGTCAGCTAACTCATCTGTGAGGACCTAATGTACATTAACACAACATTACACAAATATTAATTACGCCATAAGAATAAATCTATGATGGTAGATTCATTGAACTTGTAAAGGTTAGACATACATGATCTTTAAACCATTGTACAAATTCTCCATTTCTCAAATTTTGCAAATCCCTGTCCGATATACTCAGATTCGTTTCACGTACTTCAGCATCATATTGACTGCAGCACAGTTATATACTCAATGTGTTTGTAAAGGAACTTGACACAATTACACCAGACATATATAGTTATGACTACTTACTTATTGCATGGCGCTACTTCATTCATGTTGACAAGTGTATACAATGTGGCAGCTGCATACTCACAATCGGTCAAGAATCTCCTTTTTTACCGCCGAATGGGCGTACAGGATGACTAAAGGCCGTTAATTCTCCATTTTCCTCGTGCTCAACAGCCTGATTTCAATGTGCGCGATTTTGCTTTGTCTGAACATTCGGCTCAAAGTACAATGAGCAGAAATTAACAAGTTCCTCTATAACATAACTTTCAGCAATCGACCCCTCTACACGGGCTCTATTCTTCACCTTTTGCTTTAGACGTCGCATATACCTATGTGATTTAGATTAGCAAGAAATAATGAACAGTTTACCTTATTATAAACATTAATGTCATTACCTCTCGAATGGATACATCCATCTATATTGTACGGGACTGCCAAACTTAGCTTCGTATGACAAGTGAATAGGCAAATGCTCCATTGAATCAAAAAATGATGGAGGGAAGATCATTTCTAACTTGCATATTATTTTCACTATCTGCATCTCCATTTTATCTATGTCTTTGACCTGAAGCTCCGTCAAGCATAGATCTCTGAAGAAATTAGAAAGCTCTGTCCGTGCTTCAACCACACATTTCGGTAACAAGTCGATAAATGCCACAAGAATCAACTTCTGCATGAATACGTGACAATCATGACTTTTGAGACCCCAAAACTTCAACTCTTCGACTTTACAACACCTTTCTATATTCGAAGAATATCCATCTGGGAGCTTCAATCCACTGATCCAATTATATATCAATATCAACTGTTCTCTGGACAAAGTATATTCGACTTTTAGGCGTTCTTAGTCTTACTACCCTTACGATACGATACAGATCTTCCCTAATGTTCATTTCTACCAAATCAAGCCTCGACTTATTGTTGTCCTTTGTTCTACCGGTGGCATCTAGATCAGATAAAAATGTTATCAAACACGTTCTTACCGAAAGATGCATCGGATCTAAATAATGACGGATGCAGAGTGTAGCCCAATAAGGCAGGTCAAAGAACATGGATCTGTGTGTCTAGTTGTGACCTTGCCGTAACCATAAGCTCGCTCTAATATGTGATTCTACCCTGGAGGTGGAAACTTCAAATAACTAATCCAACTCAACACTGCTGACCCAGAAAGACGGCCAGGTACTTGACGTTTCTCTATTTTTCAATTGAATTGTCTACTCATCCGTCGATAACGTTGTTTAATCGACAAAAATTGTCTGGATGTTGCAAAGAAACTCATTTTCCCCCCATATTTGAGCCGCACAGCTTTAACTGACCCCATGTACACGGGATATGACAAGCCCTCGTGAGTCGACCATCCATTTGATCATTCTAACGCCGGAAGTCATTTATTGTCCTGATAAAAGCGCCTCATGTCCAAGTTCGCTTAAGAGATACATCATATGTTTGAACCCCTTTTTCCCACAACATCTTCAACTCATCAACTAACGGCCTGAGGTATACATTGATGTCTTCACTCGGACTCTTATCACCCGCAATCAGTAAAGGCATGAACATGTAGGGATCTTTCATGCACATCGAAGGTGGGAGGTTATACACCACAATAATCACCGGCCAAGTTGAGTAGGGCTTTATGTAAGGCCCGTTAAACGGATTAAACCCATCCATAGCAAGTCCAAGCCTAACATTGCGAACCTCTCCATCAAACGAGGGGTGCATGTTATCAAAATTTTTCCATTCAGGCCCATCTGCCGGGTGCGTCAGTTGACCTTCTACCATGTCCCGTGTAGAGTGTCACCCCATATCCTCGGCGGTATGTGTTGACATGAACAACCGCTGAAGCCTCGGGGCAATGGGAAAGTAACGTAAGATCTTTCTCTGCACGTCTTTTCCCTTTTTCTTGCGCTATTCACAGTATCTACTTGTACCACAAATATCACACGACCTCTTATCTTTATTGACATCACCGTAATCTGACATACTGATCATTCTCACAAGCATCAATCTTCTCATACCCTAGATTGAGCCTTTTGACCATTTTCTTCACATCATAGTACGACGTCGGTAACTTATTACTGCGGTAAAGACTCCTTCACAATGCTTAATGATTCATTAAAACTCTCTTGCTACTGATCGCTTGCTCGTTCTTGAAGTGTAAAAACTTAGTCACGGGCAGATAAGGCGGTGTGTTTTAAATGCCCGTCATACGATGGGCGTCATTGCTTCATGCAATAACTCATAGAAACCCTTAGCCCCATCATTCGGCTCTTGCTCGACGCTACTGCCATCCCTGTCTGTATTCCACTGGAAGTATGAACCAGCAGCTTCGACTATCATGTTAGTACAGTCAAAGGTTTCATCACCTCCGGATTCCGGTTCTGATTCATGTTCATCCAACCAGGTTTCCCCATGATAGATCCATGTCGTATAACCCTGCTTGAACCCATACGCAAATAAGTCGCACATGACATCACTCCTTTCCTTCCACACTTCATTCACACACCTCTTACAAGGACATCTGATCTCATCGTCGCTGACTTGCTCAAACGCGAAGTTGAGAAACTGTTTAACCCCACTACGATACTCAGAGTTAAGCCCACTCCTATCAGTGGCTACCCTACATTCCATCTAACTTCGATCAACAGACATCTCGGACAACTGTCTGCTATATATATAGAAAGTTAGACAAATACAATCAAGTCTCCAAGTTAATGTATATGCAAGCTTATGAGTTTCCTAACTTCATCTCCCACTCTAACGGGTTGAAGCTTATCCCATTTCGGATGTGTCGCTCTCATGATTAACAACTTGAACACATCTTTAAATTTTTCAAAAATTTTGGCAGCACCTCCCGATGGTCTTCAAGTACATGAAATAGACTAACACATCGTAGTCTAAATATGCACCCGAAGAACATCTAGAGATATATACTGATCGAAATTCAAAAAATATAAAGACGTGCTCAAGTCGTTAACACCGACCTAAGTGAGATCGAAACATACAAGAACAGTCCCAAAACGGAGACTATTTGAGATCCACTCCTACTAAGTGAATCTCAAACGGGTTTCTAAGCTTCCTAAACTATATGAAAATATGCACATGTCAAGAAATTGAAGTATCCATTGAATAGTAATGATAAATTAAGAAGATTATGTCATTTTATAATTGTAAAAAAATTGACAATGTCAACTATAAACGAATGTGTTCTAACATATTTTACTCTTACTCATATTTTCTTAGCAACATACTCAAAAACACTTGACAACTATAGACAAATGTTTTACAATTTTGCAATGCATTGTGTTTTCAATGCCAATCTGTTTTGGTGTTTTTAATGCCAACTAGTTTTTGAAAACAGATTTAAAAAGTCTATCCAAATTCCAAACGACCCTTTAATCTCCCCTAAATCTCCCCCATATATATACAAACTAAGCCCCAAACTGTTGGTCGAGACAAATACAGAGCTCAAGGACATAATTATATAACACAGCCTCTATACATTGATCCCAGGTCTACAGTCTACACTGAACCTAGGTTAATAACTATAGAGGTTCGCATGTTTCATTTTTTCCCCTTCAACAACTCGGAGAAACCAGACCAGAAGTTTCAACATCTAATAATTAAGCTAGAACAAGAGTTATAATTACGTAAGCTTTTGAACTACCTTCAAAAAGTACAGTTGCTAAATGAATTTGGAAAATCTAGAATATACAAGAATCCAGTTATAAAAACGTAAGAAAATATTTCAACTCCTATCACAAAACAGAAATTAATTCAATATTTGTTACTTGGTACATACTTGAAAAGAATATGGTGTGGGTATCTGTAAGACCCCAACTTTTATGAATAAAGAATAATTTTCTCGAAATATATTTTTGAATATTATGGTGTGGATTTGATATAATGTTATAGTTGTGGGTAATATTTACAAATTTTGCAAAGTAAGCAAGTGGTTATATAATATTTGATTGGTCGGGGAATATTCATTTTAACAGGGAATATTCGTACGATGGCACAATCATTGGTGGACCCCACAACGGAAGTATTGTCGTAGTTAGAAAATGAAAGAATTATCTTTTTATAAAAATAACGGCAGAAGTTTTACCGTTAAACTGTTGAACTACCCGGTAGTAAAAGTACAGTAATACGCGTGGTTGCATAGTAGCACACGATATTGATTGTTGATGCTTACGTGATAAGTCACTTAGTTATACTCAATTATTGCTACAGTAATTGCTACATCATATCTCTCATATTATTGATTCGATTATTGTCATATTATCATCTGCATAATATGTTATATTATTAAATCAATAATTGAGACGACAAAGTTATTCATATTATTAAATTGCAATATTTACAATGTCTAGAAGTTCTGTCAAGGAGAGGTTTGGTCATCTAATTGCATGCCAATAAGAAGAAATCCTTATCGAAAAGCCCCCTCTTTCCTGGGAACAACCTGGTTGTTAAATATTGTGAGTTATAATATTAATGATGAATAAGTTCGTGTTGATTAAAGATGAAATTGATAGTTCCATTGTGTTGGAATTATTAGTGTTAGTGGAAATTGACATTTATTTCAATATTAATTGATGTCTGGAAGTTATACTGACCAGTCGGATAATTAACCGGATAAATGAGCAATTAATTGCTATTAATTCGCATGATTATAACTATTTGTTCATGTGTGTACTATTGATTCACATTCTTGTACTATTAGGGGAGTTGGTGCAAGATTGATAATACTTGCATGACTAAGTTAAAAATGGAGGTATAGATGGAGGTACTATACTGTAATTCGTATTTTCACATGATTATAACTATTGATTCACATGATTGAACTATTGATTCACATTATTTACTATTAGGGGAGGTGGTGCAAGTTTGATAATACTTGCAGGACTAAATTAAAAATGAAAGAAAAGTTGAAGGTATTGTAATGTAATATTTCGAGCCCCAAAACGTGCAATTATCAAAACTATATTTTTCTATAAATAGAAGCTCATTCTTCCTTCATTTCTCACAAATTCACTAAAGCTATAGAGCAATTATTATAGAGAGAAATTATAGAGAGAAAGAAGAAGAGAAGTCTGCTACTTCTTTACTTCAGTATCCAGTTTCTTTCTAAGGTAATAAGGGGTATTATTTCTTTCGTATTCATGAAGAAAGCTTTTTTTATTTCATTCTTTATTATTATGTTGGAATAACCTGTCTATGCGAAGTACCGCATACATGGTAAAATTCTTCTGTTATTCCATTCTTTATTATTATGTTAGAATAACTTTGCCTATGTCAAGCAACCGCATACGTGGTGAAATTCTTACGTTATTCCATTCTTTATTATTACATTGGAATATCCTGTTTGTGCGGATTACGCTAAATCTAGTTCCATTCTTTATTATTACATTGGAATAACACATGCATGCGATTCTATCGCATTTATGGTGAATTCTTTGTTATTCCATTCTTTATTATTCTATTGGAATATCCTATGCAATGCGGATTACGCTAAAACAGTTCCATTCTTTATTATTACGTTGGAATAACACATCTTGTCTTTGTCTCATCGCATGCATGGTGAATTCTTCGTTATTCCATTCTTTATTATTCCGCATTGGAATATCACATGCGTGTGGATTACGCATGACTGGTTCCATTCTTTATTATTCTGTTGGAATAACCTGTCTATGTAGATTATCACATGCATGGTGAATGATCCTTTGTATCCATTCCTTATTAAATTGTGGAAATAATCATACATGTGGATTAACGCATGGCGGTGAAAATCCATTTTGCGATTTCATATATTCTATGATACTCATTTGGTTAAAGTTTTGGCTTCTATACTACATGAAATTAGTAGAATATCACGGATATTTGCGCTTCATCCCAGTATCTTTTCATGGAAATATTCTTACGAGCATTCTTGAAATTTACTCCACAAAGCAGTATCATGTTGATAATTTGGACGTAATTGATTTAAAGATAAATTAACTTATAAATCTTTAAAATTTATTCTTGAACTTGTTTTATTGAATTATTATGTCATTGTCATCATCCTCATGCTTATATTGTGATGAAAATCATCTTTGGCTTACGTGCATAGATGGACTTGGTATGATTATGACCAGGGATTATTCGGTATAATCATGACCTGTAATGTTATAAATGATGTGGTAAAAGTCCTCAGTAGCCTGTAGTGCATTGATAGACAGTATTTGGTATGGTTATGATCAGGGATTATTCGGTATAGTCATGACCATTAATGATTTAATGAATATCCTTGGCCCGTAGTGCAGGGATGACTCATTGATGTGGTTTATTTATTAAGCTGAGTCTCAGAGATAAAAATTGATGAAAACATTTTTAAATCATAGAAGATAGTAGATATCATGCTCTACTTGACTCTTCTAATGGATTGCTTATTCTGTTGCAGTTTAAACTTGATGTTTATTGCATTTTATCGTTTTAATATTGTTGAAGACTAATGATAATTATTCTGCATTATCTTAGTCATAATATTTCTTACTGGGCTAGTTGAGCTCACCCTTTCTTTCACTGTTCTCTTCAAGAAATGAGAACGTAACCGGGACTAGTCGGGGAACGGAGTGACGGTCCAGATGATAGCATTAATAGTATTCACTATTCTGTTAAATAGTGTGACAATAAATGTAACGAGGACTCCATTGAGTGTGGATATTGTCTAGATGACAATATTCTTATTAAAACTCTTAGATTATGTTTTGTCGTATTTTACACGACTGTTGTATAATTAAGGTATATTTAAATTTTGTACCATGTATTTGGCGACTCAAGATGGGTGATGTATACCTATTTTGGGGGCATCACAGTATCTATTTCTAATACTATACATATACACTAATGACTTTAAGTACTTTTGATCAACAAAGGATTTTTGTATGATAATGTTTATGCATACAACAAGAGACAGTCAATAAACAAAGTTCATTTAGAATCTTGTCTCAAAATATTATAAACCCAAGCATGTGTAAAAGAAAAGAGAATCATTATAAACCCTAAATATTATGGAAGGCCTTCTAATCAAGCAATTATACTTGTATAAAAGTAGTTCTGAGAATCATTATCCTTATTCCACCACTTATTTTCTCTTTTTCAAATCACATAAATAATATAGCTTTATATATAACACAAAAACTACAGATAATTAACCCAAGTGTTATTTATATATATGCTCATAACATAGCTTAATTAATATGATCATACATGCCTTTTGTTGAACTTATAGAAAGTTTACACACACTTGAAATCATGTAAAATGATTGAAAATTATTATACATATTACTGCATATACGTAGTAAAGTTATAACTGATCAATCACTTGAAATCATATCTTATCACAATGAACCACTACTACTATAATACAAAACTCCTTAAATAGATACTAGATTATTCAGAGCATATTTTCCATACAAATCAAGAAACTTAAAATAAAAAACAGAGGATAAATTTTCATAGATAAAGAAAGAGGAGCAATAGATTTGCAAAGATATTATACCTTGTAATTTGGGGGAAACAAAGAGTAAAGAAGAAGAAGGCATGGCGAGATGGGGGTGGTGGGGTGGGAGGTTTAATTCGGCTAAAGTAGCTGGCCACGCCAATGGCCCGGTAGGAAGGAGAAAGCAATGACTTCGAGATGATGATGGGGCAAGCTATAATCTGCAGTGGGATGGTGATGGGGCAAACTGTGATGATTTATTAGGCAAAATGTGTAAGCTAATTGAGCAAATGGTTGACTTGTAATGAAGAATTGAGAGGCAAAAATGAAAATCAGAAAGAGAGGGGAAAAAATAAGAGTCGTTGCCGTCGAAACAAGGGTTTTAAAATTAGACTCATTCTCGACGGCTTTGCTGTTGATAGTAGGACCGTCAATATTGACTCTTTGCCGACGGTAAGCCCATCGCCTATGACAATATTTCCCGTCGCCATTACTTTTTCCCTCCACCGCAAAAAACTGGCGCCAAATCCTTCCCAATATCGATGGCACTCATGTCATTATCGACGGCAATCCGTCGACCACCAAACTGGGAAATTTGGGAAAAGGTCATTCTCGACGGGGATCTGTAACGATGGCATACCCGTCGCTAATGATGTCATTGGCGATGGTGAATTGCCCGTCGGCAATGAGGCCGTCGGCAGTGACCCTTTTTTTTGTAGTGGAAAAAAAATAAAATCATGAAGCTAATAATTGAATGATCAGAAGCCATGTAATAAATATATTATAATATATATATATATGCTTAGATAAAATAATATATTTTTGTATAATATATTTTCTGAAAGTTGTTATCATAAGTAGTGGATTATTATTTATAATATATGCACACAAAAATATAATAAATAATTTAACTGTGTAGAAAATTTTTAATCTTAAATCTAATAATCTTTCAATTTTATATATTAGAAGTATACAAAAGTCTATCACAGTCTTGATAAAAAGTTTATAAAAGTATGTTAATTATTTTAGGGGTGAGCATGGTGCGGTTTAAAGTCCAAACCGCACCCGAAACCGCTTAGGTGCGGTTTAAAAAATTCAAAATCGCACACGAAACCTCTTATGATTGGTGCATTGCGGTTTTAAAGTTTGCAATGCGATTTCGGTTCCAAAACCAATTGAAACAACAAAAAAGTCTAAGCCTTCAATAAAATTTAACATAGAACTTACATCGAACAATTAACTTAGTGACAGAGTCAGCATTGGGAATAATATCAAGCATAGAACTAAAATTCCTTCTGCCAAACATGTCAAATTCACCATCAAATCATAGAACAGTGAGACAAGTAAAATAGTTTTAGTTTATAATAAAGGAATGATGCTTTAAAACTAAAACATACGCTATATAAAACAATAGAGACCATATATTCGATAACAAGTAAGAAGGTTTATCTAATTTCCCAAAAATTAAAAGTATATACTGGAGATAGAATGAAAGTCTATCTTATATATTGCAGGGAGGACTTATAGAATATAATCCTAACTATACCTAATTTGAAAAAAAATCTATTAGACTATTACTATTATAGCATTGACCTTAGCCAATGCATCAAGTGCTCGAACCAACGAATTTGGCCCCTCAGCTATAAGCCCTTCAAACAACGCATCAAACAAATTTGAAATTTCAAAACCCAATTGCTTAATTTTTGACATTGTTAACCTATAACAATCTTCTTTCATTTGGTGGAAAAATGACAATGTAAGACTGGGGTTTTCTCCTAGTGTGTTCAGGTGAAAAGTAACTTTAGAATTTACTATAGATAATACATACATACACACACATGGTGTGGTTTCAATTTTATGCATGCGGTTTTGACTAGTTACCAAACCGGAACCGTAAATTTGGTTATTCAACCTACCTAAAATCGCCACATACGCCGGAACCGTTGGTACGGTTTTAATTGGTGCGATTTGTGCGGTTTTTGGTGCGGTTTCGGTTCCAATTTGGTTACTTGCTCAGCCTTAACTTATTTCATGGAGTCTATAAAAGTCATTTTAAAAAATTCTTTAAAGTCTTTAAAAGTCATTAAAATTCAAAAATTCTACAAAAGTTTGTCACTTAAAAAAAGTCTTTAAAAATTTTAATTGAATACACCCCCGTAAAGCAAAGTCGCCCAAATGAACTAATTAATAATATGAAAAATTTTAATTTTGGACATTCAAAAGTTATATTGTCATGAGGATATATAGTTATTGCACGTGGTAAGGAGTGACATCTAATTATAAAAACATAAAATATTGTTTGTATTGGGTATATATATATATATATATATATATATATATATATATATATATATATATATATATATATATAGGATCTCTATCCATAACAACCAATTTTTATGGACACTATTTCAGTAACTATAATCTTAACCGTTAAATTTGAATAATAAATGGTCGAGAATAAACTCATCTTCCCGGCCTGCCGCACCAAACTGTTGCAGTAGCAAAACAATTTCTTGTGGCAAAGCTAAAGACCATTAAACCCTCCAAAATTACAAGCAATTAAAAACCTGCCAGCAAACAACATAAGTTGTTACGGCAGAGTGGTCTTACTTAATTAAACCCCTGTCGACACAAATTTAACATAAATTGTTGCGACCGAATCCTACTTAATTCTTACTTTGGTCTCGTCTCTCAGAATGTTGGTCTCCAGCTCTCTCAAATATGTTCCTTTCCTTTCTCAGATCTCATCACCAACTCTCACTCCCAAGTTCAAGCCTAACCTGTGCTCCGACAATTCAAATTATTAGGTTTCTTCTCAATTACAAATATGTGTTTTAGAGATGGAAATAAAAATGTCTGTGCATAATTTAATTTTATCTAGTTCTTCAAATTCTATTGAAAGTTTAGATTGAACAAATGCATCTGAGTTTATAAGTGAAGTTGAAAGTAGTAAATCTGAAATGATTCCATACGTTGGTCAATTGTTCTCTAAGTTAAAAGAAGTTGAAATTTTTATAGAGCAGCTATGTTCAAATGAATGGATTTGTGATTAGAATTGCAACAAGACATAAAAATGCTCATACGAATGATGTATACTCTAGGTTGTATATATGAAAAAAATCTAGTACACTAACTATTGTAAAGAGGTTACCAGATGATGATGATGGCAGTAATAAAATTTATTAGTTTCCGGGGGTACACAATAGATCTAGAAGGGAGGTTGAATAGATCCTTTAAAATTTTCTCTTCTCTTTTGTCTAGTTAAGTGATAACCAGATAATGAATAGAAGAATCAATTTATACACAGCGGAATAGATTAAGATCCCCTTTAAGAATATAACAATATTAAACACAGTTATGATAGATTAGTTGCACACAGATATAACAGTTATTGTACTTAATGTAAATGACATAAAGTAACTGACACCAGAGGTTTTAAGTGGTTCAGAGACTGAATGCTCCTAATCCACTCTTCTATTTCAACAAGCAGGGATTCCACTAAGGATTTGATCAACTTTGAATCACTAAAATTCCTTCAAGACCAGTAGCCTTGGAACACTAGTTCACTAAGAACTCTTCAAGACCAGCAGCCTTGGAAACTGTAGACTAAGACCGACAGACTTAGAATCTCTTGTGTCCTCTGGTACTAAGCAAGCCCAACAGACTTGACTTTGGTTTAGTCATTAAGAAAAGGACCCTGCAAGCCCTGGTTGCTTGGTTGTTTGTTTATTGTTTGTTGTTGTTGAGCTGCTAAGATGACATTCAGCTTGTTCATCTTCTGGTACTTAGCAACTTCTTGTGATCATTAGTCAGAATTA
Organism: Panax quinquefolius; assembly: GCA_020205615.1. NCBI lineage: Eukaryota > Viridiplantae > Streptophyta > Magnoliopsida > Apiales > Araliaceae > Panax > Panax quinquefolius. Next base: position 31,332,969 of record CM035161.1, on the reverse strand, counting down.
GATTAACATCGACGAAATCAATTCGGTCGGACTTAATTCCGTCGAAGATATCACTTTTTCTTGTAGTGAAATACCCTAACATAGTCGCCCCCAAGAATATGTTACACAATCTTCCACGTTGGCTATAAAAAACATATAATTTGTGTGAACAATATTCTTGGACCTATTAGAGAACAATATTCCTCACACAACTAAATAATATAGGGCTTTGTGTATCAACCTACAATTTTCTTATTCGTTCTGGGAGGACAATTATTAAAATTTTCTTACAGACACACCAATGAAATAGAATCCAATTTTTTTTATTATTGATATTCAGCCGCTAGTTTAGCAATACCAAAACATTAACCAAAATGAGCCACTGAGATGTCAAATTGGGGACAAGTTAAGGGTTTTCCCACCACTAACAACCCAAAAATGAAGTGAACATTATCTAAGAGATTGTTGTTATTTCCTCACAGTTTAGGTGAAAACCATTTGTCTCCGATCGCTATCTCTCCACCAAGGCGAACATGAGACCAATGTCAGTTTGGTGTATAAATGTTGTGTGTTTAAAAACACCAAACCCATATTTATCTAGAAGAGTTTTTTTGGAGTTTTTTTGTAAGACCCCGAATTTTATGAAATAAAAGTATTCAATTTTTCTTATAATTATTATTCAGTTAATGGTTAAATTGATAAAAAGTTAAAGTTAAGGGTGGTATATGTAAAGTTTACAAAATACATTAGTGGTTATAAAATACTCATTTTTGTCAGGGAATATTCGTTTGGTCGTGGAATATTCTTGTTATTATGGGAAATATTAAATACAATGACGGTAAGACCATTTTCAGGGGCCCCATAATAGAATAAGCGTCGGATGAAGAAAATGACAAGTATGAGTTTTTATAAATAACTGGCGTAGTTATTATCAATTAACCTTCGTTAGAATAATTCGGTGGTTAAAATACTGATGTCTGGCATTGGTTGCACAAAGAAGCACCCAGATTGCATGAGATTGTTAAATTATTGATTCTTACGTAAGAAAGCACTACTCAATAATTGTTACTGTAATTACTGTTAAATATTTTATTTTATTGATTCAATAATTGCTGCATTGATAGTTTATATTATTGTTGTTTCAATAATTATCACTGCACAATATTTCCCATTATCAGATCAATAATTCATTTTATTTGAATAATATTATTAGATAGCATTATTGGCAATGTCTAGAAAGTTCTGTCAAGGAGAGGTTTGGTCACCTAATTGCGCGCCAGTAAGGAGAAATCTTTATCGGAAAGTCCCCTCTTTCCTGGGAACTGCCTGGTTGTCATTATTGTGATTCTGTAATATTATTTATGAATAATTAATTATTGATTTATATGATAAAGGAAATATTTATTTGATGCGGATATAAATGATAGATTTATTTATGTGGTTATAAATGAAGGAATTATTGTTGAGGTGTTTTATCAGTATTTTGTCGGATTTGAGGTATTAAAAGATCAAATCAGTGTTCTTAAAGCTCTATTGCGTGAGTTATAATTTTGATCTGACCATTGGATCGTTGTGATTTTTGGATATGTTAAACATATATAAGTTGAGTATATGTCCACAAATTTTGAACCATTAAAAATTAACGGTTGATTTGTTATAAATTTTAAAAGGTGTTAAAAATCATCCGTTTGTGAGTTTTGGATATTCTCTGTCTGGAATTTGGAAAAACTTAAAGCTACAAAGTTGTAGAGAATTCGATTTCGTGTGGAATGGACATAAAATTCATATTTTTCTGATAAACGACCTATTTTCTATGAATTACTGAAGTTTCGGAAAATAAAATGATTTTTATTAAAATTGGGTGGGACCCACTTTTATTTGAAAACATGTGGGCTGCTTAAATCATTCCAATTTAGCTGCTCAAAAATTCAGATGAAGTGGCATGGAAGAGAGAAAAGATAAATTAATATTTTATTAATTTAGTCTCCTTTGGCGTTCTAGCATTTTCCTATAAATAGGCGCTTAAGTTAGAATTTAAAATCACACCAGAAACATAAGTTTTCTATCTCTATATTATCGAGCGTATTTTTGTGAGTATTTAGATACTTTGAGAGTTGCTTTTCAGTGCAAGTTTCTTTCAGCTTTTCATTCGATATTCTAGTCAGAAATACTGCTCTTTTGAGGTAAGGGATTGTAAGGGTTATTATGTTTTTCAGTTTCGTAATTTTTCTGACTCTCAAAAATTTGGAAAAATTCGAAATGCTAATTTGATGAGTTTTCTAGATTGTGTCAAAAAATAGCGATTTTTTGATGTATAGATTAGGAGTTATGAATTTTATGGGAAAAGACTATTTTAAAAGTAAACCCTTTAACTCCTTGTAGTTAACTCCAAAATTAGTAAAATTTTTATTGGGAGTACATGAATATAACAGAAGTATTCTGTAAATTTCGGAATTTTTGAACAAATGTACAATTTATGATAAATGTCTAAATATTCGGCAGTTTTGGCTATATGAAAAATAGTAAATGAATTTTAAAAATTCTGAGAAAAATATATGTTCAATATGGGACTATATTATGCTAAATCCTAGAAAAGAAAATTTGTTTGTACTGATTTGATATTTTTCATAAAAATGGACTAGTTATGAGTAAATGAATTAAATGTGTTATGTGAAGTAAGAAAATTGGAAAATAGGATTTTATGGCTTAAGAATCCTATATAAGGTATATGCAGATTTTTGATGAGAGTTTTGGTTATTGGTGATGAAATCTTATGAGTTTGACATTTTAGGATGATTAAATGTATTAATTAATAAAGTATAAATAATTAAAATAAATTATTTATAAGTTCAAGAAATGATTAAAATATTATTGTAATATTAATAATATTAGATTATGAGATTATTAAGTGATTTATAACATTTGGATTATGGTGTTGTAAATATTGATATGAATTTTATTGTGAAACTTTATCTTTTCGTGTCAGGGTTACTATTCATGAGTTACTATTCACGAGTTACTATTCATGACAAAATTGGTTTCTTTTTCTGACCAAATTATCATTGATTTATGAATCTTACTCTTGAAATTAAATCCGTGTTTTGATTATATTATTTTTATTATCATATATAACATTTTTATAATCCTGGTGAAGAAATTTCTCTTTGACTTGAGTGTAAAGATGGGTAGATTATTGGTATGATCGTGACTATGAGTTCTCTTTTGCCAGTAGTGCAAAGTTGAATCGTTGATTGGTATGATCATGACCATTGAATTTATAATTGAATATTTTTAGTTTAAGTGCAAAGGTGAATTGATCAACATGGTTATAATTATGGTTTATATAAATTCTGAAATGATTATGTATTTCTTTGAGATATGAATATCTTTGGCCTGTAGTGCAAAGATGACCGGTTTTTGAATATCTTTGGCCTATAGTGCAAAGATGATCTGTTGTTGAATATCTTTAGCATGTAGTGCAAAGATAACCTATTTTTGAATATCTTTGGCACGTAGTGCAAAGATGACTTGTTGATGAATATCTTTGGCCCGTAGTGCAAAGATGAATTTATTAGTATGATTATGAACAGGAACTGTGATTAGGTATAACCATGATCTTTGATGTTTCAGGTAAAGACAAGTGATGAAAATTATTTTTGTCCTGGATGAGAAGAGTAATTTAGAACCACAAATATGATTATGAGTTATTCACGTGAATGTGGACAGGAACTGTTGATTTATGTTACAGGGATAAAACATTGTTGGTGGACTTTTAACATGGAGAAGATAATAGACTTTATGGTCTATTTGACTATTCTAATGGTTGCTCGTTCCGTTGCAATTATGGTTGAAAAGTTTTATCATCTACCATATGTTCTAAATCTCTGATTTATTACTGACGAAGGCTATTGATAATTTAATTATCTTTAGTCATGATATCCTTTATTGGTTAGTTAGTTGTGCTCACCCTTTCGCTTCACAATTCCTTTCGTGTAATAAGAGTGTTCACGGGTTGAAGCGGGGATAATGAGGGAATAGAAGCGATGGTCTATAGCTGTTGAGGTTCTCCCTAAATAGTATGGTAATAATTTTATTGAGAACTTTAGATAAGTGTGTCGTATTATATACGTCATTTGATATTTAATTTTGGTGAACCGAATAGGGTGAGGCGAACCCAACTTTGGAAGGGTGTTTTGCCACTATCATACAAGATGTCTAATGACATACAACTTCGTGTTATCATAATACAAGGTTGTGCACATCCACTTGCTGAGTATATCTACGAGCACTACCTATATGATCTTGGAGTTTGGTTGAAATATAATTTTTAATTGCAGACAGTGGAGATAGCTATATGTCAAGAGAAGACTCGCCATATAAAAGAACATGATAGTAATCTTCTCATTTTTCTTTGGGGTCTATTGGGTCAACCAAGGATAATTCTGTGGACATATGATATCTATCATAACCTAGACGCATAGCCTCCCATGTACGAAGGTTTCCTTGAGCACTTCCTAAAGATTTTAATTTCTAAAACAGTTTTTGTTTGTACCTTTTTGTAAGGTGCCATTGTGACGTGCTATCCAAGTTGGTGTCAAGAGTCACAGTTGGTATATATATTTGTATCAAAACTCACAACATATGTGTTGTTATATTTTGCAAGATAATTGTAGTAATAAAGTTATAGTTATTTTCTGTACCATGTATTTGGCGACTCAGAATAGGTTGGATGGATTGGACCTATTTTGGGGGTGTTACATTTTTTAAGTTCTATTGATTGTATTTTTGTTCAGTTTATTGACTTGAGGTTAGGTTTCCCCTATCTTTACCATAGTATATGTTATCTTATACATGATTTTGTAAGTTGATCATAAAGAACACTTTGGTCAATTGATCCATAATTACATATGCTCATCTTTTACCTAAAAACAACAAAAAAACATTTTGTACTATTTTAACAATTATGTAAAATAATTATATCTGAATCAGCGAAAAACGACCATTTAACAATAATTTAAAAGAAGACGAGTTACATTATTTGTATATTCATTAGTATTCCCAATAAATCATCACATGCATATAACGTCCCTAAAACATAAGTCGATAAATTAAAAACAATAACACAAAAATATCTCAATAATTATCCACAACTATTTAAAAAGTAAAATTTACAACTTGTATATATGTACTATTTCATCTCATAATAACATATATGCATATATTTAGCCAAAGATATAACTCATTAATTTTCACCAAAATCACATGCATATATGTATACATAGACATATATAATTACTAATTTTCTCTACAAGTTAACATGAAAACATTTGCCTAAAATACATTTATCAAAATAAATCATGCACATTATTTAATTATTATTAAAAACAAAATAGATAGAAATAATCTTACAACTATTGTGGTTGGAGTGGAGACTTAATTGCTGAAATCCGATAGAAATTTGTCATGGCAGGGTGGTCCTTCTTTTCTTCTCTCTCTCTTATTTTGGTTACAAAATGGTTGTTGCGAACTGTTAAGATGCAGCTAGGTTTGAACTTGGGTCTTTTTTAGCTGTCGCACCAAACTGTTGCAGCTGGTATTCAAATTAAGTTGGGGGCGTTTATGTAATTTACTCACCTTGCCGCAACTATGACGCTCCCAAAATAGGTCCACATAACCCATTCCGAGTCGCCAAAAAAAATTGTACAGAAAATAACTACAACTTCATTATTATAATTGTCGTGCAAAATACGACAACACATATGCTATAAGTTTTAATACATATATTGTCTTCTAGACAATATCCAATATCAAATAAAGTCCTCATTACAATTATTGATACACTATTTTACAAAATAGTGAGAACTACTAAAACAACTGTCTTGTACCATCACTCTACACCCCAACTAGTTCCCGCTATATTCTCGTCTCCTGAGAAAAAAAATGGAACAAAATGGAAAAGGATGAGCTCAACTAACCCAGTAAAAAATATTATGACTAAGATAATGAAAAACAAATTATCGTTAGCCTTCAATAAATCGGATAAAATATAATGGACAACAAGTTTAGATCAATATTCGCAACGGAAATAATAATTCATTAGAAGAGTTTAGTAGAGAATGAAGTCTACTATCTTTTATGATTTAAAAGTCCATCATCAATATTTTATCCCTGTGACATCAATCAATATACATCTTGAACCAAATATTCATCTTTGCACTACGGACCAAAGATATTCATTTGTATCACCAGTTGGTCATGTTCATCTTAACACTTTGTCCATCTTTTCACTAAGGGCCAAAGACTGATATTCATCAAGTAATCATTCATCTTTGCACTACAGACCAAAGATATTCAGTTATATCACCATTTAGGAACGAGGATGATAAAAATATTTTCAAGAAAATGAATTCAGAGAGATAAAAGGACAAAGATTAGGGATTCGTACTGTAGTTTATCCAAGTTCAAAAATACTTTATAACAATCAATTGTGGAGCAAAATTCAAGAATGAAGATCAAAATATGGATACAATCAAAGATAGTAACCATAATAGACAACTTGGACAAAGAAAAGAAAATTTAATTTTTCTGTGAATAGTACCGTATTCGTGAATAGTGTTGTATACGTGAATAGTGTCGTATACGTGAATAGTAACCCCGTATTGAAAATGTAAAAGTTTTATAATAAAATTCATACCAATATTTCGGTGAAATGATATTCAAAGAAACATCATTTACTTGAAAAATAATATCTCTTACCTCAAAAGAATAGTACTTCTGGCTGAAATCGGATATAATATTGAAATAAACTTGCACTATATAGCAACACTCAAAGTATCTAAATACTCACAAAAATACGTTCGATATTATAGAGAGAGAAAACTTAAGATTTTGGTGTGATTTTCAATTCTAACCTAAGCACCCTATTTATAGAAATATGCTTAGAACACCAAAGCAAAAAAATTAATAAAATAATATTTTATAAAAAAAAATTCATGCCCACCCATGAAAATCAAATTTCAGCACACCAGTGGGGCCCACCAACATAAAAAAAATATTTTTCTTAAAAAAATATTTATAACTCCAAAAATCAATTCAGACCCAATACTCTGGAACTTCAATAATTCATAATAAATAGCCCCTTTATCAGAAAAATACGAATTTTATGTCTATTCCATAGGAAATTTAATTCTCTACAACTTTGTAGAAGAAAGTTTTTCTAAATTCTAAACGGAAATGACAGAAATTCACATACGGATGATCTTGCAGGCTATAATCAAATTTCAGTCAACAATGGGGCCCACCAACATATTTCATATATTTTTAGTATTTATTATAACAAAATTAATTCGGACCCAATTTGCTCTCTTTCTTCTCATTTTATTCATATATCGTGAATTTTATGTAAAAATATCACCATTATCATATTATTATATTATTATATTATACATTTATAATGTAATATAATAATATAGATAAAATATCAATTTTTAACAATTGTCACTTTTCTAGAAATTCCTCCATTCCATAAAATAATCGATAAAACACCTCAAAGATTAATTCCTTCATTTATATCCACATAAAATAAATATTTTCTTATTATTTTTTATCAATAATTAATTATTCACAAATAATATTACAGAATCACAATAATGACAACTGTGTCGCTCCCAGGAAAGAGGGGCTTTAGATAAGGATTTTACTTATCTTGGCCGCAATTATTAGGTGACTAAACCCCTTTCCTGCATGTAACTTCCTTGTATATTGCTAATAATGCTATCTAATAATATTATTCAAATAATATAAATTATTGATCTGATAATGGAAAATATTATGCAGTGACAATTATTGAATCAGTAATATAAAATATCAACGTAGTAATTATTGAATCAATAAAATAAATTATTGAACAAAGAATTATCGTGAATAATTATCGAAAGTAGTGACTTTTACGTAAGAATCAAGAATTAAAATTATTGTGCAATACCGTATGCTATTGTGCAACACCGCATATTACTATATTTTAACCACTATGTATTCTAACAGTTTTAACGATAACAACTACGCCGTTATTTATAAAAAAAACTCATACTTGTCGTTTTTTTCATCCGATAATTTTCCGTTATGGGGCCCACAAGTGGTTGCGGCAAGAATATTTCACGACCAAGCGAATATTCCCCGACAACAATGAATATTTTATAACCACTTACTTATTTAAAATATTTGCGCATTTTACCCATAACTAACCACATTAATCGAATCAACCCCTTACTAAAATAATAAATAGAGAAAATTTCATTTTATTCAAAAAAAATGGGGTCTTATAAAGAACAAAACAGGTTTACATGAGGTTTAATTGTTTGTATCAAAGAACAAATTTTGGAGGGCTTTATGGTCTTTAACCCTACCGCAACAAGTTATTTTGTTGTCGCAACAACTTGGTGCGACAGGGGGGAAGATGAATTTATTATTGGCCATTCATTATCCAAGTTCAATGGTTAAGATCATGGTTGTTGGAATAATGTCCGTAACAAATTGTTGATATGGACACTATTCTAAACGCATCTTCCACCGTTAAATGTGAGATCTAATGGGCGAGATATAACCTCTGTTGTTATGAATTAGTAGGGGTGGACAATTTTTTTTCTTCTCACATGTCTACTTAATGTGTTAAATACTCTCACTTTAGTTAAATTTAAATAGCTTTAATGTATTTATTTGGATAAATAATTTTTTACGTAATAAAATTTAACATTGTCAATTAAATTTAATTGTTTATTTTTATAATAATTTCTTAAGTAATATAATTTAAAATTATTAATTATATTTAATAATTTATTATTTTAAGTAATAATATTTTATTATTTTAGTCTTCTTTGTCGTTCTAGCATTTTCCTATAAATAGGTGCTTATGTTAGAATTAAAAATCACACCAGAAACATAAGTTTTCTCTCTCTATATTATCGAGCGTATTTTTGTGAGTATTTAGATACTTAGAGAATTGCTATTCAGTGCAAGTTTCCTTCGGCTTTACATCCGATATTCCAGTCAGAAATACTGCTCTTTTGAGGTAGGGAATTTAAGGGTTATTATGTTTCTTCAGTTTCGTAATTTTTCTGACCTTTAAAAATTCTGAAAAAATTTGAAATGATAATTTGATGATTTTTCTAGATTGTGTCCAAAAATGGCGATTTTTGGATCTATAGATTAGGAGTTATGAATTTTATGAGAAAATACTATTTTAAAAGTGAACCCTTATAACTCCTTGTGGTTAACTCCAAAATTGGTGAAATTTTTATTGGGAGTACATGTATATAACAGAAGTATACTCTGTAAATTTTTGAATTTTTGGACAAAAATACAATTTATGATAAATGTCTAAATATTCGACAGTTTTGGCCATATGAAAAATAGAAAATGAATTTTAAAAATTCTGAGAAAAATATATGTTCAATATGGGACTATATTATGCTAAATTTCAGAAAAGAAAATTTGTTTGTACTGATTTGGTATTTTTCATAAAAATGTTCTAGTTATGAGTAAATAAATTAAATATGTTATGTGAAGTAACAAAATTGGAAAATAGGATTTTATGGTTTGAGAATCCTATATGAGGTATATGCAGATTTGTGATGAGGTTTTTGGTTATTGGTGATGAAATATTATGAGTTTGGCATTTTAGGATGATTAAATGCATTAATTAGTAAAGTGTAAACAATTAGAATAAATTGTTTATAAGTTTAAGAAATGATTAAAATATTGTGATAATATTAATAATATTAGATTATGAGATTATTAAGTGATTTATAACATTTGGATTAAGGTGTTATGAAATCATTGATTTATGAATCTTACTCTTGAAATTAAATCCATATTATCATCATATTGTTTTTATTATCATATATAACATTTTATAATCCCGTTGATGAAATTTCTCTTCAACTTAAGTGTAAAGATGGGTAGATTATTGGTGTAATCGTGACTATGGGTTCTCTTTGGCGAAGAAGTGCAAAAGATGAATTGTTGATTATTATGATCATGACCATTTATCATCAATTTACAATTGAATATTTTTAGCTTAAGTGCAAAGGTGAATTGATCAACATGGTTATAATTATGGTTTATATAAATTCTGAAATGATTATGTATTTCTTTGAGATATTAATATCTTTGGACTGTAGTGCAAAGATGAATTATTGATAAATATCTTTGGCCCGTAGTGTAAAGATGACCCGTTGTTGAATATCTTTGGCTTGTAGTGCAAAGATGACCTGTTGTTGAATATCTTTGGCCTGTAGTACGAAGATGAACTGTTAATGAATATCTTTGGCCCGTAGTACAAAGATGAATTTATTAGTAAGATTATGAACAGAAACTGTGATTTGGTATAACCATGATCTTTGATGTTTCAGGTAAAGACAAGTGATGAAAATTATCTTTGTCCTGGATGAGAAGAGGAATTTAGAACCACAATTATGATTATGAGTTATTCATAGGAATGTGGACATGAACTGTTGATTGATGTTACAGGAATAAAACATTGTTGGTGGACTTTTAACATAGAGAAGATAATAGACTTTATTATCTATTTGACTCTTCTAATGGATTGCTCGTTCCGCTTGTACTATGGTTGAAAAGTTTTATCATCTACCATATGTTCTAAATCTCTGATTTATAAATGATGAAGGCTATTGATATTTTAATTATCTTTAGTCATGATATCCTTTAATAGGCTAGTTGTGCTCACCCTTTTACTTCACAATTCCTTTCAGGTAATAAGAGTGTAGCTGGGTCGAGTGGAGATAACAGGGGAATAGAACGGTGGTCTATAGCTGTTGAGGTTCTCCCTAAATAGTATGGAAATAATTTTATTGAGAACTTTAGATAAGTGTGTCGTATTGTATACATCATTTGATATTTAATTTTGGTGAACCAAATAGGGTGAGGCAAACCCAACATTGGAAGGGTGTTTTGTCTCTATCATACAAGATGTCTAATGACATACAACCTCGTGTTATCATAAGACAGGGTTGTGCACATCCACTTGCTGAGTACACTACAAGAAAAAGGGCCATCTGCGACCAATGATATCAGCGACCGCACTATCCAGTCGCTAATAATAGTAATAGCGACCGCTATCTGCGACCGTTAAGGATTCTCGTCGCTAGTATATATCAGCGACCACCTGCGGTCGCTGATCGGTCGTTGAGAACAATTTCCCTCCCAAAATTTGGTGGGAACATTTGGCGCGACGACTAATCTGTATCAGCGACCGCGTGCGGTCGCTGATATGTCCACATCATTAAAAATTAGCGACCACTGCTGATTCATCTGCTTTGTGATCGGTCCGATTCTCATAAACTTAATTAGGTTCAGTAGTTCGCTCGATATCTGCAGAAGAAAAAAAAAGAGGGAGAACAGATGAGAAGGAAAAGAGGGAGTAGGGGGAGAAGAGAAGAGGGGGTGTCGCCTTCACCACGAGCTATTGTGCCATTTTTTTCTACTTCATTACAAGTCCGAGTTGCACCATTACAACCTCAAATGAAAGGTAAAAAAGTTCCAAATCTTAAGTTTTGTAATGTCCCCTCTATATATATCTTGTTCAATTTAGGGTTTCTCCTTTAGGGTTTTGTTCAACTATTGATGTTGTAATTGTTTATTGATTCTGATTTAGTTTTGTGAATGGAGATTTGGATTTTTGTTAATTTATTGATTAATATGGAATTAATCAATTAGTGAATACTGTATTTGTGAATGTTTGATGTTTTAATAGTTGAGTTATCTGCAAATTGTCCTAAAGTAGAAAGCACTTTTGTTTTAATATGTTGCTACAATAGGCGATTACGTGTATGGTGTTTGGGCTAAACAAGCAATTTACTAAAATGACAATCGATTAGTACTTAATGGTAAACTATTATAAGTGTTTTGGTAATGAAATTTTCAAAAGCAAAGATTCTTCTTTTGAGCCTTTCTTTAAATTCATATTTTAAAACTTTATTTATTTGTCTTTCCTTGTTTTTCATAAAAAAAAGTAGCCACATTCATTTTTGCATATACTCTTATTGGATTTCTCATTCCATTTTCTTACTTATCTAATATTTGGAACATATTAGTACAACTATGATGTGCACTTAAGGTTGTTTTGGATATGGAAAGATTGAACTCAGTTTTCAAACATGCTAGAGTATGTGCTTATATATGAGTTTTCATGGTGATTTAAGGTTTATAGGAATGCTTAAAGACCATATTTGTTCTATTGTAGACTGTTGGGGATTTGGTAACCAAAATTGTGCCTATAAGGGATTGTTATGGCCAACTTGTGTGACATGCATTGCCTATAGATAACATGTAAAAATGGTTCCCTAAGTTAGTTAAGGTCTACATGGTGTGTTGTGCAAATTATTGCTTAAAAATCAATGAAAATAAGCTTTATAGAACAATGAATACTAAAATAGTGAACCACCATACCTGGACCCCATACACAAGTTTCAATAGTCATAATAGGACATAAGAAAGCTACACAAACTAAAAGAACCAAGCCTAAGCCATTTTGAGCATAAGACTTGTTAAAAATCACATGGATAAACAAGAAATCTAAACCTTGAATAAAATACCTTTTAGTATGGTCTAAAAGTAGGGACAAGTGGTTAAGCCCTTGGCTTAACCAAGGAGTTTAAACAAATCACTAAACTAGCATGGAAAATCACTAAAATCTAGATTTTGCAAATTTGTCAAGTATGAAAATTTGAGATTTTTCTATTCTACTTAGAACTCAATTTGGACACCTTAGACAAGTGAGTTAGGGTTATGCTAGGCTATTCCAAGGGTTGGAATGCTAACATATACAGGAACTTGAGAAGTTAGTGTGTACAAGCTTGAAAAAGCTTGGTTTAGAGGGTTAAAACTCAATCTATACTTAGCAAACCTAAAGGAATGCTAAAACTAGTTCTAAATAGATATAATTCAAGTGTTGGAGTGAACCAAAGTGGCTAGAAGTGAAATTGGCAAGAAGTGACCAAAATTAGTAAACTCAAAATGTGAATAATGGCCTAGTTTAGACGAAAGATGAGAAGATTTTCTCTGTAAGGACATGATTATGAATATACGAAAGATGAAAATGAGAAGATTTTTCTCAGTAAGGATTCATTTCAGCTTTCGCTAATGATGTAGTAGAAGAAATACTATCATCAATGTTAAACATCATTTTTCTTAGATCTCTTACAAGTTAAGAAAGTAAGTGATCAAGAGTGCAAGAATGCAAGAGTAAGGATCACACATATTCGTATTCTCAATTGTGTTACTTCCTTGGTGTTTAATATATGTGATGGCATGTATCCTTGTTCAATTCCCGAATAATCATATATGATGCACACTCATGTTATATATGTACATATACATCTATATGTATTTATAAGCATCATAAGTGGCATTGAGCTGAATTATAAATCTCTAACAAGGGAATAAAATAATTCATGTCAACATAAGTACCATGGTATCATGGACCTCTATTCGCATCAGTAGTTGGATGAGACGACGAAAGTCAAGTGCCCAGATAGTGCTTCTGATAGAATTTAGAAATTGGTTGTCAAGTATTTCTAGATTATGCATTATAGTCACCCGGAATGTGTTAATGGTCGAACAAGATAAGATGTCCTTGTTTAAAGTGTAAGAATGTAAATTATATGGATGGAGATATAGTAAACTATCATTTACTTGTTTCGGGTTCATGAACAATTACGAAGAATGTTGGTGGAGGCACATGGGCGAGAGAGAGAGATAGTGGTAACGATAAAGTACACAATCCAGGCAGCAATACCCATCGTATGAATGACATGGTTCATGATATTGCAAGGCCGGATTTTTATTGGGAACAAGGCAGAGAGCAACCTATGAATTCTGATGCCAAAGCATTCTTTAAGTTGTTAGACAAGGGTAGTGAACCGTTGTGGCATGGTTGCACGAAGCACACTACATTGTCTGCAGTGGCGACATTACTTAGCATCAAGGCTGATCACAACATGAGCCATTAGTGTTTTGAGTCACTTTTGAGGGCCATTAAGAGTATGTTGCCTGTCGGTGAAAAATTGCCTGATAACTACTACTATTGTAAAAAAATGGTGAAGAAGTTGGGTCTTGGATATCAAAAAATTGATGGATGTCTGAACGATTGCATGTTGTTTTATAAGGAAAATGAACAGAAGACAAAGTGCATGTTTTGCAGTCATGGTCGATTTAGGCCTAATAAAGAGGGTGTGACTACAAAAAAGATGAATATACCTTTTAAGATTTTAAGGTATTTTCCAATTACATCTCATCTCAAAAGATTGTACATATCTTCAAGAACAGCTGAACATATGACTTGGTATGCGAAATCTCCAACCAAAGATATAGAACTGAACCATCCTGCAGATGGGCAGGCTTGGAAAGATTTCAACTTAGCACATCCGGGGTTTGCATTGGAACCTAGAAATGTGAGGCTTGGATTGTCCATCGATGGTTTCAACTGATTCGCCACTCACCGTATTCCAGCACTCCAAATTGGCTCGTGATTCTTACTCCGTATAACTTGCCTCCTTGGATGTGTATGAAACAACCGTACCTGTTTCTTTCACTCGTGATTCCTGGTCCCAAGAGTCCTGGAAAGAACCTAGATGTTTACTTGAGACCTCTTATAGACGAGTTGAAGGTATTGTGGGAGGATGGAGTACAGACTTGGGATGTTTCCATGAAAACAAATTTCAACCTTAGGGCAGCGATTATGTGGACCATAAGTGACTTTCCTGATTATGGTATGTTATCTTGATGGAGTACACACGGGAAGTTGGCTTGTCCATATTGTATGGGTCATACAAAGTCTTTCAATCTATCAAATGGTCGAAAGCCATGCTGGTTTGATTGTCATCGTCATTTCTTGCCGGTAGATCACTCGTTTCGAAGAAACAGAGAACACTTCAGGAAAGGAAAAGTAGATCATGATATGCTGGCACCGCGACTGTCGGGGACAGAGATGCGTGATCGTGTGATGAGATTGCCAGTCATCCCATTCGGTAAGATTGCCTCTGACATCATCGATGGGTTTGACGTGTCTCATAATTGGGTTCGGAGAAACATCTTTTGGAAACTGCCTTATTGGTCTACAAATTTGATTCGTCATAATCTAGACGTGATGCATATTGAGAAGAATGTGTTCGACAATGTGTTTAACATCGTGATGGGTGTTGCGGGCAAGACGAAAGATAATGATAAGGCACGGTTAGACATGAAAGATATTTGTAAGCGTCCTAGATTAGAACTTTATGAAACTACTAATGGTAAGATGGTCAAACCGCATGTAAGGTACACATTGTCCAAAAAGCAGGTTGAAGATGTGTGCATATGGATAAAGTCTCTGAAACTACCACATGGATATGCTTCAAACATTGCAAGGTGTGTTACAGGTGGGAAATTGCAAGGGATGAAAAGTCATGACTGTCATGTGTTCATGGAGAGACTCATGCCTATAGCATTTCGGGACTTGCTTGATAAACCAATATGGGATGCTTTGACTGATCTTAGTCATTTCTTCAGAGACATATATTCAAAAACGTTAAATAAAAATGACATGTCTATACTTGAGAAGAACATCATTGAGATCACGTGTAAGCTTGAAAAAATATTCCCTCCTGGTTTTTTCGACTCTATGGAGCATTTGCAAATCCATCTACCCTATGAAGCTCGTGTTGGTGGCCCAGTTCAATATAGATGGATGTACCCTTTTGAGAGGGTCATGGGAAACCTTAAGAGGAAGGTGAAGAATAGAGCTTATGTCGAGGGGTCGATATGTGAGGCATACAGTTTCGATGAGATATCTATGTTTGTCTCAGACTATTTTCCCGACGAAGTCTTGACAAAGGCCAATCGAGTCCCGAGACATGATGATGGGGGAAATATTGAACTAAATGGTCGGCTTTCTGTATTTGGTTTACCGGGTCGCGCGTATGAATAAGGAAAGTGCATATTCTTTTCTGAGCAAGATTTACATACTGTGCATACTTACATTCTTCTCAATTGCGAGGAGATTGATGAATTTGTGAGGTATACATGAAAAATTCATATGTATTAGACCTATATCTTAACCTGCAGTCTCATATTAATGTATGTTAATGTTTATAAAATTGTATAGAACATATGATGACGAGTTAAAAGCAAATCAGCCCGACATCACTGATAAAGATATTCAAGTTAGTCGTGATAAAAAATTTGCTCTTTGGCTAAAGGACAAAGTAAGTTAAGTTAATTAAGAATGACATATATCTTATTAATTTATGAATGTATTTAATTCAATAGAATTTTTGTAGGCTCTTAATGAGGGAACGATTCCTCCAAATATACAAGTCCTAGCTATGGGTCCAGACAGGGACCAAGTCATGCGCAATGGTTACAAAATAAATGGATGTGAATTTCATACAAAGACATATGCTCGCGGTAAAAAAACAACTAATAGTGGAGTGTGTGCTCAAGGAGATTGTTACAATGAGCTTGGTCGTGCCTTTTATTGGGAGTTGGAGGAAATCATAGAGTTATCGTACAAGGGCACGTACGGGGGTCATATTAACTTGTTCAAGTGTCGTTGGTTTGATTCAGAAAAAGGGATACGTGTTGACAGACATGGAATCGTCGATATTTTTCTCCACAAGTCGGCGTACTCCAACGAATCGTTTGTTTTACCAACACAAACAGTACAAGTATACTACACTCCTAGTCCTGTTAGGAAAAGGGATAGACCGCCTACAGATTGGCAAGTTGTAATTCATACTCCCGCGCACAGTCGTGTCCAAGTAATAGACGGAGATTTCTACCAAGAGGAGATGCTTCATAGACCTCCTGTAATAAATATAGAGGACGACAATGATGTAATCCAGTTAGAGGGTGGAGATGAACCTGATGAATGGATCCCAAAGATGCTTATTGTGCGGATGACGGTGATACTAAAAGAAGAGTTATTGGAACGACACCCATACGTAATCAAGAAGAAGATGGTTATGAATCTCCGATACTTGTACAAAATGATTCTGACTCAGACAACGATTTTCATTAAAATGTATGTTTAGTTTTAATTGTATTACAATGAATTATATATAGGAATGTTCTTTATAGTACCTTTCATATATAGTTGTCGAGTTAATTATTTTCTATATGATTTTCATGTACCTTTCTATATAGTACCTTTTCTATACGATTTTCATGTACCTTTCATTTATAGTTATCGTAGTTAATTAATTTCGGTCATGTTCATGTACATTTCATTAATTGTCATTATTGTCATTTTCTATAAAATGTATGTTTAGTTTTAATTGTATTACATACAATTATATATCCCGATGTTCTCTATATCATTGACATGTTTATGTACCTTTCAATTATAACTCATACTAACGTCCTAAATTTTTTATTTATAGATGTCTTCTAAACCTGCAGCACAAAGGCGCGGGTTGGGTCGGGGCCCTAATCATGTGCCGAAGGCCCGGCTAATCCGGATGATCGCATTTTTATCTGCATCCGCCCTCTTCCAGAAAGCATGTAAGTTAAACATCGTGTATATATATATAAGGGTTTAATATTTCCATTGTTATAAATATAGTAGTGATTTAAATGTAAGGGTTTTAATATAAATTATTGTATATTGTAGTGATTTTCAAGATAGTAAAATTGTGAAGTGCATTTCACAATTATGCTTATGTAATCGCCTTCACGCCAAGTGATTACATAAACAACACACCTCTCTCGCCCATAAGGATGCAGTTTGGACTGAATTTCAGGTATATTTTTTTATCACTCTGATAGATAATACATAGTTAATCAAATAATATTGTTTAGTAATAAAACAGTTTTAATATTATTATTGTTGTTTTATTTGCAGAAACGGTATAGATAGGACGACTTACATTACGCATCGCTTATTCGAGACACTATTCTCGAAGTATGCGTCGTCCGAACTAAAGATAATTTGAACAAGGAACGACAAAAAGCCCCTTGACAATTGAGATTGACCATCCAGATAAGGTGAGCAAGATATGCAGATGAAGATAGCCCCAGTGGTACGCGATACGGCCCATATGGGTGCGATGTGTGACAGTGGAGAGTCGAGAGTCGGGTCAAGAAGGCGAAGATCGCCGCCTCAAACAGATCCTCGTGTGTATCGACGACGAGAAGGCAAAAGGTATTTAATCTAAGGCGCTAAGATATCACAACTGCAGAACATTGCTGCCAAGGTACGTATGTTATGTTTACAGTCATCTTTTGTAGCTAAAATATCATATGTTTACATAATAATATGAGAAAATAAACTGCAGGAGTCTCAGTCTCAAGGTCAACCTATCAATTGGTTGGATGTGTATGTGGCCACCCGATAATGTCCGCCTCGAGGTCGTTTCAGATAAGCGGTAATAAGTTCACTTTATCCTAATATGTTGTTTATAAATTGTGACAACCTTTTTTAGTATTTTTTATTTATTTTTAACTATTTAATTTTTCATCTTCTGACAGGACACTTATAAGGGCTTAATGAACGAGCGGCGTTATCCCCGAAGGCACCCCACGCCCCATCGATTGATCAAGAATTATGGGAGAGGCGTCCATCGTGAAGAAAAATTATGTCAAAGGCCAAGGACAAAGACGGCACCCGACCATCGATGGCACAGGAAGCTCGCCACCCGATCACACAATCATCAAAGTTATCCAAATTTATCATACTCCTGCTGCATTATGTGAGAGCGATCCGTCAGATCGTGATCTTCTTCAGATATTGGCGGGCATCTGCAGCCTCTCGAGTCCGATGAGTTGGCGGGCGATGGCGGCGATGAAGCGAGGACAGAGCGAAGCAGCAGAGAAGAAAGACAACAGCAGGAGCAGGTATATATATATCGTTTATTGTTTAGCTACATTATCTTATATGTTTATAGTCTTTGAGTCAATGTCTTACTTATATGTAACATATATGTTTTATTACTTTGTTAATTACAGGATCCTAATTTGGAAGATCCATGAAGAGTGCCTAGACTTGTTTTTTTAGATTTTTAAAGCCTTGTACTCTTTTAGATTCATTCTTTGGACAATTGTATTGGTTTATATGGATGTTTACGATATCGATTGTATTGTGTTGGATGAATGTTTTGTATTTTATTGGATGAATTAATGTTTATTCATGGATGAATGTTTTGTATTGTATTGGATGGATGTTAATATGGATGCTTGATATATATATATATATATATATATATATATATATATATATATATATATATTGTTGTGTTGGGATTGAAAGCAGTACAAAGCAGGTTATTTTTGGGAAATCAATAAAACAGGCAAAATTTAAAATAAATAAAAAAATCATCAGCGACCACGTCACCTTCTTGGAATCTAGCGGCCATCACGCATGCATCGCAATTACCCGTCACGCTTATGTGTGTCATGTCACACCGACAAATGACTTAGAAGATAAGTCGAATAGCGACCAGATTCGGTCGGCCGATTGCGGTCGCTAATAACTTCGGTCGCTATTGTTGGTCACCGATGTCCTTCGATGACCAGATTATTCTGCGATTAGTATCGTGACCGACTGAATACCGATACCCATCTGCGACCGTATGCGATCGCTGATATGCGGTCGCTGATAAGCTTTTTTGTTGTAGTGGTATATCTACGAGCACTACCTATATGATCTCGGAGTTTGGTTGAAACATAACGTTCAATTGCAGACGGTGGAGATAATTATATGTTAAGAGAAGACTCACCATCGAAAGGAACATGATAGTAATCTTCTCGTTTTTCTTTGGGGTTTATTGGGTCAACCAAGAATAATTCTCGAGTCATATGATATCTATCATAACCTAGACGCATGGCCTCCCATGTACGAAGGTTTTCTTGAGCACTTCTCAAAGATTTTAATTTCTAAAAGCAGGTTATCGATCGTACCTTTATGTAATGTATCAATGTGAGGTGTTGTCCATAGTTGGGACATGAGTCACAGTTGGTATTAAAACTCACAGTATATGTGTTGTTGTATTTTGCACGACAATTGTAGTAATAAAGTTGTAGTTTTTTTCTGTACCATATTTTTGGCGACTCAGAATAGGTTGGATGGATTGGACCTATTTTGGGGGCGTCACAATAATATCCGGTATTCCAGTCAAATTCAGTTTTTACTAAGCTAAAGGATATTATTTTATTACAATACGCATGAGAAATATTATTTTCTTTCATACTCCATATTACGTAAGCGATATTATTTCATCTTGTATTCCTAAATTTGAACTTACTATGATAAGTATTGCTTCTATAATTCCTGAAATGATTAGAAATTTCGTTTCATCTAATATCATTTCATAGGAATATTGGTCTGAACATTTTATCAAATTTAAAACTTTTCATGATTAGTAATCGTTTTTGTTCTCGGGTTACGTGCAGGTCTTCATTTGCATCTTTTTCACAAAAGAAAAAAAATATTTTTTTTCCTTCCAAGTTATCTGTTGTGACCCTTTTTCTTGAAATTGAATCCATGTTATAATCTTCATTCTTGAATTTTACTCCATTATGGTTTATTATGGAGTATTTTTAAATTTGAATTGTCTAAAGTACGGATCTCTAATTTTTGTCCTTTTATCTCACTGGATTCATTCTCTAAAATATTTTTCATCATCCTCAGTCTTTAATGGTGATACTTGATGAATATCTTTGGCCTGTAGTGCAAAGATGAATGATTACCTGATGAATATCTTTGGCCCGTAGTGCAAAGATGAACAGGTGTTGAGATGAACATGACCAACTGGTGATACAAATGAATATCTTTGGCCCGTAGTGCAAAAATGAATATTTGATTCATGATGTATATTGATTGATGTTACAGGGATAAAATATTGATGATGGGCTTTTAAATTCATAGATGATAGTAGATTTCATTCTCTACTTAACTCTTCTAATGAATTGTTATTTTCGCTGCGAACGTTGATCTAAAATTGGTTGTCCATTATATTTTATCTGATTTGTTGAAGGCTAATGATAATTTGTTGTTCATTATCTTAGTCATAATATTCTTTACTGGGCTAGTTGAGCTCACCCTTTTTCTTTTTGTTCCATTTTTCTTCTCAGGAAGCGAGAATATAGCAGGAACCAGTCGGGGTATAGAGTGATGGTCCTAGACAGTTGTTTTAGCAGTCCTCACTATCTTTGTAAAATAGTGCATCAATAATTGTAATGAGGACTTTATTTGAGTGTGGATATTGTCTAGAAAATAATATTAGTATTTAAAATCACAGTATGTGTTGTCGTATTTTGCACGACAATTGTAATAATTAAATTGTAGTTATTTTCTGTACCATGTATTTGGCGACTCAGAATGGGTGATGTATACTTATTTTGGGGGAGTCACATAAACCTTCTTGCTTGTTATCGAATATATGGTCTCTGTTGATTTATATAGCGTATGTTTTAGTTTTAAAGCATCATTACTTTATGATAAACTAAAACTATTTTATGTGTCTCACTGTTCTATGATTTGATGATGAATTTGACATGTTTGGCAGAATGAGCTTTGTTTCTATGCTTGATATAATTCTTATTGCCGATTTTGTCACTAAGTTAATTGCTCGATATGAGCTATGTGTTAAATTCTATTGAAGGCTGCCTTTTTGTTGTTTCAATTAGTTTTGAAATCGAAACCGCACCAATTGAAATCGCACTGCACAGTTTAAAACAGCACCGCACCAATCACTAGTGGTTTCGTGTGCAGTTTTGGATTTGTCAAACTGCACCTAAGCGGTTTCGGGTGCGATTTTGACTCCAAACTGCACCAAACTGCACCATGCTCACCCCTAAGTCGAACAACATATAGCGACAGACAACATATAACGACGGACCAAACTTATAACAACGGATCGAATCGTCAATCGATTAAATACATTTCAAGAGGTATGCAAGGTATATTAGATAATATGTAAATTTAAAATTCGGACCGATATATATATATATATATATATATATATATATATATATATATATATATATATATATATATATATATATTGCAAATAGCACAAGGTAGCAGCCAACAGGCTCTATATCAATGGGCATATATAACAAGTCCAAGCTTTTTTAGGGAAGAAAAATAAATAGTCTCTGTGAATGTACAAAGAAATTGAGGTGGCTTTTGTCTCCAACTTATAACATGGATTAGTCAGGACCTAATACTGTCGGATTCCGGAGGTTAGAACAAAAAATAAATGTATTCGGTAAGTTTTTTTGAGGGGAGGGGAGAATAATTAAAGAATTTTTTCATATTGTGTTTCTAAGTTTTTTTTTAAGGTAAGGTCAGTCAAGTGAAAATAATTAAAATCCCTACAAATCTCGTATTTGTGAGTTTTTTTTAGGGAGAAATGAAAAGATTTAGAGATAAAGTTGATTTTATTTTTGTCTCAAAATTTACCCTAAAAAATTGGAAGGATTTGGACTAGGGATGAGAAAGGACGATAAAATTAGATATTTTATATTATTAGTAACTTTTTAAAATAAATCATATCATTTATTATATTAATATATAAGAGTAATATAATAATAATATAGTTTAAAAATAAAAATATTTTTTTCATTCATTTTCTCTATCTAAATTCACAAATCAAAAAATATAATTAAAATATCATTTTTTTCCATTCTTTTTAAAAACTCACAAACATACATGATAAGTGTGTATTGAGAGAGAGAAATGAGAAGAGGAAGAGAAGGGGGCCAGGGGGATTTAAACACGGGTGCATGAAAGTAAACGGGTCGGGTTGTCCCATCGGACAAAGCTTATCTCTAGCTTCCCTGAGCAGTAAGGAACTGACTCTCTGTTTATTTTACTTTTAATATTTATTTTATTAATTATTCAATACTCTCTGAGTTGAGACCTGATTGACCCAATCCCAATCAGATTCCTTGGTCAGATTATAATTGAATTAGGAATGGCCAAACATCGATCAATCATATTGCTGTCATGCACGTGATTCATATTACTATCACTATATTCCTATTCCTATTCCTATTCCTATTCCTATTCCTATATTATATATATAGTCAATAATGTTTTTGGGTGGACTGTTAATATTGAAATTATGAAACCATCTAGTGTTAGAATTTCTAAGTTTCTTTTGTTGTGAAACTCTTTCTTCTTCTTCTTTTTATTTATTTCCTTTTGTTTGGATTTTTTTTTTTATTATATATATATGACGTTTTGTATTATTACTCAAAAATATAAATTTTTTACATATGTTATGCTTGAAAATTTATTAAAATTGATATGTTATTTAGTTGTTGTATTTATATTTATATTGATATCCCTTTAAAGTAGCTAGCTAGGGACTAGGGAAGTTCAATAAAGTAAAAGAAGTAAACTTGACAAAGAACTTGTTTAATTTGCTTTGCTTCCAGTTAAGCCATACTAATGGTCAAACTAAGTCAACTATGTCATTAACCTATTTTTAGCATGCATATATATATATATATATATATATATATATATATATATATATATTTCCTATCGGGAAAAAAACAGTCACATTCATAAACTTCTGCAAATATTATATATATATACTCTTTCCATTCCTTCTTATTTATTTTTTAAAGAGTGAAATTTGTTCTTTTTTATTTATTATTATTTGTATATTTTAAGAAAACACTAATGACTTATTTATTATATTATAAAAAAAATATACGTCCTAATTCATTTTTATTTCATCTTTTCATTGAATTTTACAATAATAATATTGATCAATCAGACAAAACACCAATTAATTATATTTCTAAATATTTGTGTATTCTTGTAAAATGTCAATTAAAAAATAATGGAGTGAATAATATTTTTAATTAAAGGATGTATTTAATTAATTTTTTTGCACGTATATATTTAAAAATAGTAAGTTATTTATTTAGTTGCAATGCCATGCTAATTAATAAAATTATGCAAAAAAAAAAAAAAATCATATAATTAATAGTAATATTTTAGCACTCGTTTTGTGAAACATAGGAATATATAGGCCACGTCAAATCAATATATTATAGACAATACAAGTAGTTAATTAAATAATGGAAGTCTTTATTGAAACTGTTTTATACGGAATTGATTAGCACAAAGTAAATTATTCAATTAATTAATACAATACTGATATATGATAATCAAAGAAAAAAATTATCTTCCGTCTACTAAACTGACCGATCCCATCCTATTACAAAAGTAGTAGTTTGAAACACATTTTTCACCGGGAAAAAAGAAATGTGTTTATTGAGTAAAAAGCCATTTATAGAAAGGAAATATATTAAGTTAATTGGAAAGAATTAGTAGAAACAGTAAATATTCCGACTCCGCTGATCAGCTGGGTTGGTGATCGATCTGACAGAGACTAAAATTATCTGAAGACTTACCATATCTATATCCAACATGGAACGCATGTTCATCCTACCTGCTTCATAAGTTAGATACTACTGTACGTACGTGTATACTATATGATACTACTAGTAGCTACACTACCACCTAGTGCCTAGTGCCATACTATATACTGGAGTAATAAATAAATGTGTCACTGAAATTGGGGGGATCGAAATCGAAACGAGGGCAGCCGTTGGATGGTAAGTGTGTCAGGTTGGTCCCACCATTTGATTTGTTTTTAAGAGCCAACATAGTAACATGGCGTGTTAATAATAACTACTAGTAAGGGGAGGACAGGAGAGGCTGGCTTAGTTAAAAGACCTTAATTTGTGTAGCAGCACCAGGACTGGACCGGACCGGACCGGAGGAGGAGGATGATTTAGAATCTTTCTTTCTTTCTTAGTTTTCTTAAGACTCAACTCCCAACAACATACATGTTCTGCCAATTTCACTAGCTAGCTTTTTTACTCATCATCGTCATCAACCACCCTCCCCTCGAATAATTCTACGATTACATACAAAATAATGGCATAATATTTATAAGCTTCACATTATAAATATATATATATGTGAACATTATATAATCTTTTTTATATAATAGTAACATTGTTTTCCGCCCCGCTCCGCCACCCTCCAAAATTATACTATATAGATTTGATTTTCCATATATTAAAGTTAATATAATTTAAAAAATTTAAAATAAAATAAATTTATAATAAATAATTTTTATTATATATTACATAATTATAATAATTAATGTATTAATTAAAATTAAATAAAATTTTATCAATTCAAAATTTAATATATTTCGGTACTTTTAATTTTAAAAATTAATTATATCTTTAATTTTAAAAAGGAGAGAGAGAATATTATATGGTGCAAGAATTAATGATTCGGTTAGCATGAAGTGAACTTTATAGTAAGTTCACTTGATGATTAATACACACAGATGAGAGTTTGATATCTATACCTGTATATCAGTACTATATTGATCATGAATTGAATTTACCATAAACTTACTTCACAATAACCACTCTAGATAAGAATAATAATTATTCTTAACTAAAAAATAAAAAACGAAAAAACTATCCTTTGTACAATACTTGCACTGAATATAATGATTGAGTTTTTCTCATCACGCAAAACCTTAAAAAGTATTTTCTCTCCTCTCTCTTCTCTCTCATTCATAAATTGTCATTTCTTGCTTGCTACTAGTAGTAAACATCAAATAGCTCCCTCCTACAGTTTCCACATCAAAACCATAATCATCACCCCCTCCTTTTTCCCATAGTTTTCACTCTTTACTCCCCTCTCTTTCTACTTTCTCTCACTAACATGTCCATAAACCATTTCTCTTCAGACCTTCCAGATGCACTCTGGTGGACACAACAACAAACCCCCATTATAGAACCACCTCCACAGAACTCCCTCGTCTCTCAACTCTACCACCACCACCCATCAACTTCCGCCGCCTCGATGCGTGGCAGAAAAACCCCTTTCGATTTTAACCTAAATCAAGAAGATGACGAAGAGCAATTTGATGACCAACAACCATATGAAATAGAAAATGAAGGCTATGAGCAGAAAAATATGGAATCGGGGGAGGAATTAATTATACAAAAAGAAGCCATGTTTGAGAAGCCACTGACTCCCAGTGACGTGGGCAAGCTCAACCGCCTCGTCATACCTAAACAACACGCCGAAAAATACTTCCCAATCGGCGGAAATTGCGGCGGTGACTCGGTGGAAAAGGGGTTGTTACTGAGTTTCGAGGACGAGTCAGGCAAGTCATGGCGGTTCCGCTACTCCTATTGGAATAGTAGCCAAAGCTACGTCTTAACGAAAGGGTGGAGCCGTTTTGTCAAGGAGAAGCGGCTCGATGCCGGTGATGTAGTCATGTTTGAGCGGTACAGGAGCGACGGTGAGCGGTTCTTTATTGGATGGAGGCGGCGAAATGCGGTGGCGCAATTACCGGATTCGGTGGTGGCTCAGCCGCCAGCTGTGGTGCCAGCTGGCGGAGGTGGGTGGACCCGGGTGATCTATTCTGGGCATCCTTATCGTCCTCCGCAGTACCCAAATGGGCCTTCTCTTTCATACCAACCTGACTGTCTTCATGCAGCAGCAGGTATCTACGAAAAACCCTATCTTCTTTTTGTTTTCTTATACTCCATATCTTCTTGCTCCATTTATTACTACAAACTTGTTTGCAAATATCTATTTGTCCATACCCTCATGAGTGAATAAATATATAATAAAATTAGATATATTTTGTTCTACACTGATCAAATATAAAATAAAGAAGAAATTTGGAATGCAGATAAATCATTTTTCATATGTATATCTATAAATTTTAAAATTATAAAATTGAGATTAAAAAATAATGCATCGTGTATTACTTGCTATATATACAAATGAAGGAGTGAGAAACTAAGAGGAAATAGATGCACGTATTGGTATTGTTGTTACTACAAATACAGGAGGATCAGCAGCAGCAGCAGCAGGTATGCAGAATCAAACAACACCGAGTGGGAATTCCAAGACAGTGAGGCTGTTTGGGGTGAATCTGGAGTGCCAATCAGATGAACCAGTACTACCCATACCTGCAGGTGGTTCGAGCCAGGGTCAAGCCCACTACCACCATAATTACTCAAATACAGCTCATCTTTCAAACCATAATACTCACATGGTAAGCCAATGCCTATTACTTCATTTTATTAGCTTTAGACGACTAGCATGTGCTAATCAAGCTATTATGACATAGCTATAGCTAGTGAGTCCAATTTTCCACTATTAATATTCATTTTTTTATAAATCAATTTGAGTCATTTTTTAATTTTAAAATTAAAATGATTCATTTAAATCATAAAAATACTAAATATTATCAATTAATAGTATTCTTTAGATAATTTATAATATTCATAATGGTATTGACAAAAGGCAAATTAATGAATTCATATTAATTTAGAATTTGAATTTATTTATTTTTACAAATGACTTTTAAAAACATAAACAATAATCTTACGGTTTGAACAGAGGGAGTACATGATATATAATATGTGTGTGTGTGTGTGTGTATTGTATACACAAATATATTAGAAATATAATTATATTATAAATGGTACGGAATTGTAGGTGGTCCCGGCCATATTTGCCCTAATTAACTGGACATTGTAGAGAACTCCAATGTCTCGCTATATTTGGATCAACTTGCTAAACTAGTGAATTTCTATTTAGTAACTATTTACACATACATACATAAAT
The DNA here is from genome assembly GCA_020205615.1 of Panax quinquefolius. Taxonomy (NCBI): domain Eukaryota; kingdom Viridiplantae; phylum Streptophyta; class Magnoliopsida; order Apiales; family Araliaceae; genus Panax; species Panax quinquefolius. The sequence goes on along the minus strand of CM035161.1, from coordinate 31,305,299 downwards.
ATATGGTATACAAATATATTTATTTATTAACTCCATTTTAAGGTTAAAATCTGTACCTGTCCTAGGCTAGCTGTTTTAAGTATTTATTTAGTACATGGAAGAGATAGGTAGCTAGCTAGCTAGAGGCCGTAGTCCCACAAGAGAGAGATTGAGTAACAATTAATATAAAATTAAAAGGGTGTATGTATACTTATTTTGAACGATTAGGGTATATATCCTTGGGTCAGTTTATACTACTAATACTACGTTAAATCTGTCTCCTGACGATCGCAGGGCTGGAGTATTATATACTTAATTTCCTGAGTGTTAACCTCAAAGTTCAAACAAGAAAATGAGCAAACCTTTGATATATATATATGACGGGGCCTACCCTTGTTATATATAGTATTATGTATGTATTGAGTATTGAAATTATGGGTTTAGTGGTCCTTGCACATTAGATGTCCATATATCTTGAAGCAATTGAAGAGAACCACAAGATATGAAGTTTTTCCATAGGGTCAGTCGTCAATAAATGAACATCTTCACGCCAAGACTTTTTGCCAACCTACCTACCTCCCTCCTTTTAACTAACCAGATTACATATATAATATAAAAATATAGAATCAACTAAAGATCGAGACCTACCAAACCAAACAAAAAATCATAGTTGAATTACATTAATTTTGTTTTCAATGTTTTAATTGGAAAAGAAATCCTCCGAAAATCAACACACACACACGACATATTGGAAATCATATATATATGATCGCTGGCTACGTAAACATTTATTTATTTATTTAGGTAAATGATAAATGCGTTTTAAATTTTAGTACGAGAACGTACACTACAGTAGGACAAACTTTGCTTAATTTCAGTCTTACAGTACGTAAGAGTGCAAATAACAAAAATTGGAAATCAAACTCCCAACATATAGGAAATTAGGTACTAGTATAAATTTGTACGTGTTCGTTCGTGTTCAGGACATATAATAATATATACTCCTCCTCTTCTTCTTTTTTCTTCTCATGTTTGTTATCTATATGTATCGTACAGTACAGTACAGTACATGAAATGAAACCCCCCTCCCTCATTAGCAATAATAACTGAGCCATCCATCCCTGTCACCGATTAATAACATGGTCCACCATAGGAATGAATGGGGATGAAAAATGAGGTTTATGTGCGCAACACTTATATATATATATAATATGTCAATGCTTGGCCCTCCCTCCCTACCTCATTAAAGGAGGTACTAATAATTATATTCACACTGTGTATGGTTGCAACAGGATATCAATTTCTCAAGAGATGCCAACCAGATGAGGTTTCACCAAGGATGAGATCTCAGGATGTGACATCCAAGATTTGACTATTTGAGCCACTTAATTGGAATGTCAGATAAAAGAAAATTAACCCTTTTTTTTAAAATTAGGAAAAAAAAAATTGGAAAAGAAAAGCCAAGAAAATGGGAGAATCCCAGATCATTCATTCTCAGCAGAGGCACTTTCTCTTTCCAGAGCAGGAGGAGTCTACAATTTTCTCTCATTAAAAATGGAGGGCTAATTATATATAATAGCAGCTAGATACTAATTCTCCAAGCCCTGGGCCTGGGGGTTGGTTAGGGGAGGAGAAACCAAACCAGATGATGATGGATGGTCACGGTATGGGGGAGTGAAAGAGACTTCAGGGGAGGATTGAAGGATGAATAAATTTTAGCAGGAATGGGCCCACCAAAGGTAGGGCTGACGTAACCAATGCCCATATAGGAGAATAATGGTCTTGCAACCAGGATTTCAACAACATATAGAGAATGCAACTGTTAAGATTCTGGCCGTAGATCTTGCAGAGAGAGATCGACTCATCATCATCACATATATATATATATATATATATATATATATATAAGTAAATAGGATATGGTACTGGTGGGTAAGTGGGTGGGTATGGCCTCGGAGGGTATGTATAGACTTTTGTTGATGAGAAGATTGATTTCACAGTCCAGTGGTACTAGCCCACTCTTGTTCGTCTTATTTTATTTTATTCTATTAAAAAATACAAGGCAAAAGGAAAAAAAAAAAAAAGTTCTCGTGTTCATCCTTTATGTTGATTTATCATTTTCCTTTATTTATGATGTTGGTTGGTTTTACTAAGATGCCAGAGCTATATATTATATCTTGTCCTGTTTTACACAAAAAAGATGTGAATTTATTTTATTTTGATTGATGCAATGGTTAATATTATGAGTTTTATTAATATTATTATTAAATTACAAAATTAAAAATAAATTTACACCGAAATATTAATTCTAAAATCTCACAAATTAATTAGAATTAAAATAAAATAAAATAAAATAATACTCTTTTTGTAAAATACTAAATAACTAATAGTAAGTAGTGTACAAGAGTTCTGAATCTTGTGACCGAATTGAAAAGCCAACCAGAGGTAATCTTTAGATACTCATATGAGCACAATAGTACGTACACAACTAAATGGAAACGCATAAAGTTTGCTGTTCGGGAGTCGAATACTAAAAATTAGATGAATTTCAAAGATTGTAATTAAAGACAGGATATTTGAGATTTCTAACATCATCCTTAAAAAAAATATATATATATATATATATATATATATATATATATTAAAATTCCTCTTTGTTCCAGCTCCAACAAATAAGCATACAAGCAAAACTTGAGGCCTGTATGTATAGTCAGATTAATGCTGACCAGGTAGAAATAAATATAGAGAAGGACCAGGACCAGGACCACACAAAAAGGTTACTTTTTTTTGTTTCCCTTTTCGGGAATACACACACACACACACACAAAGGTAGTTAAGTTCCATGCTGCGGGAGGAAATTCATTCTATACACACACAGTTGATCCACCAATTCCTATAAATTCAAACAACTAATGGCCCTTAAAAACTAACGTATCAATCCAAATCTCAGCTTAAACAATTCCAAATTTTCATGTCAATTGCAAATTCATCCGTCCTTGCTTACAAATTCCAATTACGCAAACCTTAAAAAGAGAAGGTACATAAATAAATAAATAAATAAAAAGGCTGCACCAAATCATGCATGTGAAAGAAACCCATGTCCCAGATCAATACCCTCCATGTAGTAGTGGTGGCTACAGTCTTTTCCATTTTCAGTCATATATATGTTTGTACAAGTTGCAAGTTAATTTGGAGATTGTGACACGAGGAGCAGTTAAATAAAGCAACAAAGGATGCAGCCGAAAGGGATGGATTACCTTTGTGTATAGTCAAATTAACCCATTCAGATTAAGACAAGAGAGCATCCGAATGGTCTCCACCGCTGGTGGCGTCCAATGCCCTTAGTGGCTCTGTAAAATGGGGGGTCCTCATATAATGGATAGTGACCATGCAAGATTAAAGGGAGTCCTGTGATAAATAGCTAGGGTATGTAGAAAACTCAAATCAATCTTGCCCAAGTACAGTATTAGCAAAGAAGATCATGTGGGTTTTTTCCGTCTCTTCTCTTATCAGGCTGCTTTCCTCCTGGTGAGCAGCATTTAGGTCAAGGTCCACCTCCTCTTGCACCTAATAAAGAAGAAAAGGTTACAGTAACTAACTAATCAGAGATAAAGAGATGTTAATACTGCAAACTGATCATGACGATATCCAAATTCCACAGCAAAACACAACTCACACAAAAGAAAATTTTAAGACTTGAGTTCAAGACTCCATAGAGGCACTTTGGACCAGGGGCTCCCTGTGCACAACAAAGAGAGTAATTAATGGCTACAGGTTTCTCCAACACACACACTAATTGCAACACCAAAGATGTCAAGCTTTTGAATTTTGGACAAATATTAACACACAAATACTTGTCTTAAAGAACCACTGAAACACCTGAGCTTATAATAAGATATTAGTAGCACAACATTCCAGATATAACGAGGAAAAATAAAATAAAATACAATCCTGCTGCTTTGTTACCAAGGATTGAGCGACAATGGCAAAGTTACAGGTTATCAAGCATGGAAAAGGAATCTCATTATCATCAATCATGTGCTTGAAAAAGCAAGACCTCTGCACTTGAAAGACCTGAATCAAGCAGTCCATGCCCCACCAAGAACTACCAAATAGAGACGTCCACATATCAAGTCAAACAACAGAAAAGGTACCTAAACTAGGAAAGGGATCGGTATTCTTAACAACAGAAAATGTATTCTTAAAATTTAATAAAAAATAAATTAATGATGACATAATAATACTCATTATATATATATATATATATATATAGAGAGAGAGAGAGAGAGAGAGAGAGAATTACTATGCCGTCTAATTTAGAGAGAGAAGGAATAGATACATATACAAACGTATATGTTATAACTTTTTATTCTTTATAATTAAAATTATAAAAATATTAATTTATGTGATTCATTTAATTTTTAAAAGTAATTAAGGGGCATTATAAAAATATAATCGGATGTATTATTTTAATCCCATCCGCTAGTAATTCTAGCGGATAACGAGATATGATTTTAAATCCAGTCCATTCATAATTGTAATGGAAGGTAGAGATGATATTTGCCCATTATTAATCTATAACAAATAGATGATATGGATTATTGCTCATATATATATATATATATATATATATATATATATATATATATATATATATGAGTTTTAATCCACATGAAACGTTTCTTATGGACATCGCTCAAAGAAACAAAAGTTGATTCTAGATTGATCGACAGACAATGGAAGGTTGGTATTGGTCGATATTTCGCCACACAAACTTCAGACTTATAGCGGCCTTTCCTCTGGCCGTTCTGAGGTTGTGGCAGCAGTGTGGGTCTCACCCATATGGGTATGGTTCATTTGATAAAGTATTCATGATTTAAAAATAAAAGATAATGTAAAGATAGTTTATTTTTATGTATACATAATAATGTAAAGATAAGTCTGAATAAAAGATAAATTAATCTTTACATTATCTTTTATTTTTATATTATATATATATATATGGGAATAGAGGAAGTTAATTATGTGATGACAATATTATAACAATAACTTTTGACGTATATAAATAAAAAAAAAAATTGATATGAATATACAAATTTTGATTACGTTCATTACAATTACTGAATTAGAGCTTGGTAGTCCCTCTAAACCATACAGTACCGACTGGCTCAAGGAAGTCCGAGGCGTCATTAGGGTTGACAAGTTAATGCACAGCTCCAGATTGGTAGGAGCAGAGAAGATAGATATTCTTGTGCTCAATACCGGACACTGGTGGAACCAAGACGAGGCGAAAAAAATGTATCAACTTTAAGCTTTTCATTTCCAACTAGTATTGTAAAGTTTTGCAAATTGTTGCTACGTATAAGGAAATCAAATTCACTATTTAGTGCACGGATTTTCAGAGGTCCCTGGTGTAAGTCATGTAAAATTTGGATACTTCAACAAGTCAAATCTTCTTCCCTTCTTCTTTTCAAAGTGAAAAATTCCACAAATCATTGATTGTGGTGATCACCTCCAACTGTGTAATGATCCCACTGAAAATGGATACCATATACCTTGGATTTTCCTTCACGTGCAACAGAAACGCTTTGAAACCTTTACCACTGCATGAAAAGGTCTGTATAATTACAAGGTGTGCCATGTTTTGTATGTTTGCCCTGTTAATCTCGCATGCTCAAAGCAGTGTCACAAGCTTTGGAGTCTTTTGATGATCGAGTCCGATCCGGAATATTAAAAGTTATTTGTCACACAATGCAGGGAAGGAAAATGGAATGATGGCCGTCATTGTGACACTAATACGTCACCAAAACATACTCTACACAAAACTGGAACCTGAGCCATTGAATAACCTGTTTATTTCCCAACTAGTCAAACAGATAGTGCAAAGAGAAACGCATACTTCTCAAACATCACACATTTGACAGAATTTAGGAAAGACGGAAAGCGGCCACCCTTCAAGCCATCGTGAGCCAGACACTCCGATGCACCACAAGACTGCAGCCATTGGAATGAAATTCTCTATGCTCATCTTTTGTCATATGGCTTCAGAATCAGGGTAAAGTCAATGTAGGTTACCTTTGTAACAAAGACTTGACTGGTTTTATGAGCACTAGAAATTGTATGCTGCTCGGAGACTATTCATTTGCATTCTCAGTGGGGTTCACCTCAGTGGTTTCCATGTCCTTCACCTTCTCAAGCTGCCTCAGGAGATCTAACCTTTCTTGTCCATATGTGGACGGAATCTGCCAAAACAGACAACTTGATAAGCATGTGAAGGGCTCCATTTTATTTGAAAATTCAGGAAAGAAACCCAGCATCAGAAATACGCACCAGTGCTGGTACATATCTTTGAATTGCAGCCAACATTGCTGCATGCCCAACTGCAGTAACCTACAGGATATATATTGTCTCAGCTATAAATAAGTCAAGTCCTACGAGAAACAGCACATAGAGGGAATGATGTGTTACCCTTGAAAACCTCTTGTTAAGATCAATCAAAGGAAGTATAAATGAAAGAATTGAGATATTAATGGTTGCTAATGTTATCAATTGATAGGTAAAGAAGACTAATTATTGAGTTTCTAACCTCTAAGAGAAAGAGGACAACGTATTAAACAGATTAAAATAAAATATCAATGTTTTTATCCATCCTGAAGGTTTTGAACAATGCTTTCATAATGTACACACTACTCATTAAAGCAATCTGGAAAAAATTAAAATACAATGTAATTTGTTTACCTTTGCAGTTGATATGTAAGCATTGATGGTAAACTAATGAGACAGAAGAAAAAGGAAACACAAAGTTGGTCACAATACCGAACAAGATTCAGAGTGATAAGATTATTAAAACTTACAGGAAGGAGCATCAGAAAACCAATTGGAACTACTGATGCTAAGTCGGTCAAAGTTCTTCTAAGTGCTTGCTTTTCTTTCTCTGTCAATTCATCCCCTATGAGGACCCTTCTCAGCGATCCCAAAGCTGCAGCAACATCAATAGCTAGAAGCTGAGTGCCTTGCAATATATCCTGCTTATTCATAACATTTAACAAGGTGTTAACTGACATGCTGCAAAGTATAGAGAGGAATACGAGTTTATAAATACAATTTAAATGCAAAACCACATAATACAAGTTTAGCTTTTGTAAGTTACTATCTAGACATGATAGATCAGAACTATTCAGGTGGTGACGTTGCCACCCGATGCGTTTCACACATCCACTCACTACTACATCCAGTTAAAGCAGAATGTATATGGAGGTTGGCCTCAGCTCATTAATCTGATTTCTGAACACATGCCAAGCCAGTCTAAAATAGTATATCATTGGACCATAAATCTTTTTTCGACTAATGAATACTCGAAGAGGTATATTATGTTCATACATACCCTTGTTGTTTCTTTAAATTTATCCAGTGATTTTTCAATAAAATTTTCTTTATGGGCCTTGATCAATCCAGTACCTTCAGTTTCCTTAGCATAACCACTGTCACCTGTCATCTTATTTTCCTCCTGTAGAAAGATGCATGGAATCAGTCTAACTGCATAGCGTAACAAAGTAGCATCCTCAATGATAAGCGCGTAGGTAATTCCACAAATATGTCATACACATGCTATTAAGTTATGAAAGTTTATCTAACTAATGACAAGGCTCGAAGTCTATTTAGAGGGTGATCAACTATGCTCCTAGATCTGGATGATATTAAGTCAAACCCTTTAACGTTTCCATAAGAACATAATAAATAAATCAAACCCTTGATGTTTCATATAAATGGATTCCACATTGTTTCACGAGATTTAAATGTAAAATAAGTTTATGGATAGAAATTTTAGAGATTGTATAAACTACCAAACAGTAAATGGAAATTGAGTTATAAAACCAAAACTTTTTTTTAGTGAACATCAGAAAGGAGCATATGATCTCCATGGCGGTGCAGCAAACTCCTCCAAGTGAATGTGTCCACTGCCCACTTGCAAATGCCTGAATTTCCAACAAGACCAGCACTTAAAAAATCAATTCAACTACACCAATTATTTTTGGTCCTCGGGCTTCTTAATAAGAAAGTCACAACTCATGTTTTTGCTTGAAGTTGTCAACACTTGTCCATAATAAGCTGATAATTATGGAGATCAGGATATCAATGTTTGATGATTGATTAGCAACTATGCAATGAAAGATGAAGACAACATGTACTTTTGGTGACTGCTTTATAAAGTAGGAATCACGAACCAAGCATCACCAACCAGTAGACCATCAGCTACGCTTGTCTAAGAGTTTGGATACAACAAATTGAAAAATGAAAACAGAGAGGAAACTATCACATAGCCTAGTACCTGATTTGACGTGGGACAACAAATCTGAAAGCTTGAATTTTCATAAAATAATTGAAAAAATAGGAAATAAAAAATGTCTTAAAAACATGATATAACCACTCATAGAGACCATCCATGGTCTTAAAAACAGTCTTCCACTCGTCTTCTCTCGGATCCGGATTTTATTTTGTCTACTCTGCAGGTCTTTCTTGGTGATTATGTGAGATTCCGTCATCATATCAAGGATGTCATCAAGCCAGGTATGGGAAATTTATACGTAACGGTGATCTTATTGATGGGCCATGGCTTGACTGTTCCCACACATCCTGAAACTATCATCAGTTTTGGGCCAATAAAGCTGGTACAAGATAAGGGCCAAGAGACCTCTAACAAATCCCTTTCTCTACAGCTCGCCTACATGTCGTCTCATCTCCAAGTGTTCCGTGGGGTTCATCATATAATGTGACACCAAAAAGGTAATATCGGGTAAGTCACTAGGCATTGCATCTGCAAACTTGAGGAGAACTTGCATTAACATCAATAGGAACATTACTAGTACTACTCTCAGAAACATCCCTCCTTCTCTTGCCAGTTGCCACTAAGACATACACAACCTTCTCTTCTCTCAAAAGAAGGATATGGAGGGATTTGGCTGCTAAATAGGTGTGTCGCTCTCCTACAGTTGACCATTAGGCATCACCAGTGTCTGGAAGGAACTAAAGTTACCTTCCACCCTTATGCATGAACAAATAAGTGTTCATCCTCCCATAAGGGGCACATTAGGGTCAGACAACCAAGGTCACCAAGTAGAATCGGGCAACATCCATGGGGTGGACATCACACCAAATAATCTCTCAACAGGAATCGATTTATGAGATGTCGACGTGAATGATGTTGATTTATTTGTGTGTTTATATTTATTTATTTATTTCTTATTTATTATTCAAGACTTTCATTCTGTTTATAGTCCTGGTAGTTGGTGGTTTATTTATTTCAGATTTTTATTTTATTTAGACTTCCAATCCTATTTTGGTTAAGAAATTTACCATTTGGTCTTTACATATACAATTTACAAACACATTATTTCTATTAGCTATGGTTGAGAAATCCTGGGACCTGTGGGGGTAGTTAGGCACACACTATTTTGCCAAACTTTAATTATTTTTTCTGTTTTTTCCAATTATTTTCTAAAATTCACACAGTACCTTTTTTTCTCTTTTCCAGTTATTTTCTGCAAAAATTCATACTTCCAGATAGCTTTCCTACATAATAATTTACTATCTATAGCCTTTGATCACGATTTTTGGGGTACTGAAGTTCTTCAAACAAAATGGAAACTTATTTTGATAAATAATAAACGAAGTTGCAGCTTTGTGTTAAAGGCGGAGAAAACCCTGAGGTCTGTTTGGGGGATACAGACCTTTTCAAGTGAAACCTGACTGAGTGTCAATGGAGTGAGACAAAACCCTAAAAATAGCTTGCCAGAGAGAATTGTAAGTGTCAATGATTCAGCAATGCAATTCAATCCAAGTGAGGTCAATTTGGGGGATACAAAGCTTCTCAAGTGATTATGGGAACATAGCGTATTCAATTCACAAAAAGCCGGTAAAGCATTTAGATATTAGTTGCTGATTTAATTGCCTCAGTTTGTATCTTTCTCTTCTATTAATAAAATCTTTGTTTTTGATCTCCTTTTTTCTTTTTCCTTTTTTGGGATCAAGTGGCTGTACTTGAGCCTGGTGAATACCACTATGAGGACCTTGATTGTGATGCATGAATTATATATACTTACTTTTATCTTTTACTAGAAACAGGATCACTTTTAACCAAATTAATTTAAAAATTAAACAAAACTCAAGGATATGTATGCTGTCCTGCTGATAAGGCTAAGAGGTACCTCTTCATTTTCAGATTGATTGGCACTTTTTTGAACTCGTTTTTCAAGTTCTATAAGCTCATTCCTTAGAAGTTCAAAACGTAGAATTTCATTTGATTTTGAGTCTGCTACACCCGTATTGATAGTATCCGATTCAAAAAGCTCATCCTCCTGCATACAAGATAAAATTTTCCATAGTTGTTGACTCAGGAGGAGCATAGTAACTATTTTTACAAGTAGGAGCATAGTAACTTTAATACTTTTCGCATATTCAGACTTCCTACAAATTTTTTTATTATTTTTTTTAAAAAAATAGATAAAAACAACAACAGGAAGAAAGTCGCTCTTAAACAAGAAGATGCTAAACATTGTCAAGAAAAAAGAGACCAGAGTATGGAATCCTTGCTTGTAAGCACAACTATAAACTTCTTTGTTTTGGGTAATTTGGCCCCAAGTATGCGGACTGGAACCAAGCTCACGAGAAGAATTGCTTGCAAAAATTCTTGGAGCAAATGTTGATACAGCCACTGTTGCAGTACAAGCTCAGTAGAATGTCTACAACATCAAAATGCTCCAAATGTGGACTTACTTATCCAATAACTCATTGTACAATTTAGAAAGCTACATTTATCATATTTCTTGCTATCTTAATAAAATAAGGAAAAGCGAGCTAACTTGAAACATTTCCATAGTATGAAAAAAAAAAAGAGGTTGTGCACTTCAAACCTCGAGGTTGAGTTTTCTCTAACCAGCTGTAGACTGAAGCAGTCCATAAGAGGCCCAACAGAGAAAATATTCAAAGAATAAGTTTATGGTCAAATGGTTCTACATAAAGGTTGTGCACATGAGATCTTACGTTATTATGTTTTGCAACAAGCTCAGTCATGTTTTATGTTTCTTTAATAAAAATTATTAGGTCTTCTTCAAAATTACAATGTGACTGGTATAGTCTCTATAACTTTTAGGAGTAAACAGGTAGTAGGAGAAGTGAAGGCACAAAGAAAATCAAACGTTTAAGGGAATAAAATTATTGCGGGTTTGAAGTGAACTTAGATAATTTATCTAAGGTCTATCTTAGAAACCTTTAACTGTGTGTGTGTATATATATTTTGTCTTTAAACATAATACAGTGTGTCAGATGCGTAAATAGTTGAAGGACTTCTAAAGCGAGGGCCATCGGCAGTCACCCTTCTTGATCTAATGTCAGATGACTTTGCATTACCTATGCTAAGAATTTATGGTTCTACAATGTGCATATAATTCTTTTCATTAATATTCAATTTTGAACATTACTACTAGATCTGAATCTCTTGATGAATCTAAAGGAGAGCAGAAACCAGTGCCCCTAAATTTAAACTCAAAACAAATGATGAGATAGGGTCATTGTAAGCCATACACTTACACTTCCATCGGAAATTGATGAATCGGGGTCTGATTTCCTGCTTGGCCAGCGTATGCTGAAGCTCCATAATCTACCAATACTACTGACAACTCTGGAGAAAAACACTACATAAACATTAAAAAGCCAAATGCAGAAAATAGCAGGTTCAGCATCAAAGTGTATGAGCCAAAAATTATCTAGAGAAGTCTAATACCTGCTTCTTATTCCCATCTTTATGTTAGCACTCTTACTGCCCTTGCCTATAGAATACTGTCGTTGCTTGCTAAGAGAAGACCGCAAAGGATTATCAACATCTACCTAGATCTCATACAAAAGTCAAAATCAGATAGAGGTCATTTTACGAATTAGACCTTTGAAGAAAACACTTGCTATAAGCTAAGTGCAACAATGTAGACCTAGGGACTCGATGAGACAACAGAAAATTCTGAATTCGGTTATCTCTAAATTAAGAAAACAAGTAACTTAAGGGAGCAGTGTAATCATCCTACTTGGTGCAATGTGTAAGAAATAATGATTTCAGTTCCTTGATATGAATACACCACCATATTATTTCAACTAAACCTTTTTTAACAAAATGATGAGTACAATTGTACTTTCAAAACCCCGAATACATGAGAGAACTCTATTGACAACACAAGGAAAAGAAAAAAAAGTTTTTGCTTCAACAATAACAACAATGGCCATGAAAGATGTTGTTTAGGGCATCAAAGAAGGTCTTTACTGCTTAATGCAACCAAACGGCAGTTTTGAGACATTTAAGGCATCCAACTCTGGTAAAAGCCAATCCTAGACCAAGACCACAATTCAACATAGACAATTCTGGTCAAGAGAAAATCTAGTGCAACATATAGAGAATTAGAGATGGCAGTAAGTGGTATATGCTTGAACAGTGGTTGCAAGCCATTTTAGATCTCATCTTACTAGGATGATAGTTGCATGCCCGGGAACCAACCTTCAGCTCTCAGAGGGAACAGAAAGTAGACTTGGAAAACTGAAGAACAATAAGTGTAAAAGGTCGTCCCTCTTTCAGGACACAGGTCAGCTGATTGCCTTGTAGTTCCACTCTATCTTCTCTAATAAAATCTACTTCTTTTATCTTAAATAATGTCACTATATTTCTTTAACAAGTATCTAAAACGATGTCACTTGTAAATTACCTACAAATTTCATTACGAAAGGGGTTCTTGCACCCATGTGTTTGTAAATGGTGCGAGGGCTTTCTAGAGAATTGTGATCAAGCAGTAAAGATTATTGCAATTCAGTGTGTTCATTGTGGAACAGGTATTGGTATACTAGAAAAGTCACTGATCATGAGGGTCTAATCATGCAGAATCATACCTGCTGAAGAGAAGCTGCCTTCGCTCTGAAAGAAACTTCAAGAAACTCGGCCTCTTTTTTAAGTTTTCTTATCCTCTCTAGGTCAGAACAAGTAGCTTTTAAGTGCTCCTTCCCCGAACTGCTGCTTGAAACATGCAGCTCCTGGAGCAACTCTTCTAACCTTATCATGGCTTCTTCAACACTCTCTAATGCCTAAAATTGAACGTGAATGATACTTCACCATCATAAGGGTTCAAAAATCTTAAGAAAAAGAATATAGCATACTGAATGGTGCAACTATGAGTAAAACATAATTAAGTAACACTGGTAACTTTCAAAATGTGGAGTACCAAAAATCTAAGAATCAAAAACAAGAAGTTGAATGGTATAGCTTCGTTCAATATTTGAAGACCTTAATATATGTCAAACTCATTAGAAGCTGGACTGGGTGCATGCTATGGAAATAATTAAACGACTTATGGGCATGCTTAAGATAATTTAAATATTTTTCATAAATCTTATTTCATAATGAGCAAGACAAATTAGTAGTTTAGGTGTAAAAAGATTTATATATATATATATATATATATATTGAATGAATGCAATTTCTGTTTCAATCTTATCAGTCTACAACAAAATATGGTTTCCATAGTGACTTTTTGTGCAAAACTACAAATACTGTTCTCAAAACTATTGGTTCAGAAGATGAAACCTAGAAAAATCTGCCGCTATCCAGTATTAGTCTCCTGAACCGCTATGTACATAGTTATCTTTGTCATTTAATTGCAAGATGTGACTATCTGTTAAGAGTCAAACCTTTAATTAAAAGCTTGATCCAACAATTACCATTGCACCAAGATATGGTCCTTCAATCTTGCACATGTACAACGGGGGAAACAGTTCAATACTAGAAATCGACACTCTTTGTTCAGTCTGTTAATGATCATATCTTCAAAGATATTCAACTGTGCAGGTATTCTGACCGTCTTTTTATCACTCTGATTGTACATGGGTGGCACACCCTTGGTGACTCTTTGAATATACAATTACTTATCAGGGGGGAGGGGGATGGGGGAATTGTTCATCTGTGCTGATCAGATCAGAATCCTCAATAATCAGCCAACACTGTTCCCCGTGACAGGGGTCTTTAAAGTTCCCTCTTTAATATTATCGAGTTCTCAAATACCTTCAATATAGCATCAGGTTCTCTTTAGATATGGTATCAATTAGAATAGCTAGGCCTGTCCCTGCTGCCACAACACTAATGACCAGTAATCTAGATGACTGCAAACTAATTTCCAAATCGTTTCTTTCTTTAAGATGTCAGTGAATCAACATACTACACTTGTCCCTTGACTTGCTTATTTTCATAGCAACATGACTTGTTTCTAATTGGCCAGTAAGAGAGAAAGTAAAGTATGATCTCCAATGTTTCATTCTCCACTCAAAAAGAAAATACAAAATTGAAAATCAAAAGTAAATCAGAGAACGAAAAAGTAAAACTAGCGCAAATGGAACCTACAAATTCATACACATTTCAAAAAGAAAATGACTACTCGCAAATTCACAAAAACTTAAAAAGGATGCATATTTCAAAAAGAAAATGACTAAAACAGATAGACTACCTTATCAAAAGAATCTGGCTCTTTCCTGGATTCAATCCTCATAACAGATTTTTCAGCAATGTTACCAATCACTTGATTCCTGCACCAAAATTCCTAATAGAAGTAAATTACTGCTCCTTGGAATCATTTGTCCAATTAAATTTCAAATTTACTATTTCCTTTAGTAATTGTAGTGAGAACACCTTTATTGTACATGTGGAACACATTACTCTACTCAAGTGCCTACTAAGTCGCCCGGTTCACTTAAAGTTTTAGGACTTTCTGATTATATATATTCAAAATAACTAGGACTATGTAAATAATGCCGAATTAAAATCATGCAAGGCGGCTGCAAGGTAAAAATAATAGCCAGTGTGAACCTTATACAGGTGCAATTAGTATATAAATTGGTACACAATGTTAATTTATCAAAAGAGGGATCCAAAACACTGGATTAGACTTATAGGGATTCTAAGAAGATAATTTGCTTTCGCTGCCACAAAATTTTTGATGTTATACAAATGGGGATTCTACTCTCAAACTTTGTAAGGGAGTATGCTTTAAATTAAAAGTAACACGACAGTCTACTTCATTTTCAATTAGTCAATGTCATCAATTCAATTAGATGAGGCACAATATGACTTAAGGACAAACTAAATTGAGGTAAAATAAAGTAAGTCCGATGACCAACCAACAAGCAAGACTTTTAAATGGTAATCAGATAAACAAGAAACCATGATTCTCTGTTCCAATAAGATTTCGCTAATTGTAGTTCACAGGTTTTGGGGCCTAGCCATCCTTGCAAAAACTTAAGTAGTGAAGTTCCAAAAACCATACATACTCAAGAGAGTTATGACTTTTTCTAAATTAAAGAAGAGAGAGATGGAGATAGAAGAGGAGAGAGAGTTATGACCCTTTTCTAAATTATTTTGTACTTTCAGTTATGTATGAATTGATTGTAATTAAGTTAAGAAACTATATCAAAAATAAAAACACCCACCCCACCTCAGCACCTTTATCCATCATGGTGTATGAATTGATTTTAATTAGGTTAAGAAACTATATCAAAAATAAAAATAAAAACATCCACCCCACCTCAGTACCTTTATCCATCATGGTAGAAGGAGACCGCATGTAGTGACGTCTGAACCCTCAGCTCTTAGTAAACAAGGATGAGAGATAAGCAGGATCAAGTCCTTTGGTTATCTAGGTATTTTTGTTAAGTAATAATAACAGATTTTTTACAACTTGTAAATATAGTAGGTAGGAGTTGGGAGTTTATTTCCTTGTTGAATTAAGTTTCCTAGCTTACTAGAATTAGGACTTTATATTTTCTGTATGAAGTGATGTAATTTCCCATTATCGAATTTAGAGTGGAATATAGATTTGAGAAAGGCTTCATGCCATTTGTGGCCTTCGGTCATGGTTCTTCTTCCTCATCTCCCTTCTTTCTCTCTCCTTTCCCCTCCCTAATCCATTCTATACTTGTCATGCATCATTTTTCAAGAAACAAACAGGTACAAACTTTAAGCCTAACATTAAATTTTTGGAATCACCATAAGTTTCAAAGTTTTAGCCATTCATACATTTGTAATATGATCATTAGTTTTTGCATCCGGGTGGGAGTACAGCTTTCTTGAGCTTTTAACCTAACTCTCAAACATATTCTTGCAAATCTAAATGATGGATTATTGACAAATTGTCATGTTGCAGTTTTTAATAGGTTTCTCTATCAATAGATTTTTTATTCTTTAGTAAGTCAACTGGACTAAAAATCATTCATAGCAAGTGCAATATGCATCTTGTTATTTTATCCTTAGAGCAGAAAATAGATGATTGTTGTGTCGTGTATGCATGTGTGCATATTTGAGAGTTAGAGACAACTGAGATAGACCAAGTATTGGCCTTCGACTCACTTTTGTATCCCCAGTTCTTCCATGCAGCACAGTAACTTTTTGTGCCTAAAACAATGAACATGAGATCAAATGGTCAGACTACTTTTCTGAGACACAGATTTTTATAGACGTGCACAAATAATTAGTTTAAATACCCTCTGGAAAGAAATCTTGCCGCCTTAACGTTAGAAGGGTTCTCCAGCCAAGTACTGTATTTAATAAAGCTCTGAATCCAATGAGAACAAACATCTAATACAAGGGGAATAGCTTCAGCATTTGGAGGACCTTCTCGTTTACTTCTATGGCCATAGGAGCTTTTGGAAGTATCATTGTTACCCGGAAAAAATGGAATCCAATCTAGCTCTTCGCAAACAACCTATGATATTAAAATTTTCAGAAAATAATGCCATAAAACTTAATTAATAGATGATATGTGCTTTGCATATATGCTAACCTCCACATACAGTTGATAAGAACTTATTGATGAAAGCTGAGGATAATATAACACACTGCCACCTATAAGGTGCCTGGTGCAGGGAGAAAAAATTAAATGAGTACAAAATTAGAGTGACCAATACAAATACTAACAAATAATAATAATAATAATAATAATAATAATAATAATAATAATATCAATATCAATACAAAGTAAGCAAATACTAATCAAGTGAAAGAGTTGTAAATTAGAAGTTATACCTTATGAATCCTTCAATAGGTTCATCTACAACCTCAAAGCCACTTGCATAGAGGAAGGACTGTGTGCTTCTTCCCAAGGCAATGAAAAACCCAAATACAGCCAAATCCCTATCCAACACCTACAGTGTACCAGCAAGGATTTTCAGAAACAGCTACACCATAATCTACAGACAGGAGGAGCATGCACAAGAAGCGGTTAACATGCATGCAGTAACCATATAACCTTAGCCTTGACTAATTCCATTTTCCAGCAATTTCATCTCAGGACTATCTGCCGCCTTGTCATTAATGCAGTACACAGCAGTTCAACCAATCGCCAAGTTGCACTTGCCTATGCCACTTCAACTTTATGATATTCACCAACCAAATTCCTTAACAAGTGAACTCGCAATGTGACATTGATGAAGGATCCATTGTCAAGAATTTTAAAAACTTGGGATTTTAATTTGGATCATATTTGTAGACGTGTATAATTAGTCTTAGAATTAAAATATTAAACTAGATTTATTTGGTGTAATATTCTATATTAGGTACGTAGACTAAATATTTTTTCTAATTAACTTTATAGTTTAAATTGGTTTAGGATACTGTAATTATCTGCTAACTATGATTACTTGTCATTGACAATTAGAGTTCTCAATTCTTATATATAAAATGATCACTAACCAATCTTGTAAAAGTGAAAAAAAACCCTCGAATTAGTAGATCCCTTGCAAGGGTGACACGGGCCTTCTTTCTAGTTTCTATTTGTTTAAACTATGCAGGGTGACACAGGATCTACTGGGAAAATTATATATAAAGAATCTTTACAGTGCCCCCCCTCAACTTGGTACTATATTGGTCGAAGAGGCATGATGATTCAGCAATCACTCAATGAAATACGAACTATGGAACCTAAACAAAAAAGAATCAGCCAAACTATTGCATATTGGTTTGTTTTATCTCTATCATCACATAAGTATGAGACCAAATTTACGCGAGGATTGGGTTGCATAAGAAAATCTTCCCTTCTGAAAAAATTGCAAATAGTTGTTTATTGTTTTTATTATTATTAATATAAATGAAACAAAGATATCAGTGTTCCAGGCTGCATCTGGAAATAGTACATACTTCAGAAAATGGAGCTTCATCTTTTAAGCACGTGCTTATATATACAATTGATATAGATTGAAATTTATCAATGTTCTAAAAAAATGCAATGCGAGCCTAGGCATTTTCCAAGGCGGTTGTCTAGGTGTTTTTTAGTATATATTTGTGTATAACTGAATCATTTTTTAAAAAAGAATTAACAGGCTACCTATAATGTCAACAATAGGTGACATGGATTGCAAAGAGAACATCAACATCTCAAAAAGGATGTTTGTTGAATTGCTTGTAATGAAAATTCAAGGATAGTTCATTTGTAACCAAACATATTATCACTTCCTATGAAAACTATATAAAGCATTTATTACATGCAAGGATTCTTACTGTAAATGTGTAAAACAAAATATTTGTTAGATTTTAGAACTATATTTCACCTAGGCAGCTGCCTAGACCAATTCGAGGCGTTTGAAAGCACCTATGCCAATTCTTTCGAATACTTTTAGAATAAACACAAAACAATAAAGCAGACTTCTTTGCCAAATAATATAATGAGGATGAATGGCAAACTGACTCATTTTAGAAGCAAAATCCCTCCTTTTAACTTGTAAGCAGAATTAGGTACCCTCTTTCATAATTAAGTAAATATTGATCTACAATCTTCCAAAAAGTTGCTAATGAAGTTGATAAGTACCACTTGCGACCTATAGTAAACACTCCAAAAAGGGCTCGATCATAAACCAAAGTGTCATGAAACTCTTCAATCATGGGGCTATATCATCGAAAGTAAATGCCTACAACCCCCCACAATGTTGATAACAAAAAGTGCTTCAATACTAACCTCAATACTTTCACTTGTTGCAAGTCTTGACCATATTCTCTCCCTATCAATAGCTCGCTGCAGCTGATTCTGTACAAGACCCACCCAAAATGCAACCTCTTCATTTCTCCCATCATTTTTCACTCTACATGCCGCAGCTCGAGGACCAAAATGGACCAAAAATTCTCTGCTTAGACCAATATCCTTTATAGAATGATAGGCTTCGCGTATAGGAATGAATTCAACCAGCATGTCCATTAATCTACCAGTTACATCAGGAATAGTGGAGAAGAACTGTGCACAAGAAACTTTTGCTGGGCCAAGTTTTGTGATTGCTGCAATGCAACTTATCGCAAGCATGAGGAGAGATTTGTCACTTGCATTGCCTAAATCCAAGGAGATTCCTTTACCCAGCCTGGAAGGGGAAAAAAATACAGCACTTATTAGTTTTCTGTTAGGATCATTATAATTCATGCATAATAATTACTTACACTGTAGTAGCAGTAGCATAACTCTGGTCTTTTTCAAAATAATTTACAAAACTGGTCACCACTGCTGGGACTTGTAAAGACCAAAACCACTCATAAGCTTCAGGTTGCTTGGCTAACAATTTCTCTCTGATTTCGTTCTCCAAAGGAACAGATCGTCGTAATAAACTGAATTGATGCAATAGTTAGAACATACAAATGCAATATAACATCTGAAAATTCACAATAACGGAAAACCCATAACTACTAGATTTTTAGGAATGTCTTAACAACTTGAGAGAAATCATCATTATGCATGGCAAAACCATCTTCACCAATTTCAGTAATTTATCCCAAGTAGTTGCTACTTGATGATATCTCTAATATCTCAGAAGCACAATTTGAATTCTTTCAATTTTTCACTCATTATTCATTCATCATCTTGTTCACATTACAAATTTATAATCCCATATATTTTATGATACACAATGTTTCTGCATTGCCCAAACTCCTAAACCACGGTATGGCAGGGGTTAATAGCAGTCCAATAAAATAAAACTTTCCTCACGTAAGGCACATTGCACGAGAAAACATAAATAAATAAAGTTAGACTTCTACAAGCAACCCTCTTTGTTTCTCTCCCCATACAGATCATTAAACCAGAAATAGAACAGTGGTGGCCTAAATGAAATGAGCTTAAAAGTTGCCTTTTTTGTAATAGTAATTAATTGAGGATAGGGAACAAATATTTCTAATTTATTTAATTGAAAGACTATTAAAATGATAGTTGGGCAACAGGTAGATAGGTATCATTGAACATTCTAGCATTTCTTTCAGTCCATATGCCCCATAAAATAGTAAGACAACACAAAAAATGTGTCATCCATGTGCCTCCCACAACCCCAAAATCTCACCTGTAGCAAACTCTCCAAGAACATTACATCACGGCCATGTAGTAGCACAATGCAAAAGAAAAAAGAAAAAAATATATATATATATATATATATATATTGCAGCATGAAACTAGTTTTGTCTGCACAAGACACATATCTGGGAAAAAGCGTTTGTATGGACTTCTCCTTGGAAACAAAAATCAGTAACAATTGAGAACTGCCGCTCAAACAAAAGTATTTTCAAGGGAACTTTGGCCTTCCAAATATAAGAAGTTAGGGGAAAACCAGTAAGAAAATGAATACGAATAAGAAAATTAAAAAAAGATTTGCAAGAAAAATAGCCTAAATAATTCAAAGACCATAGTCCCCTACCAGAAATAGAAAAAGAAAGAGAAACTTAAATAGAAAAAGAAAGAGAAACTTGGCTAAAAAGGTCCAAGAGAGCAATTCAATCAATTCCCTCGCCATCATTCAAATTATTAAAAAAATAAAAATACCAAGAAATAGTTTCCCCTACCTAATGAGCGAAACGAGATGTAAGGAAGAGAGATAAAACAATATTGGATATCTTGTCACTAGAGGAGCATCACCAAGCCATCTATCCTCCCAAAATAGAAAGTAATCCAAATCCATCCCCAACCCCGGAGGCTTATGTGAGTGACACACTGACAGCATTATGAGTAGAATTCACAACCCGTCATTTTGGGGAAGATCATATTTGTTCTTAATTTTAAAGAATTTGGATCCAAAAGGAACCGTCCAATGCTACATGGAAGGCAGTTCGATATCATACACAAAACAAAAAAGGAACAAAACACAACACTTTATATGGTATGGAATACAGCAGAGGTACTTCTTCGAATCACTTACTTCGTAACTCTAGAACTGCCACAACTACTTACTTACAACAGAAAGATTTTCCGATTCTAGATTCCCCAAGATGCCATCCTTCTTAGGGAGCAAATCACATTAAATATTAAACATTGTAATAGAAGTAACTACACTAAACATAGATCTTAATTCAATAAAAATGTAGAGGTTGATCATCCATAGACTTCAACATATTACAGAAACTACTCTTGTTATTCTAGCTCCATAAAATTGAATAATGATCTAAATCAAATTATTCTATTGTCATCAAATAAAGATATCATACCTCCTCTGGACAAGAACATTTATATCTCTATCTCTTCCATCTCCTCGGGACGAAATCTCACTTCCTGCTTGCAGCAAGGAATACACAGATGCCTAAAAAATTGTTATTAGAAAACTTTCACAACAATAGACACAGATACGGGAAATAAAAGAACTCTTGAAAATATATTAGCCAAAAAGCCCAAAAGTCTAGCATACGCAATCGGCAAGAAGGTCAAATAATAAGCTTTTTTGATAATCATAATTTAGAATTCATCACAAACTTTAAATAGGTTAGGCATCTGAATCCAGAATAAGAAGTTTCAGTAACTACAAAAGTGTACTGCATTACCAAACAACTAAATATAAGAAAATGATGGCACTTAAATGTGTTTGCAAAAGATCCCAGATCCTTGGAATAAATCTAAACAAGTTAAATTTCTTACACCCATAATAACAGTCATTCAATCTGCCAATGTAAATACATGCTGATAATGAATTATTTAACCAAGAAAAATAATCTTTTGATTAAAAATAAATAAAAAATAAGAATGTAACATTTGATCATTTTGTTGTTGTATTATTCATTTTGTTTCTTGATTTCTTGTTTCCTTGATTCTCCACAAGTAAAATTGTAATTAGTAAATTCGCGGTTGTGGTGTTGTTTGATTAGTGTGATGATTGAAAGTTGGATATATCCCTCTTCAGTGGAAGATCTTTTACTTTGGAGATGTGCCTGTTTTGCCATTTGTGTGGAATTTGGGTTGAGATGAATGCTAGTATGTTTTTTGATCGAACAATGAATAGCGATCTGCTTTGGGATAGTGTGTTTCTTTCCTTCTCCTTAGGCTCATGCAATGGGAGTTTTTGGAGGAATTTCTTTGTCAAGTCTTCGTAGAGATTGACGGGAGTACTTCATTAATGGCAAATTCATTCTACATGTGTCTCATATACAAAAAACTAAGGATAAGGTATAAACTTTGACAGTGTGTAAAATAAATGAAAAGGCATGACTAGTAATGAACCTGATAAGATAGTGCCTTCACCCACGAATTTTTATCCACACCAAGCCAAGCAGGTGAAAACCAGGATAATTTTGATAGGGAACTCTGTTCTTTGATTGCCAACTCAAATATCCTTGCTGCATCATGTAATGTTTGGACAAGTCCAATATAATAATCTTCGCCTTGCAAGGACTGACCAAGCTTGACTCTCATTTCATCAACGTCACTACTACTTGGTTGGGGACTCCCATTGACGGTTACACCATCATCCGCGGAAGCAAAAGGCATCAAGTGTTCCATCCTCGTTGATTTACAAAACGTTAAATAATGTTTCCTAAGATTCACTGATCTGAAATTGAGGCTGAGATTACCATCCTCTATTAAAGCTAGCTTTATACGACACCTCTTCTTTGAATAACATCTGAATAATAGGTGATCCAAGTCAACTACCCTTTTGTTGAAATAACGGGTCCTAGTAGGTTTTTGTGATAACCATGGATTTGAAGAGCTGCGAATACAAAATAATGAAATGATTGAATTAACCATAAGTACAAATTCAAATGATTGATTAGATTAGGAAAGTATCAGGGTTGCAGGAAATCTAAACCAGCGGTTTCAACAAACATTATTTTGCTAGTTATGATGTTGTAACTTTTAACAATTGTTCCATAAACACAAACAAATGATTTAAATTCATTAAGAGAAGATATCCGCACGTATATTTGTTCAGTCCTACAATTAATCAATTCTCGCTATTGACAAAAAATTCTTGTTTTTTCTCCACACAGTACTTATAACTTCTAATAGCATACTTGTACTTCAACTCAAAAGTCAAAGGAATACAAAGGTTTGGTTCACAATTTTTTGATAAAAGAAGAAATTTTATTAATAGAGAAGAAATAATACAATACATGGGGGATAAGAAGTCCACCCTCAGCAAACTAAAAGATCAAAAACAAGAAAGCACTTAAAAAAGTGCAGCCTTCCAATCTCTATATAAAAAGTCGTCATAACAGAAGCCCAAAGAGACGTAAGAAAAATAACCATATCATTCAATAACTTTAAGACTAAGTAACTTTCTTTAAACAACCTAGCATTACGCTCATTCCCACAAGATAAAAAAGAAGGCACACTTCCATAAAATTTTAGCATCGCTCTTGCTTCCAAATCCTCTAAAACAAATTAATAACATATCTTCCACCATAGCAGGATACACCCACTCCTCTCCTAGCACACCAAACAGGGAGCTCCACAATCCCCACGCAACAGGACAATGATGCATTTCCAGTGATGGAAAGATTTTCATTTTTCTATTTTTCATACATTAGAACACTTGCGAGCAAGGGAATTAAAGCTCACAGGGAAAGCTTACTCTAATTGGCTCGCAAAATTAGAATGTATCTACAATGTAATTCAAATAAATTTCCTCCCATTTATGTTGCATATAATGAAATCACTCTCCTATATCCCAAACTCCCAAATACTGAGAGACTGCCCAGATACTTGAGACTAGTGGCATTCAGCCGTAAAGCATGATATTAACAAACTATCCAAACGCATTATAACATGTTCCTAAAACCATGGTAATCAAACCTGGACCGGACCGCCGGTTCGACTGGTAAAAATCGGAACCGGTCGGCTCTCCGGTTCGGTTCAAACAAAAAAACGCTTTTTGGTCAAAACCCGGTCAAACTCGATGACCCGACTGTTGGACCGGTCGACCCAGTGACCCGGTAACCAATTTTACCGGTTTCCTACCTCACCTTTTTTTTTTGCTAAGCCTTTGAATTTAATTGAATGAATGTATCATTGATTGATTGAGTTTTGAGTTATGATCATGATTTAATATCTTTCTTTTCATATAGATTTAGTATTTATTTGAATTGTATAAAGTAATTATTTTTAGATTTAGTTTTTTTTTTTTACCGAAATTGATTGAATGTATCCTAGAGATGTTTATTATTTATGTTTTGATTTTATCACTCTTGAGTTATAATCATAATTTAATATCTTTCTTTTTAAATAAATTTAGTATTTATTTGAATTGTATAAAGTAAATATTGTACAAATAGCTTTAATTTTTTTGGGTAGATAAATTGATTAACTTTACATATTTACTAAATATTGTATATAATATATAATAATAATTAATATATTTAATTATTTATTATTTATTACATATTAATGACATCATTGGGGTCCAACCACTTGTTGGACCAGTGATCCATCTACCTGGTAACTTTTCCGGTTCGATGAATGGTCCGAATCTGAAAACATTGCCTAAAACAATTGGTTGAAATTGAAAAGATCAACATAATATATATGTGTGAGAGAGAGAGAGTGTTCAACCTATAGGGCCTAAGAGTATAAATGAATTGAGTTGAGTCGAGTATTGAGTTGCTCAGATTTGATTCACAAAATTTATCGAATATAAAATAAGATTTGATTAAAACTCGTTTAACTAGTGAGTCGAGCACAATCTCTAATCGAATCCGAGCCGTTTGAACTTTTCGAACAAATATGATCCAGTATCAATAAAAAATTATAATTTGAGGAAGTAATTTATTAAACTTTAAAGTTTGCTCATTTTATAGCCTTAATCAGGCCCATATTCAATCCAAATTCACGCAGCTCCATAATCAATTATAAAAAAAAACTACCAAAAAAGACCAAAAACTATGAATGCAATCAGCAGTTCAGAACTTATAGAAGTAAAATTATCAAATAAATTTAAGAACTACCAAAAATACCAAAACTATGAATGCAATCAGGCAGTTCAGAACAACATATAGAAGTAAAAATATCAAAGAAATTTAAGAAAAACAATAAAAAAGAAACAAATTTCCAACAACTGTATCCACAACAAATGCCCTAGCTTCCATGGAAGATATAATCATACAACTTGGATAATATTAGTCAGCCAGAATTGAGATAACCTGGATGAACCTAAGCTCTGATGATGCAATTTGACTGACATTGATGACAGACAAAATTATTGAGGTTACATGCAAAGGAAACTGTTGGTGTTTAGGGAGTGAAATCTGAGAACAAACGCTGAGAAATTAGTTTGGGAACGCTGAGGTGGCATTGAAGGGTTTATCCGTAGAGCGTGGCGAGAGGACTAATCACATAAATGTTTGTGTCAGAGTTCAGGGTTTCTGTGGTGCTGTGGGTGCGATTTTCAGTAAGTGAGGTCTTGCGTTTATGAATATGTGAAATTATTAGTTTATATATATATATATATATATATATATATTGCGTGAAAGTAAAGCGGGTAACATTTAATTATAGAAAAAAATTGCGTCCAAGTAAAGAGGCGAACGTTGAATTATTGCGTGCTGTGCTTGTGAAAGTAAACCGGTATTAATGTTTCAAAAAATTTTGGTGGATATGAAAATCGTATTTGAATTTTATTTATTTATATTTTGATTTATTATAATATAAATTAATAAAATTTAAATATATTCGCGTCTAATTTTATATATCCATCTGAATAGTTTTATTTTTTCATTAAAAAAACTTTTCACCTAAGTATTCCTAATTAGAAGTGAGAAAAAAAAAAAAGTGAGGATTATTTTTTATTTTCTTATACTTAGAAAAAATTTACTTTCCTTCTTAACTTTATTTTTTAAAAAAAAACTTGCACTAAGCTGAGAAAAAGACTCGAAAAAGATTAAAAATAAATTAAGATAAACATAATTTTCGGGTACCTAAATTCTACTATTCTTTGGTAATCAAAGTTATAATGAATTAATATAATTTTGATTTTGTCACTATTCTATATCCAATAAATAAGACGTTCTTTTTCTAATACAAATACAATATTTTGAGTACTTAAATTCTTGTATTTTCTAAAACGATTTATATTAATAAGCAGAAAGTATATATACCGAATATTTTGGGTAGCTAAATTCTACTATATTTTTCTTTCACCCATCTTATCTTTATCATGAAGCTACATACGAAATACAATTAGTTGCACCCTCAATAATCTATTTTATACTAAATTCTATTATAATAGTAGTAGTATTTCATAATCAATCATTATATATAATAAAATTGGTTGTGGTTAATAATGTAACTTTAACAAGGTAACTACCTACCTATATATACTTAGCATCTGCATGGAACTCTAAATTAATTGGTTGTTTAATTAGTTATATGAAGCCAAAAGAAGCTTCTTGCCCTAGACAAATTAAATCTCATAGTTTTCAACCATATTCCACGATACAATATTTCTGAATTCATTCCATCATAAATTAGAGAAATAATATTTTCAGTATTGTACCATAAATACTACCAAATACAGTAGGTATTTAAGGAGAAAAGTCAAGTAATTTGAGTTGCATATATTACACATCAAACTTGATTAACAAACTAAATAGTTTAGTTTAGTTTAGTTTAATAATAATTACATACCTTATTGTATAAATAATTCATTTAATTATAAATAACATATATATTGCTATTTGACTTATTCAATTTCTTTCAAAATTTGTAACCAATAACATTCTTTAAATAATTTATAAATTATATTTTAAAATTAAAATAAAAGACTTCGTATCAATTTTAATTAATATTAAAATCCTGCTGCCTCCAAAAATGTTTAAACTAATAATAATCAAAGTGAGAAAGCACAATAAAAAAGTTATAGAGAAATTATGAGACTACTACTAGTCTAAAAGGAAAATAGAGAGTAGATTTCTTTTGCACTTATTTAAACCCGTGCTAATTAAGTTATAGATAAATTATGAGACTGAAGAAGAAGAAAAAGTTATAATAATATATATATATATATATATATATATATATATATTAATTATGAATCCTATTCCTCAATTAACGTTAGTTATCAGCATTATTTCAACTAACAGATATGTCATCGTCATTCATTTGACGATTAATTGAAGGTTGAAATTAATTTTAGTTTGAACTTGACAGCACCTCCTCCTAAGTGGCCCTCATTTCGATTTTTCAACTATTGAATAATATATTTAATTTACACCAATATCTCAACATAAACATAATAATAATGAGAAGAATAAAAAAAATATCAAACTTAAAAATACCAGAGTACACTAAATTTGATATTTTGATATCAAACCTTTTAAGTTTGATATTTTTTCTTAAACTTAAATTTTATTTTATTTTCAAATATCAAACTTAATAAATATTTTTTAAAAGTTCAAGAAAAAATATCAAATTTAAAAGGTTTGATATCAAAATATCAAAAAAAAAAATTTACTCCAACCATGTTCGTAATACTTTTTGTTTACACGTTCGAATTATATTATTATATATTTTGAAAAAATAATATTTTAAAACCCTTTTAAATTCGTATAAATTAGTAATTTGTTCCATATGATATGGGTATAAATTAGTTATGGTCTTTCTGAAAGTCAGCTAATCCGCACAGCATCAATTAATTCCGTAATGCCTCATCTGCAATGTCCAAGGAGCTTCACATGTTACATGTATGTGATTTTGCGTAACCAGTTACCTATATAAATAGAAAAGGTAGATAATTAGATAATGATACTCTTTTGTTTCACAAAAAGGAGTTTAATTTATAAGATTTATAAATTTCAAGTTTATTTTTTGTACAATACGTACTTACCAATAAAAATTTAAGAGTAACTAGTTTAAAAGTGATAACATAATATATTTTTAATAATAAACATGAGAATATTATATTATTTTATAATAGTTTTAATAAAATGGGACTTAGATCCCTTCCATTAATTATACATTTATCTCCAAAAAAAATATTAAGGAATGTGAATCTTGTGAAATAAGGGAACTTAACGAGAGATCCGCAGATAAGTTTTAGAAGCCGACTTCTGAATTCTGATTGTATACTTTACAAAAGGGTTTCGCGCAGTGCAGTGGTGGCTGTAAATAAACAATATACTAAATTAAAAAAAACTAGTTTTCTAATTAATTAAAAATAAATAATAATGAAAAGATTTATCATGAGGTTCACTTGGTTGTCACTCCACAGGCCACAATAATTTTATTTTTGAAAATATAAACATCACAACTCCTTTCAGAACAACAATGGAAAGAACCTTTGAATTAACCATCAAAAGGAAACTAACACACCGATTCCCCTAATTCTCTAGCACCAGTATATAGCACTCAAGCAGTTAAGAAAAGGCATAACAGTTTCCATAAGAAACTTTGTCAAAATTCAAATAGTAACTGTCGGTCTGCTGACCTTCTTTCTCTCTGGTTCTTGTTTTATTTCTATTGTCGGGAACGGAGAGGGGCTATATATGTATAAACTCAATCTGTTATAATTACAATGCTAACATGACCAAGAAATACTTTCAAGCAACATCAATCAAATTTCTTTGATCATGTTGCAGCCTAGGTAGCAATCACATTAGAAGAGTATTTTCCAAAGGCAACAAACTTGATTTCTAGTTAGTGTACCTTATTGACGATGATTTAGCCACAAGGAGTTCCATCCCAGAAAGGAAGAAACTTTCACAACTTCTCATCAAGTGGCTGAACATACGATCTATATACAAAATGATTTTCCAAGCATTTTGTACATCTACGAACAAAGGATTCCACTTGCTCTTGAAATAGTCACGACCGATGCACTTTCAGCAATGCTTCGTAGAACCTGTCAATGAATTGATTATCCTGTCAAAAGGCAAACCCGCAATGAGAAATGTTAGTTTGTAAACTCTAATAAAAATACTCCTCTCTAGAAATAAAAGTACTACCTTTTTGTTGGCTTTTTCTTCAAATATTAAGGTTTGTATAGGCTTGGACATCATTTTTCCTAATGATCTTTTTCACTATTAAATTTTAAACCTTTTTTCCAGTATAAAACTTTAAAGAATAAAATTTATTACCAGAAAAAATTATGTTAAAGTGTGTGTGGAAAACCTTAATTTTTAAAAAATAAAGCCAACAAAAGAAATATGACTTTTTTTAGATGGGGGTATTTGATTAATATCTGTATTAATAGCTAAAAGTGAAAGTAGAGTTTTCATGAAACACCACCAGAAGGAGAAGAAAATAGTTGTCTTCATTTTTTATATGGTGAGAAAGCTGTGTATACGATGGCCACACAATGAGGAGGTACCAAAGGTTTATATACATTATTTGGCCCACTCTCTAAAAATATTCAGCTTTCAAAACAATTGGTTGAAAAGTCAAAATGCTAGAAACATTCAACACGATTTCTTAGCACTTGATACTTGGTGCAACCATACCCAACTTCTACAAGTTGAGTATATTAAAGCTGGACCAATTGCATATAATACAACATACAAACTTGCATAAAATTAGTTTTAGAAACATGGATTATGAAATCATGATCTTAGATTGGATTTTAGATTCCAGGGAGAATGCCACTTTCAAAAGAAAAGGAAAGTTCAGTAATGTAAAACACAATTTGATAATAGGTGGTATGGGACAGAAAAAGCCAGACATACCTGAACAAGAACTAGAAGTGCATCTCGGACTTGATCTCTGCTTAATGGTCCGTGATTTGGAGAGGGAGTGGAACTTGGAGTAAGAGATATTGGTGGTGTGGGTGGTGGAAAAGGTTGAAGCATTGGAGTGCCATGGGAGCGTTGTAGATTCAGGGAAGGCTGAAGAACAGCAGTTGGCATAGATGAAGAGGTAAGTGGTGTCAGCAGTGCAGAAGAGGAAGAAGGGGGTGTGAAGAAAGAAGAGGGTTTGAGAAGATTGGCAATGCGATTGCTGTTGTTAATTGGGTCAGGAGTGTCATGAAATGGCACTGGAGAAGTAGATGAAGCTGAAAGAAGGGGTGGAATTTGCAGGGTTGGTGCAGGAGCAGGGACAACATTAGGAACACGAGAAGATAAAGGGACATTAGCAAGCTGTCCAGAATTCACAACATTTAAGGCATTATGTCCGACATTCATAGCCGTCTGCATAGACAGAGATGAACAAGAAAGAATGAATTAGAATATGCATAAAGCATGGATAATGTTTCACCAGAAAGAACAAATAATTATCAAAAGAGATGCACTCAAGAGTACAATTTGGAACACCAAAATAGTTCTGAATTTTGATTACAGTTAATATTTCAATGGAACTTGTCAGGCCTAGCAAACATATTTCCTTGAGAAAACAAATTATCACAAATTTTCCCTTCAAAAACTAGAACCACCAAGTGAAAGTATCCAAATTTCAATAAACATGAATATAAACTGATAAGTGAAAGTTGATTCAATTTCAGGTAGCAAACGTACACTGAAGAAGTTCACAAAGGAAGAATCATCAGGTGCATCTGCAGTAGATGTAGAAAATGATGGTTCTAGCGGCCCTTCAATCACCGCAGAGGTTGGTACTGCTTCCAGTTCCTCAAACTCACTAAAAAGTAAGATATAGTTCAAAAAAGGGCACAACCAATATTCAACACGCATCGCCAGATGCTAGTGATATAAAACATGCTAATAAGTGCAGTTTACAGCCTTGTATGACAAAATTATTGCCAAATCAAGTTTAATTTTAAAATCATTTAACTTTTTGGAATATATTCAGGAAGTGTGTTTATAATACAGTTCTCCACAAGTTTATTACACTTTTGGAATAAATGACAAAATATTATTGGAGTTGATAGAGTTCAATTGCAGAGTGACCATGGGAACTAAATAAATAAAGTCATAAAATGTCTAGTAGCATCAGGTCCATAAAATTGTAGTTAGCAACAAAAAATAGGTCCATAAAGTTGCTGGTACTCAAAAGTGTCCAACAGTTTATTCCTACAATACCATCTTGTAGGCGCTGCTAAGAATCTTGTATGCCTAGTCCTTGTATTCAGTTGAATAGAGTTGGCCTTTATGAAATAACATGCAAGACAGCCTAATTTAGGAGGTGAAGTCGGCAGGACTCTGTTATACAATATTGTTTCCGCTTGAGATATCATCTTATTGAATCACTAAGAAAAACACCATACCCATGTTGTAAGAAATTAAGGAGATTTATCTCAAAATTGAGCTTCAACAACAACTAGGGAAATTTTAGAGTTAATTAAGAGGAGGAAAAAGAAAGCTCAGTAAAATTCTGTGCTTCAGTAAAAGAGTAAGAGCTTGTTTGTTAACTGACTGAAGTCTTAAAACTTACTGCATTAATTTGAGTAATTAAGTCAATTTGATAAGTTTTAATCATATCACTTCAAAAATTAAGCTCCTTTTAAAACTTGAAACTAAAATCAAGTCAAAATCTAAGTCAAAAAGATTAGGCTTAATAGTATATAGTAGGTACAAGAGAATCTAGAAAATACCAACTACCATAGCCAGACGCGCCTTATGAGTGTTAAGTAAGCGATAACAAGGGGTTTCCTCCTTGAACAACTCAACCAATTTTAACTATATCTCAACTAGTTTTAATTACACCTGGAAAAATTGGTTGCTGCCCAACGGCCCACATCCACCTTGTTAAATAAGTTTAAGTTAATAATTATAAGACAAGATTCATAAATAGTCTGACCAAGTTACACCCACGTGATAAATGGGTGGAAATGGGCTGTGCTACATATAGCCTCATTTATCTCTTAAACTATTATCAATCATGTAACTCCCACCCCTAAAACTCCTTTCAGCTGATCAACCATCATTCACATTTTGTCCTTCTTTCATCATCAATCATCATCATTATCCACTCAATCTTCTATTGTTTTCTTAATTCTGATTCTCAAACTCTCAAAAAATAATACTTCTTTCTCAACTGGGCTTCAATCCCATTTCCATGGCGCCTGACCTTGTGATTTGCAAAGATGCCTACACTTACAAGATTATAACTTTAAATTTACTATTTATAAAACAAAAATTCTTTCGAAGAGAGTAATACTTCTGGAACTGCATGTGGTACTTGGTGTGTATACGTGTGTGTATATATATATAATTGCTTGCTTATGCATAGGAACACTGAACAAGTGGTAGTTGAATTGTTTGGTCTTCCCATTCTTCCCACTCATAGTAGGAAAGCATATATGTCTCATATATTTGGACTTGCTTTTTGAAAATTGATTTTTTTAAAAAAAAATAGAAATAAATATTTTAACATCATAAATTTACTTATTTAATTAAAATTCAAGAAAACAAAGACGGAAGTTTTTTTTTCAAATTTTAGATTTGTATTTTAGCTTTTAACTTATATCCCTTATTTCAGAAACTTTGACTAATATTATTAATTTATAATACAATTAAAATAAGCAAAAGTAAATGGATCAACCCATATCCAATTATGACCGCCCATATACAAGTCACTTAATTTTCGGCCCATATAATCCCAAACCTACTTATGTCCACCCAAACCTGCCCATTTACTAGTTCTTATTTTAATTATAACATTTAAGAAAGCTATTCCCAAAATACTTAATTCTAAAAACGTATTTCATACCAACTACGCAATATGAGAAACCTAACCTTATCTGTTTAATGTTCAGTTCTACGTACCTACGTATTGTATTGAACCACAATCTAGATAACATTGATTGAGGCATTGGGACACCCCTTTACAAAAACCAACTCATACAAATATTGCTTTCTCGCTTTAAGTTGGCAAAGAAATCTCATGGCTAATGCATGAAAACAAGAAAGAAAAGGTTAATTACCTTCCAAGTTTAAGCCAATAAGTAAACTATGCTTTATTACCTTAACAAAAACTACCATTACCTTTTGTAAGATGATACTTCAGGCTTGGGAGAAACCTTTGCATATGCATTGAGTATCCTGGACACACGAAAGCACGGATAGATTAATCAAATTTTTCACCACATGTGGAGATCATTATGCATTTCCTTTCGTGTGTAACAAAAAGAATCACCTATCAAAAATCGAACTTCCTATTTATCTTCTTGAGCATACCGATATGAGAGTAACATTTTACGCAGAAAAGCTACGTAATTTGGGCTGAACTGAAGAACTCAATGACATTAACTAGTTAATTACTTTTAGCATTTTATTAACTAGAAAGTAAACAAAATCAAATGAAATTCTTCATGCATAAATAGGGGAAAAAATATATGAAGTTCTTTTCTTTTTCCTCCTTCCATATTAAGCATATGTAAGAATAACATCACTCGCTTCTCATTTGTCTTGGCCCTCAATTACAATGAGTTTGTCGTGTCCTATTCTAACCGGTGTTAAATATGAGAATTTTAGTTTTTATCCAAGATAGATATTTGCATCCCAATTACTTATATTCTTATTTCACACCCCCTCACCACCCTAGAAAAATGGTCACACTACAACATTTTTTTAAAATATTATTTCCAATTAGTAAATTGTAGTCTTTAAAATTTAATGACAAAAATTACATTTAAGTTTGTGCAATTAAAACTTAATATTCAAGTAAAAAGACAACAAAAACATAAGACTTTTTTTAAGGACAGAGGAATATTATATTTTGGGTGGGATAGTAGAGAGTCCTTTCCAGGCTGATTTGATTCTTTATGTAATATGGTTTAGGTGTTTATAAATTTGTCCTTGCATGTGTCTCATGCACAAGGGTTCAATCCTCAATGGGCTCTTCAAAACAATCATAACTTATAAACAAATGCATATACATATTTATTGTACACACGTGCATTAAATAAATTCTCTGAAAGTGGGAATCAAAGAAAAAGGAGTACCTAGTAAAGAGATTTGCAACATCCTCACATTCACGTGAATTATAGAACCAAATACCATTGACATCTTGGGATGCATTACGATACAGCAGATATGGGACTTGAAGTTCGAACTCGAAATCTCCTAGGAGATTCTCCACAAGATTTTCTGTTGACAATGAGAAAGTATGTTAAGAACCTGAAAACAGAAATATTAATGTGTGTTCATGTACACATTCCTAAGAGGCATCATAATCTTAAACACTGGACTCCACTTCAAGCTTTGCTTTGCAAAACAAGGGTAAAATGGTAATGTTATGATGAGTTTCATACTAAAGGGATAAGGTTTTGGGACAACCAGAAAAAGAAAAGGAGAACTCTGAATTGGGATGAATGGGGTATATTGAAAAAAAAAACTGTAATTAGGAATTGTTGCAGAACCTGTTTCACAAGATCGGTTTTACATGCTATACAAAACCTGCTTTTTTATTACCATCTAAAACAGCTCCTCTACCTTTTAATTTTCCTTACTTTCAATAATCAGCCATCAGGACCATTATGCCATACAATTTATTTTTTAGGACAAATTAGGAGAATATACAATACATAGTCAGCTACAATAGTCCATTGTATCTACAAGACTCCAACGATCACAGTTCTTCTTTCCTCACATTATGAGCAACTGGAACTGACAGTCTCGTTAAGAAACTAATATTGTTCCAAGAAACGGTCATAACCAGCGTAAAAGAAAACTGACCTGTATTTCGGCGGTTCATAACTATGAACTGGAACCGCGGTTGAGTGTTCCTACAATAATCCAACAACAATTTAAGTAAGCATACAATCAATCCATAATGACTGCCTCTCATTGCAGAAAGAAAATTAACCAACAATATTAATAAAAACAAAAGAAAAGTAAAGGGTCACGACATTGCTTTCAGTTTGAACTTCACACCTCAATTAAGGCCTTCAAAGTCCAGAACTACTCTAATAAGACAATATATAACAACTACCTCTTGACAACAAAGAGAGACCCTTCAACATCCTTGCGACTCTGAAACCAAAACAAAGAACAAAAATCAGGAGTGATCTAAAACAATCAAATCAAACATACAAGAACCCTTCCGACAATAGCTAAGAAACAAACATAAAAATTCTAATTTGTTACTTTGGCTCCACAAAAAATTACTATAGATATAAGCATATATACACTAAATTTTAAATTTTTTTGACATTTTCTTCTGAACGATAAATTCTGAAGATGAGAACGATCCACTGGTTGAGCTTAACGTTAAATTCATAAATGCCTTCTTGAAATTCTGGCTTCAAGGAGATTTAGCAGATAATTTCCCTAGAAAGAGACGTGCGCAGGTCTAGGCTCAATTAATTTATAACTTTTATGTTATTCGGCTTCTACTTTTAGATGTAAAAGAGCTAAACAGTTCGGGCTCGATTCGGGTTCAACTCGAAAAAATACGAGCGATACTCGGATTCGTAAATAATATGATCCAAATCTGAGCATAAAAAATAGTTTGAATAAAAATGTGAGTAAAATATGAACAATGTTATACTCGACTCTTTTAAGATTCAAACTGATTCAATACATACTCGATTGATACAAATTCGATTAGATACTTGACACATTCTCTTATAATATATACAAAATTAAATCAAATTAGGTTAATTAATTATTATTATTTTGTTTTTTTTTAATTTTAATGGTAATTGTGATTTTATATTTGTAAAGTGTAATAGTAAATATATTTTCTTATTTCTAAGTAAAATAAAAAATTTAATTTATAATTATATTTAATATAAAGCTAGTTATTATGTGGAGATTCGAATTCGAGCTTAAATTTGAAACTCGCGAGTAGTTTGAATATAATTCGATCCGAGTCGAATCGAATTCGAGTAATAAATATTCAATTCGAGTCGAATCTAAGTAGAATTTTTCAAATACAATTCGAATTCGAGTCGAATTTAGTATGAATTTAACGTTTCGAATAGCTCTATGTTCGCTTCGGTTCGACTCATTTACACCTTTACTTTTAGATACCGAAATACTAATATTCCCTTATGTTGAATAGGTTAGATTCTCTTATTGTGGTGACTTAACTTATGAATGTGGTTTTCATTTTGCTTTATGAAGGCCTGAATGGGGGATGGTCTTCTCATTGCGCAGGTTGATGTGGGTAATGCCCAAGTCTGTTGCGGAATTCCTTTATGCTTGGAGGGGAGTTGTGATGTCAAGGGCAAAGTCGGACAAGGTTCCAGATGCTCTATGGTGGACGTTATGGCGCAAGGGATAGACATTATTTTGAGGATGTCAATAAGTTGCCTCTCCATGTCAGATCATTAATTCTTAGTTTACTGTTCCTTTGGCAACACTAAATTATCCTACTTCTGTTTTGTCCTTTGTTGACTTTTTATTTCAATTTTCTTTGAGTACTAACTACTACGATAAACGGTGGTCTTGTGTGCGTACAGTTTGTGCTTTTAAGGATCCAACTACTTTTCAGTAATCTGCACATACTGGGTGACACCCCCTTTTGGGGTCTTTGGGATTAACATATCAGTAGATATCAATATATATATATATATATATATATATATATATATATATTTACAGACGTGACTGTGAAGAATTAAGTTTGGATGAATTGAATGCAGAATTCTCCACTCATCTGTCTTCATTATGCCTTTTCTCTCTTCTACTTTTCTGTCTTCTTCATCCCATTTTATCATCTACTACTTCTATACTAATCCTCTTCTTCTTCTCCCTCTATAATCTTCTTCAGGGCTTTGTAAATTGTTCAGTCTAATATTGAGATCCCGTAATATTAATATTCCCTTGTGTTTGGTTGGTAAGAAGTAAAGACACCAAACAGGATGCCAACCCAGAAGTTGGGATTCCATTCAAAAAGCATCTTTCTCTAATATATGAATAAAGATACCAATAAAGTGCCTGAATATACTGTATAGGGAACAAGCTCTAGACAGTTGCACCACTTCAAACCAAACATCCAACCGAAAATCCATTTTGTGATCCTTAAATTCGTAATAGAGCTCAAGCTGGTTGTGTAAGCTTTTTGGGTTCACACTTATTTTATATGTCTGAATTGACTGTAATTGGTTTCATAGAGATATCATTAAAGATGTGTGATTTGGACTTTTCATTCTCCAAGGGAATAACTAGGGCTAGGGCATCAAGAAGTAAATTGCGTTCATTTATAATTAAATATTGACAAACACATAAAAACATAGTATTAATTCATGTTTCTCTTGTTAACTCTTCTAGAAGCAAGGAAAAACAAAAAGTTAAGAGGAAGGAAGGGAGCCATACCCACTGATTGAGATCAATGTTGAAACCATAGAAGGTGACGTGAGCGGCAGTGATCAAGATCTCTTCAATGTAAGGATCAATTCTCTGGAGAACTGTCAGATTAAGGAGCTTTGTGCTCTGCTGGTCCAGATTTGGCATCAGCTTTCCGCCCTGATTAGACATTTTTGTGGTCCGGCGAGATTCTGCTTCGGGTGGAGATCCTAAATAAACCCTAGCTGATTGTCGGTTTGGTTGGGAACTTGGGATCTAATTAATACAGTCGGTTGTTAAGAGCTCGTTATCACAAAGAGTTGTTTAAGTGCTTTAAGTTCGTTGGAGAATTTTCATATATGTACATAGACCGGTTCTGGTCCGGACTGTTGGATTTTAGTACAGTCCGAATTTTATTTTTATTTTTAAATAATTAAAAAAAAATTAATATTTTATGAAATTGAATTTTTCCATAATACAGTATTTTGGATATAATTTGGATATATATAACAATATATGTATGTACACTTTATACATACATGTTTTGTTATATATATATCAAATCACGCCTAAAATACTGTATTATGAAAAATTTTCATTTTCATAAAATATTAACAAAAAATTAGTTGTTTTTTTTTTAAAAAAAAAAGCTCGCATTTTAACAAAATTCGAGTCATGATTGGATCCTGTTTGTATATACATATATATATATATATATATATATAGGGTCCAGGATTCTGAGAAATTTCCTTTACTTTGTTAAAATGCGGACTTTTTTTTTTGTTTTTTTTGGTTTTTTTTTTTAAAACAACTAAAAAAAAAGTTTAATATTTTATGGAACTGAATTTTTTTTATAATACGGTGTTTTGGATGTTATTTGGATACGTATAACAAAAAAAATGTATGTACAATCTATGCAGACTGTACATATATTTTTTTGGTATAGGTATCCAAATCACACCCAAAACATTGTATTATGAAAAAATTCCAGTTCCATAAAATATAAAAAAAAAATTAGTTGTTTTTTTAAAAAAAAAGCAAAAAAAAAATTCGCATTTTAACAAAGTAAGGGAGCCCTCACTTGATCGGTTCTGTGTGTGTATATATATATATGTATATATATATATATATATGTGTGTGTGTGTATGTATGTATGTATGCATGTATTTATGTAATTATGGGATCCGATTACCAAAAAATTAATTTTATGTTAAGTTAGTCACCAATAAAGTGCTGACACGCACGGAAGGAGATCATTTATTGATCTGCGTGTTAAAACTGTATTGATCAATTGATCAAAATTAATTTTATACTAACCACTCCCGTAACTATGTAAGGGACGAAGAGCACTTCCACGATTATTTATTTTAAAATAACTTAAAAATTAAAATATAAATTGATTTATAAGTTATTTTAAATTGTGATTTATAAATAAAAGTAATCAACGTCAATTTAATTTATGAGTCATAAATTAAGTTAAAATAAGTTATGAAAGTGTTTTATTTCATAATGACTTATACGTTAAAATTAAATTTAAAAATATTAATAAAATAAGTGACAAACTAGACATTATATTTGATAAAACTAACTTATTTTAAAAGGGCTTATAAATTATTTTAAAATAAGTTACAAATATTTGCTTGTTTTTTGACCTAAAAAATCAATTAATCATAAGAAAAATAAGTCATTGTCAATCAGAGAAAAAGTGACAAGTGACTTATAAATTAATTTGACAAACTTATAAGTTAATGTCTAACATGACCGAAAAAATTGCTTATACGCACAGTATCATCATTTTTTCTCGTCGTCTGAGTTCGACGGGGGAAACGATGGCAAAGTTGGCGGCACGGGAAATCGAACTCGCTCAGCAGTCGGGTGCATCTGGCCGGCAAACATCTTTACTAATGTTGAGTTAAATTAACATTATACGAATGCATGACATCTTGGCATTGGGCAATGCGACTGTTTTGAAGGACTAGTTCATCATGTTGTGAATCCATTTTATTCAACCACCTCCCAAATTGTTTACTAAAACCGGACGATACTAAACTCTCGGAAGTCGAAGGTGCTGCATCTGTAGAATTCATGGTCATATGCTTCTTCTCAGTTTGCGAAAAGATGAACCCCATTCCTCTCGGGTTGTTTTCACCACCATCTCAAACTTATATCTTATAATCAACGAATGGTCTATTGGAGGCATGCAATAACGGTTCATCACTTCCCCACTTAACTCCCGCCTTCAAACACAACCCACAAATCAAGGATGGGCGTGATAGTCCACCCTTTGTTCCTTGCGCAATAACTCGGAGGATAAATTTCTCAATCACCTCGCCCACATTGATAGCCATGCATGCCTTGCACCAAACAGTATAGTAAAACAACCCTCTCCTTTGTGATATCGCTTACATGTGTGGAGGGCATTAGTTTGACAGATAAAAGCGAACCATACTTTATCATAGCGACTTAAGGTAGAAAGCAATAATTGCATTACTGCTTTGTCTTTTACCTTTCATATTGTACCCGATTGACATAATTTATGAACAACCAACTCATATATAGTTCGGGATTGTTCGCACAAATGTATCATATTCATCATCTTCCACACCCTGCAGTTGGTAGTACTAGTTGATGGCGTCACTATGTAAAGAGACGGTTTTAATTCCCTCTCACCTGCACGTTATAAAAGTGGTGGTCATTCGCGTTGGCGTAAAACTCTGACTATTAGAATATTCGTGTTGGTTGTAACAAAGATGGGTTTTGTTTGTGAATACTACTTCCTATGTCCAAAAATACGTTCACAACTGTTTTTTTTTTATAAATAAATTTAACATATTTAAAAAATAAATAATTTTTTATAAACTAATTAAATAATAGACTATATGTATATACACAGTTATGTATTATACAATCGAATTATGACTACGAATTTTTTAGACTGACAATAGTTCAACCTTCGCCGTAGTCTAAAATAGATCAATAAGGAAAAAACTGAGTGAAGAAGGGAATTAAGTGATTGATCTGTTGTTCACATGGTAATTAATTGTGGCCTCGGAACTAAATCAAAAATAATATTGCAACTCCTCTCCTATACACTTGTATATCTATGTTTATTTGTGTAATATAATTGGCATGAGAAATATTTTGGGAGATTTACATATTCTATTACATTTTTAAAAATAATTACAACAAAAGTGCCCTCATAAAATTTTTACGCAATTAATATACTTCCATATTTATTTACAATTATAATGCATTTAAGATTCCTTAATTTAAGGAATTAGTATTCAATTAGGATTCCTTAATTTAAGGAATTAGTATTCAATTAAGTAATTAATATATCTACATATTAAAACAAACTAAAGTGACGTATATATGAAACACGAATTGGCTGGCGTATATACTGCAAATACTCGTTGTCTTCTCCGACCGAAGCCCTCTGCAAATACTAAATGCGTCTTCTCCAAAATGAAGCCCTCCGCAAATACTAAATGCGTTGAGGCTTCAAGAACAAGGCACCACTACGAGAAGCGGTACTTGGCGTGATTGATTTGCATCAAAAAGTGTTTGAGAAGAAGGCATCACTTTGGTTTTCTGGTGGTTGTGCCACCAACACCGCTTCGGGACTACCCCAAGCCGCTATGATCACATTCACTAGCTTTGAGATGATTCCATCAATTCGCCGCCTCTTTTAGAACATTGATTAGAGTTGTGCCCGGTAAGGGCTTGTCGTGTTATGTTTTTTATTGTAATTTTATGACCCGTTATTTTTTTATGAATATTTGGTTACTCACAAAAATTAAAATTGTTACCTTTGTACGAACGTTTGGTTACCAACTGCAATATATTCATAATAACCTTTTAAAAATAAAATTATTTTGAATATTGTGCAGTTGGTAGCCAAACCTTCATACAAAGGTAACCATTTTAGTTTTTATGGGTAACCAAATATTCATTAAAAAAAGGTTACCTTGGTATAAAGGTTTGGTTACCATGGTATAAATTTTTGGTTACCTTGGTACGAAGGGTTAATTATCAATATTACATTACACATCACTCTCTTATCTCTCTCTTTTCTATGCAGTGTCCTATTTTTTATTTACCTTCATGAAATTGGTTGCCAAACTTTTAGACCAAGGTAACAAATTTATACTGCATGTGTGAAGGTAGATTTGGTTACCTTGGTATAAAGGTTTGGTTACCTTGATATAAATGTTTGGTTACCTTGGTACGAAAGTTTGGTTATCAATATTATATTTCACATCAGTCTCTTATCTCTCTCTTCCTTATGCAGTGTTCTATTTTTTATTGGTTACCTTGGTATAAACGTGGTCATGGTTGTAGTAGAAAAATGAGGTCGGAGCAAGAGAAGGTACTAGAGGAGGAGAGAGAGAAAATGATAATGGATGTCTACTGTTGTTACAAAATAGTTGTAGTTTTTGGGTTTTGGAAAATAGTTCTGTTATTATTTTGAATTTGAATTTATTTTTTGTTGTTAGATCCCAAATCTTTGAATTTGAATTTGAATTATTAATTATAGCGATTATTTTTCTTGATTTTAGGTTTCTTATTAATGTGTATTGTACTATTTTTGTAATATTTACACTCCTTTTATAATTATTTGGTTGATGCACTATTCTTGTAATTACTTTCTTTTTGTTGTATACTTATGTAAAGAACCCAAATATTTTAAAGACTACCTCCCTCTTGGACCAGGAGTATTACTTCTTTGGTCTTTGGTTATAATATTGCTCCAGTGGTTCAACCAGCCCAATATGTGCATAAACCGGCCCAAATAGATTTATGATAACCCGACCCATATGCTCTTCTTTCTCGAATAAGGTCTGATAGCTTGATTTAGTCTGCACTCTACAGTCTACATCCATCCGCTTAATCCTCTCTCTAAAACGTAGTACATTATTTTCTCTCTAAAGAGGAAGAAGGATGATGTGGCCAAGCGTAGAAGAAGGCCCGCCGGAGGTCACTCTCGAAACCTCCATGGGTTCTTTCACCGTTGAGGTATCTATGATTATTTATTTGTGTACATAAAATATAGATCTAAATTATTAACAATTGATTATTATTTTTTTTTGATATAATAGATGTACTACAAGCACGCACCAAAAACTTGCAGAAACTTCATTGAGCTCTCTCGCAAGGGTTATTACGATGGCGTCAAATTTCACAGAATTATCAAGGTTCCATCTCTTTCTTTTTCCACAAAATTGTATAAATAGATGGAGCACTTACATATATATTAATACCGAGTTATGATTTTTGAGTAGGATTTTATAGTGCAAGGTGGGGACCCCACTGGTACAGGAAGGGGTGGACAATCTA
This sequence comes from Panax quinquefolius, assembly GCA_020205615.1. Lineage (NCBI taxonomy): Eukaryota > Viridiplantae > Streptophyta > Magnoliopsida > Apiales > Araliaceae > Panax > Panax quinquefolius. The sequence goes on along the minus strand of CM035161.1, from coordinate 31,262,572 downwards.
TATATAATAATGGGTATGTTCTTTTTTTACTGGTTTTAGTTATGTATGCAGTACCATGAAATTATGTGTAAACATTGTTTTTGGCTTTTTAATGCATAAATTCTATGGTCATGCTAGCCATGAAATTATTCATTTAGTTGCCAAAATGTTATAGATTAATATTGGTTGGAGACTTGGAGCATAATGGGTCCTCATGCCAATCTCTTGCTGTTGCATTACTTTGTTAACTAATTTTGGAAGCAAAAGGGTAGAGGGTCTCTTGAATATGTTTCCTTTAGAACTTATGCTAGTGTTATATTTTTGACTAGTATATGTAGTCTACTGATTTCCCCCACACCCCCACCAAAAGAATAATAAGAATAAGACTAATATATCGAAAGTAGGAGTATCATAGTCTGGTAAGTAAAACATGGAGATGATGTTAATGTTGTCAGACGGTGAGTGATGACCTACGAGATGGTGGTGCATGCATATTGATTTACTTTTTTGCGAAGAGCAATATATACTTGTAAGTTTGTGCACATATATGCACTGTACTTAATGAGAAAATACTCCACTTCTATTAATTTGTGTGTGTTAATCTTACGTGCATAAAAGAAACATAATATTTCAAGCTTTGGGTTTCTCTTTAATAAAGCAAACTCTGATTATATTGTTAGTTACTTGTGCCACCTCTATAATTATCCAGTACTTTGACTTCTAGTGACTTTTTCTTTACTCATTGTTGTTTAAATTTGTTTCAGTGGAAAATTCGAGGATGAGATTCACCCAAAGTTAAAGCATACAGGAGCTGGAATTATATCCATGGCAAATGCTGGTCCAAATACAAATGGAAGCCAATTCTTCATTACCTTGGCACCAGCACAATCTCTAGACGGTAAATTTATTTTTCTCAGTTACCATTATGGCATTATCACCGAAAACGACATTCAACCCATTAAGGTTTTAGGTTTTTTTTTTATTCGTTCACCATATATTAATAACTGATTATAAAATGGATGACCATTTAATATAATTGCGTATGTGGTTGTGGCCTATGCGCAAATTAGTGTGCTCAATCAAGTTTTGCGACCCCTATTGATATTACTTTCAATCCGAATACGGCTCTGATAACCCCAAATTTCAGCCCCCCATTCAAACCAAATAGCCCTAGACTAGATTGCAGCTCACTTTTCGTGTTTCAAAACAGACCAACAAAAAGAAAGGTAGAAGAAGATAGAGGAAACGAAATCAAGGGAATATAAGAGGAGAAGAAGTAAAACAGCAGTGCCGCCATCCCTTGCCGCTAGAGTTGCCGCCGCCATCCTCATCTTTGCACAGTTTTGAAATCTTTTCATCTCCCAAGATGCTGCCCCTTACTCCCACATGACGTGATGAATGAAAATAGAGCAGAATAATCGAAATAGAATAGAGATCGGATAGATCATATCTGGAATATAAAATATCCCCTGGTAATTACATATCAGTCCCTGTAGTTTTTTTTTCTTCCATTTCATCCCTTGAAGTTTCAGTTCTGCCCCTGTTTCTTTATATTTTTGTAATTCAATCCCTAGAGTAAAAAAAACTTGGTGATACAATTAGAAACATTATTGTTAAAAAATCATAAGATACCGTATCCCCGCACCCGTGTCCAAATTCAGATCCATATCTGCGTATCCTCTATTTTTTGACTTCACGTGTCCGACACCTAGATTTGTACCCACACTCGCACCCGAGTCCGAGTAACACAGGTCACAACAGATCTTAAAGCCTGCAAACACAATATATTTCTGGTATTCTAAATGTGTTCAATCTACTAGCATATTATAATGGAAAAGACCATTAATCAATGCCGTGTTTGTTGCTCCTGTGTTTAAGTAGGATAAACATTTCAATCAGGCTTTTACAATCTGTTTTTATAGTCAGACTGCAATATATGAAGAGCTCATAATTTGCAGAATTCCTATATTCATCTAGCATTTGCTTTCGTCGTGTATTTGAATAAATTCCTAAGGTGTGAGACTGGATATTCTAGTTCTCTTGTATCTTTCATTGTTCTTCATTGAGTTCTCTTTTAGCTAAGGGTGTAAACGAACCGAGTCAATCCGAGTATTGAGTTGCTCAGATTTGGTTCACAAATTTTATCAAGTATAAAATAAGGTTTGATTGAGGCTCATTTAGCTACCGAGTCGAGCACGATTCCGAATCGAGCCCGAGCAGTTTGGACTTCTCCAACGAATATGATCCGAGTATCAATAGAAAATTATATTTTGAGGAGGTTCGAGTAATTTGTCGAACTTTAAAATATGCTCATATTTGACTCATTTATATTTCGAGTCGAGTTCGAATCGAACTTTTAGTCGAGCGAGTCCGAATCGAGCCCGAACTGTTTGCTCATTTTACAGCCTTACTTTTATCTTATACTCTTTTTGGTTTATGTTTGTTATTTTCTTGTACAGGAAAACACACAATATTTGGAAGAGTATGTAGAGGAATGGAAATTGTCAAAAGACTTGGTAGCGTTCAAACAGATAATAATGATAGGTATGTAACTTATTAAAAGACGGAATAAAAAACAAGAGGTATTTCTCTCCTTGGATATATTTATTTCTGGCTAGACTGTAGGATAAATGGTCTTCTCATGAAGAAGGGCGGCAATCAATTTTAACTTGGACTAATTTTATCCTTTATGCTCATTTTCACCCCTATAAATATCAGGTGTACAGCTTGTCAGAAAACAATGGATGGTGGACTGCTTGACTCTCCTAGTGTTTGTTATATTCCCTCCATTCCAAAATTAAAGATACATGTAGTCTAATTTTTTTTCGGGCGATTTGCAAAATCTTTAAATTCAAAATCAATACAAATTTTTTGGGTTTAAACAATTATAAGCTATAAACTAATTAAAAAGCAATCCTAATTATCAAATTTGTTGTTTCTGAGCTTAAAAGGATTCATACCAATTTTCAATTTTAGGATTTTGCAAATTGACTTCAAAAAGTAAACATGCATCTCTAATTTTGGAACGGAACAAATGGAATCTTTATTTGCCGAAGAGGTTTAGTTTGTCTTCTCCCACATGTACTTATTTATAATTGGGAGGCGAGTTCTTTTAACTTCTAGCACAATAAAATTTTGAGTTGAGCGAGATTTGTTGTACGTAGCTGCTTGGTTAATTAATTGTACTTTTACTTTTACTTTCTTGATTTTAATGTGTGGTTTTACCAACAATCGTTAGCAACAGATTGATTATTCAAATTGGAGACTCAGTTTGGCATTTTTTGTCTTTTGATTCAGGCCTATCCATGACGTGAAGATACTACGGGCAATAGTCAAAGTTTGACACTTGAATATTGCAAACGCTTAGCTGTGAAATAATGGTGATATGATATGTATGACATTCTCTGCTCTTCAAAGATGTGAGACTCTATGTTAGGTTCCCTGTACTTCCATCATGAGATTACTACAATACAGACAATGAAGAGAATGTTTCTTACTGTCTTCTACAAAGTTGGAGTTGTTTTGTTTTAGCTTTTCTCTTTGTATAATTTCCAATACCCTCTTGGCTGGATCATATATCTTCCTGAAGTGCTGTTTTTTTTGTTTTTTTTGTGTGTAGGCTAAGTACTGTTTTCACTGATTAGAAGAATATAAACAGCAGCCATAAAGTAAAGATTGTTGGTAGTCCTTTTACCATAATTTGATATATGAGGAATTCCTCTTGCTGCCATCTCACTTGCCCTTGGAATATAAAGCAACATTAAAATCATCCCCACTGTCATTTGGTGGCTTTCCAATGTTTATAAGATGAAACCCTGTAGATTTTGCAAGATTTTTTTCCCGATCAATCCATAATCGATTTTAATACAACTACAATACCAAGTCCAAATGGTTAGATTAAAAGTAGGTGATGAGAAACCGAGGCAAACTAGAATTGATATGTATATAAGCACACTCATATATATATATATATAGAGAGAGAGAGAGAGAGAGAGAGAGAGAAAGAGAGAGAGAGAGAAGGAGAAGTTAGTTCTCAAAGCATTTTTCCTCGAGATTAAATCTATAGTTTCAAAACGTCTAAATGAGAAATAACTTTTTTTTGTTTGTTTTTATATTTTACAAACCACGTATATGATTCTGGGGGGAAATGCAAAGGACAACGAATACAAGCCCGTGTATTGACCTCTATATGGCAGTAAGCCAAATTTCTGCATCCTGTTTGAACAACTAGCATCGGAGTACAGCCAGCACTCTATCCCCGAAAAAATTGAGCCAAAATAAGCAGATGACTGCCAACTCCAGCCTCATATTAGCAGATCAAACACCACTAAAATATATATATATATATATATATATATATATATATATATATATATATATATATATATATATTACATGAGGCTTGATTCAACTCGGGGCAATACACTACTTAGGAGGCAAGAAAGACTATAAACACTCTTCCCAAATGCTTCACTAAACACCCACAAATCACATCAAACTTCAGCTAACTTACCTAAATTGGTGGCCTGGTTCAAATCACGGCACTTTCTTCACCAACAGCAGGCTTTAATAAAGGCGGCCCCCCCAGATTAAATCCATTTTCCTTAATCGGCCCAACAGGGCCATCTTTAGATATTGTACTCCTCGTCGGCTCTGAGAATTTGACTGCAGACTCTTCGGAAACAACCTGCTGTGGTAGTTGAGGCTGCTGCTGTAGAAGCTCCATACACTTTAAAGATGGCACATCACCCTTACAATACCTGTTCCACATGTTCCTGTATGTTGACTCCAAACCTCTGCAGAATTTTAATCCATCACAAAGAGGAGACTTGGACATTAGATCCCGCAAACCCATTCTCAGGTCGGAGAGAGCCGTAACGTCTGAGGCCAACTGCAGTGCCAGTTCAACATATTCGTCTTCAGTTTTGGCAACCAGGTGTCCTAGTCCTGCAATACAGTAGCCATGTAATCTAAGATTCATTACAAATTCATCTTACTTCATAAATTCAATAGATCAACAATAGCACAGTACCATGCTATGATTTTAAAAATCAAAAGCATCGTATAGATTTTTCAGCACGTGACAGAAGCATGCCTGGTCTTATACTCCACTTTTGCACAGACAACTGTACACACATTTCTTACTCCATCACATTTTGTATGAATGCAGATATTTTACTCAGTTATCTTCACTGCTAGAACTATGATGTCAACAAGCGGCAGTATTTGTAAAAAAAGAAAAAGAAAAAGATGATCCAAACTTTACAGGAGGCACAAAGGGGCCTTCCCTCAATATGACAAGACCAAAAAGATTATCTTATCTCTGCTCCTTGTAAATTAGGAGCCGTATATTGTACCAGCCATTGTTGAGGAAAGGTACATCAAGATAAAAGGAAGGCTTTCTATGCCTGAAACCACAAGGTTCAACAAAGATATATAGAGTTGAAACCAAATATTGTTTACAGGGCACTGCAGAATGTAGGCCCACCAATCAAGGCTCAATTAAAGGTGGAATAGGTATATATAGACCAAGCTAAGCTTCAATTTCACAAGGTGCAGCTGCCCTTTTACTTGATGACATATTCCGTCTTCCCCCTCCCCTTCCTACTACAACAAATTTCTGAGTAAACAATAAAAGAAGCAAATAGCAGGGGGGAGAAGTTTCTTTCATAGAGAAGAACAGAGCAACATAAGTGAGCAAAGCATATAAATCAAAAACATTCTGAATTGCAAAGTTGCAATTGAATGCAAGATTGTGGTTATCAGCTTGGCTGACAAGTGCATCACGTACAATGCCAACGAAGGATAAAAGCTCAAATTTATAACATGGAATTTTAGTATCTTTTCTAGTACAACTTTCTCTTCTTTTTTTTAACTAAAAACAGAAGTGAAATAATATATAAAACAAAAAAAAACTATAAAAATTTAATAGCAATAATTCTCTCCAACCAGGGATATAAAAGAGACTACATAACTTTATAGGGAATGCAGAAGGTTGTACCAAGGATATTTATAATTTTATAAGGAATCTGCATTTTAACGGTTGGGTAGTTACTACCGAGGATAGACTTCTGTAGACAAGGACTAAGTATTGCAACCTTGCCATATGGAAGGAAAAAAACATCAATGCTATCTCATCTAATACCTTCTCCCTATATATAATACATGAATAGGCAGGGTTTTATAGACTAACTAAAATATAAATCTTGTGTGAGCTTCTCAATGTATAGTTTAACTGGATCTTGGATTGGGTTCTATAATCACAGACAAGTATAGCTTACAACATCTTCTAAAGATTAACAAGATAAACAAATCAGACATGAATCAGTCAAATGAAAAACTTTGGGATCATTGAAAACAATAATAAAACATTCATAAGATTAATCAGTGAAGTCTTTCATAACAAGGAAAAAGAACAATTCTTACCGACTGTGTTGAGAAGACTCACGCCTACATTATGAGCATGTACTGAACCTCCCATAGTAACACATGGAACTCCCATGTACAAAGATTCACAGGTAGTGGTGGTCCCCGCATATGGAAAAGTATCCAAGCTACCAAACAATAATAGAGATTAGACAATTTCTCAGAAATACATTCAAACGTAAGCTATAAACACCATATAAAACAAGAAAATTGTTCCCCTAAAATGGGAGGTATAAAAGAAAAGCGTAGTGTGCATATTTTCTAGTCAGACTATCAATAGTACTACTACGCATCAAAAGCTGCAAGATGATCAAATATATAACCAACGGGGAGCTTTTGAGTCCATTAAACAAGTAAACCAAATATGTCATCAGTATAGAAAAATTGTGAATGGCTCCATCCCTTGAAGAATTACACTTGTCTGCATTTTTTGAGCATAGAGCAAATGTAAGACCTTCAAAGGGAATATCTAAACCATGAATTTATAGGCTGCAGAATATATCACTGCCCCACCGGAAAGATCATATAACATGTCCTGATCATGAGAAGGAGCATCAATCAACTCCAGAAGAAAATTATTGTGAAAACAGGCCGCAACAACAGGTACAGAAACCCAATTTCTTCAGGCCTTGTAATGTTACGAATGGGATATCTAAAAGTTAAAATGTCACACTACAAGATCCCCATAACACAGTCAACAGCCCTAACTATTCCATACCGCTCAGTTCACATGACATTTTGACTTTTAATAACGCCAAATAATCCATCCGTTCCAAAATATGCATCATTTTGACTTTTTGAAATCAATTTGAGACATCTTTCAAATTCAAAATGTTGTGATTTATTAAAGTTGTAACTAACTATTAAGATTATTTACAATATTCGAATTGTATTGACTAAGATTAAATGAACTCGTATCAATTTGGAATTTAAAATGTCTCAAATGGCTTCAAAAAGTCAGAAATGCTTATGTTTTTGAAACGTTGAAGTATAATGAAAAATATGAGTATATTAGGGGTAGCACAAAAAAATTAAAGAAATGAAAAATATCCTTCATTAACAAGAAGAATTACCTAATGTCCATTAGAGCATATGCTTGCATATGATCATGGTTGAGAAGAATAAGAGGCAAAAGATCAACTCGCAGTGATTCCAACCCCAATTGCTCCAAGGTTGAAAGGAATCTCTGTCTTACACTATCACAACAAAAAGGCTTACACTTCACAACAAGTCGAGAATTTGGAACCGCACATAGAATTCTTGACCAAACTTGCAGAACTTTAGGTGTTATCTGATGGAATAAGACAGATTATAAGATATATTATAAATAGAATTAGATCTTATGATTGAATATCGTCCATTATGTACGCAATTGGATTTAAAACAAATGTCCATTCCAACCTACTTATACCTTTGCTAGATTGTTAAAGCTACCAAATGTAATAAAGCCATTGGAAAGAGCAGGAGTTGGAGTTGGGGGCCCAGCTTCAGGGGATGGCGTATAACAAAGAAAGCATTCTGGTAATCGAACTAACTCCTCGACTTGCCTGTCATTATTAAGGAAATTGTGTGGGATTTATCATTGAAAATTCAAATTAAGATCCTTGAGGACACACTGTACAAACACAAAGCAGATATAGAAGGTACAAATGAAACAAAAAGAAAAGCTTCACCTACTTCTGTTTTGTATTAGGAGGATCAGCCAGCGCATCAGAGATTCTGTAATCAATGGTAGGCAAACCAGTGGTATTTGGGTATCCAATCCAAGTCACCTACCACGGAAGTAAGTCAGAGGGTTTCAGAAAACAATTACTAATGGAGTAATAGATTCACTATATTAAGGAACTCCCATAATAAGCATGCGTTTTGAACTTCTAGTGTGATGGTAAACACATTTGTTCATGTTTGTTTGTGTTTTTTTTTGGGGTGGAGTGGGGTGGGGTGGGGTGGGGTGGGGGGGGGGGGAGGGGGGCCAATAGACTGCCATGTGTCAAATAGGTTTATTGGGTTGGGATATGTGCATATAGGCATAAATTTTGTCAAAGCATTTAATTTCCTACCGTTTTTCAGTATGGGCTAACTATCCAGGTTACTTGCATTGCTATGAAATTAACCAAACATAAACATCGAATGCAAGATACAACAAAGTTTCAAAGTAAAAGTAATTCCTTAGTTGCTTCAAAATGACCTGATGCTCATTAACTTAACATATGAGATCTTCAAAATTTTAGCATATAAGTATATACTTGATAAATATCAAGTTGTAGTATAGTGGTCACTTTGTTCTCCAGAGGCAATCCCCTAAGACAAGGCATGCTGCAGAACTGTCATCCTAACACAAGCATCTTGCCACCTACCTTTACTGGTTGGGACTAAACCAGGAAGCTTCCCAATTTGGTTACAGTTCCTTGGTACAAAAATGAATTGCACTACAATACACCACTGGACAATTAAGAATAACTTGTTTGGTATCTAGTGCCAATGCTTAATGTTATCGTCACGTGGAGAGCAGAGTCAAGCCTTCTCATGTTTAAGAGAGAGACACGTTTCTGCTAAACAGATTTCAGATCTTGAGCAGCCTCTATACAGGTGGTTCGTATATGCACTCTCTTTATGTACAATTTGACGAACTGAGATTCTAGTTACCTAAGCTATTCAAGAGGGGTCCTATCACATAGTACCCAGATACTACCTCTGGTAGTTGCACATTAAAATTCTCATTATGTACAAATTTCCTTATCAGTCTCAAGAACCCTCTATCCACACTTCCCTTCAAAATCAGTGTCGGAACTCTACAACTTTTTCATGGTAGCTGATCTAGCAGCTATGTTACTTGTCTGGCCTTTCTATATGTTCTCTCTTCAGGACTTGCCTTCTACTCTCTCCTTGACTTGGCTTAAGACTTTGGATCTCCTGCTGCTTCAGCATCTGAGGCCTCTCCTACCAAATAAATATTATTCTCTTGGTGACTACACTTGTATCCTATACAAGCATTTTTTATATATACGTTTCAAATTATAAGATCATTTTTGACTTTTGAAAGTCAATTTAAGTCATTTCAAACTCAAAATTGAGATGATTCATTAAAAATTATGAAACAATAAATATTACAACAATGAGTAATATTTTTAGATAGTTTACATATTAATTAATGTATTGATTAGAATTAAATGAATTCATGTCAAAATTTTGAGTTTGAAAATGTTTTAAGTTAAATTCAAAAGGTAAATAATGATCTTATAATTTATAATTTAGAAGGGAGTACATATAAGGACATTCTAGACCAGCATTTTTTCTAGAGGTAAAGTAGAACTTAAAAAGCTGGACAGAACGGAATTTGTATCCACCAAACCCCCTGGCTGATACGAAAACCCCAAAAAAAACTACCGTTATCAGCCACATAAAAATACTAAATATAATTATAGGACTGAAAAACAAAATAACACCAAAACCTATAAGTTTAGCACCATTGAGTTACTCGTAACAAAAACTACTCCAAAATGAGGGCCACAATGCACAAGAATAGGATCTACCAAATTAAGCTTAGTATGCTCCTTTATAATGGATCTTTTATTTTTGGATTAATATATATATATATATATATATATATATATATATATTAGATGAAAAAAGAATATATGTACAGGGAAAGAGTAGTCCACCCACAAAATAAAAATAAGAAGTGAAAAAAAAATTAATTTGAACCGAATAAGCAACAAATCCTCCAACAAACAGGGCACACCCAATCCTCCCCAAATACTCCACAATAGAATCCATAAACTTCAAGCAATAGGAATAATTCAGCAATTTCCTTGCTCTCTAATCCAGAGAATTAAAAGTGAAAAATTTTGCAGCAACAAAAAAAAATGTGCACGTTATTAATTTTGCTTAACCAATTAATAAGATGGCTAATCAAATCAGTAACTGCCTCTACAAAAACAAAACCAAAAAAAACTAATACAAAGTTACAAACCAATCATATTAACTATTGCAGATAATTTATAAAGTATAACTGAGAATATATATTAAGGAAAAATAATAAGCATATAGCCTCGACAAACCTGAACAGGTGCAGGTCTGCAAGCCATCATCCCCAACTTATTATTAGCAGTATGACCAGTAAGTTCTACCAAGATATCAACCTTATCTTCTCTAACCATGCTTGCAACCTTCTTCTCATCAATCCCATAAATATCCCTCCACATTCCACCTTTTCTCAAAACTCTGTCTCTAAATCTATTAGTTTTTGCATCTGCCTGTGACATCGTACAGAAAAAACATATTTGGAACTTTTTCTTCAACATAAGGGTAGAGCACAAGAGACCGTTTGGACTTTCCACGGGAAAAAATATACAACAATTAAAATTCAACGGGAAAAAATATATAAATAATAAAAGGTATAATGAATTAAATCAAACAAACAATTAAATGAATATGTGGTGCACTAACAAACTCCAGGAGAAGCCACAGTTGGTGCCAATGTGGTTAGTACCTTCACAACTGCTGAATAAACAACCACCTTGTAGTTCGCATAATCATGGTAGATGAGAGGTGCTTCAATGAAATATGATACAGAATGAGTAAAATAATCCGGAGATACATAACCAATAACAAGTGGCCTTTCTAGATCTTTTGGATTGTCCCAAGAAGTGTATTGCGGATATAACCTCATGAAGCGCCTGCCCCAGTCTCTGCAAGTTCACACTTAATCTCAGAACAGACCACATTGAAGGATGTGTATAATTCTTTAATTCATAAAAGTAGAATGCCTACAAAATCAGTAGTCGAAGAAGTGGAAAGAATTCCGGGAGTAAGTCAAAGTTTAATAAAGCAATTGGGAGGCTAGTTTAAGAAAATATTAAAGCATAACTAGGAGAGGTAAATTCAAAAAATTCCAGATGAAGATACTTCACAGTGATTCATGCCGCTACAAAAATAAATTTAAAAAAATAGAGCCTGTTTGGATTGGCTTTTTAAAATCTGATCACTGCTTTTCAGACTCAAAAAGTAACTTTCTGACTTTTGGGTTGGCTTTTCAGGGTCTCAGATTTTTCACAAATCCAAAAGCAATGGGGGAGCTGTTTTTTGGATTTATTCTAGATTTTTGAGAATCCAAAAAAATACAATAATCAAAAAGAGAATCGACGCGGGCGCATTAGATCATTTCCTGATCAAATTAATGAGAAACAAAAATATACATTTCCACAAAGGAAGAGCAAGAAACACTCCAAATAGAAAAATAGGATAATAAGAAATAAAAACCTCCCTTCTTTCAAACCAGGTCATCATTCCAGTTGATGGCACCTATTGTGGATATATGCCTCTCCATTATGTAATTCTCGGAGTTGTATTATTTTTTTGAAAAAAAAAATTGATAAGACCGAGTCATTAATTAAATTTCAAACAAATCAAAGAAACAAGGAAATTTTTGTAGTAAGCTGAACCTGTGGGCCTCAAATAGTTTATCATCAGTTCCCTCATTTATGTAGTTCATCGCAAGCAATCGATTCTGCAAGAAAAAATTCAGTAAATTAGTGGTAAGAGACAGAACTGTTAAGAGTATCCTAAAACCATGAGACACTATAATTTGAAAGGTTAGGCATTCTGTATTGTAAATGAAGTTGATAGCAAATCTAGAAATCTTTAACAAAACGAGATATTCCAACCACCACATTACATAATTCCATCAGAAGATCAACCAATTCCTTAATAGCCTGATCATAGTAAGTAATTACACATATGAACTTATAAACACTTAATTTATGGTAAACACTTAATTTAGGATAAGAAGTCACATAAAACAGTGATAAAATCAGGTATATCCATCTTTTGTCATATGAGAACCAACAAGCCTTTATTTGATGGAAGAATTTTTCTTGAATTTTAACCACCAAAATATTTACAAAATGCACAATATAAAGAGAAACAAAAGAAATACTTTGAAATTTATCATCAACAAGCGTAGGTAAACCACACATTTGGTTCAAAGATTTCTCTTACTGGCCTAGGGACTTCATGTTACCAATCATAATGGCACCTAGTTTAAATGTATCTCAATTTCAAGTGGTGGTAGCAAATATATACATTATGGAGCTGCAAGAAAAAGAGTTTCAAGCAACATGTTCATGTATGACAAGGTTAAGTATGAAAAAATGAAAGAGGATGTTAAGGCCTACAAATACAAGAACTTGACATTCTTTTCTATTTTTTATAATTATTTATTCTGCTAATTCAGAACTAGACATTCACAATTTAAGTAAAGAGTAGCGGACTAACAATACCTGGCCCGCATTACGAGAATCTGGATCTATCTTGAGGCATTGCTCGTATGCTTCAATAGCCATAGTTATATTGCCAGCATCCCTATAAAGAACCCCTACACATGATAAACTATAGTAAATGTCTAAATGAAAATAATGACGGAATATAATAATAGGTCACCAATACTATAAAATTAACATTTGCTTCATCTTAAAGTACTCCCTTGGTCTTTCAAAGATCTTCCTGCTATGATTTTGCCCTTAACTGCAACATAGTCATGTGCATAAAAGGTGGGCACCAACAAATTCCCTCCAACATTTTGAAATAAAATTAAACTCAAAGATTGAATATTGGGAAATGGCTAGAGTACAACTTAAGATGCACTTTCAGTTTGCAAACACAAATTGAGCAGCACAGTGGAAATCAAAGATGGCTGTCAGAATGTGTAACAGAATAGGACTCAACTCTAACCGCATTATTAAAACTTACAAAATAAACCTATAATTTCACAAATGTAGGATCAAGAAAAATATAGCAAAAGTTTTAACAGAGTCGCAATGACTAGTGCACTGCAATAACCAACAAGACTTGATATTACCCTTCGTCCTGATGCTCTAAGTTAAATATTCCATGTAACTGTTTTAAAGTATTATTTAAGATAAATGAATAGCTATAAATCCATTCTATCAATGGATACTTAGGAATCCCTTTTAGAAAGAAGTTCAACTTCAAACAAGCATTTCATAACCTAAAAAATTCCCCCAGTGACAACTTTAAAAAACATAAACTTATACAAGAACTAGTAACAGCCAGAATCACATGCACCTAACACACAGGATGCCTATAAAGAGAGGAGAGAGATAAATACCTAAGTTATTATACGCTTCTGCATATGTTGGGTTTGCAACAATAGCTTTCTGTATCATGTTTGCAGCAGCATCCATTTTACCCTGTGTAAATTCAAATCTATAACCGACGGTTTCAAACATATTCTCATTCAAATTTACATATAGTAGATACAGAAACATATTGTCATTCAAATTTACGTGAAGTAGATACAGTTACTGACTTGCACAGTGTAGACTACTCCAAGATTGTTCAATGACTGAGAGAAGTTTGGTTTGATTGATAAAGCTAACTGCAAACAGAAAACATTTTAACCAGTAAAAATATGTCATCATCCGTTAATAGATAATCGAATGTGTGCACAAGCATTAAAATTTACCTGATAACATTCCACAGCTTTATCAAGATTGTCGCGGTCTTTATATATGACTCCTAAATTGTTGCATGCCTCTGCACAGTGGGGGTTGAAGTGGAAGGCAAGTTCATAGAACACAATTGCCTACACAGATGAGGTAATGTTTGATTAAAAATTACAATAATAAAAATATCTGACTATAGAAAACATAAATTTATTCTCATTAAAGACTGAAATAAAAAGAAAAATAAAACAGGCAGTCTAGAGAAAGAAACATAAACAGGTAAGATGTTTGCAAATAAAGACATTATTTGACAAGATCAATTTTTATCATTTCTATGCAAAAGAATGAAAATTTAAAACAAAATTAGTATGATAAGGAGAAACAGGGTGTCATTTCATCATCATTCACCATGTCGAACTTCAGCATTTCACCATATGCGACCCCTAGGTTGTACATGGCATCGGCATAGTGCCAATTATAGTACAGAGCTTTCTTGTAATATGCCACACCTTGGTTGATGTCCCCCTCCAATTTCACCTGAGTGAAGTATCATGAGTTCATATTTAGTACATAATAACTATTATTAAAAATAATAAAAAATAAAGGAGCAGGGGGGAGAGAGAGAGAGAGAAAGAATAAGAACCGATGATAAGAAATCTTCTATTATAATTCCTTATACATTATAATTCATCTTTAACACAAGAAACTTGTAAGATTAGTATGACCAAGCCCCTAGATTGGAGGGCTTGGAGATTTAAATATATATCTAAATATACACACACACATTCTTTTCCCATTCCTCCACACTATAGACATCCTGCAGCCATCTCAAACAGATGAAGCCAAATGAGTTGCAATATGATTCATAGGCTAACCGCTGACATATATGGATAAGAAACATTTTGTGGTCCCAAAGTTAGTATATTCTTTTTTCTTTTTGATGATTAAAAAAATCAAATTATATTAATAAAAAAGAGAGTATAAAATAAAACATGGGGACAAGAAGTCCACCTTCACTGACCTAGATGAAAACAAGTCAAAAACAGCACTTAAAAAAGTGCAGCTTCCATGCTCCACACAAATCTATCAGAGGCAACCTAAAGGCCCCGTAGCAGAAGCCTAAAGGGATGTAAAAAAAAGAACCCTATCCCTCAACAAATTATAAGATAACTACCCCTCTAAACAGTCTAGCATTACGCTCTTCTAAATTCCGCATAAAATCTAAAAAGAAAACACACTTCCATAGAATATATACAACACAAATACACAATATACAAATTGCAATTTGGATTTTAATCTAAAGGCAGACCATGATTCTGCAAAGAGCCAAAAACAAAGGCAATAATATCATTCTCGAGAAAGTACAAGGTTTGGTAGGTCATAAGATGAAACTACATAATCCCAGTTTAAAATTTGGGTAAATGAAGAAACCACCTTTGTGCCTAAATCTGTCAAGGCAATAGCCATATTATTTTTCGCAATCTCAAAGTTTGGAGAAACAGCCAGACACCTGAAATAGAACAGCCATGAATCACCATGAGATACAAGCAGAGGAAAAACTATCAACCAGATACCACATACTTGCAAGGATCAATTCATAACAAAAAATTGACTAATAAATAGCAGGAAACCTCTCATAACAGGCAATAGCAGACTCCAAATCTCCACGATTTTTATAGATGACACCCATATTGCAATATGCTTCAGCATACATGGGCCTTTCCAGTGCAGCCTTCTCATAGCAATTAAGGGCCATGTCATATTGCATCATCTCAGAATAAACAACTCCAAGGTTATAATATGCAGGCTGCATAGTACATAACAAGCTCAAAACATCATAATACAAATCTGAATGAAGTGATGTAAATGTAGGCTGTTTCAGGAAGCAGAAAGTGAAAGGAACATAAAATTACCGCATAATGTTGATCAATTTTGATAGCCTCGTAATACTTTTGGATACCTTCCTGAGTGTTGCCAGCAAGCTTTAAGCTGGTACCAAGATCTGTTAGTACAATTGATAGGCATTCAGCCGCTGGTTTGTAGGAAGAATTTGCTCTTAGGGCCTTCTCATATGACTGTATCAAGGAATAAAGACAACTATGAATTGTGAACTGAACAAGAATAATATGCACCCAAGTCAAAGATAAGTAAATGAATCGTGCCAAAGCGACGTTAAGCAGCTCACATGTAACTAGCATTTGAAGATTGTGTAGTGAATCCCATTTTATTGGTACATATATGACCAAGACAAAGATAACTTTTCTAAATGAGTCTACACACGTGTCTTACCTTGTGCTTTCTGGAAGTCCTGGAGTCTCCTTTTGGAACTATTAAAACCTTAAAACCTAGACCTAATTACACAAGTAAGCCGACATGCAAAAGGCTATCATGACACCCCTCTCTACAGTCAGAAGAAGTTTCAGAAATACCCTCGCTAAATCTAAGAATTTGCAAGTCAAGTATAATAATACCAGAAATATATTAATCCAGATTTAACATTACGATATTTTTATTTGACAAGAACATTATGTATAGCAAATATAAAAGTTGATTAACCAAGCTCTCAAACAGGCATCGTTTTAAATTCCTAAGTCCTAACCTACCTATTTCCTTGTTACATGCATTAACAACTTTTTTGTTGATTTCTTCAAACTTTGTTGAAGAAATCCTATAATTCAAAACATGAAGCTCAAAAGACCAACTGTGTACTCTCTCTTCAAATGTGTACAACCCTCTCTATCTGTATCTCTTTTCTACTTACACTATCTCTCTCTTCTACTGTTACTACTCTCTGTCTCTCTTCTACTGTGCACTATGACTCTCTCACTACCGTCAAATTTCAACAATCGGACCCCATCAGCTTCAACACATCTCTTGAAACCCAACTTAATTTGGCATGTTATGAAGTTTAAATATGACAACCTGTTTGTGAAGTGAGTATGATCACATTACATCTTTCCTTTATAAATCCTAACACAAATCTATAAATCATGATAAACAGACAATTCATTACAACTGCACCTGAACATTTAGTAGGAATGAGCAAACGCAGCCTAACTAAAATAAAAATGGATTAACCATGCACCAAGCTAAACTTGAGTAAATATGAGCTCATTATGTGCAAGTAACTGTGGGAAAAATTAAGTAATATGAATGCAGTTAGAACATCAATCTTATTACACATAAATATAAGTATCACAATCAAATTTCAGCACAATATGAACAATCATGGGAATAAAACCAGTACAAGAGTTAACATGACTAAATTTTAAAGTTATTACCACTTGTTTAACATGATCTACGCAAATCAATGTTGCATAAAACATTCGACTAAACCAAAGGAAATAAAAGAATGCTACTAATTAAACTCAAACTAATGAGAAATATAAGAAAGCCTTTTTAAGCAACAATAAATTCAACATTTAAGATAATTACTACAGTTATTTTTCACCATAATAACAGTAATATGACCACCATGAAAACAATTATGTGACTGCTATAAGCATACCTCAGCAGCCTCCACAAGACGACCTTCGTCTTTGTACAAAATACCACAATGTGTGAGGGCACATGCATTTTGTGGGTCCAGTCTGATAGCTTCGGCAAAACTCTCAAAAGCAGGCCTTCCCATATTCTGCATATGCAAGCAAATCCCCTTGCCAATGTGAGCTTCAACATTTTCACTGTCTTTCTCCACCACACTCTCGTAGATGGCAAGTGCATCAACAAATTTGTTCCTAGAGCGAAGAATGTTGGCATAAGAGAGACCATCCTTCCCCTCAAAACATTTCTTTACAGGACTAATGCAATCCGGGGTTCCTCTGGCAGCTGAGGATGGCTGCACTCCTTTCGAGAAACCATTGTCCCCAATAGGTTCTTTCTCTTTTATGCTACCAACATCCTGTTCTGTCCATGCCATCTGGTCGAAACTACAGGTTCAATATCCTGAATCAATTGAAAGAAGTAGATTGATTCAAACGGTTACAACAAAGATTTTTAAATAAAATGCTGACTAACCCTATAGAACTACAACTCTTACTACATCAATTAATTTTCTTTTCCTTTTGGTGCAAAAGATAAACCATAGAATGGTAGATACTTTGTCAGATAGATGGAAAAAGAAAGAAAAATAATAATTCATAAGTAAATAAAATAAGTAGAACTCAAGCTAAGCTAAGACACTATTTTATTGGCATCAGCTTTTAGCCATAGAACAATGCTGCATAATAAAGGGGCCAATCAAAATTCAGTGGTTCTAAAGAAAAAAACCCTGACGATATTAATTTCATCACAGTAGCTGTTAGACAAAACTTTGTTTTTAATTACCCCTTCAGCATAACCACTTTCCAATCACAGGAAACCCTAATAGCTACACTAAAAGCTACGAAGTAAAAATTAGTATACGTGAAACTATCAAGAATGAAATTAGGGTTCTTGAAAACAACTGCAGTCAAATCAAAACAACTATGTACATACAGGTATTCACTTTAATAATCTGATCACTAAAACTTCAAAAAAAAAAGGGGGGGTGGAAGAGCGGGATTTAGTAAGAGGAAATGTATTCAAAGTTTACATTAAATTTGCGAAGCTTCGGCTAACCACAGAGAAAATCGAACGTAGTTATGTATATGTTTACCTAGTGAAGAGATGTGTCCGAGGAGAAAGAAAGGGGGAGATGGTGATGACTGAAAGTGAGGAGAGAGAGGGGGGGCGGGAAGAATTGGGGGTGAAAAGAAAAAGGAAAAGTGAGTGCCTGCTGGCTCGCGCGGCTCTCTCTCCTCCGACAGAGACGGGTGGGGTGGGGGGTTGATTGATGTGTACCAAGCCCTGCTTGCTAAGTTCGTCCGTTAGCTACAATTATACTCGCTCGCTCATCGCTTTATGAATGAATATGCAGCAAATACTAGTATTCAAGGTTAATCGACTTTCCATCACTCCTGTATTTCCACAATAATAATATTGCCTTCATGCCACTGACACTGTGTTCTTGCCGGCTTTTAGCTAATTAAGACGCCACTTTATGTTTAATTTATTGAGTTTTTACCGTTTTGATATTTTCACATAAAAATTTATATTTATGTTTATATTTACGTGAACTTAGTTTATATATTTTGAGTTGTATATAAGGTTAAATATTTTGTTTGTTTATATATGGTTATACAAACAAACAAAATATACAATCTTATATATATATTCGTTTCAAAATTAGAGTTATATTTTATTTTTTAGAGTTAATTTATAAAATTCTAAAATTAAAAATTAATATAAAGTTATTTAGTTTGAATAAAATAAATATAACAATTATAAATTAATTATAAGATACTACTAATTATTATATTTGTTGTTTTTAAAATTTGAACGAAATTATATCAATTTTGAGTTTTAAAATTTCCCAAATTAACTCAAATATGATCAAAATATATCTCAATTTTGGGACGGATGGAGTATTAATTGTTATAAGTTTTATTATTTCATAATTTTAATCAATTATCTTAATTTTAAATTCAAAAATATTTCAAATTAACATTTAAAAGTTCATAATAATTATATAATTTAAAACCTATGGAGTAAAATATACGCTCAAACTACAAAACAACAATGAATATGCATCCATCTTATACACAACACTATGAAATCTAAGTGAAAATAAAAACCTTATACAACTGTTAGATAGGTTAGTTAATGTCCAATTCATTGTACCTTTTAGGTATTTTAGTTTTATGTTACTGTTCGTGTAAACAAAAAAGAGTTAATTAATTTTATATATAAACAATTTTAGTAGTAAATATTTTTTTCTTTTCTTTTTTTATTAAGCCATCTTATACATCTCCAACATATGAACTATCTCGTGGACTATATTTAGTCTATATGATATCAACATATGTCATTTAGTTTTCAATCCTTCATTTCAGGTTGATGGACTATATTTAGTCTATATATCATGACGCCCCAAAATAGGTATACACAACACCCATTGAATTCGAGTCCAAATACATAATACATCTGAGAAATAAACTACAACTTGATAATACAAATGTCGTGTGAAATACGACAATATATATGCGTGAGTTTAAATATAATATTGTCTTCTGTATAATATCCACACGCAAATAAATCCCCATCATAATTATTGATTCATTATTTTACAAAAATGGTGAGGACTACTAAACAACTCTCTCTAGAACCTTCATTCCATACCTCGACTTAAGATTTTCGCTACATTCTCGCCTCCCGAGAAGAAAAATGGAACAACAAGGAAAAGGGTGAATTTCAACTAGCCCAATAAAGAATATTATGACTAAGATAATATACAACAAATTATCGTTAGTCTTGACGAGAAAAAATCGATAGAATCTGAATGACAACAAGTTTCGGATCAATATTCGCAATTTGAAATAATAATTCATAGAAGAGTTACGTAGAGAATGAAATCTACTATAATCTATGAATTTAATAAATCCATCATCAATATTTTATCCCTATAACATCAATCAATATGCATCCGGAATCAAATATTCATCTTGCACCACTCTGAGCCAAAGATATTCATCGATTAGTCGTATTCATTTAAACACACATTCATCTTTGCACTACAGGTGCCAAAGATATTAATCAATCGATCGTGTTCATCTCAACACTGCTCATCTTTGCTTCTGGTGCCAAAGATATTCTTCGAGAAATCATTCATCTTTTGCACTACTGGCCAAAGATATTCAATAATATCATCATTTAAGACCGAGGATGATGAAAATATTTTTTAAGAAGCGAATCCATTGAAACAAAATGACAAGGATTAAGGATTAAGGATTCGTACTTGGTTTTATCCACGCCAAAAAATACCTCAAAAATAATCATAGTGGTGTAAAATTCAAAATGATCAAAACATGGATACAATCGAGTTAGTATCCGAATAGATATGTTTAGACGAAAAGAAGAAATTTTATTTTTCTATTGAATAATAATCAGATATCGTGAATAGTCAGATATCGTGAATAGTCCAGATATCGTGAATAGTAACTCTCACACCAAAAGACGAAATTCCACAAAAACATCTTCACGCTTCATTAATAGTACTCGTGAATAGTAACTCGTGAATAAGTAACTCATGAATAGTAACTCGTGAATAGTAACTCATGAATAAGTAACCCATGAATAGTAACCCGACATGAAAAAGTTCCAAATTTGATAAAACTTCAGATCAACATTTCAAAGATAATGATATTGAAGAAATAATATCATTACAAAAAAAAATATAATATCCCTTACCTCGAAAGATCAAGACTTCTAAATTTAAACACAGGATATAAGTATTATGACTTGTGTGGCGCCCCAAAATAGGTATACACAACACCCATTCCGAGTCGCCAAATACATGGTAGATGCGAAACAACTACAACTTGATAATACAAATGTCGGTGGTGAAATACTGACAATATATAATGTGAGTTTAAATATAATATTGTCTTACAGACAATATCTATACTCAAATAAATCCCCATCATAATTATTGATTCATTATTTTACAAAAAATGGTGAGGACTACTAAACAACTCTCTCTAGAACCTTCATTCCATACCCACTAGTACTCGCTACATTCTCGCCTCCCGAGAAGAAAAATGGAACAACAAGGAAAAGGGTGAGCTCAACTAGCCCGGTAAAGAATATTATGACTAAGATAATATACAACAAATTATCGTTAGTCTTCAACAGGAAAAATCGATAGAATACAATGAGACAACAAGTTTGAGATCAATATTCGCAATGAAATAATAATTCATAGAAAAGTTACGTGAGAGAATGAAATCTACTATAATCTATGAATTTAATAGTCCATCATCAATATTTTATCCCCGTAACATCAATCAATATGCATCCGGAATCAAATATTCATTTGCACTACTGTGCCAAAGATATTCATCGATTGGTCATATTCATTTAAACACACTGCTCATCTTGCAGACTACGGGCCAAAGATATTCTTGAGAAATCATTCATCTTTGCACTCTGAGCCAAAGATATTCAATAATATCATCATTTAAGACCGAGGATGATGAAAATATTTTTAAAAAAGCGAATCCGATTGAAACAAAATGACAAGGATTAAGGATTAAGGATTCAGTACTTGGTTTTATCCACATCCAAAAATACCTCAAAAATAATCATAGTGGTGTAAAATTCAAGAATGATCAAAACATGGATACAATCGAGTTAGTATCCGAATAGATATTTTGACAAAAAGAAGAAATTTTATTTTTAAATTGAATAAGGTCAGATATCGTGAATAAGGCAGTATATCGTGAATAGTAACTCAGACACCAAAAGATAGAAATTCCACAAAAATATCTTCACGCTTCATGAATAGTACTCGTGAATAGTAACTCGTGAATGAATAGTAACTCATGAATAAGTAACTCGTGAATAGTAACTCATGAATAGTAACCCATGAATAGTAACCCCGACATGAAAAAGTTCCAAATTTGATAAAAACTTCGGATCAACATTTCAAAGATAATGATATTGAAGAAATAATATCATTACAAAAAAATAATATCCCTTACCTCGAAAGATCGACACTTCTAAATTTAGAATCTAGTATATAGTCTTTGAAAGGAACTTGCAATAAATCTAGCAATACTCAAAGTATACTCAAAATACTCACAAGAATACGCTCAAAATATCGAGAGAGAAAATAGAGAAAACTTGGGTTTACGGTGTGATTTTCAATTCTAACCCAAAGACCTATTTATAGGAAAATGCTTTAGAACACAAAGCGAAAAATTTAATATAATATTAATATAATTATACAAATTTTCCTTAGCCCACCTTTTGGTCAAAACACCAGCCACACATGTTAATGATGTCCAAAAAATACAAAAAACGTTTTTCTTAACAAAAATAATTTAAACTCCCAAAAATCAATTATTTCGGAGCTTCGGAACTTCAATAATTCATAATAAATAGCCCTTTCATCAGAAAATTCGAATCTCGCGAGTTTTTATAGGAAATTCAATTCTCTACAACTTTGCAGAAGAAAGTTTTTCCAAATTCCAAACAAAAATCGACCGAAATCCACAAACGGGCGATTTTACAGGCTATAATCAAATTTCGATCAATAATTGTGTCCACCAACACACAAAACATGTGTTAAACATTTAATGCCACAAAAATACTCTTTCTCCTCATATACTCATATATCCCACATTCATTGTAAAAATATCATAGTTAATATATTATTAAAATAATATATTTAAATGAATTATTTTATCGAGAAAAAGATAAAATATTAATTTTCAACAATTGTCATTTTAAAATTTTCTCCATCTATATCCACATAAAATCAATATTTTACTCATCATATAAATCAATAATTAATTATTCACAAATAATATTACTGAATCACAATATTGACAACCGTGCGTTTCAGAAATAGGGGCTTTCAATAAGAATTTTCTTCTTGGCGCGCAATTAGGTGACCAAACCTCTCCTTAGACGAACTTTCTAGACATTGCCAATAATGTTATCTAATAATATTATTCAGATAATATGAATTATTGCCGATAATGAAAAATCTTTGTGTAATGACAATTATTGAAACAACAAAGAATATAAAATATCAACGCAAAGAATTATTAACTCGATAAAATTTGAGCGGTAATTTCGTAACCATTATTGAGTAGTGCCTTCTTACGTAAGAATCAATAATTGGTGCAATACCGTGTCTTCTTGTTCAACAACGCGATTAGTGTGTTTTAACCACCGGGTATTCCAACAAAGGGCAAGCAACTACGCCAGTTATTTAAAAACAACTTATATTTGTCGTTTTCTTCATCCAATCGCTTTTTCAGTTATGGGGCCCACACATGGGTCGCTACCGTCGCATGCGAATATTCCCCACAAGCGATCGAATATTCCACGACCAAAACGAATATTCCCAAACAACAATGAATATTTTATAACCACTTGCTTATTTTGAAATATTTGCGTATTTAACCCTTAACTATCCACATTAATCAAATCAACCCTTACTATTTCAAAATAAAGGAAATTCCTTTTATTTAAAAATTTTGGTCTTACAACCTCCCTCCTTATGAAATTTCGTCCTCGAAATTGGCGTGACGATACTGGTGTTTTGAAAAGGTGAGGATACCTCGCTTTCATTTTCGTTTCCAATTCCTGTGTCATTTCCTCTATAAGCATGATTCCTCCACAAAACTTTAACTTGTGGTATGACCTTTCTTGGCGTGGGACATGCTCCTTCCTATCCAACATCTTGACAGTACCTCCTCATACGTTAAGTCTTGGCTATCTCGTCCGGTTCTAACTCAATAACGTGGTTCGGGTCTTTCACATATTTACTGAAATACGAGATATGTGAAACACATTATGAACACGAGACATACTTGAGGTAACGCAAGTCTATAGGCTACATTTCCTACTCGGTCAAGAATTTGAAATGGACCAATAAATCATGGATTGAGCTTTCCTCTCTTCCCAAATCTTGTAACTCCCTTCCGTGGAGCAACTCGCAACAATACATGATCCCCTACATTAAATTCCACGTCCTTTCGATGAAGATCCGCATAACTCTTTTGTTGATCTTGTGCCGTTCAGATATCGTTGTCGAATCATTTGGATCTTTTCGGTGAGTCATATACGTCTTAACTTCGGGTCCCAACAATGTTGCTTCACCCACCTCATCCCAACATATGGAGAACGACATTTTTGTCCATATAATGCTTGAATGGAACCATGCCTATATTTGTTTAATAACTATTGTTGTATGAGAATTCCACCAATGGCAAGTACTTATCCCAACTTCCTTTGAAATCTAGGACACAGAGTTTTAATATATCTTCAAGAGTTTGAGTAGTCCTTTCTGATTGCCCATCCGTTTGAGGATGGTATGCCAAACTGAATAGTAAATTCGTGTCCATAGCTTTCTACAAACTAACCCAAAATCATGAAGTGAATCTTGGGTCACGATCTAAAACTATGGATCTTTGGCATGCCATGTGATCTCACAATCTCATTTACGCACATACGAGAAAGGCGTTCGAGGAATAAGTCTCTCAGATCGGTAAGAAATGAGCGGAACTTGGTTAATCTATCAACAATAACCCAAATAGCATTGATGTCTTGAGAAACCGCAGGAAGACCCGTAACGAAATCCATAGTAATGTGTTCCCACTTCCATTCAGGAATCTCAAGTGGTTGCAACGGACCCTTAGGTACAAGATGCTCGCGCTTTACACGTTAGGCAAGTTAAACACATCGAGATAAACTTTGCAATCTCTCTCTTCATATTGTTCCACCAAAATGTATGTCGAAGATCACGATACATTTTAGTACTTCCGAGGATGGATTGCAAATGGCGTATTGTGTGCCTCCATCATAATCTTGTACTTCAAATCGAGTCGTTAGGAACACAAAGTCTCAGAGTGGACTCAAGTATTCCTTCTTCATCAATTCTCGCTTAAAATAGCTCCTTCTTGTACTTTCTTACGCATCATTTCAAGATTGGTGGCTTGAGCAACCTTAACTTTTTCTATTAAAGTTGGCTCTGTCGCGTATACTTGACATCATCGCACTCGTTCGCGATATGATCTTCTACTCAACGCGCGTCGGCTACCACGTTCGCTTTTCCAAGATGGTATGGTTAGAATATGTGCGAAATGAGTCGCCTCTTGAGCTCTTGGAAAATCTTCTCGCATTCCTCGCTCCATACGCAATTTTGTATCTTTTCGAGTCGGCTAAGTTAACGGAATAGCGATTCGAGAATATCCTTCAACGAATCTCGATAATAACCAACTAAGCCTGAAAGCTACGTATTTCGATTCATCGACTTAGGTTCTTTCTCAAGCGTGACTCATATCCCAATCTTGGATAAGACGTCACAATGACACCTATCAGTTTACTATCGCATCGAATATGGCGACCCCCTACAGAGAGTTCCGCTTAGGTGAATTCCACAAAGGAAGTCACAAGATAAAGGCTCAGTACCAAATTTATAGTTGAATTTTTAACTCACGAAGTTCAATAGGAGCCATTCGATATGAGATTTTAGAAATGAGTTTTGTCTCAGGGTTCAAAGTCGATACAAAATTTAATATCGAGCTTTGGGAGTAAGCCAAGAAATTCTTGTAAAATACGTCGGGAAAAATCAATAACAACAGGAATATTATTCAAATCGGCGTGTCTTTATTCAAATCCATAACATGGACTAAGAAAATTTGACATCCGTAATAAGCGAATGACTTCATGGCTTGATATGAAAATGTTTGACTACAATGGTTTGATTGCTTGAATTGAATAACAAAGTTGCTTAGGAATATGAAAACTAACAACCTTACGAAAATAATCAATTTCGGCGTGATGAGTAGTTAACCTTAAAATCACATCAAAAACAAATATCTCTATAGAAATAAGGTTAACGGTAATGTGATAGTGCCAACCTGAATCAAGCAAGATTTATAAGCGATGGATGTGATGAAAGTTTCTCTAACGGAGTTTTCACGAGATAGTCAAAGTCTAATTTCTCCGAGTCAAGTTTAAACGCGTTGGTAAGTAAGAGAGATAAAAGAATGGGGTAACCGATATCTAGTAAGGTATATACTTGCAAGAATTTATAATTGACTAACCCGTGCTAACTTCGTTCGGGTTCCTTGCATTTTGACCGGTCACGACAAACGCTCTTCCGGAATCGTTGACTTTGACTTTTACGGGACGGATCTTTTGAGTCACCGTCCCCAGCGAACTAGGTTTATTCTGCGTCATGATCTCGAAGCGATATGTCCTTCCTTTCCACAACTATAGCATACCTTAAACTGTTGCCAGGCGGTTTAATGATATGTCCCTCTTTCCGCATTTGTAACATACTGATGACCGGTGGTCGTTCTCCTCCTTAAAACTAGTTGCTATTATAGGTGACGCGTCTTCACATGGTCGTTGTTGAATCTCCTCTTTTAAAATCTCCTCCCGACTCGCTTCTTCTATTTTCATAGCCACGATTACCACCAGAGTGGTTACCGCCTTTAATTCGTATTCTTCTTTCTCCATTTGGTTATCGTTATTCGATGATCGCTATATCTTGATATGATCCTGGTTATGGTCCCTCGGTTGAACGTACTCGTTATCTCGCTCTAACAACCGAGCCACATTGACAACATCCGAATAGAGAAAATTTATGAGAAATGAGATCTCGGCGTATGTCGGGTTTCAAACCTCTCGAAACATCCGCATCATCGTTCCTCATTCTCCACCAAATGAGGTCTGAACTGGATAACTCGCGAACTTCGCTCGTCTTTGGGACACCGTCGTGTTATTCTCGCTCTAGTCTAATAAACTCCACTTCCTTCATACGACGAATACTTTCGTGGAAGTACTTGTCATTGAAGCTGCTTTCAAACGTCTCCCACGACATGCCTTGAGTGCGCAATTTGGATGGGTGCGCTTCATGATTCCCACCGATGTCTGCCTCGCCACGGAACATAAAAGGTGGCGAATGGAACTTTCTGTTCCTCGTGCATCCTAAGACATCGAATATCTTGGTAATTTGTTTGACCCACGTCTCGCTTTAATCGGATCCGCTTTCCCAATTCGGTGGTCCCAACTTTGAAGCTGCTTGGTTTGTGACCACTCGTGAATTGCTATCATTTCCTCAGTATTTTGAACACGAGTCTCCTCCTAAATCGATTTTGCATGAAGCTAAAAAGCTTCTAAACATCCCTCGTTCATCATACGCTTTCGGTGGTGTTGTTGCGGGAGGAACATTGCCGACTGTTGCACATTCTCCTCGTTGGTGAGTGCAGGCATCTCCACGGCCTCATTTACTCCATCATTAATATTCTCGGTTGACATTCTCAAATCTTGTCATAAAATAAGGGTTAATTAAGGAAATCAATATATCACATAATATCCCTATATCTTGACCAACTAACAAATAAGCTTAGGTAGGACACACTAGCGAAGGATTTATTCGTCTCTCCCTCCTAGTTCTATTCCTCGATCTCCGCCAGAGATCATATATCCTAAGCTACGATACCAACCGTGACACCCCAAAATAGGTATACACAACACCCATTACGAGTCGCCAAATACATGGTGCGTAAACAACTACAACTTGAATAATACAAATGTCGTGTGAAATACGACAATATATCTTTGTGAGTTTAAATATAATATTGTCTTCAGACAATATCTATACTCAAATAAATCCCCATCATAATTATTGATTCATTATTTTACAAAATGGTGAGGACTACTAAACAACTCTCTAGAACCTTCATTCCATACCCCGACAGAGCTAGTACTCATTTACATTCTCGCCTCCCGAGAAGAAAATGGAACAACAAGGAAAAGGGTGAGCTCAACTAGCCAAATAAAGAATATTATGACTAAGATAATATACAACAAATTATCGTTAGTCTTCAACAGGAAAAATCTAATAGAATACAATAGACAACAAGTTTCGGATCAATATTCGCAATGAAATAATAATTCATAGAAAAGTTACGTAGAGAATGAAATCTATTATAATCTATGAATTTAATACGGTCCATCATCAATATTTTATCCTGTAACATCAATCAATACGCATCTCGAATCAAATATTCATCTTTGCACTACGTGCCAAAGATATTCATCACGGGTCAGTGTTCATTTAAACACTGTTCATCTTTGCACTACTGGGCCAAAGATATTCTTCGAAATCATTCATCTTTTGACTACGTGCCAAAGATATTCAATAATATCATCATTTAAGACCGAGGATGATGAAAATATTTTAAAGAAACGAATCCAAAGTGAAACAAAAATGACAAGGATTAAGGATTAAGGATTCGTACTTGGTTTTATCCACATCCAAAAATACCTCAAAAATAATCATAGTGGTGTAAAATTCAAGAATGATCAAAACATGGATACAATCGGAGTTAGTATCCGAATAGATATTTTAGACAAAAAAGAAGAAATTTTATTTTTCGATTGAATAGTCAGATACGTGAATAGTCAGAGTATACGTGAATAGTAACTCTCAGACACCAAAAGATAGAAATTCCACAAAAATATCTTCACGCTCACATGAATAGTACTTCGTGAATAGTAACTCGTGAATAGTAACTTCATGAATAGTAACTTCGTGAATAAGAACTCATGAATAGTAACCCATGAATAGTAACCCCATACATGAAAAAGTTCCAAATTTGATAAAAACTTCAGATCAACATTTCAAAGATAATGATATTGAAGAAATAATATCATTACAAAAAATAATATCCCTTACCTCGAAAGATCGATGCTAATTTAGAATCTAAAGGGTATAGTCTTTGAAGGAACTTGCACCGTCTAGCAATACTCAAAGTATACTCAAAATACTCACAAGAATACGCTCAAAATATCGAGAGAGAAATAGAGAAAACTTCAGTTTACGGTGTGATTTTCAATTCTAACCCAAGACCCTATTTATAGGAAAACGCTTAGAACACAAAAGCGAGAAAATTTAATATAATATTAATATAATTATACAAATTTTCCTTAGCCCACCTTTTGGTCAAAAAAACCAGCCACACATGTTAATGATGTCCAAAAAAATACAAAAACGTTTTTCTTAACAAAAATAATTTAAACTCCCAAAATCAATTATTTTGAACTTTGGAACTTCAATAATTCATAATAAATAGCCCTTTTATCAGAAAATTCAAATCTGGCGAGTTTTTATAGAAAATTCAATTCTCTACAACTTTGCAGAAGAAAGTTTTCCCAAATTCCAAACAGAAATTGATCGAAATCCACAAACGGGCGATTTTACAGGCTATAATCAAATTTCGGTCAATAATTGTGTCCACTAACACACAAAACATGTGTTAAACATTTAATGCCACAAAAATACTCTTTCTCCTCATATACTCATATATCCCACATTCATTGTAAAAATATCATCGTTAATATATTATTAAAATAATATTTAAATGAATTCTTTTATCAAAAAAAGATAAAATATTAATTTTCAACAATTGTCATTTTAAAATTTTCTCCATCTATATCCACATAAAATCAATATTTTACTCATCATATAAATCAATAATTAATTATTCACAAATAATATTACGTAATCACAATATTGACAATGAGCAGGTTCAGTGAAAATAGGGGCTTTCAATAAGAATTTCTTCTTCACTTGGTATGCAATTGATTAGGTGACCAAACCTCTCCTGTATGTAACTTTCTAGACATTGCCAATAATGTTATCTAATAATATTATTCGGATAATATGAATTATTGCTTCGATAATGAAAAATCTTTGTGTAATGACAATTATTGAAACAACAACGAATATAAAATATCAACGCAAAGAATTATTAACTCAATAAAATCTTTGACAAAGTAATTATCGTAACCATTATTGAGTAGTGCTTTCTACGTAAGAATCAATAATTGGTGCAATCATTGGTGCTTCTTTGTTCAACAACGCGTATTAGTGTGTTTTAAACCACCGGGTATTCCAACAAATTGGCAACAACTACGTGATTATTTAAAAACAACTTATATTTGTCGCTTTCTTCATCCAATCGCTTTTCAGTTATGGGGCCCACATGGTCATTTTGTGCGTCATCACGAATATTTCCCGAAACGATCACGAATATTCCACGACCAAACGAATATTCCCAAACAACAATGAATATTTTATAACCACTTGCTTATTTTGAAATATTTGCGTATTTAACCCTTAACTATCCACATTAATCAAATCAACCCTTACTATTTCAAAATAAAGGAAATTCCTTTTATTTAAAA
The DNA here is from genome assembly GCA_020205615.1 of Panax quinquefolius. Taxonomy (NCBI): domain Eukaryota; kingdom Viridiplantae; phylum Streptophyta; class Magnoliopsida; order Apiales; family Araliaceae; genus Panax; species Panax quinquefolius. The sequence goes on along the minus strand of CM035161.1, from coordinate 31,231,910 downwards.
TTTTTGGTCTTACAACTTGGACTTGCAGCGTCAAGTATAGCAATACTCAAAGTATACTCAAAATACTCACAAGAAATATTTCGATAATATAGAGAGAGAAAACTTCAGCTTTACGGTGTGATTTTCAATTCTAACCCAAGACCCTATTTATAGGAAATTGCTTAGAACACCAAAGTTAGTAAAATTTAATAAATTAATAATATAATTATATTATTTTCTACACATGTCTAGAATCTGATTTCAGCCATCAAACACATGCCACCTTCTAGAAAAAAATAAGAAAAACGTTTTTCTAATTTTAAATATTTTAAACTTCCAAAATCAATTATTTTGGAGCTTGAACTTCAATAATTCATAATAAATAGCCCTTTCATCAGAAAATTCGAATCTCGCGAGTTTTTATAGGAAATTCAATTCTCTACAACTTTGCAGAAGAAAGTTTTTCCAAATTCCAATCAGAAATCAATAAGAAATCCACAAACGGGCAATTTTACAAGCTATAATCAAATTTCAAATTAATAAATGGGGTCCACCGACATGTTTAACATGTTTTAAACATTTATTGCAAAAAAAATACTCTTCCTCCTCGTATACTCATATATCCCACATTCGTTGTAAAAATATCACCAGATTAATATATTATTAAAATAATATATTTAAATGAATTATTTTATCGAAAAAAGATAAAATATTAATTTTTAACAATTGTCATTTTAAAAATTTTCTCCATCTATATCCACATAAAATCAATATTTTCCTCATCATATAAATCAATAATTAATTATTCACAAATAATATTCTGAGTAATCATAATATTGACAATGAAGTAGGTTCAGAGGAAGAGGGCTTTCCAATAAGAATTTCTTCTTCTTTGGCGCATGATTAGGTGACCAAACCTCTCCTTGAGACGTAACTTTCTAGACATTGCCAATAATGTTATCTAATAATATTATTAGGATAATATGAATTATTGCTTCGATAATGAAAGATCTTTGTGTAATGACAATTATTGAAACAACAAAGAATATAAAATATCAACGCAAAGAATTATTAACTCAATAAAATCATCGAATAAGTAATTATCGTAACCATTATTGAGTAGTGCCTTCTTACGTAAGAATCAATAATTGGTGCAATACCGGTATCTACTTGTTCAACAACGGCGTATTAGTGTGTTTTAACCACCGGGTATTCCAACAAAGGGCAACAACTACGCAGATTATTTAAAAAACAACTTATATTTGTCGCTTTTTCTTCATCCAATCGCTTTCAGTTATGGGGCCACACACATTTTACTTCGTGCATTTAATATTCCCTCAAAAGATGAATATTCCACGACCAAACGAATATTCCCCGACAACAATGAATATTTTATAACCACTTGCTTATTTTGAAATATTTGCGTATTTAACCCTTAACTATCCACATTAATCAAATCAACCCTTACTATTTCAAAATAAAGGAAATTCCTTTTTATTTAAAAATTTCGGGGTCTTACAACTTGGACTTGCACCGTATAGCAATACTCAAAGTATACTCAAAATACTCACAAGAATACGCTCGATAATATAGAGAGAGAAAACTTCAGTTTCTGGTGTGATTTTCAATTCTAACCTAAGCACCCTATTTATAGGAAATTGCTTAGAACACCAAAGCAGAAAATTTAATAAATTAATAATATAATTATATTATTTTCTACACATGTCTAGAATCTGATTTCAGCCATCAAACACATGCCACCTTCTATAAAAAAAATAAGAAAAAACGTTTTTCTAATTTTAAATATTTTAAACTTCCAAAATCAATTATTTTGAGCTTGAACTTCAATAATTCATAATAAATAGCCCTTTCATCAGAAAATTCGAATCTCATGAGTTTTTATAGGAAATTCAATTCTCTACAACTTTGCAGAAGAAAGTTTTCCAAATTCCAATCAGAAATTGACCGAAATCCACAAACGGGCAATTTTACAAGTTTATAATCAAATTTCGAATAATAAATGGGGTCCACCGACATGTTTAACATGTTTTAAACATTTATTGCAACAAAATACTCTTCCTCCTCGTATACTCATATATCCCACATTCGTTGTAAAAAATATCGCGTTAATATATTATTAAAATAATATATTTAAATGAATTATTTTATCAAAAAAGATAAAATATTAATTTTTAACAATTGTCATTTTAAAAATTTTCTCCATCTATATCCACATAAAATCAATATTTTCCTCATCATATAAATCAATAATTAATTATTCACAAATAATATTACGAGAATCACAATATTGACAACCGTGCAGCTCCCAGGAAAGAGGGCTTTCAATAAGAATTTCTTCTTCTTGGCGCCAATTAGGTGACCAAACCTCTCCTTAGATGTAACTTTCTAGACATTGCCAATAATGTTATCTAATAATATTATTCAGATAATATGAATTATTGCTCGATAATGAAAGATCTTTGTGTAATGACAATTATTGAAACAACAAAGAATATAAAATATCAACGCAAAGAATTATTAACTCAATAAAATATCGAATAAAGAATTATCGTGTAACCATTATTGAGTAGTGCCTTTCACGTAAGAATCAATAATTGGTGCAATACCGTGTGCTTCTTGCTCAACAACGCCAGATTAGTGTGTTTTAACCAAAGGGTATTCCAACAAAGGGCAACAACTACGCCGATTATTTAAAAACAACTTATATTTGTCGTTTTCTTCATCCAATCGCTTTCCAGTTATGGGGCCCACACACATCGGTGCAGCCGTCGCCGCATTTAATATTCCCCGACAAGCATTTAATATTCCACGACCAAATGAATATTCCCGACAACAATGAATATTTTATAACCACTTGCTTATTTTGAAATATTTGCGTATTTAACCCTTAACTATCCACATTAATCAAATCAACCCTTACTATTTCAAAATAAAGGAAATTCCTTTTTATTTAAAAATTTCGGTCTTACTAACTTGGACTTTCGCACAGTATAGCAATACTCAAAGTATACTCAAAATACTCACAAGAATACGCTTCGATAATATAGAGAGAGAAAACTTCGCTTCGGTGTGATTTTCAATTCTAACCCAAGACCCTATTTATAGAAATTGCTAGTAACACCAAAAGCGAAAATTTAATAAATTAATAATATAATTATATTATTTTCTACACATGTCTAGAATCTGATTTCAGCCATCAAACACATGCCACCTTCTATAAAAAAATAAGAAAAACGTTTTTCTAATTTTAAATATTTTAAACTTCCAAAAATCAATTATTTCAGAGCTTTGGAACTTCAATAATTCATAATAAATAGCCCTTTCATCAGAAAATTCGAATCTCGCGAGTTTTTATAGGAAATTCAATTCTCTACAACTTTGCAGAAGAAAGTTTTTCCAAATTCCAATCAGAAATTGACCGAAATCCACAAACGGGCAATTTTACAGGCTATAATCAAATTTCAGTCAATAAATGGGGTCCACCGACATGTTTAACATGTTTTAAACATTTATTGCAACAAAAATACTCTTCCTCCTCGTATACTCATATATCCCACATTCGTTGTAAAAATATCACCGTTAATATATTATTAAAATAATATATTTAAATGAATTATTTTATCAGAAAAAGATAAAATATTAATTTTAACAATTGTCATTTTAAAAATTTTCTCCATCTATATCCACATAAAATTAATATTTTCCTCATCATATAAATCAATAATTAATTATTCACAAATAATATTACGTAATCACAATATCGACAACTGTGCAGGTTCAGAAAGAGGGCTTTCCAATAAGAATTTATTCTTCTTGGCGCAATTAATTAGGTGACCAAACCTCTCCTTAGACGAACTTTCTAGACATTGCCAATAATGTTATCTAATAATATTATTCAGATAATATGAATTATTGCTCGATAATGAAAGATATTGTGTAATGACAATTATCAAACAACAAAGAATATAAAATATCAACGCAAAGAATTATTAACTCAATAAAATAATCGAGCAAGTAATTATCGTAACCATTATTGAGTAGTGCCTTCTTTACGTAAGAATCAATAATTGGTGCAATACCGTAAAGCTTCATTGCTCAACAACGGCGTATTAGTGTGTGTTTTAACCACCGGGTATTCCAACAAGATAATCTGCAGTAATAACTACGCCTAGTTATTTAAAAACAACTTATATTTGTCGTTTTCTTCATCCAATCGCTCAGTTTATGGGCCCACATTATGGTCATTTGCTTGTGGGTCGCATTTAATATTCCCTAATCGCATTTAATATTCCACGACCAAACAATGAATATTTTATAACCACTTGCTTATTTTGAAATATTTGCATATTTAACCCTTAACTATCCACATTAATCAAATCAACCCTTACTATTTCAAAATAATAAATAAAGGAAATTCCTTTTTATTTAAAAAAAATTTCGGGGTCTTACATATATGATATCAACATATGTCATTTAGTCTTCAATCCTTCATTCCAGTAGATGGACTATTCTGTAGACCATAATATAAAAAAATTAAAATAATCAATGAATTTAAAAAAACTCCAACGACCATATTCCAACTATTATATTTTAAAGAACAAACAACATCTATAAATGTAAGGCACATCTAGTCTCTCATATACACTCATCTCAACTTCAGTCTTATAGTCAAATACGTTATTTTAAATATGTCTCGTCAATTCGAATTATCTATGTTGCACGTGGATGAAGAAAGATGAAGAAGCATATAGACAACACGGCGGCTATTGAAGAAGAACAACAAAATGTCAATGGCCATGAATCACGTTATCGTGGTTCTTTTCAAGGTGGTATTACCATTGATAATGGTAGACATGAAGGTCATAATCGATTTTTTCGTGATTATTTTGCTGAACATCCTACATATTCATCGTATCTATTTCGAATAAGATTTGGAATGTGACGCCCCTCGGTTTATCTTCTCTACAAAACATAATTACCTCAATGTGGATGCTTGCCTATGGTGTTTCGTCGTATTCCGTTGATGATTATGTGCGGATCGATGAAAACACGACTATATTGAGTCTTAAAAAGTTTGTAAAAGCAGTAATTTCAATTTTTGGTGACGAATATCTGAGATCCCCAACAGTGATGACATCGTTAAATTGCTATCAAAAGCTTAATAGCATTGTTTTTCTGGGATGTTGGGGAGCATCGACTGCATGCATTGGAGGTGGAAAAATTGTCGGGTTGCGTGGCATGAAATATATTATGGACATCTGCATAAGCCGACAATTATTTTAGAAGCGGTGACTTCATACGATCTTTGGATATGGCATGCATTTTTTGGATTACCAAGCTCTCATAATGATATTAACGTTTTGGAGAGATCATCTATCTTCTCTACTCTTACTGAAGGTCGTGCTCCAGCTATAAACTACTCAATTAATGGAAATGAGTACACGATGGGATATTACCTTATTGATGGTATATATCCCAATGAGCAATATTTGTTAAAACCATTTTGGCACCTCGAGAAAATAAAAGAAAACTATTTACTAAGACTCAAGAGGCGCTTAGAAAGGATGTTGAGCGAGTATTTGTGGTACTCCAAGCACGTTTTGCGATCGTTTGTGGTCTTGCGCGATTTTGGGATCAAATAACACTAAAAAAAAGTATGATTGCATGCATAATACTATATAATATGATTGTTGAAGATGAACAAGATGAAAATCAATAACTAACAACCTATGATACACATGACGAGATTTCAACTGTAGAAGTGTCTCATGAGCGTACCCCACATTTACTTGAATTCATTGAAGCCAATCATCGCACAAGGGATAAACAAGTTAATTCTCAACTTCAAGAAAATAATATTTAACATTTGTGATCACTACATGACAGAGCGTATTCCATTACATTCTATTATAATAATAAGCAAATCACGATTATCTAATAATAAACAAGTCAACTACTAGATGTAACTCTTTTCATAATTTATTTCTTGTGTTATTTGTAATATTCAGTTACTTCAGGCTCCATTTTAGCGGTGTCAATCATCATGATCCTTCCATCCTTTTGTGCTTTCATTATATTAAACTTCTCTTACTCTTGAAAATATATTCTGTCAATGTTTTCTTGTCTCTTTTGTTGGTTCAATTTCATATGATGCTCGAGCTTCTCAAACCTCAATTCCACGAAAGTACTAGTATCACTGATTTCTTTACTCTTTTTAAATAATGCTTTCGAAATCTTTCTTCCCATAGCCTCTCTAATCCTGCAGAGTGTGACGCCCCCAAAATAGGTATACATCACCTATTCTGAGTCGCCAAATACATGGTACAGAATACAAATACAATCTTAAATATACAACAAGAGAGCTGTGAGTTTTAATACAAACATTGTCTTCTAGACAATATCCACTCTCAGAATAAGTCCTCATTACATTTATTAACACACTATTTAACAGAATAGTGAGGACTACTAATATTATCATCTGGACTGTCACTCCGTTCCTCGACTAGTCCATGCTACGTTCTCATTTCCTGAAGAGAACAGCGAAAGAAAGGGTGAGCTCAACTAGCCCAGTAAGAAATATTATGACTAAGATAATGTAGAAAAAATTATCATTAGTCTTCAACAATGTTAAACTGATAAAATACAATAGACAACAAGTTTAACTGCAGCGGAATAAGCAATCCATTAAAAGAGTCAAGTAGAGAATAAAATCTACTATCTTTTATGATTTAAAAGGTTTTTCATCACTTTTATCATTTGGGACTCAAACTTAATAAATAATCCATATCATCCTCGCACTACATTTAAGGATATTCATTAGTATCACAACCACAAATTATCCATGCGCCACGGGCCAAGGATATTCGTGTATTCATTAATGGTCATGATCATGCCAACAAATCGTCCATCAATGCACTACGGGTCAATGAGGACTTTTACCACATCATTTGTAACATTACGGCCATGATTACACAAGAATAATCCACAGTCATAATAATCATACCAAGTCCATCTATGCACTACGGGCCACGAGATGACTTTCAACAAAATATAAACATGAGGATGATGAAAATGATATAAGAATTCAATAAAACAAGTTCAAGAATTAATTTATCCAGAACTAATAACGCCCAAATTGTCAAATACGATACTTTTTTTGAGAGTAAAATTTAAGAATGCTCGGAAAAATATTTCCATGAAAGATCTTTGGATGAAGCGCAAATATCAAGGATATTCTACTAATTTCATGGAGTATAGAAGTCAAAACTTTAACCAACTGAGTATAATAAAGAATGGAATAACAAAATAAATCACCATGCATGCGGTACTTCGCATAGACAGATTATTCCAACATAACAATAAATAACGGAACCAGGTCAGGCGTAATACGCACCGACAAGATATTTCAACAGTATAATAAAGAATTGAATAACAACAGAAATCACCATGCATGCTTCGCATCGACAGGTTATTCCAACAGAATAATAAATAACGGAATCAGGTCCGACGTAAAATGCATAGACTAGATATTCCAACAGAATCATAAAGACGGAACCAAGTCCAGCGTAAAACGTACAGACAGGATATTCCAACAGAATCATAAAGAATGGAATAACAGAAGAATTTCACCAAGTATAGGGTAGCCCGCGTATACAGGTTATTCCAACGGAATAATGGAATAACAGAAGTTCTCTTCATGAATACAAAAGAAATAATACCCCTTACCTTATAAAGAAAAGTACTCCAACGGTAGAGCGGGGATATACTTGAAGAAACTTGCACTACGCTCAAAGCTTTCTTAAACGCTAAAGAAATACACTCAAGATAAAGAATAATTCTCTCTACAGTTTCTCTCTTTAGAGTTTGGTGAATTCGTAAGAAATAATGAAGAACGAGCTTCTATTTATAGAAGAATGGATGAATAGTAACTAATCCATGAACGGTCCAGATCGATTTACTTTAAACGGACGGTCCAGATTGGTTTACAATAAAATATAATATATTCTATTTATAATCTAATAAAACAAATAATTTTTAAAAAGATTTTACTACGCAAACACTATGTAGGCCACTATGCAAAACACTATGCATAATAAAATATAATATATTCTAATTATTGTCTAATAAAATGAATAACTTTATAAAAGTATTACATTTTATATAAAAGATTTTCTTATTAGCTTTAATAAAACGAATAACTTTATAAAAGTATTCTGTTTTATATAAAAAGTTTTTCTGTTTTATTACATTAATAATACTAATAAAACAAAACTTCATCATTATTATAATTCACACTATTAATCGACCAGGTCGTTCCCAGGAAAGAGGGGGCTTTCCAATAAGGATTTCTCCCTATTGGCGTGCAATTAGGTGACCAAACCTCTCCTTGACAGAACTTTTAGACATCGTTAATATTGCAAATAATAATATTAATAACTTTGTTATCTCAATTATTGATTTAATAATATAAAAAAAATATTGACAATAATTGAATCAAATAACGTGAGATACTATGCAACAATTACTAAAGCAATAATTGAACAAAACTGAGTAACTTCTCACTTAAGCATCAATAATCAATACTGTGTGCTACAATGCAACCACGCGTATTCCTGTACTTTTACTGGGTGTTTCAACAGTTAACGGTAAAACTTCCGCCGTTATTTTCATAAAATAATTTTTTTGTCGTTTTCTCAATCCGACAATAATTCCGTTATGGGGTCCACCAATGATTGTGCTGTCGTACGAATATTCCCCGACCAATCAAATATTATAAACAACTTACGTACTTTGCAAAATTTTTAAATATTACCCATAACTATAACATTATATCAAATTCATTCCATAATATTTAAAAATGATAATTATAGAAAATTCATCTTTATTCATAAAAGTCGGGGTCTTACAATCTCCCCTTCTTATGAAATTTCGCCCTCGAAATTAGGGTACGTACCTAGTATGTCGAAGAGGTAAGGATACCTTGATTTCATTTTAGATTCTAACTCCTAGGTCATTTCCTCAACATCGTGGTTCCTCCATAAAACTTTGACTTGAGGTATAACCTTGGAGCGTAGAATATGTTCCTTCTTATTCAAGATTTGAACATGAACCTCTTCATACGTTAAATCTTCCGCTATTTCGTCCGGTTCTAACTCAATAATGTGGTTCGGGTCTTTCACATATTTACGTAACATGGATATATGAAAAAAGTTATGAACACGAGACATACTTGGCGGTAAAGCAAGTCTATAGGCTACAATCCTTACTCGATCGAGGATTAAAAATGGGTCAATGAATCGAGGATTGAGATTTCCTCTCTTTCCAAATCTCGTAACTCCTTTCCATGGAGCAACACGTAACAACACATGATCTCCAATATCGAATTCCACGTCCTTTCGATGAAGATCAGCATAACTCTTTTGTCAATTTTATGAGGTTTTTATACATTGCCGGATCGTTTGTATCTTTTTCGTAGTCATACATACTAACTCCGGTCCCAACAACGTTGCTTCACCCACCTCAACCCAAAGATCTCGAGAGAAGCGACACTTTCTTCCATACAACGCTTCGAATGGAGCCATGCCAATACTTGTTTGATAACTGTTGTTGTAGGACAACTCCACCAATAGTTGGAACCTGTCCCAACTTCCCTTGAAGTCAAGGATACAGAGTCTTAATAAATCTTCAAGAGTTTGAATAATCCTCTCTAATTGTCCGTCCGTTTGAGGATGATATGCCGAACTAAATCGTAAATCTGTGCCCATAGCTTTTTGCAAACTAACCCAAAATCGTGAAGTGAATCTTGGGTCTCGATCAGAAACTATGGATACTGGCATACCATGCAATCTTACAACCTCGTTTATGTACATACGACCAAGACGTTCAAGTGTATAAGTTTCTCGTATAGGTAAGAAATGAGCAGACTTGGTCAATCTATCAACAATGACCCAAATTGCATTTATGACTTGAGAAACCTTGGGAAGACCAGTAACAAAATCCATGGTAATGTGCTCCCACTTCCATTCTAAAATTTCAAGTGGTTGCAATTAAACCTTTTGGTACTTGATGTTCCGCCTTGACTCGTTGACAGGTTAAACACCTTGAGATAAACAAATATTATCTCCTCTTCATATCGCCTTCAACCAAAATGTATGTCGAAGATCATGATACATTTTGGTACTCCCAGGATGGATTGCAAATGGTGTGTTGTGCGCCTCCATCATGATTTTATACTTTAAATCAGGGTCGTTAGGAACACAAAGTCTGGAGTTGGCTCGAAGTATTCCTTCTTCATCGATTTTTGCTTCCGACATAGCACCTTCTTGTACTTTCTTCCTCATATGCATCGCCTCCGTGTCCGTAGCGAAGCGGCTTTAACTTTATCGATTAAAGGTGGTTCTACTCGTATATTCGCCATCATCACTTGAGTCCCTGGAGTTTTTATCTCTATCTCCATCCTTTGCAAGTCATACAAAATGGGCCATTGTGTTGACAATATCGCACTCGTACCCGCATATGATCTTCTACTCAATGCGCCAGCTACCACGTTTGCTTTTTCAGGATGATATTGGATGGTATGATCATAATCTTTCAACAGTTTAAGCCAACGTCGCTGTCGCATGTTGAGTTCCTTTTGAGTGAAGAAATATTTAAGGCTTTTATGATCCGTAAAGATCTCCACTTTCTTCCCATACAAGTAATGCCTCCAAATTTTAAGTGCGAAGACAACAACTGCCAACTCTAGATCATGAGTAGGATAATTCCTCTCATATTCTTTGAGTTGTCGAGAGGCATAAAGCTATGACTTTCCCATGTTGCATGAGAACACATCCTAACCCTTTGCAAGAAGCATCATCGTAGATGACAAATCCCTCCGAGCCGGATGATATTGTCGAGCGAAGGTCTTTGAAATGAGTCTTTTCTTGAGTTCTTGAAAACTCTTCTCACATTCCTCACTACAACCAAGAATTTTGTATCTTTTCGAGCCAACCGAAAGTTAATGGAGTAGCGATTCGAGAAAACCCTTCTACGAATCTCCGATAATAACTAGCTAAGCTTCTAGAAAGCTACGATTTCTGGCCACCGATTTAGGTTGTTCCCAGCTTTGAATGTCTTCAATCTTTGTCGGGTCAACAGATATTCCATGACTTGATACCACGCGGCCCAATGAATGCTACTTCCTTAAGCGTAACTCGCATTTCTTCAACTTCGCATAAAGCTTATATTCACAAAGCTTTTGGAGTATCAGACTCAAGTGTTGCTCATGATCTTCACGGCTTTTGGAATAAATAAGGATGTCATCAATAAAGACAACCACAAAGTGATCCAAATATTCCTTGAATACTCGGTTCATCATATCCATGAAGGCAGCAGGAGCATTAGTCAATCCAAAAGACATGACTAGAATTTATAATGTTAAATTCGAAGTTCGAAAAGCCATCTTTGGAATGTCATCGATTCTAATCTTCAATTGGTGATATCCGAACGAAGATCAATTTTGAAAAGAATTTGGCGCCTTGCAGAATCGGGTCAAACAGTCATCAATACGTGGTAATGGGTACCTATTTTTGATGGTGACATGATTCAACTCTCGATAATCAATACAAAGTCGCATATTCCCATCTTTCTTCTTGATGAATGTAACAGAGAGCCCCAAGGAGACGACCAGACGAATGAAACCGATGTTCAACAATTCCCTCTGATTGGGTCTTTAACTCTCAAGTTCAATAGAAGCCATTCGATATAGGGCTTTGGAAATGGGTTTTGTACCGGGTTCAAGGTCGATACAAATTCAATTTCACGTTCTGGGGGTAGGCCAGGAAGTTCTTTAAGGAATACGTCAGGAAATTCATTAACAATAGAAATATCATTCAAAACTGACGTATTTTTGTTTAGATCCGTGATATGAGCTAAGAAAGCTTGACATCCGTTTTTTAATAAACGAATAGCTTTATGGCTTGAGATGACAGTGATTGATTTTAATGGTTTGGTTGCTTGAATTCGCATAATAGGTTGATTAAAAATATGAAAGCTAACAACCTTACGAAAATAATCAATTTTTGCATGATGAGTAGTTAACCAATCAATCCCTAGAATTACGTTAAATGCAAGTATTTTCAATGAATTAAGATCGACATGTAATCTGAGGGTACCAATTTGAACCAAACAAGACTTATAAACAAATGGATGTAATGAAGGTTTTCTCCAATGAGTTTGAATAGATAATTCAAAGTCTAATTTCTCCGAGTCAAATTTAAACATTGAGCGCAAGTAGGAGAAATAAATGAATGGGTAGAACCCAGTATCAAATAAGGTATATACTTCGCTAGAGTTTATGATATGTTTATCCGTGATGACCTCATTCGGGTTCCTTGCTTTTCGGGAGGTCACGACAAACGCCTTCTCAGACCATCTCTTGGCTTTGACTTTTCTCGGGCGCCCTTTAAGTGCCTCTATCCTAGTGAACTTGTCTTCGATGAACGACAAAAATCGGGCTAGTGACCTTCTCTTCCACAATTATAACATGCTTTTGACTAAGATCGCTAGCTTTAGACCGATGTGTCTCTCCCCTCCGCATTTGAAGCATATGATAGGTGGTCGTTCTCCTTCCTTAACAACAGGTGTTGGTGTTGACGTCTTTCCATCATTGTTGAATCTTCTCTTCTTGAAATGTCCATTCTTATTGCTTTGGCCATGATTACCACCGAAGTGGTTACCATTTCTGGCATGTTGATTCCATCCACGCTTATTGTCATCGCTTCGATGACTGTTATCACTGGTATTATCATTTTGCCGGCTGCTCTCTTTTAGTTGGGTTGACTCATTATCGCGCTCCAATAACTTAGCCCTATTAACAATATCTGAATACAAACACAGTTTATGAGAGATAAGATATTGACGTATCTCGGGTTTCAAACCTCTTAGAAATATTGGCGTCATTCTCTCCTCATTATCAACCAAATGGGACTTAAAACCGGATAACTCTAAGCAAACTTGGCTTCAGATCTTGACGACACGGTAATGTTGTTTTATTCCACTTTAATGAACTCTACCTCTTTCATATGATTTAATACTTTCGGAAAGTACTTATCGTTGAACAGATTCTTGGAACTTCTCCCAAGACATCTTGAAGGCGGCAGTTGAGTACGCTTCTGATTCCCACCAAGAATCGCCGCCCGCCCACAACATGAAGGTGGCAAAGGGAACCTTTTGCTCCTCGGAGCATCCCAAGACATCAAATATCTTGTTGATCTGCTTTATCCACGTCTCCGCCTTAAGTGGTTTTGGCTCTCCAAAAAACTCCAGTGGTCCCAGCTCCTTGAACTGTTTGGCGGTGACCATCCGAGAGTTGCCAGTGTTTCCACCTACATTTTGGACAGGAGCCGCTCTCGCCTGATGTTCCATGAATTGCATGAAGCCTCGAAACATTCCATCGTTCATCATTTGGTCAACGTTGTTGTTCAGATTAGATTGTCGCCTTCGATGCACATTATCCCGATTATTGATCGTGGAGACTCAACGGTCTCTCGTGCTCCATTGATGTTCTCAACATTCTCGAATGCCATTTTCAAATACTGCCACAAAATAAGGGTTAATTAACATATCAAATATAATCCCTATACTCCGACCAACCAATTAAATATCAAATAAACTTAGGTAGGTCATACTAGCGAAGGAATTCCCGCTCTCCCTCCTAGTTCTTGTCTCACATCTCACCAGGATCATATCCCTAAGCTTTGATATTAATCTGTGACGCCCCCAAAATAGGTATACATCACCTATTCTCGAGTCGTCAAATACATGGTATGTAATACAAATACAATCTTAAATATACAACAAGAGAGTCGTGAGTTTTAATACAAACATTGTCTTCTAGACAATATCCACTCGTAATAAGTCCTCATTACATTTATTAACACACTATTTAGCGTAATAGTGAGGACTACTAATATTATCATCCGGATCGTCACTCCGCTCCCCGACTAGTCCCGCCACGTTCTCATTTCACAAGAGAATAGTGAAAGAAAGGGTGAGCTAAACTAGCCCAAGAAGAAATATTATGACTAAGATAATGCAGAAAAAATTATCATTAGTCTTCAACAATGTTAAACCGATAAAATACAATAGACATCAAGTTTAAGCTCGCAATGAATAAGCAATCCATTAAAAGAGTCAAGTAGAGAATAAAATCTACTATCTTTTATGATTTAAAAGGTTTTTCATCACTTTTATCACTGGGACTCATCTTAATAAATAATCCACATCATCCCTGCACTACGGCCAATGATATTCATTAGTATCACAACCACAAATTATCCATGCACTACGGCCAATGATATTCGTGTGTATTCATCAATGGTCATGATCATGCCAACAATCGTCCATCAATGCACTACACAGCCAATGAGGACTTTTACCACATCATTTGTAACATTACGGCCATGATTACATCGAATAATCCACTCGTCATAATCATACCAAGTCCATCTATGCACTACAAAAGCCATGATGACTTTCAACAAAATATAAACATGAGGATGATGACAATGATATAAGAATTCAATAAAACAAGTTCAAGAATTAATTTATCCAGAACTAATAACGCCCAAATTGTCAACATGATACTTTTTATAGAGTAAAATTTAAGAATGCTCGTAAAAATATTTCCATGAAAGATATCTTTGGATGAAGCGCTTAAATATCAAGGATATTCCACTAATTTCATGGAGTATAAGTCAAAACTTTAACCAACCGAGTATAATAAAGATTGGAATAACAAAAGAAATCACCATGCATGTGGTACTTCAGATGACAAAGTTATTCCAACATAACAATAAATAATGGAACCAAAGTTAGCGAATACGCACCGGCTGTGATATTCCAATAGAATAATAAAGAATGAAATAACAATGAAATCACCATGCATGCGTACTTGGCATGCATAAAGTTATTCCAATAGAATAATAAATAACGGAACCAGGTCCGGTGTAAAATGTAAAGACAGGATATGTAATCCAGTTAATATGCACACCTAGAGGGGGGGGTGAATAGGTGTTTAAGCTTAAAGTGATAATCAGTGAAAACTTTTTGAAATTTTTCACATGGTATAATTCGATAACTACACCGCTACTGCTTTGAAGTGTCCTTTTAACTTATGTTCTTCGTTTTTATTATCGCACAACTAGAGACATGTCCGCTTTAGTGTCCGGATAGTGGCGTGAATAAAAAAATGCGAACGTGAATGACACGATTAAAGAGATATGTTGTAAGTAAAAATCACACTAAGATTTTTACGCAGTCATTTCTATCCTCTAATCTAGTGGCATTAATCCACGTCCAATCCCAACTAGATTGGAGACTCTTTTTATTACTATTTAAACCTCAATACAAAAATTACTCCCTGTTACAAAGAAGCCTCAAATCTGATGTTGGACACCTATGCCTTTTTTGCACCTCCGCAACTTGTACACCACTGCACCTCTTCTCACCTCCGAGACCCTCGAGCCTTCTCTATGAATGACTAACTAAACCAGGAAACCCCAAGCCAAAGTTCTGCTTGAACACTTTGATTTACAATGAATAAAATTTCTAGCACAAAAGGATAAAATCGATAAGAATAAATGACTGGAATAAAAACAGTTGATAAGCTCTGATGTAATCTCTCACTTTGATTGCTCGTTCTTAGTTGTATTTTGTTCAGCCGAAGAGAAGGAGTATATATAACTAATCAAGCAACGACTATAACATATGATAGCTAAGATTTCTCAGTCCCGTTAGCAATCACCCATAATTTCAGCAGCTTTGAATCACAAGAAAGATATTAGCGAGATGTCCACTACTATTTAATTTTGAAGAGCTGAAATAAAGGAGAGAAACTCTACCCACAATCAACTGTGTTAAACAGGAACAAAAGGGGATAAATAAGGATAAGTCCCAATAGCTTCAGTAAGACTCCTTTTCAAAATAGAATACTAACTAATGTGGACTCCACTAAGCAAGATAGACTCCTTAACTAAATTAGCACCCACGAAAAACTCTGATGACATATAAGAGCCAATTTGGGCTAGCTGGAATTAAGGACCATAATATTTGTTATTATAAATACCAACATTCCTTAATAAAACTCCAATTCAAATCTTCCTTAATAACCTCCAAATCAAATCTTCCATAATATACTTCAATTCAAATCTGAACTGATTTTAAACATATTCCAACTACCAACGGAAAGAAATCAACAATAATAGTTCATGTAATACCCATAACTCATGCATATCAATTATAATATTATAACCCATAATCCATGCATATTTAATAATATAATAACACACCATGAACCATGTGTCATGTACACATCCTCAAGGAGATTTCCATTAAGGAAAGCAGTTTTGACATCCATCTGCCAGATTTCGTAATCATAAAAAGTTATAATAGCAAGTAAGATCCTCGATGGATTTAACCATTGCCACCGGAGAGAAGGTTTCATCATAGTCAACACCTTGAACTTGTTTGAAACTTTTTGCTACAAATCTACTTTATAGGTTTGTACATTACCATCCACGCTTTGGTTTTATTCTTGAAAACCCACTTGCACCCTATTGGTTTTACCCCTTCGGGTGGATCAACCAAAGTCCATACTTGGTTAGTATACATGGAGTCCATTTCAGATCTCATGGCTTCAAGCCATCTCTCATAATCTGGTCCATTCATAGCTTCTTGGTAGGAAGTAGGCTCATCCTGATCTATGAGCATCACATCGCTGTTTTGAGTCACAAGATATCCATAATATCTCTTGGGCTCTTCAAGGTCCTACCAGATCTACTTAATTCCTCAGATAATTTGAGTAGTTCACTTTCCATAACATCTTGTGGTTCCCGCTCACGCTCCAACTCAAGTTCAATGATATTTCGTGGTTCTCGAATTTCTTGAGTTCTACTTTCCTCCCATCGCTTCCTTTAGAGACAAATTTCTTTCTAGAAAAATACCAGTTCGAGCAACAAACACTTTGTTCTCGGAAGGTTTGTAGAAATAATACCCTTTTGTTTCTTTTGGGTATCCCACAAAATTACATTTGTCGATTTGGGTCCCGAGCTTGTCGTAATCCGGACGTTTTCTACAAACGCCTCGCAACCCCAAATCTTCATGAACGACACACTCAGACGCTTCCGGTCCACATCTCATATGGTGTCTTTCGAACCGTCTTTTGTAGGAACACAGTTAAGTGTGAATGCAGCTGTCTCTAAGGCATGACCCCAAAAACTTATTGGAAGATCTACATGACTCATCATTGATCGTACCATGTCCAACAAGGTTCGATTCCTCCTCTCAGACACACCATTCCATTGTGGTGTTCCAGGTGGAGTGAGCTGTGATATAATACCACACTCCTTTAGAAGGTCATCAAAGTCTTGGCTTAAGTATTCACCTTCTCGATCGGATCGAAGGGCTTTTATGCTTTTGTCAAATTGGTTTCTTCATTCTTGAATTCCTTGAACTTTTCAAAGGATTCGGATTTGTGTCTCATAAGATACACATATCCATATCTACTGAAGTCGTCAGTAAATGTAATGAAGTAATAAAACCTACCTCTTGCTAACGAACTCGTGGGCCCACATACATCACTATGTATAAGTCCCAATATATCGCTAGCCCGTTCACTGTGTCCAGTGAAAGGGGCTTTAGTCATCTTGCCTAATAAACAAGATTCACATTTTTCATATGATTCAAAATCAAATGAATCCAAAAATCCATCTTTATGGAGTTTTGATATGCTTTTCTCATTTATATGGCCCAAACGACAAGCATTTCAGAGATATGCTTGATTTGAATCATTTTATTTAAATCGTTTTGTATTTATGTTATAGATAGGCATTTCCAAATCAAGAATATAAAGACCATTAAACAATTGTGCAACACCATAACATATATCATTTAAGTAAAACTAACAACGGTTGTTCTTTATTATAAATGAAAAACCTTTCTTGTTCAAACAAGAAATGTAAATAATGTTTTTGCTTATAAGTAGGCACAAAATAACAATCTTCTAATTCTAAAACTAGCCTCAGAGGCAAAGATAAATGATAAGTTCCTACGGCCAAAGGCAAAGAACTCTTGCTCCATTCCCAACACGTAGGTCAACCTCTTCTTTCGTTAAAGTCCTACTCCTTCTGAGTTCCTGCACATTAACACAAATATGAGAACCACATCCAGTATCTAATACCCATGATGTAGAAGTAGACAAGTTGACTTCTATAACATATATACCTGAATCAGAAGTCCCACTTCCTTTCCTTTTCTTCACTTCTTCCAAGTAAGTAAGACAATCCTCTTCTAGTGTCCAGGTTTTCCACAAAAGTGACAATCACCTTCTTTAGCCACCCCACCTTTAGGTTTTAAAGCCTGTTTGGTTTTGGATTTAGGTTTGGCACCAGAATTAGATCCTATCTTCTTCTTGCCTTTCCATTTTTCCTTAGCATTCCCCTTTGCAACATCATTATGGGAGCGGGTCCTCGCTTTTCATGTTGTTCTCGGTGAGTTCTTAACATGCTCAACAACTCAGTAAGGGGTTTTGCAATTTCATTCATAAGATAATTCATGACAAATTGAGAATAACTGCTATTCAGGGATTGCAAAACAAGATCTGTTTGGGCCTCCGGAGTGATTGGAAAACCCAACCTATCAAGGTACTCAATATACCCAATCATTTCCAAAGACATGTGGACCAACTGGATCACGTTCACCCATTTTTGGTGTTGATACAATTCCTTGCTTCAGTATCATACTCTCTCCCGTCGAGCACGCCTTCAACAATTTCTCGAGATGCTCGATTATCTCATAAGCATCCATCAACTCATGTTGCTTCAAGCTCGCGTTCATGGTCTTTAAGATGAGACAACTCACGCCCGAGCATCATCTTGATGCTTCTTGTCAAGATTATGCTCGTGACGTGGTGCAAAGATGTACCGGTGCCGCAGAATGGGCTTTTCAATGACATATAGCTTGCTTCTTGTTTGAGGACAATCCTCAAGTTCCTATGCCAATCAAGGAAATTAATTCCACTCACTTGTCCTTCTCAAGGACTGATCGAGGAAAGACTACCAGTATTGTTGTTGTTTGCCATTGATATCTATAATTTATAAGTGCAAAAAAATAATAAGTCAAATTGCAGAGTTGATATTATGTAATTGATAATAATACATTCAAAATATACCTCCCACTATTTTATTTAAATTAATAGCCCTCATCATTAATTTGGAAAGCAATTTTCAATTAAATCTTTCTAGTGAGCCAAGATCCATATTTCATTATGCCCTAAGTTAGTTTTGGCTAATCTCTTAAAACACAATTATTTAGGTAGACAACCCTTTTTGTCAATTATATCATATATAACTCCTGGATAGTTTGGTAAACAACAATTGTTTCTAGTCCATCTAATGGTACCTACCAAACTTTATGCCTCTAAGTCCACAATCCTATTGAGATAACTTAGTTAAGTCGGGCCCAATGATTTTAACAGTTTGGATATCACAATTATCCTATCGTATATTACCTAGATAAATAGGGTACTTTGCTTTGCTAAACCTACATCTATTGATCAAGGTCTTGATGAGTGTTATTCATCGTAAGGCATCTGATTTAGACTTAATAATTTAATGAGGGATTTTATTAATAAATTTAGATCTCACCAATTTTAATCTTATTAAGCATGCACATTATTTATCATATCATATCGCATACAAGCATAAATAAAGTGCAAAATTAAATGTGTCACGATTATGGCCCAATCCAACATCAATCTTTTCAATTTAATGAAAGATCAAGGTCAATTCAAGGAGGTAAAAGATCTTAAAATAAATAGCTTCCTTGGATCTTCCTTAAGATGCCTCCTCTCCATCATCATCTTTCTATTGTGTTCTTCATCTTTTCATCTTCATCGATTACTGATTATTACATGATGATAAAGAAACCTCGAGTTACATTCGAGGGGATTTAGATGAGAAGAGAATTTTACATTAGAATTTATAGAAAAGCACGACACGCAAGTCCGTATTTCAAAACCAAAACCACTAACCTATGGGTCAAAAGGCTATAATTGTGCACCATGCATATCAAAATAAGCATATAACAGCTTTATATAAAATTAAAGAAAATATATATAACAAATTGGGGTCACGACCATCGCAAGGCCTTTTGACTGGGTCCAAGGGGTTTTCCGATTTTTTAATTATAATCAGATTGCAGAATTTTTCCAAATGATTCTCTCAAAAGTTTGTAATCACGTATTTTAATCCACCAAAATAGTCATAATAACAATACACCCGATACATATCATATATGTCCAGTTTCAATTAATCATATTAAACTGAATACTGTTATTACGCCATAGAATATACAATTAACAGAACAACATATACATGTATATCTATTACTGATATTCATAATACCGTAATATGTCGATTACGTAATATCATATACTCAATTAATGTAACATCATATACATGCATATCTATTATCGATATTTATAATATCAAAATATGTCGATTATGTAATATCATATACTCAATTAACAGATTCTAAGTAAAATCAGATCATCATATATCATATATATCGAAAACAATATAATCAATTTCAGATCGGTAAAATTGTATCATCACATACCATATATATCGAAAATAATTAAACACGTTATCTCGAATTAATCGCTTTCAAGAAGTAGCTCGACAATCACCGTAGGTTTCGACACAAAAACGAACAAATGAAATAGAATAATTTAAAACAATTTTCAAACCCTAAACAGGATCCATGCGAAAATAATTAATTCAATGGTTAAAAATTATACTAGAATATGAAAATGCTTCAAATTGATGCTTCCAATCTCCAACGCAATCCAAACGAATCGCGCTTACTAAGATTCATCACGAACGCCACAACTGTCAGACGCATCGATCCGCAAAAAGCGAATCTGCAGACTAGCCACCAAAAAGAATGGATTTTAGAACTGTTTTCTCTAGTCTCTCTAAGAATGGCTAGGTTATGATGTTATGATATTACCTAAGTGGCTACTATATCATATATATAGTAGTTAAAAAGGATTAATCAAAACGTATTTTAATAAAATCCGATTTATATATATATATATATCTTAATTAAGTCTTACTTAATTAATATACATATATACAAATTATCCTTTTTAATTTAAATTTGTGATTTAAATACTATTAATCATATTAATATATTTAAATCCTTGAAATTTAAATTAATTCTATTTTAAATTACGATCTGTGTGTGACCCTATAGGTTATTATTACGTTGCCAATAATTTTAAATTCGTATTATAAAATTATAAACAGTGAGCGGCATCTAGTAATGCATCACTGCTACCCAAGTAATAAAAAGATCGATGATTCGATACAACCTTTTCGTGACCAATGTTTCAATGTAATTTAATCCTTTTAACCTTAATATCCTAGATTAAACTCGAGTCATGGAATGTGTCATACTCTTCATAATTTAATATGAGTTTTCTTGATCAATGAGCAGACTATATGAAACAAATCACTATTTGAGCATGGCCATGCATTTCATAGTCCTACTCAATCAAGAGGCCTATGTATATCATCCCTAATATATAGGAGGGTTAAATTCCATCTAGATCACTCATATTCCTCACACGATTCATGATGTACCCAATAATCACCTTTATAGTCCACCCTATTAAAGGTGACATTTGATGATATCAAAGTACATAAATTCCCGTGTAGTAATATAGTGATTTTAGGTCGAAGGACCATTATATCATTATCACTATGAGAATTTCTAATGACACTTCGCATAATGCTCCATATAGAATTCTCATGGTGGGTCCATTCAAAGACATCGCTTCTCAATATGTATCTACGCATCGACTTAATATCTCATATATTTATGATTAAATGAGATTTGGTCATCATCATCCAAGATACTAGTCTCAATGCATCAATGTTATCCCATCAACAATGATACTCGATTAGGACATTTAAGAACAATGATACTAATTGTAATTATATAATCTCATGTTCAAGTCACATACTTGAAACTATATAATTTAGATCACTATTCAAAGGAATTTTATTATGTTAACAATTATATAACGCGATAAATAAAACCATAATAAAATCATTCATTTATTCAATCAAATATAATATCAAAATGTTAAACAATTATATCAAATAATTGGCCTCTAGGGCATAAACTCTAACACCATGCACACTTAAATTAGTAATCAATCAAAACATCATATAATCAAAAACTAACAAGATATTCCAATGTAACCATAAAGCGGAACTGCCCCAAAATAGGTCCATTCCATCCAACCCATTCTCGAGTCGCCAAATACATGGTACGTAAACAACTACAACTTTATTATCACAATAAAATCGTGAGTTTAAATACAAATATTATCTTCTAGACAATATCTATATATACTCAAATAAATCCTCATCACATTTATCGATACATTATTTTACAAAAATGGTGAGGACTACTAAACAACTCTCTCTAGAACCTTCATTCCATACCCCGACTAAGAGATTTCGCTACATTCTCGCCTCCCGAGAAGAAAATGGAACAACAAGGAAAAGGGTGAGCTCAACTAGCCCAAGAAGAATGTTATGACTAAGATAATATACAACAAATTATCGTTAGTCTCCAACAGGAAAAACTGATAGTAATACAATAGACAACAAGTTTCAGATCAATATTCATAATTGAAATAATAATTCATGTAAGAGTTACGTAGAGAATGAAATCTACTATAATCTATGAATTTAATAAACCATCATCAATATTTTATCCTCGTAACATCAATCAATATTCATCTCAAATCAAATATTCATCTTTGCACTACATGTGCCAAAGATATTCATCAATTCGGCCATGTTCATCTCAACACTGCTCATCTTTGCACTAAAGGCCAAAGATATTCATCACTTGGCCATGTTCATTTAAACACTGCTCATCTTTGCACCATGTGCCAAAGATATTCTTCAGAAATCATTCATCATTTCTTGCACTATGTGCCAAAGATATTCAATAATATCATCATTTAAGACCGAGGATGATGAAAATATTTTAAAGAACGAATCCAAAGGAAACAAAATGACAAGGATTAAGGATTAAGGATTCAGATTTTTGTTTTATCCATGTCCAACAATACCTCAAAAATAATCATAGTGGTGTAAAATTCAAGAATGATCAAAACATGGATACAATCAAAGCTAGTATCCGTAATAGATATTTTGGACTTAAAAGAAGAAATTTTATTTTCGATGAATAAAGGCCGATTCGTGAATAAGGTCAGATATGAATAAAGGCCAGATACGTGAATAAGAATCTCGACACCAAAAGATAGAAATTCCACAAAAAACATTTTCACGCTTTCATTAATAGTACTCGTGAATAAGAATCGTGAATAAGAACTCATGAATAAGAACTCGTGAATAAGAACTCATGAATAGTAACCCCATATGAAAAAGTTCCAAATTTGATAAAAAGTACCAACCAATATTTCAAAGATAATGATATCAAGAATTAATATCATCGAGAAAAAAAATAACATCCCTTACCTCAAAGAATCAAGATTTTAAGGAAAGGCTCAAGTGATGTCGAATGAAACTTCAGATCTTAACAAAGAACTCTCAAAGTATCTAAATACTCACAAAATACGCCAATAATATATAGAGAGAAAGAGAAAACTTTGTTTTTCGTGTGATTTTCAATTCTAACTTAGCCCTCTATTTATAGAAAATGTTAGCCCTACCAAGGCATTTCGACTCAAGCCACCGATGGCTTTTACTCGCTACTATTGCCACCCACCACATTTGAAATAAAATTCAGCACATTTTTTTCACCAACCACAAGTGGGGCCCACTCAATTCTAGAATTTTCCACCAAAATCAATTATAAACCTAATTTTCTAATCGACACCTCTTAAAATTCACAACAAATCATTCGTGCATTTTAACGGCTCAAAATTTGTGGACATATACTCAACTTATGTATGTATAACATATCCAAAAATTACAACGATCCAACTATTTGATTAAAAATTATAACCCCGCAATATATCTCAAAACCCCGATTTGATTTTTAATACCTCCAATCCGATAAAATATCGATAAAACACCTCAACATTAATTCCTTCATTAATAACCACATAAATAAATCCATCATTTATATTCATATAAAATAAATATTTTCTTATCATATGAATCAATAATTAATTATTCACAAATAATATTATGTAATCACAATTATGACAACCAGCCGCTCCTCAGAAAGAGGGGCTTTCCAATAAGGATCTCTCCTCATCGGCGCGCGCAATTAGTGACCAAACCTCTCCTTAGATGTAACTTTCTAGACATTGCCAATAATGTTATCTAATAATATTATTCAAATAATATGAATTATCGATCCGATAATGGGAAATATATCGTGAAGGACAATTATCAAACAAGAATAATATAAAATACCAACGCAAAGAATTATGAATCAATAAAATAAACTATCGAACAAGAATTCACCGTAATAATTATCGAGTAAAGGCATCTTCACGTAAGGATCAATAATTCAACAATATCTGCAATAATACCGTGCTACATCGCAGGCAAACCACGCCAGACATCAGATTTTAACCACCGGTATTCCAATGCCTTAATTCAGAATAACCACGCCGTTATTTATAACCACCCAAACTTTGTCGCTTTCCTCATCCAATCGCTCATGGGCTCACATGGGCTCACACACGGTCATACCGTCGCATTTAATATTCCCCGACAAAGATTTAATATTCCACCACCAAACTAATATTCCCCACAAAATGAATATTTTATAACCACTGCTTATTTTGAAATATTTATGATTTAACCCTTAACTATCCACATTAATCAAATCAACCTTACTATTTCAAAATAATAAATAAAGGAAATTCCTTTTATTTAAAAAATTTTCGGTCTTACAACCTCCCTCCTTATGAAATTTCGTCTCGAAATCGACGACGACTGGTGTTTCAAAAGGTAAAGATACTCGCTTTCATTTTCGCTTCCAACTCCTGTGTCATTTCCTCAATAAAGATGGTTTCTCCACAAAACTTTAACTTATGGTATAACCTCAGACATAGGTCATGTTCTTTCCTCTACAAAATCTTGACAGTACCTCCTCGTGCACGTTAAGTCTTCTGGCTATCTCGTCCTGGCTTCTAACTCAATGACGTGTTTCGGTCGTCTACATATTTACGTAACATCGACACGTGAAAAACGTTATGAACACGCGCCATACTTGGTGGTAAAACGAGTCTATAGGCCACAGCTCCTATTCGATCGAGAATTTCAAATGGATTAATAAATCAAGGTTCGAGCTTTCCTCACCTCACCGATTCTCGCTTTTAAAATAACAACTTCGCACCTCCTTCTTCAAATTCATCACCCCGTAAAGTAGCTTGAAAAACTTTTAACTTTATCGATTAAAGTCGATTATACTCAGATATCATCACGCATCAGATATCATCACGTGGGTACCTAGAGTTTTCATCTCCATCTCTATTATTTGTATATTATACTTAAATGAGTCTTTGACAATATCGTACTCAGATTCAGATATACGATCTTCTACTCAACACGCCGCCTACCACGCTCGCTTTTCCAGATGGCATGGTCGTAACATATGTTTAAATGAGTCTCTCTCGAGTTCTTCAAGCTCTTCCCACATTCCTCGCTTCCATTCGAATTTTGTATCTCTACGAGTCACCACGTTAATGGAATAGCGATTCGAGAATATCCTTCAACGAATCTCCGATAATAACCAACTAAGCCTGTAAAGCTACGATTTTCGACATCGACTTAGGTTGTTTCTCAATCGTGACTCATATCCCAATCTTCGATAAGACGTCACAATGACACCTATCGCTTTACTATCGCATCTAATATGACGCCCCCTACAGAGAGTCTCGCTTAGTGAATTCCACAAAGGAAGTCACAAGATAAAGGCTCGTGTACCAAATTTATAGTTGAATTTTTAACTCCTCAAGTTCAATAGAGCCATTCGATATGAGATTTTAGAAATGAGTTTTGTAATCGGTTCAAAGTCGATACAAAATTTAATATCATCTCTTTGGGAGTAAGCCAAGAAATTCTTCAGAAATACGCCAGAAAAATCAATAACAACAAGAATATTATTCAAATCGACGTGTCTTTATTCAAATCCATAACATGGACTAAGAAAACTCGACATCCGTAATAAACGAATGACTTCATGGCTTGATATGAAAATGTTTGATTACAATGGTTTGATTGCTTGAATTCAATAACAAAGTTGCTTAGAATATGAAAACTAACAACCTTACAAAAGCAATCAATTTGGCATGATGAGTAGTTAACCTTAAAATCACATCAAAAGCAAATATCTCTATAGAAATAAGGTTAATGTGTAATGTGATAGTGCCAACTTGAATCAAGCAAGATTTTTAAACAACTGGATGTAATGAAAGTTTCTCCTAACTGAGTCTCCATAAATAGGTCAAAGTCTAATTTCTCCGTAGTCAAGTTCAAACTTTGAGCGCAAGCAAGAGAGATAAAAGAATGGGTAGAACCCAGTATCAAGTAAGGTATAAACTTCGCAAGAATTTATAATTAACTAACCTGTATAACTTCGCTCGTTCGTTCCTCGATTTTGACCGGCCACGACAAACGCCTTCCAGAATCGCTGACTTTGACTTTTCTTCGACATCCTTTCGAGTCACCATTCTCACCGGATCTAGGGTTTCGATATCGTATAATCTCGAAAGTTTATATGTCCTTCTTTTCCACAATTATAGCATACCTTAAACTGTTGTCAGGGCGCTTTGGAATGATATGTCCTCTTTCC
Source organism: Panax quinquefolius (assembly GCA_020205615.1). Classification (NCBI taxonomy): domain Eukaryota; kingdom Viridiplantae; phylum Streptophyta; class Magnoliopsida; order Apiales; family Araliaceae; genus Panax; species Panax quinquefolius. Next base: position 31,205,015 of record CM035161.1, on the reverse strand, counting down.
CAAGATTTATAATATACGACCGATGGTCTTTCTCCTCCCTTAGAACCAATTCACATCATGCGTACCGACGCCTTCACATGGTCGTTGTTGAATCTCTCTCTTTAAAATCTCCTCCCGACTCGCTTCTTCTATTTTCATGGCCACGATTACCACCAGAGTGGTTACCGCTTTTGTCCGATTCTTCTTTCTCCACCGTTATCGTTATTCGATGATCGCTATCTTTGGTATGATCCTCGTTATGGTCCTCATTGAACGTATTTCGTTATCTCGCCTAACAACCGAGCCCTCGCTTACAACATCTAATCAGAGAGAAAATTTATGAGAAATGAGATATCGACGACGCCGGTTTCAAACCTCTCGTAAACATCCGCCATATACGCTCCTCATTCTCCACCAAATGAGGTGCAAACTCGATAACTCCGCAAACTTCGCCTCGATCGACACCGCCATGTTATTATTCGCTTCAATCTAATAAACTCCACTTCCTTCATACGATTTAATACTTTCGTGGAAGTACTTGTCATTGAAACTGCTTTCAAACGCTCTCCCACGATACGCCGAAGGCAAATGACGGGTACGCTTACACGATTCCCACCAAGAATCGCTTCGCCATTTTAACATAAAAGTAGCGAATGGAACTTTCGCTCTTCGCGCATCCCAAGACATCAATATATCTTGTAATTTGTTTGACCCATGTTTCCGCCATGATCGGATCCGCTTTCCTGCACTCGTGGTCCCAACTCTTTCGAATCGCTTGGGTCGTGACCACCCGTGAATTGCTATCATCTCCTCCTCAGATTTTGAACACGAAGTCTCCTCGTCTCGATTTTGCATGAATCGCAAAAAGCTTCTAAACATCCCCTCGCTCATCATCTCGCCAGCAGGTGTTATTCACAGAGGTACATTGCCACCACTGTTGCTCTCTCCTCGTTGTTAAGTATGTGCATCTCCACTGGCCTCATTTACTCCACTATTAATATTCTCAACGACATTCTCAACATCGCCATAAAACAAGGGTTAATTAAGGAAATCAATCACATAATATCCCTATATATCCACTCAACTAACAAATAAGCTTAGTAGACACACACTAGCAAAGGATTTACTACGCCTCCCTCCTAGTTCTATTCCCCGATCTCCGCCAGAGATCATATCCCTAAGCTCGATATTAACCGTGACGACCCCAAAATAGGTCCATTCCATCCAACCCATTCTCGAGTCGCCAAATACATGGTACGTAAACAACTACAACTTTATTATCACAACAATAAAATCTGTGAGTTTAAATACAAATATTATCTTCTGATAATATTTATACTCAAATAAATCCTCATCACATTTATCGATACATTATTTTACAAAAATGGTGAGGACTACTAAACAACTCTCTCTAGAACCTTCATTCCATACCCCGACTAAGACTCGCTACATTCTCGCCTCCCGAGAAGAAAAAAATGGAACAACAAGGAAAAGGGTGAGCTCAACTAGCCCAAAGAAGAATGTTACGACTAAGATAATATACAACAAATTATCGTTAGTCTCCAACAGGAAAAACTGATGTAATACAATAGACAACAAGTTTTCAGATCAATATTCGCAATTAAATAATAATTCATGTAAGAGTTACGTAGAGAATGAAATCTACTATAATCTATGAATTTAATACCATCATCAATATTTTATCCTCGTAACATCAATCAATATTCATCTCAAATCAAATATTCATCTTTGCACACAGCCAAAGATATTCATCAATCGGCCATGTTCATCTCAACACTGCTCATCTTTGCACTAAAGGCCAAAGATATTCATCACTTGGCCATGTTCATTTAAACACCGCATCATCTTCATGTTCATTTTTCATCTTTGCACTACAAAGCCAAAGATATTCTTCAGAAATCATTCATTTGCACCATGTGCCAAAGATATTCAATAATATCATCATTTAAGACCGAGGATGATGAAAAATATTTTTAAAGAAACTAATCCAAAGGAAACAAAATGACAAGGATTAAGGATTAAGGATTCAGATTTTGTTTTATCCATGTCCAACAATATACCTCAAAAATAATCATAGTGGTGTAAAATTCAAGAATGATCAAAACATGGATACAATCAAAGCTAGTATCCGTAATAGATATTTTAGACTTAAAAGAAGAAATTTTATTTTTCGATGAATGAATAGTGCCGATTCGTGAATAAGGTCAGATACGTGAATAAGGCCAGATACGTGAATAAGAACTCTACACCAAAAGATAGAAATTCCACAAAAAACATTTTCACGCTTCAGCTTAATAGTACTCGTGAATAATAAGAATCGTGAATAAGAACTCATGAATAAGAACTCGTGAATAAGAACTCATGAATAAGAACCCCGATATGAAAAAGTTCCAAATTTGATAAAAAGTACCAACCAATATTTCAAAGATAATGATATCAAGAATTAATATCATTCGAGAAAAAATAACATCCCTTACCTCAAAGAATCAAGATTTCTAAGGAAAGGCTCAAGTGATGTCGAATGAAACTCAGTAATCAACAAAGAACTCTCAAAGTATCTAAATACTCACAAAATACGCCAATAATATAGAGAGAAAGAGAGAAAACTTTGTTTTCGTGTGATTTTCAATTCTAACTTAAATTTCTCTATTTATAGAAAATGTTAGCTCACCAAGGCATTTCGACCGCCACCGATGGCTTTTTACTCGCTACTATTGCCACCCACCACATTTGAAATAAAATTCAGCACATTTTTTCACCAACCACAAGTGGGGCCCACTCAATTCTAGAATTTTCCACCAAAATCAATTATAAACCTAATTTCCTAATCGACACCTCTTAAAATTCACAACAAATCATTCGTGCATTTTTAACGGCTCAAAATTTGTGGACATATACTCAACTTATGTATGTATAATATATCCAAAAATTACAACAATCCAACTATTTGATTAAAAATTATAACCCCGCAATATATCTCAAAAACCCCGATTTGATTTTTAATACCTCCAATCCGATAAAATACCGATAAAACACCTCAACATTAATTCCTTCATTAATAACCACATAAATAAATCCATCATTTATATTCATATAAAATAAATATTTCCTTTATCATATGAATCAATAATTAATTATTCACAAATAATATTACGTAATCACATTTACGACAACCAGCCGCTCCTGTGAAAGAGGGGCTTTCCAATAAGGATCTCTCCTCATCGGGCGCCGCAATTAGTGACCAAACCTCTCCTTAGATGTAACTTTCTAGACATTGCCAATAATGTTATCTAATAATATTATTCAAATAATATGAATTATCGATCCGATAATGGAAAAATATCGCAAAGGACAATTATCAAACAAGAATAATATAAAATACCAACGCAAAGAATTATCGAATCAATAAAATAAAATATCGAACAAGAATTCATCGTAATAATTATCGAGTAAAGCCATCTTCACGTAAGGATCAATAATTCAACAATATCAGGTAATACCGCGTGCTATCGCGGCAACCACGCCAGACATCAGATTTTAACCACCGGTATTCCAATGCCTTAATTCTGAATAATAACCTACGCCGCTATTTATAACCACCCAAACTTTGTCGCTTTCCTCATCCAATCGCTCACATGGGCTCCACACACGGTCGCATTTACTGTCGCATTTAATATTCCCCGACAAAGCATTAATAATATTCCACACCACCAAACTAATATTCCCCGACAAAAATGAATATTTTATAACCACTGCTTATTTTGAAATATTTATGATTTAACCCTTAACTATCCACATTAATCAAATCAACCCTTACTATTTCAAAATAATAAATAAAGGAAATTCCTTTTTATTAAAAAAAATTTCTGGTCTTACAACCTCCCTCCTTATGAAATTTCGCCCTCTAAATCGACGACGACTCGTGTGTTTCAAAAGGTAAAGATATACTCGCTTTCATTTTCGCTTCCAACTCCTGTGTCATTTCCTCAATAAAGATGGTTTCTCCACAAAACTTTAACTTATGGTATAACCCCAGACATAGGTCATGTTCTTTCCTCTACAAAATCTTGACAGTACCTCCTCAGACGTTAAGTCTTCGCTATCTCGTCCGGTTTCTAACTCAATGACGTGTTTCGGTCGTCCACATATTTACGTAACATCGACACGTGAAAACGCGTTATGAACACGCCATACTTGGTGGTAAAACGAGTCTATAGGCCACGCTCCTATTCGATCGAGAATTTCAAATGGATTAATAAATCAAGGTTCGAGCTTTCTCACCTCACCGATTCTCGCTTTTAAAATAACAACTTCGCACCTCCTTCTTCAAATTCATCACCCCAGTGTAGCTTGAATGCCTTTTAACTTTATCGATTAAAGTCGATTATACTCAGATCATCATCACGCATCAGATATCATCACGCGGGTACCTAGAGTTTTCATCTCCATCTCTATTATTTGTATATTATAATTAAATTAGTCTTTGACAATATCGCACTCAGATTTGATACGATCTTCTACTCAACACGCCGCCTACCACGCTCGCTTTTCCAGATGGCATGGTCGTAAACATATGTCAAATGAGTCTCTCTCGAAGTTCTTCAAGCTCTTCCCACATTCCTCGCTTCCATTCAATTTTGTATCTCTACGAGTCACCACGTTAATGGAATAGCGATTCGAGAATATCCTTCAACTAATCTCCGATAATAACCAACTAAGCCTGTAAAGCTACGATTTCGACATCGATTTAGGTTGTTCTCAATCGCGACTCATATCCCAATCTTCGATAAGACGCTACAATGACACCTATCGCTTTACTATCGCATCTAATACGACGCCCCCATACAGAGAGTCTCGCTTAGTGAATTCCACAAAGGAAGTCACAAGATAAAGGCTCATGTACCAAATTTATAGTTGAATTTTTAACTCAAGTTCAATAGAGCCATTCGATATGAGATTTTAGAAATGAGTTTTGTACCGGTTCAAAGTCGATACAAAATTTAATATCGCTTTGGGAGTAAGCCAAGAAATTCTTCAGAAATACGCCAGAAAAAATCAATAAACAACAAGAATATTATTCAAATCGACGTGTCTTTATTCAAATCCATAACATGGACTAAGAAAACTTGACATCCGTAATAAACGAACGACTTTCATGGCTTGATATGAAAATGTTTGACTACAATGGTTTGATTGCTTGAATTCAATAACAAAGTTGCTTAGAATATGAAAACTAACAACCTTACAAAAGCAATCAATTTGCAAATGATGAGTAGTTAACCTTAAAATCACATCAAAAGCAAATATCTCTATAGAAATAAGGTTAATGTGTAATGTGATAGTGCCAACTGAATCAAGCAAGATTTTTAAACAACTGATGTAATGAAAGTTTCTCTAAACTGGATTTCTCCATAAATAAGTCAAAGTCTAATTTCTCCGTAGTCAAGTTCAAACGCTGAGCGCAAGCAAGAGAGATAAAAGAATGGGTAGAACCCAGATTCAGTAAGGTATAAACTTCGCAAGAATTTATAATTAACTAACCCGTGCTAACTTCGTCGTTCCTCAGATTTTGACCGGCCACGACAAACGCTTCTTCCGTGAATCGCTGACTTTGACTTTTCTCGACATCCTTTCGAGTCACCATTCCTCACCGGACTCGGGTTTCGATATCGTATAATCTCGAGTTTATATGTCCTTTCTTTCCACAATTATAGCATACCTTAAACTGTCAGGGCGCTTGAATGATATGTCCTCTTTCCCGTGATTTATAATATACGACCGTGGTGGTCTTTTCTCTCCTTCGAACTAGTTGCCACATCAGCGCCGACGCCTTCACATGGTCGTTGTTGAATCTCCTCTTTAAAATCTCCTCCCAACTCGCTTCTTCTATTTTCACGGCCACGATTACCACCGAGAGTGGTTACCGCTTTTGTCCGTATTCTTCTTTCTCCACCGGTTATCGTTATTCGATGATCGCTATCTTCAGTATGATCCTCGTTATGGTCCTCATTGAACGTATCAAGTATCTCGCCTAACAATCGAGCCCTCGCTGACAACATCTCAATAGAGAGAAAATTTATGAGAAAAGAGATATCGACGACGCCGTCAAGTTTCAAACCTCTCGTAAACATCCGCCATAATGCCTCATTCTCCACCAAATGAGGTGCAAACTCGATAACTCGCAAACTTCTTCGCCAGATCGACACCGCCATGTTATTCTCGCCCAATCTAATAAACTCCACTTCCTTCATACGATTTAATACTTTCGTGGAAGTACTTGTCATTGAACTGCTTTCAAACGCTCCCACGACATACGCCGAAAAGTAAAATGACGGGTACGCTTCACGATTCCCACCAAGAATCGCCTCGCCATTTTAACATAAAAGTAGCGAATGGAACTTCTCGCTCTTCTTCGCATCCCAAGACATCGAATATCTTGTAATTTGTTTGACCCATGTTTCCGCCATGATCGGATCCGCTTTCCTGTAACTCGTGGTCCCAACTTCGAATCGCTTGGTCGTGACCACCCGTGAATCGCTATCATCTCCTCCTCAGATTTTGAACACGAAGTCTCCTCGTCTCGATTTTGTATGAACCGCAAAAAGCTTCTAAACATCCCCTCGCTCATCATCTCTCGCTGGTGTTATTCACAGAGAGTACATTGCCACTGCTGCAGACGCTCTCCTCGCTGTTAAGTATGTGCATCTCCACTGGCCTCATTTACTCCACTATTAATATTCTCAACGACATTCTCAAATACATCGCCATAAAACAAGGGTTAATTAAGGAAATCAATCACATAATATCCCTATATATCGATTCAACTAACAAATAAGCTTAGTAGACACACTAGCAAAGGATTTACTCTGCCTCCCTCCTAGTTCTATTCCCCGATCTCCGCCAGAGATCATATCCCTAAGCTCGATATTAAATCGTGATTTAACCCCAAAATAGTCCATTCCATCCAACCCATTCTCGAGTCGCCAAATACATGGTATGTAAACAACTACAACTTTATTATCACAACAATAAAAATGTGAGTTTAAATACAAATATTATCTTCTAGATAATATTTATACTCAAATAAATCCTCATCACATTTATCGATACATTATTTTACAAAAATGGTGAGGACTACTAAACAACTCTCTCTAACCTTCATTCCATACCCCGACTAAGACTCGCTACATTCTCGCCTCCCGAGAAGAAAAATGGAACAACAAGGAAAAGGGTGAGCTCAACTAGCCCAAAGAAGAATGTTACGACTAAGATAATATACAACAAATTATCGTTAGTCTCCAACAGGAAAAACTGATAATACAATGTACAACAAGTTTCAGATCAATATTCATAAATGAAATAATAATTCATGTAAGAGTTACGTAGAGAATGAAATCTACTATAATCTATGAATTTAATAAACCATCATCAATATTTTATCCTCGTAACATCAATCAATATTCATCTCAAATCAAATATTCATCTTTGCACTACATGTGCCAAAGATATTCATCAATCTGGCCATGTTCATCTCAACACTGCTCATCTTTGCACTAAAGGCCAAAGATATTCATCATACCGGCACATGTTCATTTAAACATGTTCATTTAAACAAAGATATTCATCTTGCACTCATTTAAACACCGCTCATCTTTGCACAGCCAAAGATATTCTTCAGAAATCATTCATCTTGACCATGTGCCAAAGATATTCAATAATATCATCATTTAAGACCGAGGATGATGAAAAATATTTTTAAAGAACTAATCCAAAGGAAACAAAATGACAAGGATTAAGGATTAAGGATTCAGACTTTGTTTTATCCATGTCCAACAATACCTCAAAAATAATCATAGTGGTGTAAAATTCAAGAATGATCAAAACATGGATACAATCAAAGCTAGTATCCGTAATAGATATTTTGGATTTAAAAGAAAAATTTTATTTTTCTATGAATAGTGCCGATATTCGTGAATAAGGTCAGATACGTGAATAAAGGCCAGATACGTGAATAAGAATCTCGACACCAAAAGATAGAAATTCCACAAAAAACATTTTCACGCTTCACTAATAAGACTCGTGAATAAGAATCGTGAATAAGTAACTCATGAATAAGAACTCGTGAATAGAACTCATGAATAGTAACCCCGACATGAAAAAGTTCCAAATTTGATAAAAAGTACCAACCAATATTTCAAAGATAATGATATCAAGAAATAATATCATTCGAGAAGAAAATAACATCCCTTACCTCAAAGAATCAAGATTTCTAAGGAAAGGCTCAAGTGATGTCGAATGAAACTTCAGACCTAACAAAGAACTCTCAAAGTATCTAAATACTCACAAAATACGCCAATAATATAGAGAGAAAGAGAGAAAACTTTTGTTTTCGTGTGATTTTCAATTCTAACTAAAGCCTCTATTTATAGAAAATGTTAAATTACCAAAGGCATTTCGACCGCTACACCGATGGCTTTACTCGCTACTATTGCCACCCACCACATTTGAAATAAAATTCAGCACATTTTTTCACCAACCACAAGTGGGGCCCACTCAATTCTAGAATTTTCCACCAAAATCAATTATAAACCTAATTTCCTAATCCGACACCTCTTAAAATTCACAACAAATCATTCGTGCATTTTTAATTCGCTCAAAATTTGTGGACATATACTCAACTTATGTATGTATAATATATCCAAAAATTACAACGATCCAACTATTTGATTAAAAATTATAACCCCGCAATATATCTCAAAACCCCGATTTGATTTTTAATACCTCCAATCCGATAAAATACCGATAAAACACCTCAACATTAATTCCTTCATTAATAACCACATAAATAAATCCATCATTTATATTCATATAAAATAAATATTTCTTTATCATATGAATCAATAATTAATTATTCACAAATAATATTACGTAATCACATTTATGACAACCAGCCGCTCCTCAGAAAGAGGGGCTTTCCAATAAGGATCTCTCCTCATCGGGCGCCGCAATTAGGTGACCAAACCTCTCCTTAGATGTAACTTTCTAGACATTGCCAATAATGTTATCTAATAATATTATTCAAATAATATGAATTATCGATCCGATAATGGGAAATATCAGCAGTTGACAATTATCAAACAACAATAATATAAAATACCAACGCAAAGAATTATCGAATCAATAAAATAAACTATCGAATAAAGAATTCATCGTGTAATAATTATCGAGTAAAGGCCATCTTCACGTAAGGATCAATAATTCAACAACATCGCAGGTAATACCGCGTGCCATCAAACCAAACCACGCCAGACATCAGATTTTAACCAACCGGTATTCCAACAATTTTAATTCAGAATAACTACGCCGCTATTTATAACCACCCAAACTTTGTTGCTTTTCCTCATCCAATCGCTCACATGGGCCACACATGGTCGCTACCGCCGCATTTAATATTTCCCGACAAAGCATTTAATATTCCACCACCAAACTAATATTCCCGACAAAAATGAATATTTTATAACCACTGCTTATTTTGAAATATTTATGATTTAACCCTTAACTATCCACATTAATCAAATCAACCTTACTATTTCAAAATAATAAATAAAGGAAATTCCTTTTATTTAAAAAAATTTCGGTCTTATGTCGCTAGACTTGACTTTTTAAGTACTTTTATGTTTAATTCCAGTATTATCTGTTCTCCATTTTGGTGCATCCTTTAATATAATCCAACAATGCATAAATCCAAACAGTTGATTTTGGATACTTTCGAACATCTCTAATGTTTGACATACATATGTTTAAATTTATTTACAAAGTATTAAGTATAAACTATAAGAATAAACTTAATGAAATTTTACATGAAAAAAATTGAAATACCTTATATTGTTCACCTACACCGTTTTGTTGTATTCTATCAATTGAAGCATAATATCCACAAAATTTGTTCACAGCGAGTTGAATTGTTGACCAATGTTTCGCTAAAACAGTAGAATTGCGTTCAGACTCATTTTTTTTTTGTATTCATGAAAGTATTCGTGAACTCTTTCCCAATATCTTCCATGTTTATGACCGTTTCCTTGAATTAGATCCATACTTACATTAAACCATCCATAAACAAGAAGGACATCTTCATCAATTGTGTAATTTTCTTTTCGCCCTGCTCTTTTATTGGACTCATTTTCCGGAGTTTGAATCGGTACATCAGTTTGAATTGAAAATTCACCCAACAAATTTGGATCATCAAATGAGAAATCTTCAGATAATAATGAAGAATAATACATCGGAGTACCATGATTTTTCATATAAAAAATAAATTAAAGAAATATTATCAATAAAAAAAGAAAAATCAAATATAATGAAAATACAAAATATTATTAAAAAAGTACTTACAATTGCTAAAGGTTGAAATAGTTGATTGAGAGATGGTAAATGTATTGAATTATTGTACATATTTATAGATTTTCTAATTTTTATCCGTTGTTTTTTTATTACCGTTCTGATCAACCTTTTTTTTTACCGTTTTGACTTTTTTTATATCCGTTGGAGACAGCACTGCCCCTTCTTGTCTTATTCTTCTTTAACAACTTCGTCTCCTTCATCCCATTTTCCTTCTTGCATCTCTCTTTCTCCTTTTTCTTCATTAGCATCTCTCCCATTTAAACATATTAAAAATTATAGTCCACCAAATCTCGTTCCTTGATATAGTCGTTTTGTCTCGCTGAAAAATTCGATCGACTAAATATAGTTTGTCTGTTGGAGCGAGATATGTAAATTACAGTCTAGGATTTGTTCAATACCAGCTTGCTGGAGATGCTCTCAGGGGGTGTTTGATAAAAACTGAATCAATCTGAATTTGAATATGAATGAGCTGAATCTAAATGAACTGAATCTGAATCTGAATCCGAATGAAAAAAAGTTGTTTGATAATTGATATGTCTGAAATATCTGAATAAAAGTATTTTACTATTTTACCCTTCTAAACTATACTGAACAAGTATACCTGAACACGTGTATTTACCTATTTTAACCTTTTGAAGTTTATAATTTTTATTTAATGTTGATATACAATTAATAATAAAACTTTGTTGACAAAAAATTACTTATTAATTAGTATTCCATTTATCATAAAATTAAAGTATTATTTTCTTTGTAAATACTTTTCTGATTATAAAAAATTGCATGCGATGGAACATAACTTTTTAATAACAACTCTTTAGTTTTTGATTTAATATTAGAATATATTCAAAAACAAAAATATGAATAATATAAAAATTGAAACAAGGTAAGCAACAACAGATTGTTGGGTAGAATAAATTACTTCTCTCTCTTTACTTCATCTAGTTCACGCCATTATTTCATCCATTCATTTGCACACGAAAAATAAAACTCATTATGCAATTAGCAACTCCATCCCTAAACCCATTGAATTTTAAAGAGCGAAGGAGAGCGATCGAGAAGTATATATCTTTTGGAAAAGAATTGATGTACAAAAGATCTAACCAAATTCAAATTTGTTATGCTCCATAATTACCAGAGACTCATAGAAAAACGAACTCGTCGGAAAAGAAGTTGAGAGAGCTTTAAACAATCTCACGGATAATAGTTTACAAGAGAAAGGAAATGCTATTACTCTTGATTCCATTATGTTGTTGGAGGGTGTAACAGTAAAAGGTTATTCAATTGTTCTTCTGAGCGAGTAAGTTAGCAATATTTGACTGATTCGGTCAGTAAAAGCAAGATCTATTCAGAGATATATTTGTTTCAATCAAACGGTCTTAATAACTTACTCATTCAGATTTAGAGCCATGAAGTTTCATTCAGAACCAATCAAACAACCCCTTAGCCGTGTGAAGAAGCACAACTTGAAGTTACTACAAAAAATTAGGAAGTAAATGATTTAACTATATACAATATTAATTACTATTTTTATTTGTTAAACATTATTTAATATAATTTTATGTTTTATATTTTAGAGTCAACATTATTTGAAGTGAATTGTATTTATAAATATTTTAATTTAAAATTAATTGTATTTAAAAATATTTTAATTTTCTAATAAAGTCAAACTATATCTGAATATAATCAAATCGTTTTAAATCAAACGGGTTATTGAGCGGGTCGACCAATTTCTTTTAATAAATAAATTTTGGGTGGATGTAATTAGGGAATTTATATAGTAATTTGTAATTTAAATTATTTTGGATCGAATTATGAATTTGGGATGTGCCTCGGTTATGGATTAAAATAATGTTACTATTATATTAAAAAATGTTATATAATATTATATATAATATATATACATGTACATTGGGTGAGGTCCATGTGGGTCGCGGATTATGCTCGCGTGTACGTGATATTTTATGTGATAGATTATACTTTTCTGACACTTTAGAGCTTGTTCCTCCTCCTGTTTATAGTTCAAAACAATTTTTTTGTTCGTTCGTTCGTTAATCAGCGAGCCTCCGATCTCTCTCCGGCAAATACATATACGTAGATACATAAATCTCTCATTAAGCCCCGTGGACTTTGCGGAGATGGCGATGACTATTGAAGGTAAGAGTATCTTCTTCGCTTTATACATATATTTGCATCCCTGGTCCTTTTGTTACTCAGCAAAGTATTAAATTTATTGAATTATGAGTTCCTATTAACCACATCTATTTTTGTTTGAATTTACTTTCAATTTCACCATTTCCGATGGAAGAATTTAGAACTGACTCTGTAACAGTATAAAATAAATAGGCCATGGCATTAGGATTTAATTACTTTTGTTTGTGGTGTGTAATTAGGGTTTAAACTCTAAGTAATGCTCGGTCCCAAATTTGTTGTCAAATACACTTTTTTGGTTGTTTAACATCATTGTGGGGTTCTGTGCAAGTAAAATAAAGATCCAATATAATCACCCAAAATTTGGGAAGGACCCTTGTGTTTGATTGCATGTTAACAGTTCACCTCTTAATGCCTCTTAAGTGCCCACATATTTGTATTAAGAGATCTGAATAGTTAAAGATATAAATATGAGTCTAAACTATTTAGATGACCTCTTAAGATGCATTAAGAGGTGGGCTCTTAAGATGCATTGAGATTCAATCAAACACCACCTTAGCAACTTAAAGTTTAGGCATAAGGAGAATAGGTTTTTGAGATTGAGATGCATTGAGCTGAGAATTTTAACTTAGTTGCACGGAGTTCATCTGATTTTTTTTTGCCCTTCTGATTTCTGTCGGCAACCTGAATCACGATACTGATGCACCGGCATAATAGGCTAGGAGGGTTCATAATATTTTGATACTTTTTAGTTTGAAGACAATATCTTCCCGTCAAGGATCTCTACATTTGTTTAGAAGTTGATTGGACCATTGTATCACATTGTGTTTGTTAAGCTTTTCAAATTTGAGAAAGGATGTGTTAAAGATACACTGTATCTTAGACATAGGACTTTACTTCTGAAAATGCTACATTAGTTCTGAAATTTTATTTTATTGCATTACAAATCTTAATGTTTGAAAGGTCTTATACTAGTAAAAAAAAGATTTTTTTGATAGTTCTTATCCTTAGATGTATAATACAAACACATTGATTGCAAAAATAAAACCGGCTTCTATTTAGACTCATGCGACCACAACAAATTTATGCCTTTTCTAATATTATCTTCTGAAATTCTTTAACTGCCTTACTACATCAATGGAATGGAGGGGCCTTTCCGAGCAACGCAGATATACCTTGCTATCGAGTATCAACTCATATTAGTTCAATCCTTTTCTTTTGTTCTGTGGGTGAGGGCGATAAATTGCTACTTAAAATTTATGATGGAAAAACTGTTTGCTACAAATGCATTGGTTTAATTGCGTTAGAAATACTCAATGGATTTTGAACAACTTTGTTGTACTAATCACTATCAGCTGCAAGTAATTGGCCAGTCTTGCTTAGGGTAAGGTGTGCAAATTGTTCTTGACTAATGTGTGACTATTACTTTTGTAAAACTAAGGCTCCTTCTAGCGTTGCTCATTTTCGTTTTTTTGGTGCTGTGCTTCTCTTTATAGCATCTTGACTATTGATAATATTTGGACTTGGCATTGTTATTGTTTTCTGTTTTTTATGAAGTAAAAATGTAAATCATCCGTTATTCCATTTATATTTTGTAAAAGAGGTGTAACCTTTTCTGTTTGCATATTTTGGGTGTCTTGGACTTTTACTAAGTTGTTTTTTGTCCTTTTGGAGCTTTTGTGTTTCTCCTTAGTTGGCTGGGTTAAGTAGTCATGGTTAGAGCCTTGGTTGTGTTGATGGTGGTATATTTGGTCGCAATGCAACCAACGGCACTCTGAGGTTGAAAAATCTGTAAAGTTAAGAGGTCTTTGGTCTTCTGGACAAGGGTTATGGTTCTTTACACATGTTATTAGAATTTTGGAAGATGGTGTAGGATAACTTCCAAGTTTTTGGGTTGTGGGGTAGTTTTCTATTTATTTTTTGCTTACATTGTTTTAAGGAAATTATATTCACTATATTTGAGGAGACTATGTTCAGCATAGTTTCAGAGTTTCTTCCCTCAATTTGTAATAGGCTATCAATTTCAAAAAACAAGGTATTTCATTAAGTTTTTCATGACAGTTTCTGCATAAAGATCAAATGTCAATATTGAGCAGGCTTAGGAGCTTTCTCTTCTTATATCATTTATAATGACCAATTCTTTTGAAATGAATATGTAATCTATTTCAACCATAACCTGGTATTCTGGACTGCCGATTCGTGTATGTCTTCTGTTAAACAGTAATTTACCTTGAATCAATCTGACTAAAAGTCCTATCAAATAAGGATGGAAACTGATGGGCATTTACAAAATATTAGTTTATTTTATTTTGTCAGTTGCATTTGCGAGCAGCAACTATATAGTATAAATAAATGTTTTCTAGTCAGTTATCTTTGTTGCTGGAATTTAGCTTAATTATTGGTCCTTGAACTATTTAATTTTGTTATTTGATTATTAACTTTTGTATTTCTGGATCTAACTATTTTCTGTTCTGGTGGCCCGGTGTTGTGGAACTTTTGAATGATACTTTTCTTGTCCCCTACGGCCTACAGTGTAAGTTGCTTACCATTGATATTAGTTTGTTTATCCTTTCCATCTTAATCGATAAATTCTAAATAATATCGAATATGCAGGCTTGCTGGGCTTGCTTTTATGTTTTCATCCAGCATCCTCCTACAGATCCTGGTAAATTTTTCAATCATGCCTTTGTTATGAGTAATGGACCTAATGGTACTGCTTTATGGTCTCACCGAAAAAAGAAAAAAGGGTACTGCATCAATTTTAAATTGTAATAGTGAAACTTGAGGTTCTTTTTAGTTAGTTAAGTAAAACAATGCGTTTTGATGACCTAGGATTTCAGAAAAACTTAACCTTAGCTTCATTCTCAAGAATAAGTTGATTTGGAGATTGGTTGAACCCTGGTTTCAGCTTCTGCTTGTTTTGTATTCAACTGCGCCAATCTTGAGTTTAGCACTTAGCTTGACTTTCTCAGCCCATATAATTCTGCAAGCATGGAATTACTGGAAAGATTTCATATAATTGTAAGTCACTTTGTTGTGCACAATTTAATTTTCTTTTATCATCAAATCTTAAAGAAATAAGAAAAAGAATGATATGATCTCTTAATTTCCGGCCTGCAAAATCATCATCAAAATAGTCAGCTGCTTGGTAGCTTCAGAACTGGTTTCTTCCTTGGACTTTAAATAGTGTTTGTATGTCTTATTCGCATTTAACTTGGACTTTAAGTGCCTTAAGGTTATACCATGTTTCTCTTTTTGATGGTAACCACTCAAAACAAGGGCTGTGTAAACTCTATCCTTTTCAACAATATTCCGATTATTAATCAGTTATTCTGCTGTTCTGCTTTGAAGTCATTGCTGTTCTTGGTTTTAAACTCCAGTTCTGAATTTGGAAAGAAAAGAACAACTTGTATGACCAAGCATGCTAGATGATGCTTGTCTAGGAATTTGAATTGCTAAGCTGCCCTGCTATATTCTTTTATGGGTTTTATTTGTCCTCTGTGTGTGTGTGTGTGTGATTATTATCTTTCCCTTTATTGATGAGATCCAAGCTACACTATGACATCCTCATGCCCTTTACCTTGTTTTATTTCACATATTTGATTGATAGCGTTTTTTTTAAGATAAAAGAAAAAAAAATTATTGGAGGAGAATAGAGAATACAAGCCTAGGGGACAATCCACCCACCACCAAAACAAGTGGAAATAGAAAGAAAACACTCAAAAAGAGGGCAACTCTTCAAAGATCATATGATGCACCATGGCAGACAGGCAGAGGCCCATAAAAAAGCAAGGAAGAATCCTTACCTCACAACAAAGTGAAATATTAATAGCTATCTCTGAAAAGCCAAGCTTTAAATTCAGTCCAGATCCTAAAAAATTGTGGAGAACACTCATTAAGTAGGAGACATTTACTTTTAGCTGCACTCTTGTCAGTTTCAGTTCCTTTCCTCTTAAAGCATCATTGCTCCAAATCCTATGATGGTTGAGTGTACAACTCCTTTTTTTCCCTCTGTTCTGGGGGTGGTATGCATACTTGTTTACTTCTATGTTTGTGTATCTATGTTATGGGTCCGTTTTTCTGTTGTTGTTTCAGGCATGCGCAATATACAACAACTGGTGGCCAATGCTATCTGGTGCGTAAAATCATGGGAGTAGTTTTTGGTACACTTTGAACTAAGGATCCATCTAAAAGTGACGATGTAAATTATTGTTTCATTGCAGCTCTTATGTATGTTTTGGTGCCAATGCCTTGTTTATTCTTTGGGGGTGGGTCTACTCAATTTTTAACCAGTCGAGATGGTGGGGGGTGAGTTTTTCTGTACTTAAGCCTTTATATGAAAATTTAATTATGCTTTAATGATGTTAATCTTGATATTAGTGAGATTTACATCTTGCTTATACTATGGCATGTTATTTATTTATAATTTTTGATAGAAGAAGACATTTTCCGGGATTATTCCCCCAGCCCCATTGCCATCTCTAGATAGATGTGTGGAGTCTGTGGACTTTGCGTAAAAGATTTTACCTCAAATATTATAGTGGGTAACTGGGTATTAAGTGGGTTCATGAAAGATTTACCTGGAGTTTGATGGATTGTGCCTGATTGAATATACATGAAAGATTTACAGGGACTTGATGGATTATACATTTATACCCGATTGAATGTACATATATATATGTATATAGATAAACAGTTACTTTTGTGACGAGTAAAGATGTTCAGGATTATATTGTACACACATCTAACTTTTTTAAAAGGGAGATAAGTCTAATACTCTAATTATGTAAATCTATGGAGAAAGAAGATGATGGTGAAGCAGGTTTTAAGGAGTAAGGACTACTAATTGTCTGACACTTAATTTCAATCTTGAGGTTTATGAAGATTGATGAAGACATTGTTTGTGTAGTTATATGGTTAAAAGTCAACTCGTGTAGGTTAACTATGTCTAAGAAACTCTTGAATATAAGATCTAGTCCATTCAAATTGAACTTGCCTCGTCATTCAGGGTTTTTTGGATGGTGTAATGGAGAGGAGTCTGATCCTTGTACTATGAATCTAAACAGTGATTGAAGCTTTAATTAGATTTTTATGTTAGTGAATGGATGATTAAGATTGGTGTTACTGAATTTGCTGATTGAGGAAGTTGTAGAGTGAATGTTGGTTGACTGTAAGACATCAGCTTCATCATTGTTACTCCACTAGCATCTTCACCTCCTCTAAATTTTGTTGGTACTTTTGGGATATTGATGAGGATGGAAGCAAGAGAAATTTAATATTATTGGGTTATTATTATTTATAGATGATTTCAATTTAATTAATTTATTTAGTAGATAATAATAGGATATATTTAATTATATTAGTAGAACATTCTAAAGTATTAAATATTTAAGGTAGTAGATAATTACTAGGATTTTATTTCCTTATTTACTTGGGTTAATATTTTCTTAGCCTCCAAGTATTAGGGTTTTCCTATTCTTATATAAACAGCCATAATCTATTATGGGAAATTATTGAATTATTGATATTATTGAATTAAGCATCGTGCTTTGTGGTTTTTATCCTCTTTTATCTTCTTTTAATATCCTTTATTCCTTCTCCCCTCCTTGTCCTACACCATAATGGTATCAAGAGCCAAAAGTTCATAATATATTTTGATTTCACCAAATTTCTTCCTATCCTAATTTTCTAGTCTCCATCAATTGTTGAAGTTCGCTTGAGAGTTGACAACATAGTCTAAAATCTATTCCATTTTTAAAAAAATTAAAAATCTGCTATAGTTTGCTCGCTTTCATCCGACCAAATTACAGTTTGGTACCCAAGGTTTCTGAAACATTCATCTCCGCTCATAAAGTTTCTAAAATTTTGTATTCAGCCCTAAGTTTTTGAAATTTTCAATTCAGCCCCTGAAGTTTCAGAAAAGTTCAAATCAGCCCTCAAAAATTTTAGTTTTGTCAATTTAGCATGGAACTAGATATCTCGAAACTTCGTACAAAAGATTCTTCAAAGCGTGACACTACTTTTCATACTTTTCTTCGTTGTAGTGGAAAACGGTGTAAAATTATCATCCAAGAAGAATGTGCAGTTAATATTGTATCTCCACGTGCGATGGAAAATTTAAACCTTGTTTCTGAACCGCATCCAAGACCATACACTATTCCAGGCTAGGTGGTACTTCTTTTCATGTTACGAAAATGTGTTTAATTCCTATCCCGATGCACATATATTATGATTTAGTATGGTGCGATGTTAAACCAATGACTGTTGCACATCTTTTATTGGGTCAAGATTGGATTGAATGCTTAGATGTGGATCATGAAGAAGGTGATATATACTCTTTTAAACATGAGCATTATACTATCAAATTAATTCCATTCAAGCCTATGGAGGAAGTTCAACAAGATGCAATAAAAGAGTCGAATGAAGAAATTCCGCAACTCAATGACAAGTCACATGAATATAAAGTTGAAGTTGAGAATACAATGAGTGAGAACGAACAAAAAGTCGATGATGCATTCCCAAAGCAACTTGATATTCTATATGAAGAAATTAACTATCATGTCATCAATTTCGTTATCAACGAGAACTCCAACAAGATGCAATACAAGGAAGTTCACTCCTTATTGTTTTCTACATATCAATATGTCTACAAGGAGAACCAAAATTTCTTGCATGTTTGGAGTCCGGTTCGTGGAATATGTATTCTTTTATATTTCAAAATTCGAGGACGAGTTTTTTCAAAGGAGAGAAGAATGATGAGGATGGGAGTAAGAGAAATTTAATATTATTGGGTTATTATTATATATTATTATTTATGGATGATTTCATTAGTTTATTTAGTAGATAATAAATATATTAGTAGAACATTCTAGAGCATTTAATATTTAAGGTAGTAGATAATCACTAGGATTTTATTTCATTATTTTACTTAATATTTTACTTGGCCTCCAATTATTAGGGTTTTTCCTTTTCTTATATAAATGGTTGTAATTCATCGGTAGACTCGCAAACCAAGCATGAACTGGTCATTTAACGCATGGCAGTTAAAACTAAAAGCAGTAAGCTAAAAACGGCCCCGGTTTCATGGGTCGAAAAAGTGAGGCCGTGACCGGGTTAGGCGGACAGTTCAGCCTACCGCTGGCTTTTTTTTTTTTTTTTTTTTTGCAAAATCTTGATACATCAAAAATAGTAATAATAATAAATATTAATAATAATTTTAATTACTTAAATTAACTACATATCTCAATCAATTAAAATTTTAATAGTATTATAATTTTAGATATTATTCTAAAGGCATGATTTGGGATAATGATTGATTTACTTTCCAAATAAGTAGGGGAATGCATAATTAAGGGATAATGATTGATTTACTTTCCAAATGTACTACAATAAGTAGGGATTGCATAATTAAGGGATAAAATTATCTATATTATTGTGTATAGATTTTGGACTTGCAATCTAAAAATTAGTGGTTGATTCGGATTATATATTGCTAGTAATTCAAAGTATATAATCAAATTTGATTCTTTAAAATTAATATAATTTATTTAACTTTTAAAAATAATAAATCTTTGTAATTAATACTAATATATAGATAATTTTAAATTTTTATAATTATATTATCTAACTTAAACTAATAATTGTTAGTTTAATAGTTTTATACTTTGAAATTATTAACTACATATCTCAATCAATTAAAATTTTATTAGTATTATAAATTAGTATTATTAATTAATTACCTACATTAACTACATATCTTAATTATAATTTTCAAATATAGTTAAAATTTATTGAAGATTGCATTAAAAACAAATAGTTGTTGTAGCTTAGTTGGTTTGAACTCTTATTTATTTACTTACAAGTTTTGTGTTCAAGCCCTACAAGTAGCAAATTTTTTTTTAAAAAAAAAAAAAAACTCATGGGCCGCTCGCGGGCCGGGCCAAAAACGGGCCGGGCCAAAAATGCCCAAGTTTCCATGGGCTAAAAAAGTTAAGCCCAAAGACCAATTTTTACGGGCCAGCCCGGCCCGCGGGTCTGGGCCAATTTTGCCAGGTCTAATCATGGGAAATTATTGAATTCAGCCTCGTGCTCTGTGGTTTTTAGCCCCTTTTATCTCATTTGAATTTCCTTTATTCCTTCTTCCCTTGTCCTACATCAGATATGCAGAAAAGAATATATTTATTTTGAAATGATCTTGCCATTAATTTACTTAAATGGAAGTTTGATATATGCAATTTATTTTTATTCTTCTTTTTGTGGCACTTTGATATATAAGTTTTCTCGGGCATGTGTGTAGAAGGAAGGCTTATAACTAACTTCTAACTTTCTTGATGCACGTCTCTGCTATATTGTATTGAGCGAATTGCACCTTTAGTGTATGCTACGTTTCGTAGACACCAATCATGTGTAGTGCAGAGATATTGAGAGATTGCGAATTTGGCGTATGCTATGTTTCATAGACGTTGACCTAATTCAGTGTTTTCTAGAGAGTTTGAGAGATTGCTCATTGTTGTATTTTACACAGATGTTTATGATCCAATCACGTGTATAACAAACAGAGAGCTTGAGTATGTTGATACTTCACCTGTCGTTGTGTTGAGATTTGGCATATGACTATTTAAACTTTATATTCATCCTTGCGATTAATAATATACCAGGTGTACTTCATATTAAAAAAAAAGTGAAAAATAAAATCAAGCCTATTTTTTTAGCATGCAGTTCTATTGTTTCCCAAGCTTAAAGGAAAGGTGGTTTTATGACAAGTTGCTCGTGTATATTTTATGAATTTTTATCCCGTGGGGCTTTTTGATGGCAGATGGATAGATGCAGCTAAGTTCTTAACGGGGGCGTCCGCAGTAGGGAGCATGGCCATTCCTATTATACTAAGGCATGCAGATTTGATTGGGACGGGGGCTATGTTAATTGAATTCACGTCCTTTTTCATATTTGTCTGCACTGTTATGTGTTTTCATCGTGCCAGCCTTGAAGATGAGTGGTGATCAGTACTAATTATGTAAAAAGTGACAGTCATATTTGGTCCCATAGGGCTGGTTTGGTGGTTCTGCATATCAAATGTAAAAGATAAGATAAGATTCTAGGACAAGGAGAATGGAAGCAAGGAAGAATTCTCCACTATGTAAAGCTATAATTTCTTATTTTTTAAAGCTGTTAGTTATTTGAAGACAGTCCTGCTCATGTATAAGTTGGCACTTTTTGCTCGTAAAGTTAGATTACATTTTTATGCATAAAGTAAAGCAGTGGAAAACTGATGCCAAGTTTCGTATGCGTAATGCAGAGTGATTTGGTGAAATAGTATGATGTCAAGGTTCATATGCATAACATAACGCAGAGTGATTTGGTGAAGTAGTATGAATAGGTAAAGAAAGATGTAATATATTACTCCTTCACAAAGAGAGTATTTGTAAAATAAAATTAGTTTCACAAAAAGAGTATCTTAAAAAAAACAAATAAATGAGTCGTTTTTTATTGATGGTAGCATAAAATAATATAATATTTTTAAATTTGTCATTTTATTTTTTTATTATCATGCAATGATTAATTAATTAATAAGTTATAGTTTTGGGAGTAAACGTGAAATAAAAATAGAGAATTGTTAAATTCATAACACTTTTTGTTATTTTCACAATAAAAGTGTTGTCTATAGCGACACTTTTGTTGTGGAAATAACATTTTCTGTTGTCATAAAAATATAAGCTTTAATATTTAGAAATCTTGCCATTCTCGTGGAAAGAATTGAATTATAGAGATTTCATTCTTCAGGGTGAGCGTGGGAGGGAGTATTAAGATGGCCGTTTTTAGCAACATTCATTTGATGTCCTTAGAACAGCATATGCATCTTTCCACCAGTCATTTGATGTTGCAAACATGCATAAGCTTACATTGTACTGAAGGAAGGGGTATGTATATGTATATGTATGTGTATATGTATATGTATATGTATATGTATATGTATATGTAACAGAAAAATTAATGTAAAATGGAGTTTCTTAAGCTTACATTTATACAAATACAACCATATACGTACGTGCGTTGTAGACCAACACATACATACATACATATAGCCAGCCAATCAGATCGATAACACCAAACCCAGTTTCCGAGCTAGAATAGGTAACAGGATTGGCATTTGATGCTAAAACCAGCGAAAGCAAAATGGACTGAAAGTATATATATATATATATATATATAGGCTAGTAATTCAATTCCTTTCCTTATATGCAAACACATCCATTGTTTGTTTGGTGACTATTAGCTACCACCAATGTTGACTGTCGATCAAAGCACCTTATCTATTCTTAATTTGTTTTGACGTTCCTTTGATTTGGGGAATAATGTGTAATTTTGATTTTTTTTTATGCTGATAATTTTGTTTGTACGTATATCTGGTTTTTAATGTTATTAATTAGTTTAGTAGATTATTTTATTTGAATTAGAGATACATGATTATGTATTTGGGTTAATTAGTGACTCAATTTATCAATCGGGGTTAATTGGTTAAGTAATTTATTCTATTTAATTAGTGGCCTGGGTTAATTATGTACTTATCAAAAATTTAATACTGTATTTCAATGGAGTCAAATACCATAAATTCAAGCATATGCACATGTAACTTTCCAATAAAAAAATGATCGAATTTTCAACTAGGGTTTTAATGTATTTTTAATTTGGAGAGATAAAAATTCAATTCTAACTAGCTCGAGCTATACTTGGGGCCGGGTCATATATATATATATATAATTTTTTTTTATAGGAGTGAGGAAGGAGTATTAATGCAAGTAGTGAAGATGAAGAAACTGCAAGTTGCATCCGCTTTGAGCCGGGAAACATATCGCATCCAACATGAAATTAACTTACTTACATATAACATTTTTTGTTCACATGTTTAATATTCAGGGAGTTTTGTGGAAATATTAATTTTTTTTGTAAAAATATTATTTTTTTATTTTTTATTTCTTTTGTTGGGGGCGAAGCAAACAAATTAAATTTTATTATTGAACCGATAAAATTATGTACATATATACCACCCAATTCCAAAGAACCACCTCCCGCAAACACAAGCGGAATTACAAGACAAATTAATTAAGACCGAAAAATAAAATAAAATAATTAACATTCATAATAATCTTGAATAAAATTATCCTGATTATATATAATATATTTGAGGTTAATGATCATTTGAGATTATGAATATATATATATATATATATATATATATATATATATATATATGCATGCAAAGTGCTTATGGACTTGCCACTCCTGCTGCACTGCATATACATCCTCGATCTCCAATAACTACAACTACTTCCCTACGTCTGACCAAATTAATTAATATTAATCTTTATACCCTTTTGTTGGTGTTGTTTTCTTTATTTTTTTGAACACACTATTATAAGTTTAATAATTAATTGATCCTCACATAAAGGAGAACAAAATAAATAAACTTACACATGTACAAATAAATTAATAAGACTTCATTGGCATTAAAAATAGGGTTAATGATATTTAGTACAACTGACTCTATCTTTTTGGGGACAGAGTGATGAGTATTTTGTTATAAATCATGATATATCCTATCCTTGATCATTAATCCAATTAAATGGTTCCAAGTTCCATTCCCACTCCCAGATAGGTAGAACAGAATCCAGATGATCTGAAGGGTTATAGTTATAATTTTTATTATTATTAGTAGTAATAATAATAGTAGTATTAGAATGATCTCCTATGGATGAAGTAGTAACGTCTGCAGATGGTGATGAGCTAGGTATGATCATGTTTCTATCCACCATTAATATTGGGCTACTGCTGTTCTGATTTTCATGACGAGAGGTTGTTGCGTCCTCATGTTGATCATCAGATCTAGCATGAGCATGCTGATAATCAACCCTTCCTGATCCTTCACCTATTGTCAATAACGAAGACGACGGTCTTCTATCGAACGAACGCAAGCATTTTGATCTTTTATACAACCGACACAAACTCAATTCTTGCCTGAACTGCATATATATCAAAACATAAGAACATAGCTAGAATTAATGATCAAGTTTAGATAATAATTATATATATAGTATTAAAATTTGATAATAAGTTTTAAACTATATATATAACTATATATATATAGTTTTGTCTATCATATCGGATCGTATGATGAGGTGGGGAGAGATGGTTGTTACCAGCTAGCTAGGGTAAATTTACGTGTGCTCACGGGGACCTGATACAAGAAGAATGCTCCAAGTACCTACTGTAAAAATATTTAATTTTTAAGTTTGTATAGCAACCGTGCTAACCGGCTGGCTAAGTGATGGGGGGACTGCTTTATATCTTTAGAAGAAATAATACAGAGCCCTAGATAGCCGTGTTGAATTTATTTTTTTAGTAACCCGAAAAACAAAATGAAACAAGACTTGAACTGAAATTACGTACTCCCTTAGACACCAGCTAAATTAACTTCATTTTCTTACTAATTCTCTCGATCTGGACACGACATTAATTAAACAAAATTACTACTACTACTTCTACTAGCTAGTTTGTGTCAATATTAACTAGTTTTACTATTTGTATGTGATTTTTCATCATATTTATTAATTACTACTTGGTACTTTAAGCCATCGAGCGCGCTGTTAAAGTGACTATATCTTTCAAGAATATATATATATATATATATATATATATATATATATATACTCTAAGAATATTAGAATAGTAGTAATTAATTAGAAGGCATAAATGTGTAAATACATAAACACCATGGATCTGATTTACTATTAGTTTACCTAGCTACCCTAATTAATTAAGTTATTGGCTTTTAAAATTTGAAGTTTATAGATGTTAAGGCATGTTGATCGATCGAGGGGTCACCTGTGGAGTTTCACTACTAGTTGAAGCTGAGGAGGATGAAGAATGATGTTGGATGGCTGCTGCGGCGGCTCTGTACTCGTTCAACTTCCATTCAGTCTTGATTCCTTTTGGAGTCCTACCTTTGTAGAAAACCATGGTTTTCTTCAAACCTATTACCCTGTTTGAAGAAGAGTAAACAAAACCAGGAGATCCAGTTGCTTTCCAATATCCTGATGATGTGAGGCGGTTTGGTCTCCCTCCTTGCGCTTCTTTATCTTGTCTAGCTAGGGATAAAGAAATACCATTGCTGATCAGCCTCTCCATCACAAACCTCTCCCGCATATTCTTAATTCATTCATATAATATTTTATATAATTAATTAATTACCAAAGGGAAAACAAACAAACTACAGTTAGGTTTCCGCTAATGAAAATTAATGCAGACCAATTAATTAATCAATAAATCTTCTAATATATATTTACAATCGATCAGTTAATTATTAAGAGGTAGGTAGGTTGCAAAAACAATCATGGAGTAATTAATTAATGAATCAGCATAAAAATGAAAACTAAATTAAAATCACGAAGTTAATTAATTCTTACATCATGAATTAGCCAGTGCTCAAGAATTGAACGAAAATAAAATAACATCGATGGTACACTATATATAATATGCAACAAGAAGCTGATGATCATGGAAGGGAATAACTAAACAAATTTAATTAGCTAGCTTGCGACCCCTTCACGCAAAAAACGTAGTATGATTTACAGAAATTATGAATGGGGATCAAGTACGTACTTTGCTAGGAAAATTAATAATGTGGCTAATTAATGCGATATAACTTTATTTTATATTTGATTAGTAATAATTAATGAATAACTTAATAAATATGTATTAATTATAATACGTACTTGGAAGATCCCATGGACTAAACTCATAGATATCAAGTAGGGGTATAACACTATCCAGGTCTTGTCTATTGGGATCAAGAAGCTTTTTTTGAAGATAGAAAGAAACCAGCTCTTCCTCAGTTGGGTAAAACCTACAACCTGGTGCCCGCGGATAATCCATTATATATCTGCCTATATATATATATATATATATATATATATATATATATATATATATATAAATTACATAAACAAACTAAATTTTAGTTGTTTAAGTTTGAAAAAGATTGATATATATATCATTTCAGGTGATGGTTCTATATACATATATATATATATATATATATATACACACACATTTAAAGTAGATCAAGGGTAAAATTAAGTTGTATTGATGATCAGTTTGTGCGCGTAGGTTAGGCAATGAACAGAAGAGAGGGAGGCGAGTGAATGAACGAGGAAAACAGTTAAAAGGGAGATTGCCAGGAAATTCCACGCGGCTCTGTAGAAGAAAATGAAATTCTCCGTCCACCGCAATTCATCGTACAGACTTTTGCTAGCGCTAGTCAAGTTTCTGTCTTTATTTATTCACTCAATTACTCATTTTCGTATTTATCTTGATTTCCTCCAAATCCAAAAGAGTCCTTCTAAGCAGATATTTTTTTTTAATAGTAACTCTAAAAAAATGTATAGTATTTATTCTAACTGAAATATTTATAAAAAAAGTATTTTAGGTGTAAATTTTAAAAAAACTAGAAGGATGAAAAATTAAGACTCCTAGCTAGTATGTACTAATTTAAGAAAATTACTAGTATGTAAGACTCCGAC
Organism: Panax quinquefolius; assembly: GCA_020205615.1. NCBI lineage: Eukaryota > Viridiplantae > Streptophyta > Magnoliopsida > Apiales > Araliaceae > Panax > Panax quinquefolius. The sequence continues at coordinate 31,177,890 of CM035161.1, read as the reverse complement.
TTTTATGAAATAAAAATCTAATTTAATTTATAATTATTATTTTGAAACTGTAAAATGTTAAATTGTTAAATGGTCAAACGAATATTTAATCGGATAAATGAGTTAATAAAAGAGGAAAAAATTATACTACGAGTGGCGTGGGAATGTGGCCGGCTGAGTGATACTCCCTCCGTCCCTAATTATTTGACGTTTCAGAGTTTTTCATTTGTTTCTAATTATTTGATGTTTGTTCAAATCTAGGAGAATTAATGATAATTTTTCTAAAATTCTTGTGTCCACCTCTAAAACGTCAAATAATTAGGAACAGAGGGAGTAATATAAGAGGGACAAGGAGACAAGGGGATGAAAAGATAAAGAAAAAGATGGAGAAAAGAGGGAGAGAGGAAAGAGAAAAGGAGGTAAAAAAGAAAAAGGAAAGAAAAAGAAAGGAATGAATATATACTCCCTCCCACCTTATTTCTTCCTACGGGAAAAACTTCTGCCAAAAGATAATAGAGAAGAGAGAGAGAGAGAGAGAGAGAGAGAAGAATAAAATCTTTAAAGGTAATGAATAAAACTTTGTGTAAGACTTCAATTTTTATGAATAAAGATGAATTTTTTATAATTATCATTTTTTGAATATTATGGAATGAATTTGATATAATGTTATAGTTGTGGGTAATAGTTATAAATTTTGCAAAGTACACAAGTTGTTATATAATATTCGATTAATTGGGAGAATATTCGTTTTAACGAGGGAATATTCGTATGGCAAGACAATCATTAAGTGGACCCCTACAACGGAATTATTGTCGGATTGAGAAAACGATAAAAATATTTTATGAAAATAACGGCGGAAGTTTTATCGTTAAGCTGTTGAAACACCGGTGTTAAAAGTACATGAATACGGCGTGGTTGCATAGTAGTATTACGGTATTGATTATTGATCTTTACGTGAGAAGTCACTTAGTTTTGTTCAATTATTGCTTTGAAGAATTGTTGCATAGTATCTCACGTTAATTGATTCGATTATTGTCGATATTTTATATATTATTAAATCAATAATTGAGACGACGAAGTTATTAATTTTATTATTTGCAATATTAACGATGTCAGAAATTACGCCGAGGAGAGGTTTGGTCACCTAATGTGCGCTAATAGGGAGAAATCCTTATTGGAAGCCCTCTTTCCAGGAGCGACGCAGTCGATTAATAGTGTGAATTATAATAATGATAATGAAGTTTTGTTTTATTAGTATTATTAATGTAATAAAACAGAAAAGCTTTTTATATAAAACAGAATACTTTTATAAAGTTATTCATTTTATTAGACTATAAATAGAATATATTATATTCTATTATGCATAGTGTTTTGTATAGTAAAATCTTTTTTATAAAAAAAGAATACTTTTATAAAGTTATTCGTTTTATTAGACTATAAATAGAATATATTATATTACATTATGCATAGTGTTTGCATAAATACTGATAATATAGTGTTTTCAGATAGTAAAATCTTTTTTTATAAAAAGCAGAATACTTTTATAAAGTTATTCGTTTTATTATATTATAAATAGAATATATTATATTTTATTTAAAAGATTTTGTTTTATTAGAATATTTTATAGTAAACCATACTGACCGTCTCGCTTAAAAGTAAATCAATACTGGACCGTTTAGGAATTAATTCTTATTCGGTCCATTCTCCTATAAATGAAGCTTATTCCTTCATTATTTTTACGAATTCTTTGAAACTCTAGATAGAAACTATATAGAGAAGAAAAAAGTATTCTCGCTACTTCACTACTCCTATATCAGGTTGTTTTAAGGTAAGGGTATTATTTCTTTTTGTATTCATGAAGAGAACTTCGTTATTCTATTTTTTTATTACATTAGAATAACCTATATACGCTGATCTCACCCTATACTTGGTGAAATTCTTACATTATTCCATTCTTTATCGTTATGTTGGAATAACTCCCATACATGCTGAAATACCTGCATACATGGTAAAATTCTTCATTATTCTATTTTTTATTATTCTATTAGAACATCCTGTCTGTGCATTTACGCATGACCTGGTTCCGTTATTTATTATTCTGTTGGAACATCCTGTCGGTGCGAATTTCGCTTTGACTTTGGTTCCGATTATTTATTATTCTGTTGGGATATCACATGCGCTGCGTTCGCGTGACTGAATTCGATTATTTATTATTCTCGTTGGAATAACTCGTGTAAAATGCGATCTATATCATGCACGATGATTTTTTTGTTATTCCATTCTTTATTATACTAAGTTGGTTAAAGTTTTGACTTCTATACTCCATGAAATTAGTGGAATATCCTTGATATTTGCGCTTCATCCAGTATCTTTTCATGGAAATATTCTTCTGAGCATTCTTGAATTTTACTCTACAAAGAAGTATCATGTTGACAATTTGGACGTTATTAGTTCATGGATAAATTAATTCTTGAACTTGTTTTATTGAATTCTTATATCATTTTCATCATCCTCATGTTTATATTATGTTGAAAGTTATCTGTGGCTTATAGTGCATAGATGGACTTGGTATGATTATGATCAGGGATTAATCGGTATAATCTTAATAGTAATGTTACAAATGATGTGGTAAAAGTCTTCATTGGCCCGTAGTGCATTGATGGACGATTGTTGGCATGATCATGACCATTGATGAATACATGAATATCATTGGCCCATAGTGCGTGGATAATTTGTGGTTGTGATATTAATGAATATCCTTGGTAGTAGTCTGAGGATGATGTGGATTATTTATTGTCGAGTCCCGTGATGATAAAAGTGATGGAAAACCTTTTAAATAATAAAAGATAGTAGATTTTATTCTCTACTTGACTCTTTTAATGGATTGCTTGTTCCGCTGCAGTTAAACTTGATGTTTGTTATATTGTATCAGTTTAACACTGTTGAAGGCTAACGATAATTTATTCTCTTACTGGGCTAGTTGAGCTCACCCTTTTACTTTCATTGTTCTCTTCAGAAAATTAGAACGTAGCAGGGACTAGTCGGGGAACGGAGTGACGGTCCAGATAATAGCATTAGTAGTCCTCACTATTCTGTTAAATAGTGTGATAATAAATATAATGAAGACTAAATTGAGTGTGGATATTGTCTAGATGATAATATTTATATTAAAACTCATAGCATATGTTTTATCGTATTTTACACGACTGTTGTATAATTAACTTGTATTTGAATTTTGTACCATGTATTTGGCGACTCAAGTATTTTGGGGGCGTCACACTTTGGTTAATTTTTGATTTTCTTTTATGGATGTTAAGTTTTTATGAATTATATATGGATAAAACATATTTGTTTTTAATGGATTAAACTTGTATAAACATGAATCAAATGAGAGAAATGAAGAAATCAAATGAAAAATAAAATCTGGAAATTTTTAGAAAAATTAGTTTACTACTTGATTTTGTAAAATCCATAACTCTTTGTATATAATGAGTTAGGAGATGAGCCATATATCAAAAAAAAAACTCTAGAAGTAAGCTAAACGCAAAAATTTGAATCACCCAAAAATTATTTGTGTATTTTTCGTGGTGACTATTTGAGTGAAACTGGTCCAAAGGACTCATAGTCCGAAAAATCAGTGTTCTTAAGTTTTATTGCGTGAGTTATAATTTTTAATCCGACCGTTGGATCATTGAAATTTTTGGATATGTTATACATATATAAGTTGAGTATATGTCCACAAATTTTAAACTGTTTAAGATTAACGTATGATTTGTTATGAATTTAAGGAGTTGGCTGATCTAGAAATTTTTATAGCAGAATTTTCGGTAAGTCTTTCTCTTTATGTTAGAGTCAGAATTTGGAAAAACTTTCTTTTATAAAGTTGTAGAGAATTAAATTTTACATAGAAAGGACATAAGATCCGTATTTTTCTGTTAAAAGGGCTAATTATTATGAATTATTGAAGCTTCTGAATATTGGTATTTATAATTAATTTATCGGAAAAATTATTTGGGTTGAAATATTTTTACAGAATGCTTATAATATCATCTTAGAATTTTGTAAATTTTTGATGAATTATTGAAAGCGAAGTAATTATTGTATTTTTAAACTATTTATAGTTAGTTTGAAAATAAATAAAATTCATAGAAAATTCTATGAATAATGGAAAATTATGAAACTTGGTGAAAAATCTTATAATGTTATTTTATAATTTTCGGGCGCTTTTGAAAAATTATTGAATAATGAAATATTTATTATATTTTTAAGCTATTTATGGTTAGTTTTAAAATAGAGGAAATTCATATGAAATTCTATGAATGGTGAAAAATTATGAATTTTGTTGAAAAATATTATAATAATATAAGATTAATATTGATGATGTTTTAAAGATATAAAAATGTGAAGTTAGTATTTCTATTTTGAAGCTATTAAATGATAGTTTTTATAAATAGAAATAATTATATAAAATTGTTGGATAATCTAAAAATGTAAAATTATTTAGAAAGTTGAGAATCATATTTTAAATATTTTAGAAGTCACTAGGTATGTTATTCAATAATTGTCACAGTAGTTATTGCACAGTGACTCATATTATTTGTTATGATATAATTAAACTAGTTGGCAGTATTGTGCATCTATGTTAATAATTATGAATAATGGTTCAAAGATTGAAAATGGTGTTGATTAAAGATAAGTATGATATGCAGATGTTTGTTCAATTATTTTCTTTTTACAAAAGTAAGTTTGACAAGACTTGCCGTCACTCTACTTTTTCTAAAGTGGTCTGGACCACAACTCAATTATTTTTAAAACGTGTACAAATGGTTTAATTTTCTCTGTCGGGCCATAAATTCCACTATCATTATTATATACCCACCCACCCACCCCACCCCACCCCACCCCACCCCACCCCATGATGAGTGGGATTTATAACCGCGAATCGGATACTTTATGACTTCAATAATTGCCTAAATTCGTAGTTTTTATGTAGTTTTATATAAATATAGTGTTATTCCGCTTAACTGATGAATTGTAAGGCTCTATAGTACCTTTCCAGCTTTAAAAGGGCAAAACGGTCATTATTCTCACACTTGCACCGTGGCGCCAATGCCAAGCTTATTGGCCTCGTCGCAGCGCCACCCCATGGGCCTTGCTGACATCACCTTCACGCCATGCATTTATTTACATTTATTGAGCTCGCGCCACAACATGAGCTCCATGTCCCTGATTTTAATATGGCGGCTAACGCTAACTCTGACTTAATTGGACCAAGCGTCCTTCGCATACATCCGGTGCCCAGGCAGAGAGAAGTGATTTTTGACCTAGCAAAGGAAGGGAGGCTGATATAAGGCAAGAAAGGGAGGCTTGCAATAAAAGATAACACATATAACATAGGAGAGATAGAGAGGAAGAGATATCATCATATTCCTTAATAGTTTAGCTTAGGATTTTGTTTAGCTTTCTTTTGTAATTCCTCTTGCTTTCTCTTAGATAAATGTTTATAAATATAGATTAGCTAGATTAGGGAGAAGTTTGGGTTTCTTTGGAGCATCAAGAGCAATGAGCTACACGGACTGGAGAGCTTGATTCGAGTAGAATGCTTAGAGATTGAAGGGCTTGACAGAGTTTCTTCTTATCTATTTATTTTCTCTGATTTTGTAATTCATAAATGTTGTCTTTATTGCTACTTGTATTTTATTCAATAGCTATGAACTGAATATTTACTCTAATGTTATAATGGAACCACTTGTTATTTAAATTGGATCTTTATCTCTTTGGTTGGCACCACCATATGATTTGGTTCGATATATTTATGCTTAATGATTCTCATTAAGACATTAACGATGATTTTGGTAATTTACATGATATTGATGGAAGAATTGTAGATTTTTTGAATATATTGGCATGTGATTTTGGGTTTCATTCGCATAAGTTGTGCGTAGAATAGATATATATATCATGCGCGTGTATGCGACCTAATTGAGAGCTTATGCTTAAATCCTTGTTACGATCAATTTGCATAGACATATGTAGGATTGTATCTAGCTCAGGCGTTCCTTTTACGATATATTCCTATCGGGTGGATCCGGAAAGGATATGTTAAATACATACCTCGTATTGAGGTGTATGAGCACTTGTGTGTTCTCGGTCGACAAATTGTTGTGACCATTTAGACTAGAGAGAGAATGGTAGCTAGTTTAATGAAACATAGCATGCCAGGTGTTCGACAGAATGCCTGAGTGGGGTGAAGTTGTAACCTTAGCTTGTTATTCCTTAGATTACCATTCGTTATCCATTTACTAGCTTTGATAATTAGTTATGCTTAGATTAATCACTCTTTCTTTTATTGCTGTTCGAATAAGACTTTAGCGATATAAAGTCGGTATTTGGTAAATATTAGTGACAGTTCCTCGTGGCTACGACATTCCACTTATTACTGTATTACTTGTTAGACCGTGTATATTTGCGCGTGTTTAGTGATCGGTTTTCCGACCAACAAGTTTTAGCATCATTCTACGGAAGGCTATTATTCTAATATTGTCCAATATTGATTTCAATCAATTTAGTCTTACTTTGAACGTATATATATATATATTTATTTCTTTTATTTGTTTGATCTTCTTTTCTTTTTGTTTTTAAGTTACAGATTATGGATGATCATTGTTATCAATTAATGACTTTATGAGTGGACGACGCTACCAAGCTCGGAAGAAGGACTCGTGAAATTGCAAGTTCAAATTGCCAATACCTTTAGGTTTTCTGACAATCTTGAGTGTCAATTGTAAGACCCCAACTTTTATAAATAAAGATGAATTTTCTATAATTATCATTTTTGAATATTATGGAATAAATTTGATATAATGTTATAGTTGTGGGTAATATTTATAAATTCTGCAAAGTATGCAAGTTGTTATATAACGACCCCAAAATAGGTCCATTCCATCCAACCCATTCTGAGTCGCCAAATATATGGTACGGAAAACAACTATAACTTTATTACAACAATTGTCGTGTAAAATACAACAACACATATGCTATGAGTTTGGATACAAATATATACCAAGCAGTATGTACGTCACAATGACACCTTACATAAAGGTATAGTCAAAAGCTATTTTAGAAATTAGAATCTTTGGGAAGTGCTCGAGAGAAACCTTCATACATGGGAGGCCGTGCTTTTAGGTTATGGTAGATATCATATGGCCACGAAATTATCCTTGGTTGACCCGATAAACCCCAAAGAAAAGCGAGAAGATTACTATCATATTCTTCCCGATGGTGAGTCTTCTCTTGACATATCATTATCTCCATTTGTCTCTAATTGGGTATTATACTCCAAACAAACACCAAGATTATATAGGTAGTGCTTGTAAATATACTCAAACAAGTGGATGAGCACAACCATGTCTTATGATGACACGAGGTTGTATGTCATTTAGACATCTTGTATGATAGTGGCAAAACACCCTTCAGGTTACCATTCTCACCCTCATCTATTAGACCACCATCCTATTCCCTATCCTCCCACTTTCGACCCGACCCATTACACTTTTATTACGAAAGAATTGTGAAACAAAAGGTGAAGCACAACTAGCTCGATAAAAAGAATATTATGACTAAAGATAAATAAATTATCAATAGTCTTCATCGATAATAAATCGAGATTTAGAACATATGGTAGATGATAAAACTTTTCAACCATAGTTGCAGCGGAATGAGCAATCCATTAGAAAACTCAAATAGACCATAAAATCTATTATTTTCTCCATGTTAAAAGTCCACCAACAATGTTTTATCTCTGTAATATCAATCAACAATTCCTGTCCATAATCACATGTATAACTTTCATAATCATAATTGTAGTTCTAAATTCCTCTTATCATCCGGGGCGAAGATAATTTCATCACTGTCTTTACGAAACATCAAAGATCATGGTTATACCAAATCACGTTCACATTCATAATCATACTAATAAATTCATCTTTGCACCACGGCCAAAGATATTCATCAACAGATTCATCTTTGCACTACATGCCAAAGATATTCAACAACAAGTCATCTTTGCACCACTGAGCCAAAGATATTCAACAACAGTCATCTTTGCACTACGGGCCAAAGATATTCAACAATAATTCATCTTTGCCTTACTGAAGCTAAGATATTCATCAACAAGTCATCTTTGCTTGTCTACGAGCCAAAGATATTCATATATCAAAGAAATACATAATCATTTGAAGTTATATAACAATAATTATAACCATGTTGATCAATTCACCTTTGCACTTAAGCTAAAAATATTCAATTGTAAATTGAATTGTCATGATCATACCGATCAACGATTCAACTTTTGCACTCTCTTGGCCAAAGAGAACCTATAGTCGCGATCATACCAATAATCTACCCATCTTTACACTCAAGTTAAAAAGAAATATCATCATTAGGGTTATAAGAATGTTATATAAAAATAATATAATCAAAATATGGTTTTAATTTCAAGAGTAAGATTCATAAATCAGCGATAATTTGGTCGGAAGAAAAAACGATTTGTCGTGAATAGTACCCGTATTAAATGCATAATCTAGTATACGATAATCGCGTAGTAACCTAAATACACGAAAAGATAAAGTTTCATAATAAAATCCATATCAATATTTATAACACCTTAATCCAAATGTTATAAATCACTTAAAAATCTCATAATCTAATATTATTAATATTATAATAATATTTTAATCATTTCTTAAACTTATAAATAATTAAATCCAATTATTTACACTTTAATAATTAATGCATTTAATCATCTAAAAATGCCAACCTCATAAGATTTCATCATCATTAACCAAAACCCTCATAAAAATGCTGCATATACCTCATATATGATTCTCAAGCCAATAAATCATATTTTCCAATTTTCTTACTTCACATAACATATTTAATTCATTTACTCATAACTAGAACATTTTCATGAAAAATACCAAATCGGTTCCAAAATATTTATTTTCTGGAATTTAGAAGAATATATTCCCATATTGAATATATATTTGTCTCAAAATTTTTAAAATTCATTTACTATTTTTCACATGGCCAAAACCACGAATATTTAAACATTTATCATAAATTGTACTTTTGTCCAAAAGTTCTGAAATTTTTACGGTATCTTGATATTATATAGATGTACTCCCAATAAAAATTTCATCAATTTTGGAGTTAATCACAAGGAGTTATAATAGTTTATTTTAAAATAGTCTTTTCTCATAAAATCCATAACTCTAATCTATATATCCAAAATCATCATTTTGGACACAATCTAAAACTCATCAAAATATTATTTCAAATTTTTCCAAAATTTTTGAAGTTCGAAAAAAATACAAAACTAAAAAAACATAATCACCCTTAAAATCCCTTACTATCCTTACCTCAAAAAAAAGCGATCTTGGAATGTCGGATATATATTTGAAACGAACTTTGCCGTATAGCAATACTCAAAATACTCAAAATACTCACAAGAATATTTCGATAATATAGAGAGAAAACTTGATTTACGGTATGATTTTCAATTCTAACCTAAGCACCTATTTATAGGAAAATGCTTAGAAACACAAAGCGAAAATTTAATAAAATATTAATATATATTTATTAAATTCTTACGCACACTTTTTATCAACTGAATTCAGCATTCAACACAAGTAGCCCACCTCACAAAACTTTTAAAAAACGTTTTTCTTATTTAACATAATTAAAACTTCAAAAAATAACTATTTCGGAGCTTCAGAACTTCAATAATTCATAATAAATAGCTCTTTTGTCAGAAAATTTGAATCTCGCGCCTTTTTATAGGAAATTTAATTCTCTACAACTTTGCAGAAGAAAGTTTTTCCAAATTCCAAACAGAAATTGACCGAAATCCATAAGCAGGCGATTTTATAAATTTATAATCAAATTTGATCGAGAAATGGGGTCCACCAAACACACAAAACATGTGTTAATCATTTAATGCCACAAAAATACTCTTCCTCCTCATATACTCACATATCGCACATTCATTATAAAAATATCACAGTTAATATATTATTAAAATAATATATTTAAATGAATTATTTTATCGAGAAAAAGATAAAATATTAATTTTCAACAATTGTCACTTTAAAAATTTTCTCCATCTATATCCACATAAAATGAATATTTTCCTTATCATATTAATCAATAATTAATTATTCACAAATAATATTACGAGAATCCAATAATGATGACGAGAGGCGGTTCCCAAGGAAAGAGGGCTTTCGATAAAGATTTCTCTCTTCTTGGGCCTTGATTAGGTGACCAAACCTCTCCTTTAAGACAGAACTTTCTAGACATTGCCAATAATGTTTTTTAATAATATTATTAGGATAATATGAATTATTAGCCGATAATGGAAAATCTTTGTGTAGTGACAATTATTAAAACAACGAGTAATATAAAATATCAACGCAATGACAATTATTGAATCGATAAAATATAATATTGAGCAGTAATTCTTTGTAACAATTATTGAGTAGTTCTTTCTTACGTAAGAATCAATAATTGGTGCAATCAATCTGGTAATCTTCTTGTGTTTTAACCCGCACTAGTATTTTAACGATTATTACTTGATGAATAACTACGCATCGTCATTTATAAACAACTTATATTTGTCGTTTTCTTCATCCAATCGCTTTCCGTTATGGGGCCCACACAAGGCTGCGTCGTCGTACTGATATTCCCGACAAAAAGAATATTCCACGACCAAACGAATATTCTCCGACAATAATATTTTATAACCACTTGCTTATTTTGAAAAAATTATATATATCACTTAACTTTAACTTTTATCAATTTAACCATTTCTTGAATAGTAATTATAAGAAAAATTGAATACTTTTATTTCATAAAATTGAGGCCTTACAATCTCCCTCCTTATGAAATTTCGTCCCAGAAATTTACGTACACAGTATTTCAAAGAGTTGAGAATACCTTGCTTTCATTTGATTCTATCTCCCCTGTCATCATGATTTCTCCATTGCTTTCATCATCTCGTATTTGAGGATAGCATTCTAGAATCTGACTTCAAAACAAGGGTTAATTTAACAAATTAACATATCACATAATATCCCGATATTATGGTGACCAACAAATAAGCTTAGGTAGGACACCTTTAGCGAAGGATTTACTCATCTCTCCCTCTAGTTCTAAATCCAGATCTCCGGAGATCATATCCTAAGCTTCGATACCAAATGTAACGACCCCAAAATAGGTCCATTCCATCAACCCATTACGAAGTGCATGAATATATGGTGCGGAAAACAACTACAACTTTATTACAACAATTGTGGTGCAAAATACAATAACATATCTGCATGAGTTTGGATACAAATATATACCAAACTGTGTACGTCACAATGACACCTTACATAAAGGTATAGTCAAAAGCATTTTAGAAATTAGAATCTTTGGGAAGTGCTCAAGAGAAACCTTCATACATGGGAGGCCGTGCTTTTAGGTTATGGTAGATATCATATGGCCACGCAAATTATCCTTGGTTGATTGATAAACCCCAAAGAAAAGCGAGAAGATTACTATCGTATTCTTTTCCGATGGTGAGTCTTCTCTTGACATATCATTATCTCCTTTGTCTCTAATTGGGTATTATACTCCAAACAAACACCAAGATTATATAGGTAGTGCTTGTAAATATACTCGGCAAGTGGATGAGCACAACCATGTCTTATGATGACACGAGGTTGTATGTCATTTAGACATCTTGTATGATAGTGGCAAAACACCCTTTAAATTCACCTCACCTCATTCTATTCTATTCCTCGCTATCCCCCATTTCGACCCGGCTACACTTTTATTACGAAAGGAATTGTGAAACAAAAGGGTGAGCCAACTAGCTCGATAAAGAATATTATGACTAAAGATAAATAAATTATCAATAGTCTTCATCGATAATAAATCGAGATTTAGAACATATGGTAGATGATAAAACTTTTCAACCATAGTTGCGTGGAATGAAGCGATACATTAGAAGAGTCGAATAGACCATAAAATCTATTATCTTCTCCATGTTTAAAGTCCACTGACAATGTTTTATATCCTGTAACATCAATCAACAATTTCATCCATCAATCACATGTATAACTTCATAATCATAATTGTAGTTCTAAATTCCTCTTCTCATCCGGGGCGAAGATAATTTCATCACTGTCTTTACCGAAACATCAAAGATCATGGTTAAACCAAATCACAGTTCACATTCATAATCATACTAATAAATTCATCTTTGCACCACGCCGAAGATATTCATCAACGATTCATCTTTGCACTACGAGAGCAAAGATATTCAACAACAGTCATCTTTTTTGATATTCGGGCAAAGATATTCAACAATAATTCATCATCAATTTACACTACAGCTCGGATATTCATCAACAAATCATCTTTGCACTTCTGAGCCAAAGATATTCATATATCAAAGAAATACATAATCATTTGAAGTTATATAACAATAATTATAACCATGTTGATCAATTCACCTTTGCACTTAAGCTAAAAATATTCAATTGTAAATTCGGTTGTCATGATCATACCGATCGACGATTCAACTTTTGCACTCTTGGCCAAAGAGAACCTATAGTCGCGATCATACCAATAATCTACCCATCTTTACACTCAAGTCAAAAGAAATATCATCATTAGGGTTATAAGAATGTTATATAAAAACAATATAATCAAAATATGGTTTTAATTTCAAGTAAGATTCATAAATCAACGATAATTTGGTGGAGAAGAAACCAATTTGTCGTGAATAGTACCCCGTATTAAATGCACATAGTACTGTAGTATCGTGCATAGTAACCTCATACACGAAAAGATAAAGTTTCATAATAAAATCCATATCAATATTTATAACACCTTAATCCAAATGTTATAAATCACTTAAAAATCTCATAATCTAATATTATTAATATTATAATAATATTTTAATCATTTCTTAAACTTATAAATAATTAAATCCAATTATTTACACTTTAATAATTAATGCATTTAATCATCTAAAATGCCAACCTCATAAGATTTCATCATCATTAACCAAAACCCTCATAAAAATCTGCATATACCTATATATGATTCTCAAAAGCCAATAAATCATATTTTCCAATTTTCTTACTCCACATAACATATTTAATTCATTTACTCATAACTAGAACATTTTCATGAAAATACCAAATCGGTTCCAAAAATATTTATTTTCTGGAATTTAGAAGAATATATTCCCATATTGAATATATATTTGTCTCAGAATTTTAAAATTCATTTACTATTTTCACATGGCCAAAACCATAGAATATTTAAACATTTATCATAAATTGTACTTTTGTCCAAAAATTCTGAAATTACACGGTATCTTGATATTATATAGATGTACTCCCAATAAAAATTTCATCAATTTTGGAGTTAATCACAAGGAGTTATAAGCAGTTACTTTTAAAATAGTCTTTTCTCATAAAATCCATAACTCTAATCTATATATCCAAAAATCGCCATTTTGGAAAAAATCTCTAAAACTCATCAAAATATCATTTCAAATTTTTCCAAAATTTTTGAAGGTCGAAAAAATACAAAACTAAAAAACATAATCACCCTTAAAAATCCTTCTTATCCCTTACCTCGAAAAAAAGCGATCTTTGGAATATCGGATATACGTTGACGAACTTGCACCGTAGTATAGCAATACTCAAAGTATACTCAAAATACTCACAAGAATACGCTCGATAATATAGAGAGAAAACTTTGCTTTTGGTATGATTTTCAATTCTAACCTAAGCACCTATTTATAGGAAAATGCTTAGAACACAAAGCGAGAAAATTTAATAAAATATTAATATATATTTATTAAATTCTTAGGCACACTTTTATCAACTGAATTCAGCATTCAACACAAGTAGCCCACCTCACAAAACTTTTATAAAACGTTTTTCTTATTTAACATAATTAAAACTTCAAAAATTAACTATTTCGGAGCTTCAGAATTTCAATAATTCATAATAAATAGCTCTTTTGTCGAGAAAATTGAATCTCGCGTGTTTTTATAGGAAATTTAATTCTCTACAACTTTGCGAGAAGAAATTTTTCCAAATTCCAAAGCAGAAATTGGTAGAAATCCATAAACGGGCAATTTTATAGGCTATAATCAAATTTCAGTCAAGAAATGGGGTCCACCGACACACAAAACATGTGTTAATCATTTAATGCCACAAAAATACTCTTCTTCCTCATATACTCACATATCGCTCATTCATTATAAAAATATCACCGTTAATATATTATTAAAATAATATATTTAAATGAATTATTTTATCAGAAAAAGATAAAATATTAATTTTCAACAATTATCACTTTAAAAATTTTCTCCATCTATATCCACATAAAATGAATATTTTCCTTATCATATTAATCAATAATTAATTATTCACAAATAATATTACGAGAATCTGATAATAATGACGAGGCGGTTTCAGGGAAGAGGGGCTTTCGATAAAGATTTCTCCTTCTTGGGTGCATGATTAGGTGACCAAACCTCTCCTTAGACAGAACTTTCTAGACATTGCCAATAATGTTTTTTAATAATATTATTAGGATAATATGAATTATTGCCGATAATGGAAAATCTTGTGTAGTGACAATTATTAAAAGCAACGATAATATAAAATATCAGCTTGTGATTATTGAATCGATAAAATATAATATTGAGCAGTAATTCTTTGTAACAATTATTGAGTAGTTCTTTCTTACGTAAGAATCAATAATTGGTGCAATAACCGAATGTCTTCTTGTGTTTTAACCAAAGTATTTTAACGGTGATACTTGGTAACAACTTACGCCGTCATTTATAAACAACTTATATTTGTCGTTTTCTTCATCCAATCGCTTTTAGTTATGGGGCCCACATAAAGGCTGCGTCGTCGTCTTGATATTCGACAAAAAGAATATTCCACGACCAAACGAATATTCTCAAACAATAATATTTTATAACCACTTGCTTATTTTGAAAAAATTATATATATCACACCTTAACTTTAACTTTTATCAATTTAACCATTTTCTTGAATAGTAATTATAAGAAAAATTGAATACTTTTATTTCATAAAATTAGGGGCCTTACAATCTCCCTCCTTATGAAATTTTCGTCCCCAAGAAATTCACGTGCACAGTATTTCAAAGAGTTGAGAATACCTTGCTTTCATTTTGATTCTATCTCCCCTGTCATCATGATTTCTCCATTGCTTTCATCTCACGTATTTCGGATATCATTCTAGAATCTGACTTCAAAACAAGGGTTAATTTAACAAATTAACATATCACATAATATCCAGATATTATGGTGACCAACAAATAAGCTTAGGTAGGACACACTAGCGAAGGATTTACTCATCTCTCCCTCCTAGTTCTAATCCGATCTCATGAGAGATCATATCCCTAAGCTCGATACCAAATGTAGCGACCCCAAAATAGGTCCATTCCATCCAACCCATTAAAAGTGCCAAATATATGGTACGGAAAACAACTACAACTTTATTACAACAATTGTCGTGCAAAATACAATAACACATATCTTTATGAGTTTGGATACAAATATATACCAAGCATGTAAGCACGTCACAATGACACCTTACATAAAGGTATAAAAAGCTGTTTTAGAAATTAGAATCTTTGGGAAGTGCTCAAGAAACCTTCATACATGGGAGACCATGCTTTTAGGTTATGGTAGATATCATATGGCCATGAAATTATCCTTGGTTGATTGATAAACCCCGAAGAAAAATGAGAAGATTACTATCATATTCTTTCCAATGGTGAGTCTTCTCTTGACATATCATTATCTCCTTTGTCTCTAATTGGGTATTATACTCCAAACAAACACCAAGATTATATAGTGTAGTGCTTGTAAATATACTCAAAGAAGTGGATGAGATGACAACAACATGTCTTATGATGACACGAGGTTGTATGTCATTAGACATCTTGTATGATATGGCAAAAAACACCCAGAGATTAAATTCCTCACCTCCATTCTATAGACCACCATTCCGCTCACCTATCCAGCTCGACCCACTACACTTTTATTACACGAAAGGATTGTGAAACAAAAGGGTGAAACCAACTAGCTCGATAAAGAATATTATGACTAAAGATAAATAAATTATCAATAGTCTTCATCGATAATAAATCGAGATTTAGAACATATGGTAGATGATAAAACTTTTCAACCATAGTCATAATGGAATGAGCGATCCATTAGAAAAGTCAAATAGACCATAAAATCTATTATCTTCTCCATGTTAAAAGTCCACCAACAATGTTTTATCCTGTAACATCAATCAACAATTCATCCCACAATCACATGTATAACTTCATAATCATAATTGTAGTTCTAAATTCCTCTTCTCATCCGGGCGAAGATAATTTCATCACTGTCTTTACGAAACATCAAAGATCATGGTTATACCAAATCACAGTTCTATTCATAATCATACTAATAAATTCATCTTTGCACCACTACCGAAGATATTCATCAACAGATTCATCTTTGCACTACATGCAAAGATATTCAACAACAAGTCGTCTTTGCACACTGAGCCAAAGATATTCAACAACAAGTCATATTTGCACTATGGGCCAAAGATATTCAACAATAATTCATCTTTGCCTTACATGGGCTGAGATATTCATCAACAAGTCATCTTTTGCACTACTGAGCCAAAGATATTCATATATCAAAGAAATACATAATCATTTGAAGTTATATAACAATAATTATAACCATGTTGATCAATTCACCTTTGCACTTAAGCTAAAAATATTCAATTGTAAATTCAGATTGTCATGATCATACCCGGTCAACGATTGACTTTTGCACTTCTTGGCAAAGAGAACCTATAGTCGATCGATCACCAATAATCTACCCATCTTTACACTCAAGTCAAAGAGAAATATCATCATTAGGGTTATAAGAATGTTATATAAAAATAATATAATCAAAATATGGTTTTAATTTCAAGAGTAAGATTCATAAATCAGCGATAATTTGGTGGGAGAAGAAACCAATTTGTCATGAATAGTACCCGTATTAAATACGTAGTATGTAGTATCGTGCGTAGTAATCTCTCGACGTGAAAAGATAAAGTTTTCATAATAAAATCCATATCAATATTTATAACACCTTAATCCAAATATTATAAATCACTTAAAAATCTCATAATCTAATATTATTAATATTATAATAATATTTTAATCATTTCTTAAACTTATAAATAATTAAATCCAATTATTTACACTTTAATAATTAATGCATTTAATCATCTAAAATGCCAACCTCATAAGATTTCATCATCATTAACCAAAACCCTCATATAAAATCTGCATATACCTCATATATGATTCTCAAGCCAATAAATCATATTTTCCAATTTTCTTACTTCACATAACATATTTAATTCATTTACTCATAACTAGAATATTTTCATGAAAAATACCAAATCAGTTCCAAAAATATTTATTTTCTGGAATTTAGAAGAATATATTCCCATATTGAATATATATTTGTCTCAGAATTTTTAAAATTCATTTACTATTTTTCACATGGCCAAAACCACCGAATATTTAAACATTTATCATAAATTGTACTTTTGTCCAAAAATTCTGTAATTTACACGGTATACTGATATTATATAGATGTACTCCCAATAAAAATTTCATCAATTTTGGAGTTAATCACAAGGAGTTATAAGCAGTTACTTTTAAAATAGTCTTTTCTCATAAAATCCATAACTCCTAATCTATATATCCAAAAATCGCCATTTTTGGACACAATCTAGAAAACTCATCAAAATATCATTTCAAATTTTTCCAAAATTTTTGAAGGACTGGAAAAATACAAAACTAAAAAAACATAATCACCCTTAAAAATCCCTTCTTATCCCTTACCTCAAAAAAAGCGATCTTTGGAATGTGGGATATACTTATTTGAGCGAACTTGCACAGTATAGCAATACTCAAAGTATACTCAAAATAATCACAAGAATAAATTTCGATAATATAGAGAGAAAACTTGATTTACGGTATGATTTTCAATTCTAACCTAAGCACCTATTTATAGGAAAATGCTTAGAACACCAAGCAAAAAATTTAATAAAATATTAATATATATTTATTAAATTCTTAGGCACACTTTTATCAACTGAATTCAGCATTCAACACAAGTATCCCACCTCACAAAACTTTTATAAAACGTTTTTCTTATTTAACATAATTAAAACTTCAAAATTAACTATTTAAGACTTGAATTTCAATAATTCATAATAAATAGCTCTTTTGTGAGAAAATTCGAATCTCACTTTTTTTTATAGGAAATTTAATTCTCTACAACTTGCGGAAGAAAGTTTTTCAAATTCCAAGCAGAAATTGGCCAAGAAATCCATAAGCGGGCAATTTTATAAATTTATAATCAAATTTCGATCGAGAAATGGGGTCCACAGACACACAAAACATGTGTTAATCATTTAATGCCACAAAAATACTCTTTCCTCATATACTCAAATATCGCTCATTCATTATAAAAATATCACATAGTTAATATATTATTAAAATAATATATTTAAATGAATTATTTTATCGAGAAAAAGATAAAATATTAATTTTCAACAATTATCACTTTAAAAATTTTCTCCATCTATATCCACATAAAATGAATATTTTCCTTATCATATTAATCAATAATTAATTATTCACAAATAATATTACAGAATCACAATAATGACAACGAGGTGAGTTCAGGAAAGAGGGCTTTCGATAAAGATTTCTCTCTTCTTAGTGTATGATTAGGTGACCAAACCTCTCCTTGAGGCAGAACTTTCTAGACATTGCCAATAATGTTTTCTAATAATACTATTAGGATAATATGAATTATTGCTTCGATAATGGAAAATCTTGTGTAGTGACAATTATTAAAACAACGGTAATATAAAATATCAACGCATGACAATTATTGAATCGATAAAATATAATATTGAGCAGTAATTCTTTGTAACAATTATTGAGTAGTGCTTTCTTACGTAAGAATCAATAATTGGTGCAATCTGATAGTATCTTCATTGTGTTTTACCCAAGAGTAATTTAACGTGATAATTGATGGTAACAACTCTGGCTATTTATAAACAACTTATATTTGTCGTTTTATTCATCCAATCGCTTTTTAGTTATATGGGGCCCTACAAAATTTGCGTCGTCGTCTTGATATTCCGAAAAAAGAATATTCCATGACCAACGAATATTCTCAAAACAATAATATTTTATAACCACTTGCTTATTTTGAAAAAAATTATATATATCACCCTTAACTTTAACTTTTATCAATTTAACCATTTACTGAATAGTAATTTTAAGAAAAATTGAATATTTTTATTTCATAAAATTCGGGGCCTTACTGTAAGACCCCGAAATTTTTTTTTAAATAAAAAAGAATTTCCTTTATTTATTATTTTGAAATAGTAAGGGTTGATTTGATTAATGTGGATAGTTAAGGGTTAAATATGCAAATATTTCAAAATAAGCAAGTGGTTATAAAATATTCATTGTTGTCGGGGAATATTCGTTTGGTCGTGGAATATTCGTATGAGTCGGGGAATATTTAAATAACAATGGCGAATGTGGGCCCCATAACGCCAAAAGCGATCGATGAAGAAAACGACAAATATAAGTTGTTTTAAATAACGTAGTAGTTATGTTACCGCATTAATCATTGAATACCCGTGGTTTAAAACACACTAATACGCTGCATTGTTCAACAAGAAAGCACACCAGTATTGCACCAATTATTGATTCTTACGTGAAAAGGCTTTACTCAATAATGGTTACGAATTACTATTCAAAGATTTTATCGAGTTAATAATTAATTTGCGTTGATATTTTTATATGTCATTGTTTCAATAATTGTCATTACACAAAGATCTTTCATTATCGGAAGCAATAATTCATATTTATCGAATAATATTATTAGATAACATTATTGGCAATGTCTAGAAAGTTCATTAAGGAGAGGTTTGGTCACCTAATCACACAAGTAGTAAGAAGAAATTCTTATGAAAGCCCCCTTCTTGAGGAACCCGCCTGGTTGTCAATATCATGTGATTCGTAATATTATTTGTGAATAATTAATTATTGATTTATATGATGAGGAAAATATTGATTTTATGTGGATATAGATGGAGAAAATTTTTAAAATGACAATTGTTGAAAATTAATATTTTATCTTTTTCGATAAAATAATTCATTTAAATATATTATTTTAATAATATATTAAGTGATATTTTTACAACGAATGTGGGATATATGAGTATACGAGGAGGAAGAGTATTTTTGTTGCAATAAATGTTTAAAACATGTTAAACATGTCATGGACCCCATTTATCGATCGAAATTTGATTATACTTTGTAAAATTGCCCGCTTGTGGATTTCGGTCAATTTCTATTTGGAATTGGAAAAACTTTCTTCTGTAAAGTTGTAGAGAATTGAAATTCCTATAAAAACTCATGAGATTCGAATTTTTCTGATGAAAGGGCTATTTATTATGAATTATTCAAGTTCCAAGCTTCAAATAATTGATTTTGGAAGTTTAAAATATTTGAAATTAGAAAAACGTTTTTTCTTATTTTTTCTAGAAGGTGGCATGTGTTTGATGGCTGAAATCAGATTCTAGACATGTGTAAAAATAATATAATTATATTATTAATTTATTAAATTTTCTCGCTTTTGGTGTTCTAGCAATTTCTATAAATAGGGTCTTAGGTTAGAATTGAAAATCACATTTAAACTCAAGTTTTTCTCTATATTATCGGCGTATTCTTGTGAGTATTTTAAGTATATACTTGAGTATTGCTATACTGCAAGTCCAAGTCATAAACTTTATATCCTGTTGTTTATTTAGAAATCTCGATCTTCGAGGTAAGGGATATTATTTTTTCGTAATGATATTATTTCTTCAATATCATTATCTTTGAAATGTTGATCTGAAGTTTTTATCAAATTTGGAACTTTTTCATGTCGGGTTACTATTCATGGGTTACTATTCATGAGTTCTTATTCACGAAGATTCTTATTTCATGAGTTATTATTCACGAGATTCTTATTCACGAGTACTATTCATGAAACGTGATGATGTTTTTGTGGAATTTCTATCTTTTTTGGTGTTGAGTTCTTATTCACGATATCTGACCTATTCACGTATACTGATCTTATTCATAGAAAAATAAAATTTCTTCTTTTCGTCTAAAACATCTATTCGGATACTAACTTTCGATTGTATCCATGTTTTGATCATTCTTGAATTTTACACCACTATGATTATTTTTGAGGTATTTTTGGGCGTGGATAAAACCAAGTACGAATCCTTAATCCTTAATCCTTGTCATTTTTGTTTCAACCTTTGGATTCGTTTCTTAAAAATATTTTCATCATCCTCGATCTTAAATGATGATATTATTGAATATCTTTGGCACGTAGTAAAGATGAATGATTTCGAAGAATATCTTTGGCACTGTAGTGCAAAGATGAGCAGTGTTGAGATGAACATGACCGATTAATTAATATCTTTGGCTCAGTAGTGCAAAGATGAGCAGTGTTTAAATGAACATGAATTAGTGATGAATATCTTTTGGCTTTTGTAGTGCAAAGATGAATATTTGATTCGGATGCATATTGATTGATGTTACGAGGATAAAATATTGATGATGGATCTATTAAATTCATAGATTATAGTAGATTTCATTCTCTACGTAACTCTTCTATGAATTATTATTCACATTTGCGAATATTGATCGAAACTTGTTGTCTATTGTATTCTATCAGATTTTCCTGTTGAAGACTAACGATAATTTGTTGTATATTATCTTAGTCATAATATTCTTTCTTGGGCTAGTTGAGCTCACACCTTTTCCTTGTTGTTCCATTTTTTCTTCTCAGGAGGCGAGAATGTAGCGAGTACTAGTCGGGGTATGGAATGAAGGTTCTAGAGAGAGTTGTTTAGTAGTCCTCACCATTTTTGTAAAATAATGAATCAATAATTATGATGGAGATTTATTTGCGTGTGGATATTGTCTAGAAGGCAATATTATATTTAAACTCACAGTATATATTGTCGTATTTCACACGACATTTGTATTATTGAAGTTGTAGTTTGCTTCTTGTACCATGTATTTGGCGACTCAGAATGGGTGTTGTGTATACTTATTTTGGGGGCGTCACACTTACAATCTCCCCTCCTTATGAAATTTCGTCCCTGAAATTTACGTACCTGGTATTTCAAAGAGTTGAGAATACCTTGCTTTCATTTCAGATTCTATCTCCCCTGTCATCATGATTTCTCCATTGCTTTCATCTCCGTAGATTTGGATAGCATTCTAGAATACGACTTCAAAACAAAGGTTAATTTAACAAATTAACATATCACATAATATCCCGATATTATGGTGACCAACAAATAAGCTTAGGTAGGACACCTTTAGCGAAGGATTTACTCATCTCTCCCTCCTAGTTCTAATCCCGATCTCGCCAGAGATCATATCCTAAGCTACGATACCAAATGTAACGACCCCAAAATAGGTCCATTCCATCCAACCCATTACGAGTCGCCAAATATATAGTACGGAAAACAACTACAACTTTATTACAACAATTGTCGTGCAAAATACAACAATAACACATATCTTTATGAGTTTGGATACAAAATATATATACCAGTATGTACGTCACAATGACACCTTACATAAAGGTATAGTCAAAAGCATTTTAGAAATTAGAATCTTTGGGAAGTGCTCAAGAAACCTTCATACATGGGAGGCCATGCTTTTGGGTTATGGTAGATATCATATGGCCCACGAATTATCCTTGGTTGACCTAATAAACCCCAAAAAAACGAGAAGATTACTATCATATTCTTTCCAATGGTGAGTCTTCTCTTGACATATCATTATCTCCATTTGTCTCTAATTGGGTATTATACTCCAAACAAACACCAAGATTATATAGGTAGTGCTTGTAAATATACTCAAGAAAAGTGGATGAGCACAACCATGTCTTATGATGACACGAGGTTGTATGTCATTAGACATCTTGTATGATAGTGGCAAAACACCCTTCCGGATTCACCATTACATCTATCCCTCGCTATCCCCCTCGCGATCCAAACCCAAATTTACTACTTTTATTACACGAAAGGAATTGTGAAACAAAAGGGTGAGCACAACTAGCTCAAGATAAAGAATATTATGACTAAAGATAAATAAATTATCAATAGTCTTCATCGATAATAAATCGTAGATTTAGAACATATGGTAGATGATAAAACTTTTCAACCATAGTTTGCGTGGAATGAGCAATCCATTAGAAAAGTCAAATAGACCATAAAATCTATTATCTTCTCCATGTTAAAAGTCCACCAAAATGTTTTATCCTCGTAACATCAATCAACAATTCACATGCCCACAATCACATGCATAACTTCATAATCATAATTGTAGTTCTAAATTCCTCTTCTCATCCGGAACGAATATAATTTCATCATTGTCTTTACGAAACATCAAAGATCATGGTTATACCAAATCACAGTTCATTCATAATCATACTAATAAATTCATCTTTGCACCACGGCCAAAGATATTCATCAACAGATTCATCTTTGCACTACATGCCAAAGATATTCAACAACAAATCGTCTTTCTTTGCTACTGAGCCAAAGATATTCAACAACAGTCATATTTGCGCACACGGGCCAAAGATATTCAACAATAATTCATCTTTGCACCTGTGCTAAGATATTCATCAACAAGTCATCTTTTTACTTTCTGAGCCAAAGATATTCATATATCAAAGAAATACATAATCATTTCGAAGTTATATAACAATAATTATAACCATGTTGATCAATTCACGCTTGCACTTAAGCTAAAAATATTCAATTGTAAATTAGGTTGTCATGATCATACCGGTCAACGATTCAACTTTTGCACTCTCGCCGAAAGAGAACCTATAGTCACGATCATACCAATAATCTACCCATCTTTTTACACTCAAGTCAAAGAGAAATATCATCATTAGGGTTATAAGAATGTTATATAAAAACAATATAATCAAAATATGGTTTTAATTTCAAGAGTAAGATTCATAAATCAATGATAATTTGGTAGGAGAAGAAACCAATTTGTAAGTGAATAGTACCCCCGTATTAAACATAATCAGTATCGTATCGCATAAGTAACCTAAACGACGAAAAGATAAAGTTTCATAATAAAATCCATATCAATATTTATAACACCTTAATCCAAATGTTATAAATCACTTAAAAATCTCATAATCTAATATTATTAATATTATAATAATATTTTAATCATTTCTTAAACTTATAAATAATTTAATCCAATTATTTACACTTTAATAATTAATGCATTTAATCATCTAAAATGCTAACCTCATAAGATTTCATCATCATTAACCAAAACCCTCATAAAAATCTGCATATACCTCATATATGATTCTCAAGCCAATAAATCATATTTTCCAATTTTCTTACTTCACATAACATATTTAATTCATTTACTCATAACAAGAATATTTTCATGAAAAATACCAAATCAGTTCAAAAATATTTATTTTCTAGAATTTAGAAGAATATATTCCCATATTGAATATATATTTGTCTCAGAATTTTTAAAATTCATTTACTATTTTTCACATGGCCAAAACCACCGAATATTTAAACATTTATCATAAATTGTACTTTTGTCCAAAAGTTCTGAAATTTACACGGTATACTGATATTATATAGATGTACTCCCAATAAAAATTTCATCAATTTTGGAGTTAATCACAAGGAGTTATAAGCAGTTTACTTTTAAAATAGTCTTTTCTCATAAAATCCATAACTCTAATCTATATATCCAAAAATCGCCATTTTGGACACAATCTAGAAAACTCATCAAAATATCATTTCAAATTTTTCCAAAATTTTTGAAGGTCCGGAAAAATACAAAACTAAAAAACATAATCACCCTTAAAAATCCCTTACTTATCCCTTACTCAAAAAAAAAAGCGATCTTTGGAATGTCGGATATAATTGAAGCGAACTTGCACTTAGTATAGCAATACTCAAAGTATACTCAAAATAATCACAAGAATACGCTCGATAATATAGAGAGAGAAAACTTCGGTTTCTGGTATGATTTTCAATTCTAACCTAAACACCCTATTTATAGGAAAATGCTTAGAACACCAAAGCAAAAAATTTAATAAAATATTAATATATATTTATTAAATTCTTAGGCACACTTTTTATCAACTGAATTCAGCATTCAACACAAGTATCCCACCTCACAAAACTTTTATAAAACGTTTTCTTATTTAACATAATTAAAACTTCAAAAATTAACTATTTTGAACCGAAATTTCAATAATTCATAATAAATAGCTCTTTTGTCAGAAAATTCGAATCTCGCGTGTTTTTATAGGAAATTTAATTCTCTACAACTTTGCGAAGAAAGTTTTTCCAAATCCAAACAGAAATTGACAAGAAATCCATAAGCAGGCAATTTTATAAATTTATAATCAAATTTCGGTCAAGAAATGGGGTCCGCGACACACAAAACATGTGTTAATCATTTAATGCCACAAAATACTCTTCCTCATATACTCACATATCGCTCATTCATTATAAAAATATCTAGTTAATATATTATTAAAATAATATATTTAAATGAATTATTTTATCGAGAAAAAGATAAAATATTAATTTTCAACAATTATCAATTTAAAAATTTTCTCCATCTATATCCACATAAAATGAATATTTTCCTTATCATATTAATCAATAATTAATTATTCACAAATAATATTACAGAATCATGATAATAATGACAACGAGGCGGTTCGAGGAAGAGGCTTTCGATAAAGATTTCTCCTTCTTGGTTGCATGATTAGGTGACCAAACCTCTCCTTGATGCAGAACTTTCTAGACATTGCCAATAATATTTTTTAATAATACTATTAGGATAATATGAATTATTGCTTCGATAATGGAAAAAAATCGTGTAGTGACAATTATTAAAACAACGATAATATAAAATATCAACGCGCAGCAATTATTGAATCGATAAAATATAATATTGAGCGATAATTCTTGTAACAATTATTGAGTAGTTCTTTCTTACGTAAGAATCAATAATTGGTGCAATCAAGTGTCTTCTTGTGTTTTAACCAGAGTATTTTAACGATGATATTACTTGTAGAACAACTACGCCGTCATTTATAAACAACTTATATTTGTCGTTTTCTTCATCCAATCGCTTTCCGTTATGGGGCCCACACAAGGCTGCGTCGTCATACTGATATTCTCGACAAAAAGAACATTCCATGACCAAACGAATATTCTCCGACAATAATATTTTATAACCACTTGCTTATTTTGAAAAAATTATATATATCACCCTTAACTTTAACTTTTATCAATTTAACCATTTACTGAATAGTAATTATAAGAAAAATTGAATACTTTTATTTCATAAAATTCGGGGCCTTACAATCTCCCCTCCTTATGAAATTTAGTCCCCGAAATTTACGTACACAGTATTTCAAAGAGTTGAGAATACCTTGCTTTCATTTGATTCTATCTCCCCGTCATCATGATTTCTCCATTGCTTTCATCTCCGTATTTTAGATAGCATTCTAGAATCTGACTTCAAAACAAGGGTTAATTTAACAAATTAACATATCACATAATATCCCGATATTATGGTGACCAACAAATAAGCTTAGGTAGGACACACTAGCGAAGGATTTACTCATCTCTCCCCTCCTAGTTCTAATCCCGATCTCCTGGAGATCATATCCTAAGCTCGATACCAAATGTAACGACCCCAAAATAGGTCCATTCCATCCAACCCATTCGAGTCGCCAAATATATGTAGTGCGGAAAACAACTACAACTTTATTACAACAATTGTCGTGCAAAATACAATAACACATATCTTTATGAGTTTGGATACAAATATATACCAAGCTGTGAGCGTCACAATGACACCTTACATAAAGGTATAGTCAAAAAGCTGTTTTAGAAATTAGAATCTTTGGGAAGTGCTCAAGGAAACCTTCATACATGGGAGGCCATGCTTTTAGGTTATGGTAGATATCATATAGCCACGAAATTATCCTTGGTTGACCAATAAACCCTAAAAAGAAAAATGAGAAGATTACTATCGTATTCTTTCCAATGGTGAGTCTTCTCTTGACATATCATTATCTCCCTTTGTCTCTAATTGGGTATTATACTCCAAACAAACACCAAGATTATATAGGTAGTGCTTGTAAATATACTTCGACAAGTGGATGAGCACAACCGTGTCTTATGATGACACGAGGTTGTATGTCATTAGACATCTTGTATGATAGTGGCAAAACACCCTTCAAGTTAAATTCACCTCACCTCACCATTCTATTCCTCGCTATCCCCCGCTCGACCCGGCTACACTTTTATTACACGAAGGAATTGTGAAACAAAAGGGTGAGCACCAACTAGCTCGATAAAGAATATTATGACTAAAGATAAATAAATTATCAATAGTCTTCATCGATAATAAATCGGAGATTTAGAAATATGGTAGATGATAAAACTTTTCAACCATAGTTGCGTGGAATGAAGCGATCCATTAGAAAACTCGAATAGACCATAAAATCTATTATCTTCTCCGTGTTAAAAGTCCACCAACAATGTTTTATCCTGTAACATCAATCAACAATTCACATCCACAATCACATGTATAACTCATAATCATAATTGTAGTTCTAAATTCCTCTTCTCATCCGGGACGAAGATAATTTCATCACTGTCTTTACGAAACATCAAAGATCATGGTTATACCAAATCGCAGTTCATTCATAATCATACTAATAAATTCATCTTTGCACCACGGCCAAAGATATTCATCAATGATTCATCTTTGCTACTACATGCCAAAGATATTCAACAACAAGTCATCTTTGCACTTCTGAGCCAAAGATATTCAACAACAGTCATATTTGCACTATGGGCCAAAGATATTCAACAATAATTCATCTTTGCACTACGAGCTAAGATATTCATCAACAAGTCATCTTTGACTCTGAGCCAAAGATATTCATATATCAAAGAAATACATAATCATTTCGGAAGTTATATAACAATAATTATAACCGTGTTGATCAATTCACCTTTGCACTTAAGCTAAAAATATTCAATTGTAAATTGATTGTCATGATCATACCGATCAACGATTCAACTTTTGCACTCATCGCCAAAGAGAACCTATAGTCGCGATCATACCAATAATCTACCCATCTTTACACTCAAGTCAAAGAGAAATATCATCATTAGGGTTATAAGAATGTTATATAAAAATAATATAATCAAAATATGGTTTTAATTTCAAGAGTAAGATTCATAAATCAGCGATAATTTGGTCGGAGAAGAAACCAATTTATTAAATGAATAGTACCCGTATTAAATACATAGTCAGAGTATCGTGCGTAATAATCTCGACACGAAAAGATAAAGTTTCATAATAAAATCCATATCAATATTTATAACACCTTAATCCAAATATTATAAATCACTTAAAATCTCATAATCTAATATTATTAATATTATAATAATATTTTAATCATTTCTTAAACTTATAAATAATTAAATCCAATTATTTACACTTTAATAATTAATGCATTTAATCATCTAAAAATGCCAACCTCATAAGATTTCATCATCATTAACCAAAACCCTCATAAAATGCAGATATACCTCATATATGATTCTCAAGCCAATAAATCATATTTTCCAATTTTCTTACTTCACATAACATATTTAATTCATTTACTCATAACTAGAATATTTTCATGAAAAATACCAAATCAGTTCCAAAAATATTTATTTTCTGGAATTTAGAAGAATATATTCCCATATTGAATATATATTTGTCTCAGAATTTTAAAATTCATTTACTATTTTCACATGGCCAAAACCACCGAATATTTAAACATTTATCATAAATTGTACTTTTGTCCAAAAATTCTGTAATTTACGGTATACTGATATTATATAGATGTACTCCCAATAAAAATTTCATCAATTTTGGAGTTAATCACAAGGAGTTATAAGCGAGTTACTTTTAAAATAGTCTTTTCTCATAAAATCCATAACTCCTAATCTATATATCCAAAAATCGCCATTTTTGGACACAATCTAGAAAACTCATCTAAATATCATTTCAAATTTTTCCAAAATTTTTGAAGGTCTGGAAAAATACAAAACTAAAAAACATAATCACCTTTAAAATCCTTTCTTATCACTTACCTCAAAAAAAGCGATCTTTGGAATGTCGGATATACTTGAAACGAACTTGCACCGTATAGCAATACTCAAAGTATACTCAAAATAATCGCAAGAATACGCTCGATAATATAGAGAGAGAAAACTTCAGTTTCTGGTATGATTTTCAATTCTAACCTAAGCACCCTATTTATAGGAAAATGCTTAGAACACCAAAGCAAAAAATTTAATAAAATATTAATATATATTTATTAAATTCTTAGGCACACTTTTTATCAACTGAATTCAGCATTCAACACAAGTATCCCACCTCACAAAACTTTTATAAAACGTTTTTCTTATTTAACATAATTAAAACTTCAAAAATTAACTATTTCGGAGCTTCAGAATTTCAATAATTCATAATAAATAGCTCTTTTGTCAGAAAATTCGAATCTCGCCTGTTTTTATAGGAAATTTAATTCTCTACAACTGCGGAAAAAGTTTTCCAAATTCCAAAGCAGAAATTGACGAAATCCATAAGCAGGCAATTTTATAAAATTTATAATCAAATTTCGATTCGAGAAATGGGGTCCATGACACACAAAACATGTGTTAATCATTTAATGCCACAAAATACTTCTTCCTCATATACTCAAATATCGCTCATTCATTATAAAAATATCACCGTTAATATATTATTAAAATAATATATTTAAATGAATTATTTTATCGAGAAAAAGATAAAATATTAATTTTCAACAATTATCACTTTAAAAATTTTCTCCATCTATATCCACATAAAATGAATATTTTCCTTATCATATTAATCAATAATTAATTATTCACAAATAATATTCTGAGAATCACAATAATGACAATGAGGCGGTTCGGGAAAGAGGGCTTTTCAATAAAGATTTCTCACTTCTTGGCTTGATTAGGTGACCAAACCTCTCCTTAGAGCGAACTTTCTAAACATTGCCAATAATGTTTTCTAATAATACTATTAGGATAATATGAATTATTGCTTCGATAATGGAAAATACTGTGTAGTGACAATTATTAAAACAACGAGTAATATAAAATATCAACGCGTCAATTATTGAATCGATAAAATATAATATTGAGCAGTAATTCTTTGTAACAATTATTGAGTAGTGCTTTCTTACGTAAGAATCAATAATTGGTGCAATAATTAGTGTCTTCTTGTGTTTTACCCACCAAGAGTAATTTAACGGTATTACTTGATATGACTTCTGAATCGTCGCCATTTATAAACAACTTATATTTATGCGTTTTTCTTCATCCAATCGCTTTTAGTTATGGAATTTTACAAAAGGCTGCGTCGTCGTCTTGATATTCGACAAAAAGAATATTCCATGACGAAACGAATATTCTAAAACA
Source organism: Panax quinquefolius (assembly GCA_020205615.1). Taxonomy (NCBI): domain Eukaryota; kingdom Viridiplantae; phylum Streptophyta; class Magnoliopsida; order Apiales; family Araliaceae; genus Panax; species Panax quinquefolius. Next base: position 31,147,102 of record CM035161.1, on the reverse strand, counting down.
ATAATATTTTATAACCACTTGCTTATTTTGAAAAAAATTATATATATCACCCTTAACTTTAACTTTTATCAATTTAACCATTTTCTTGAATAGTAATTTTAAGAAAAATTGAATATTTTTATTTCATAAAATTAGGGGCCTTCTTTGTAAGACCAAAATTTTTTTAAATAAAAGGAATTTCCTTTATTTATTATTTTGAAATAGTAAGGGTTGATTTGATTAATGTGGATAGTTAAGGGTTAAATATGCAAATATTTCAAAATAAGCAAGTGGTTATAAAATATTCATTGTTGTTGGGAATATTCGTTTAATATGGAATATTAAATGCGGTCAGAATATTAAATGACGACGAGAAATATTGGGCCCCATACTGAAAGCGATTGGATGAAGAAAACGACAAATATAATGAAGTTGTTGCCGTTAATATCGTTGGAATACCCGGTGGTTAAAACACACTAATACGCCGCGTTGTAACAAGATATTACCAGATTGCACCAATTATTGATTCTTACGTAAAGAAGGCACACTCAATAATGGTTCATAAATAATTACTATTCAAGATTTTATCGAGTTAATAATTCACTGCGTTGATATTTTATATTATCGTTGTTTCAATAATTGTCATTACACAAGATTTTCATTATCGAAGCAATAATTCATATTATCGAATAATATTATTAGATAACATTATTGGCAATGTCTAGAAAGTTCTGCTTGCAAGGAGAGGTTTGGTCACCTAATGCGCTACGCAAGAAGAAGAAATTTTATTGAAAGTTCTCTTCCCTGAAGCCTGCGTCATCAATCAATATTGTGATTCGTAATATTATTTGTGAATAATTAATTATTGATTTATATGATGAGGAAAATATTGATTTTATGTGGATATAGATGGAGAAAATTTTAAATGACAATTGTTGAAAATTAATATTTTATCTTTTTCTCGATAAAATAATTCATTTAAATATATTATTTTAATAATATATTAATCGGTGATATTTTTACAACGTAATGTGGGATATATGAGATATATGAGGAGGAAGAGTATTTTGTTGCAATAAATGTTTAAAACATGTTAAACATGCTCATTGGACCCCATTTATCGAGTGAAATTTGATTATAGTTGTAAATTGCTTGGTTTGTGGATTTCAATCAATTTCTATTTGGAATTTGGAAAACTTTCTTCTGCAAAGTTTAGAGAATTGAAATTCCTATAAAACTCAAGAGATTCGAATTTTCTGATGAAAGGGCTATTTATTATGAATTATTGAAGTTCAAGTCTCAAATAATCGATTTTGGAAGTTTAAAATATTTGAAATTAGAAAAACGTTTTTTTCTTATTTTTTCTAGAAGGTGGCATGTGTTTGATGGCTGAAATCAGATTCTAGACATGTGTAAAAATAATATAATTATATTATTAATTTATTAAATTTTCGCTTTGGTGGTGTTAAGCAATTTCTATAAATAGGGTGCTTAGGTTAGAATTGAAAATCACACCTTAAACCAAGTTTTCTCTCTATATTATCGAAGCGTATTCTTGTGAGTATTTTAAGTATACTTTGAGTATTGCTATACTGATGCAAGTCCAAGTCATGCTTTATATCCAGGTGTTTTGTTTGTAAATCTTGATCTTTCGAGGTAAGGATATTATTTTTTCGTAATGATATTATTTCTTCAATATCATTATCTTTGAAATGTTGATCTGAAGTTTTTATCAAATTTGGAACTTTTTCATGCCTGGGGTTACTATTCATGGGTTCTTATTCATGAGTTCTTATTCACGAGTTCTTATTCATGAGTTCTTATTCACGAGTTCTTATTCACGAGTACTATTCATGAAAGCGTGATGATGTTTTTGTGGAATTTCTATCTTTTGGTGTAGAGTTACTATTCACGATATCGGCACTATTCACGATATCTGATATTATTCAATTAGAAAAATAAAATTTCTTCTTTTCGTCTAAAACATCTATTACGGATACTAACTTCGATTGTATCCATGTTTTGATCATTCTTGAATTTTACACCACTATGATTATTTTTGAGGTATTTTTGGGCGTGGATAAAACCAAGTACGAATCCTTAATCCTTAATCCTTGTCATTTTGTTTTCATGGATTCGTTTCTTAAAAAATATTTTCATCATCCTCGGTCTTAAATGATGATATTATTGAATATCTTTGGCTGTAGTGCAAAGATGAATGATTTGAAGAATATCTTTGGCTGTAGTGCAAAGATGAGCAGTGTTGAGATGAACATGATCGATTAATTAATATCTTTGGCACGTAGTGCAAAGATGAGCAGTGTTTAAATGAGCATTGGTGATGAATATCTTTGGCTCAGTAGTGCAAAGATGAATATTTGATTCAGTATGCATATTGATTGATGTTACGGGGATAAAATATTGATGATGGATTGTTAAATTCATAGATTATAGTAGATTTCATTCTCTACGTAACTCTTCTATGAATTATTATTGCCACGCTAATAATATTGATCCGAAACTTGTTATACATTGTATTCTATCGATTTTTTTCCTGTTGAAGACTAACGATAATTTGTTGTATATTATCTTAGTCATAATATTCTTTCTTGGGCTAGTTGAGCTCACCCTTTTCCTTGTTGTTCCATTTTTTCTTCTCGTGGAGGCGAGAATGTAGCGAGTACTAGTCGGGGTATGGAATGAAGGTTCTAGAGAGAGTTGTTTAGTAGTCCTCACCATTTTTGTAAAATAATGAATCAATAATTATGATGGAGATTTATTTTGCGTGTGGATATTGTCTAGAAGGCAATATTATATTTAAACTCACAAGATATATTGTCGTATTTCACACGACATTTGTATTATTGAAGTTGTAGTTTGCTTTCATACCGTGTATTTGGCGACTCGAGAATGGGTGTTGTGTATACTTATTTTGGGGGCGTCACACTTACAATCTCCCTCCTTATGAAATTTCGTCCACGAAATTTACGCACACGGTATTTCAAAGAGTTGAGAATACCTTGCTTTCATTTTGATTCTATCTCCCTGTCATCATGATTTCTCCATTGCTTTCATCTCCTCGTATTTTAGGATAGCATTCTAGAATACTGACTTCAAAACAAGGGTTAATTTAACAAATTAATATATCACATAATATCCCGATATTATGGTCGACCAACAAATAAGCTTAGGTAGGACACACTAGCGAAGGATTTACTCATCTCCCTCCTAGTTCTAATCCCGATCTCGCCAGAGATCATATCCTAAGCTCGATATGCAAATGTAACGACCCCAAAATAGGTCCATTCCATCCAACCCATTCTCGAGTCGCCAAATATATGGTACGGAAAACAACTACAACTTTATTACAACAATTGTCGTGCAAAATACAATAACACATATCTTTATGAGTTTGGATACAAATATATACCAAGCAGCAGTACGTCACAATGACACCTTACATAAAGGTATAGTCAAAAGCTGTTTTAGAAATTAGAATCTTTGGGAAGTGCTCAAGGAAACCTTCATACATGGGAGGCCATGCTTTTAGGTTATGGTAGATATCATATGGCTGCGAAATTATCCTTGGTTGACCCAATAAACCCCAAAGAAAAGCGAGAAGATTACTATCATATTCTTTTTAATGGTGAGTCTTCTCTTGACATATCATTATCTCCACTGTCTCTAATTGGGTATTATACTCCAAACAAACACCAAGATTATATAGGTAGTGCTTGTAAATATACTCAGCAAGTGGATGAGCACAACCATGTCTTATGATGACACGAGGTTGTATGTCATTAGACATCTTGTATGATAGTGGCAAAACACCCTTCCAGACCACCATTCTATTCCCTCGCTATCCCCCGCTCGACCCAGCTACACTTTTATTACCTGAAAGGAATTGTGAAACAAAAGGGTGAGCACAACTAGCTCAGTAAAGAATATTATGACTAAAGATAAATAAATTATCAATAGTCTTCATCAGTAATAAATCAGAGATTTAGAACATATGGTAGATGATAAAACTTTTCAACCATAGTTGCAGCGAAATGAGCAATCCATTAGAAAAGTCAAATAGACCATAAAATCTATTATCTTCTCCATGTTAAAAGTCCACCAAAAATGTTTTATCCCTGTAACATCAATCAACAATTCCTGTCCACAATCACATGCATAACTCATAATCATAATTGTAGTTCTAAATTCCTCTTCTCATCCAGGACGAATATAATTTCATCACCTGTCTTTACCTGAAACATCAAAGATCATGGTTATACCAAATCACGTTCACATTCATAATCATACTAATAAATTCATCTTTGCACTACACGCCAAAGATATTCATCATCAGTTCATCTTTGCACTACATGCCAAAGATATTCAACAACAAGTCATCTTTGCACTACGAGCCAAAGATATTCAACAACAGGTCATATTTGCACTACGGGCCAAAGATATTCAACAATAATTCATCTTTGCACTACAGGCTCAGATATTCATCAACAAGTCATCTTTGCACTACGAGCCAAAGATATTCATATATCAAAGAAATACATAATCATTTCAGAAGTTATATAACAATAATTATAACCATGTTGATCAATTCACCTTTGCACTTAAGCTAAAAATATTCAATTGTAAATTCAGTTGTCATGATCATACCAGTCAACGATTCAACTTTTTTGCTTCTTGGCCAAAGAGAACCTATAGTCACGATCATACCAATAATCTACCCATCTTTACACTCAAGTCAAAGAGAAATATCATCATTAGGGTTATAAGAATGTTATATAAAAACAATATAATCAAAATATGGTTTTAATTTCAAGAGTAAGATTCATAAATCAATGATAATTTGGTCAGAGAAGAAACCAATTTGTCATGAATAGTACCCGTATTAAATGCATAAGACCGTAGTATCGTGCGTAGTAATCCTCGATACGAAAAGATAAAGTTTCATAATAAAATCCATATCAATATTTATAACACCTTAATCCAAATGTTATAAATCACTTAAAAATCTCATAATCTAATATTATTAATATTATAATAATATTTTAATCATTTCTTAAACTTATAAATAATTAAATCCAATTATTTACACTTTAATAATTAATGCATTTAATCATCTAAAAATGCTAACCTCATAAGATTTCATCATCATTAACCAAAACCCTCATAAAATCTGCATATACCTAATATATATGATTCTCAAGCCAATAAATCATATTTTCCAATTTTCTTACTTCACATAACATATTTAATTCATTTACTCATAACAAGAATATTTTCATGAAAAATACCAAATCAGTTCCAAAAATATTTATTTTCTGGAATTTAGAAGAATATATTCCCATATTGAATATATATTTGTCTCAGAATTTTTAAAATTCATTTACTATTTTTCACATGGCCAAAACCACCGAATATTTAAACATTTATCATAAATTGTACTTTTGTCCAAAAGTTCTAAAATTTACACGGTATACTGATATTATATAGATGTACTCCCAATAAAAATTTCATCAATTTTGGAGTTAATCACAAGGAGTTATAAGCAGTTTCTTTTAAAATAGTCTTTTCTCATAAAATCCATAACTCCTAATCTATATATCCAAAAATCGCCATTTTTGGACACAATCTAGAAAACTCATCAAAATATCATTTCAAATTTTTCCAAAATTTTTGAAGGTCCGGAAAAATACAAAACTAAAAAAACATAATCACCCTTAAAAATCCCTTACTATCCCTTACCTCAAAAGAGCAGTACTGGAATGTCGGATATAACGCTGAACGAACTTGCACCGTATAGCAATACTCAAAGTATACTCAAAATAATCGCAAGAATACGCTCGATAATATAGAGAGAGAAAACTTCAGTTTCTGGTATGATTTTCAATTCTAACCTAAACACCCTATTTATAGGAAAATGCTTAGAACACCAAAGCAAAAAATTTAATAAAATATTAATATATATTTATTAAATTCTTAGGCACACTTTTTATCAACTGAATTCAGCATTCAACACAAGTATCCCACCTCACAAAACTTTTATAAAACGTTTTTCTTATTTAACATAATTAAAACTTCAAAAATTAACTATTTCGGAGCTTCAGAATTTCAATAATTCATAATAAATAGCTCTTTTGTCAGAAAATTCGAATCTCGCGTGTTTTTATAGGAAATTTAATTCTCTACAACTTTGCAGAAGAAAGTTTTTCCAAATTCCAAACAGAAATTGACCGAAATCCATAAACGGGCAATTTTATAGGCTATAATCAAATTTCAGTCAAGAAATGGGGTCCACCGACACACAAAACATGTGTTAATCATTTAATGCCACAAAAATACTCTTCCTCATATACTCACATATCGCTCATTCATTATAAAAATATCACCGTTAATATATTATTAAAATAATATATTTAAATGAATTATTTTATCAGAAAAAGATAAAATATTAATTTTCAACAATTATCAATTTAAAAATTTTCTCCATCTATATCCACATAAAATGAATATTTTCCTTATCATATTAATCAATAATTAATTATTCACAAATAATATTACGAGAATCACAATAATGACAACGAGGCGGTTAAGGAAAGTTAGGGGCTTTCGATAAAGATTTCTCTCTTCTTGGCAATTGATTAGGTGACCAAACCTCTCCTTGTACGAGAACTTTCTAGACATTGCCAATAATATTTTTTAATAATACTATTAGGATAATATGAATTATTGCTTCGATAATGGAAAATCTTGTGTAGTGACAATTATTAAAACAACGATAATATAAAATATCAACGCAATGCAATTATTGAATCAATAAAATATAATATTGAGCGAAGATTCATCGTAACAATTATTGAGTAGTTCTTTCTTACGTAAGAATCAATAATTGGTGCAATACTGCTGTGTCTTCTTGTGTTTTAACCATCGAGTATTTTAACAAGTGATACTGTGAACAACTACGTCATTTATAAACAACTTATATTTGTGGTTTTTTCATCCAATCGCTTTCAGTTATGGGGCCACACAAGGTCAAGGTCGTTATAATCGATATTCTCGACAAAAAGAACATTCCATGACCAAACGTAATATTCTCAAACAATAATATTTTATAACCACTTGCTTATTTTGAAAAAATTATATATATCACCCTTAACTTTAACTTTTATCAATTTAACCATTTCTTGAATAGTAATTATAAGAAAAATTGAATACTTTTATTTCATAAAATTAGGGGCCTTACAATCTCCCTCCTTATGAAATTTCGTCCCCGAAATTTACGCATTCTGGTATTTCAAAGAGTTGAGAATACCTTGCTTTCATTTGATTCTATCTCCCCTGCCATCATGATTTCTCCATTCTTTCATCTCCCGTATTTTAGATAGCATTCTAGAATCTGACTTCAAAACAAGGGTTAATTTAACAAATTAACATATCACATAATATCCCGATATTATGGTGACCAACAAATAAGCTTAGGTAGGACACACTAGCGAAGGATTTACTCATCTCTCCCTCCTAGTTCTAATCCCGATCTCGCTGGAGATCATATCCTAAGCTCGATACCAAATGTAACGACCCCAAAATAGGTCCATTCCATCCAACCCATTACGAGTCGCCAAATATATGGTACGGAAAACAACTACAACTTTATTACAACAATTGTCGTGCAAAATACAATAACACATATCTTTATGAGTTTGGATACAAATATATACCAATCAGAAAGACGTCACAATGACACCTTACATAAAGGTATAGTCAAAAAGCTGTTTTAGAAATTAGAATCTTTGGGAAGTGCTCAAGGAAACCTTCATACATGGGAGGCCATGCTTTTAGGTTATGGTAGATATCATATGGCCACGTAATTATCCTTGGTTGACCCGATAAACCCCAAAGAAAAACGAGAAGATTACTATCATATTCTTTCCAATGGTGAGTCTTCTCTTAACATATCATTATCTCCACTGTCTCTAATTGGGTATTATACTCCAAACAAACACCAAGATTATATAGGTAGTGCTTATAAATATACTCAAAGAAGTGGATGAGCACAACCGTATCTTATGATGACCACGAGGTTGTATGTCATTAGACATCTTGTATGATAGTGGCAAAACACCCTTCCGCACCACCATTCTATTCCTCAACATCTATCCCCCGCCGACCAAAGCCGACTACACTTTTATTACGAAAGGAATTGTGAAATAAAAAGGGTGAGCACAACTAGCTCGATAAAGAATATTATGACTAAAGATAAATAAATTATCAATAGTCTTCATCGATAATAAATCGGAGATTTAGAACATATGGTAGATGATAAAACTTTTCAACCATAGTTGCAAATGAATGAGCAATACATTAGAAAGAGTCAAATAGACCATAAAATCTATTATCTTCTCCATGTTAAAAGTCCACCAACAATGTTTTATCCTGTAACATCAATCAACAATTTCGCCCACAATCACATGTATAACTCATAATCATAATTGTAGTTCTAAATTCTCTTCTCATCCGGACGAAGATAATTTCATCACTGTCTTTACGAAACATCAAAGATCATGGTTAAACCAAATCACAGTTCCTAAATTCATAATCATACTAATAAATTCATCTTTGCACCACGCCAAAGATATTCATCAATGATTCATCTTTGCACTACGAGAGCAAAGATATTCAACAACAGTCATATTTGCACTACGGGCCAAAGATATTCAACAATAATTCATCTTTGCACTACTGAAAGCTCGAGATATTCATCAACAAATCATCTTTTGACTACGAGCCAAAGATATTCATATATCAAAGAAATACATAATCATTTCGGAAGTTATATAACAATAATTATAACCATGTTGACTAATTCACCTTGCACTTAAGCTAAAAATATTCAATTATAAATTGGTTGTCATGATCATACCGGTCAACGATTCAACTTTTTGCACTCTTGGCCAAAGAGAACCTATAGTCACGATCATACCAATAATCTACCCATCTTTACACTCAAGTCAAAGAGAAATATCATCATTAGGGTTATAAGAATGTTATATAAAAACAATATAATCAAAATATGGTTTTAATTTCAAGAGTAAGATTCATAAATCAACGATAATTTGGTCAGAGAAGAAACCAATTTGTCATGAATAGTACCCCGTATTAAATACATAGTCTGTAGTATCGTGCATAGTAATAACATATACACGAAAAGATAAAGTTTCATAATAAAATCCATATCAATATTTATAACACCTTAATCCAAATGTTATAAATCACTTAAAAATCTCATAATCTAATATTATTAATATTATAATAATATTTTAATCATTTCTTAAACTTATAAATAATTAAATCCAATTATTTACACTTTAATAATTAATGCATTTAATCATCTAAAATGCCAACCTCATAAGATTTCATCATCATTAACCAAAACCCTCATAAAAATCTGATATACCTCATATATATGATTTTCAAGCCAATAAATCATATTTTCCAATTTTCTTACTTCACATAACATATTTAATTCATTTACTCATAACTAGAACATTTTCATGAAAAATACCAAATCAGTTCCAAAAATATTTATTTTCTACGGAATTTAGAAGAATATATTCCCATATTGAATATATATTTGTCTCAGAATTTTAAAATTCATTTACTATTTTCACATGGCCAAAACCATCGAATATTTAAACATTTATCATAAATTTTACTTTTGTCCAAAAGTTCTGAAATTTTACGGTATACTGATATTATATAGATGTACTCCCAATAAAAATTTCATCAATTTTGGAGTTAATCACAAGGAGTTATAAGCAGTTTCTTTTAAAATAGTCTTTTCTCATAAAATCCATAACTCCTAATCTATATATCCAAAAATCGCCATTTTGGACAAAATCTACTAAAACTCATCAAAATATCATTTCAAATTTTTCCAAAATTTTTGAAGGTCCGAAAAAATACAAAACTAAAAAAAACATAATCACCCTTAAAAATCCCTTACTATCCCTTACCTCAAAAAAAGCGATGACTTGGAATATCGGATATAATTAATGAAACGAACTTGCAGTATAGCAATACTCAAAGTATACTCAAAATAAACGCAAGAATATATTTCGATAATATAGAGAGAAAACTTGAGGTTTACGGTATGATTTTCAATTCTAACCTAAGACCCTATTTATAGGAAAATGCTTAGAACAATTAAAGCGTAAAATTTAATAAAATATTAATATATATTTATTAAATTCTTAGGCACACTTTTTTATCAACTGAATTCAGCATTCAACACAAGTAGCCCACCTCACAAAACTTTTATAAAACGTTTTTCTTATTTAACATAATTAAAACTTCAAAAATTAACTATTTCGGAGCTTCAGAATTTCAATAATTCATAATAAATAGCTCTTTTGTCAGAAAATTCGAATCTCGTGCCTTTTTATAGGAAATTTAATTCTCTACAACTTTGCGGAAGAAAGTTTTCCAAATTCCAAAAGAAATTAATGAAATCCATAAGCGGGCAATTTTATAAAGTATAATCAAATTTCGGTCAAGAAATGGGGTCCACCGACACACAAAACATGTGTTAATCATTTAATGCCACAAAAATACTCTTCCTCCTCATATACTCATATATCGCTCATTCATTATAAAAATATCACCGTTAATATATTATTAAAATAATATATTTAAATGAATTATTTTATCGAGAAAAAGTTAAAATATTAATTTTCAACAATTATCACTTTAAAATTTTCTCCATCTATATCCACATAAAATGAATATTTTCCTTATCATATTAATCAATAATTAATTATTCACAAATAATATTACTGAAATCACAATAATGACAACGAGAGACGGTTCAGGAAAGAGGGCTTTCAATAAAGATTTTCTCACTTCTTGGTGGCCTTGATTAGGTGACCAAACCTCTCCTTAGGCAGAACTTTCTAGACATTGCCAATAATATTTTTTAATAATACTATTCGGATAATATGAATTATTGCTTCGATAATGGAATCTTTTGTGTAGTGACAATTATTAAAACAACAAGTAATATAAAATATCAACACGCAATTATTGAATCAATAAAATATAATATCAAGCGGTAATTCATCGTAACAATTATTGAGTAGTTCTTTCTTACGTAAGAATCAATAATTGGTGCAATACTGATAAAGTCATCTTCTTGTGTTTTAACCATAAAGTATTTTAACGTATTAAGATGATTGAATAACTACTACCGTCATTTATAAACAACTTATATTTGTCATTTTCTTCATCCAATCGCTTTTCCGTTATGGGCCCACACACAATTGCGCGTCAGTCTTGATATTCCAGAAAAAAGAACATTCCATGACCAAACGAATATTCTCCAAACAATAATATTTTATAACCACTTGCTTATTTTGAAAAAATTATATATATCACCTTAACTTTAACTTTTATCAATTTAACCATTTCTTGAATAGTAATTATAAGAAAAATTGAATACTTTTATTTCATAAAATTCGGGGCCTTACAATCTCCCTCCTTATGAAATTTCGTCCCCGAAATTTACGTGCACAGTATTTCAAAGAGTTGAGAATACCTTGCTTTCATTTGATTCTATCTCCCCTGTCATCATGATTTCTCCATTTTCATCTCCTCGTATTTGGATAGTATTCTAGAATACGACTTCAAAACAAGGGTTAATTTAACAAATTAACATATCACATAATATCCCGATATTATGGTGACCAACAAATAAGCTTAGGTAGGACACACTTAAGCGAAGGATTTACTCATCTCTCCCTCCTAGTTCTAATCCCGATCTCCGCCGGAGATCATATCCCCAAGCTACGATACCAAATGTAACGACCCCAAAATAGGTAATCTGCTTCCTGAGCATCCCAAGACATCAAATATCTTGGTAATCTGCTTTATCCATGCTTAGCGAGAAGTGGTTTTGGTTTCTCCTTAAACTCCGGTGGTCCCAGCTCCTTAAATTGTTTAGCGGTGACCACCGAGAGTTTTCCGTGTTTCCACCACGTTTTTGATGGTGAGTCGCTCTCTTTCTTTGTTGTCAGATAAATTGCATAAAGCCTCTCGAACATTTGATCATTCGTCATTTGGTCGGTGTTGTTGTTTGCATGAGGATTGTCGCCTTCCGATGCACATTATCCTCGATTATTGATATGTGGTGAATCAACAATCGCTTTGCGCCTCCATTGCTATTCTCAACATTCTCGGATGTCATTTTGACATCGCCACAAAACAAAAGGTTAATTGAAATGTAACAAATTATCCCTATCTTCCGACCAACCAATAAAATATCACATAAACTTAGGTAGTCATACTAGCGAAGGTATTCCCCGTCTCTCCCTCCTAGTACTATTCTCACATCTTAGCGAGGATCATATCCCAAGCTCGATACCAACTGTGATGCCCCCAAAATTAGGTATACATCACCCATCTTGGGTCTTACATACTTACGTGGTATGTAATTTAAATACAACTTATTAACATAAGCGTAAGTATAATATCGATATAAAGCGTGAGTTTAAATACAAATATCGTCTACTAGATATTATACAAACTCAAACAAAAAGTCCTCATTCTGATTATTATCACACTATTTTACGAGAATAGTGAGGACTACTAATGCTATCTTGAGGACCATCACTCGTTTCCCAGGCTTCGTCCCGCCTATATTATCATTTCTCAAGAGAACGGTGAAAGAAAGGGTGAGCTCAACTAGCCCAAGAAGAAATATTATGACTAAGATAAAGCGAGAATAAATTATCAATAGTCTTCAATAATGTTAAAGCGATAAAATACAATGACAACCGGTTTAAGCTGCGGTGAATATCAATCCATTTAAAAGAGTCAAGTAGAAAATAAAGTCTACTATCTTTTAGGTTTTAAAAGGTTTTCATCATCGTTTATAGTGAGACTCAAACTTTAATAAATATTTCACATCATCGAATCCCCTTACACTACTGCCGAGGATATTCTTTAGTATCGCGACCACAATTATTCATACCACTACGGCCAAGAATATTTGTGTATTCATTAATGGTCATGATCATGCCAACAATCGTCCATCAATGCACTACGACCATCGAGGATTTTTATCACATCATTTGTAACATTACGATTCGTGATTACATCGAATAATCCTCGGTCATAATCATACCAAGTCCATCTATGCACTACTGAATGCCACGAGATGACTTTCAAAAAAATATAAACATGAGGATGATGACAATGATATAAGAATTCAATAAAACAAGTTCAAGAATTATTAACGTCCAAATTATCAACATGACATTTGTTTTGTAGAGTAAAATTCAAGAATGATCGGAAGAATATTTCCATGAAAAGATCTTTGGATGAAACGCAAATATCAAGGATATTCTACTAATTTCATGGAGTATAGAAGTCAAAGTTTTAACCATTTGGGTATAATAAAGAATGGAATAACAAAAGAAATCACCATGCATGCGATAGACCGCTTGCAGACGGGTTATTCAGCGGAATAATAAATAACGGAACCGGTCGGTGAAATTCACACCGACGGGATGTTCCAACAGAATAATAAAGATGGAACCGGATCCGGTGTAAAACACACGATAGGATATTCAACGAGAATAATAAAAAGGCGGAACCAGTCGGTGTAAAACACATGACGAGGATGTTCCAACGAGAATAATAAAGAGGCGGAACCCGGTCCGGTGTAAAACTTGAGCAGGATGTTCCAGCGAGAATAATAGAAGAATGTCACCAAGTATAGGGTAAACCACGTATCTGAGTTATTCCAACAGAGAATAATAAGTAATGGAATAACAACAGTTCTCTTCATGAATAAGAAAGAATAACACCCTTACGAATACAACAAATAATACCCCTTACATTTGGTAGGAGATTGAATCTCGCAGTTGGCGGTGTAGTAACAAAATACTCTTCTTCTTTCTCTCTTATTCTCTCTATACTTTCTCTCTCTATAGCTTGAATGAATTAAAGTGAAAAATAATGAAGCCCACAGGCCTCTATTTATAGAAGATTTCTAGCTTAGCACTGCTAAGTGTGAAAAGGCAAGTGGGCAACTTGAATTGGTTTGACCTTTGTAATGTGAAACGACAAGTGGTTCGGCCTTTTGTAATGTGAAACGACAAGTGGTTCGACGTCTCGGTAAAGGTAATTACTATTAACGAAGGTAAATACTATTGATGAAGGTAAATACTATTCACAAGGGTAATTACTATTGACGAAGGTAATTACTTATTGTGAAGGTAAATACTATTCACAAGGGTAATTACTATCGACGTGTGTAAGGTAATTACTATTGTGAAGGTAAATACTATTGTGAAGAGACTCTTAGATGATGACATATGAGCCCCCCATAAAATAATCAAACTTACCACAAATCATTTTTTTTTCATCAACACATATTTAATCTTTCAACAATTATTAATCATTTATAACTTGTCGTCTCAATTATTGATTTAATACTATAACATATTATCTGAGATGATCTTTGTGACAATAATTGAATCAATAATATAAGAGATATGATGCAAACAATTATTGTAGTAATAATTGAGCATAGTTGGTGACTTCTCACGTAAGCATCAATAATCAATACCGTGTGCTACTTATGCAACTACGGCAGACATCGTATTTTTTACCAAGGGTAGTTCAGCGGTTTTAACGGTAACACCTCCGTAGTTATTTTTATAAAATATTTTTGTCGTTTTCTCAATCCGAATAATAATTACATTATGGGGTCCACCAATGATTGAGTTATTATGCGAATATTCCCTAACAAAAAGAATATTCCCAGACCAAACGAATATTTTATAACAACTTGCATACTTTGCAAAATTTATAAATATTACCCACAACTATAACATTATATCAAATTTATTCCATAATATTCAAAAATAATATTTATAGAAAAATTCATCTTTATTTATAAAAAGTGAGGGTCTTACAACCTCCCTTCTTATGAAATTTAGCCCTCGAAATTGTGGTACGATACACGGTATGTCGAAGAGGTAAGGATACCTTGATTTCATTTGATTCTAACTCCCAAGT
Source organism: Panax quinquefolius (assembly GCA_020205615.1). Lineage (NCBI taxonomy): Eukaryota > Viridiplantae > Streptophyta > Magnoliopsida > Apiales > Araliaceae > Panax > Panax quinquefolius. Next base: position 31,132,033 of record CM035161.1, on the reverse strand, counting down.
CATTTCCTCAACATCGTGGTTCCTCCACAAAACTTTGACTTGAGGTATAACCTTGGAAGCGTAGAATATGTTCCTTCTTATCCAAAATTTGAGCAGGGAACCTCTTCATACGTCAAATCTTCCGCTATTTCGTCCGGTTCTAACTCAATAATATGGTTCGGGTCTTTCACATATTTACGTAACATAGATATGTGAAAAGCGTTATGAACACGAGACATATTTGGCGGTAAAAGCGAGTCTATAGAGCCACAGTTCCTACTCGATCGAGGATTAAAATGGACCAGATGAATCGAGGGTTAAGTTTTCCTCTCTTTTCAAATCTTGTAACTCCTTTCCATGGAGCGACTCTTAACAACACATGATCTCCTATATCGAATTCCACGTCCTTTCGATGAAGATCAAGATAACTCTTTTATCGATTTTGTGAGGTTTTTATACGTTGTCGGATCGTTTGAATCTTTTCCGTAGTCATACGTACCAACTCCGGTCCCAACAACGTTGCTTCACCCACCTCATCCCAAAGATCTTGGAGAAGCGACACTTTCTTCCATACAACGCTTGAATGGAGCCATGCCGATACTTTAACGATAAGCTGTTGTTGTAGGAAAACTCCACCGATGGTAAGAACTTGTCCCAACTCCCTTGAAATCAAGGACCACGAGTCTTAATAGATCTTCAAGAGTTTGAATAGTCCTCTCCGATTGTCCGTCTGATCTCCGAGGATGATATCGAAGCTAAATCGTGAAAGTCTGTGCCCATAGCTTTTTGCAAACTAACCCAAAATCGTGAAGTGAATCTTGGGTCTCGATCGGAAACTATGGATACTGGCGATACCATGCGATCTTACAATCTCGTTTATGTACATATCTGAGCAAGACGTTCAAGTGTATAAGTTTCTCGTGTCGGTAGAAATGAGCAGACTTGGTCAACCTATCAACAATGACCCAAATCGCATCAATGCCTTGAGAAACCTTAGGAAGACCGCAGAGCGAAATCCATGGTAATGTGCTCCCACTTCCATTCTGGAATTTCAAGTGGTTGCAATGGACCTTTTGGTACTTGATGCTCTCGCTTTAACTCGTTGACAAGTTAGACACCTTGAGATAAAGCGGTATTGCTTATCTCTCTCTTCGTATTGCTCCACCAAAATGTATAGCGAATATCATGATACATTTTGGTACTCCGAGATGGATTGCAAATGGTGTGTTGTGTGCCTCCATCATGATATTATACTTTAAATCGAGGTCGTTAGGAACACAAAGTCCGGAGTTGACTCGAAGTATTCCTTCTTCATCGATTCTTGCTTAAGATAGCACCTTCTTGCACTTTCTTCCTCATACGCATCGACTCAGTGTCTATAGCTTGAAGCGACTTTAACTTTATCAATTAAAGTCGGTTCTACTCGTATACCGCTATCATCATATCGTCCCTGAGTCTTTAATTCTATCTCCATCCTTTGTAAGTCACACAAAATGGGCCTTGCGTTGACAATATCGCTTTCGTGCTTGCATATGATTTTTTCTACTCAATCGTCGGCTACCACGTTCGCTTTTTCGGGATGGTATTGGATGGTATGATCATAATCTTTCAACAGTTTAAGCCAACGTCGTTGTCGCATGTTGAGTTCCTTTTGAGTGAAGAAATATTTGAGGCTTTTATGATCCAGTAAAGATCTCCACTTTCTCCCCATACAAGTAATGCCTCCAAATTTTAAGTGCAAGAAGACAACATTTTGCTAACTCTAGATCATGAGTAGGATAATTCCTCTCATATTCTTTGAGTTGTCATGAGGCATAAAGCTATTACTTTTCCATGTTGCATGAGAACACATCCCAACCCTTTTGCTAGAAGCATCATTTGTAGATGACAAATCCTCCGAGGCGGATGGTATTGTCGAGCAGTCTTTGAAATAAGTCTCCTCTTGAGTTCTTGAAAACTCTTCTCACATTCTTCGCTCCAACCGAACTTTGTATCTTCCGAGTCAATTTGAGTCGATGGAATAGCGATTCGAGAAAATCCTTCCACGAATCTCCGATAATAACCCACTAAACCGAGAAAGCTACGTGCCGGTCATCGATTTAGGTTGTTCCCGACTTTGAATAGCTTGATCTTTCTTTTGGTCAGCAGATATTCCATGACTTGATACCACGTGCCCAAGGAATGCTACTTCTTGACGAACTCGCATTTCTTCAACTTGGCATAAAGCTTATATTCACGAAGCTTTTGGAGTGTCGACCTCAAGTGTTGCTCATGATCTTCACGGCTTTTGGAATAAATAAGGATGTCATCAATAAAGACGACCACAAAGTGATCTAAATATTCCTTGAATACTCGGTTCATCATATCCATGAAGGCGGAGGAGCATTAGTCGATCCAAAGGACATGACTAGGAATTCATAATGCCCGTCTTGGGGAGTTCGGAAGTCTTTGGAATGTCGTGATTCTAATCTTCAATTGGTGATATCCTAACGAAGATCAATCTTTGAAAAGAATTTGGCTCTTGCTACTGTTGGTCAAAGCAGGTCATCAATACGTGGCAATGGATACCTATTTTTTGATGGTGACGTGATTCAACTCCGATAATCAATACAAAGTCACATACTCCCATCTTTCTTCTTCACGAATAGAACAGAGCACCCCGAGGAGAAGTACTGGGGACGAATAAAAGCGATGTCTAACAATTCCTGCGATTGGGTCTTTAACTCACGAAGTTCAATAGAGCCATTCGATATGGGGCTTTGGAAATAGGGTTTGTATCGGGTTCAAGGTCGATACAAAATTCAATTTCACGCCTGGGGTAGGCAGGGGAAGTTCTTTGAGAATACGTCAGAAATTTATTAACAATAGGAATATCGTTTAAAAGCGGCGTATTTTTATTTAAATCGTGACATGAGCTAAGAAAAGCTTGACATCCATTTTTCAATAAGCGAATAGCTTTATGGCTTGAGATGACCGTGATTGATTTTAATGGTTTGGTCGTTTGAATTCAAGATAATAGGTTGATTAGGAATATGAAAGCTAACAACCTTACGAAAACAATCAATTTTTGCATGATAAGTAGTTAACCAATCAATCCCTAGAAAACTCATCAAAATATCATTTCAAATTTTTCCAAAATTTTTGAAGTTCAGATAAAATACAAAACTAAAAAACATAATCACCCTTTAAAATCCCTTACTATCCCTTACCTCAAAAAAGCGATCTTTGGAATGTCGGATATACGTCGAATCGAACTTGCACCAGTATAGCAATACTCAAAGTATACTCAAAATACTCACAAGAATACGCTCGATAATATAGAGAGAAAACTTGGGTTTACGGTATGATTTTCAATTCTAACCTAAGCACCCTATTTATAGGAAAATGCTTAGAACACAAAGCGTAAAATTTAATAAAATATTAATATATATTTATTAAATTCTTACGTATACTTTTATCAACTGAATTCAGCATTCAACACAAGTAGCCCACCTCACAAAACTTTTAAAAAGGTTTTTCTTATTTAACATAATTAAAACTTCAAAAATTAACTATTTCGGAACTTCAGAATTTCAATAATTCATAATAAATAGCTCTTTTGTCAGAAAATTCGAATCTCGCATCTTTTTATAGGAAATTTAATTCTCTACAACTTTGCGTAAGAAAGTTTTCCAAATTCCAAATGTAAATTGACCAAATCCATAAGCGGGCAATTTTATAAGCTATAATCAAATTTCATCAAGAAATGGGGTCCACCAAACACACAAAACATGTGTTAATCATTTAATGCCACAAAAATACTCTTCCTCCTCATATACTCACATATTGCTCATTCATTATAAAAAATATCAAGTTAATATATTATTAAAATAATATATTTAAATGAATTATTTTATCGAGAAAAAGATAAAATATTAATTTTCAACAATTATCACTTTAAAATTTTCTCCATCTATATCCACATAAAATGAATATTTTCCTTATCATATTAATCAATAATTAATTATTCACAAATAATATTACGTAATCACAATAATGACAACCAGGCGGTTGGGAAAGGGAGGCTTTCCAATAAAGATTTCTCCTTCTTTGGCCTTGATTAGGTGACCAAACCTCTCTCCATAGACGAACTTTCTAGACATTGCCAATAATGTTTTCTAATAATACTATTAGGATAATATGAATTATTGCTTCGATAATGGAAAATATCGTGTAGTGACAATTATTAAAACAATGATAATATAAAATATCAACGCAGAAGAATTATTGAATCAATAAAATATAATATTGAGCGGTAATTCATCGTAACAATTATTGAAAAGTAGTGCTTTTTCACGTAAGAATCAATAATTGGTGCAATACTGGTGTCTTCATTGTGTTTTAACCACCAGGAGTATTTTAACAATGATTAATCTGATGAATAACGCTGCCGTCATTTATAAACAACTTATATTTGTCGTTTTCTTCATCCAATCGCTTTCCATTATGGGGCCCACACAAGGCTGCGTCGTCGTACTGATATTCCCGACAAAAAGAATATTCCATGACCAAACGAATATTCTCCCACAATAATATTTTATAACCACTGCTTATTTTGAAAAAAAATTATATATATCACCCTTAACTTTAACTTTTATCAATTTAACCATTTACTAAATAGTAATTATAAGAAAAATTGAATACTTTTATTTCATAAAATTCGGGGCCTTACAATCTCCCCTCCTTATGAAATTTCGTCCCCGAAATTTACGCACACGGTATTCAAAGAGTTGAGAATACCTTGCTTTCATTTCGATTCTATCTCCCCTGCCATCATGATTTCTCCATTGCTCATCATCTCTCACGTATTTGAGATAGCATTCTAGAATACTGACTTCAAAACAAAGGTTAATTTAACAAATTAACATATCACATAATATCCCGATATTATGGTGACCAACAAATAAGCTTAGGTAGGACACACCAAGCGAAGGATTTACTCATCTCTCCCTCCCAGTTCTAATCCCGATCTCCGCCGGAGATCATATCCCTAAGCTCGATACCAAATGTAACGACCCCAAAATAGGTCCATTCCATCCAACCCATTCTCGAGTCGCCAAATATATGTAGACGGAAAACAACTACAACTTTATTACAACAATTGTCGTGCAAAATACAACAACACATATGCTATGAGTTTGGATACAAATATATACCAAGTTGTAAGACGTCACAATGACACCTTACATAAAGGTATAGTTAAAAAGCTGTTTTAGAAATTAGAATCTTTGGGAAGTGCTCAAGAAACCTTCATACATGGGAGGCCATGCTTTTAGGTTATGGTAGATATCATATGGCCACGTAATTATCCTTGGTTGATCCAATAAACCCCAAAGAAAAGCGAGAAGATTACTATCATATTCTTCCCAATGGTGAGTCTTCTCTCGACATATCATTATCTCCAATTGTCTCTAATTGGGTATTATACTCCAAACAAACACCAAGATTATATAGGTAGTGCTTGTAAATATACTCGAAGTGGATGAGCACAACCATGTATTATGATGACACGAGGTCAGATGTCATTTTAGACATCTCGTATGATAGTGGCAAAACACCCTTCCGGACCACCATTCTATTCCTCGCTATCCCCCGCCAAACCTAGCTACACTTTTATTACGAAAGGAATTGTGAAACAAAAGGGTGACCACAACTAGCTCAATAAAGAATATTATGACTAAAGATAAATAAATTATCAATAGTCTTCATCGAGAATAAATCGGAGATTTAGAACATATGGTAGATGATAAAACTTTTCAACCATAGTTCGTAAATGAATGAGCAATCCATTAGAAGAGTCAAATAGACCATAAAATCTATTATCTTCTCCATGTTAAAAGTCCACCAACAATGTTTTATCCTCTGTAACATCAATCAACAATTTCGCCCACAATCACATGTATAACTCATAATCATAATTGTAGTTCTAAATTCCTCTTCTCATCCGGAACGAAGATAATTTCATCAATTGCCTTTACTACGAAACATCAAAGATCATGGTTATACCAAATCACAGTTCTGCTCATAATCATACTAATAAATTCATCTTTGCTACCACTACCAAAGATATTCATCAACGATTCATCTTTGCACTACATGCCAAAGATATTCAACAACAAGTCATCTTTGCACCAAGAGCCAAAGATATTCAACAACAGTCATCTCTGCGCACTACGGCCAAAGATATTCAACAATAATTCATCTTTGCACTAAGGTGCTAAGATATTCATCAACAAGTCATCTTTGCACCACTGAGCCAAAGATATTCATATATCAAAGAAATACATAATCATTTCGAAGTTATATAACAATAATTATATAACCATGTTGATCAATTCACCTTTGCACTTAAACTAAAAATATTCAATTGTAAATTCAATTGTCATGATCATACCAGTCAACGATTCAACTTTTGCACTACTGGCCAAAAAAAACCTATAGTCACGATCATACCAATAATCTACCCATCTTTACACTCAAGTTAAAGAGAAATATCATCATTAGGGTTATAAGAATGTTATATAAAAACAATATAATCAAAATATGGTTTTAATTTCAAGAGTAAGATTCATAAATCAACGATAATTTGGTCGGAGAAGAAACCAATTTGTCGTGAATAGTACCCGTATTAAATACATAGATGTAAGATATCGTGCGTAAGTAACCCTCGATACGAAAAGATAAAGTTTCATAATAAAATCCATATCAATATTTATAACACCTTAATCCAAATGTTATAAATCACTTAAAATCTCATAATCTAATATTATTAATATTATAATAATATTTTAATCATTTCTTAAACTTATAAATAATTAAATCCAATTATTTACACTTTAATAATTAATGCATTTAATCATCTAAAATGCCAACCTCATAAGATTTCATCATCATTAACCAAAACCCTCATAAAAATGCGATATACCTCATATATGATTCTCAAGCCAATAAATCTTATTTTCCAATTTTCTTACTTCACATAACATATTTAATTCATTTACTCATAACTAGAACATTTTCATGAAAAATATAAATCGGTCCAAAAATATTTATTTTTGGAATTTAGAAAGAATATAGTCCCATATTGAATATATATTTGTCTCGGAATTTTTAAAATTCATTTACTATTTTTCATGGCCAAAACCAATAGAATATTTAAACATTTATCATAAATTGTACTTTTGTCCAAAAATTCTGAAATTTACACGGTATCTTGATATTATATAGATGTACTCCCAATAAAAATTTCATCAATTTTGAAGTTAATCACAAGGAGTTATAAGCGATTACTTTTAAAATAGTCTTTTCTCATAAAATCCATAACTCTAATCTATATATCCAAAAATCGCCATTTTGGACACAATCTACAAAACTCATCAAAATATCATTTCAAATTTTTCCAAAATTTTTGAAGGTCTGAAAAATACAAAACTAAAAAACATAATCACCCCTTAAAAATCCCTTACTATCCCTTACCTCAAAAAAGCGATCTTTGGAATGTCGGATATATATTTGAGCTAATTTGCATCGATATAGCAATACTCAAAATACTCACAAGAATACTTCGATAATATAGAGAGAGAAAACTTCAGTTTCTGGTATGATTTTCAATTCTAACCTAAGCACCCTATTTATAGGAAAATGCTTAGAACACCAAAGCAGAAAATTTAATAAAATATTAATATATATTTATTAAATTCTTACGCACACTTTTTATCAACTGAATTCAGCATTCAACACAAGTAGCCCACCTCACAAAACTTTTAAAAAACGTTTTTCTTATTTAACATAATTAAAACTTCAAAAATTAACTATTTCGGAGCTTCAGAACTTCAATAATTCATAATAAATAGCTCTTTTTATTAGAAAAATTGAATCTCGCGCCTTTTTATAGGAAATTTAATTCTCTACAACTTTGCGTAAGAAAGTGTTTCCAAATTCCAAATGTAAATTGACCGAAATCCATAAGCGGGCAATTTTATAAAGCTATAATCAAATTTCGGATCAAGAAATGGGGTCCACGCAAACACACAAAACATGTGTTAATCATTTAATGCCACAAAAATACTCTTCCTCCTCATGTTTATATTTTATTGAAAGTCATCTGTGGCCTGTAATGCATAGATAGACTTGGTATGATTATGACCAGGGATTATTCGGTATAATCATGACCTTAATGTTACAAATGATGTGGTAAAAGTCCTTGTTGGCCCGTAGTGCATTGATGGACAGTTATTGGCATGATCATGACCATTGATGAATACACGAATATCCTTGGCCCGTAGTGCATGGATAATTTGTGGTTGTGATACTAATGAATATCCTCCGTCAGTAGTAGTGCGGGGATGATGTGGATTTTATATTAAAATTTGAGTCCCAAATGATAAAAATGATGAAAAATCTTTTAAATCATAAAAGATAGTAGATTTTATTCTCTACTTGACTCTTTTAATGAATTGTTTATTCCGCTACAGTTAAACTTAATGTCTATTGTATTTTATCAGTTTAACATTGTTGAAGACTAATGATAATTTATTCTGTATTATTTTAGTCATAATATTTCTTACTGGGCTAGTTGAGCTCACCCTTTCTTTCACTGTTCTCTTCAGGAAATGAGAACGTAGCTGGGACGAGTCGGGGAACGGAGTGATGATCCGGAGGATAGTATTAGCTAGTAGTCCTCACTATTCTATTAGATAGTGTGAAAATAAATGTAATGAGGACTGAATTTGAGTTTGTATACTGTCTATGAGGACTCCATTGAGAATGGATATTGTCTAGAAGGCAATATTCTTGTTTAAACTCTCATTTTATGATTTGTCATATTTTACACGACAGTTGTATAATTAAGTTGTATTTGATTTATGTACCATGTATTTGGCGGCTCAAGATGGGTGATGTATACCTATTTTGGGGGCGTCACATCAGTCCACTCAGAATGCCTACTTTCAGGAACGAGCTGACTTTGAACCGATCTCCTATCATCCAAACTGCCAGGGTTATCCAAACTCTTGGGACTACAGTCAAGAGCAGTATCATGATCCGAATCATGCATCTTAGTTTGAATATCAGTCTTCGCCGCCCTATGAATGGACATCTCAACTGAATGAGAACTTTTCTGAGTCCTCAACACTTGAAGAAAAGAACAGGCTTGAGGAGCTTCTCACTATCTTTATCGAAAGAAATGAGGTTCGGATGGCAAGCCAAGAAGCCGCATTGCACAGCCTTGAGAATCAATTGGGGCAACTCGTCAATGCCATCACAAATCCACCGCAAGGCAATCTTGCGATCTTAATTGATCTCAACGATGAAGCAATAAAGTATTGCACGGTGGATACGCAAGGAAAATGCGATGAGTCTCACACAGTTGTTGAGGGGGATGTCATAGTGCAAACTAACCAATCGGTGGAGTCTAATATTGAAGATAAACGGAGAAATAGTGATTGTATATTCACTGCTGATCTACAGTCAGAAACCATGCTCCCGACTGTGAAAACCCTTGAGGGCCCGATTGAGCATGAAGAACGCTTTCAACTTGATGACAAAGGCGAATTAGTGGATAATTCTAGTGGCGAAAGATTTTTTGTGCCAAAAGATGACTAGATGGATGAAGGACAGAAGAATGGACAAGCATCCATGTCGGCCATTACTTTAAAGGAATTGACGAATAGGCGGCATGAAAAGGTCATTTACGCCTATGAGCCGGATTGAACGGCATCAGTATAGTCAAGCCAACGACTTTAAAAGAAGCGCTTGGTGGGGAGGCATCCCCATCTCGGTATAAATTTTATCTGTTTTCTTTACTTATGTCTAGTTTACCTGGTATCTGTTCGCTTTAGTTGTTAACATAGCTGCCGGATTGTACATTAATGTTTTGTGTCTATCATTTACAGGCAGCATGTTTAGTATGACGTACTGCATATTATAATAGTGGTTATGTGTTTTTAATAATGTATTTTTGCCTTTGTAGTGTAGTTTTTGTTCTTGTCTTGGCATGTGTAGATAACATACAGAAAAACCCACAAATTGTATCTCATGCACAAGGCACAACAAATTAATCAGATCTCGTGGCAGCTTGGCCATGAACTTACATAGCCTCATCGCTAACTTTCGAGCCATGGCCTTACCAACCATCAAAGGGGAGGCCGCGCCGCGGCGCCACACGCGAGACCCTGCTTCTGCTAAGTCGCGCCGCAGAGCCAACCAAAGAAGGATTACTCGCGCCGTGGCACGAGTAGCGAGATTTTGAATATTAAGTGCAGTTTTTAGTAGCAGTTAAACCACGCCTCTCCATATCTTCCCAATCCTCTTGGCATTCTCAGCACCTCTCGTCTCTCGGCAGCAGCAATACACAAGGGAGCCCTCATCTACCAGCAACTGTGCATTCATTCTAGCCGTGTTCTGCTCCACACTCCCATTCATTCCCCACAAGAACCCAAGCCAGTGCACACAAAGAACAAAAGGGCGAAAATCAAACTAGGGTTTCCAAGTCAAGGTATTTTTGTTGGGTTTCATACAAGCAGCCATTTTTTTGGTTTTATTGGGTTATTTGTAGTCTTCTGTTTGTGTGATTTCCACTGCTGGAAATCTGGTTTGAGCAACAACAAAAAAGGCTGTCTAAATTGGTTTTAAGGAACGCACTCCAAGTGTTTGTTCAAATTCCGGAGAGAAGAACTTAACTGTTTTGGGGCTGTTTAATATTGACAATTGTTGGGGTCTTCTTGGCCTAAGTTGGGGGAATTTTGGCACTATTTAAGGACTGTTTTGCATCGAACCTTCTCTGATTTTGAAATGGCTCCCAAGAGGCAACGCCTGAGCGTCGGAGGGTCTTCGTCTTTGTCCGCAGCACCACAGGCTTGGGACTCCACCAAGTTTATCAGTGAGGAAACCTGGAAGCGGTACAGAGACTCTTTTGGCACGTGCAACTTGATTCCTGAACGGGGGTTGCGGCCTGATAGAAAAGATGGTGAACTCACGAACATGATACTTGAACGACAGTGGCTAAACTTCACAAAACCACCCGTATTAGCAGTGGTATCTATAGTTTAGGAATTCTATGCAAACGCCAGTCCAGATGGTCCTGCTGTAGTTTAAGTCAGGGGTCGGTCCGTGGCATTTGGCAGTCAAGCCATCAATGCACTGTTCGCGGCGCCAAACTATGCGAGCAATGACTATATGCAGCCAGGAATCCGCAATTATGACCTTGAGGACATGATCAGGAGGCTCTGCAAACCCGGTACGACATGGAAAAAAAATGACTATACGGGCGAATAGACCAGCCTCCCGTCTGTGGCACTCAGTCGCTATGGGAAGGTGTGGTTCAGTTTTATTTATGCCATCATGATCCCGACCCGTCACCTGAGCGATGTGACTAATGATAGGGCGATTCTGTTATTCGCCATTGTCACGGGTCTGAAGGTGGATATTGGAGTTCTCATCTATGACTCGATCATTAAGGCAATCAAAAGTACCGTCGCATCGGGACTTCCCCATCCTTCCGTGATCACCCGACTGTACAAGCAGACAGATATACAATGGGGAGCAGAAGAGATAGCTTTGCCGCCCATGACTGTCATCGACCATTAGACGATCAAACGCTTCAATGTGTGGGACGGGGCAGAGTCTCATGTCAGGGGTGAAGGGTACGAGCCGACTACAGCACCACCTCCTTCAGCAGACCTAGAGCCTTCTCAAGCACCTGAGGCAGGCCCAGCTAGTCAGGGCCTTTTGGCAGACATCATGGCATCCCACACCCTGCTGCATCAGAAACAGGACGCCGAGGCACAAAGGCAAATGGAAGACATACAGAAGCAAAGATGGCTCAGAGGGCGGAGATAGCGATGCAAAGATGCAGTCGAGCTAGTAAACATTATGTAGAGCATCTACACTGACTATTGTGGCAAGAGCACTGAGTTCACGTCATACCAATTTCCAGAGCCTCCTGTCTTCCCACCTTACCCTCCACCATCACCGTCAAGCCGATCGGGACGCCTTTTGATGAGGATGAAGCCGTCGTCTGCGCCGCTGCGTGAGTGATCTCCAGGGAAGCCCTCTTGTATAAAATTGCTTTATGTTTAGCAATGAGGGCATTGCTCACCTCAAGTTTGGGGGGGGGGGGGGGTTTGGCTTTTATCTGTTTATTTTCGCACTGCCATGTTAGGTTGCCAGACTTTAGTACTTTATTATGTTTTTGTTATCAGTTTTGTGGTGCAGTCATTTTTGAATTGCGGGATTATGTTTGAATTTTTATCATTATGGATGCCATGAACTGATTTTTGGTTTTATTTATTAATGCTTTGATTATTTTTAGCATGATTGTGGTTTATAGCCATCTTTTTGGGGCTTATACAGATTAGATGCGTATGCCATTTGAATGGCCTTTTTCACCCTATTTTGGGCTCCTATTTAGCAAGGGTGTTATAGTTATCATTAATTTTTGTTTATGGCTGATGACAAGTGCTAGGTTTTATGGTCTATCTCTTAGAGTCGTGTCAAGTATGTACGAGCTAGGGGTTTTTCAAATGATAAGTTTAGACTGTTATTGATCCGTCCTTCTAGCAAGCACCGACCAGCTGTGTTAACTAGTAAATTTTTCAAAATTTAGTTCGCGTGTTTATTGCTTTGAGCATTTGTTCACTCTTATAAATTTTCATTTTTACAAGGTAATAAAAGGCTTAGACATTTTTACAATTGTGGATCTTGAATTCGTGCATGATTAGATATATATATATATATAAAATAATAATAATAATAATAAATTGTTATTGAAGATTGAATATCGAAAATCTTGCGGTTGGTCGAGATGGAGCGTAAAACGCACTCGCCCATAAACGTAGGACCGATATTGAGATAGAGCATAAAATGCACTCGTCTAATAATCTTCGTTTTTGTTGTAAAGTCTCGGTTGGCTTATGTTAATTACGTGGTCTTTACTGCTCGAGTTACTAGATTCTTAGGGGTGTTCTACACCTAGTGTCCTAAAGTCGTCTGGCTTGGGAGTCACTGATCAAAAGCTCATTAATGGGTAGTTCTGATTAGCCTAAGGTAATTAAGGACTGTCCGAGTCAGGTTTTACAGTCTTCATGCTAGAATCTTTTGGTCCGTTACTGCACTGGTGTCTTATTCTTAATGCTTGTTGAATGTCCGAGTCAGGACGGTTGGTCACCACACACACACATAAAATGGATCAAATACAGTCTTATGCTTGAAATTGAATGAACCCTTATTCATATCTGTGTTTTCCCTATTCTCTGGGAGTAGCTTTATGCTTTGAGGCCATGATACTATATTACAATTTTATTTTTCTTTCGCGTGTGTTTTACTTTTGTTAATGAATATTAGATAGTTTGTTCGAGGACAAGCAAAGACTTAAGTTTTGGGGTATTTGATGAGTGAGATTTATACCCGCGAATCGGATACTTTATGACTTAAATAATTGTCTGAATTCGTAGTTTTTATGTAGTTTTATATAAATATAGTGTTATTGCGCTTAACTGATGAATTGCAGGGCTCTACAGTACATTTCCAGCTTTAAAAGGGCAAAATGGTCATTATTCACACACTCGCGCCGCGGCGCCAATGCCAAGCTTATTGGCCGCGTTGCAGCGCCACCCCATGGGCCTTGCTGCCATCACCTTCACGCCGCGACGCCACTGTTGCTTATTAAGCTCAGGCCATACGGTCTGACTCCGTGTCCCTCGATTTTAATGTAGTATTGAATGGGCCACTCTGACAATTAGTGGGTCAGCAGCTAGCCACCTACGGTGCCCAGGCAGAGAGAAGTGATTTTTGACCTAGCAAAGGAAGAGAGGCTGATATAAGGCAAGAAAGGGAGGCTTACAATAAAAGATAACACATATAACATAGGAGAGATAAAGAGAAAGAGATATCATCATATTCCTTAATAGTTTAGCTTAGGATTTTGTTTAGCTTTCTTTTGTAATTCCTTTTTCTTTCTCTTAGATAAATGTTTCTAAATATAGATTAGCTAGATTAGGGAGCAGTTTGGGTTTCTTTGGAGCATCAAGAGCAATGAGCTACACGGACTGGAGAGCTTGATTCGAGCAGAATGCTTAGAGATTGAAGGGCTTTGACAGAGTTTCTTCTTATCTATTTATTTTCTCTGATTTTGTAATTCATAAATGTTGTCTTTATTGCTACTTGTATTTTATTCAATAGCTATGAACTGAATATTTGCTCTAAGGTTATAATGGAACCACTTGTTATTTAAATTGACTATCTTATTTCTTTGGTTGGCACCATATGATTTGGTTCGATATATTTATGCTTAATGATTCTCGCTAAGACATTAGCGATGATTTTGGTAATTTACATGATATCGACAGAAGAATTGTAGATTTACACCTGAATATATTGGCATGTGATTTTGGGTTTTGACTGCATAAGTTGTGCGTAGAATAGACATATATTTGTGCACCACGTGCGACCTAATTGAGAGCTTATACTTAAATCCTTGTTCTGATCAATTCGCATAGACATATGTAGGATTGTATCTAGCTTGAGCGTTCTTTTCTGATCTATTCCCTATCGGGTGGATCTGGAAAGGATATGTTCGTAAATACCTCGATAGAGGTGTATGAGCACTTGTGTGTTTTCGGTCGACAAATTGTCGTGACCATTTAGACCAGAGACAGAAGGGTAGCTAGTTTAATGAAACATAGCATGCCAGGTGTTCGACAGAATGCCTGAGTGGGGTGAAGTTGTAACCTTAGCTTGTTATTCCTTAGATTACCATTCGTTATCCATTTACTTGCTTTGATAATTAGTTATGTTTAGATTAATCACTCTTTCTTTTATTGTTGTTCGAATAAAACTTTAGCGATATAAAGTCTGTATTTGGTAAATATTAGTGATAGTTCCTCGTGGGTACGACATTCCACTTATCACTGTATTACTTGTTAGATCGCGTATACTTGCGCGTGTTTAGTGATCGATTTTCCGACCAACACCCCCCCCCCCCCCCCCATCCCCCACATCCCCCACCCCAATCCCCGAGAGGATCGGATAAAGAGTTTTTCTATTTCAAATAAATAAAAATTATTTATTTTATGATCTAAATTTAAAATGACCTATTTTTTTTGTCAGCATTATATGTCATATTTAATATATTTTAAATCTAAACTATAAAATAGAAAGTCTCCATTTATTTTTAAATCGATATGATCCTAGTACTCCCCGACCCGCGGTATCAGGCTGTAAAAACTCAAATTTAGAACCTTTTTCTTTTCTTGGACTATGAGAGGAATGAAAAAGGACGTAAATAATTAAAGCTGTCGGTAAAATTAAACTTGATCACTTAGGAATTGCATCAGATAATATAATCTTTCTTATATTTTATTGTAATGTCTCGATTTAGATATAAATTTTGGCTCTCTATATGTCTTGCCCAGTTTTAAATTTTATTTGAGATATATGTTACAAATTTTTTTAAAAAAAATTGTTAAATGTTAAATTCAAAATCAGTACTACTAATATAATTATTATATACTGAAAAAACTTTTAATTATCATATTTGTCATTTTTAAAACTTTATGTTATATTTGAATTACAAGAATATATAATTAGAAGGAGAAATGTAATATAAAATAATACTCCCTCCATCCGTCCCAGGATAAAAATATTCGTCGACTTTTTTTTGCATATTAAGAAAGACGATATAATTGTTTATATTTAAATTTTCATTTAATCTTATAATAGTTTTTTGCACATGACTAGTGATGTTCCATAAATATGCATAAAAAATAGAAATATGACAATTAACACTAAGAGTATTATAGACAAATTATTATAAAAATATATTATTTAAAATAAATATACATTTAACTTGAAACTACCTAAAATTATAATAAAGAATTTTATCGTTCGACAGACGAATTTTAAAAATTTTAATTTTACAAATTGAGTTCAAGAAGTAGAAAAATATCCGTACCCTTTTTTTGAGAAAACATTCAAGAAGACTGAATTTTATTGAGCCTCAATATATTTTATGGAGTAAGTATTTCATTGACATCTTAGTCAAAATTACAAAAACTAATGTACCTAGCCTACATATGAGAGAAGGCGATGACTTTGTAATTATGTTGGAGAGAGAGAAGTCAATGAAGTTTACTCATGGGTCAAATGCATGTGATTAAGTGTTTCATAATTTTGAATGAATCATTTAAAATTTTAATTTAAATTAATTTTTTAAAATTAATAATAATTTATAATTTGTAATCAAAGAAAATAATTTATATATTTAATAATAAAAGCACTTAAAATTTTACTAGTTGAACGGCATTATATGATAAAATTAGTGTAATTTTATCAAAGTTCAATTAAAATATGAAATGTTTTATTATTTACTTAACGATCTAAACATAAAAGATCTAAACATAAGAATGCAAATATATAACATGTTATAATTTATATAATAAATATATTGCTTAAGAACTTAATTCTAATGCTTGATATTATTCAATACAATCTTTCTCTTTCTTACAATTCTATGATGATAGATATGTAATCTGTAATATATATAGTATTATTTAATATATATAGATATAAAATAAAATTTATGCGAGAATATAAACAAATTATAAAAAATAAGTAACAAATAAATAAAAGTCCTTTGAATTCATGAAAGTCTTTTTAAAAGCAAATTTATTCCTCATTTGGTATTACGGATTAATTGAATAATTGCTTCCCAAGATAAAAGCAGATTTCAGGTTCTTAATTGAAAGACTTCAAAATTAAGAACACATCGAACCAAATTCTATGTTTATGTCTCGAACTTATATTAATGATGCATGAAAACTACAAGTTACAATAACGATGCATGTAAATAAAATAAAGGGAAAAACCTCACGCCAAAACGGAATTCGTAGAACAAAAACGAGATTTGCATAAAACGGGACGGGAAAATTCTTTACAGAACGGAACTCTGTCAAACGAAAAATGGGAACTATCTGCAGAAATAGGATTTTTGCAGAAGGGAAGGAACGGGAAAAATAAAGCGTATTCATAATGCGCGCCCACATGTAATATTTATAGAATAATTAGGCAGCGTCAAAACTACGTAGTATTGATAATAACTTAAAATAAAATCAGATAATTTATTAAACAAATTTTGTCCAAAAAATTATATATCATGACCCGACCCACCCGAACCCGGCCGGACAGACGGCGGCGGCGGCGCGCGTGTGGGTTTGAACCAAGCCTTGACTAGGTCCTCTCCCTTCCACAAAAGTGAGGTGCTCCTTGGGGCCCTTCCCATTGAGCAAACATCCCATATATATGTTCTTCATTTTTCCCTCTAATGCCCTATGTGGGACTTTTTTATTTTACAACATTTCAAGTAGGTGACTTTGGAGTCAATTTTCTCATTCAATTCTTAATGGATTTAAACATATAAATATACCAATTAGTTATACTCCTCACGAAGGTGAACACATTGGTGCAAAGACCCGACATTTTTGGAATGTGGGTCCCTCATTTAATTGAGCCTCAAAATGCTCTAATATTTAATGTTTCAAATCCCATTAATTTCCAACAATCCCCCACATATATGTAAAATTGGCTTTATATCATGTAGAGAAAAAAAATATATGTTATGAATATGCAGACACTAGTTCGAGTACATGAGAAAAGATACTTCATCGGGTTAAGTAGCCTAGTGGCTTTGAACTTGCCCTAGTAAATTCTATCGGATTTACTTGGCTAATCAGTAAACATGATGTCTTTGAACTGTCAACTTTTCGTGTAAACCAAGAAAATAAAATTCATAAAATATCTCTTCGGACATAGTTGGTTCTCACGTTTGTATTCATTTTGGCCTTGAAACACCTCTTGGTTCCGTGAGTATATTAGAGAATTTAGCCTTCAAAATTCTCACAGAAGTGGCCCCCTTCTTACTCACGTAGGCGACTTCTATCAAGAGTATCATGCAATACCCCACTTGAACATATTTCAAGATATAAAAATCATTAAAAGCGTAACTTATCCTGATTCTCGCGGCAGATGTGCACTGTCTCATAATAGGAATGGTTAGAAGTAAATCTCTCCTCAGTGCTTTACTGAGTACTAAATAGTTCGGTTTGCCCATTGAACTTAGATCTTGGGATCTCCAGTCAGCTAGGTTGGGTTGCCACTATAACGACTCTTATTTAAACAGTAGGCTTTAAACCCATTCCCTTCGATGATTTTTCCACTTGCTTTCTTGTTAAACCTTTTGTAAGCGGATCCGCAATATTATCTTTTGACTTTACATAGTCAATTGAGATAATTCCATTTGAGAGCAATTGTCTAACGGTATTATGTCTTCGTCGTATATGGCGCGACTTACCGTTATATAAATAAATGACTATGTGCTCTTCCAATTGCTGGATTGGCTGTCACAGTGTATACATATAGCTGACATAGGTCTTGACCAATTTGAAATATCATCTAAGAAATTACCAAGCCACTCTGCTTCTTCTCCAGCTTTTTCTAGAACAATGAATTCTGATTTCATTGTAGACCTTGACCAATTTGAAATATCCTCTAAGAAATTACGAAGCCACTCTGCTTCTTCTCCAGCTTTTTCTAAAGCAATGAATTCTGATTTCATTGTAGACCTTGCAATACACGTTTGTTTTGAGGATTTTCAAGATACCGCTGCACCTCCAAGGGTAAAGACATATCCACTTGTGAATTTCGAGTCTTTATTGTCAGATATCCAATTAGCATCACTATATCCTTCCAATACTGTTGGATATCTTGTATAGTGCAGTCCATATTTTTAAGTATGTTTTAAATATCCCAAAACTCTCAAAATTGCTTTCCAGTGATCTTTATACGAGAATATTCTAGTTGAGATATGCTATCACCTTCATTTTTAGCTAGATGAAGATTTATATCAATTGGGGTCTTATTTAGAATTATATTATACTTATTAAATTTTTCAAGTTTTTTTTCAATATAATGAGTTTGAGATAATATAATTCCTATTTGACAACATAGGTTTGGTAGAGTTGATAACTTCATTGTTGCTACCCATGATTAACAATGACATATTCTTTTTGAGTGCTTTTGACATAAACACATTTGTCACACTCATTGATTTTAAATCCATTTGATAACATAACATTATCAAATTTCTCATGTCATTGTTCTTATATGAAGCATGTGGGTTTGAAACCAAGCCTTGGCTAGGTCCTAGCTCTTCTACAAAAGTGGGGTTCCCCTTGGGGCCTTTTTTATTGAGCAAACATCTCATATATATGTTCTTCATTTTTCCCTCTAATGCCCTATGTGAGACTTTTTCATTTTACAACATTTCAAGTAGGTGATTTTGGAGTCAATTTTCTCATTCAATTCTTAATGAATTTGAACACATAAATATATCAAGTTATACTCCTTATGAAGGATAATACATTGATGTAAAGACCCGATATTTTTAAAATGTGAATCCCTCATTTAATTGAGTCTCAAAATACTCTAATATTTAATATTTTAAATCCCATTTCCAACAAAATATACGTGGTAGTAGAGCTTGCAAAGGGGATGCGGAAGGAACAACCTACAGCATGAAACCAAGATAGAAATTGCAAGAGAATTTCTGATATTTAAGACATGATGATCGATGGGTTCATATTTTTATATAATATATTTGTTATCAAGGATCATTTAGTCAGACATGATTAATAAAATATAATTTGAATATTTCTTACTTATTAAAGTCGATTTAAAAAAATTAGAATTCAAAATTGACATAAATTATTTTAATTTTAATTAATACAATAATAAATATTATAAATTATTTAAATTTATTTATTTATTATTCTTAAATCGACTTTCAAAAATAAACAGATCAAACAATTTATAACTAATAGAGTATTTATTATATATGGTACGCCGTTTATTTGTATTATATTTATTTTTGACAAAGCATGCCTTTATTTGACTTTTTTATTTTCATCCTGACGCATTGTAAATATAAATTATATAATTTTTTTACAATTTAAAGGATTAAATAAAAAAATTAACATAAAAAGGACAAAAATATAATTAAACTTATATATATCTATAACTATCTATATTATAAAACCTCCATGAGGCTTTCTCCATTAGTTAGGTGATTTTGTGTCACTTTTTTCTTCTTTCTTTTTTACTCTTTTCTCAATAATTTTAGATATATTACTATTTTATCTTTCTATTTATTTTTCTAAATGTTATAAATTTTTTATTTTATTCCATATAATTTACTTACGCAATATTTGTGCGGAAACAGATAGTAAAGATAAAAAAGGAAAGAAAGTGGTGTGACAGGAATAATAGTGACTTAATAAGGATAATAATGTACACAGTCGTACCGTAATTTGTGTTTGATAGCACTTAATAGTGATTTGGGAGTGTTTGATAAAAACTGAATGAATCTGAATCTGAATATGAATGAGTTTTCTGAATCTGAATGATTTGAATCTGAAAAAAAAAAAGTTATTTGATAATTGACATGTCTGAAACATCTGAATAATAAAACTTTATTATTTTACTCATCTGAAAAAATTCAAAATTGTTATAAATTTATTTAATATTACTTAATATAATAGTTAATATTTTTTAAAAATTTTAACCTTTTTTTTTTACTTCATTCAGCTGCTCATTCAACCATTCAACTAAAAAAATCTGACTTAGCCATTCAGCTCGTCCATCTTACCGATTCAGTTATTCAGATCAAAACAAACGCACTAACCGATTCAGCCATTCAGATTCAACTCCATTCAGCTCTAAACAACTCTTTAATAAGATAGTACTTATTCGGTCAGACATACTTAAACATCCAATACCGGAGTGGCCCAGCTCAAAACTCTTTTTGTCAAATCTTTTGTCGGCATAAATCTTAACTCTACCCCTATTGTTGTTGGGCCAAAAGGCCTCTTTAAACCTTCCCTAAGTTATAATTGGGCCGCCCTTATTCTATTTATACAAGGTTTTGCTAGTTTAGCAGTCCAAAATCAAATGACATGATTGTCATTTATTGAAAAACATAAGGCTATTCCTGTCATTTGAAAAATATAGGGCATAATATATACCACCGTCCTACTACTACAAAGTTTATGAAGAATTTGTAGGGTTTCATCTGGTTTCAGTTGATGAGAAATTTGGGTTTTGATCCAAAAAAACTCTTCTTCTATACGCTATAAAACAATTTTAGCTTATATTTATATATACGGCAAAGTGCGCAGCCCTTAAGATCGCCTTCCTCTATTCTGAATGGAAGCGTTTTGAGTCATAGCTGCGCTACATCAATTATTTATATCTATGCATACATATGTAAATCTGTTGTATGTATACATGTAAATTTATGGTTTCTCTTGAGGGTTTTCCTTTTGAGTTTCCTCTTGTCCCATCCGAATACTCTAACTGGGTCATCTATGTTTATCTTTGGATCTGTATTTTCTCTATTATTTTTGTTAACCCTCAGAATTATCTGATGGGTTATCATCAATTGATGGGATATAATAGGTTTAAGGAATGTTATTGATATCTCAGATTTGGGTGGGAGACATTCATATTGTCCTTTTATATATGCATTCATATTTTAAAAAAAAAACTGTAAATGTGTGTGGCAAGTATGACGATGCAATTAGATGCGTGAAAGGTGTATTCCTTTATGAACTCAACTAATTGAGGCATATTCATATTCTGACTTGCAAAACCCCTAATTGTATTTTAAACAAATTCTTTTCTTCTTATTTTGGTACCGTTATTTTTTGCAATTGAATGATACCTGGCAGTTGACAGGCTTTGCAAATCGTTGCTAAAAATATACTATATTTTTAGTTTATATGTACTGTACAGCCACTTTAATTGATATTTTACCTTCATTTTAATTAATTTGTGATGACTGATGACTACCGAAAGCATTTTTATTTTGTTTTAAAATTGAACACCTAAGATTTATAAGTAAAGAATTTATAAAATTACATTATAAATTTCTGATTATTTTTTTTAAAAAAATGAGATTAAATGTCTAATTATATATATGTATGTGCTACTTTTTGTCGACTCTTGAATTTCAATCCTTTTGTTTTATTTTTTATTTTTAAATCAAACTAAAAAATAGTTGAATTAAATTAAACAATAGTTAAACTACTAAAATAATAATTAAACAGAATAAATAATAATACCCCAATAGTAAATTATTGTTTTTGTTGGTGTACTAACCGTAACCATGAAGCAAAGAAAGAATTTGTGTACTGCAAAAATGTATTTTCAGCATAAAAATACTAAAATTGCATATCCTCTCAACAAACCTTTCTTCTTTATGTCACAGGATTAATTTTTAGTAGAAACAACTAAATGAATGGACTCCTAAGCTGTAGCAGGATCCATGCGGTTAAACCAAGGGAAAAAATAATTCAAGATTGAGTCGATTCAAGTTGAGTTGAGCTTAATGGATTCGAATTTATAGCCCTTGATAAAACAATTGGTTCCCTTCAAATAATTCTTGAGCTTCCACCGTTTACAAGTGAATTTAGTACGACTTCAAGACCATGGGAAGCAACCTCACCAATATTTGGGTACCAGTGGTCAAAACTGAAGTGAGACCAAATATAAAAGGTTTTGACAGATCACGCAAAAACTAACTTCAAGACCGTCAGGTCCATCAGCATTTAGTTAATCATGATAACCCTATTATAGTTTGTCATACAAATTAGATCAGTGACATAGTATTATTAAGTAATGATTTCCTATCGTAGATGGGGCGGCCAAGGCTCTTTACTAGGACTGTATCGGTACCAGTACCGTGTCCTAATTCGCTTAGCCAGTTTGGTACCGGATTTTTCATATACTTATACCGGTTGATAGCTTTTGTGAAACATTCTTGAAATTACCCACTCGTTCTATAAGAAAAAAAAAAACAGAGCAATTTGATTAACCGATTAAGAAAGAGGATAATTGTAAAAAATAGAGGAGAAAACGTATGTATGAACTGGTGCTTGCTTTTGATGTATTGATGGAATACTTTCCCTCATGGTTTTCTTTTCTGCTAAATCAATTCATCTCAATCAGAAACTAATCATCAATTTTGACGACCAGATAGGGAAGCCTCAACATTAATCTAGCAAATCTATGAATTTTGAAATGAAAACAAACTAATTATTCTTCAAACTATTGAACCAATTTTTTCTACTTCAACTCTGTTATGAAGAATAGAGAGAAGCTTCGAGCCTTCGACACATTAATATCCTTGTCTTTGCCCGTGGCCTTCCAGTAACCAGCTTTAGTTGCTCTGTTTGTCCTCAAACCAGTTAGGTCCTTCCTATCTCTCACACAGAAAAAGCACTACTCTTTTCACCCATTTTTGCCCTCCCTTTAATTTCAAAACAAATATAAAGTTTGAAATTAGAACAAAAATCATTCATCAACACACAAAGAATAGGAAAACATAATACTTGCAAGGCAGATCCCAAGGATCAACCTTATTCAAATCAACCTCCCAAATTATTGTAGCAGAAAAGCTGCTGTTACAAACCTTTGGGGACAGATAAGGATTTATAAGCTCCTCATCTGTTGAATACATACCCGTTCGGTTGTTGTATCCAACCTCCAAAATACTGTTTCCAACCTACCCTATTTATTCTCTTCCGTTGTGTCACCTTTCACTTAAATTTTGATATTTGATCTTTTATTTAATTTTAGAATTAATTGATATTAAGTAAAAACTTACGTGTTAAAATTTAACTGAAGTTCAGGTGTCCAAAATACTGTTTCGAACTCGGTTAATTGTATCGGTTCCGAACCGATTTTTTTTTGTCCTGAACCGAATAGGCCGGTTCGATTAACCTAAAAACCAAAAAAAAATGTCCACTCCTACTCTTTACCCGGTCAAACAAGTTTAAACTTAAAAGCTAAAGATATAGAGAGGGACAGAAAACTAACAAGACCCGACAACTTATCAATAAGTTTAGGGATACATTTTTTTAGTGACATTCTAGTGATTTTTAGTTTTTTTTTTTTTGTGGTATCTTCTAAAAAATGTATAGTATTTATTCTAACTGAAATTTTTATAAAAAACAGTGTTTTAAATGTAATTTAGATACATACAAGACACAGTCTGTACAACCCTATTTCTTGTATGTATCCAAATTATACCTAAAACACTGTTTTCTATAAAAAAAAAATTAGTTAGAATAAATACTATATATTTTTTGAGAGATATTACCAAAAAAACCAAAAAAAAAATTACTAGAATGTCACTAAAAAAATATCCCCCTAAAAGAACTCAACAACTTATACTTTTCAGGTTTCTTAATATTTGCCTATAATGACAAATGAAAGGCAAGTGGCACGAGGGAATAAGGGACAGCTGCCATGAGACAGTGATAGAAGTAGGGTTGAGCATGAAATCGTTTAAGTGTGATTTGACAAATTTAAAATTGCACACAAATTTATTTATGATTGGTGTGGTTTGATTTTGAATCGTACGGTACGATTTCGATTCCAAAATCAATTAAAATAACAAAATTTTATGCAATTTAAATTAATAATTTAGTATCACACAATATTAAAGTTGTAAAAGAGATAATTGTATGAGATTTATACAGTGATGATGATCATGTAGATCGATACCATCCAAATTCAGAATTAGTAGCTTAATTTTTATGGGAGGTTCATTACACAAGGTATTAAACATCTCTCATGTAATAGGATTGTAAAATTAATTAATTTTCATGGTGCGGTTTGGTTTCGGTTTTATGCGTGCGATTTTGACCAATAATCAAATCGAAATCGTAAATTTGATTTCTCAACCCACCTAAAACTTACATACGTCGAAACCGTTGGTGCGATTTTAGTTAGTATGATTTTTAATGCGATTTCGGTTCCAATTTAATTTTTTGCTAACCGTAGATAGGAGTATCTATTATCGGTTGCTATCTAGTAACCCCTCCGTTTATGACGTTTTAGAGTTGTAGAGAAGAATTAAAAAAATAATTATATATCATTAAATATAATATTAATTGTCTATAATATCTTTTATCATATACTTATATTATATTCTCTCATTTATAATATTTTTTTTATAAAAAATAAATTTGAAAAGATTGTAGTTAAAATCTCTTAAATTATAATAAAACATCAAATATTTGGGACAAATGAAGGAGGAAGTATTTATCAGTCACCCCTTTTGTTCCCAATATTAAAACCGACCAGAACTGAACAATTTATGCATTCCGATATCCACTAATCTGAAAAACAACAGCAGGTATTACACAAAATACATATCAATGACACCAAAAATCAATGACACCAAAAGTTAAAGGGAGAGCAACTCAATACCAAGTTTTGGAATTGAAATTGAAAGCACATTTGAAGCACAATTCTAATTTCAAGAATTCGAAGAGTTGTCAAACATAGTTTGCTTTATTACAATGGACTTTGTGAGCCAATAAACTAAACTTTTAATATATTTAATCCCTTTTAAGTTTAAACAATAGCTTTAGTATCCACACACAACAGAAATTGAAACTAAAGAAAATTACAAGTAATGTAGCTTAACACAAACAACAACTACCAAAAAATACTTGGGTAAAAATAAAGAGAACTCACTTCTTCCAAATTCAATCATCAAAAGCTATTTCTAATTTCAGTAAGCATCACCACTTTTGCAATACTTCCTAAGAAATTCATATCAAATCTAAACAAAGAAACCTCTAATTAGGGAATAATCTAGTTTTTGTTACCAAAATATCATGTCTAAGATTTAAGCTAGTTCATAAGGATATACTATAGTTTCAACATAAATTCAACATTAAAGTTGACATTAAACATTTAGCATATACTCCCTCCGTTCCATAGTTATAGGCTGATTTTTTATTTTGAGATGTCCCAATATATAGGCTACTTACTATTTATAAAATTTAGTTGGTTCATTATTTTACTTTCATGCCCTTATAATAAATATTCAACCATTACTCTTTTTTTGATTTTATCACCACATTTAATGTTGTTGTATTCTCAATAAAAGAATTCAACTTTTTAAGCTATAAATATTCAACCATTATTCTTTTTTTGATTTTATCACCACATTTAATGTTGTTGTATTCTCAATAAAAGAATTCAACTTTTTAAGCTTTACTAGTTTAACATATTTTATGTATAAAAAGCAATTGTACCATTGTACCAGCAATCAATGAAGTTAAAGTTTCAATGTGATAAATAAGGAGTAATTAATTTATTCATTAATTTTATATTAAGGGGTATATGTGAATTTTTTTTGTTAAAAATTAATTTAAATTAATTTTTTTAAATTATATGTCAAAAAAAATCAGTTTATAACTATGGGACATAGTAAAACTTCCCCTGCCATATCCATATTCAAGACGGTCAAGCTCACAAAAATTTACTTCTCAGTCCAAAAAACAAAACATCTATCAAAAGCCAGGCGAATTATGTTCTCCTCAGTCAAGAAAACCTGTTTTGCGCCACACAGCGTTACGAACCAGACGAAGATCTCTCCCTTTCAGTGTTCTCCCGACTCCTTCAAGCACCGAAAACGTCGTCGTCGGCCAATTCGCCGATCCTCTGGCGACGATCTCGTGCGGCGGCAACATCTCCTCTTCCTCATCAACATCGAGGTCAACCTCGGCCAACGCGTTGTTTCTCACCTTCCTCGGCATCAACCGAACGTTCATCGGAGCCGATTGTTGGAATTTTCTCGCCGGCACCGACTGAGAGAACTCTCTTTCCTGCGGAGCCGGGATTATCCTTGAAGATGACGCGATTGAAGGTTTTCGATACAACAGCGGTTGGTTAGATTTCCGGTTGTCTTCTGCTAATGCTGCAAGGATGCCGGAATTTTCCGGTTTCCGGAAAAAGTGGCGGTTACGGTTCAGTTTGCCGGCAGTGGGAGACGAAGAGGTCGACCGATGGTTTGGTTCGGAGAAGTCACCGGTCCAGAAGACATCGTCTTCATTGAGCTCATCTCCGGCGCCGGTGATGATGTCAGATGACTTCGGTGGAGAGAAAACGTTGAGGAAGCGGTCGCCGGACTGTGTGCGACGGTGGATACGGAGATCTTTAACGACGCCGTTTGGCTCCATGGAGTTATATGATGCGTATATAATTGACATTCATCAGAGAGTGAGTAGAGAAGGTGAAAAATGAACACTTGAAGTCGTAATACATATACACATATACTCCGCTCATATATACTTGAAGCGTGGGAGGAAGAGGAGCTATGATTCCGTGCAGATGCCTCGGGATGTTTTCACCAAAATGAGCACGTCATTTTTTGTGGGGCCGACTATTTTTTCTATATTCCATTTTGTGAACTTTACAATTTTATTTCAATATAAATTTATTATAATATATAATACAATAAATTATATGAATCACTAGTATTTTTTTTCTATATGAACTTAAGGGATTATTAAATAAATATCGTAATTTTAATTTAATACAAATTTATAATAATAAATAACAGAATTTCTATGTATAATAATATTTTACCATACAAAATGCAACATGACTTCTATGCATAATAGTAGTATTTTACGATACAAAATGCAACACTCAATACGCGGACTACTTATTACTCGCATTAAAAAATGAATGGTTATGGACATATCTTTTCACTTTGAATTATTATTGATTTTGAAAATTAATGATATATTTTAAATTTAAAATTAAGATAATTTTGTTACAATTATGAAATAATAAATTTTATAATAAATAATATTTTACAATAATTATCTTTATATTAATTAAAATTAATAAAATTTATTTTAATTTTTAGTTTAAAAATATGCTAAGCTAATTTCAAAAATAAATAATAATAATTTTAAATTTTAAACAAACGAAGTATTTAAATTAGCTTATAATATTCATGATTATATTACTTGATGTTATGCTTGTGAACTTTGGAAGAAAAGAAATAAAATATAAAATATCAATCAGGACACAAACATCATAACTTTATTAACATGCTATTATTCTTATTATATTATATTTTATAATTTTGGATGTAATTTGATATTTAAAAAAAATATGTTAATATTTATAAATTTTTATGTAACGGAGGAGGGAATATAACCGAACAAAGGGTTCACAAGATGATTGAATAACTAAGAATTACTAATGGTGAGAGCCATGACTGAAATTGGTGCAATTTATGTTTGTTTGTTTGTTTGTTATGGATGTAGAAGTAGTAAATTTGGTAATAAATTTATTTTTAAGAAATTGATATTTTTATATGTTAAAATGACATTTTCACATGAGTTAGTCTCACAGGAATAATGTGAAAAATATTAAATTTTTATTTTTAAAAGGGCAAGTATAAGCGGTCTAGAGCAGAGGCATAGGGTGTGGCTAGGGATGAGCAATTAATTTGATTATAACCGAAAATTGAAATTTTCTTTATTTCATCATCCAAATTTTAAGATAACTGAATTACCGAAAACATTTTAGAATAATTAATAACCGAAATTATGTTCCATTTTATCAACTCATTTCAAATTGGCCATGGGTTAATGACCGAAATTATCTTCTATTTTACCATTTTGTTGCTTAGTTGCAAATAGAGGAAGGGAAACATGGGTTTAATTTGTAGTGGGTTAAATTTTACAGTGACACAAGAGGCCACAAATGAAAATCCGATATGCGTAACCTGAAGAGTGAAGATGATATCCAAGGTTGCTTTTCAAGTTGATAATTATAGCAGAATTCTGCACAACAGCTTTCTTAATTTTATCTTTTTGATTTCTTTTAATGTGTGACATTGTAATATTGACATGTTTTCCACCATCATAATCATCCACCAGGTTCAGCCTCACGAGAGATCAGATTATTGTTCAACTTTGAAGCCTTAATTTTTTTTTTTAAATTTCTTATTCAGTTAACCGAATTACACAAAATTCGAACCTGAAAACCGAATAAAAATTCATATATAATCGAATTATTAAAAAAATTCGGTTAAAATTTTTTAGTTCGGTTATATCCGTTTTTTGTTGATTTTAAAATATATTCAAGTATCGTAATTAATTAATTATTTTATTTGTTTAATAAAAAAAGTTCCATTTAGTATTAATTTTCATAATTTATAAGTATAAATTTAATATCATGTTATAATTATTAAATTAAACACTTAGTAAATTTATAGATAAATATCAAAAAATCTTTAAAAATTTACAAAATTTTAAATTATACTTTTTTTCCTAAAACAAATTGAGTATGTCAGTAACGCTCTCTCTTTTCATTTCATAACAAAAAATATCATTGTCGCTTTTAAATTTAATTTATCCAATAATATAATTTAATGATGTGATTCATGTATATTTTATAATCAGTAATATGAGTAATTATATTATTTGACATCAAATAGCTATATATTAATTCTAAAATTAAGGAATTCATAATTTAATTTAAAGTTTTAAAATAAAAAAGCTATTTTTTTACTTGTGTGTGTGTGTGTGTGTGTGTGTGTGTATATATATATATAGATGACGGATCTAAAGCATACCTCTTAAATAAAATACTTCTCTTAAATATCATATTTTAATTAAAATTATGTCATTTTTAAAATTATTTTTAAGAATAAGTAGGGCCCGGGGTGACATTTTTATAGATAAAAAAAAGTAAATGGGATCACTCTCACTAAAGATTGAATACTCAACCTCATATATATGATGAGGTGAGTCATATCACTAGGCTAAATAGTCCATTCGTTCTTTAATATAAGTCGTTTTAGAGTTGTATACAAGTATTAATAAAATGATTGTATATCATTAAATATAATATCAATTGTCTATATTACCCTTGTATTAAAAAAAGAGAGTGTTACTTATTGGACAAAAAATAGTTAGAGAACCAAAATTATATTTATTATTTGGGATGATATTGAAAACTAAGCGATTAATGCTTACTTGAAATTCTCAAACGACTTATATTAAAGAACAAAAATGATTCTCTAAAATAATTTACAAAAGATAACTTCTATAAATTAATATTGTTGGAAGATGATTTTTTTTATTAATTTAGAGAGTTATTATTTAATTGATAAATTGATAATTTATTAATTTAAAGTGTATTTTTCTATTAAGCGAATATAAATTTAATTACATTAAAATTATTGCATTTTATTGATGTTTATATCATACTTTTTTGATGCAATGTATATCATACTTATTAAATGAATGTAATAATAGAATTCATCAGAATCGATATTAATTATTTTAATAATTAAATAATGTTCATTGTATCCACTTTTCAAATTACATTCATATTTTATTTCCAAAAAAAATTATATTTACATTAAGTCTAATTAATTTGTATATATAAGTTCATTATACTAAAATTTAATACATTTCATGTATGAAGTTTAGGATGATACAATATATTTGTTGTCAACAACGCGAAAGGAAGCACTCATAGTGTGACGCCCCCAAAATAGGTATACATCACCCATCTTGAGTCGCCAAATACATGGTACAGAATACAAATACAATCTTTAATATACAACAAGAGAAAATGTGTTTTTTAATAATTATTGTCTTATAATAATATCCACTCTCGTAATAAGTCCTCATTATATTTATTGTCACACTATTTAACAAAATAGTGAGGACTACTAATACTATCATCTCGAGATAGTCCTCCGGTTCCGACTAGTCTTGCCACGCGTTCTCATTTCGCAGAAGAAAACGGTGAAAGAAAGGGTGAGCTCAACTAGCCCAGGTAAAAAATATTATGACTAAGATAATGCGAATAAGTTATCATTAGCCTTCAATAATGTTAAACCGATAAAATACTGATAGACATCAAGTTTAAGCTGCATGTTGAACAAGCAATCCATTAAAAGAGTAGAGTAGAGAATAAAATCTACTATCTTTTATGATTTAAAAAAGTTTTTCATCACTTTTATCGTTGGGACTGTGACGAACGAGAATTTTGTAATTAATTTTAATATTTATTGAATTAAATAAATATTTTTCGATGATTTAATTATTAGATTAAATAATTAATCGCCTTGATTGTGGTAGATTAATTTAATTATATGTGTTACATTTATTAAATTAATGTAGAGAGTTTTTATTATCAAAGTATGTTATTATGTGAGCTTATTGTATTAAAAGAATTATGTAATAAGCATATTAGTATTTTAATTAATTTAATTATTAATTAGAGAATTAATAATTTGACATTATTTATTAATGAGTTATTTAATTATGTGACTATGTGAATTTATGAGAAATTATTATATTTTATTTATAATAAATTAAATAAGATATGAGTTTATTTTATAAAGGAGTGTGACATTAATTAAACTATATGAAAAAGGTTTTATTTAATTAAATGAGATTAAGTCTTTTGAAGCTAGCTAAATAAGGCCCTAAGAGGAGTTGGTGCAGTTAACCCATGATTGGGCCAGTGACCACTCAAGCTACCGATTATCGATCATTATATCGACGTCTTCTTTTTTCTTTTTCATTTTTGCCTAAGTCTAAGAAATATTGAGAGAGAGTCCGAGAATTTCCAAGAAGAATTAAGATATCTTGTGAAAGAGAATTGAGAGTGAGGAAACTAAGCCTACTAATTATATCCTACAGGGTATTCTCCTCCTTCCCAAATTCTATTTTACGTATTTAGTTTTTATAAAATGGGTTTCATAGTGTTTGGCTTTCAAACCTCTGTTATGTCTCTGTAATTGAGAAATTGTGCTATTATATGGATATATGTAATAATTAGAGTAGCATAACATGTTTTATATATATATTGCATGATTCCATATCATCAGTTTTATAGTATTACATCGTATATGATTTCTACAAAATTACAGAGTTTGGGTTTTAGCCTTAAGGCCTTATACGTTATTTTAGTATGTCAAACATAAATATTTTCGTAAAATTTACACTCGTATGATGTTATGCATGTTGATACGAAGAGACCAAAGTTTAAATAAACGGATTCGGTGTTATAACGAATCCGTAGTGATAATTTTTATGTTTTATTTTCAAAACCTTCAAGAACATCAAGAACAGTTAAAGTAAATGTGTTGATTTTGCAAATTATGTGTTGTAACTTGTTAAAAATCATGCTAGATGGGTTAAGTAATGATTATATATGTATTACAATGATTGGGTAAGTCTAAATTCGTGTAAAAAATAACTAATTGGAAGTTATGGCCATATTCATATATAATTTTACGTGTGATTGATTTTGGCCTAATTTGGCCTTGTTATATGTTCATGAATCGCAGATCAGAGAAGCGCGAAGAACTCGGAAAATGAGCTCTGGGTAACCCCACCAATTTCTATGGACGTTACTAAACTAAATTACCAGCCTACGCCAATCAAAAAATAAATAAATAAATAAAAATAAATAAAAATAAATAAAAAAATAAAAAAAATAATAAATAAATATTTGATGAAAATTATTATTAAAATATTTATAAAATAAATTAAATATTTTAATTGAGATATTTATGAAATAAAATAAATATTCGATGAAAATTATTATTAAAATATTTATAAAATAAATTAAATATTTTAATTGAGATATTATGGAATAAAATAAATATTCGATGAAAATTATTATTAAAATATTTATAAATTAAATTTAATATTTTAATTGAGATATTATGGAATAAAATAAATATTCGATGAAAATTATTATTAAAATATTTATAAATTAAATTTAATATTTTAATTGAGATATTATGGAATAAATTAAATATTCGATGGAAATTATTATGAAATAATTTATTCGAGTGTAATAATATTAAGAGAATGAAAATATTCTAATTTAATTAAGTAATTAAATTAGAAGGGTCATGATTTGTTAAATAAAGTGGAGTTTATATTAAATAATCAAGTGAAAATGTAACTAATGAATGTCGTGAATACATATGGTATGTGTGTAGGATTTGTGGTGAACGGAACTAGTAATCGTTTAACCTACGCACGAGGCAAGTTTTCTAACCCTACTTGTCATTATTGTTCAAGTTTATTAATTACCTCGAGTAAATTATCATTAATATTATTCATGTTCAAATGTTATATTAAAGATTGATTATCTTTTCAAAGCATGATTCAGTTATACAATAATTGTAAGACCCCAACTTATTATTAATGAAATTTAATTTTCTCTATTTATTATTTTAAAATAGTAAGGGTTGATTTGATTAATGTGGATAGTTAGGGGTAAAATACGCAAATACTTCAAAATAAGCAAGTGGTTATAAAATATTCATTGTTGTCGGGGAATATTCATTTGGTCGTGGAATATTAAATGCTTGTCGGGGAATATTAAATGCGGCAGCAAAATGACCATGTGTGGGCCCCATAATGTGAAAGCGATTGGATGAAGAAAAGCGATAAATATAAGTGGTTTAAAAATAATCTTGGCGTGGTTGTTCTCAATTATCATTGTTAAAATACCCGGTGGTTAAAACACAAGATAGCGTTGCAGTATTGCACCAATTATTGATTCTTACGTGAAGGCACTACTCAATAATGGTTACGATAATTCTATTCGATTATTTTATTGAGTTAATAATTGCTGCGTTGATATTTTATATTCTTGCATTATTTTGATAATTGTCATTACACAATATTTTTCATTATCGAAGCAATAATTCATATTATCTGAATAATATTATTAGATAACATTATTGGCAATGTCTAGAAAGTTACATCTAAGGAGAGGTTTGGTCACCTAATAATTGCTTGAAGAAGAAGAAATTCTTATTGGAAAGCCCCTGCTTTCCAGGAAGCGCTGGTTGTCGATATTGTGATTACGTAATATTATTTGTGAATAATTAATTATTGATTCATATGATGAGGAAAATATTGATTTTATGTGGATATAGATGGAGAAAAATTTTAATGTGACAATTGTTGAAAATTAAAATTTTATCTTTTTTCGATAAGATAATGTATTATTATATTTTAATAATATAATAATGGTGATATTTTATAACGAATGTGGGATATATGAGTATCTGAGGAGGAAGAGTATTTTTGTTGCAATAAATGTTTAAAACATGTTAAACATGTTGGTGGACCCCATTTATTAAGCGAAATTTGATTATAGCTTTGTAAAATCGCTTGGTTTGTGGATTTGGTCAATTTTTATTTCGAATTTGGAAAAACTTTCTTCTGCAAAGTTGTAGAGAATTGAATTTCCTATAAAAACTCGCGAGATTCAATTTTCTGATGAAAGGGCTATTTATTATGAATTATTGAAGTTAGAAACTCGAAATAATTGATTTTGGAAGTTTAAAATATTTAAAATTAGAAAAACGTTTTTTCATTATGGTGTGTTACACATGTGGGTTGTTGAATGAGCTGAATTCAGTTCTTGGAAGATTGGCGTAGGAAATTTTATTATAAATAATAATATTATATTAAATTTTACGCTTTGGTGTTCTAAGCATTTTCTATAAATAGGGTCTTAGGTTAGAATTGAAAATCACACCGTAAAGCGAAGTTTCTCTCTCTATATTATCGAGCGTATTCTTGTGAGTATTTTGAGTATACTTTGAGTATTGTTAGGCGGTGCAAGTTCCTTCAAAGACTTATATCAGTATTCCAATTTAGAAATCTTAATCTTTCGAGGTAAGGATGTTATTTTCTTCTCAAATGATATTATTTCTTCAATATCATTATCTTTGAAATATTGGTTGAAACTTTTTATCAAATTTGGAATTTTTCCATGTCGAGGTTCTTATTCATGAAGCTCATGAGTTCTTATTCATGAGTTCTTATTCACGAGATTCTTATTCATTAAAGTCTTATTCATGAAGCGTGAAGATGTTTTTTGAGAAATTTCTATCTTTTGGTGTCGGAGTTACTATTCACGATACTAAGACTATTCACGATATCTGAGACTATTCATAGAAAAATAAAATTTTTCTTTTTTGTCAAAATATCTATGCGGATACTAGCTTTGATTGTATCCATGTTTTGATCATTCTTGAATTTTACACCACTATGATTATTTTTGAGGTATTTTTGAACATAGATAAAAAACAAAGTCTGAATCCTTAATCCTTAATCCTTGTCATTTTGTTTATTTGGATTCGTTTCTTTAAAAATATTTTCATCATCCTCGGTCTTAAATGATGATATTATTGAATATCTTTGGCTTTGTAGTCAAAAGATGAATGATTTCTGAAGAATATCTTTGGTAGTAGTGCAAAGATGAATAGGTGTTTAGATGAACATGATTAATGATGAATATCTTTGGCACTGTAGTGCAAAAGATGAATATTTGATTCGGATGTATATTGATTGATGTTACTGAGGGGATAAAAGATGAGCGATGAACTTTTAAATTCATACATAGAAGATAGTAGTTTGCATTCTCTACTTAACTCTTCTAATAAATTATTATTTCATTGCGAATATTAATTTAAAATTTGTTGTCTATTGTATTCTATTAGATTTTTTCCTGTTGAAGACTAACGGTAATTTGTTGTATATTATCTTAGTCATAATATTCTTTCTTGGGCTAGTTGAGCTCACCCTTTTCCTTTTTGTTCCATTTTTCTTCTCGGGAGGCGAGAATATAAGCGAAGTATGCAGTGGGGTATGGAATGAAGGTTTTAGAAAGGATTGTTTAGTAGTCCTCACCATTTTTTGTAAAATAATGTATCAATAAATGTGATGAGGATTTATTTGAGTATAGATATTATCAGAAGATAATATTTGTATTCAAACTCACAATTTCTTGTTGTAATAATAAAGTTGTAGTTGTTTACGTACCATGTATTGACAATTTCGAATAGGTGATGTATACCTATTTTGGGGGCGTCACGGTTAAGTATCGAGCTTAGGGATATGATCTCTGGCGGAGATCGGGGAATAGAACTAGGAGGGAGGCGAGTAAATCCTTTTAGTGTGTCCTACCTAAGCTTATTTTTTTTAGTTTAGTCGATTATATAAGGATATTATGTAATATATTGATTTCCTTAATTAACCCTTGTTTTATGCGATATTTGAGAATGTCGTCGAGAATATTAACAATGGAAATGAGACCCAGAGAGCCTGTACTCACCAACGAGGAGAGCGTAACAACAGTGACAATTTTCCTCCTGTGAACAACACAATTGAGCGAGATGATGAGCGAGGGATGTTTAGAAGCTTTTTGCGATTCATGCAAAAAATCGACGAGGAGACTCGTGTTCAAAATCTGAGGAGGAAATGATAGCAATTCACCAAGGTTGTCACAAAACAGTTCAAAGAGTTGGGACCACAGAATTTAAGGGAAAGCCGGATCCGATCATGGCGGAAACATGGGTCAAGCAAATTACCAAGATATTCGATGTCTTGGGATGCGGAGAAAGAAGGTTCCATTCGCCACCTTTATGTTGGTGGCGAGGAGCACTTTTGGTGGAGATGCGTAAGCGTCCATCCAATCGGCCCTTTTCGGCATGTCTGGGAAGCGTTTTCAGAAACTATTTAATGACAAATACTTTCCTAAAAGTGTTCGTCGTATGAAGGAAGTGGAGTTCATCGATTAGAGCAAAACAAATGACGGTGTCGGTGTCTCGAGACGAGGCAAAGTTTGCGAGTTATCGAGTTTGCACCTCATTTGGTGGAGAATGAGGAGCGTATGTGGCGGATGTTTCTTAGAGGTTTGAACCCGGCGTATATCGATATCTCATTTCTCATATAAACTTCTCTCTATTCAGATGTTTGTAAGCAGGGCTCAATTATTAGCGCGAGATAACGAGTAATGCGGTCGGAGAGGGACCATAACGAGGAATGAGATAGCGATCAGCGTAATAATGATAACCGGATGGAGAAGAAGCAAGCGGATAAATGTAAACCTACGTCAAGAATAATCATAGCATAAAAATAGAAGAAGCGAGTCGGGAGGAGATTTAAAAAAAAGGATTTAACAATGACCATGTATGAGGCATTAGATGCGGCGTGAATCGGTTCTAAGGGAGGAGAGCGACCACCATCGTGCGTATATGTTACAAATGCGGAAAGAGGGACATATCGATCAAGCGCCTACAACAGTTCAAGGTCTTATAATTGTGGAAAGAAAGGACATATATCCGAGATTATACAGAGAGCGAAACCTAGTTTGAGGGGACGGTGACTCAAAGACCATCCCAGAAAAGTCAAATCAGCGATTCGGGAAGGCGTTTTACGGTCATAAAGGAACCAAACGAGGTGATCACGATTTTGAATGCGATTTATTGGTAAAGCTGAGATTTACCCAAATCACTTTGGTTCTAAGTTTATTTATAAATTTCGGAAGTTTATACCTTACTTGATCCCCAACTTATTCTTAATGAAATTTAATTTTCTCTATTTATTATTTTGAAATAGTAAGGGTTGATTTGATTAATGTGGATAGTTAGGGGTAAAATCATGAAATATTTCAAAATAAGCAAGTGGTTATAAAATATTCATTGTTGTTGGAGAATATTCGTTTGGTCGTGGAATATTAAATCTTACTATCGGGGAATATTAAATGCAATGGTAGCGACCATGTGTGGGCCCATGTGAGCGATTGGATGAAGAAAGCGACAAATATAAGTTGGTTAAAAATAGCAGGCGTAGTTATTACAGATTATCTTTGTTAAAATACTAAATTGGTTAAAACACGGTAGTTATTGGTATTGCACCAATTATTGATTCTTACGTGAAAGGAACTACTCGATAATGGTTACGATAATTTATTATTCGATTATTTTATTGAGTTAATAATTGCGTTGATATTTTATATTCTTTGTTATTTGATAATTGTCATTACTACTGATATTTTTTTCATTATCGAAGCAATAATTCATATTATCTGAATAATATTATTAGATAACATTATTGGCAATGTCTAGAAAGTTACATACAAGGAGAGGTTTGGTCACTAATTAATTGCGCTTGATGAAGAAATTCTTATTGGAAAGCCCCTCTCTTTCACAGGAGGCGCACGGTTGTCGATATTGTGATTACGTAATATTATTTGTGAATAATTAATTATTGATTCATATGATGAGGAAAATATTGATTTTATGTGGATATAGATGGAGAAAAATTTTAATGTGACAATTGTTGAAAATTAAAATTTTATCTTTTTCGATAAGATAATGTATTATTATATTTTAATAATATAATAATGGTGATATTTTACAATGAATGTGGGATATATGAGTATCTGAGGAGGAAGAGTATATTTTGTTGCAATAAATGTTTAAAACATGTTAAACATGTCGGTGGACCCCATTTATTGGTGAAATTTGATTATAGCTTTGTAAAATCGCTTGGTTTGTGGATTTTGGTCAATTTACATTTGGAATTTGGAAAAACTTTCTTACGCAAAGTTGTAGAGAATTGAATTTCCTATAAAAACTCATGAGATTCGAATTTTCTGATAAAAGGGTTATTTATTATGAATTATTGATGTTACGAAATTCTGAATAATTGATTTTTGGGAGTTTTATTAATTTTATTAAGAAAAACGTTTTTATTGATTTTGGTGAGGGGGACCATTTGTTTGGCTGATAATTTGAATCTTAGAAAGTGTGCGTAGGAAATTATAATATATATATTAATATTTTATTAAATTTTACGCTTTGGTGTTCTAGCGATTTCTATAAATAGGGTCTTGGGTTAGAATTGAAAATCACACGAAGCTGAAGTTTTCTCTCTCTATATTATCGGCGTATTCTTGTGAGTATTTTGAGTATACTTTGAGTATTGTTATGCGGTCAAGTCAAGTCATAGCCTTTATATCAGGTGTTTAAATTTAAATCTTGATCTTTCGAGGTAAGGGATGTTATTTTCTTCTCGAATGATATTATTTCTTCAATATCATTATCTTTGAAATATTAGTTGAAACTTTTTATCAAATTTGGAACTTTTTCATATCGGGGTTCTTATTCATGAGTTCTTATTCACGAGTTCTTATTCACGAGTTCTTATTCATGATTCTTATTCACGAGTTCTTATTAAGTCTATTAATGAAGCGTGAAGATGTTTTTTTGTGGAATTTTATCTTTTGGTGTCGAGATTCTTATTCACGTATATCTGCACTATTCACGTATCTGACCTTATTCATAGAAAAATAAAATTTCTTCTTTTTTTGTCAAAATATCTAATACGGATACTAGCTTTGATTGTATCCATGTTTTGATCATTCTTGAATTTTACACCACTATGATTATTTTTGAGGTATTATTTTTGAACATGGATAAAACAAAATACGAATCCTTAATCCTTAATCCTTGTCATTTTGTTTCTTTGGATTCGTTTCTTTAAAAATATTTTCATCATCCTCGGTCTTAAATGGTGATATTATTGAATATCTTTGGCTGTAGTCTGAAGATGAATGATTCTGAAGAATATCTT
The DNA here is from genome assembly GCA_020205615.1 of Panax quinquefolius. NCBI lineage: Eukaryota > Viridiplantae > Streptophyta > Magnoliopsida > Apiales > Araliaceae > Panax > Panax quinquefolius. Next base: position 31,092,671 of record CM035161.1, on the reverse strand, counting down.
TGGTAGTAGTGCAAAGATGAGCAGTGTTTAGATGAACATGACCCGGTGATGAATATTTTGGCTGTAGTGCAAAGATGAATATTTGATTCGGATGTATATTGATTGATGTTACGGGGATAAAAGATGAGCGATGAACTTTTAAATTCATACATAGAAGATAGTAGTTTGCATTCTCTACTTAACTCTTCTAATGAATTATTATTTCATTGCGAATATTGATTTAAAATTTGTTGTCTATTGTATTCTATTAGATTTTTCCTGTTGAAGACTAACGATAATTTGTTGTATATTATCTTAGTCATAATATTCTTTCTTGGGCTAGTTGAGCTCACCCTTTTCCTTTTTGTTCCATTTTTTTTCTCGGGAGGCGAGAATATAGCGAGTGCGAGTGGGGTATGGAATGAAGGTTTTTAGAGAAAGTTGTTTAGTAGTCCTCACCATTTTTGTAAAATAATGTATCGATAAATGTGATGAGGATTTATTTGAGTATGGATATTATGCAGAAGATAATATTTGTATTCAAACTCACAGTTTTCTTGTTGTAATAATAAAGTTGTAGTTGTTTACGTACCATGTAATGACAACTTTCGAGAATGGGTGATATACCTATTTTGGGGCGTCGCGGTTGGTATCGAGCTTAGGGATATGATCTCTGGCGGAGATCGGGGGAATAGAACTAGGAGGGAGGCAGGTAAATCCTTATTTAGTGTGTCTACTAAGCTTATTTGTTAGTTAGTCGGTATATAGGGATATTATGTGATATATTTATTTCCTTAATTAACCCTTGTTTTATGGCGGTATTTGAGAATGTCGATTGAGAATATTAACAATGGAAATGAGGCCAGTGGAGAGCGCCTTTGTACTCACCAGCGAGGAGAAGCGTGCTGTGGTGGCAATATTCCTCTGTGAACAACACCATTGAAGCGAGATGATGAGCGAGGGATGTTTAGAAGTTTTTGCAGTTCGATTCATGCAAAATCAGACGAGGAGACTTCGTGTTCAAAAATCTGAGGAGAAATGATAGCGATTCACGGGTTGTCACACAAGCGATTCGAAGAGTTGGGACCACGAAATTTAAGGAAAGCGGATCCGATCATGGCGGAAACATGGGTCAAACAAATTACCAAGATATTCGATGTCTTGGGATGCGGAGAACGAAGGTTCCATTCGCCACCTTTATGTTAAAGTGGCGAGGCGGACTCTTGGTGAAGAATGCGTGAAGCGTACCCATCCGGTACTTTTCGGCGTATGTCTTGGGAGGCGTTTGAAGCTATTTAATGACAAATACTTTCACGAAAGTGTTAAATCGTATGAAGGAAGTGGAGAATGATTGGAACAAAACAACATGGCGGTGTCTCGATGCAAGGCAAAGTTTGCGAGTTATCCGGTTTGCACCTCATTTGGTGGAGAATGAGGAGCATTATGGCGGATGATTTCTTAGAGGTTTGAAACCCGGCATCGTCGATATCTCATTTCTCATAAATTTTCTCTCTATTAGGATGTTGTAAGTGAGGCTCAATTATTAGGCGAGATACTTGAGTACGGTCGTTGAGGGACCATAACGAGGATCGTACCGGAGATAGCGATCAGCGAATAATGATAACCCGGCGGAGAAAAGCAGACGGACAAAAATGGTAACCACTCTGGTGGTAATCATGGCCGTGAAAAAGAAGAAGCGAGTCGGGAGGAGAGATTAAAAAGAGGAGATTTAATAACGACCATGAAAGGCGGTCTGCGTGACAAGCCCGGTTCTAAGGGAGAGAAACGACCACCGGTCGTATGTTACAAATGCGGAAAAGAGGGACATATCGGTCAAGCGCCACAACAGTTCAAGGTATGCTATAATTGTGGAAAGGAAGGACATATCGCTCGAGATTGTATGGTAGCGAAACCTAGTTCGGTGAGGGACGGTGACTCAAAAAGTATGTCGAGAAAAGTCAAAGTCAGCGATTCCGGGAAGGCGTTTGTTGTGGTTGGTCAAAATCGAGAAAACCAAGCGAGGTGATCACGGGTAAGCTATTTATAAATTCTTGCGAAGTTTATACCTTACTTGATCTGGGGTGCTTTACCCATTCATTTATCTCTCCTGCGTGTGCTCAGCGTTTAAACTTGACTCAGGAGAAATTAGACTTTGACTATCTGTGGAAACTCAGTTAGGAGAAATTTTCATCACATCCTTTGTTTATAAATCTTGTTTGATTCAAGTTGGCACCATTACCTTACACATTGACCTTATCTCTTTAAAGATACTTGCTTTTGATGTGATTTTAGGGATTGATTGGTTAACTACTCATCATGCCAAAATTGATGATTTTTTCGTAAGGTTGTTAGTTTTCATATTCTAACTTGACTGTTATGCGGATTCAAACAACTAAACCATTAAAATCAATCTTTTGTCATATCTAATCATAAAAGCTATTCGTTTATTGAAAAGCGGATGTCAAGCTTTCTTAGCCCATGTTATGGATTTGAATAAAGACACGTCAAATTTGAATAATATTCTGTTGTTATTGACTTTCTGGCGTATTTCTGAAGAACTTCCGGTCTACCCCCAAGCGTGAAGTTGAATTCTTTATTGATCTTGAACTGGTACAAAGCCCATTTCTAAAACCCCATATCGAATGGCTCTATTGAACTTGAGGAGTTAAAGGTCAACTATTCTGAGGAATTGTTGGACATCGGTTTCATTCGATCTAGTACATCTCCTTGGGGTGCTCTGTTTTATTTGTAAAGAAGAAAAGCGGGAGTATCGACTTTGTATTGACTATCGGGGAATTGAACCATGTCACCATCAAGAATAGGTATCCTCTACCTCGTATTGATGACTTGTTTGACCGATTCTGAAGGCACAATTCTTTTCAAAAATCGATCTTAGATTCGGATATCATCAATTTGAAGATTAGGCGAGGATATTCAAAGGCGCCTTGAGAACTTCGGTATGGGCATTATGAATTCTTAGTCATGTCTTTCGGATTGACTAATGCTCTACTGACTTTCATGGATATGATGAGCCAAGTATTTAAGGAATATTTGGATCGATTTGTTGTTGTCTTTATTGATGACATCCTCATATATTCAAAAGTCGTGAAGATCATGAGCACCATTTGAAATTTGGTACTCAAAGGCCGTGAAAACAAACTATATGCCAAATTGAAGAAATCGAGTTACGGCTTGAGGAAGTAGCATTCCTTGGGCGCGTGGTGTCGAAACATGGAGTATCTGTTGATCCGTGAAGATTGAAGCAATCTGAAGTTGGGAGAACAAGCAGAAGTCGGTGTTGAAATCGTAGTTTTTGGGCTTAATTTGGTTATTATCGGAGATTCGTGGAAGGGTTTTCTCGAATCGCTACTTCATTAACCCAACTAACTTCGGAAGGATACAAAATTCGTTTGGAGTGAAGAAATGCGAGAAGAGTTTCCAAGAGCTTAAGAGGAGACTTATTTTATTTTGTTCTAACAATACCATCTGGTTGGATGGATTTGTTATCTCTGATGATGCTTGAGGAAAAGGGTTAGGATGTGTTCTCATGCAGCGTGGGAAAGTCATAGCTTTATGCCTCGCATGACAACTTAAAAAGTATGAGAGGAATTATCCTACTCGTGATCTAGAGTTAGCGTGATCGATTTTTATTATTAAAGATATGGAGCACTTATCTATATGGGGAGAAAGTGGAGATATATTGAGGACCATAAAAGCCTTAAATATTTCTTCACTCAAAAAAGAACTCAACATGCGGCGGCAATGACGTTGGCTCGAGCTATTGAAGACTACGACCACACTATTGATACCATCACTGGAAAAGCGAGCGTGGTAGGTGGCGCGTTGAGTAGAAGATCATATGCGGGAGCGAGTGCGATGATGTCAAGTATCGCGTAGAGCCGACTTTAATAGAAAAAGTTAAGGTTGCTCGAGCCCAGGGCGGGTGATCGTATGAAGAAGAAAGTACAAGAAGGAGCTATTAGGGGCGAGAATTGATGATGAAGAAGGAATACTTGAGTCCACTCTAGACTTTGTGTTCTAACGACTACGATTTGAAGTACAAGATTATGATGGAGGCACACTGATACACCATTTGCAATCCATCACGGAAGTACTAAAATGTATCGTGATCTTGACATACATTTTGGTGGAACAATATGAAGAGAGAGATTGCAAAGTTTATCTCGATGTGTTTAACTTGTCGGCGTGTAAAGGTGGAGCATCTAGTACCTAAGGGTCCGTTGCAACCACTTGAGATTCCGAAATGGAAGTGGGAACACATTACCATGGATTTCGTTACGGGTCTTCCTACGGTTTCTCAAGGCATCAATCTTTATTTGGGTTATTGTTGATAGATTAACCAAGTCTGCTCATTTCTTGCCGTCACGGAGACTTATTCCTTGAGCGTCTTCTTTAGTATATGCGTGAATGAGATTGTGAGGTTGCATGGCATGCCCGGTATCCATAGTTTGGATCGTGACCCAAGATTCACTTCAAGATTTTGGGTTAGCTTGCAAAAAGCTATGAGCGCAGTTTGCGATTTAGTTGACATACCATCCCCAAAGCAGACGGATGATCGAGAGGACTATTCAAACTCTTGAAGATCTATTAAGACTACGTGTCCTAGACTTCAAGGGTAGTTGGGATAAGTATTTACCATTGGTGGAATTCTCTACAACAGCAGTTATCGAGGCAAGTATAGGTGTGGCTCCATTGAAGCATTATATGGGCCGAAAATGTCGTTCTCGATATGTTGGGATGAGGTGGGTGAAGCAACATTGTTGGGACAGGAGTTAATACGTATGACTAGAAAAGATCCAAATGATTCGACAAGCGTATACAAAGCGGCACAAGATCGACAAAAGAGTTATGTGGATCTTCATCGAAAGGGCGTGGAATTTAGTGTAGGGGATCATGTATTGTTGCGAGTTGCTCCATGGAAGGGAGTTACAAGATTTGGGAAGAGAGAAAGCTCGATCACGATTTATTGGTCCATTTCAAATTCTTGTGAGAGTAGGAAATGTAGCCTATAGACTTGCGTTACCTCAAAGTATGTCTCGTGTTCATAATGTGTTTCACATATACATGCCGTAAATATGTGAAAGACCGAACCACGTTATAGAGTTAGAACCAGGACGAGATAGTAGAAGACTTAGCGTATGAGGAGGTACTGTAAGATCTTGGATAGGAAGGAGCATGTCTACACGCATGAAAGGTCATACCACACAAGTTAAAGTTTTGTGGAGGAATCATGCTTTAGAGAGAAATGACACAGGGAATTGGAAGCGGAAATGAAAGCGAGGTATCCTCACCTTTTGAAACACGAGTGCGTCGTCGATTTCGAGGGCGAAATTTCATAAGGAGGGAGGTTGTAAGACCCCAACTTATTCTTAATGAAATTTAATTTTCTCTATTTATTATTTTGAAATAGTAAGGGTTGATTTGATTAATGTGGATAGTTAGGGGTAAAAAATCATAAATATTTCAAAATAAGCAAGTGGTTATAAAATATTCATTGTTGTTGGAGAATATTCGTTTGGTCGTGGAATATTCGTCTTATGGGGAATATTAAATGCGACCCGTATGACCGTGTGTGAGCCCATGCTTGAAAGCGATTGGATGAAGAAAGCGACAAATATAAGTTGGTTAAAAATAGCAGGCGTAGTTATTCTGCAGATTATCTTGTTAAAATACTAAATTGGTTAAAACACGGTGCTTTGCGGTATTACGCAATTATTGATTCTTACGTACGTGAAGGCCTACTCGATAATGGTTACGATAATTATTATTCGATATTTTATTGAGTTAATAATTCTTTGCGTTGATATTTTATATTCTTTGTTATTTGATAATTGTCATTACCTGATATTTTTCATTATCGAAGCAATAATTCATATTATCTGAATAATATTATTAGATAACATTATTGGCAATGTCTAGAAAGTTACATCTAAGGAGAGGTTTGGTCACTAATTAATTGCGCTTTGAGGAAGAAGAAATTCTTATTGGAAAGCCCCTCTCTGAGGGCTGCACGGTTGTCGATATTGTGATTACGTAATATTATTTGTGAATAATTAATTATTGATTCATATGATGAGGAAAATATTGATTTTATGTGGATATAGATGGAAAAAATTTTAATGTGACAATTGTTGAAAATTAAAATTTTATCTTTTACGATAAGATAATGTATTATTATATTTTAATAATATAATAATGGTGATATTTTACAACGAATGTGGGATATATGAGTATCTGAGGAGGAAGAGTATTTTTGTTGCAATAAATGTTTAAAACATGTTAAACATGTCGGTGGACCCCATTTATTGATTGAAATTTGATTATAGCACTTTGTAAAATCGCTTGGTTTGTGGATTTGGTCAATTTACATTTGGAATTTGGAAAAACTTTCTTCTGCAAAGTTGTAGAAATTGAATTTCCTATAAAAACTCGCATGAGATTCGAATTTTCTGATAAAAGGGTTATTTATTATGAATTATTGATGTTCGAAATTCACGAATAATTGATTTTGGGAGTTTTATTAATTTTATTAAGAAAAACGTTTTTATTGATTTTGGTGAGGGGGACCATTTGTTTGGCTGATAATTTGAATCTTAGAAAGTGTGCGTAGGAAATTATAATATATATATTAATATTTTATTAAATTTTACTGCTTTGGTGTTTCTAGCGATTTCTATAAATAGGGTCTTAGGTTAGAATTGAAAATCACACGAAGCTGAAGTTTTCTCTCTCTATATTATCGAAGCGTATTCTTGTGAGTATTTTGAGTATACTTTGAGTATTCTTAGTGCGGTGTGCAAGTCAAGTCATGCTTTATATCAGGTGTTTAAATTTAGAAATCTTGATCTTTCGAGGTAAGGGATGTTATTTTCTTCTCGAATGATATTATTTCTTGATATCATTATCTTTGAAATATTGGTTGAAACTTTTATCAAATTTGGAACTTTTCATATCGGGTTACTATTCATGAGTTATTCACGATTATTACGAGTTACTATTGAAAGTACTATTATTGAAGCGTGAAGTTGTTTTTTGTGGAATTTCTATCTTTTGGTTTCAGAGTTCTTATTCACGATAGTCTTATTATTCAGCGTGAAGATATTTTTGAAAATAAAATTTCTATCTTTTGTCCAAAATATCTATTCGGATACTTACTTTGATTGTATCCAGTTTTTTGATCATTCTTGAATTTTACCACTATGATTATTTTTGAACATGGATAAAATTTACGAATTTTTAATCCTTAATATCTCATACGGATCACTTGGCTTTGATTTCTTTAAAAATATTTTCATGTTTTGATCTTAAATGGTGATATTCTTGAATATTTTGGCACCAGTAGTCAAAGATGAATGATTTGAAGAATATCTTTGGCATTTTTTGAAGATGGATGAAAAGTAATACGAATCCTTAAGATTTTAATAAGTTAATATTTTGTTTGCGTTGGATTATTTTATATTAAAATTGTTTTCATCATTACACGGTTTTCATTATCGAAGTGATAATTATTGAATATGAATAATATTATTAGATAACATTATTGGCAATGATAGAAAGATTTCATGAAGAATAGGTTTGGTCAGTATTGCGGCGTAGATAGAAGAAATTCTTATTGGAAAGCCCCCCTCCTCTGGGCGCACTGGTTGTCGATATTGTGATTACGTAATATTATTTATGAATAATTAATTATTGATTCATATGATGAGAAAAATATTGATTTTATGTGGATATAGATGGAGAAAAATTTTAATGTGACAATTGTTGAAAATTGAAATTTTATCTTTTTACGATAAAATAATTCATTTAAATATATTATTATATTTTAATAATATAATAATGGTGATATTTTTATAACGAATGTGGGATATATGAGTATCTGAGGAAGAAGAGTATTTTTGTTGCAATAAATGTTTAAAACATGTTAAACATGTTGGTGGACCCCATTTATTAACTTTGAAATTTGATTATACTTTTTTGTAAAATCGCTTGGTTTGTGGATTTGGTCAATTTCTATTTGGAATTTGAAAAACTTTCTTACGCAAAGTTGTAGAAAATTGAATTTCCTATAAAAACTCGCAAGATTCAAATTTTACGATGAAAGGGCTATTTATTATGAATTATTGAAGTTAAAACTCGAAAAATAATTGATTTTGGAAGTTTAAAATATTTAAAATTAGAAAAACGTTTTTTTCATTATGGTGTGTATTTACACATGTGGGTTGAATGAGCTGAATTCAGTTCTTGGAAGGTTGGCGTAGGAAATTTTATTATAAATAATAATATTATATTAAATTTTCGCTTTTGGTGTTCTAAAGCATTTTCCTATAAATAGGGTCTTGGGTTAGAATTGAAAATCACACGAAGCTGAAGTTTTCTCTCTATATATCGAAAGCGTATTCTTGTGAGTATTTTGAGTATACTTTGAGTATTGTTAGGCGGTGCAAGTTCCTTGACCTTATACGGTATTCCGGTTAAATCTTAATCTTTTCGAGGTAAGGATGTTATTTTCTTCTCAAATGATATTATTTCTTCAATATCATTATCTTTGAAATATTGGTTGAAACTTTTTATCAAATTTGGAACTTTTCCATATGGGGGGTTACTATTCATGAGTTCTTATTCATGAGTTCTTATTCATTTAATTACTATTCACGAGTACTATTAATGAAGCGTGAAGATGTTTTTTGGGAAATTTCTATCTTTTGGTGTCGAGAGTTACTTATTCACGATACTTACGACTTATTCACGATATCTGACTATTCACCAAAAATAAAATTTCTTCTTTTTGTCCAAAATATCTATTACGGATACTAGCTTTGATTGTATCCATGTTTTGATCATTCTTGAATTTTACACCACTATGATTATTTTTGAGGTATTTTTGAACATGGATAAAACAAAGTACGAATCCTTAATCCTTAATCCTTGTCATTTTGTTTCTTTGGATTCGTTTCTTTTAAAATATTTTCATCATCCTCGATCTTAAATGATGATATTATTGAATATCTTTGGCACGTAGTAAGTAAAGATGAATGATTTTGAAGAATATCTTTGGTAGTAGTGCAAAAGATGAATAGAGTGTTTAGATGAACATGACCGGTGATGAATATCTTTGGCTTTGTAGTGTAAAGATGAATATTTGATTCGGATGTATATTGATTGATGTTCTGAGGGGATAAAAGATGAGCGATGAACTTTTAAATTCATACATAGAAGATAGTAGTTTGCATTCTCTACTTAACTCTTCAATGAATTATTATTTCATTGCGAATATTAATTTAAAATTTGTTGTCTATTGTATTCTATTAGATTTTTCCTGTTGAAGACTAATGATAATTTGTTGTATATTATCTTTAGTCATAATATTCTTTCTTGGGCTAGTTGAGCTCACCCTTTTCCTTTTTGTTCCATTTTTTCTTCCCGGGGAGGCGAGAATATAGCGAATGCACGTAGTCGGGGGTATGGAATGAAGGTTTTAGAAAGGATTGTTTAGTAGTCCTCACCATTTTGTAAAATAATGTATCAATAAATGTGATGAGGATTTATTTGAGTATAGATATTGTCTAGAAGATAATATTTGCATTCAAACTCACAGCTTTTCTTGTTGTAATAATAAAGTTGTAGTTGTTTACGTACCATGTATTGACAACTCAGAATAGGTGATGTATACCTATTTTGGGGGCGTCACAATAATTGTCCTATTGTATACTTCCTGAGATTATTATTCAATTTGAATATCATTATTATTGAACCTTATTAGACTAGCGAACCCTTATTGATTAGACTAGTCCATAGTTGATGAGCGTTCTAAATTTACGAACCCTTGATGAATTGTCAAACCAAACTTCCTTAGTGCGGACTCGAATGTCAAACCGAGATGAACAACCCTACAAAGGGATTTACTTATGCGTTAAGCGTTAAGATATTATTGCGATATTGTCTTGAAATTTGATCCCCTAAATCACAGTAGAAAGGTCCATAATCTTATGGTATTAAAGGTTTCAAGTATAACCCTTGATAACCAGGGACATAGTTCAAGTCTTATGACCCTCGTAGAATTCTTTTTTTGTTTCTTGTTATTCATTCTTGATTCAAAAGTTGAGCTTTTATTGAGATGTCTTTGATTTACTCGCATGTTATTATTGTGAGACCCCAGATTTTATCAATAAAGATTTAAATTTTGTCGAAATAATTTTTAATATTATGGTGTAAATTTGAGATAATATTATAGTTGTGGGTAGTATTTATAAATTTTGCAAAGTATGCAGTGGTTATATTATATTCGATTGGTGGGGAATATTCGGTTTAGCGAGGGAATATTAAATACAACTACTCAATCATTGGTGGACCCCACAATGGAAATTATTGTCGGATTGAGAAAACGACAAAAATATTTTATTGAAATAACGGCGGAAGTTTTACTGGTTGATCTTGTTGAACTACTCGGTAGTAAAAAATACGAGAATCGTGTAGTTGCGTAGTAGCACTTGCGGTATTGATTATTGATGCTTTATGTGAGAAGTCACTCGGTTTGATTCATTATTATTGTCGATTAATAATATGAATTATTATAGCGATAATGACGCGTTTTATTTTATTCGTATTATTAACGTAATAAAAGCGAAACATCTTTTATATAAAATAGAATACTTTATTAAAGTTATTACTATAAATAGAATATATTATATTTTATTATGCATAGTAGTGTTGTATAGTGTTTTGCATAGTGTTTTGCATAGTATTGTATAGTGTTTGCATAGTAAAATGTTTTTATATAAATAGAATATATTATATTTTATTTAAAAGATTTTTCTTTAAATATGGACCGTCGATTAAAGTAAATCAATCTGGACCGATTCATGGATTAATTCTTATGCATTTCATTTTCTATAAATAGAAGCTCATTCCTTCATTATTTTCTTACTTAATTCATTGAAACTACAGAGAGAGAAATTATAGAGAGAAGCTATAGAGAAAATTATAGAAAGAAGAAGAGTATCTCGCTACTTCATTACTTCTATATTAGGTTCTTTTACGGTAGGGGGTTGTTATTTTTTCTTGAAGAGAACTTACATTATTCCATTCATTATTATTACATTGGAATAACTTTTGTAAAAGTGGTATACCCTATACATAACTTTTGTATATGCGGCATACCCTATACTTGGTGAAATCCTTATGTTATTCCATTCATATTTATTACATTGGAATAACTTTTGTATACTTGATTTACCCTATACTTGGTGACATTCTTCTAATAATACATTTGGAACATCACATGCATGTGTGTTTTACAGGACTGGTTAAAATCTTTATTATTACATTGGAACATCACATGCGTGTGTTTTACACGGACTGGTTAAAATCTTTATCATTCATTGGAATATCTATCGTGTGTGTTTTACCGGATCAGTTCCATCTTTATTATTACATTGGAACATCACCGCCGGTGTGAATTTCACGACTGGTTCCGTTATTATTATTACATTGGTTGAATAACTTGTACATGCAATCACCGCATGCGTGGTGATTTCTTTTGTTATTCCATTCTTTATTATACCCAGTTGGTTAAAACTTTGACTTCTATACTCCATGAAATTAGTAGAATATCCTTGATATTTGCGTTTTCATCCAAAGATCTTTTCATGGAAATATTCTTACGATCATTCTTGAATTTTACTCTCACGAAAACGAGATCATGTTGACAATTTGGGCGTTAATAATTCATGGATTAAATAATTCTTGAACTTGTTTTATTGAATTATTATGTCATTGTCATCATCCTCATGTTATATTATGTTATCTTTGGCTAACGTGCGTAGATGAACTTAGTATGATTATGACTGGGGATCATTCGGTATAATCGTGGCTTGATATAAATGATGTGATAAAAGTCCTCGGTGGCACGTAATGCGATGATGGATAGTTTTTGGTATGATTATGACTAGGGGTGATTGGTATAGTCATGACCATTGATAATTTGATGAAAATCCTTGGCCGTAGTGCAGGGAATGATTAGATGTGGTGGTTTATTTATTAAATTTGAGTCTCGTGATAAAAATTGATGAAAACCTTTTAAAACCTAAAAGATAGTAGACTTTATTCTCTACTTGACTCTTTTAATGGATTGCTTATTTCCGCTTGATTAAAGCGGTTGTCTATTGTATTTTATCGGTTTAACACTTTGTTGAAGGCTAATGATAATTTATTCGCATTATCTTAGTCATAATATTTCTTCTTGGGCTAGTTGAGCTCACCCTTTCTTTCACTTCGTTCTCTTGAGTGAAATGAGAACATAAATTGGACGACAGTCGGGAGCGAAGTAATGGTCGAGAGGATAGCATTAGTAGTCCTCACTATTACGTGAAATAGTGTGATAATAGTTGTAATGAGGACTCCTTTTGAGTTTGTATAATATCTAGTAGACAATATTTGTATTCAAACTCACGATTTATGTCGTATTATTATCTGACGATTAGGTTAATAAGTTGTATTTGAATTTATGTACCATGTAAGTGGCGACCCAGAGAGGGTGGCGTATACCTAATTTTAGGGCGCCACGGTTGGTATCGAGCTTAGGATATGATCACAGCTAAGATGTGAGATAAGAACTAGGAGGGAGAGATGGGAAATTCCTTCATTAGTATGACTATCTAAGTTTATTTGGTATTTAATTGGTCGGTCGAGTATAGGGATAATATTTGATATATTAATTAACCCTTGTGTTGTGGCGGTGTTTGGAAATGGCGGTGAAAATATTCACTGATGGAGTGAATGTGACCGTTTGACACCTTTAATCACTAATCGAGTTAATGCGATTAATCGGACGAGGAACAAATTAGAGATATCCACGTAGTAAATGAAGAACTAATTGTTGCACCCGAGCTAGTTGATGCAGAGGTAGGTAGCATTGAAAAGTGAGGAAGAAAGAGGAAGAAGAGGAAGAAGAGGAACACGAGGAGAATTGGTTAGAAGAAATTTATGAACAAAACTTAGAATTACAAAATCGTGTTAAGAGCTAGAAGAAACGAGGTTGAAGAAGCGGCAAGCGATTAGTGGAACAAAGGGATACAACAATTCAAAATTGGGTTACCCGATATGTGATGCTCGAACAAAATCACGCTTTGGCGAAAGTGTAAGATATTAAAGTTGGAATCGAGAATTTAAAATCAAAGATCATTTGAAAGAAAAAACAATGAACGAAGGAGAATAGGCGATGCATGGGTAAAAAGTTGACTGGTAGCGTTGATAGTGTAGAAAAAGGCGTCCAGATCAATAAAGCCAAAATAGATGAAATGGACTTTGCTTTTTGAACAAGAATTGGGAGAACCCAACATCGAATTGAATTACCACATGCATAGCGGTCAACCCGAATTCGATATGGATCGGAGAATAATGATTCAAATCATGGATCGGGAATGTGAAGAAGCACTTAAGGGTGGAATGTACCCTATAGTAAAAAGTCAAACTTTCGGTAATTTAAGCGAGAGCATTTGTCGAGAAACCGAACGAAGTTATTACGGGTAAATTAATTATTGAAGTCTATACTTTATTCAATACAAGTTCTACCCACTCTTTTATTCTACCTAGTTGTGTTCAATGTTTAAATTTGACTCAGAAAAAAATTAGACTTTGATTTATCTATTGAAACTTCGTTGGGAGAAACCTTCGTTACCTCCAATCGCATTTATTAATCTTGTTGTTTCAAATAAACACTTTCACGATCTTATATCTTTAAAAATTCTTGCCTTTGAGGTAATTTTTGAAAAGCGATTGATTAACTACTTATTATTCTTTTTGTAAGGTTGTTAGTTTTCATATTCCTAACCAACTTTGTTATCTGAATTCAAAGTAACCAAACCCTAAAGTTAATCTTTGTTATATCAAGCCATAAGTAAAAGAGCCCCGATCCTTTCGTTGTTGACTTCCTTGTGTGGAATGCAAAAGCGGACTTCTGTAGGCGACATCGTGAATGAAGATGGCAAGTTTATAGGTATCATTGTGAGGTCTTATCTAGGTTAAGGGATAGAAGTCACAGTTGGTATCAATGTAACGTCTTATCCAAGTCTTGGATAAGAGTAATAGTTTTGAATGATATTTCTATCATTAATAAATTTCTTGACGTATTCTTGAAGATTTCTAGCCTACCCTAGAGCGTGAAATCGAATTTTGTATTGACCTCAAAGACAAAAACCCATTTCTTAAACCCTCAAATATTTCTTCAACTAAAATGAACAGTTTACGTGGTTTATGATGAAAGTCATAATAAAAGCATTGGAATAATGAAAATCATGGGTATATGAAGTATTAGTAAGTTTTATGATGAGTTATGTTGGTTAGTATGTGAAAACATGAAAGTTTCTTAGAAATCACAAAGAGTTGAAAATCGATTTTGGTGAAAAGCGTAACATGAAATTCAATTGACTATATCTCTTATTATATTTTGAATTTTTGAATGTGGTCAAGTCCTAGAGTTAGATCTATGAGTTACCTAACTAATCCAAGTGGAATTACTGGAAAAGGTGTTGTAGATTTTTGTGGGGACTGATTTTAGCAAAGGAGGCCAAAGCTGTAAATTTCGAAAATGCTACTGCCCAGAAACTTTAAGGGACTGTTTCGGCCACTTAAATTATGAGAAAAATTCTGGCCTTTAGGGACATGAAGGTATATGGTATAAAGTATCTCCTGTCCAAAAATGAGCTCATTCTGACTTAAAATGAGCAAGTTATGACTCTTTCAATATTTAGGTTTTTCCGACGAAAAATGCTATAACCGGAGTTCTATAACTTCGATGACCATGAAATTTAAACTAGAAGCTCACGTTTACATGTGTAAGGTCCTGCCAAGATTTGGGAATTTTTGGAGTTAAACTTGAGGTAGCTAATTTCTTAAGGAATTAATTAGAAATTGATTTTCGAAAAATAGTAAATGAATTTTAAAAATTCCGAGAAAAATATATTTTCATTATGGGACTATATTATGCTAAATCTCAGAAAAGAAATATTTTTGGGACTGATTTGGTATTTTTCATGAAAATAGTTTAATTCTGAACATATGAGTTAAATATGTTATGTGAAGTAACAAAAAGTTGAAAATAGGATTTTATGGTTAGAGATCCTATATAGAATATATGCATATTTTTTTTATGAGGATTTGATAATTGGTGATGATATCTTATGAATATGACATTTTTGAATGATTAAATGCATTATATGGTAAAAGCGTAAACAATTGAGATAAATTGTTTATAAATTTAAGAAGTGATTAAAATATTGTTGTATTATTAATGATATTAGATTATGAGATTATTAAGTGATTGATAACATGGGGATATTCTTGAATCCTCGGATAAATTATATTATAAATGTTTAATATTTATCCTTTATCTCATTTAATTGATTCTTTATATCATTATCCTCGTGTTTATATTATGTTGAAAGTCATACGTGGCTGTAGTGCATAGATGGACTTGGTATGATTATAATGAGGATTGTTAGGGTATAATCATAACTAGTAATTGAAAACAAAATTATCTTTGGTAGTAGTGCATGCATGGATAATTTGTGGTCGTGATCTTAATGAATACACAATTATCTTTGGTAGTAGTGCATGGATAATTTGGTCGCGTAATCTTAATGAATACACGATTATCTTTGGTAGTAGTGCATGGATAATTCGTGGTCGTGATCTTAATGAATACACGATTATCGTGGTAGTAGTGCATGGATAATTCGTGGTCGTGATCTTAATGAATATCCTTGGCACGTAGTGCGGGGATGATTCGATGATATGGATTAATTATTGGTTTGAGTCTCAAAGAATGAAATATTAATTCATGGATGTGGTAAAAGTCATCTTTGGTAGTAGTGCATTGATAGACTTGGTATGATTATGACCACGGATTATTCGGTATAATCATGGTAGTAATTAAAAACACGAATATCCTTGGCGATTGGTGCATGGATAATTCGTGGTCGTGATACTATTAAGTGCGTCTCGGCATTATTGGTTTTGAGGTTGTATATCTTTGCTTTGTAGTGCAAAGATGAATTGTTAATGAATAGCTTTGGCGGATTTCAAAGATGAATTTAATATTTTAAGCGATAAAGGTATTCAAGGTATCCTCATCTCTTTATCATACCAGTCGTACCATTCTAATTTCGAGAAATTCCATAAGGAGGGAGATTGTGAGACCCCAGATTTTATCAATAAAGATTTAAATTTTGTCGAAATAATTTTTAATATTATGGTGTGAATTTGAGATAATATTATAGTTGTGGGTAGTATTTATAAATTTTGCAAAGTATCACAAAGTGGTTATATTATATTCGATTGGTGGGGAATATTCGGTTTAGCGGGAATATTATTACAACTACTCAATCATTGGTGGACCCCACAATGTAATTATTGTCGGATTGAGAAAGCAGCAAAAATATTTTATTGAAATAACGGCGGAAGTTTTAAAGTTGATCTTGTTGAACTACTTTCGGTAGTAAAAATACGATGTCGTGTAGTTGTATAGTAAGCGCGGTATTGATTATTGATGCTTATGTGAGAAGTCACTCGGTTTGATTCCATTATTGTCGATTAATAATATGAATTATTATAGCGATAATGGACGTTTTATTTTATTCGTATTATTAACGTAATAAAACAAAAACATCTTTTTATATAAAATAGAATACTTTATTAAAGTTATTACATAAATAGAATATATTATATTTTATTATGCATAGTGTTGCATAGTGTTGTAGTGTTTTGCATAGTATTGCATAGTGTTTGCATAGTAAAATGTTTTTATATAAATAGAATATATTATATTTTATTTAAAAGATTTTTCTTTAAATATGGAATAGTCAGATTAAAATAAATCAATCTGGACCATTCATGGATTAATTCTTATGCATTTCATTTTCCTATAAATAGAAGCTCATTCCTTCATTATTTTCTTACGAATTCATTGAAACTAGAGAGAAATTATAGAGAGAAAGCTATAGAGAGAAAATTATAGAAAGAAGAAGAGTATTCTGCTACTTCATTACTTCTATATTAGGTTCTTTTTACGGTAAGGGTGTTATTTTTTTTTCTTGAAGAGAACTTACATTATTCCATTCATTATTATTACATTGGAATAACTTTTGTAAAAGTGGTATACCTATACATAACTTTTGTATATGCGGCAATACCTATACTTGGTGAAATCCTTATGTTATTCCATTCATATTTATTACATTGGAATAACTTTGTATCTGTGATTTACCCTATACTTGGTGACATTCCATTATTATTACATTGGAACATCACATGCATGTGTTTTACAATCTGGACACGGTTCCGTATTTATTATTCATTGGAACATCACATGCGTGTGTTTTACACAGGACTGATTAAAATCTTTATCATTACTGTTGGAATATCCTATCGTGTGTGTTTTTACAGGATCCGGTTCCATCTTTATTATTACATTGGAACATCACAGCCGATTGTGAATTTCACGACTTTGGTTAGATTATTATTATTACATTGGAATAACTTTGTCATACATCAATCTACCGCATGCATGGTGATTTCTTTTGTTATTCCATTCTTTATTATACCCGGTTAGTTAAAACTTTGACTTATACTCCATGAAATTAGTAGAATATCCTTGATATTTGCGTTTCATCCGATATCTTTTCATGGAAATATTCTTACGATCATTCTTGAATTTTACTCTACTAAAACGAGATCATGTTGACAATTTGGACGTTAATAATTCATGGATTAAATAATTCTTGAACTTGTTTTATTGAATTATTATGTCATTGTCATCATCCTCATGTTATATTATGTTATCTTTGGCTTACGTGCATAGATGAACTTAGTATGATTATGACCGAGGATCATTCGGTATAATCATGGCTTGTTATAAATGATGTGATAAAAGTCCTCGGTGGCTGTAATGCGTTGATGGATAGTTTTTGGTATGATTATGACTAGGGGTGATTCGGTATAGTCATGACCATTGATAATTTGATGAAAATCCTTTGATAGTGAATGCGGGAATGATTAGATGTGGTGGTTTATTTATTAAATTCGAGTCTCGTGATAAAAAATTGATGAAAACCTTTTAAAACCTAAAAGATAGTAGACTTTATTCTCTACTTGACTCTTTTAATGGATTGCTTATTTCATGCGCAGATTAAACTGGTTGTCTATTGTATTTTATCGGTTTAACACTTTGTTGAAGGCTAATGATAATTTATTCTGCATTATCTTAGTCATAATATTTCTTCTTGGGCTAGTTGAGCTCACCCTTTCTTTCTTCATTCTCTTCGGAAATGAGAACATATTTTGAGACGAGTCGGGGAGCGAAGTAATGGTCCAGAGGATAGCATTAGTAGTCCTCACTATTACGTGAAATAGTGTGATAATAGTTGTAATGAGGACTCCTTTTGAGTTTGTATAATATCTAGTAGACAATATTTGTATTCAAACTCACGGTTTATGTCGTATTATTACTACGACAGTTAGGTTAAGTAAGTTGTATTTGAATTTATGTACCATGTAAGTGGCGACCCAAGAGGGTGGCGTATACCTAATTTTTGGGGCGTCACAATTATATCGTTATTTCATTATTATACTTGTGGGGATAAGTGCTCACTCTTGCTAATAATAATAACATTGCGATTAAGAACGAAAGAACCAGCGAACCTTCCACTAGTAAAAGCAAGGGCAAAAGTTAGCAAGTGTTGAAGACTTGTTATTTTATTTGATGATGTATTTAGGTTAGACTTAAGTTAATGATGTTGTTTAAGACTTAATTGTTTATGATTCCATATGGATGTTTAAGGTTAGAGTAACTTTGGGATTGTATTTATTATGTAGTTGATGTAACCCCATAAGGGAGATTTATTATTATTTCTATCTATTGCATGGTTTGCATTTATTATGGGTAGATAGATAGATGATATTTATACAGTGAACACCAAATCCCGTGGAATTAAAGTACCCGAATTTGGGGGTGTCACAGGGACTCAGCTTAATAAATCATCCATATCATCCCTGCACTACGGCCGAGGATATTCATTAGTATCACAACCACAAATTATCCATGCACTACGGGCCAAGGATATTCGTGTATTCATTAATGGTCATGATCATGCCAACAACTATCCATCAATGCACTACGGGCCAATGAGGACTTTTACCACATCATTTGTAACATTACGGTCATGATTATACCGAATAATCCCTGGTCATAATCATACCAAGTCTATCTATGCATTACAGGCCACAGATGACTTTCAATAAAATATAAACATGAGGATGATAACAATGATATAAGAATTCAATAAAACAAGTTCAAGAAATAATTTATCAAGGAACTAATAACGTCCAAATTGTCAACATGATACTTCTTTGTAGAGTAAAATTCAAGAATGCTCGGAAGAATATTTCCATAAAAGATCTTGAATGAAGCCTTGAATATCGAGGATATTCCACTAATTTCATGGAGTATTGAAGTCAAAACTTTAACCGGTGAGTTTAATAAAGAATGAAATAACAAAAGAAATCACCATGCATGCGGTACTTCACATAGACAAGTTATTTCAACAGAATAATAAATAACGGAACCGGTCAAAGCGAATCTGAACCGATATGATATTCCAACAGAATAATAAAGAATAGAATAACAACGTAAATCGGCATGTAAATGCGGTACTTTGACGTAGGCGAGTTATTCCAATGGAATAATAAATAACGGAATCGAGTCAGAAACGCATGCATAAGATATATTCAATGAGAATAATAAAGACGGAACCCGAGTCCAACAGTAAACGCATGTATACGTGATATTCAACAAAATAATAAAAAGGCGGAACCGGTTAAAGGCGTATAACGTCTGCATGAGGATGTTCCAAGCGAGAATAATAACGAATGGAACAACAATGTAAATCACCAAGTATAGGTGAATCACAGCGTATACATGTTATTCCAACAGAATAATAAAGAATGAAATAACAGAAGTTCTCTTGATATCGTAAAAGAAACTTGATATCGGAGTAGTGAAGTAACATAATATTTTTCTTCTTTCTCTCTATAGTTTATCTCTTTAGAGTTTCAGTGAATTCGTAAGAAATAATGAAGGAATGAGCTTCTATTTATAGAAGAATGGAATGAATAGTAACCAATCCATAAACGATCCGATTGATTTACTTTTAAGCATGGGGTCGATTGGTTTACAATAAAATATAATATATTCTAATAATTATTATCTAATAAAACAAATAACTTTTAAATAAAATATATTATATATATTATATATATAAGATGTGCCAAAAATCACGAGATACACTCTCGTGATCAATATTTTCCTTCCTTTACCAAATTGTCAAACACACAGTTATATATATATATATATATATATATATATATATATATATATATATATATATATATATATATAATAGCCTTAATAATGCACTCTCCTACCAGACAAACCAAATCTTTTTTCTTTGATTTCCTAAGAACCCCCACCCCACCCTACCCTACCTTTTCCAAAACACGTGACAAAATTATATATATATATATATATATATATAAACTGAAACAACTTCTACCGACAGCTTTGAAAAATGGGTAAGTGAGGGTATCAAATACCTCATAAAAATCCCCTTAATATTTTTTAACAACATTTATTACCATTATTATAATTCACAATATTAATCGATGCGTGCTCCCAAGAAAAGAGGGCTTTCAATAAGGATTTCTCCTATTTGCTTCGCATGATTAGGTGACCAAACCTCTCGTTAAGCGGAGAACTTTTAGACATCGTTAATATTGCAAATAATAATATTAATAACTCTGTCATCTCAATTATTGATTTAATAATATATAAAATATAAACAATAATTGAATAAAAGCTGAATGACTTCTTACATAAAGATCGATAATCAATACCGGTGTCTTCTTATCAACTAGCGCAGACATTCTTTTCTTTACTACCGAAAGTAGTTCAACGAAGATCAACCAGTAAAACTTCATCGTTATTTTCATATAAAATATTTTTTGTCATTTTTCAATCCGACAATAATTACATTGTGGGGTCCACCAATGATTCTTGTGGTTATACGAATATTCCTCGCTAAAAAATATTCCCTTAAGGCAATCGAATATTATATGACAACTTGCGTTTTTACAAATTTATAAATACTACCCACAACTATAACATTATATCAAATTTATTCCATAATATTCAAAAATGATAATTATAAAAAATTTATCTTTATTTATAAAAGTTGAGATTCTTACATATAAGCGTCAACAATTCTTCACAAGTTTTTATTATAATTTGAGAATCAACACCTGAACTTTTGAACGTAATGAGAAAAATGAATGATGAAATTAATATTGATTTGAGTTTCAAGATAAAATAAATAAGAATAGAATCATATTTTACAAGATTACTCTATACATTTGTAATTTAAAAGAATTATTAATTTATGATTTTGATAGGACTATATTTATATAAGGGTCTTTTTAAAAATTATATTTTATTTAAATTATTAATTTATCTTATTATTTCAAATCAAAATTGAGAAAAAATATTATTTTAAATAAATTATTAATTTATCGAGTATTAATTTATATATGTTTTACTGTGTATTAAAAAATGGACGGAGTACCATTTAGTAACATTACTTGTTTCCTTCCTTCCTACCTACCTAATTTCCTATCACCAAGTATGGAGGGTCCCACACTTACAGTGGGAAGTGGAAACTAGAAATTAAAACGGCCTAAAAATACTGTATTCTGTAAAAATTTCAATTAAAATAAATATTATATATTTTTTTAGAGTCAAAAAAAATAAAAATA
Source organism: Panax quinquefolius (assembly GCA_020205615.1). Taxonomy (NCBI): domain Eukaryota; kingdom Viridiplantae; phylum Streptophyta; class Magnoliopsida; order Apiales; family Araliaceae; genus Panax; species Panax quinquefolius. The sequence goes on along the minus strand of CM035161.1, from coordinate 31,070,813 downwards.
AAAATAAAAATCAACGGTCCAATATTTTTGTCGCTGTAGAACTACTCCTCTACTTATTATCGAGGAGAAGAAAGAAAGCAATATAATCTGTTGCTTTTTATCTGAATCCGTTTTCAATATATTTTAGCCAATGGTTATGGCAGGGCAGTTGCTTTGCTTTTTGCTAATAATAAAAATTAAAATATTTTATATACTCTTATAAAATGATTCTTATTAGTAAATTGATATTTTTCGTATTATTTTTTAATATTTACACATGAAAAATATCGCTATTGCGATTATTTTCAATTTTTATATAAAAATATCAGTTTCCTTCTTCTTATTGTTGTTGTTACTTCTATTTTATACGGATCCGGTTAGTATGAAGTTCATTTTTGATTAAGTTAGTCAATTGACAAATAAAATGCTGACACGCATAGAGTCTCGTCTGCGTATCAACACTCTATTGACCAATTGACCAACTTACTCAAAAATAAACTTAAAACTAACCACTTTCATTTTATACGGGCTCTGCCCCCACAAAACATCTTCTTTTTTTTACTATTTAAATTTATTAACAGAATTTTAAATTGATTAGTTAATTTTAAAAACAATAAAGTTGACATCCATATTAAGACTTGTCAAAATTTCATCATAAAGTGTAGTCGCTACTTAATTTTTTGCACGATATATTCTATTATTAGTTAATAATTTTATTAATAACAAAGCAGGTAGGGAATATTATATTACTCACCAAACCAAAATGCAACCTTTTGTTTGGGAAAAGCATATTCAAATTAGTCAGTTAATATCTGTCAAAAAGAGGTTATGTACGTTTTTAATCAAATTAAACTTATTATATACTCCATAAATTTTTACAAAGTAAGAAAACTAACTAACTAATTATTATACAAAACTTGGGGATCGAGATATATAATATCTTATGTTTTCCGCATTGAAAAACAACCCAAGAATTCGGAACGAGGATAGAAAAGGCAAATAGTACATGAAAATGTAGTTATCATTCCTACTATGTAAATTATTAAGGTACTGAATTATTTAAATATAATAATTAGATTTATATTATATTATTATAACTAATGTATTGTTTTTAATGAGACGTAAAATATACATATAACTAATATGTATATATAAAAGTATAAAATTAATGGAGGAAATATTTAATATAACTCAAAAATTAAGTGAACTGAACGCCTGTAAGATATTTTTCATTTCCCCTACTCTTTTGCTAATTTATCCTAAAAGTACTAAATTATATTAATAAAATAATTATAATTACTATTATAATATAATAAAATAAAATAGCAAATGAAAAATGATATACATATTATACTCTTTTTTTTCAAACTATTATTTTTGTATGAGTTCATAATTAATTTATTATTATGTTATGTTGATGTTTTCATTGGATTTGATATATTTTGTTTCAATTATCATATTGTAATCAAAATATTATAAATATGCATTTAAAATAATATTTAGAAAGGTCAAACATGTTTTGCTTAAACTGATCAAAAGGTTAAAATGGTAAAATAGCGTTATTCAAAATACTAAAAATAAGTTTTTAAAATAATATTCAGAAAGGTCAAATAGATTTTGTGACGCCCCCAAAATAGGTATACATCACCCATTTTAGGTCGTCAATAACGTAATCTGAAACAACTACAACTTTATTAATACATCATAAAAAGCATGAGTTTAAATACAAATATTGTCTTACAGAGCAATATCCATACCCAAATAAATTCTCATCACAATTATTGATACATTATTTTACTAAAATGGTAAAACTACTAAACAACTTCTAGAATCATCATTCCATAAATAAATTAATCGCATTACATTCTCGCCTCTCGAGGAAGAAAAATAGAATAAAAAGAAAAGGGTAAGCTCAACTAAATTTAATAAAGAATATTATGATTTAAGATAATATAACAAATTATCGTTAATCTTCAACATGAGGAAAAATCGATAAAATACAATGAACAACAAGTTTCAGATCAATATTCGCAATGAAATAATAATTCATAGAAAAGTTACGTAGAGAATGAAATCTACTATTATCTATGAATTTAAAAGTCCATCGTCGATATTTTATCCTCGTAACATTAATCGATATTCATCTTGAATCAAATTTTCATCTTTGCACTACTGAATAAAAAGATATTCATCAAATAGGTCGTGTTCATCTCAACACACATTTCATCTTTTGCACTACGGCCAAAGATATTCATTATAAAATCATTTATCTCGCACCACTGTGCCAAAGATATTCAATAATATCATCATTCGGAATTTGAGGATGATGAAAAATATTTTAAAGAAGCGAATCCGATTGAAACAAAAAATAAATATCAAGGATTCAGTATTTAATTTATTTCATGTCCAAAAATATCTCATAAATAATCATAGTGAAGTAAAATTCAAGAATGATCAAAACATGAATACAATCAAAGCTAGTATCCATAATAGATATTTTGAATGAAAATGAAAAATTTTATTTTAGATGAATAGTCTTAGTGATTAAGTGAATAATTAGTAGTATACGTGAATAAAGGCCGAGTATCGTGAATAGTAACCCACACACAAAAAGTTCTAAATTTAATTAAAAGTTCAAACTAATATTTGGCGTAATGATATTGAAGAAAATAATATCATTTAAAAAGAAAATAACATCCCTTACCTCGAAAAGATAAGTACTTTAGTTGAAAAACAGGATATAGGCTATGACTTGAACTTTAATCAGATATAGCAACACTTAAAGTATTAAAATACTCACAAGAATACGCTTAATATATCGAGAGAGAAGAGAGAAGATTTCAGGTTTAAGGTGTGATTTTCAATTCTAACCCAAGACCCTATTTATAGAAAAATGCTTAGAACACCAAAGCGTAAAATTTAATATAATATTATTATATTTACAAAATTGTCAAGCCCACCTCTTGAATCTGAATTCAGCCACCTTGCACATGTTTAATGCAACCCACTAAGCAAAAAAAATGTTTTTGTAATTAAAAATAATTAAAACTTTCAAAAATCAATTATTTTGGAACTACGGAACTTCAATAATTCATAATAAATTGCTCTTTTATCAGAAAAATTTGAACCATATGTCTTTTTCAAAGGAAATTTCATTCTCTACAACTTTACAAAAGAAAGTTTTTCCAAATTCCAAACAGAAATTGACCAAAATTCACAAACGGACGATTTTACAGGCTATAATCAAATTTCGTTCAAGAATTGGGGTCTACCGACACACAAAACATTAATATATTATTAAAATAATTTATTTAAATGAATTATTTTATCAGAAAAAGATAAAATATTAATTTTCAACAATTGTCACATTAAAAAAATTTCTCCATCTATATCCGCATAAAATCAATATTTTCCTCATCATATAAATCAATAATTAATTATTCACAAATAATATTATAGAATCACATTCTTGACAACCAGGTAGGTTCGGAAATAGGGGCTTTCAACAAGGATCTCTCCTTATATTGGCAATTGATTAGATACAAAACCTCTCCCTGATGCGAACTTTTTAGACATTGCCAATAATGTTATCTAATAATATTATTAGGATAATATGAATTATTGCTCAGATAATAGAAAATATTGTGTAATGACAATTATTAAAACAACGATAATATAAAATATCAACTTGATAATTATAGAATCAATAAAATAAAATCTTTGACAAGATAATTCTTGTAATAATTATTGAGTAGTGCCTTCTTACGTAAGAATCAATAATTGGTGTAATATCGTGTCTATCTTGTGTTTTAACCACCGTATTCCAACAAGATAACTTGAATAACAATTCTGTAGTTATTTATAACCAACTTATTCTTGTCGTTTTCTTCATCCAATCGTTTTTTCAGTTATGGGCCCACACAAAGGTCTGCTAGTCGTCAGACGAATATTCCCCGACAGTAAAAATATTCTACGACCAAACGAATATTCCCCGTCAATAATGAATATTTTAAAACCAATTGCTTGTTTGAAATAATTGTGCATTTTACCCATAACTTACCACATTAATCAAATCAACCCTTACTATTTCAAGATAATAAATAGAGAAAATTTAATTTCATTAAATAATAAGTTGGGGTCTTACAACCTCCCCTCCTTATAAAATTTCGTCCTCGGAATTGACGTACGTACCTGGTGTTTCGAAAAAGTGAGGATACCTCGCTTTCATTTCCGTTTCCAACTCCCAGGTCATTTCCTCTATGGCATGGTTTCCTCCACAAAATTTTAATTTGTGGTATGACCTTTGTGCATAGGACATGCTCCTTCCTATCCAAGATCTTGACAGGTACCTCTTCGTACGTTAAGTCTTCGGCTATCTCATCTGGTTCTAACTCAATAACGTGGTTCGGGTCTTTCACATATTTACGAAGTACAGATATGTGAAACACATTATGAACACGAGACATACTCAGAGGTAACGCGAGTCTATAGGCTACATTACCTACTCGGTCAAGAATTTGAAATGGACTAATAAATCTTGGATTGAGCTTTCTTCTCTTCCCGAATCTTGTAACTCCCTTCCATGGGGCAACACGCAACAATACATGATCCCCACTACTAAATTCCACATCCTTTCGATGAAGAACCGCATAACTCTTTTGTCGATCTTGTGCCGTTTGTATACGTTGTCGAATCATTTGGATCTTTTCCGTAGTCATACGTACCAACTCGGGTCCCAACAATGTTGCTTCACCCACCTCGTCCCAACATACTAGAGAGCGACACTTTCATCCATACAATGCTTCAAATGGGGCCACACCAATGCTTGTCTGATAACTGTTGTTATAGGAGAATTCCACAAATGATAAATACGTATCCCAACTCCCTTTGAAGTCTAGGACATAGAGTCTTAATAAATCTTCAAGAATTTGAATAGTCCTCTCTGATTGTCCGTCCATTTGAGGATGGTATGCCAAACTAAATCGTAAATCCGTGCCCATAGCTTTTTATAAGTTAACCCAAAATCTTGAAGTAAATCTTGGGTCACGATCCGAAACTATGGATACTGGCATGCCATGCAATCTCACAATCTCATTTACATACATATGAGCAAGACGTTCAAGGGAATAAGTCTCGCGACGCAGAAGAAATGAGCAGATTTGGTTAATCTATCAACAATAACCCAAATAGCATCGATGCCTTGAGAAACCGTAGGAAGACCCGTAACAAAATCCATGGTAATGTGTTCCCACTTCCATTTCGGAATCTCAAGTGGTTGCAATGGACCCTTAGGTACTTGATGCTCCGCCTTTACACGTTGACAAGTTAAACACGTCAAGATAAACTTTGCAATCTCTCTCTTCATATTGTTCCATTAAAATGTATGTCGAAGATCACGATACATTTTGGTACTTCCAGGATGGATCGAAATGGTGTATTGTGTGCCTCCATCATAATCTTGTACTTCAAATCGAGTCGTTGAACACAAAGTGCGGAGTGGACTCAAGTATTCCTTCTTCATCGATTCTCGCTTAGGAATCGCACCTTCTTATACTTTTTCTTCTTTATACGCATCGACTCCGGATTGGTGGCTCGAAAGCAACCTTAACTTTTTTCTATTAAAGTTGGCTCTATGCATATACTTGACACCATCGCACTTTCGTTCAGTATATGATCTTCTACTCAATCGTCGGCTACCACATTCGCTTTTCCAAGATGGTATTGAATAGTGTGGTCGTAATCTTTCAACAACTCGAGCCAACGTCGTCTGCCGCGTGTTGAGTTCACTTTGAGTGAAGAAATATTTGAGGCTTTTATGGTGCGAATATATCTCCACTTTTTCCCCATATAGATAGTGCCTCCAGATCTTTAGCGCGAAGACGACTGCTGCCAACTCTAGATCATGAGTGTGACGCCCCCAAAATTAGGTATACGTCACCCATCTTAGGTCGCCACTTACATGGTATATAAATTCAAATACAAACTTAATTATACATCTGTCGTGTAACATACGACAATACATAAAGCGAGAGTTCTAATAGAAATATTGTCATTTAGACAATATCCATACTCAAGGAGTCCTCAATACATTTATTGTCACACTATTTATTTAACGAGAATAGTGAGGACTACTAATGCTATCTTCGGGACCATCACTCTTTTCCCAGGCTCGTCCCAAACTATATTCTCATTTCACGAAGAGAACGGTGAAAGAAAGGGTGAGCTCAACTAGCCCCCGAAGAAATATTATAACTAAGATAATGCGAGAATAAATTATCAATAGTCTTCAACAATGTTAAAGCGATAAAATACAATAGACAACCGGTTTAAGCTGCAATGAATACGCAATCCATTAAAAGAGTCAAGTAGAAAATAAAGTCTACTATCTTTTAGGTTTAAAAGGTTTTCATCAATTTTTATCACTAAGACTTAGTTTAATGAATAAACCACAATATCTAATCATCCTTGTACCACGGTCAAGGATTTTCATCAAATTATCAATGGTCATGACTATCTTAGAATCACCCCCCGGTCATAATCATACCAAAAACTATCCATCATCATTGCATTACACGAGCCAATCGAGGACTTTTGTCACATCATTTATATCAAGCCATGATTATACCGAATGATCTCTGGTCATAATCATACTAAGTTCATCTATGCACGTAAGCTAAAGATAACATAATATAACATGAGGATGATGACAATGACATAATAATTCACTAAAACAAGTTCACGAATTAATTTATTCAGGAACTAATAACGTCCAAATTATCAACATGATCTTTGCTTTGTAGAGTAAAATTCAAGAATGATCGGAAGAATATTTCCATGAAAAGATCTTTGGATGAAGCGAAATATCAAGAATATTCTACTAATTTCATGGAGTATAGAAGTCAAAGTTTTAACCAATTTGGGTATAATAAAGAATGGAATAACAAAGGAAATCACCATACATGCGGTGCTTGCATGTATGAGTTATTCAGCGAGAATAATAATAACGGAACGGTCGGGTGAAATTCACTGCATACATGATGTTCCACGAGAATAATAAAGATGGAATCGGATCCGTGTAAAAAACACACAGATAGGATATTCCAATGAGAATGATAAAGAGCGGAACCGAGTCCGGTGTAAAACACATGCGAGCAGGATGTTCCAATGAGAATAATAAAGAGCGGAACCAGGTCAGGTGTAAAACACACGCAGGATGTTCAGCGAATAATAGAAGAATGTCACCAAGTATAGGGTAAACCACATTATACAGATTATGTATAGGGTATGTCTGCAGATATCTGAGTTATTCAATGAGAATAATAAAGAATGGAATAATGAGAGGATTTCACCAAGTATAGGGTATGCTGGCGTATACTGAGTTATTCAATGAGAATAATAAAGAATGGAATAATGTAAGTTCTCTTCATGAATAAGAAGAATAACACCCTTTACGGTACAACAAATAATATCCCTTACCTTAAAAGAAATGAATATTGGAAAAGTGAAGTAGCGAGGATACTTTTCTACTTTCTCTCTATAGTTTCTCTCTCTAGAGTTTCAATGAATTTGTAAGAAATAATGAAGGAATGAGCTTTTTATTTATAGAAAAAGCGAGGGTGGCTCTTGGTCTTAACGAAGGTCAAAATGACTCTTGGTAATATTGAAGAGACAACTACTATTCTTGAAGGGTAATTAACCCTGGAACAACAGAAGAGGTAGTTAACTCTTGGTAATATTGAAGGACAACTACTATTTGCGAAGGGTAATTACTATTGACGAAGGTAATTACTATCGACGAAGGTAATTACTATTGAAGAAGGTAATTACTATCGACGAAGGTAAATTGTGGCGCCCCTAAAATTAGGTATACGCCACCCATCTTGGGTCGCCACTTACATGGTATATAAATTCAAATACAACTTATTAACCTAAGCTGCCGTATACAATACGACATAAATTGTGAGTTTGAATACAAATATTGTCTACTAGATATTATACAAACTCAAAAGGAGTCCTCATTACAACTATTATCACTTTATTTCACGAATAGTTAGGACTACTAATGCTATCCTCCGGACCATTACTCCGTTCCCCGACTCGTCCCCGCTATGTTCTCATTTCACGAAGAAAACGGTGAAAGAAAAGGGTGAGCTTCAACTAGCCCGAAGAAGAAATATTATGACTAAGATAATGCGAGAATAAATTATCATTAGCCTTCAATGAGTGTTAAAGCGATAAAATACAATAGACAACCGGTTTAGCTGCGGTGAATACGCGATCCATTAAAAGAGTCAGTAGAGAATAAAATCTACTATCTTTTAGGTTTTAAAGGTTTTCATCAATTTTTTATCATTTGAGACTCGAATTTTAATAAATAAACCACCACATCTAATCATCCGTGTGTACCGCGGTCGAGGATTTTCATCAAATTATCAATGGTCATGACTATCTTAGAATCACCCCCGGTCATAATCATACCAAAAACTATCCATCATGCGCATTACTGGGCCACCGAGGACTTTTATCACATCATTTATAACAAGCCGTGATTATACCTTAGAATGATCCTCGGTTATAATCATACTAAGTTCATCTATGCACGTAAGCCGAAGATAACATAATATATCATGAGGATGATGACAATGACATAATAATTCAATAAAACAAGTTCAAGAATTATTTTATCCGAGAATTAATAACGTCAAATTGTCAACAAGATCTTTGTTTTGTAAAGTAAAATTCAAGAATGATCGGAAGAATATTTCCATGAAAAGATCTTTGGATGAACGCAAATATCAAGGATATTCTACTAATTTCATGGAGTATAGAAGTCAAAGTTTTAACCGGTTGGGTATAATAAAGAATGGAATAACAAAAGAAATCACCGTGCATGCGGTATTTCAGATGTATAGCAGTTATTCCAATGAATAATAATAACGGAACCGGGTGGGTGAAATTCACAATCAAGCTGGGATGATCTAACGAGAATAATAAATCTTGAATAATAAACAATGGAACCAAGTCAGATTGTAAAACACATGCAGGATATTCCAATGAGAATAATAAATGCGGAATAATAAAGCAATGGAACCGGTCGGTGTAAAACACATGAGCGAGGATATTCCAATGAGAATAATAAAGAATGGAATAATGAAGAAGATCACCAAGTATAGGGGATTCAGCGTATACTGAGTTATTCAATGAGAATAAATAAGAATGGAATAACATAAGGATTTCACCAAGTATAGGGGTTGCCGCATATACAAAGTTATGTATAGGGTATACCACTTTTACGAGTTATTCCAACGAGAATAATAATGAATGGAATAATGAAGTTCTCTTCATGAATAAGAAAGAATAACACCGGGGACGCATACAACAAATAATACCCTTTACTAGTAAAAAGAAGCTGAATATTGGCAAAGTGAAGTAGCGAGAATACTTTTCTTCTTTCTCTCTATAGATTTTTCTCTCTATAGCTTCTCTCTATAATTTCTCTCTCAGAGTTTTAGTGAATTCGTAAAGAAAATAATGAAGGAATGAGCTTTATTTATAGGAAAATAGAATGCATAGTAATTAATCCATGAGCGGTCCAGATTGATTTACTTTAATCTGACGGTCCATATTTAAAGCAAAATCTTTTAAATAAAATATAATATATTCTATTTATATAAAAACATTTTACTATGCAAATACTTTATGCAACACTATGCAAAACACTTTATGCAAAACACTATGCAACACTATGCATAATAAAATATAATATATTCTATTTATAGAATAACTTTAATAAAGTATTCTATTTTATATAAAAGATGTTTACATTTTATTACGTTAATAATACGAATAAAAAAAAAGCGTCATTATCATTATAATAATTCATATTATTAATCGACAATAATGGAATCAAATGAGTGACTTCTCACATAAGCATCGATAATCAATACCTGGTGTCTTCTTATGCAACCACACGTATTCATTGTACTTTTTACTATCGAAGAGTAGTTCAACAAGAGTAACCACGGTAAAACTTCAATAGTTATTTCAATAAAATATTTTTGTCGTTTTCAATCAAACAATAATTACATTGTGGGGTCCACCAATGATTGAGTAGTTGTGACGAATATTCCTGCTAAACCAAGAATATTCCCAGACCAATCGAATATAATATAACCACTTGCATACTTTGCAAAATTTATAAATACTACCCACAACTATAATATTATCTTAAATTCACACCATAATATTAAAAAATTATTTCAACAAAATTTAAATCTTTATTGATAAAATATGGGTCTCACATAAATACTATCGACCGAAGGTAAATACTATTGACGAATGTAATTACTATTCACAAAGATAATTACTATTCACAAAGGTAATTACTTATTGACGAAGAGACTCTTAGATGATGACATATGGGCCCCCCATAAAATAATCAAACTTACCACAAACGTCTCATATAGACTCTTTTATATACATCAAGGATTGAATAAATATTACCACAAATTATTTTATTTTAATCAACACATATTTAATCTTTCAACAATTATTAATCATTTATAACTTGTCGTCTCAATTAATAATATAACATATTATCTGAGATAATCTTTGTGACAATAATTGAATCAATAATATAAGAGATATGATCGCGTTAATTCATGTAGCAATAATTGAGTATAGCTAAGTGACTTCACACGTAAGCATCGATAATCAATCTTAGTGTATGTCTTCTTATATCGCAACCACGCGTATTCTTGTACTTTTTACTAGGGTAGTTCAAGCGGTTTTAATGGTAACACCTCTGTAGTTATTTTTATAGAAAGATAATTTTGTCGTTTTCAAACTACGACAATACTTCGATTAATGGGGTCCACCATCGATTGAGCCGTCGATCTGAATATTCCCTCGACAAAGAATATTCTCGAGGCAAACTAAATATTTTATAACAACTTCTTGTAAGACCGAAATTTTTTTAAATAAAAGGAATTTCCTTTATTTATTATTTTGAAATAGTAAGGGTTGATTTGATTAATGTGGATAGTTAAGGGTTAAATACGCAAATATTTCAAAATAAGCAAGTGGTTATAAAATATTCATTTTTTGTGGGAATATTCGTTTGGTAAATGGAATATTAAATCTTGTCGAGAATATTCGTTTGGTCGTGGAATATTAAATCTCTGTCGAATAATATTAAACAATATGTGTGTGTGGTCCCCATGCGGAAAGCGATTGGATGAGAAAGCGACAAATATAAGATGGTTATAAATACTTGGCGTAGTTATTGCAGATTAAGGCTGATTGGAATACCGATGGTTAAAATCTGATGTCTACGGCGTGGTTCGCACAATGTAGACACGGTATTATCTGAGTAATTGTTGAATTATTGATTCTTACGTAAGATGGCCTTTACTCAATAATTTTCACGATGAATTCTTGTTTAATATTTTATTTTATTGATTTAATAATTCTTTGCGTTGATATTTTATATTATTGTTGTTCAATAATTGTCTTTGCACATTATCTCCATTATCGGATCAATAATTCATATTATTTAAATAATATTATTAGATAGCATTATTGGCAATGTCTAGAAAGTTACGTATATAGAGAGGTTTGGTCACCTAATTGCGGCGCTTGATGAGGAGAAATCCTTATCGGAAAGCCCCTCTTTCCTGAGGAGCGGCTGGTTGTCATAAATGTGATTACGTAATATTATTTGTGAATAATTAATTATTGATTCATATGATAAAGAAATATTTATTTTATGTGGATATAAATGATGGATTTATTTATGTGGTTATAAATGAAGAAATTATGTTGAGGTGTTTTATCAAGTATTTTATCGGATTGGAGGTATTAAAAATTAAATCGGGGTTTTGAGATATATTGCGGGGTTATAATTTTTAATCCAAACCGTTGGATTGTGGTAATTTTGGGTATGTTATACATACATAAGTTGAGTATATGTCCACAAATTTTGAGCCGTTAAAAATGCACGAATGATTTGTTATGAATTTTAAGAGGTGTCGATTCGGAAATTAGGGTTATAATTGATTTTGGTGGAAAATTCTAGAATTGAGTGGGCCCCACTTGTGGTTGGTGAAGAAATGTGCTGAATTTTATTTCAAATGTGGTGGGTGGCAATAGTAGCGAGTAAAGCCATCAGTAAGTGTGCAGTCAAGTCTGCTTGGTAGGCTAACATTTTTCTATAAATAGAGGGCTAAGTTAGAATTGAAAATCACACGAGAAACAAAGTTTTCTCTCTTTTCTCTCTATATTATTGGCGTATTTTGTGAGTATTTAGATACTTTGAGAGTTCTTTATTCGGTACAAGTTTCATTCGACATCACTTGAGCCTTTCCTTAGAAATCTTGATTCTTTGAGGTAAGGGATATTATTTTTTTCGTAATGATATTATTTCTTGATATCATTATCTTTGAAATGTTGATCTGAAGTTTTTATCAAATTTGGAACTTTTTCATGTCGGGTTACTATTCTTATTCACGAGTTACTATTCACGAGTTACTATTCACGAGTTACTATTCACGATTCTATTATTCACTATTCACGAGTCTTATTCATGAAGCGTGAAAATGTTTTTTTTTGGAATTTCTATCTTTTGGTGTCGGAGTTACTATTCACGTATTCACGTACGACACTATTCACGATATCTGGCCTTATTCATCGAAAAATAAAATTTCTTCTTTTCGTCCAAAATATCTATTTCGGATACTAGCTTTGATTGTATCCATGTTTTGATCATTCTTGAATTTTACACCACTATGATTATTTTTGAGGTATTGTTGGACATGGATAAAACAAAGTACGAATCATTAATCCTTAATCCTTGTCATTTTGTTTCTTTGGATTCGTTCTTTAAAAATATTTTTCATCATCCTCGGTCTTAAATGATGATATTATTGAATATCTTTGGCACGTAGTGCAAAGATGAATGATTTCGAAGAATATCTTTGGCTGTAGTGCAAAGATGAGCAGTGTTTAAATGAACATGACCGGTGATGAATATCTTTGGCCTTTAGTGCAAAGATGAGCGGTGTTTAAATGAACATGACCGATCGATGAATATCTTTCTTTGGCAATGATGTGCAAAAGATGAATGATTTGAAGAATATCTTTGGCACAGTAGTGCAAAGATGAATATTTGATTTGAGATGAATATTGATTGATGTTCTGAGGATAAAATATTGATGATGAATTTCGTTAAATTCATAGATTATAGTAGATTTCATTCTCTACGTAACTCTTCTATGAATTATTATTTCATTGCGAATATTGATCGAAAACTTGTTTGTCTATTGTATTCTATCAGATTTTTCCTGTTGGAGACTAACGATAATTTGTTGTATATTATCTTAGTCATAGTATTCTTTTCTTGGGCTAGTTGAGCTCACCCTTTTCCTTGTTGTTCCATTTTTTCTTCTTCGGGAGGCGAGAATGTAGCGAAAGTACTTAGTCGGGGTATGGAATGAAGGTTATAGAGAGAGTTGTTTAGTAGTCCTCACCATTTTTGTAAAATAATGTATCAATAAATGTGATGGGGATTTATTTGAGTATAGATATTGTCTAAAAGATAATATTTGTATTTAAACTCACGATTTCTTGTTGTAATAATAAAGTTGTAGTTGTTTCTGTACCATGTATTTGGCGACTCAAGAATGGGTGTGGTGTATACCTATTTTGGGGGCGTCACGGTTGGTATCGAGCTTAGGGATATGATCTCTGGCGGAGATCGGGGAATAAAACTAGGAGGGGAGGCGAGTAAATCCTTCGCTAGTGTGTCTACCTAAGCTTATTTGTTGGTTTAGTCATATTATAGGGTATTATGTGATTTGTTAATTTATTTAATTAACCCTTGTTTTATGATAGTTTTTTTAGATGGGCTCATTTTTGAGAGCGTTAACAATGGAGTGAATGAGATCGTGGAGACACCTCTAATCGCCAACCGAGGATAATGTGATGTCAAAGAAGAAGGAATTAGAGATATCCATGTGGTGAGTGAAGAATTGATAGTTGCACGAGATAATCGCAGAGGTAACGGTGAGAGTGAGGAAGAAGAGGAGGAAGAGGTACTGAAGAGAGTTTATTAGAGGTATTTTATGATCAAAATATAGAATTGCAAAATCGTATTCATGAGTTAGAAGAAGCGGGCTAAAGAATTGCGAGGCGATCGTGGAGCAAAAGGATGCAACGATTCAAGCTTGTGTTACCCGATACGTGATGCTTGAGCGAAGCACTCTTTGGCGAGTATAAGATGATAAAATTTGGAATCGGTGAAAGAAGAAATAAGCCGAGCAGTGAGAATGAGTGATGCATGGGTAAAAGGCTGCTTGACAGCGTTGATATTATGGAAAGAGATGTCAATCTAAAAAAGAAGATTTAACGATGACGGGAAGGCGTCGGCGGCAACATCGGCACCATCAACAAATTCTAGGGAAGAGAACGATCGCCGGTTAGATGCTACTGAGATGTGGAGAGGAGGGACATATAAGGTCAAAGCTGTTCAAAGCCTTCCAAGGTATGCTATAATTGTGGAAAAGAAGGACATATCGCTCGAGATTATACGATATCGAAACCAGATCCGGCGTGAATGGTGACTTCAAAAGGATGTCCCGAGAAAAGTCAAAGTCAGCGGTTCTTGGAAGAGCGTTTGTCGTGGACCGGTCAAAATCACGAGAACCCGAACGAAATGCTTGCAGGTTAGTTAATTATAAATTCTTGCGAAGTTTATACCTTACTAGATCCGGTTCTACCCATTCTTTTATCTCTTTCTTGCGCCAGCGTTTGAACTTGACTACGGAAAAATTAGACTTTGACTTTATTTATGGAGAATCCGTTAGGAGAAACTTTCATTACATCATTGTTTAGAAATCTTGTTTGATTCAGTTGACACTATCACATTACTGTTAACCTTATTTCTATAGAGATATTTGCTTTTGATGTGATTTTAAGGTTAACTACTCATCATGCCAAATTGATTGCTTTTGTAAGGTTGTTAGTTTTCATATTCCTAAGCAACTTTGTTATTCAATTCAAGCAATCAAACCATTGTAATCAAACATTTTCATATCAAGCCATGAAGTCATTCGTTTATTACGGATGTCAAGTTTTCTTAGTCCATGTTATGGATTTGAATAAAGACACGTCAGATTTGAATAATATTCCTGTTGTTATTGATTTTTCCTGATGTATTTTCTGAAGAATTTCTTGGTTTACTCCCAAAACCTGATATTAAATATTGTATCCACTGTGAACCCGGTACAAAACTCATTTCTAAAATCTCATATCGAATGGCTCCTATTGAACTTCAGGAGTTAAAAATTCAACTATAGAATTTGGAACATGAGCCTTTATCTTGTGACTTCCTTTGTGGAATTCACCTAAGCGAGACTCTCTGTAGGGGCGTCATATTAGATGCGATAGTAAAGCGATAGGTGTCATTGTGACGTCTTTATCCAAGATTGGGATATGAGTCACGATTGAGAGCAACCTAAGTCGATGAATCAAAATACGTAGCTTTCAGAGGCTTAGTTGGTTATTATCGGAGATTCGTTTGAAGGATATTCTCGAATCACTATTCCATTATCGCGGTGACTCGTAGAGATACAAAATTCGAATGGAGCAAGGAATGTGGGAAGAGCTTGAAGAACTAAAGAGGAGACTCATTTCAAAGACATGTTCACGACCATGCCATCCTCGGAAAAGCGAGCGTGGTAGGCGGCGTGTTGAGTAGAAGATCGATATAAAATCGAGTACGATATTGTCAAAGACTAATTTCAGTATAATTTACAAATAATAGAGATGGAGATGAAAACTCTAGGTACCCACGTGATGATATACGAGTATAATCGACTTTAGTTAAAGTTGCTCAAGCGAGCCAGCAGGCCGGAGATGATGCGTATGAAGAGGAAAGTACAAGAAGGAGCTATCCGGGCGAGAATTGATGAAGAAGGAATACTTGAGTCCACTCTAGACTTTGTGTTCCTAATGACTACGATTTGAGGTACAAGATTATGATGGAGGCACACAATACACCATTTGCAATCCATCCACGGAAGTACTAAAATGTATCGTGATCTTGACATACATTTTGGTGGAACAATATGAAGAGAGAGATTGCAAAGTTTATCTCGATGTGTTTAACTTGCCAACGTGTAAAGGCGGAGCATCTAGTACCTAAGGGTCCGTTGCAACCACTTGAGATTAGGAATGGAAGTGGGAACACATTACCATAGATTTCATTACGGGTCTTCCTACGGTTTCTCAAGGCATCAATGCTATTTGGATTATTGTTGATAGATTAACCAAGTCGCTCATTTCTTGCCGATCACGAGAGACTTATTCACTTGAACGTCTTGCTAGTATATACGTGAATGAGATTGTGATGTTGTATGGCATGCCTGTATCCATAGTTTTGGATAGTGACCCAAGATTCACTTCATGATTTTTTGGGTTGAAAGCTATAGACGCAATTTACGATTTGGCATACCATCCCAAAGCGGATGGGCAATCGAAAAGGACTACTCAAACTCTTGAAGATATATTAAAACTCGTGTCCTAGATTTCAAAGGAAGTTGGGATAAGTACTTGCCATTGGTGGAATTCTCATACAACAATAGTTATTAAACAAATATAGGCATGGTTCCATTGAAGCATTATATGGACAAAAAATGTCGTTCTCGATATGTTGGGATGAGGTGGGTGAAGCAACATTGTTGGGACCCGAGTTAGTACGTATGACTACCGAAAAGACTAATGATTCGACAACGATATACAACGGCACAAGATCGACAAAAGAGTTATGCGGATCTTCATCGAAAGGATGTGGAATTTAATGTAGGGGATCATATATTGTTGCGAGTTGCTCCATGGAAGGGAGTTACAAGATTTGGGAAGAGAGGAAAGCTCAAATCCATGATTTATTGGTCCATTTCAAATTCTTGACCGAGTAGGAAATGTAGCCTATAGACTTGCGTTACCTCCAAGTATGTCTCGTGTTCATAATGTGTTTTCATATCGTGCTTCCGTAAATATGTGAAAGACCCGAACCAAGTTATTGAGTTAGAACCAGGATGAAATAGCAAGAAGACTTAACGTATGAGGAGGTACTGTCAAGATCTTGGATAGGAAGGAGCATGTCCTACTACGCCATGAAAGGTCATACCACAAGTTAAAGTTTTGTGGAGGAATCATGCTATAGATAGAAATGACACAGGGAATTGGAAAGCGGAAATGAAAGCGAGGTATCCTCACCTTTTCAAACACTGTGTACGCGTCGTCAATTTCGAGGACGAAATTTCATAAGGAGGGAGGTTGTAAGACCCAAAATTTTTTAAATAAAAGGAATTTCCTTTATTTATTATTTTGAAATAGTAAGGGTTGATTTGATTAATGTGGATAGTTAAGGGTTAAATACGCAAATATTTCAAAATAAGCAAGTGGTTATAAAATATTCATTTTTGTCGGGGAATATTCGTTTGGTCGTGGAATATTAAATATTGCTTGAGAATATTCGTTTGGTCGTGGAATATTAAATGCTGTGGGGAATATTAAATACAATGTGGTAGTATGACCATGTGTATGGCCCCATGTGAAAAGCGATTGGATGAAGAAAGCGACAAAGTTAAGATGGTTATAAATAACTTGGCGTAGTTATTACAGATAAAATCATTGGAATACCCGTTGGTTAAAATCTGATGTCTGGCGTGGTTGCACGATAGTTACACCGGTATTGCATGTAATTGTTGAATTATTGATTCTTACGTAAGATGGCCTTTCTCAATAATTTTCACGGTGAATTCTTTATTCAATATTTTATTTTATTGATTTAATAATTCTTTGCGTTGATATTTTTTATATTATTGTTGTTCAATAATTGTCAACGCACATTATCTCCATTATCGGATCAATAATTCATATTATTTAAATAATATTATTAGATAGCATTATTGGCAATGTCTAGAAAGTTACATCAAGGAGAGGTTTGGTCACCTAATTGCTTGCGCCGATGAGGAGAAATCCTTATCTGAAAGCCCCCTCTTTCTGAGGAGCGGCTGGTTGTCATAAATGTGATTACGTAATATTATTTGTGAATAATTAATTATTGATTCATATGATAAAGAAATATTTATTTTATGTGGATATAAATGATGGATTTATTTATGTGGTTATAAATGAAGAAATTATGTTGAGGTGTTTTATCGGTATTTTATCGGATTGGAGGTATTAAAAATTAAATCGGGGTTTTGAGATATATTTGGGGTTATAATTTTTAATCCAAATAGTTGGATTGTGGTAATTTTTGGGTATGTTATACATACATAAGTTGAGTATATGTCCACAAATTTTGAACCGTTAAAATGCACGAATGATTTGTTATGAATTTTAAGAGGTGTACGATTAGGAAATTAGGGTTATAATTGATTTTGGTGGAAAATTCTAGAATTGAGTGGGCCCCACTTGTGGTTGGTGAAGAAATGTGCTGAATTTTATTTCAAATGTGGTGGGTGGCAATAGTAGCGAGTAAAGCCATCGGTGTAGCAGTCAAGTGCGCTTGGTGGGCTAACATTTTCCTATAAATAGAGGGCTAAGTTAGAATTGAAAATCACACCGAAACAAAGTTTTCTCTCTTTCTCTCTATATTATTGAGCGTATTTTGTGAGTATTTAGATACTTTGAGAGTTCTTTGTCAAGTACAAGTTTCATTCAAACATCACTTGAGCCTTTCCTTAGAAATCTTGATTCTTTGAGGTAAGGGATATTATTTTTTTTCGTAATGATATTATTTCTTCAATATCATTATCTTTGAAATATTGATCTGAAGTTTTATCAAATTTGGAACTTTTTCATATCGGGGTTACTATTATTCATGAGTTACTATTCACGAGTTACTATTCATGAGTTACTATTCACGAGTTACTTATTCACGAAGTACTATTCATGAAGCGTGAAAATGTTTTTTTTTGTGGAATTTTTATCTTTTGGTGTGAGATTACTATTCACGTATACAAGACTATTCACGTATCTGACCTTATTCACGTATCTGGCACTATTCATCGAAAAATAAAATTTCTTCTTTTCGTCCAAAATATCTATTACGGATACTAGCTTTGATTGTATCCATGTTTTTGATCATTCTTGAATTTTACACCACTATGATTATTTTTGAGGTATTGTTGGACATGGATAAAACAAAGTACGAATCATTAATCCTTAATCCTTGTCATTTTGTTTCCTTTGGATTCGTTCTTTTTAAAATATTTTCATCATCCTCGGTCTTAAATGATGATATTATTGAATATCTTTGGCACTGTAGTGCAAAGATGAATGATTTCTGAAGAATATCTTTGGCACTGTAGTGCAAAGATGAGCAGTGTTTAAATGAAATATGACCGATGATGAATATCTTTGGCCTTTAGTGCAAAGATGCAGCGGTGTTTAAATGAACATGATGTCGATGAATATCTTTGGCTTTTAGATGTGAAAAGATGAATGATTTTGAAGAATATCTTTGGCACTGTAGTGCAAAGATGAATATTTGATTTGAGATGAATATTGATTGATGTTACTGAGGATAAAATATTGATGATGAATTTGTTAAATTCATAGATTATAGTAGATTTCATTCTCTACGTAACTCTTCTATGAATTATTATTTCCATTGCGAATATTGATCCGAAAACTTGTTGTCTATTGTATTCTATCGATTTTTTTCCTGTTGGAGACTAACGATAATTTGTTGTATATTATCTTAGTCATAGTATTCTTCTTGGGCTAGTTGAGCTCACCCTTTTCCTTGTTGTTCCATTTTTCTTCTCGGGAAGGCGAGAATGTAGCGAGTACTAGTGGGGTATGGAATGAAGGTTATAGAGAGAGTTGTTTAGTAGTCCTCACCATTTTGTAAAATAATGTATCAATAAATGTGATGGGGATTTATTTGAGTATAGATATTGTCTAAAAGATAATATTTGTATTTAAACTCACGATTTCTTGTTGTAATAATAAAGTTGTAGTTGTTTACGTACCATGTATTTGGCGATTTCAGAATGGGTGTGGTGTATACCTATTTTGGGGGCGTCACATATTTTATAACTACTTTGAAAAATTTATAAATATTACCCACAACTATAACATTATATCAAATTTATTCCATAATATTCAAAAATAATATTTATGGAAAATTCATCTTTATTTATAAAAATTTGGGGTCTTACAACCTCCCCCTTCTTATGAAATTTTAGCCCTCGAAATTAGGGTACGTACTGATATGATAAAGAGGTGAGGATACCTTGAATACCTTTATCGTTGAAAATATTAAATTCATCTTCTAATCCGCCAAAGATATTCATTAACAATTCATCTTTGCACTATGTGCTAAAGATATACAAATCAGTAAAACCAATAATTTGAGGAGACGACTTAATAGTATCACGACCAATTAATTATCCATGCACTTCTTGGCCAAGGATATTCGTGTTTTCAATACTGATCATGATTATACCGAATAATCCTTGGTCATAATCATACCAAGTCTATCAATGCACTACTACCAAAGATGACTTTTACCACATCCATGAATTAATATTTCATTCTTTGAGACTCAACTCAATAATTAATCCATATCATCGAATCATCCCCGCACTACGTGGCGAGGATATTCATTAATATCACGACCACGAATTATCCATGCACTACTACCAAAGATAATCGTGTATTCATTAAGATATCACGACAATAAATTATCCATGCACTACTACCAAAGATAATCGTGTATTCATTAGTATCACGACCACAAATTATCCATGCACTACTACCAAAGATAATCGTGTATTCATTAGTATCACGACCACAAATTATCCATGCACTACTACCAAAGATAATCGTGTATTCATTAGTATCACGACCACAAATTATCCATGCACTACTACCAAAGATAATCGTGTTTTTAATTACGGTTATGATTATACCGAACAATCCATAGTCATAATCATACCAAGTCCATCTATGCACCACGAAGCCACGAGATGACTTTCAACATAATATAAGCGTGAGAATAATGATATAAAGAATCAATCAAATGAGATAAAGGATAAATATTAAACATTTATAATATAATTTATCCGAGATTCAAGAATATCCCCATGTTATCAATCACTTAATAATCTCATAATCTAATATCATTAATATTATAACAATATTTTAATCACTTAAATTTATAAACAATTTATCTCAATTGTTTACGCTTTTACCATATAATGCATTTAATCATTCAAAATGCCATACTCATAAGATATCATCACCAATTATCAAATCCCTCAAAAAATATGCATATACTCTATATATAGGATTCTCTAGCCATAAAATCCTATTTTTAACTTTGTTACTTCACATAACATATTTAACTCATATGTTCAGTAATTAAACTATTTTCATAAAAATACCAAATCAGTACCAAAAATATTTCTTTTCTGGGATTTAGCATAATATAGTCCCATAATGAAAATATATTTTTCTTGGAATTTTTAAAATTCATTTACTATTTTTCAAAAATCAATTTCTAATTAATTCCTTAAGAAATTAGCTACCTCAAGTTTAACTCCAAAAATTCCCAAATCTTGGCAGGACCTTACACATGTTAATGTAAGCCTCCAGTTTAAATTTCATGGTCATCGGAGTTATAGAACTCTAGTTATAGCATTTTTCGTCAAAAAAACCTAAATATTGAAATAGTCATAACTTGCTCATTTTAAGTCGGAATGAGCTCATTTTTGGACACGATGTTCTTTATACCATATACTTTTATGTCCCCAAATGCCTGAATTTTTCTCACTAATTAAGTGGCCGAAACAGCCCTTACAAAAACGTGGCAGCGGCTTTTTGGATATTTTAAAGTTTTGACTCCTTTGCTAAAATCAGTCCACACGAAAATCTACAACACCTTTTTCATTGATTCCTCTTGGATTAGTTAGGTAACTCATAGATCTAACTCTAGGACTTAACCACACTCAAAAATTCAAAATATAATAGGAGATTTGGTCAATTGAATTTCATGTTACGTTTTTCACCAAAATCTGGTTTTTAACTCCTTGTGATTTTTAAGAAACTTTCATGTTTTCACATACTAACCAACATAACTCATCATAACACTTACTAATACCACGTATACCCATGATTTTCATTAGTCCAATGCTTTTATTATGACTTTCATCATAAACCACGTAAACTGTTCATTTTAGTTGAAGAAATATTTGAGGGTTTAAGAAATGGGTTTTGTACTGGGGTCAATACGAAATTCGATTTCACGCTCTTACTAGGCTAAGAAGTCTTCAAGAATACGCCAGGAAATTTATTAATAATAGAAATATCATTCAAAACTGTGACTCTCATCCAAGACTTGGATAGTACGTCACATTGATACCAACTGTGACTTCTATCCCTTAACCTAGATAGCACTTCACAACGATACCTATAAACTTGCCATCTTCATTCACGATGTCGCCTACAAAAAGTCTGGTTTCGGTGCATTCCACACAAGGAAGTCAACAACGAAAGGTTCGGGGCTCTTTACTTATGGCTTGATATGACAATAATTGACTTTAGTAGTTTGGTTACTTGAATTCGCACAACAAGTTGGTTATGAATATAAAAGCTAACAACCTTACGAAAAGCATGATGAGTAGTTAACCAATTGATTCCTAAAATCACATCAAAGGCAAATATTTTCAAAAAGATAAGATCGACAGGTAACGTGAAAATGTTTATTTGAATCAAACAAGATTTAAAAATAGTAAGCAGAATGAAGGCTCCTCTTAACGAAGTTTCAACCAATAAGTCAAAGTTAAACTTCTTGAGTTAAATTTAAACGTTGAACACAACTAGGTGAAATAAAAGAGTGGGTAGAACGGTATCTAACACTAGATAGACTTGCAAGAGCTTATGATTAACTTACCCGTGATAATTTTATTCGGGTTCCTCGTCACAAGAAAAAAATGCTCTCTTAAACTCACGGGCTTTGATTTGTCTCAGATGACCTTTGGTGCCTCCATCCTAGTTGAATTTGTCTTGATGAAACGACAAAATCGAGCTAAGTGACCTTCTCTTCCACAATTATAACATGCTTTAGGCGGCATGGCGCATTCGGATCGATGTGTCCCTCTCCTCCGCATTTGAAGCATATGATAGGTGGTCTTTCTCCTTCCTTAACAACGGGTCTTTCATGGCCGACGTCTTTCCATCATTGTTGAATCTCCTTTTCTTGAAATGTCCATTCTTATTGCTTTGATTTCGATTACCACCGAAGTGGTTACCATATCCGCCCATTGATTCCTCCACGCTTGTTGTCACCGCTCGATGACTACTCACCGGTATTATAATTTTGTTTGCCGCTACCTCTCTTTTAGTTACGTTGACTCGTTATCGCTCCACTAATCGAGCCCTATTTACAACATCTCGAATACAAACACGGTTTATGAGAAATAAGATGTTGACGTATCTCCGCTTCAAACCTCTTAAAAACATTCGCACCATTCTCTCTTCATTATCCACCAAGTGGGGACGAATCGTGATAACTCCGCAAATTTTGCCTCGTATTGCGACACAGTCATATTGTTTTGTTCCAACTTGATAAACTCCACCTCCTTCATGTGGCGAATACTTTCAGGAAAGTATTTGTCGTTGAACAGCTCCTGGAACTTCTCCTAAGATATATTCAAGATGACAAGAAGTTGAGTACGTTTTACCGATTCCCACCAAGATGTCTGCGCCTCTCTAAAAGCAACATAAAGGCGTGAAAAGGGAACCTTTGCTCCTCGGAGCATCCCAAGACATCAAATATCTTGGTAACTGCTTTATCCATGCTTCCGCGAAGTGGTTTTGGCTCTCCCTTAAACTCCGGTGGTCCCGGCTCCTTGAATTGTTTAGCGGTGACCGCACCGAGAGTTTTCCGTGTTTCCACCTACGTTTTGGATAGAAGTCGCTCACCGATGTTGCATGAATTCTAAAACCTCTTAAACGTCTCAGTCGTTCAATCAATTGATCGGCGTTGTTGTTTACGGTGGAGGATTATCGCCATCCTGTTGCACATTGTCCCGATTATTGATCCGTGGAGAATCAACATCTCCTCGTGCTCCATTCTTATTCTCAACATTCTCGGATGCCATTTTCAAACACTACCACAAAATAAGGGTTAATTGACATGCAACATATTATCACTATACTCCGATCGACCAATCAAATACCAAATAAACTTAGGTAGGTCATATTAGCGAAGGAATTCCCTATCTCTCCCTCCTAGTTCTAGTCTCACATCTTAGCTGGGGATCATATCCTAAGCTCGATACCAACCGTGATGCCCCCAAAATTAGGTATCGCCACCCATCTTGGGTCGCCACTTACATGGTACATAAATTCAAATACAAACTTAATTATACATCTGTCGTGTAACATACGATAATACATAAACTGAGAGTTCTAATAGAAATATTGTCATTTAGACAATATCCATACTCAAGGAGTCCTCATTACATTTATTGTCACACTATTTAACAGAATAGTGAGGACTACTAACGCTATCTTTGGGACCATCACTCTTTTCCCCAACTCGTCCCATCTATATTCTCATTTCCTGAAGAGAACAGTGAAAGAAAGGGTGAGCTCAACTAGCCCAGTAAGAAATATTATAACTAAGATAATGCAGAATAAATTATCAATAGTCTTCAACAATGTTAAACTGATAAAATATAATAGACAACCAGTTTAACTGCAGCGGAATATGCAATCCATTAAAAGAGTCAAGTAGAAAATAAAGTCTACTATCTTTTAGGTTTTAAAAGGTTTTCATTAATTTTTATCACTAAGACTTAGTTTAATGAATAAACCACAATATCTAATCATCCCTGTACCACGGTCAAGGATTTTCATCAAATTATCAATGGTCATGACTATACCGAATCACCCCTGGTCATAATCATACCAAAAACTATCCATCAACGCATTACAGACTCATCGAGGACTTTTGTCACATCATTTATATCAAGCCCGATGATTATACCGAATGATCTCGGTCATAATCATACTAAGTTCATCTATGCACGTAAGCCAAAGATAACATAATATAACATGAGGATGATGACAATGACATAATAATTCACTAAAACAAGTTCACTTAATTAATTTATTAGGGAACTAATAACGCCCAAATTGTCAACATGATCTTCGCTTTGTAGAGTAAAATTCAAGAATGATCGAAGAATATTTCCATGAAAAAGATTTGGATGAAACGAAATATCAAGAATATTCTACTAATTTCATGGAGTATGAAGTCAAAGTTTTAACTAATTTGGGTATAATAAAGAATGGAATAACAAAGGAAATCACCATGCATGCGCGGTGCCATGTGATGAGTTATTGAGCAGAATAATAATAACGGAACCGTGTCGTGTGAAATTCACACCCATACGTGATGTTCCAACAGAATAATAAAGATGGAATCGATCGGTGTAAAACACACAGATAGGATATTCCAACAGAATGATAAAGAGCGGAACCAGTCCGTGTAAAATGCATGACGGATGTTCCAGCGTAGAATAATAAAGAGCGGAACCAGTCGGTGTAAAACACATGACATGAGGATGTTCCAAATGAATAATAGAAGAATGTCACCAAGTATAGGGTAAACCACGATTATCTGATTATGTATAGGGTATGCCACAGCGTATCTGAGTTATTCAAATGTAATAATAAAGGATGGAATAACAGAGGATTTCACCAAGTATAGGGTATGCTGCAGATATCTGAGTTATTCCATGAGAATAATAAAGAATGGAATAACAGAAGTTCTCTTCATGAATAAGAAAGAATAACACCCCTTACGGGTACAACAAATAATATCTCTTACCTTAAAAGAACTGAATATTGGAAAAGTGAAGTTGCAGAATACTTTTCTACTTTCTCTTTATAGTTTCTCTCTCTAGAGTTTCAATGAATTTGTAAGAAATAATGAAGGAATGAGCTTTCTATTTATAGAAAAACTGAGGGTGGCTCTTGGTCTTAACGAAGGGTCAAAATGACTCTTGGTAATATTGAAGAGACAACTACTATTTCATGAAGGGAAATTAACCCTTGGAACAATCAAGAAGCAGTTAACTCTTGGTAATATTATTGAAGGGACAACTACTATTTGCGAAGGGGTAATTACTATTGACGAAAGTAATTACTATTGAAGAAGGTAATTACTATTGAAGAAGGTAATTACTATTGACGAAGGTAAATACTATTGACGAAGGTAAATACTATTGACGAAGGTAATTACTATTCACAAAGATAATTACTATTCACAACGGTAATTACTATTGTGAAGAGACTCTTAGATGATGACATATGGGCCCCCATAAAATAATCAAACGTATACCACAAACGTCTCATAATGAGACTCTTTATATACATCAAGGATTGAATAAATATTACCACAAATTATTTTATTTTTAATCAACACATATTTAATCTTTCAACAATTATTAATCATTTATAACTTGTCGTCTCAATTAATAATATAGCATATTATACGGATGATACTTTGTGACAATAATTGAATCAATAATATAAGAGATATGATGCAAAGAATTATCAGAAGAATAATTGAGTATATAAAGCTAAGTGACTTCTCACGTAAGCATCAATAATCAATACCGTAGTGCTACTACGCAACCACGCCAGACATCGTACTTTACTACTTAGGGTAGTTCAACAGGTTTTTAACGGTAACACTCTCTGTAGTTATTTTTATAGAAAGATAATTTTGTCTTTTTTAACTATGACAATACTTCCGTTGTGGGGTCCACCATTGATTGAGTAGTCGTATTTAATATTCCCGACATAAAGAATATTCCCCGACAAAACGAATATTTTATAACAACTTGCTTACTTTGCAAAATTTATAAATATTACCCACAACTATAACATTATATCAAATTTATTCCATAATATTCAAAAATAATATTTATAGAAAATTCATCTTTATTTATAAAAGCTGGGGTCTTACAATGAGTAGTATAATTCCTCTCACATTCTTTAAGTTGTCGCGAGGTATAGGCTATGACTTTCCCACGTTGCATGAGAACACATCCTAACCCTTTGTCTAGAAGCATCATTCGTAGATAACAAATCCATCCGAACCGGATGGTATTGTTAGAGCAGTCTTGAAATAAGTCTCCTCTTAAGTTCTTGGAAACTCTTCTCGCATTCCTCGCTCCAAACGAATTTTGTATCCTTCCGAAGTTAGCCGAAGTTAATGGAGTAGCGATTCGAGAAAACCCTTCCACGAATCTCCGATAATAACCACCAGCCCGTAAAGCTACGATCTTGGCCACCGACTTGGTTGCTCTAACTTTGTATTGCTTCAATCTTCTCCGGGTCGACTGATACTCTATGTTTAGACACCACATGCCCAAGGAATGCTATTTCCTCAAGCCAGAACTCGCATTTCTTTAACTTGGCATATAGCTTGTTTTCACGAAGCCTTTGGAATACCAGCTTCAAATGGTTCTCATGATCATCACGGCTTTTGGAATATATGAGAATGTCATCAATAAAGACAACAACGAACCGATCGAAATAGTCCTTGAATACTAGGTTCATCATATCCATGAAAGCAGCAGGAGCATTAGTCAATCCAAAAGACATGACTAAGAATTCATAATGCCCGTCATCGGAGTTCGAAGGCGTCTTTGGAATATCCTCGATTCTAATCTTGGTGATGATATCCGTAAGCGAAGATCGTTCTTTGAAAAGAATTGTGCTCCTTGCAATCGGTCAAACAGTCATCAATACGAGGTAGTGGATACCTATTCTTGATGGTGACATGGTTCAATTCCCGATAGTCAATCTGAAAGTCGCATACTCCGCGCTTTTCTTCTTTACAAATAAAAGCAGAGCATCCCAAGGAGATGTACTTGGACGAATGAAACCGATGTCCAACAACTCCTGTAGTTGGACCTTTAACTCCTGAAGTTCAATAGGAGTCATTCGATATGGGATTTTAGAAATGGGCTTTGTACCAGGTTAAAGATCAATAAACAATTCAACTTCATGTTCTAGGGGTAGACCGGGAAGTTCTTCAAGAAATACATCAGGAAAATCAATAACAACGGGAATATTATTCAAATTTGACGTGTCTTTATTCAAATCCATAACATGGGCTAAGAAAGCTTGACATCCGTTTTTCAATAAACGAATAGCTTTATGACTTGATATGACATCGATTGATTTTAGTGGCTTAGTTGTTTGAATTCGTACAACTGGTTGGTTAGGAATATGAAAACTAACAACCTTACAAAAACAATCAATTTTGGCATGATGAGTAGTTAACCAATCAATCCCTAAAATCACATCAAAAGCAAGTATCTTTAAAGAGATAAGGTCAACAGGTAAGGTGATGGTGCCAACTTGAATCAAACAAGATTTATAAACAGTGGATATGATGAAAGTTTCTCCTAACGGAGTCTCCACAGATAAATCAAAGTCTAATTTCTCCAGAGTCAAGTTTAAACGTTGAGCTAAAGCAGGAGAGATAAATGAATGGATAGCACCGGTATCAAGTAAGGTATAAACTTCGCAAGAATTAATGATTAGCTTACCCGTGATCACCTCGTTTGGGTTCCTCGCATTTTGACCAGTCATGACAAACGCTCTTCCAAGAACCGTTGACTTTGACTTTTCTGGGACAGCCTTTTGAGTCACCGTCCCCCTTGGACTTGGTTTCACTATCGTATAATCTCGAGCGATATGTCCTTCCTTTCCAAAATTATAACATACCTTGAACTGTTGTAAGCAGTTTGGACTGATATGTCATTCTTTCCCGTATTTATAGCATATGACCGGTGGTCGTTCTCCTCCCTTGGAACCAGTTGCTGCTGGTGTTGACGTCTTCACATGGTCATTGTTAAATCTCCTCTTTTTAAAATCTCCTCCCGACTCGCTTCTTCTATTCTCATGGCTATGACTATCACTAGAGTGGTTAGCATTTTTGTCCGTCTTTTTCTTTCTCCGCTGGTTATCGTTATTCTGTTAACTGCTATCTCCGGTATGATCCTAGTTATGGTCCCTCGGTTGAACGTACTCGTTATCTCGCTCTAATAATTGAGCCTTGTTGACAACATCTGAATAGAGAGAAAATTTATGAGAAATGAGATACTGACGTATGTCGGGTTTCAAACCACTCAGAAACATCCGCGTCATACGTTCCTCATTCTCCACCAAATGAGGTGCAAACCTGGACAACTCTGCAAACTTTGCCTCGTACTGGGACACCATCATGTTAATTTGTTCTAGTCTAATAAACTCCACTTCCTTCATATGACGAATACTTTCAGGAAAGTACTTGTCATTGAACAGTTTCTGAAACTTATCCCAAGACATGCTGAGTGCGGCTGGATGGGTACGCTTCATAGATTCCCACCAGTAATCTGCCTCATTACGAAACATAAAAGTAGCGAATGGAACCTTATGTTCTTCCGTGCATCCCAAGACATCGAATATCTTGGTAATTTATTTGACCCACATCTCCGCCTTAATCGGATCCGGCTTTCCCCAGAATTCTGGTGGTCCCAACTCTTTGAACTACTTGGCCGTGACAAATCATACGTTGTTATCATTTCCACCTGTATTTTGTGCACGAGTCTCCCTCGTCTAATTTTGCATGAACTATAAAAAACTTCTAAACATCCCATCGTTCATCATCTGCTCAGTGGCATTTTTCACAGGAGGAACATTGCCAGCCTGCTGCACGTTCTCCTCATTGGTGAGAACAAGTGTCTCTATGGTCTCATTTACTCCACTGTTAACATTCTCAGTCGACATTCTCAAATACCGCCATAAAACAAGGGTTAATTAAGGAAATCAACATATCACATAATGTAAGACCCCAGCTTTTATAAATAAAGATGAATTTTCTATAAATATTATTTTTGAATATTATGGAATAATTTGATATAATGTTATAGTTGTGGGTAATATTTATAAATTTTGCAAAATATGCAAGTGGTTATATTATATTCGATTGGTCGGGGAATATTCGGTTTAGGAGGGAATATTCGTACAACGGCTCAATCATTGGTGGACCCCACAACAGAATTATTGTCGGATTGAGAAAACGACAAAAATATTTTATTAAAATAACGGCGGAAGTTTTACCGTTGATCTTGTTGAACTACTTTCAGTAGTAAAAGTACAAAGAATACGTGTGGTTGCGTAGTACCTGCGGTATTGATTATCGATGCTTATGTGAGAAGTCACTCGGTTTAATTCCATTATTGTCGATTAATAATATGAATTATTATAGCGATAATGACGTTTTGTTTTATTCATTATTAACGTAATAAAAGCGAAACATCTTTTTATATAAAATGAATACTTTATTAAAGTTATTCTATAAATAAAATATATTATATTTTATTATGCATAGTATTTTGCATAGTGTTTGCATAGTAAAATGTTTTTATATAAATAGAATATATTATATATTATTTAAAAGATTTTGCTTTAAATATGGACCGTCAGATAAAAGTAAATCAATCTGGACCTGCTCATGGATTAATTACTATGCATTCTATTTTCCTATAAATAAGCTCATTCCTTCATTATTTTCTTTAATCAATTGAAACTCTAGAGAGAGAAACTATAGAGAGAAAGAAAAGTATTCTCGCTACTTCACTTTGCCAATATTCATTCTTCTAAGGTAGGGAATATTATTTGTTGTAATTCGTAAAGGGTGTTATTCTTTTTATTCATGAAGAGAACTTCTTTTGTTATTCCATTCTTATTTATTCATTGGAATAACTTTGTATACGCTGAATCCCCTATACTTGGTGATCTTCTTCTTTTATTCCATTATTCTATTATTCATTGGAACATCCATGCATGGTGTTTTACACCGGACTGGTTAAAATCTTTATTATTACATTGGAACATCCTGCATACATGTGTTTTACAGGACTGGTTCCGCTTTTATCATTCCATTGGAATATCCTATCTCGTGTGTTTTACAGGATCCGGTTCCATCTTTATTATTCTGTTGGAACATCCCGTCGGTGTGAATTTTCACCGACCGGTTCCGTTATTTATTATTCTGTTGGAATAACTGCGTATGCGCGATTCATCGCATGCATGGTGATTTCTTTTGTTATTCCATTCTTTATTATACCCGGTTGGTTAAAACTTTGACTTTATACTCCATGAAATTAGTAGAATATCCTTGATATTTGCGTTTCATCAAAGATATCTTTACATGGAAATATTCTTCCGATCATTCTTGAATTTTACTCTACAAAGCGAGATCATGTTGACAGTTTGGATGTTATTAGTTCTGAATAACTTAATTCTTAAACTTGTTTTATTGAATTCTTATATCATTGTCATCATCCTCATGTTTTTTTTAAAGTCATCTCGTATTCGTAGAGCATGGATGGACTTGGTATGATTATGATTGGGGATTATTGATGTTGTAATCATGACCGTAATGTTACAAATGATGTGGTAAAAGTCCTCAGTGGCCGTAGTGCATTGATGGACAGTTGTTGGCATGATCATGACCATTAATGAATACACAACTATTCTTGGCCCATAGTGCAAGAATAATTGTGGTCGTGATACTAAAGAATATCCTTGGCCGTAGTGCAGGGGTGATTCGATGATGTGGATTATTTATTAAAATTTGAGTCTCAATTTATAATGATGATGAAAAACCTTTTAAATCATAAAAGATAGTAGATTTTATTTTCTACTTGACTCTTTTAATGGATTGTTTGTTCATTGCAGTTAAACTTGATGTTTATTATATTTTATCGTTTAACACTTTGTTGAAGGCTATTGATAATTTATTCTCGCATTATCTTAGTCATAATATTTCTTCTTGGGCTAGTTGAGCTCACCCTTTCTTTCACCTTTATTCTCTTGAAATGAGAACATAGCCGGGACGAGCAGTCGGGGAGCGGAGTAATGGTCGAGAGAATAGCATTAGTAGTCCTCACTATTCTGTGAAATAGTGTGATAATAATTGTAATGAGGACTCCTTTTGAGTTTGTATAATATCTAGTAGACATTATTTGTATTCAAACTCACAGTTTATGTCGTATTGTACACGACAGTTATATTTGTAAGTTGTATTTAAATTCTGTACCATGTATCTGACTACCCAAGATGGGTGATGTATACCTAATTTTGGGGGCGTCACACATAATATCCCTATATATTGACCAACTAACAAATAAGCTTAGGTAGGACACACTAGCGAAGGATTTACTCGTCTTTCCCCTCCTAGTTTTATTCTCTGATCTCCGCCAGAGATCATATCCCTAAGCTCTGATTCCAACTGTGACGCCCCTAAAATAGGTATACATCACCCAGTTTAGGTCATCAATAACATGGTACAGAAACAACTACAACTTTATTAATACATCATAAAAATTGTGAGTTTAAATACAAATATTGTCTTCTAGACAATATCCATACCCAAATAAATTCTCATCACAATTATTGATACATTATTTTACAAAAATGGTGAGGACTACTAAACAAAACTTGATGTGTCTTTATTCAAATCCATAACATGGGCTAAGAAAGCTTGACATTCATTTTTCAATAAAGCGAATAATTTTTATGACTTGATATGACGGTGATTGATTTTAATGGTTTAGTTGCTTGAATTGAACAACAACAAGGTTGTTTAGGAATATGAAAACTAACAACCTTACGAAAATAATCAATTTTGGTGATGATGAGTAGTTAACCAATCAATCCCTAAAATCACATCAAAAGCAAGTATCTTTAAAGAGATAAGGTCAACGGTGTAAGGTGATGGTGCCAACTTGAATCAAACAAGATTTATAAGCGATTGGATGTGATGAAAGTTTCTCTAACTGAGTCTCCACAGATAGGTCAAAGTCTAATTTCTCCGAGAGTCAAGTTAAAACGCGTTGAGCACAAGCAAGGGAGAGATAAATGAATGGGTAGCACCCAGATTCAGTAAGGTATAAACTTCACAAGAATTTATGATTAGCTTACCCGTGATCACCTCGTTTGGGTTCCTCACATTTTGACCAGTCACAACAAACGCTCTTCCAGGAACCGTTGACTTTGACTTTTCTGGGACAGCCTTTTGAGTCACCGTCCCCGCTGAACTAGGTTTTGCTATCGTACAATCTCAAGCGATATGTCCTTCCTTTCCATAATTATAGCATACCTTGAACTATTGTGTGCGCCAATGATATGTCCCTCTTTCCAGATTTTAGCATACGACCGGGGTGGTCGTTTCTCCTCCCTAGAACCGATTCTTTCTTGGTCTCGACGTCTTCGCATTGTCATTGTTGAATATCCTCTTTTTAAAATCTCCCCCGACTCGCTTCTTCTATTTTCAAGGCCATGATTACCACCAGAGTGGTTGCAATTTTTGTCCGTCTTTTTCTTTCTCCGCTGGTTATCGTTGTTCTGTTGACTATTATCTCCGGTATGATCCTGGTTGTGGTCCTTCGGTTGAACGTACTCGTTATCTAGCTCTAATAATTGAGCCATGTTGACAACATCTGGATAACTCTGCAAACTTTGCCTCGTACTGGGACACCGTCATGTTATTTTGTTCGAGTCTAATAAACTCCACTTCCTTAATATGACGAATACTTTCAGGAAAGTACTTGTCATTGAAAAGTTTCAAACGGCTCCTAAGACATCTTTGAGAAAAGTATTTGGATGGTACGCTTCACGATTCCCACCAAGAATCGCCTCATTACGAACATAAAGGTGGCGAATGGAACCTTCTGCTCTCCGTGCATCCCAAGACATCGAATATCTTGGTGATTTGTTTGACCCACGTCTCGCTTTAATTGGATCCGATTTTCCCCGAATTTAGTGGTCCCAACTCTTTGAATCGCTGGGCCGTGACAAATCGTGCGTTGTTATCATTTCACACTGTATTTTGTGCACGAGTCTCCTCGTCTCGATTTTGCATGAAGCGCAAAAAACTTCTAAACATCCCGTCGTTCATCATACGCTTTCGATGGCGTTGTTCACGGGAGGAACATTGCGGCACTTCTTTGCTGCGTTCTCTTCATTGGTGAGTACAGGTGTTTCCACGGTCTTATTTACTCCACTGTTAACATTCTCAGTCGACATTCTCAAATACTACCATAAAACAAGGGTTAATTAAGGAAATCAACATATCACATAATATCCCTATATATTGACTAACTAATAAATAAGCTTAGGTAGGACACACTAGCGAAGGATTTACTCGTCTCTCCCCTCCTAGTTCTATTCCCCGATCTCCGCCAGAGATCATATCCCTAAGCTCGATATTAATCATGGACGCCCCCAAAATAGGTATACATCACCCATTTGAGTTGTCAATATACGTGCATGTAAACAACTACAACTTTATTAATACAACATAAAAGCGTGAGTTTAAATACAAATATTATCATACAGACAATATCCATACCCAACTAAGTCCTCATCACAATTATTAATACATTATTTTACAAAAATGGTGAGGACTACTAAACAACTCTCTCTAGAACCATCATTCCATACCCCGACTCGTACTCGCTACATTCTCGCTTCCTGAGAAGAAAAATGAAACAAAAAGGAAAAAGATGAGCTCAACTAGCCCAGTAAAGAATATTATGACTAAGATAATATAGAACAAATTATCGTTAGTCTTCAACAAGGAAAAATCTGATAAAATACAATAGACAACAAGTTTCAGATCAATATTCGCAGCGGAAATAATAATCCATAGAAGAGTTATGTAGAGAATGAAATCTACTACTATCTATGAATTTAAAAGTCCTTCATCAATATTTTATCCTGAAAGCATCACCAATATACATCTTGAATCAAATATTCATCTTTGCACTATAGGCCAAAGATATTCATCAGTCGGTCATGTTCATCTCAACACCTGTTCATCTTTGCACTACGGGCCAAAGATATTCATTATAAAATGATTTATCTTTGCACTACAGGCCAAAGATATTCAATAATATCATCATTTAGGACTGAGGATGATGAAAAATATTTTAAAGGGAACGAATCCAGTGAAACAAAAGAATAAATATTAAGGATTCGTATTTCAGCTATTTCATGTCCAAAAATACCTCATAAATAATCATAGTGAAGTAAAATTCAAGAATGATCAAAACATGGATACAATCAAAGCTAATATCCATAATAGATATTTTGGATGAAAAGAAAAATTTTCATTTTTCAATGAATAGTGTCATATTCGTGAATAGTGTCAATATCGTGAATAAGGTCAGTATACGTGAATAAGTAACCGACACACAAAAGTTCTAAATTTGATTAAAAGTTCAGATCAATACTTCGAAATAATGATATTGAAAGAAATAATATCATTTTTTTTAAAAAAATAATATCCCTTACCTCGAAAGAATAGTACTTTTGGCCGAATACTGGTATAGTCTTTGAAGGAACTTGCAGACCAGTATAACAACACTCAAAGTATCAAAATACTCACAATAATACACTCAAAATATCGAGAGATAAAGAGAGAGAAAACTTCAGTTTCTGGTGTAATTTTCAATTCTAACCTAAGCACCCTATTTATAGGAAAATGCTTAGAACACCAAAGCAGAAAATTTAATATAATATTAATATATATAATCAAATTTCTTACGCCCACTTTTCTAAATCTGAATTCAGCCATAACACATGTTAATGATGCCCCCAAACATTCCAAAATCGTTTTTGTTATTTAAAATATTTTAAACTTCCAAAAATTAATTATTTTGGAGCTTCGGAACTTCAATAATTCACAATAAATAGCCCTTCTATCAGAAAAATTCAAACCACATGTCTTTTTCATAGGAAATTCCATTATCTACAACTTTGCAGAAGGAAATTTTTCTAAATTCTAAATGTAAATTGAAAGAAATTCACAAACCAAGCGATTTTACATGTTTATAATCAAATTTCAGTCAAGAAATGGGGTCCACGGACATGAAAAACAAGTTTTAAATATTTTTGGTAACAAAAATACTCCTCCTCCTCATATACTCATATATCCCACATTCATTGTAAAAATATCATAATTATTATATTATTAAAATATAATAATATATTTAAATGAATTATTTTATCAGAAAAAGATAAAATATTAATTTTTAAAAATTGTCACATTAAAATTTTCTCCATCTATATCCACCTAAAATCAATATTTTCCTCATCATATAAATTAATAATTAATTATTCATAAATAATATTACAAAATTACAATAATCGACAACTGTGATTCTCCCAGGATGAGAGGGGCTTTTCGATAAGATTTTTTCTTCTTGTGTGATTAGATGACCTAACCTCTCCTTAGACAGAACTTTTTAGACATTGCCGATAATGTTATCCAATAATATTATTCAGATAATATGAATTATTGCTCAGATAATGAAAAAAATCTTGTGTAATGACAATTATTGAAACAACGGTAATATAAAATATCAACGACAATTATTGAATCAATAAAATAAAATCTTTGAACGATAATTCTTGTAACAATTATTGAGTAGTGCCTTTCACGTAAGAATCAATAATTGGTGTAATACTGGTGTCTTCTCGTGTTTTAACCACCGGTATTCCAACAAAATGATACTAATAACTATTCTGTTATTTATAACCAACTTATTCTTGTCGTTTTCTTCATCCAATCGCTTTCCAGTTATGGGGCCCACATTGAAATGTAGCTGGTCGTCGTGCATTTAATATTCCCCGACACGATTTAATATTCCACGACCAAACGAATATTTTATAACCACTTGCTTATTTGAAATATTTGCGTATTTTACCCATAACTATCCACATTAATCAAATCAACCCTTACTATTTCAAAATAATAAATGGAAGAAATTTAATTTTATTTATAATAAGTTGGGGTCTTACACGCGCAATTAGATGACCTAACCTCTCCTTAGACAGAATTTTTTAGACATTGTCAACAATGTTATCCAATAATATTATTCAGATAATATGAATTATTGCTCCGATAATGGAAAATATTGTGTAATGACAATTATTGAAATAACAGTAATATAAAATATCAACGCAGCAATTATTGAATCAATAAAATAAAAATCTTGAGCGAAGAATTATCGTAACAATTATTGAGTAGTGTCTTCTTACGTAAGAATCAATAATTGGTGCAATACCGTGTGCTACTGTGTTTTAACCACCGAGTATTTTAACAGTATTAACGGTAACAATTACGTTGTTATTTATAACCAACTTATTATTGTCGTTTTCTTCATCCAATCGCTTTCCGTTATGGGGCTCACAGGTCGTCATGCGGTTGTAAGAATATTCCCGAAAAGTCTGAATATTTCATGCACCAAAACGAATATTTATATAACCACTGCTTATTTGAAATATTTGCGTATTTTACCCATAACTATCCACATTAATCAAATCAACCCTCACTATTTCAAAATAATAAATGGAGGAAATTCAATTTTATTTATAATAAGTTGGGGTTTTACATCACCATTAATATATTATTAAAATAATATATTTAAATGAATTATTTTATCAGGAAAAGATAAAATATTAATTTTCAACAATTGTCACATTAAAAAATTTTCTCCATCTATATCCGCATAAAATCAATATTTTCCTCATCATATAAATCAATAATTAATTATTTACAAATAATATTACAGAATCACATTAACTTTTTAGACATTGCCCATAATATTAACTTTCTTCTCGATGTCAAGGTTCGATCCACACATCCTTTGCAAAAGTGTGGTGCTACCATGCCAAAGCCTCGGTGTTAAAGACTCGATGTCAAGGTTCGATCCACACACCCTGTTAGTGAATTCGACTTCAACGCTGCCAGGTCAGCTGTCCGTGACAAACACTTATCGTAGTGCGTATTTGTCGTGGCAAACGTTTGTTAATATCACACTACTTCTCTCCCTCGACAAGATTCGAGTGTTGCCGGAAAAGTAAAACTTTGCACAGCGGCGTGCTTTGGAAATCCATTTTCTCTCTCCTCATCTCCACCTTCGACCGGAATTTTAGTAAAACAAAGGAACCATGATCGCCACGGTAATTAATGACTAATCTGTCACCACACCAATCGTAATAGTTCTTTTTCCCCAATTCTATATATACGTAACATATAAACACATATAACACGCATGAATTTTCTCAGATGGAATCTAATTGTATTTTATGTATTTATGTTTGTGTTTTTCTATATAAACATATGCAGCGAAGGAGTTCATCAGGGGGATCTTCACAAAGCCCTAAATCTCCATCATCACAATCCCCATATCTATCAGTATCAGTCACTGATCCTGCTAAAATGGGCAATGGCGTCCAAGCTTATATCTCTTATAAGGTTATCACTAAGGTATGCTTATATATGTAGTGTTTGTTTACATTGGATTGGGGTTTACCTTTACATTTAGTTTTCACCTTTTCTGTTGAATTCAACAAACCATTTACAGATTTGGGCTTACATTTTTTTCAATGGCTGGCTAAAGAATTCCAATGGGCTAATATTAGAGTTTGGGTTGTGAGATTTGTTGCAAGTCCTGGGACTTTTCTGCACATTTCTCTCTTTAATAAGTTGCTTTTCTGAAAATATAAACAATGAATCCTAGTTGCATTGCATCTCTCCGTGACTGCCTTACTTTCATGAATTGTGTTTCTTGAATAAATGAACCTTGTGACTCTTGAATAAATGAACATCAGTTAATTAAAGCTCTGAGGTATAAACAAGGAAAGTACTCGGGATGAATTTCTTTTTCATACTATCTCTGATTACTTTCCTTATATTAAATACAAACGTCTGCTAACACCTGCTGGAGAAGATATTTTCTTATATAACCAAATTAGGTAATATTGCACCTTTAATAGCATGACTGCTGTACCTTAACCAAACGAGAGGATACATGAAGGAGTTTGAGGGTAGCCTAGTTGTCTGGATCCCCTCTCGTCTGCTCAGGAGAATGCGCCAACTGCTGTTCTTGTCACTAATTGAACGTCAGTTTAATTCAAATTTGAGGTAGAGAGAAGGAAACTATAAGTACTCAACAAATTCTACCCTACTTGCGATTACCATTTCATGAAGGCCAAATATAACAACCAACACCTTTTGTAGCATGAAAAAGCAGGTGTGTTGGAATAGTGATAGTTGATTTAAGGAACACCTGAACAATTTCTTCCTCCTTGCGAGAACCATTGATGGGATTTCCTGTTTATCTGTTGGCTGCTCATTATAAAGGAGCTTCACCAAACATCGGAGCCTTTTAAGACTTATTGTGCTATGAGTAATGATTCTTTCATTTTGAGTTCTTCATGAAGATTGACATCAAATGTTGGTTTCCCTTCATATTCATCATACTCATGACTCATCATCAGTGGTGAAGCCAGAAAATTTTATCGATCGAAATTATTACTGAGTTACAAATAATTTGGCAGAAGTTCGGGGGCAGCGCCCCCGAGCCAATTTTTTTAATATTTTATACTTTCGAGTATATATATACATATATATATATATATATATATATATATATATATATATGCTATATTACAATGAAAATATAATGAGTAATAATATATGGTATATATACATTATATTGACTCATAATAGACTTTTTTAATCTGGCTGTTCATAAGTAAGTAATTCATTATTTATTTTTAAAAATAATATAAATTAGATTATTATTTAGTTTAAAATATTATAGAGAGATACATATATTGAGAGGATATGAGTCATATGTGGTTAAAATTTAATTGACAAAGTTATAAATTTTCAATTTGACCCCGTATAATAGAAAATTTATAAAATTTTAATGGGGTCAATTTATATATAATACTTAAAATTTTTAAAATTTGCCTTGCATTATAAAGCAATTTTTTTTTTCAGTGGGGTCGATTGACCCCACAAAGGTCTATGTGGCTTCGCCACTGCTCATCATATATTCATATATGGGAAACTTTTCTTGCCCACTCATTGTAAATAGGAGTTTCAACATATAGAGGGGATTACTCTGCATCGCTAGGACACTCTTCAAAGATTGGAGGAGCTAAACTAACAAGAGGGAAAGGCCCCGGAGCCGGGCCCAACATAATCTCTTTCATAATTGTGGATGAAACAATTGATTCATAGGAATTACGTGTAATGACTTTTGCTTTTGGACTAAAATGAAAGATATTGATTTTTCCTGCTATTTAATGTGATCGTTTTTTTAACTTTGTTTTGGCAGACAAATTTTCCAGAATACCAAGGGCCAGAGAAGATAGTTATTCGACGTTATAGTGATTTTGTTTGGCTACGTGATCGCCTTTTTGAAAAGTACAAGGGTATCTTTATTCCTCCTCTTCCAGAGAAGAGCACTGTAGGTAAGGAGCTGCCAATATATTCGAACAGATTATGATGTTCTAAACTTGGAGGATGTACAACAGTGTGGATATTCTGAGGTGTATTCACTTGCGTATTTGTTTTCGTGCTTCAGTTTCTTTTCTGCTTGCTCAATCACACGTTGACTTTTGGTTCCCCCCATCCCAAAAAGAAAAACAAACAAACAAAATATAAATATAGGATAATTGATTTGACTTGGTCTTTACGGCATCCATGTCACCTAGATGCCATTTGCATATAATTTCATCTATTCTTTCCTCGATTTTGTCTCTCACACCTTTTGATTGAATTGTCTTCTAAGTTTTCTATCTTGGGGCTTTTATCAGTTGCACTGATTTGGATCTTGTGGTTATCAATTTTTTGGTAAACTACTTGATGATATCCACCATATTCTTACCACTTTAGACTTTCCACCGCACATATCCCTGCTGCATTTCTCCTCCTATTATCAGTATCTACAGGCTTTCTCGATCATTAAATACCACATTATGTGGAACTACATTCACTTGAATTCGAGTAGCGTAACCAAGTTGCAGTAGGGAGTAAAACAAACCAAAATCCCCTATTCGATTGTTTGTTTCATGTAAGCATGTACCAAAAGTCAAGTATACCATATGAAATCCCATGCTTCTTATTTTGTACCAATGATCCAAAGTACACGAGTTTGTCTTCCATGATTCATACTTTCTCATACTTGAAGCACGCCTATGTAATTTTATAATTATCTCTTTGATTGTAAAAAGTGAGATCTCTATAAAATTATATTTCTGTCCAAGAAATGGGTTGGCTATAGCCTATGTAGTATTGATCTTTAGCAGAAGAGGAGCATGAACAGTTCTCAGTGAGTGGGAGTTAAAAATAATGCAATTGGTTGATCAGAGTAAATACTAATTTACGATTTTAAGAGGGCATGTTTGTGAATATAATTGGCTTAAGGAGTAAATTGCTTATATTATTGTAAAAATGTTGTTTAGAATTAGTCCTTCCTGAAGGGATTTATTCTGTTAATGGATGTGTCTGGGTATGGATTTTAAGGCTTGCTGATGACACGTTAATACATTTTCTAGCATTTTTTAAGTTATCCTTAATACTATTGAAAATACAATGTATATATACAAGAAGCCTTAAAATCTGTGGCAGACTCTAAAAAGGGAGACATCCTTTGCAAGACGGTGGGCACTACACTAGTACTCAATATTTAAGGCTCAATCGGAGGTTTTATCATAGTGAATTCTTGGTCAAATTTACTTGAGAATACACCTATTCACATCAATAGTGTGTTTTTTCAAACATGTCCATGTTTAGATTTTCTTGAAGCATTTGAAAGGACTAACTTCTTACTTCTGTCTCTGGCATGCAGAGAAGTTTAGATTCAGTGCGGAATTTATTGAGATGAGGCGTCAAGCATTGGATATATTTGTTAACAGGATTGCCTCACATCATGAGCTTCAGCAAAGTGAGGATTTGAGAACCTTTCTGCAGGCAGATGAACAGGTATCTGAGCTACTTTTGAAAATAAATTTGCTTTTACAGAACATCTACAGTAGTAAGGTAGAGTGGAAAACTTAAAACTGTTTAGGGGCAAGCAGAACTGTTCTGGACCTCTGGTACATGAGAGCTTCATAGCTTAAACATCTCTTCAAAGCTTAGAAGCACCCATGTTAAACAAACTGCTTTAATAAGTTTTAAGGAAGCTCGAAATGATATGCCTGAAGAATTTTATGATGTACTTGACAAAAAAGGGTTTCAAAAATGCTAACACAGTGGGTGTCCTAATTTGGATTCTAGCTGAAAAACTATATCCCTTACACTCCGTCTCCGAGTTTTATGAGAAGAAAGGGAGAGAAAGGGGGAGAAGGAGAGAAGAAAAGTGAAGAAAAAAAGGGATAACTTTCTCTCTTTTTGTCTGGCAGTTTAGGAAAGATTGAAGAGAAAGGGAGGGTTGCTTTTTTACAAACAAATAACCCCATTTTCTGTTCAAATCTTCTTATTTTTAGAAGAAAGTTTTGGAGACAAAGTGAGGGTCATTTTCTCTCCAAGAAAACACCATCTCTCCTAAAAAAAACATTTTTCTGTGTTTCTTATTATGTTTTCATCTCTATGCATGTGTGTCCATCATATATACATGTATGAATATCTTTGATGCTATTATGTTGGTTGTTTTGCAGACAATGGAGAGAGCAAGGTCACAGGAAACTGGAATTTTTAAGAAGAAGCCTACTGACTTGATGCAAATATTCAAGGTAACTTGTGGATTTCTAGAGAAAAACTTGTGAAATTTTTAATGCTCGACTAAGAAAATGAAGTGGACTTGGCTGTTGAGATGAGCTCCTCCTGAACAGCTGGGCCTGGCTTACTTGAACCTTTTTTGTGCATATGATAAACAATCATGAGCAAGAGGACAACCAAAGCCCTTTTCTTAGCAAGCCACAAACTCTGTTTTTTTTTTTTTGGACATCAAACTCAGCTTGTTTAGGCTTCTGAAATATCACTGTGATCTACAATGACTTGTCTAATTATTTGACAGGATGTTCAATCTAAAGTGAGCGATGTTGTTCTTGGAAAGGAAAAGCCAGTTGAAGAATCGAATCCTGAATATGAGAAATTGAAGCATTACATTTTTGAGCTTGAAGATCACTTGGCTGAAGCTCAAAAGCATGCATTTCGCTTGGTAAAGAGACATAGAGGTATTGTGCCTCTCTATACACACACACACTTACATAAAAACTAATAACTTAGTTTATAGCAGAAAATGTGTGTGGATAGCTTTTGTTGAATCTCATTTTCAAGAAATATTTCTGAAAATACTCGCATTTCAAAATAAAATATGAGATAATAGGTTTGAAATGAGTAGTGATTGTATTCAAGTTTATTAGATCAGAAATTATTATACACACTACATAAAAGTAATGACTTAGTTTATATATATATTTACATAGTTTCGCTAAGAAAATCTTTTGAGATTAATTTTCGTAAATGTTAAACAAACAGTAGTCGTTGTCAGAAAA
Organism: Panax quinquefolius; assembly: GCA_020205615.1. Taxonomy (NCBI): domain Eukaryota; kingdom Viridiplantae; phylum Streptophyta; class Magnoliopsida; order Apiales; family Araliaceae; genus Panax; species Panax quinquefolius. Next base: position 31,027,382 of record CM035161.1, on the reverse strand, counting down.
GTGAAGAAACTGAAACAGCATAACAGAAACAAAAGCTGAATATGTAAGCAGAAAATAGAGACAGTGACCAAACAAGTTCTACTTTTTAACACTTACCTTTCCCTTTGTCTTGCTATCTGTATATTGTTTATTCTCCCCGCCATTTCCCATTCTGATGCAGGACAAGGTGTGAGAATGGAATAAAGAGGGGAAAAGAAGTAAAGGGGGAAGAAGACCTATGTCGGATACAATGGCACACAGCATCAGTCTCAAATTAATAATCACATCTATCGACGGGATCACATCACTTGATATAGGACATAAAAACCCCAAATTCTATTTTAACTTTGGAAAATCTAATTTAACAAGGAAATAAATTCCAAATTACTACGTTCTAGAATTGAAACATATTTTATTACCTAACTAAATTAACTTAATTACAGCAAATTTACCCATAAATAATAAGATAGAAATTTACTAATAATCCCTGCACTTTTCATCTGTCTTCTTGTTCCGTACTGCATCACTTTCCTATATTCAAATGAAAATTAAAATGCATGACGTGTTTGTTTTAATATATTTCACAGAGTTAGGGCAATCTCTATCAGATTTTGGAATGGCAGTCAAGCTCCTAGGTGATTGTGAAGGAGATGCACTTGGAAAGGCATTCTCTGAACTTGGGAATAAATCAGAATTTTTAGCAGTTAAGCTGCAAAAGGAGGTCAATTTCAGTTGGAAAATATTTTTTTTTTATTACAATTTGCAGAGTCCTAACTTTGAGAAATTCTTCTTGATGATATCACTTCCTTTGCTCTCATTCAGGCCCACCGCCTCTTAATGAACTTTGAAGAACCCTTGAAAGATTATGTTCGTGCTGTGCAATCTATCAAGGTGATTGTTTGGCATTTTCACTTTCAAAAACTCAGTCATCTATTGATTATGTCTTCAACTGTACTTGCGAAGACTTCTGGCTATCTTGATCAGATAGAAGAGTCCTCTGTACTTTAACTGAAACATTGACATATAGTATATTCTACTAATTTTACTTTTAGAATGTGAAAATAATAATGTTTAGGTGGTTGAATCTGTAAAATTTTAAATGAAAATAATGTATACTCCTTTTGTTTCAAATTATCAGACAAATGTTGACTTTCTAAAAATTAATTTCAGACATTTTCAAACTAAAAATTAACATGATTCATTTTATTTATGTTAAATACAATTATGAATATCATAAACTACCTAAAAAGTACTATTAGTTATAAGATTTATGTTAAATATAATTATGAATATCATAAACTACCTAAAAGGTACTACTAGTTTTATTATTTTTCAAAACTTAAATGAATCATGTCAGTTTTGAGTTTGAAAATATTTGAAATTGACTTTTTAAATGTCAATATTGCTTATAATTTGGAACGGAGGGAGTAGTTGGTTTATTCTCATGTGAACATTCAGTTTTACTAGTCTCTTATTTCCTACTTTCTTCATACTGTTTTAATTTTTTGAGTTGCTTCTAATGGTCTTGTTATTTTCAAACAGGGAACAATTGCAGAAAGAGCTAATGCTTTCACGCAGCAGTGTGAACTGGCTGAAACAGTGAAACTGAAGGAAATAGACCTGTATGGTTGTCTTTAAACAATTATTCCCTCCGTTCCAAAACTAGAGATATTCTAAAATAAGGATAGTTTTACTTTTCCAAATGTATCAGTAACACAATGTAGTTGTGATAACATGATAGTACTCATCTTCCTAGAATATAAGTAATGTGATAATGTCATGTTAGGAACTTCATGGCACATTATAGTCTAAAATTAGAAATGTATCTTTAATTTTAGAACAGACAAAAAGGAAAAATGTACCTCTAATTTTGCGACAGCCAACAGAGGAAGTATGCTTCTCTTTGCTAATCTTGTCCTGCTAGAGTAATCTTTTGAAAAAACAAAATTGCTCTGTGAACTTCACCCTTTCTTTCACCACTATTGCCTTCTCAAGTCCTGTTCCTCTGTCAGTGATGCCAAATTAATGATAATTAGCAATTGCACTATAGACCTAAAGTGAAAATAAATTCTCATGAAGCACATCTATATTGACACGCCAATGAAATTGAAGGAAGTTTTGTTTTGGGAAACCCCCTCGAATAGGGAACAGAATTGTTACAGTGATGAAGTTTGTGTCAAGTTCTTTACAAATTGGCTGGAAAATCCAAAATTTCTAATTTAATTATATTTGTTTTTGTTTATGCAGCAACAAACTGAGGCTAATGCGATCGGAAAAGATGCTAGATGCTGAGCATGACTATGAAGAGGTAAGTAAAGCTTATGATGGCCTGGTTGTATAAGATCTAGAATTTTACTTGTCACAGGAATAGGTTTCTGTGTTGCAGCTCAAGGCTGCTAGTGAGGAAGCAACAAGAAGATTTGACACTTTAGTACGTCTAATGAACGAAGAGATTGTGCACTTCCAAGAGCAGAAAACATTAGATATGGGGCTTGCTTTTCATGAATTTGCAAAGGGACAGGCTTGCTTAGCAAATGGCATCGCTGATGCCTGGCGGAGTCTCCTTCCCAAGATAGAAGCTTGCTCTTTGTAGTACCCAAGACAAAGCCCCTGTTTGGACAGCCAGTTCTTAGGTATCTTGGGCAGTTGTAAAGTCTTGCAAATCTTTCCCATGTTGTACGAGCTATAGTGATTATCCCATTTTGTAACATGTACAGACCCAAGCAAACCCAGGTAATTTCTGAAATCTTTTCACAGAACAAACAAAAACAATCATCTGTATCTTAAAGCTTAAATACCTTTTACCGTTTCATTTCTGCATTTATAGTTTAACTGTACCGTGTTAAATTATTTTCTTGCCTCCGCCATGGATGATAAGTTAAGTTGTTAATGAAAGAAATGGTTCGTCCTTCTCTGTAATCCATTCATTGATGTTAGTTAGTCAGCTTAAATTTCAAGCTTTTTAAAAAATTTAAATTTGAAAAGAAAAAGGAGGATCTAAATAGAAAATTGAAAAGGAAATCCTTTTAACACAATCTGTTAATGCCTGAAAAGTGAAAACATTCTTTGTGAGTTTGAAAAGAAAGAAAAAACAAGAGAATTTATAACTTATAATAAAAAAGAAAGAGAAAAAAGGGTCTTCATTTTTTTTGTTATCCTATTTTGCAGTTTTGAAATATTCAAAATTTTGGTCTATTTTCTCATTATTTTTAAAATAAATTAAAAGATGAGTTTTGAAAGAAAATTCACTCAACACTCCATTTCACTTTTTACTCGATATATGCCATACATATTGAACAATATTAAGATACAATCCAATTTAAATCTTAGACGAAAAAATATAAAAACGACTCAAATTCATTTTAATTTTCAGATTATTTATAAATATTATATTTCAAGAATAATTTTACTTCATTCTAGTATTTTCTTTTCGGTTCTCAATAAACTCTCAAATAAATTCTCTCCTTTTAAACACACAAACACACAGCGTTAGATCCTCCGAATATTCTACAGAGCTCGAAGACAAAACTCATTCCTCTCTCTACCGAATTCTGTATCTATATCTATCTATTTATAATTTTATATACCTTTTGTGCATATATTTAATCTCTTTCTACAATTTGGATGAGCAGCATAGGGTAGAACAATAGAAAGATGAGTTCTTTCTCTCTCCACTATCATCTTCCATCAATCAACAACTCAAGGCACGATTCCTCCACAAACCTTATTTTTGTAAACCCCAGAAGTCTATCTCTTCTCCGTAGCACTTCCAGAGTTAGAACAGTGTGTTCTTCTGCTAAAGATGCCTCTGGTTCGGTCCCTACCCGCGATAATATCCCAAGGTTAATTCTCCCATATTCTTTCTGGGTTTTGTGTTTCTCACTCATTTCTTAATGATTACAACAACTTAGTAAAAATAGAATCGAAAATAAATTTTCTGAACTTGAATTTTCTGTTCTTTGGCATGCTGGGTTTTTATATTTCGTGATCATAACTAATTAGAGGTTTATGAATTGATGCTGCTACTTGATTAATTTATGGTTGAATTTTATACATATTTTTGATTTTCAGCTGTAGTTTATGTGATTGAATTTGTGAAAATAATGTTGCTCTTGGCATAGAAGTCTATGGTAGTTACAGGTAGGCTTTGGAAAGATGATGTGGGTGGGTTGGTTTTTTGTTGTAAGAGTTACCTTGTGTAGTTCGGAACTGGAAAGTTCTTAACTCAACAAATGGAATAGCATATGGTTTATGTCAGTTTTTAGTGACAGATTTCATTTTGTTTCAAACCATTCTTTTTGTCTCTACTGGCATTGTTGCAAGGATCGTGCTAGTTTATTGGGATGAACTTGGTTTTGAAGGGTGTTATTTCTTTCTTGAGATTAAAAGTTTAATGTAAATTTTTTTCAGCAACTTTTGCATTATAGAAGGACCAGAAACTGTTCAAGATTTTGTTCAGATGCAATCACAGGAAATCCAAGACAACATAATGAGTAGGCGGAATAAAATCTTTCTTCTCATGGAAGAGGTGGTAATTGCTAAGTCAGTTTAGACTTCAACACTGTGAATACATTTTCTTCCCTGCTAAGCATTTGTTCCACTAAAATAAATAGTTTCTTGTCTTTGATTATTTTGTCATTCTTTACCAATTTTCACTAGGTCCGAAGGTTACGAGTACAACAGCGCATCAAGGGTTTGAGAGTTTTTGATGATAGGGGCATGGAGGAGAATGAGATGCCTGACATGCCATCAACTATTCCCTTTCTCCCTCGTATGGTAATTCTTAACACGATTTTGTAAAAAATTAATATTTCCACTTGGCCTTGGCTTCGGTTGGTGAATGTTGGGTTTTTTTTTCTGGGTAGGTGCAAGTCCCAATCTTGCACAGTGAGAATGGTTGAACATTTCATACCACATGCACAATCTGCAGGCATCCATGCATGGATGAACCATGCCATACAAAATGGTGCCCCCCTTTTCCATGTCCAAAATTAGACAACTGAAAAGTTGGAAGATGGGAAAGATAGTTGAAGTTAAAGATAGTTGTTTGTTGTTGTTGTTGTTGTTGTTGTTGTTGTTGTTGTTATTGTTATTGTTTATATCATAGTCGTGTTGTTGTTCCTCTTCTTCATCTTTTAGGAGATTTACCTCATATTACAACATGTCTCGGAAAAAAGCATGTAATGGCATCATGTTATCTCATATTTCTTTAATTTTCTGTCATTTCACAAATGTTGACAATTTGTTATTGTTCACTTACCTAGTGCATTTTTCATTTTCTGCAGACGCCAAATACGTTGAAGCAACTGTATCTGACTAGCTTTTCATTTATATCTGGAATTATTATCTTTGGGGGCCTTCTTGCACCAATTGTAAGTTTAATAAGCCAAGTGATTTTTCTCTTTTCGGAGTATACGGTCTGATTGATTACTTTGACTGTTTAACGTGATATATGAGATGGTCTATGTGCATTGATAGGAGAGAAAGAATGGTAGCAGGAACTATCCATATACTTCTTCTATTGTTATCTTCTGAGTATACTGTGAGAGCTGTAAATGGTCTTGTGTAATGTGGGTCAAAAGCGAGAGGGATATAAAGCATTCATTAGGTAGTTTGCTAGTTTTTGCATACCATTGGGTAATTGTGAATTGAAGTGGCATATGGTTAATGATAGTGAATTTAACTTTGACGTGGAAAGTCATAGTGAGTTACTAGCAAGTGAGGTTAGTAATGTTACCATATTGTAAAGTATTTTAACTAAATATCTTGTCAGCCTGCTGCAATTAAAAAGAGAGTAATAGCTAAGGCTAGAGATTGTCACACAGATGAGAACTTATCCACAGTATTCTGGTCCTATATGTAAAAGATATGCGTTTCTTCTTCTTTTTCTTCCGCTGCTGTTAAGCTTTATTATGACAGTTGTTGAACTTGAGGAAGTGGCAGACTGGCAGCAAGTATATTATTCTTAGGCTAATTGATGTTCATGTGTTTATTATTCTTCATGTTAAATTCTATTTATGTTTTGCGTGGATTTGTCAAGGTAGATTTTTCCCCCACTGAATAGAGTGGGGGTGGGAGGGGGTTAGGGGCACCACTTACCGATGAATGAAGATTGAACCTGTGCCAATGAGCTCATGGCAGGAGGAGAGTCCTTTTACCAACTGACCTACTATTCATTCTTGTTAAGATAGATTTTAGTTATGGTGGTTTCATTACTTTTTAAGATAAGAGGATATATGGGACTGAGTTATATCATTGTTTATGGGTGACTAGGTGAGTGAAATGTGACATTTGTATGTCTGCATAGTATCAATTAAAGGATTTTTGTGTAGAAGGTCAAAAGATTGGTTGTCCCCCAGATTTTCCTGTAACTACTCAAGGGTATGGTCATTTGATGATACTTGCGATTTACAGGAAGTTTATGAATTCTAGTGGACACAAGGACAGCAAGAGCTGAAGTAGTGGCAGGCTTAATATGGTCAGGGAGCCAAATAATTAAGATCATAAGCACAAATAAAATAGTCATTGGTGGCATCATAAGATTGGGAGAGTAGGTCAGGTTGAATTTAGAGATCAAAGATTTGAGTAAAGAAATGAAAGAAATTGGAATTGTATGGATAGGAAACATTGCTTTTATAGATTGAATCCAACTACTTTTAGACACAAAACAAACACCGCTCTCATGTTTGCTCATTTCCCCTATCCAAGTTACATATTTTGTGCCATTGCCACAATGCTCATGATGATAATGGTTTTAAAAATATGAAATTTGTGATGATTTTAAGTTATTTTCTATTCTTCTACACTTGAAATGACCTCTTTAAACTGCCAAACCTATTTCGATGGCAGCTCGAACTGAAATTGGGTATCGGTGGCACATCATATGAAGATTTCATACGCAATATGCATTTGCCTATGCAATTGAGGTATTTACCAAAACAAAGCAAAAAATTAGTCTGACTCCTACATGTTGTTTTTATATTCTTAGCTTCTTAGGATATTATATATATTATTCCATTACGAATATATTCCCTTTATCTCTACAAGAAAGATGTCAAATGATTAGTTTCCTGATTTATAATGGTTTAATTTCTCAATTCAGTCAGGTGGATCCTATAGTAGCATCTTTTTCAGGTGGAGCAGTGGGTGTTATTTCAGCTTTGATGTTGATTGAAGCTAATAATGTTGAGCAACAAGAGAAGAAAAGGTGCAAGTATTGCCATGGAACTGGTAGGTGTGAATTTGATTTTACTAGGTAGGATATTTTACCTCCTATAAATTGTTAGGGTTTTGACTTGTGATAAATTGAGTTTGAAATTCCAATGAACAATGGAAGCTAATCAATTGTGAAGTAATGTAGAGTCTAAGAAGGAATAGGAATGATTGCACTTCAGTTGTATGACACCGTTTTTGTTATGTATGTATATCAAACCAGAATTTAATGGTTTATATGTTTGAAAGTAGATTATAGTGAGAAAGCAATGGGGTCCATCGACTGATTCTTGCTCTTGGAAACAAAAGCCTTTCGAACTTGCAAGCAGAAGTAGGTAGAGTTTGCCCAAAGTACTCCTTTATTAACTTATTTCCAAGTACACGATCAATGCCAATAACTACAAATGGACACTCAGAGTTGCTTGAGATATAATTATCCTGTTTTTGTTGTTTAACATCAATCCACATTTGATATGATCTAATCATCTGTCAAATATACTCCAACTAACATGATAAAAATTCAAAGTTGTTTCTTGACGTTGAATTTGATCAAATTATATAAACTACTTTAAAATTTTAATTTGGCTTCTTATTCTTGGATTGGTCCATTTAGTATCCACTCTCAAGGCGCCAGTTACTGGAACTTGGGTTGTGCTAAACTAAGATTTGATGTTATATAAATATGATTTGGATTTTGATATTCCTATGTCTAGTTTTGGGTCTTAATCTGCCCGACTTGTAGTGTAATACCCTAGTCTCACATCGGAACACATGGGTTTGATTAATGTGTATATAAGGCTTAATTCTACCACTGACCTTTTGGGGCCAAGATGACCCAAGTTGATGCTATTAGGACGTGGATTGAGCCTTATTTCTGAACTTGGTTTGGGCCGGGTCCTTACATGTAGTCCTGAAAAGTTATGGTAGGTAATCTGTCTTGTTTACCTAGAGATGTAGTATGCTGCATCTATTCATATAATTGTATGCAGGGTACTTGGCCTGTGCACGGTGTTCTGCAAGTGGTGTATGCTTAAATATTGAGCCCGTTTCAGTATCCATTGCTTCTGATCAACCACTACGAGCTCCCAGCACGCAAAGGTGTTCGAATTGCTCAGGAGCAGGAAAGGTATTGTATTTTGATCTCTACAGCTTTATCAAGGGGCAAGGCGAGTGGGTAGATACAAGAGCTTTGTTTTGAATCAATTTTAAAGTTTAAATCCATACCAGCAAGGATTATACTTGTACAATATCATGCTGAGATGTACATCTCCAGCCAATTTCATTTGATCTTCGAATATCCACTCCTTCATTTTTCCAGATCCCGTCCTCTTCGTATAAAAAAAACATAGCCTTGTACGCTTAAGAGCATAACAAACATGCTATTGATTTGTGATTAATATTATTCATGTTCTTCAGGTAATGTGCCCAACATGCCTGTGCACCGGAATGTTAATGGCAAGTGAGCATGACCCTCGTTTTGATCCTTTCGACTAAAGAAAACTGGATGGTGTTTCTTGGAGATATAGAGGGACATACATCACGTGTTCTTTTAAGTTTGTTTGGAGATGATCCATATTTGCGTTTTAAGAATCAATGGGGAGTTGGGATTTTGCGGGAAAGATGGAAAATCATTTGTCAAGCTGCATGGCGTGCTCTGTCCTCTTTACTGTTAAATGTTAGGCAACTTACACTGCCTATTTGCCTAGCTACAGGGTTCCTATTGTTCTGTTTGCAGAACTTATTTATCCAATAAGAAGTGGGGTATCACTATTCACTTGGGAAGCTAAACTAATACGTTGCCCTTGGCTGTCTTCAAAGATGATTTTCTATTAAATTTCAAGATTATTAATTTTGATATTATTTTGTCTTTCAATAAATAATATAGACAGATAATTGAAATAGAAACATCTTTGTGCTTCAAGTGATTTATCATAACAGTATATTTTAGCTCGACTCAAACTCGCATATTTTTAATAATCAAATTTGAATAGTTCAAACCCAACATGTCTCATTTAAAGTATATCCAATTTCAAATTGCATTTGTATAAACACATATCTTAAACTTTAATTGAAAATTACACCTGTTATTTATTTATTTATTTTGATGAACATTTCAAATCTTTTTATAATATTTTATGACCTTAAGAAAAATGAAGCTTAATTTTAAATTTGGTTAATTAATTGCACTGGTCTATATGTACCGAAATTGAAGACTTGGAAGCTGGATGAGCTATATATATACATACATTGTGTCGTGCATTTGTGCGAAATAGACGATGAAAATATGAATTTATTAGCCAACAACTTAATATATATTTAATTCATGATTTGGATCATTATAATTACTGTTTAGACAACATATAATAAATTTCCGATATCGAATTTGTCACCGAACATTAAAATAATATAACAAAATATAAATTTTACTTAATATAAAATTAATATTATAAAAAAATTACAAAATACTATCAAGTATAAAAAAATTTATGTTAACATTATAAATAAATTTATATTACAATTTAAATTTAAAAATTTTACAAATTAAATCATAAAAAATGTAATTTTTTCTAGAACAAAATGAGTATTCACCTATATTAAATATTAAAAAAAAAAAACAAGGAAAAAAGACACCCTCTCTATTTCTCCTCCTGTTTCTTCTCCTCATCCCCGGTTCCCGTTGCCCTTCCCATTGCATCCCAACTTCTCCTTCTCCCCTTCCCCTTCCACTTCCACTTCCACTTCCACTCGTTACAACCAACCAAAACTTCATAACACAACAAATTAAGTCAACATTATATTATTAATAAGGTTGATTAACATAGATATTAGCAGCAGAAATTATTGTTATTTCATAAAATAGATCGGACCTAAGGGGGTGTATTCAATTAAGATTTTTAAAAATTTATAAAGATTTTAAAAGTTTAGTTGTATTCAATCAAAACATTTAAAGAGTTTATAAAAGTTTAGTGGTATTCAATTACAACTTTTTTAATGTCTTTAAAAGTTAGGTGGTATTGAATTAAGATTTTTACAAAGTATATAAAAGTATTTTGGTATTCAAAAAGTCGTAGACTTTTTAGATTTCTATTAAATGGTAGAGTTTGACAGACTTTAGAATAAGAATTATAACTATCAATCAATATTCTAAGTCTGACATCATCTCTAAAGATTTCTAAAGACTTCATATCTCATCTTAATAAACTAAATAAATTTAAAATACAATTCACATGAATTCAATATTTCTAATTACTTTATAATCTAGAATAATTAATACTTCGGTTGTACCCACAAAAATAAAACATTTATTTTGTTTTTGTAGTCAACGTACAAAATTCAAAATTTTTAAATTTTGAATTTATTTGTTATTTAATAATAAACACATGTTATTATTTCAAAAATAAAAATAAATACACTATTTTAAAATTAGGTTCGAGTAATTTATTGAATTTTAAAATTTGTTCATATATAATTCATTTATATTTTGAATTGAGCTCAAATCGAACTTTTAGTCGAGCGAATATTAGGGGTGAAAACGAGTCGAATCTCAGCGAACACTCTAATGCTCAGATTCGGCTAGACTCGAAAAAATTGAGCTCGAATTCGATAAGGAATTTCTAATTTTGCGTTAGATTCGACTCGGATCATTCGTAAGTACTCGACTCGTTTACAAAACGAGTTACTCACGAGCCTTCAAATCGAGTTTCGAATATGAACCATTTCGCTTAATACTAAACCACTACATACTAAATTGATTATTGAACTAATGTTTATATATAAAAGTCTCTTATTTTTATTTATGTAAAGACATTACAAAGAATGTAATACTTAATTAACAATCAATTCATTTGATTTATTCAAGACACAAACTACACAATTTAATATTACACTTTATAAATTATAAAGATTGATACAAATATCACATATTTAGCTTATTAGTATGGATCGAACTGAATTCAAATATGATCCATCGTTATAAGATTGAGTATGGTTCGAGAAAAATAAAATACTCGAACCCTAATCGAAAGCGAATCTTGGTATCTACTCGAATTCGAATTCGCAGATCATTAAACGTAAAAGACAGTATGGATCATATTCGACGAATCAACTTCGAATTCGAAGCTTTGGATCATATTTTCGAACCGATCTCGAAATTAAAGATCGAAATTGCTTCGCTTCTATTTCACTAACACCCCTAGCAAGTATGAATAATCGAGTTTAATAGGAATCAATCCAACTGCTTTCTTCATTTTATAATCTTATATGTCATGATTTTTATGTCATGACAATAAAAATCAATCGTGTATATATATATATATATATATATATATATATATATATATATGCGAGTTAATTGGAGAGAAAATAATTTTTTAGAATAAGAAAAGTTTTGGGAGAAGAAGATTATGAAATTATTCAATTTTATAATCCAAATCAGATAGTAGGATTTGTTATGAAGAGGAAACTCTTCGATCTCTCAATCCAAATTCGTTAGTATGACTTTTACGAACAAAAATAAGTCGATGGGTTTTTAACATATTTAATATAATTAAATTGACCAAAATTAAACTAATTTATTTTTATCGTTAACTCGATAGAACTCAACCAAATTTAAAAAAAAAACTACCCATTTATTATGACTTATTATAGATATTATTGATATATATATATATATATTTTTTTTTCTTTTCTTTCTAAACTTGAAATAAGTTAAACCATTTTAAATTATAATTAGAATTTATTCACTACTTTATTTTGGGAGGAATGAAAAGAACCCAAGGGTATATTTGGTCTTTCATGAAAAAAACTCAAAGCCCTAGCTATAAATAAAAGAGGTTATATAGCATTGTCTGGTTACTCAGCGAATACAGTCGTTCAAGCTTGAGAAACAGAGAGAAGAGTCATCTATTAGTATCATTCGTCGGTGAAAATGGTTATAATCTTCATCTGTTAGTATTTTGTATATGTTTTTTTGTATGTTATGCTTGTAATCGAGATACTTGGATCTTACAGTTTGTCGTTCATTTCAATCAAGCTTTGAATATGTATATTTGATTTGCTTGAAAGAAGCCCTAATCCTAACTTCTTCTTCTTGGAAAATGTTTGTTATATTGCATCTTTTATGTGTTTTTTATTTTATTCATCCATAACGAATGGGTTCTGTTTGTGTGATTATTTGATTTTACATTTTCTCGTCAAGGGTTATTATCTTTGTTAAAAATGATTTTTCCTCTTAGTTGATTGAAATTCTAACTCTATATTGCAAATGTAATACAAATATCTTCTGATTGTAATTTTATTAATTTTCATGTTCACATTTGTATCTTTTCTCAAATGATTGGAATGTAATACTGGTTTATGTAAAAACGATCTAATAAGAAAAATAAATTATCAGTTTTCAAATCTCATTGCTTTAAGTGAATGAGATCCATGAAGCTCCATTTTTGCTTAAAGGCACCAATAATTTCTAAGGGTCAGTTACAGAACTCTAGATTATTTGTTAAATTGGTATTACCTGTTCTCTTATTAGTTGCTAAAGTATACAAATGGTATTTGAAGAATTTTTCTGCTAGTGGAGCCAATACTGTCGTAGATGGCACTGAATAGCAAAGAAAGGATACCCTTTCTTTGCTACTGCTTAGCCCATTCATACTTGAGGAGTTTTCCAATATGTAGTATCTCCCTAGTTCCCCCAGCCATTTTATGCCAATAGCAACTTGGGAGAGATGAGTTAGTACAACATTGTGAATGTTAAAATATAAGTAAATGACTTGGACAAAATATTTTTTTAAATATAAATATGTTCTTACCATTTGATATTTCGGGGGTTTTAATACATCATTCTCCTTTACTTGTGCTATGTTTAAAAGTCGAAGAGGAAAACCAGAGAACCCAAGGAAGAGACTGTGACCCTTGGACCTGCTGTTCGGGATGGCGAGCTCGTGTTTGGCGTTGCACACATTTTTGCGTCTTTTAATGACACTTTCATTGTGAGTACTTCAGCAATACACATAATTTCAATGTTATTTTTTTGGGTTTTGTCATGTTTATGTTGTGTATATAAATTGCAGCATGTCACAGACTTGTCTGGAAGAGAAACCATGGTTCGCATTACTGGTATGTCTGGGCTACTTTTTGATTATTTTCAGATTTGTACAATTTCATGTGTTTGTTGATTTGTAAGGCATGTTTATTATAGATCTTTTGTATATTTTAACTTTCTAGTTATTAAATTCTATGTAGTCAACCCTTTCACAATACAGAACAAGGATGTGTACTTGATTCCGGATTTTTGTTACTTCTATGTCTAGTCATTTGTATTTAACTTTTAATTCACGTTTACTGAATAACTTATTGCAACAAATTGTCAAAAATCAGTAATGACACTGGCTTATCAAAGTTAACAACATGCACATACACAATTACGTTAGTTGTTTTTTTTAATATGGCATAATATATACGTGACTAAACGATGGGTTTAATTTGTACAGAAAAATATGTATTGAATAAATACACCTAGTGCCTTTTAAATATATGGGCAATTTCAAATTATATTCACTAAATGATCTTGAATTCCAGTAAAGAGTTTAAGGCTTTGTCATTAGAGATACAAAGAGGTAGAATTGTACAATTTTCCAACCTTTGTGTGCTCATTATCTTGCTGCAATTGGCTTATAAATGGTTTAGACGGTTGTTAATTCAAAATATATCTTGAATCATCAACCTTAATGTTCACAATATTTATTGGGAAGCTATTTATTTATAGAGAGCACTACTTTTGGTGGATTTGTGACTTGGTTTTGGATATTCATCTTCTAGCTTTATGTCTTTTCCTTCTCATTTAGTCGTTATCTTGAAAATCTTTAGATGATGCCATAATTTGTACTTACTCACCAGTTAGACTGTTAAGGGTTTTTTTATCTTAGGCGAATGTGACTAAATTTATGTAGCTGATGGAAGCTGTTTCTGAGCTTATCAATTGTTTACCATCTGTTTACTCGTATGCTTTTGAACCTGTTGAGTACAGGTGGCATGAAGGTAAAGGCTGACAGGGATGAATCATCACCATATGCGGCCATGCTTGCTGCACAAGATGTTTCACAACGATGCAAGGTTTTATATCTCTTTCATTGACCTTGGCAAGAGTGGATATTGAAATAATATTATGTTAACTAGGCTTTCATGCCGTCGATTTTTTTCCCAAGTGCCAACATATCAATAACATTTCGTTTTGTTAGCGTACTATTTATCTACTCAAATTGTTATATCCCCAAATATTTGAGTGATTCATGCCCACAATTTGCAGGAACTTGGCATTACTGCTCTTCACATCAAGCTGCGGGCTACAGGAGGGAACAAGACCAAGACCCCTGGACCAGGTGCCCAATCTGCACTTAGAGCCCTGGCTCGTTCAGGCATGAAAATTGGTCGCATAGGTAAATTTTCCATTCATCTGTAGAATGTTATGAAGCTTTGCTTTTAATGCTTCTACCTGAGATTCACCAAGTGTCGGTATTTATTTCAATTACTTTATTTATTTTAAAAGTGTTCATAATTACAGTCTTAACATGTGGGTAAGGCTGTAAAATGAGCAAACAGTTCGGACTCTATTCATACTTGCTCGACTCGAAATATAAATGAGTCAAATATGAGCAAATTTTAAAGTTCGATAAATTACTCAAAATTCCTCAAATTGTAATTTTCTATTGATACTCGGATCATATTCGTTCTTCGAACTGCTTGGACTCGGTTCGGAATCATGCTTGACTCGATAGCTAAATTAGCCTCACTCAAACCTTATTTTATACTCGAGAAATTTTGTGAACCAATACTCAGTTTGACTCGGTTCGTTTACACTTGCATGTGGGCATCATAAAAAATTATAGTCATTGTTGTGTGTTAAAGCAAAAACTTAACCTGGCATGGTAATTGTTTACTTTGTTGAATCCAGCCAAGTTCAACTCTAATTTTGGGTGTGATTACTTGTAAATCTTTTTTCTTTGCAGAGGATGTGACTCCGATCCCCACAGACAGCACCCGTAGAAAAGGTGGTAGAAGGGGAAGACGACTATGATTCTTCTCTTTGAGTACTCAAACATATTTGCCGATGCCATCAGAATATTTAAGTTATGGTTGTTTGATCAAATTCTTGTAGTTTGGAACTCATCGACATCGGTTGATTCTGAGTTTTCTGAAATTTAAGGATAATGAGTTTTTGATGGCTGCCTAAATCAACTACATTATTTTACCCAATTGATCAACGATTGGTGCTTTTTGTACTTGGTTAAAAAGATTCATTGCACATCTCAATATGTAGGGATACAGAATCATGGATGTGCGAAAGCAAGTGTAGGAACCTGTTCATTGTTTATTGTGTGGTGGTTTAGTAGTGATGGCATGATAATGTTATTGTGACGATAAACTAAAGAAACTTGTGTCGTTTTATGCTATTATCAAAATTCAGAAGTTATGGGAATATTTTTTGAGTCGTAAATATTTGACGGATGAGACGACTTGTTTTGATTTTGTGGAACTGTGCCCGACCCTTTAATATGCAACATGACTTTACTAGTTTAAGTGTTTTTAATTTAACAAATACAAACTACTCTTTTTAAATTGATTATAAGCAAGAGCACTAATCTATATAATTTCTTCAATTTTATATGGGAGTTGAGAAGGACTTTTACTAAATTGGCATATTAGTATCACAGTTGAAAATTAATTATGGTCAGTTAAAAATTTGAGAATAAAATTATGTATTGTATTTGCATGCACTATATATATATATATATATATAGCAAGGAAATGAAGAAATTAAAATTTGCCATTGACTTTCAATTCAAAAGCTAGCTAGGATAAATTAATAGACTTGGTTGGTGGCTTTAGACTTTAATCAATCAGGCTGGTGCTGACCAAAAGACCATCGAATACCATAACTTTATTTCTTCCAATGGGACAGAGACAGATGTATATGTTCGAGGAAAACTAGAAAAAACCTTTTGATGGACATTCTAGAGGAAAATAGACTTTTGGGATAATAGCTTATAGCTAGCGTACTTGAACGGACTACTATAATTGACGTATTCTTTTATCATTTTCATAGAAACTAACGCCCCGTTCTTATCAGATTTAAAATTTATTACTATTGGGCTTTATCAAATTAATTATTCTTTAGTCTTTCCTCTAGTAATCAATTATACTATGAAATTTTATTTTGTAAAATTATTAAAACTAGTTCAGCGTGGCACGGATTTTTTTTTAATTCCTTACTTATTCTATATATATATATATATAATGATTATCAAAAAAAAATTGAATTTGAATTTAAATTATTATAGAATGATTTCAAACTTTGCTCAAACAAATAGTTATCAAAGAATTACAATTAAATGTTAGTAGTATATATTTTTAAATTTAATATTCAGATTATATAATTTTTAAATTTAATATTTAGTTGTTATTTTAAAATATCTTTCAAATTTATACATAGTTATTTAAAATTAAAAATAGGTGAAACCTAAAAGCTTAAACATCATGTTTAAGGAATTTTATGACATAAAATTATTGTAAATTAATAAGTTATCATCATAGTTTTTTAATTTGTTTTAACTGGCAACTTAAATTTTAATATCTATATATAAGTTAGATTTTTTTTTCTAACATTAAATAACTAAAAATCTCCTATCTAGCGTCGTGGTTAGGGGTGTTCAACCGATTTTTATCGAATCGAAACCGTCCAAATCTTGATACCGATATCGATCTTAAATTTGAATAAGTATACCAAAACCGACGAGAGACGGGTTTGAAACCTAGGTTAAGACTCTGCAGGTTTTACCAAAAATTAATATAATTATTATTTTTATTATTATTATTATTATAATCATTATTTTTATTATTATTATTATTATTATTATTATTAAAAAATTAGAAAATCGGTATAATCGGTCCGGTTTGGTTTTTACCGAACCATAAAATCGCCGAACTAAACCCAAGACTTAAAAAATCGGTATATATCGGTTTTTTGTTTAAACAGGACCAAATTTTTTTACCTATACCAAACCAATTGGGGTTCGGTCCAGTTCGAAAAACCAAAAAACCGAACAAATCGAAAAAAAATGAACAGCCCTAATTGTGGTATTTGTTCCGATTTGACAAAAGTAGAATGTTTGGTCGAGGGTCCAGTACAATAGGTAGCAGGCGTGTTCGTTTTAGCCCCGACCGTTGAAATAAAATTAGTAATTAAAGTTTAATTATTAATATATTTTGTAATATATATTACACTTTTTAGTATTAATTATTATTTTTTCATAATAATTTTTCTATATTTTTAATATATAGTTATTTAAGAATAAAGTTGTAGAATAATAAGTTACTTTTAATTTTAAAAATTAATTAAATTTTAATCACAATATATAAGTCACAATTATTTTTTAATGTTAATTAATTAAATGTCTTCTATTTTAATTATTATGTAATCGTAATATTTTTTAATATTTTTAATATTTAGTTATTTAGAGTAAAGTCCCTCAAAAATAGGATAAAGTCAACGGAATTTTGTTGAAGATATGAGTGGCCCTGGTCCTCCCGTCAACACCAATCATAATATCGACGGACGGAATATGGAATAATTTCGACATATATTCCATTGAGAATAACATATTTTGAAGAAAATTAGTTCCAACAGAACTTTTATCGACCTAAAATTATATTTGTTACTTCCCAGTCATCACTGTCTTATTCTCCATCTCTCAAATCTCTCTTGTCTCTCATCCTCTCTGATATCTCGGCTCTCTCACGCCCACCACCCTCTCAATCTCCCGTTGTGCGCTCCTCCCCCTCCTCCATCCTCCATCCACCCTCATCTCCTTTGTCGAACGTTTTGGCTGTGGCGGTAGCTTTGCTGTGGTTGTAGCTTTTTTGTTCTAATTTCATAAATTAAAATTAAAACTTCTGCCCTAATTTAGTATTTAATTTGTTCAATTTTCTGTATCAATTTTTATGTGGCCTAATTTCTGATAATTTTTATGTGGAATACATATATATTTTGATAATATTATTTTAAAATTTTAAAAACAATATTTTATTTAAAATTTTAAAAATAATATGTTGTTTTAAAATACTGAAAAATCGAGTAGAAGGAATAAAAACACCGAAAAATATCCCTTTTAAGAACTAAATTGACAAAAAATAAACTTGAAGGACGACTTTAAAAATAGATGACAACTTGAAAAGAAAGAAGGCTCATTCCACCATTAAACATTTATTGCATATCCCGCGGAATTATTTTAAAAACACAACATTCATACACATGCATTACATTAATTATTACGTACCCCAGTACGTAAAATATAATTAAAATTAACTTGCACCAGCTGACGAAATATGCATGCATAGGAGCAATATATATATAGACGCATGCATTAATTTCACAATTATAATGTAATTTTGTCTATCAAAGACTTGGTATCCAGCCCCTTACTGTAAAAGTTTTCAAGAAATTCTTTCTCTGTGAAATCCCTATATATCCGAGGCTTCTCCGCCGTCAACAACTCCGGCAGCGGCCCGTAGTAATTATCACCCCCTGCTACTTCTGATCCTCCTTTCCACATGCTCAGGTTTAAAAACATTACAACTGAGATTCTTGGCTCCCTGCACGAGTTGGCTAAAACCCTGTGTTTCACGCTTTTGTACTCCCCATTTGACACAATCTGTAACCAAAAACAACATAAAAATAAATAGTAATGATAAGATATATTATGTTTTTATTCTGGCATTATTACCCCAAAATTATTTAGAAAAATTGATGAGATGTAATTATTTTTATTTTTTTTAAAAAAAATAAAAAATAAAAAACCTGAAGCATGTCTCCAATGTTGATAATTAATCCTCCAGGCAAAGGCTTGACATCCACCCACTCCTCACCGTGCATAACCTGCAAGCCCTGCACCTGATTCTGCAGCAGAACCGTCACCACCCCAGGATCAGTATGCGATGTAATCCCCACCGTCAGATCAGGCTGCGGACAGTAGGGATATATATGGCCCACAAAAGCCCTGGTTTCAGAAAAGGTCAACTCCTTGAACTTTCCGGCCTCTAACCCTAACCCTAGAGACAACAACTCCATCACAGCCTCACCCACCTTTTTTGCATGCATGTCCCACTCCACCACCTCCCTACGGCATACCTCCGGTATCTCCTCCTCCGCCGGCGCCACCGGAGACATCCACACCTGCAGGGAGTCGTGCCAGCTGGCAGCCTTCGCCCGGTACAAGTCGTTGTTACTAGCATACATGACGCCACGTCCCTCTTCTCGAACATAGTGCTTCGCCTTCACTTCCGTCGGCTGCTCATGAAATGATTTGACGGCTGTGATAGTTTTCTCGAGGATCGAGACGGACACGTCATGGTTTATCACTTGGAAGAATCCCCAAGTTTTTGCGGCTTCTCGGATTTGTTCGACGATATTAGGTAGATGATCTTTGGAATTAACGTTAGAAAAATCTATGGTGGGTATTCCCATGCTTGTTGAGGAAATTTTGAGGTTGGAGAGTGTTTCAACCGGGTGGACGAAGAAGTCTGGGATGGTGGTGATGCCGGAGTCGGAGAGGCCTTTGACGCCGGCCTTGGATTCGTCGAAGGCCTTAATGTTGTTCATTCGGTCATCAGTACAGAGAATTGTAGTGGTTGGAGCCATCTTCTTCTGACTCTATGTTTGAATGGTGGGGAGTCATGACAATACCTCTGCTTTAGATCCGCCATTAAATGCCCATTTTTTAAATGACACATATTAATGTAATTATATTTTTCCTAATATACCCATTTAATTATTATCTTCTATCATTCTCTTTAATAGTTCTTCTGTCTCATAATAAATATTTTAGTTTAATTTTTATGGTTAAATTGATCATTTTTAAAATTAATAAATCTTTAAAAAAATAAAAATATACACTTAGAGATTATGATCATAATAAACTCTGAAAAATGTACTACTAATATCAAGTTCCGTAATTTAAAAATATTATATTGATATTTTTAATTATTTATTTTAAATATGGTCAATTTAACTACTAAAGTCAAATTATGATGTTTATTATGAGATGGAATATCACGTATATAAAGAATTGATATTTCCCTCGCTCTCACATGAATAGTAAACGGGTCTCACACCTATGTGAGAAAGATCTCGTAAAAATATTAATTTTTACTCGTAAAAATAACAATTCCTTAAAATATATATATTTCAATTTTCAATGCTTTAATTAATTCCGTTCACATAATTAATATTAGCATTTAGTACATTTTTATTTTTTAAAGATATCTAAGTTGTTGATGGTTTCCTTTTTCTCATAAATTAATTAGATATATCAGGAAATTGTAGAGGATATACTTGAAAAAAGTGAACAAACATAATAGAAATTTAAAGATAGGATTGACGAGTGGCCTTTCTTTTTCTTTCTTATCCAGTCAATTATGTCGGAGTTAATTGAAATTAAGTTACTTTTTCATTACATTTATTTATTTTTTATTATTTTGAAAGTTCCACTTTTAAAGTAATTAGACACCCACACGGCCACACTTCTAACTCATTCACACATAATCTTTGAATGCTTACGTAAAGGTGAGGTTATGGTTTATTAGGTTTTAATATATATGCCTCGATTTAATTATTTGATTCATCTGAAATTGAGTTGCCGAGTATAATAGAATTGAGTTTATACATGCATTGTTGTGGCAAGGAGACACCCGACTCTGTAACGAGGGAGTAATATTTTATTAATAGGGTATATATCATCGGCTGGACTTGAGAATAAATAGGAGATTGAGTCAATGAGCTGCCTATTCTTTCTGAATTATTAATAAATACTAGTAGTAAGTACTAATTCATTAATGATGTTTTCAGATAGGTGTCTAGACAACGTACAAGTGAGTTTTTTCTCTTGTGAAAAGGCTTTAAAAAAAATCATTATTCATTATTAAGTATAAATAATGTAATGGTCACAATCGAAGTCTATCAATTAAAGGTTTTGCTATCTGACTCTTTGCTCTCTCAAGTAATTTTCAAAAAAGTTGCCCGGTTAATGATGGACAGAGGTGGTTCTCCTGTGACAATACGATTCCAATGGAATGAATTTTTTTCATTTCCTTAATTTTCATTCTATATGTAATATTGATGTCATTGTATCACAACTTCCATCGTGACCAACAATGAAAGAACAAAACATTTACTTTAGATTCCTCTATTTCATTCTCTTAATCCAAACGTAGCGTTATTTCGATTGTTTTAATTGTCTATATATCAAATATGTAATGTTAATATCAAGGCGTTATTTCGATTGTCTTAATTGTCTATATATCAAATATGTAATTGTTGGGTCATGATATTTTAGACATTGGGCCAAAGGGCTTGGGCCGAACTACTTGGTTAATCTACCGGGTCATTTCAGTTAGGTCCTCTTTGTTGGGTCGAATCGGTGGACTGACCCAGCAGATATTTAAATATCTACATCTTTGACCGGTGATGATGATAAAGATAATGACTGACTGACATCTTACATCGTATTAATGAGGATTGGACGATTCAATTAGCAATGGACAAAGGAGATGGGATCAATGTGTAAGCTACCAGGTGGGGTGGTGTCGAAGTGCGTGGCACGCAAAACCGAATCTTGTAGTATATCATAGCAAGGAAGTCATACATGCAAAGGTAATTGATAATTTTATCTCTCTCAATACACTAGATATTTTATTCTCCATTGTTAACCTTTGTGATCTTTGCATCGACTCTCACCTCGAATTTATCCCGACGAGTCGGGCAAGTCGAGCTTTTGGTGTTGATCGTGTTTATTGTGCAAGATCAGGACTTCTTACGTGATTGGGACGTGGCAGAAGATCTTGACGTTACCATTGGCGCTAGAAGGAGGGCTGTGTTCTAGTGTCCTTGAGTTTTCAATCACAATCTTTTCAATTGTTCTACGTCGGAAGATAGTGAGGAGTAGAACTGTTGCACCGGAGGACAGCCGATGCTGAAGGGACGGCTTCCAAATATGAATCAGGGGGTTCTCGTTCAAGAGCACATGGTGAAGCCTGAAGATGGTTGGTCTTTGCTGCTGACAAGGAGCGTGATCATGGCCGAAGGCGAGTAGAAGGCACCCCGCCTAGAACTCTAAAGAAGAAGTGGTCAGATTTACAAGGCGCTGTAAGTGGCGAAGATAGCAGACGAGGCAGATAAAGCTTTGGAAGTTCTCTTGAAGCGGAGCGAGGATATAGCTGAGCAGATGCTTCAGATGGCAGAGCTGAAAGAAGGTGATCCTCATGACCGAAGAAGACCAAGGAACCATACTCCTGAGCATCCGAAGAGGGTACCTCACTCTATCGGTTTTCGGGATTATGGTCGCAGCAGACGAAGAAGTTGATCCAGAAAGTATACACTTGAGAACACAAAGAAGGCACTTCGCCTTGAGTGTTCTCGCCACAGCGAAAGGGCTCATCACCGAAGTAGATCAAGAAGTCACATTTCCGAGAATCCACTAAGGGCACATCACCCTGTGGGTACTTGTCTTCGGAGAAATCCATCCAAAGCTGCAGGTTAGGATGGAAAGGGTCGGGCCGTTCAGAAGAAGCTTTGAGGAGATTTATGTTCAAATCGGCAGAAGCAGAGTTCATGGACGCTGTGTGCAGACAGATATTCTACTCCGGACAATCAGTGCAGCAGGCTGTCAGGTTCAGATTCAGCACACAAAATGCACCCATACTCCTGAGCATCCAAAGAGGGTACCTCACCATAGGGGTTCTCGGGACTATGACACAAACAGACGAGAGAGCAGCTCAAGAGGATATTCACCCGAGAATACAAAGAAGGCACCCTTCCTTGAGTGTTCTCGCTGGGGCTCATCACCAAAGCAGATCTAGAAGCCGCGCTTCTGGAAATTTGAACACTTTGACAATATTTTCGCGGTCGGTTGATGTTGTGGTCGAACATTTCTTTTCTGAAGATGATGATAGTTAAGGAGAAGCGGAAGAGTCCGACAAAGCCGTTGCAGTACTTCAGCTGAAGCAGAGTATGCTCTTCGGGAAGTTCATGAGGGCATCTGTGGTGACATTTGGCTGCGAAGTCATTGGCCTACAAAGTACTTCGGCAGGGATATCATTGACCTACAATTTTTTCAGGAAGCTACGGACACCAGTTTGTGGTATCGAAGTTTGAAATATTCTTGAAAGAACTGGGGATTCAGCACAGAAAGACTTCGGTAGCTCATCTACAAAATTCACAATGGTGTAAGGAGGACGGGGTGGGGGGGGGGGACTCGCTGACCATTCGATGGTACCCTTTTTGGCAGGTGGTCCTTATGAATTTGTTAGGCCCTTCGTGGTAGGCAAACTTCATTGGTGTAAGGAGGACAGGGGGACTCGCTGACCATTCGATGGTAGCCTTTTTGGTAGAAGTGTGGAGTGTCCTCATGGAATTGTTATACCCTGTGTGGTAGACAAATTTCATAGTCCTTTTAAATTTTGTTTTACCTCGAGTGGAAAACAAAATGCACCGACGTAAGGAGGTTCGGGTGGACTTGTTGGTCATTCGATGGTAGCCTTATTGTTAGGTGTGTCCTTATGAACTTATTCTACCCCGCATGGTAGACAAATGTCCTTATATCTTTGTTCTACCCCGCATGGTAGACAAATGTCCTTATATCTTTGTTTTACCCCGAGTAGTAAACAAGATCTCGATGGTGCAAGGAGGATCAGCCGAATTCACCTTATACATGATCTGTCTCACACTTCGGTAACGATAAGTATACATTACTTTATTTTGTTCAAGTGTTGAGTTCGGATTATATTATTATTGTTCTTAACTGTTATATAATTTGCTTGATTATTGACTAACAGTTTAAGATAAGAGGCATTTGTACATTTTTCACGTTGATGAATGATGAATTATTGACAAGAAATGTTCACCCAGAAGTAATAAGGCATGAAGTTGATATTCCATTAATATTAACTGTTCACAAAAAGTTAGGATTTTTGCAGAAAGTTCTACAACTAAAGATTTCATATCCTTTGGCATACATATGGACGATCTCATCGCTCAAATTTTGCCGGATTTTTCAGATGTTGCTGGATTTCTTACGAAGGTCTTGATCGATGGCGAACCCAAATTCCTAAGGGCTCGAAGCTCTTTGAGCTCTTCTTCAAGCTTCTGACGATGTGCCACGAGTTACGAAGGATTCGGACTCGATATCAAATCCCTGATATATCAATAATGACCTGACTTCCGAATGGCGTTCTCTCTTCGGGCGGCATCCTCTTCGGTATCCTTTTCAGCATCCTCTTCGGCTTCTTTGTATTTGGGAAGGAGGCACCCGAAGATAGCGTTTTCCTGCAAATGACCATTATTAGTTAATCAGTTCGAATTGATGGTCAGCGATGTAAATGGATAAGTCAAACTATCAAATTCCTTTAGTCCGGTATTTCATTCCTTCGTCCATCAGGTCCATGATGGAGCTATTGCTGAACCGATGATCATCGATGTCACGAACACATGTTATTAGAGGTCGACGTGGGAATTTCTCATTGGATTCTGGCAGAGAGAGTGAAGGATCTCATCGATATGTAATCTACTTATTCTTCGGGCTCTTTGTCAGAAACCACAATTTCAACGAGGGTGTCCGAAGGAAGATCGGCTTCTGTGGGAGGTACTTGTGGCTCTTCGGCGATTGGAGGGATTATTTGGATTTTTCTCTTTTTTACACGAAGGACTCGAGTCCGTTCATCAAGGGACATATCGAGGAAGCACTCGTAATTCTGGGTGATGGGGTGTTCTAATTTTCGGCCAGTGTGAGACCCCAGATTTTATCAATAAAGATTTAAATTTTGTAGAAATAATTTTTTTTAATATTATGGTGTGTGTAAGACCCCGAAATTTTTTAAATAAAAAGGAATTTCCTTTATTTATTATTTTGAAATAGTAAGGGTTGATTTGATTAATGTGGATAGTTAAGGGTTAAATACGCAAATATTTTAAAATAAGCAAGTGGTTATAAAATATTCATTATCGCTTGGGAATATTCGTTTGGTCGTGGAATATTTAGATCTTTTGGGAATATTAAATGACTGACGTAGCTTGACCATGTGTGGGCCCCATAATGGAAAGCGATTGGATGAAGAAAAACGACAAATATAAGTTGTTTAAAAAAAAATTAAGCAGCGTAGTTATTACTGAATTATCTTTGTTGGAATACCCGGTGGTTTAAAACACACTATTACGCTACAGCGTTGTTGAGCAAAGAAGACTTGCGGTATTGCACTAATTATTGATTCTTACGTACGTGAAGGCACTACTCAATAATGGTTACGATAAAGAATTATTCGAAGATTTTATTTTATTGATTCAATAATTCTTTGCGTTGATATTTTATATTCTTTGTTGTTTCAATAATTGTCATTTACAAGATTTTTCATTATCGAAGCAATAATTCATATTATCTCGAATAATATTATTAGATAACATTATTGGCAATGTCTAGAAAGTTCTATCTAAGGAGAGGTTTGGTCACCTAATTGCGCCAGCGAAGAAGAAATTCTTATTGGAAAGCCCTCTTTCCTTGAACCTACGGTTGTCAATATTGTGATTACGTAATATTATTTGTGAATAATTAATTATTGATTTATATGATGAGGAAAATATTGATTTTATGTGGATATAGATGGAGAAAATTTTAAAATGACAATTGTTGAAAATTAATATTTTATCTTTTTATGAAAAAATAATTCATTTAAATATATTATTTTAATAATATATTAATTCGGTGATATTTTTACAACGAATGTGGGATATATGAAAGTATGCGAGGAGGAAGAGTATTTTTGTTGCAATAAATGTTTAAAACATGTTAAACATGTCGGTGGACCCCATTTATTGACTAAAATTTGATTATAATGTAAAATCGCCTGTTTGTGGATTTTTTACGATTTTTGTTTGGAATTTGGAAAAACTTTATTCGCAAAGTTGTAGAGAATTGAATTTCCTATAAAAACCCATGAGATTGAATTTTTCGATGAAAGGGCTATTAATTATGAATTTTGAAGCTCAAGTTCGAAATAATTAATTTTGGAAGTTTTAATTGTTTTATTTAAGAAAAACGTTTTTGCAATCCCACATGTGATACAAATGTGCTGAATTCAGTTGGTCTAAGGTGGGCTTGAATTTTTTAATTATATTATTATTTTATTAAATTTTTCGCTTTGGTGTTCTAAGCATTTTCCTATAAATAGGGTCTTAGGTTAGAATTGAAAATCACACCGTAAATCAAATTTTTCTCTCTATATTATCGAAGTATTATTTGTGAGTATTTTGAGTATACTTTGAGTATTGCTAGGCAAGTCTGCAAGTTCCTTCAAAGACTATACCCTAGATTCTAGCTAAGTAATCGATCTTTCGAGGTGTGGATATTATTTTTTTCGTAATGATATTATTTCTTCAATATCATTACGTCAAATATCGATCTGAAGTTTTTATCAAATTTGGAACTTTTTCATGTCTGGGGTTACTATTCATGGGTTACTATTCATGGGTTACTATTCATGAGTTACTATTCACGAAGTTACTATTCACGAGTACTATTCATAAGCGTGAAGATGTTTTTGTGGAATTTCTATCTTTTGGTGTCTGAGAGTTACTATTCACGATAATCTGACTATTCACGATATAAAGACTATTCACGATACTGCATCTATTCAATTTAAAAATAAAATTTCTTCTTTTCGTCTAAAACATCTATTCGGATACTAACTCGATCAGATCCATGTTTTGATCATTCTTGAATTTTACACCACTATGATTATTTTTGAGGTATTTTGGACGTGGATAAAACCAAGTACTTAATCCTTAATCCTTAATCCTTGTCATTTTGTTTCAACCGGATTCGTTTCTTTTAAAAAAAAAATATTTTCATCATCCTCGCCTTAAATGATGATATTATGGAATATCTTTGGCACAGTAGTGCAAAGATGAATGATTTCTTAAGAATATCTTTGGCCCAGTAGTGCAAAGATGAATGATTTCGAAGAATATCTTTGGCCCGTAGTGCAAAGATGATGAGCAGTGTTTAAATAAAATATGACTAATCGATGAATATCTTTGGCCCAGTAGTGCAAAGATGAATATTTGATTCAGTGTATATTGATTGATGTTACAAGGATAAAAGATGAGCGATGAACTTTTAAATTCATACATGTAAGATAGTAGTTTGCATTCTCTACTTAACTCTTCTAATGAATTATTATTTCACATGCGAATATTGATTTAAAATTTGTTGTCTATCAGATTCTATTAAATTTTTCCTGTTGAAGACTAACGATAATTTGTTCAGATATTATCTTAGTCATAATATTCTTTATCGAAGCTAGTTGAGCTCACCCTTTTCCTTTTTGTTCCATTTTTCTCGTGGAGGCTAGAATATAGCGAGTACTTAGCTCTGGGTATGGAATGAAGGTTTTAGAAAGGATTGTTTAGTAGTCCTCACTATTTTTGTAAAATAATGTATCAATAAATGTGATGAGGATTTAATTGAGTATAGATATTGTCTGTAAGATAATATTTGTATTCAAACTCACGCTTTTTCTTGTTGTAATAATAAAGTTGTAGTTATTTCGCATCACGACGACAACTCGTAATGGGTGATGTATACCTATTTTGGGGGCGCCACAATTGGTATCGAGCTTAGGATATGATCTCGCATGAGATCGGGAATAGAATCAGAGAGGAGAGACGAGTAAATCCTTCGCTAGTGTGTCCTACCTAAGCTTATTTGTTAGTTGGTCAAGATATAGGGATATTATGTGATATATTGATTTCCTTAATTAACCTTGTTTTACGACAAAGATTTGAGAATGTCGAATCGAGAATATTAACAATGGAAATGAGACCGTGGAGATGCCTCGTACTCACCAACGAGGAGAACGTGCAACAGTCGGGCAATGTTCCTCCTGTGAACAACACCATTGAAAGCGAGATGATGAACGAGGGATGTTTAGAAGTTTTTTCGCGATTCATGCAAAATCGGATGAGGAGACTCGTGTTCAAAATATGGGAGGAAATGATAACATTCACGGGTTGTCACAAATGCAAGCGATTCAAAGAGTGGGACCACCGAATTTAAGGGAAAGCCGATCCGATCACCGGCGGAAACACGGGTCAAACAAATTACCAAGATATTCGATGTCTTGGGATGCACGGAGGAACAGAGGTTCCATTCGCCACCTTTATGTTCCCGTGGCGAGGCAGATCATCTGGTGGGAGTCTCGTGAAGCGCACTCCATCAAACCGCACTCAAAGATGTCTTGGGAGACGTTCAGAGAAGCTATTTAATGACAAATACTTTCCCGAAAGTGTTCGTAATATGAAGGAAGTGGAGTTCATCGATTGGAACAAAACAACACGACGGTGTCTCAAAGACGAGGCAAAGTTTGCAGAGTTATCCAGTTCAGCACCTCATTTGGTGGAGAATGAGGAACGTATTGACGCGGATGTTTCTTAGAGGTTTGAAACCCCAAGATACGCCAAGATCTCATTTCTCATAAATTTTCTCTTTATTCGAGATGTTGTAAAATGTGGCTCAATTATTAGAAGCGAGATAACGAAAGTACGGCCCAATTGAGGACCACAACCAGGATCGATCGAGAGATATGATCAACAACAATGTAATAATGATAACTGCGGAGAAAGAAACAGACGGACAGAAATGGTAACCACTACGGTGGTAATCATGGCCATGAAAAATAGAAGAAGCGAGTGAGGAGGAGATTTTAAAAAAGGAGATTTAACAACGAACTATGTGAAGATGAAAGGTCGGCAAAGAATCGGTTCTAAGGGAGAGAGAACGACCACCCATTATATGCTACAAATGCGAAAAGAGGGACATATCACCAAACCGCCCACAACGATTCAAGGTATGCTATAATTGTGGAAAGGAAGGACATATCGCCGAGATCAGACGAAGAATAAACCTAGTTCAATGGGACGGTGACTCAAAAGATCATCCCGTAAAAGTCAAAGTCAACGATTCCGGAAGAGCGTTTGTTGTGGATCGGTCATAATACGAGGAACCCAAACGAGGTGATCACGGTAAGCTATTTATAAATTCTTCGAAGTTTATACCTTACTGACACCGGGTCTTACCCATTCATTTATCTCTCCGCATGTGCTCAACGCTTAAACTGACTCCGGGAGAAATTAGACTTTGACTATCTGTGGAAACTCCGTTAGAGAAACTTTCATCACATCCATCGCTTATAAATCTTGTTTGATTCAAGTTGGCACCATCACCTTACCCGTTGACCTTATCTCTTTAAAGATACTTGCTTTTGATGTGATTTTAGGGATTGATTGGTTAACTACTCATCATGCCAAAATTGATTGCTTTTTTCGTAAGGTTGTTAGTTTTCATATTCCTAACCAACCTGCAGATTTAATTCAAGCAACTAAACCATTAAAATCGATCACCATCATATCTAATCATAAAGCTATTCGCTTATTAAAAAAATGATGTCAAGCTTTCTTAGCCCATGTTATGGATTTGAATAAAGACACGCCAAATTTGAATAATATTCCTGTTGTTATTGACTTTCCGACGATTTTTCAAGAACTTCCTGCCTACCCCGTAACGTGAAGTTGAATTCTTTATTGATCTTGAACTCGCACAAAGCCCATTTCTAAAACCCCATATCGAATGGCTCCTATTGAACTTCAGGAGTTAAAGGTCCAACTACAGGAATTGTTGGACATCGGTTTCATTGGCCCCAAGACATCTCCTTGGGGTGCTCCTATTTTATTTGTAAAGAAGAAAGACGGAGTATGCGACTTTGTATCGACTATCTGGAATTGAACCATGTCACCATCAAGAATAGGTATCCTCACCTCGTATTGATGACTTGTTTGACCAATTAGTAAGGGGCACAATTCTTTTCAAAAATCGATCTTCGCTCGGATATCATCACCAAGATTAGAATCGAGGATATTCCAAAGACCGCCTTCGTAACTCCCAGATGGGCATTATGAATTCTTAGTCATGTCTTTCGGACTAACTAATGCTCCTACGGCTTTCATGGATATGATGAACCGATTATTCAAGGAATATTTGGATCAATTCGTTGTTGTCTTTATTGATGACATCCTCATATATTCCAAAAGTCGTGAAGATCATGAGCACCATTTGAAGTCGGTACTCAAAGGCTTCGTGAAAACCAACTATATGCCAAATTAAAGAAATGCGAGTTCGCTTCGAGAAGTAGCATTCCTTGGGCACGTGGTGTCGAAACATGGAGTATCCGTTGATCCGTGAAGATCAAGCAATACAAAGTTGGGAGCAACCAAGTCGGTGATCAAGACGTAGCTTTTTGGGCTTAGTTGGTTATTATCGGAGATTCGTGGAAGGGTTTTCGAATCGCTACTCCATTAACTCAAATTTAACTCGGAAGGATACAAGATTCATTTGGAGCGAAGAACGCGAGAAAAGTTTCCAAGAGCTTAAGAGGAGACTTATTTTAAGACTGTTTCTAACAATACCATCTAGTTCGGATGGATTTGTTATCTACAAATGATGCTTCAGTGCAAAGGGTTAGGATGTGTTCTCATGCAACGTGGGAAAGTCATAGCATAGCCTATGCCTCGCGACAACTTAAAGAGTATGAGAGGAATTATCCTACTCATGATCTAGAGTCAGCAGCAGCGTTTCGCCGCGCTTAAAAATATGGAGGCACTATCTATATGGGGAGAAAGTGGAGATATATTCGCACCATAAAAGCCTTAAATATTTCTTCACTAAAAAGAACTCAACACGCGGCAAATGACGTTGGCTCGAGTATTATCGAAAGACTACGACCACACTATTCAACACCATCCCGGTAAAGTTTAACGTGGTAGTGACGCATCGAATAGAAGATCATACGCGGAACGAAAGTGCGATGATGTCAAGTATACGACAGAGCCAACTTTAATAGAAAAAGTTAAGGTTGCTCAAGCCACCAGGCCGAGTCGATGCGTATGAAGAAGAAAGTACAAGAAGGAGCTATTCCTAAGCGAGAATTGATGAAGAAGGAATACTTGAGTCCACTCTAGACTTTTGTGTTCCTAACGACTCGATTTGAAGTACAAGATTATGATGGAGGCACACAATACACCATTTGCAATCCATCTCGGAAGTACTAAAATGTATCGTGATCTTCGACATACATTTTGGTGGAACAATATGAAGAGAGAGATTGCAAAGTTTATCTCAATGTGTTTAACTTGCCTAACGTGTAAAGCGGAGCATCTTGTACCTAAGGGTCCGTTGCAACCACTTGAGATTCCGGAATGGAAGTGGGAACACATTACCATGGATTTCGTTACGGGTCTTCCTACGGTTTCAAGGCATCAATGCTATTTGGGTTATTGTTGATAGATTAACCAAGTCTCGCGCTTCATTTCTTGCCGACACGGAGACTTATTCCTCGAACGACTTGCTAGTATGACGTGAATGAAAGATTGTGAGGTCAGTATGGCATGCCTGTATCCATAGTTTTGGATCGTGACCCAAGATTCACTTCAAGATTTTGGGTTAGCTTGTAAAAAGCTATGGGCACGGATTTGCGATTTAGTTCGCATACCATCCCCAAAACGGACGGACAATCGAGAGGACTATTCAAACTCTTCAAGATCTATTAAGACTCGTGTCCTAGACTTCAGGTGGTTGGGATAAGTATTTACCATGGTGGAATTCTCCTACAACAACAAAGCTTATCGTGCAAGTATAGGTGTGGCTCCATTTCAAGCATTATATGGACGAAAATGTCGTTCTCCAATATGTTGGGATGAGGTGGGTGAAGCAACATTGTTGGGACCCGAAGTTAAGACGTATGATCACCGAAAAGATCCAAATGATTCGACAACGATACAAACCAAGCACAAGATCGACAAAAGAGTTATGCGGATCTTCATCGAAAGACGTGGAATTTAATGTGGGGATCATATATTGTCATGAAGTTGCTCCATGGAAGGAGTTACAAGATTTGGGAAGAGAGGAAAGCTCAATCCACGATTTATTGGTCCATTTCAAATTCTCGACCGAGTAGAAATGTAGCCTATAGACTTGCGTTACCTCCGAGTATGTCTCGTGTTCATAATGTGTTTCACATATCCGTATTTCAGAATATGTGAAAGACCCAACCACGTTATCGAAGTTAGAACCGGACGAGATAGCCAAGACTTAACGTATGAGGAGGTACCTGTCAAGATCTTGGATAGAAGGAGCATGTCCCTACGCCAAGAAAGGTCATACCACAAGTTAAAGTTTTGTGGAGGAATCATGCTATAGAGGAAATGACGGGAATTGGAAACAGAAATGAAAGCGAGGTATCCTCACCTTTTCAAACACTGCAGACGTGACGCCAATTTCGAGGATTTAAATTTCATAAGGAGGGAGGTCAGTAAGACTCGAAATTTTTTAAATAAAAGGAATTTCCTTTATTTATTATTTTGAAATAGTAAGGGTTGATTTGATTAATGTGGATAGTTAAGGGTTAAATACGCAAATATTTCAAAATAAGCAAGTGGTTATAAAATATTCATTATCGCTTGGGAATATTCGTTTGGTCGTGGAATATTCGTGATCGCTTCAGAATATTAAAGACGACGGTGCAAACCATGTGTGGGCCCCATAATGGAAAGCGATTGGATGAAGAAAATGACAAATATAAGTTGTTTAAAAAAAAATCTCACAGTAGTTGTTTACTATTATCATCTTGTTGGAATACCCGTGGTTAAAACACACTATTACGCGTTTGAAAGCAAGAATGGCACTGACAAGATTGCACCAATTATTGATTCTTACGTAAAGGCACTACTCAATAATGGTTACAAGAATTATCGCTCAATATTTTATTTTATTGATTCAATAATTGTGCGTTGATATTTTATATTTGTTGTTTCAATAATTGTCATTACACAAGATTTTCATTATCGAGCAATAATTCATATTATCTGAATAATATTATTAGATAACATTATTGGCAATGTCTAGAAAGTTCGTCTAAGGAGAGGTTTGGTCACCTAATTGCGGCGCCAAGAAGAAGAAATTCTTATCGAAAGCCCCCTCTTCCGGAACCTACTGGTGTCGATATTGTGATTCTCGTAATATTATTTGTGAATAATTAATTATTGATTTATATGATGAGGAAAATATTGATTTTATGTGGATATAGATGGAGAAAATTTTTAAAATGACAATTGTTGAAAATTAATATTTTATCTTTTTATGATAAAACAATTCATTTAAATATATTATTTTAATAATATATTAACTGGTGATATTTTTACAACGAATGTGGGATATATGAGTATGCGAGGAGGAAGAGTATTTTGTTGCAATAAATGTTTAAAACATGTTAAACATGTCTGTGGACCCCATTTATTGACTAAAATTTGATTATAAATAAAAATCGCCTTGGTTTGTGGATTTTTGATGTCCGATTAATTTTGGAATTTGGAAAAACTTTCTTCTCAAAGTTGTAGAGAATTGAATTTCCTATAAAAACTCATGGATTCAAATTTTCCGATGAAAGGGCTATTAATTATGAATTTTGAAGCTCTGAAGTTCAAATAATTAATTTTGGAAGTTTTAATTGTTTTATTTAAGAAAACGTTTTTTGCAATCCCACATGTGATACAAATGTGCTGAATTCAGTTGGTCTAAGGTGGGCTTGAATTTGTTTAATTATATTATTATTTATTAAATTTTTTCGCTTGGTGTTTCTAAGATTTTCCTATAAATAGAGGTGCTTAGGTTAGAATTGAAAATCACACCGTAAACTCAGTTTTTTCTCTCTATATTATCGAGTGTATTCTTGTGAGTATTTTGAGTATACTTTGAGTATTGCTAGACGGCAATGCAAGTTCCTTCAAAGACTATATACCCGTGATTCTAGCTAGAAGTACTCGATCTTTCGAGATAGTGGATATTATTTTTTTTCGTAATGATATTATTTCTTCAATATCATTATCTTTGAAATGTTGATCTCAAGTTTTTATCAAATTTGGAACTTTTTCATGTGGGGTTACTATTCATGGGTTACTATTCATGGGTTACTATTCACGAGTTACTATTCACGAGTTACTATTCATTTAGTACTATTATTCGTAAGCGTGAAGATGTTTTTTGTGGAATTTCTATCTTTTGGTGTCTGAGTTATTATTCACGATATCGAAGACTATTCACGATACAAAGACTATTCACGATACTAAGATTATTCATTAGAAAAATAAAATTTCTTCTTTTCGTCTAAAACATCTATTCGGATACTAACTCGATCAGATCCATGTTTTGATCATTCTTGAATTTTACACCACTATGATTATTTTTGAGGTATTTTTGGACGTGGATAAAACCAAGTACTAATCCTTAATCCTTAATCCTTGTCATTTTGTTTCACCGGATTCGTTTCTTTTAAAAAAAAAAAATTCATCATCCTCATACCTTAAATGATGATATTATGGAATATTTTTTTGGCCCGTAGTGCAAAAAAGATGAATGATTTCTTAAGAATATCTTTGGCCCAGTAGTGCAAAGATGAATGATTTCGAAGAATATCTTTGGCCCGTCAGTGCAAAGATGAAGCAGTGTTTAAATAAAAACGATTAATCGATGAATATCTTTTGGCCTCGTAGTGCAAAAGATGAATATTTGATTCAGGATGTATATTGATTGATGTTACAGGATAAAAGATAGACGATGAACTTTTAAATTCATACACATAGAAGATAGTAGTTTGCATTCTCTACTTAACTCTTTTAATGAATTATTATTTCACTGCGTAATATTGATTTAAAATTTGTTGTCTATCAGATTCTATTAGATTTTTCCTCGTCAAGACTAACGATAATTTGTCAGATATATTATCTTAGTCATAATATTCTTTATCGGGCTAGTTGAGCTCACCCTTTTCCTTTTTGTTCCATTTTTCTCGGGAGGCGAGAATATAGCGAGTAATTTGCAGTGGGGTATGGAATGAAGGTTTTAGAAAGGATTGTTTAGTAGTCCTCACCATTTTGTAAAATAATGTATCAATAAATGTGATGAGGATTTAATTGAGTATAGATATTGTCTGTAAGATAATATTTGTATTCAAACTCACGCTTTATTGTTGTAATAATAAAGTTGTAGTTGTTTCGCACTATGTATCGACAACTCGTAATGGGTGATGTATACCTATTTTGGGGGCGCCACAAAGGTTAATTTAAGATAATATTATAGTTGTGGGTAGTATTTATAAATTTTTGCAAAGTATGTAAGTTGTTATAAAATATTCATTTGGTGAGAATATTTTTTTGTTAGGAATATTCGTACAACTACTCAATCATTGGTGGACCCCATTAACTAAGTATCATCGTAGTTAAAAACGACAAAATTATCTTTTCTATAAAAATAACGGCAGAGGTGTTACCGTTAAAACCGCTTGAACTACCCAGTAGTAAAAGTACAAAGAATACGCTGGTCAGAGTCAGATAAGAAGACACGATATTGATTATTGATGCTTACGTGAGAAGTCACTCACCTATGCTTCAATTATCACAAAGAATTGCTTTGATCATATCTCTTATATTATTGATTCAATTATTGTCACAAAGATAAATCAGATAATATGTTATAGTATTAAATCAATAATTGAGACGACAAGTTATAAATGATTAATAATTGTTGAAAGATTAAATAAATGTTGATTTAATTTAAAATAAAATAATTTGTGGTAATATTTATACAATCCTTGATGTATATAAAGAGTCTCATTATGAGACATTTGTGGTAAGTTTGATTATTTTATGGAAATAATATATGTCATCATCAAAGAGTCTCTTCGTCAATAAGTAATTACTTTTTTCGCCAATAGTAATTACCTTTGTGAATAGTAATTAGATTAAATTCAATAAGTAATTACCTTCGTCAATAGTAATTACCTTTGTGAATAGTAATTACCTTCGCCAATAGTATTTACCTTCGCAATAGTAATTACCTTCGTTTAATAGTAATTACTCTTGTGAATAAGAATTACCTTCGTCAATAGTAATTACCCTTGTGAATAGTAATTACCTTCGCCAATAGTAATTACCTTTACCAGACGTCAAACCACTTGTCGTTTCACATTACAAAAGCGCCGAACCACTTGTCGCGTTTCACATTACAAAGGCCGAACCAATTGTCGTTTCACATTACAAAGCGTCAAACCACTTGTCGTTAAAATAGGTATACATCACCGTGACGCCCCCAAAATAGGTA
Organism: Panax quinquefolius; assembly: GCA_020205615.1. Taxonomy (NCBI): domain Eukaryota; kingdom Viridiplantae; phylum Streptophyta; class Magnoliopsida; order Apiales; family Araliaceae; genus Panax; species Panax quinquefolius. The sequence goes on along the minus strand of CM035161.1, from coordinate 30,990,891 downwards.
TACATCACCCTATCTCGAGTTGTCAATACATGGTATGTAAACAACTACAACTTTATTATTACAAAGAAACTGTGAGTTTAAATACAAATATTATCTTCTGCATAATATCTATACTCAAATAAATCCTCATCACATTTATCGATACATTATTTTACAAAAATGGTGAGGACTACTAAACAATATCTCTCTAAAACCTTCATTCCATACCCCGACGCACTCGCTTATATTTCTCCCCGAGAAGAAAAATGGAACAAAAGGAAAAGGGTGAGCTCAACTAGCTCAAGAAAGAATATTATGACTAAGATAATATACAACAAATTATCGTTAGTCTTCAACAGAAAAATCTAATGTAATACAATAGACAACAAATTTTAAATCAATATTCGCAATGAAATAATAATTCATTGTAAGAGTTAAGTAGAGAATGCAAACTACTATCTTCTATGTATGAATTTAAAAGTTCATCGCTCATCTTTTATCCCTCGAACATCAATCAATATACATCCGAATCAAATATTCATCTTTGCACTATGTGCCAAAGATATTCATCACTGGTCATGTTCATCTAAACACTGCTCATCTTTGCACTACGGCCAAAGATATTCTTCAGAAATCATTCATCTTGCACTACAAAGCCAAAGATATTCAATAATATCATCATTTAAGATCGAGGATGATGAAAAATATTTTTAAAGAAACGAATCCAAAGGAAACAAAATGACAAGGATTAAGGATTAAGGATTCAGATTTTGTTTTATCCATGTTCAAAAAAATACCTCAAAAATAATCATAGTGGTGTAAAATTCAAGAATGATCAAAACATGGATACAATCAAAGCTAGTATCCGTAATAGATATTTTGGACAAAAAGAAGAAATTTTATTTTTTTATGAATAAGGTCAGATGAATAAGGTCAGATACGTGAATAAAGGTCAGATACGTGAATAAGAATCCGACACCAAAAGATAGAAATTCCACAAAAACATCTTCACGCTTCACTTATAAGACTTTTGAATAAGAATAGTGAATAAGAACTCATGAATAAGAACTCGTGAATAAGAATCATGAATAAGAACTCATGAATAAGAACCCCATACATGAAAAAGTTCCAAATTTGATAAAAAGTTCCAACCAATATTTCAAAGATAATGATATCAAGAAATAATATCATTCGAGAAAAAAATAACATCCCTTACCTCAAAAAGATTAAGATTTTAACCGAATACCCTGATATAAGGTCAAGGAACTTCAGACCGCCTAACAATACTCAAAGTATACTCAAAATACTCACAAGAATACGCCGATAATATAGAGAGAGAAACTTCAGCTTTCGTGTGATTTTCAATTCTAACCCAAAGACCCTATTTATAGAAATCGCTAGAACACCAAAAGCAGTAAAATTTAATAAATTAATAATATAATTATATAAATTTTCTACACATGCCTAGAATCTGATTTCAGCCATCAACACACATGCCACATTCTAGAAAAAAAACAAAAAAACGTTTTTTCTAATTTTAAATATTTTAAACTTCAAAAATCAATTATTTTTGAGCTTCTAACTTCAATAATTCATAATAAATAGCCCTTTCATCGAAAAATTTGAATCTCATGAGTTTTTATAGGAAATTCAATTTCTACAACTTTGCAGTAAGAAAGTTTTTCCAAATTCCAAATAAAATTGACCAAATCCACAAACCAAGCGATTTTATAAAGCTATAATCAAATTTCAACCAATAAATGGGGTCCACCGACATGTTTAACATGTTTTAAACATTTATTGCAACAAAAAATACTCTTCCTCCTCAGATACTCATATATCCCACATTCGTTGTAAAATATCACCATTATTATATTATTAAAATATAATAATATATTTAAATGAATTATTTTATCGTAAAAGATAAAATTTCAATTTTCAACAATTGTCACATTAAAATTTTCTCCATCTATATCCACATAAAATCAATATTTTTCTCATCATATGAATCAATAATTAATTATTCACAAATAATATTACGTAATCACAATATCGGATAAACTGTGCAGCTCCTCAGAAAGAGGGGCTTTTCCAAGAATTTTTCTCTCATCGGCGCCAAGCAATTAGTGACCAAACCTCTCCTTGTATGTAACTTTCTAGACATCGCCAATAATGTTATCTAATAATATTATTCAGATAATATGAATTATTGCTTCGATAATGAAAAAATATCGTAATGACAATTATCAAACAACAAAGAATATAAAATATCAACGCAAAGAATTATTAACTCAATAAAATATCGAATAAAGAATTATCGAACCATTATCGAGTAAAGGCCTTCACGTAAGAATCAATAATCGTGCAATAATACCGCAAGTGCTACCGTGTTTTTAACCAATTTAGTATTTTAACAAAGATAACTCAGAATAACCACGCCGTTATTTTTAAACAACTTATATTTGTCGCTTTTTTCATCCAATCGCTCACATGGGGCCACACACGGTCGCTACCGCCGCATTTAATATTCCCCGACAAAGCATTTAATATTCCACCACCAAACTAATATTCCCCGACAACAATGAATATTTTATAACCACTGCTTATTTTCAAATATTTCATGATTTTACCCCTAACTATCCACATTAATCAAATCAACCCTTACTATTTCAAAATAATAAATAGAGAAAATTAAATTTCATTAATAATAAGTGGGGTCTTACAACCTCCCTCCTTATGAAATTTCGCCCTAAAATCGACGACGCATTCGTGTGTGTTTCAAAAGGTGAGGATACCTCGCTTTCATTTCGCTTCCAATTCCTGTGTCATTTCCTCTATAGCATGATTCCTCCACAAAACTTTAACTTGTGGTACGACCTTTCGCGCTGTAGGGACATGCTCCTTCCTATCCAAGATCTTGACATGTGTACCTCCTCACACGCTAAGTCTTTCGCTATCTCGTCCGGGTTCTAACTCTATAACGTGGTTCGGTCTTTCACATATTTATTTAAGTACGATATGTGAAACACATTATGAACATTTAGACATACTTGAGGTAACGCAAGTCTATAGCTACATTTTACTACTCTGGCCAAGAATTTGAAATGGACCAATAAATCGTGGATCGAGCTTTCTCTCTTCCCAAATCTTGAAACTCCCTTCCACGGAGCAACTCGCAACAATACACGATCCCCCTACACTAAATTCCACGCCCTTTCGATGAAGATCCGCATAACTCTTTTGTCGATCTTGTGCCGCTTTGTATACGCTTGTCAATCATTTCGATCTTTTCGTAGTCATACGCATTTAACTCGGGTCCCAACAATGTTGCTTCACCCACCTCATCCCAACATATCGAGAACTACATTTTCGGCCCATATAATGCTTCAAATGGAGCCACACCTATACTTGCTCGATAATCGTTGTTGTAGGAGAATTCCACCAATGGTAAATACTTATCCCAACCGCTTGAAGTCTCAGGACACAGTAGTCTTAATAAATCTTCAAGAGTTTGAATAGTCCTCTCGATTGTTCGTCCGCTTGGGGATGGTATGCCGAACTAAATCGCAAACTGCGCTCATAGCTTTTTGCAAGCTAACCCAAAATCTTGAAGTGAATCTTGGGTCACGATCCAAACTATGGATACAGCATGCCATGCAACCTCACAATCTCATTCACGCATATACTAAGCAAGACGCTCAAGGAATAAGTCTCCAGAGACGGCAAGAAATGAGCAGATTTGGTTAATCTATCAACAATAACCCAAATAAGATTGATGCCTCGAGAAACCGTAGGAAGACCCAGAAACTAAATCCATGGTAATGTGTTCCCACTTCCATTTCGGAATCTCAAGTGGTTGCAACGGACCTTAGGTACTAGATGCTCCGCTTTACACGCCGACAAGTTAAACACATCGAGATAAACTTTGCAATCTCTCTCTTCATATTGTTCCACCAAAATGTATGTCAAGATCACGATACATTTTAGTACTTCCGTGATGGATTGCAAATGGTGTATGTGTGCTCCATCATAATCTTCAGACTTCAAATCGTAGTCGTTAGAACACAAAGTTCAGAGTGGACTCAAGTATTCCTTCTTCATCAATTCTCGCCCTAATAGCTCCTTCAGATTTCTTCTTCATACGACGATCACTCCGGCCCTGCGGGCTCGAGCAACCTTAACTTTTTCTATTAAAGTCGGGCTCTACGCGCAGATACTTGACATCATCGCACTGCTCCTCAAGATATGATCTTCTACTCAACGCACCACTACCACGCTCGCTTTTCCGTGATGGTATCAATAAAGTGTGGTCGTAGTCTTCAATAGCTCGAGCCAACGTCGCCGCCAGATGTCGAAGTTTCTTTTGAGTGAAGAAATATTTAAGGCTTTTTATGGTCTCAATATATCTCCACTTTCTCCCCATATAGATAAGGCTCCATATTTTAATAAAACGATCGGGCCGCTAACTCTAGATCACGAAAGTAGGATAATTCCTCTCATACTCTTTAAGTTGTCGCGAGGCATAAAGCTATGACTTTCCCACGCTGCATGAGAACACATCCTAACCCTTTGCCTCAAGCATCATCAGAGATAACAAATCCATCCCAACCAGATGGTATCATAACAAAAATAAATAAGTCTCCTCTTAAGCTCTTGGAAACTCTTCTCGATTCTTCGCTCCAAACGAATTTTGTATCCTTCCGAAAGTTAGCCGAAGTTAATGGAGTAGCGATTCGAGAAAACCCTTCCACTAATCTCCGATAATAACCAAATTTAAGCCCAAAAGCTACGATTTCACCACCGACTTTGGTTGCTTCCTAACTTCAGATTGCTTCAATCTTCACGGATCAACAGATACTCCATGTTTCGACACCACGCGCCCAAGGAATGCTACTTCCTCAAGCCGTAACTCGATTTCTTCAATTTGGCATATAGTTTGTTTTCACGAAGCCTTCGAGTACCAAATTTCAAATGGTGCTCATGATCTTCACGACTTTTGAATATATAAGGATGTCATCAATAAAGACAACAACAAACCGATCCAAATATTCCTTGAATACTCTGCTCATCATATCCATGAAAGTCGCAGAGAGCATTAGTTCATCCAAAGACACGACTAAGAATTCATAATGCCCATACCGAAGTTCTAAAGGCGCTTTGAATATCCTCGCCTAATCTTCACCGATGATATCCGTAATCTAAGATCGATTTTTGAAAAGAATTGTGCCCTCAGAATCGGGTCAAACAAGTCATCAATACGAGGTAGAGGATACCTATTCTCGATGGTGACATGGTTCAATTCCCGATAGTCAATATAAAGTCGACTCCCCGCTTCTTTTCTTCTTTACAAATAAAACAGAGCACCCCAAGGAGATGTACTAGATTTAATGAAACCGATGTCCAACAATTCTCGTAGTGGACCTTTAACTCCTCAAGTTCAATAGAGCCATTCGATATGGGGTTTTAGAAATGGGCTTGTATCAGTTCAAGATCAATAAAGAATTCAACTTCACGCTCGGGGTAGATCGGAAGTTCTTCAGAAATACGCCAGAAAGTCAATAACAACAGAATATTATTCAAATTTGACGGTCTTTATTCAAATCCATAACATGGGCTAAGAAAGCTCGACATCCGCTTTTTCAATAAACTAATAGCCTTTTTATGATTAGATATGATGTTGATTGATTTTAATGGTTTAGTTGTTGAATTGCATAACAGTCAAGTTAGAATATGAAAACTAACAACCTTATTTAAAACAATCAATTTTGGTATGATGAGTAGTTAACCAATCAATCCCTAAAATCACATCAAAAGCAAGTATCTTTAAAGAGATAAGGTCACTGTGTGTAAGGTAATGGTGCCAACTTGAATCAAACAAGATTTATAAACAAATGGATGTGATGAAAGTTTTTCCTAAACTGAGTTTCCACAGACAGTCAAAGTCTAATTTCTCCTGAGTCAAGTTTAAACGCTGAGCACACGCAGAGAGATAAATGAACGGGTAAAGACCCAGATCAAGTAAGGTATAAACTTCGCAAGAATTTATAAATAGCTTACCCGTGATCACCTCGCTTGGTTCTCTCGATTATGACCTACCACAACAAACGCTTCTTCCCTAATCGCTGACTTTGACTTTTTCTCGGGGATGTTTTTCGAGTCACCGCCCCTCACCGAACTAGGTTTCGCACATCGCATAATCTCGAGTTTATATGTCCTTCCTTTCCACAATTATAAGATACCTTGAATCTGTCAGGGCGCTTTGATCGATATGTCCTCTCTTTCCGTGATTTATAATATACGACCGGTGGTCGTTTCTCCTCCCTTAGAACCGGGCTTGTCACGCAAGACCGCTGCCTTCATACGGTCGTTGTTAAATCTCTCTTTTTAAAATCTCCTCCCGACTCGCTTTTCTATTTTCACGGCTATGATTACCACCCGAGTGGTTACCATTTTTGTCCGCTCTGCTTTTCTCCGCCGGTTATCATTATTTCGCTGATCGCTATCTCTCGGTACGATCCTCGTCAGGGTCCTCACCGACCGTATCGTATCTCGCCTAATAATCGAGCCCTCGCTTACAACATCCAATAGAGAGAAAATTTATGAGAAATGAGATATCGACGACGCCGGTTTCAAACCTCTAAGAAACATCCGCGCCATACGCTCCTCATTCTCCACCAAATGAGGTGCAAACTCGATAACTCGCAAACTTTGCCTCGCATCGAGACACCGCCATGTTGTTTTCGTTCTAACTAATAAACTCCACTTCCTTCATACGATTTAACACTTTCGTGAAAGTATTTGTCATTAAATAGTTTTTCAAACGCCTCCCAAGACACGCCGAAAAGTACCGGATGGGTACGCTTCACGCACTCCCACCAAGAGTCCGCTTCGCCCTTTTAACATAAAGGTGGCGAATGGAACCTTCGTTCTCCGCATCCCAAGACATCGAATATCTTGTAATTTGTTTGACCCATGTTTCCGCCATGATCGGATCCGCTTTCCTTAAATTCGTGGTCCCAACTTCGAATCGCTTGGTCGTGGACAACCCGTGAATTGCTATCATTTCTCCTCAGATTTTGAACACGAAGTCTCCTCGTCTCGATTTTTGCATGAATCGCAAAAAGCTTCTAAACATCCCCTCGCTCATCATCTCGCTTCATGGTGTTGTTCACAGGAGGAACATGCCAAATTGCTGACGCTCTCCTCTGGCTGAGTGAGTACAAAGGCTCCACTGGCCTCATTTCCATCATAATATTCTCACGACATTCTCAAACATCGCCATAAAACAAGGGTTAATTAAGGAAATCAATATATCACATAATATCCCCTATATATCGACCAACTAACAAATAAGCTTAGTAGACACACTAACAAGGATTTACTGCCTCTCCCTCCTAGTTCTATTCCCCGATCTCCGCCAGAGATCATATCCCTAAGCTCGATACCAACCGCGACGCCCCAAAATAGTATACATCACCCATTCTCGAAGTCATCAATACATGGTATGTAAACAACTACAACTTTATTATTACAACAAGAAACTGTGAGTTTAAATACAAATATTATCTTCTGCATAATATCTATACTCAAATAAATCCTCATCACATTTATCGATACATTATTTTACAAAATGGTGAGGACTACTAAACAACTCTCTCTAAAACCTTCATTCCATACCCCGACTGCATTTCGCTATATTCTCGCCTCCCGAGAGAAAAAAATGGAACAAAAAGGAAAAGGGTGAGCTCAACTAGCCCAAGAAAGAATATTACGACTAAGATAATATACAACAAATTATCGTTAGTCTTCAACAGGAAAAATCTAATGTAATACAATAGACAACAAATTTTAAATCAATATTCGCAATGAAATAATAATTCATTGTAAGAGTTAAGTAGAGAATGCAAACTACTATCTTCTATGTATGAATTTAAAAGTTCATCGCTCATCTTTTATCCCTCAGAACATCAATCAATATACATCTCGAATCAAATATTCATCTTTGCACCACAGCCAAAAGATATTCATCATCATTGGTCATGTTCATCTAAACACTGCTCATCTTTGCACTACTACGCCAAAGATATTCTTCAGAAATCATTCATCTCTGCACTACATGTGCCAAAGATATTCAATAATATCATCATTTAAGACCGAGGATGATGAAAAATATTTTTAAAGAAACGAATCCAAAGGAAACAAAATGACAAGGATTAAGGATTAAGGATTCAGATTTTGTTTTATCCATGTTCAAAAATACCTCAAAAATAATCATAGTGGTGTAAAATTCAAGAATGATCAAAACATGGATACAATCAAAGCTAGTATCCGTAATAGATATTTTGGACAAAAAGAAGAAATTTTATTTTTATGAATGAATAGTCAGATACGTGAATAAAGTCAGATACGTGAATAAGGCAGATATGAATAAGAATCTCGACACCAAAAGATAGAAATTCCACAAAAACATCTTCACGCTTTAATAGATAACTGAATGAATAAGAAATCGTGAAATAAGAATCGTGAATAAGAACTCGTGAATAAGAACTCATGAATAAGTAACCCGACATGAAAAAGTTCCAAATTTGATAAAAAGTTCCAACCAATATTTCAAAGATAATGATATCAAGAAATAATATCATTCGAGAAGAAAATAACATCCCTTACTCGAAAAGATTAAGATTTCTACCGAATAACCTGATATAAGGTCAAGGGAACTTGCACCGCCTAACAATACTCAAAGTATACTCAAAATACTCACAAGAATACGCCGATAATATATAGAGAGAAAACTTCAGTTTTCGTGTGATTTTCAATTCTAACCCAAGACCCTATTTATAGAAATCGCTAGAACACCAAAAGCAGTAAAATTTAATAAAATAATAATATAATTATATAAATTTTCTACACATGCCTTCTAAGAATCTGATTTCAGCCATCAAACACATGCCACATTCTACTAAAAAGTAAGAAAAAACGTTTTTCTTAATTTTAAATATTTTAAACTTCCAAAAATCAATTATTTTTTGAGCTTCTAACTTCAATAATTCATAATAAATAGCCCTTTTATCGTAAAAATTGAATCTCATGAGTTTTTATAGGAAATTCAATTTCTACAACTTTGCGTAAGAAAGTTTTTCCAAATTCCAAATAGAAATTGACCAAATCCACAAACCAAGCGATTTTATTGTGCTATAATCAAATTTCACCAATAAATGGGGTCCACCGACATGTTTAACATGTTTTAAACATTTATTGCAACAAAAATACTCTTCCTCCTCAGATACTCATATATCCCACATTCGTTGTAAAAATATCACCATTATTATATTATTAAAATATAATAATATATTTAAACGAATTATTTTATCGTAAAAAGATAAAATTTCAATTTTCAACAATTGTCACATTAAAATTTTCTCCATCTATATCCACATAAAATCAATATTTTCTCATCATATGAATCAATAATTAATTATTCACAAATAATATTACGTAATCACAATATCGACAACTGTGCAGCTCCTGTGAAAGCAGGGGCTTTCCAATAAGAATTTCTTCTCATCAAGCGCCGCAATTAGTGACCAAACCTCTCCTGATGTAACTTTCTAGACATCGCCAATAATGTTATCTAATAATATTATTCAGATAATATGAATTATCGCTTCGATAATGAAAAAATACCGTAATGACAATTATCAAACAACAAAGAATATAAAATATCAACGCAAAGAATTATTAACTCAATAAAATATCGAATCAAAAGAATTATCAGAACCATTATCGAAAGTAAAGGCTTCTTCACGTAAGAATCAATAATCGTGCAATACGCGTGTGCTATCGTGTTTTAACCACCTAGTATTTTAACAAAGATAATCTGTGAATAACTACGCCCGTTATTTTTAAACAACTTATATTTGCTGCTTTCTTCATCCAATCGCTTCACACATGGGCCCACACACGGTCGGTCGTCGCATTTAATATTCCCCGACAAAGCATTTAATATTCCACCACCAAACTAATATTCCCTAACAACAATGAATATTTTATAACCACTTGCTTATTTTCAAATATATCACATGATTTTACCCCTAACTATCCACATTAATCAAATCAACCCTTACTATTTCAAAATAATAAATAGAGAAAATTAAATTTCATTAATAATAAGTTTTATGTACCATGTAAGTGGCGACCCAAGATGGGTGACGATACCTAATTTTGGGGCGCCACGGTTGGTATCGAGCTTAGGATACGATCCCCGGCCGAGATGTGAGATAAGAACTAGGAGGGAGAGACGGGAATTCCTTCGCTAGTATGACCTACCTAATTTTATTTGGTCTTTAATTGGTCGGTCGAGTATAGGGATAATATGTGATATGTTAATTAACCCTTGTTTTGTGTGACGTTGTTTGAGAATGATATCTCGAAAATGCCGAGATAAGCAATGAAGCACACGAGAGTGTTGATTCAAATTTCAAACAAAAGGTAACGACCAACAATACGATAATAATCATATCGGTGGCAACATTTATCGTAACAATGATAACCATCGGGGAAATTATCATGCTAAGAATGGTAACCACTTTTGGTGGTAATCACGGCAAAGATAATAGAAGTGGAAATTGCAAGAAGAGAAGGTAATTTAGCTCAATTTTGTTGTGCACCAAAGTCAAGTATAGCTGTTGGATGGTGGCACCAAAGGTGGATATGGACAAAACAAAGTCGTTGGTTTTAGGAAGTGCATTTTCATGACTTCTCAAAAAGCGAGTAAACCGAACGAAGTTAGCACGGGTTAGTTAATTATAAATTCACGAAGTCTATACCTTATAAGATACTGGGTTCTACCCATTATTTTATCTCTCTTGCTTATGCGTTCAACGCTTAAATTTGACTCGGAGAAGTTAGACTTTGACTTATTGGTTGAAACTTCGTTAGTAGGAGCCTTCATTATCGCTTACTATTTTTAAATCTTGTTTGATTCAAATAAACACTTTCACGTTATTCGTCGATCTTATCTTTTGAAAATACTTGTCTTTGATGTGATTTTAGGAATCAATTGGTTAACTACTCATCATGCTTTTCGTAAGGTTGTTAGCTTTTTATATTCATAACCAACCTGTTATATACTAATTCAAAGTAACCAAACCCTAAAGTTAATCATTGTTATATCAAGCCATAAGTAAAGAGCCCCGATCCTTTCGTTGTTAACTTCTTGTGTGGAATGCAAAGCCGGACTTTCTCAGAGGCGACGTCGTGGATGAAGATGGCAAGTTGATAGGTATCATAGTGAGGTCTTTATCCGTGTTAAGGGATAGAAGTCACAATTAGTATTAATGTGACGTCTTATCCAAGTCTTCGACGAGAATAACAGTTTTGAATGATATTTCTATCATTAATAAATTTCTTGGCGATTCTTGAAGACTTCCTAGCCTACCCTAGAGCGTGAAATCGAATTTTGTATTGACCCCAAAGAGAAAAACCCATTTCTTAAACCCTCAAATATTTCTTCAACTAAAAGGATTCATTTACGTGGATTATGATGAAAGTCATAATAAAAGTATAGAATCGATGAAAATCATGGGTATATGAAGTATTGGTAAGTTTTATGATGAGTTATGTTGGTTAGTATGTGAAAACATGAAAGTTTCTTAGAAATCACAAAGAGTTGAAAATCGATTTTGGTGAAAACGTAACATGAAATTCAATTGACCATATCTCCCGTTATATTTTGAATTTTGAGTGTGGTCAAGTCCTAGAGTTAGATCTATGAGTTACCTAACTAATCCAAGTGGAATTACTGGAAAAGGTGTTGTAGATTTTGTGTGGACTGATTTTAGCAAAGGAGTGCAAAGCTGCAAAAACCGAAAAAAGTTCTTGCCATGATTTTAGAGGCAAGTTTTGGCCACTTAAATTATGAGAAAAATTTGGCCTTTGGGGACATGAAGGTATATGGTATAAAGTACCTCCTGTCCAAAAATGAGCTCATTCATTCGACTTAAAATGAGCAAGTTATGACTATTTCAATATTTAGGTTTTTCCGATTTAAAAACGCTATAACCTGAGGAGTTCTATAACTCCGATGACCATGAAATTTAAACCGGAAGCTCACGTTAACATGTGTAAGTCCTGCCAAGATTTGGGAATTTTTGGAGTTAAACTTAAGGTAGCTAATTTCTTAAGGAATTAATTAGAAATTAATTTTGAAAAATAGTAAATGAATTTTAAAATTCGAGAAAAATATATTTTCATTATGGGACTATATTATACTAAACCCGGAAAAGAAATATTTTTGGGACTGATTTGGTATTTTTCATGAAAATAGTTTAGTTACTTAACATATGAGTTAAATATGTTATGTGAAGTAACAAAGTTGAAAATAGGATTTTATGGCTAGAGAATCCTATATATAATATATGCATATTTTTTGATGAGGATTTGATAATTGGTGATGATATCTTATGAGTATGGCATTTTTGAATGATTAAATGCATTATATGGTAAAGCGTAAACAATTGAGATAAATTGTTTATAAATTTAAGAAGTGATTAAAATATTGTTATAATATTAATGATATTAGATTATGATATTATTAAGTGATTGATAACATGGGGATATTCTTGAATCGGATAAATTATATTATAAATGTTTAATATTTATCCTTTATCTCATTTGATTGATTCTTTATATCATTATCCTCATGTTTATATTATGTTGAAAGTCATCTCGTGGCTTTTCAGAGTGCATAGATGGACTTGGTATGATTATGACCATGAGGAATTGTTCTAGTATAATCATAACCGTAATTGAAAACACGATTATCATTGGGTCAGTAGTGCATGGATAATTTGTGGTCGTGATACTAATGAATACACGATTATCTTTGGCACGTAGTGCATGGATAATTTGTGGTCGTGATACTAATGAATACACGATTATCTTCGCACGTAGTGCATGGATAATTTGTGGTCGTGATACTAATGAATACACGATTATCTTCGCACGTGGCATGGATAATTTGTGGTCGTGATACTAATGAATACACGATTATCTTTGGTAGAAGTGCATGGATAATTTGTGATCGTGATCTTAATGAATACACAATTATCTTTGGTAGAAAGTATGGATAAATTTGGTCGTGATACTAATGAATACACGATTATCTTAATGAATATACGATTATCTTTCGCACGTAGTGCATGGATAATTTGTGGTCGTGATACTAATGAATACACGATTATCTTCGTCAGTAAAGTGCATGGATAATTTGTGGTCGTGATCTTAATGAATACACAATTATCTTTGGTCAGTAGTGCATGGATAATTTGTGGTCGGATCTTAATGAATACACGATTATCTTTGGCCGTAGTGTATGGATAATTCGTGGTCGTGATACTAATGAATATCCTTGGCCCGTAGTGCGGGGATGATTCGATGATATGGATTAATTATCGAAATGAGTCTCAAAGAATGAAATATTAATTCATGGATGTGGTAAAAGTCATCTTCGTCAGAAGTGCATTGATAGACTTGGTATGATTATGACCAAGGATTATTCTAAGTATAATCACGATCGTAATTGAAAACACGAATATCCTCGGCGTTGGTAAATGGATAATTCATGATTGTGATACTATTAAGTCGCGTCTCAAAGATTATTGGTTTTATAAATTGTATATCTTTGGCCTCAGTAGTGCAAAGATGAATTGTGAATAAATATCTTTGGTGGGATTACAAAGATGAATTTAATGTTTTCAAACGATAAAGGTATTCAAGGTATCCTCACCTCTTTATCATACCAGTACGCACCTAATTTCGAGGGCTTAAATTCCATAAGGAAAGGGAGATGTGAGACCCAGATTTTATTAATAAAGATTTAAATTTTGTCGAAATAATTTTTTTAATATTATGGTGTGAATTTAAGATAATATTATAGTTGTGGGTAGTATTTATAAATTTTGCAAAGTATGCAAGTTGTTATAAAATATTCATTTGGTCTGGGAATATTCTTTACGTTAGGGAATATTCGCATAACTACTCAATCATTGGTGGACCCATTAACGGAAGTATTATCGTAGTTAGAAAACGACAAAATTATCTTTCTATAAAAATAACGGCAGAGGTGTTGTTACCGTTAAAACCGCTGAACTACCCTAAGAGTAAAAGTACAAGAATACGCCGTAGTCAGATAAGAAGACACGATATTGATTATTGATGCTTACGTGAGAAGTCACTCACCTACGCTCAATTATTGCTACAAAGAATTCTTCGCGATCATATCTCTTATATTATTGATTCAATTATTGTCACAAGATCATCTCGTATAATATGTTATAAGATTAAATCAATAATTGAGACGACAAGTTATAAATGATTAATAATTGTTGAAAGATTAAATATGTGTTGATTAAAAATAAAATGATTTGTGGTAATATTTATACAATCCTTGATGTATATAAAGAGTCTCATATGAGACATTTGTGGTAAGTTTGATTATTTTATGGGGGCCCTTATGTCATCATCAAAGAGTCTTCGTCGATAATAGTAATTACTTTCATTAATAGTAATTACCTTTGTGAATAGTAATTATCTTAAATCAATAGTAATTACCTTTCATCAATAGTAATTACCTTTGTGAATAGTAATTACCTTCGCCAATAGTAATTACCTTTGTGAATAGTAATTACCTTCGTCAATAGTAATTATCTTCGCCAATAGTAATTACCTTCGTCGATAAGTAATTACCTTTGTGAATAGTAATTACCTTCGTCAATAGTAATTACCTTTGTGAATAGTAATTACCTTCGTCGATAGTATTTACCTTCATTAATAAGAATTACCTTCGCCAATAATAGTAATTACCCTTGTGAATAGTAATTACCTTCGTCAATAGTAATTACCTTTACCAGACGCCAAACCACTTGTCGTTTCACATTACAGCGCCGAACCACTTGTCGTTTTTCATTACAAAGGCGTCGAACCACTTGTCGTTTCACATTACAAAGCGTCGAACCACTTGTCGTTTCACATTACTGGTGGCCGAACCACTTGTCGCTTCACATTACAAAAGGCCGAACCATTTGTCGTTTCACATTACAAAGGCCAAACCACTTTTCTTTTCACATCACCTAAATCAAGCCACTTGCCTTTTTCACATGGCGGTCTTAAGTGTTAGAAATCTTCTATAAATAGAGGCTTAGTGCTTCATTATTTTCACTTAATTCAATCAAACTCTAGAGAGAGAAACTATAGATAGAAAGAAGAAAAGTATTCTCGCTACTTCACCTCGCCAATATTCAGCTTCTTCTAAGGTAGGAATATTATTTGTTGTATCGTAAGTGGGTGTTATTCTTTTCTTATTCTTGAAGAGAACTGTTGTTATTCCATCGCTTATTATTCTCATTGAAAACTCTGTAAAAGTGGTATACCCTATACATAACCTCAGATACGCCATACCCTATACTTGGTGAAATCCTTATATTATTCCATTCTTATTTATTCGTTGAATAACTCTGTATACGCTGAATCCCCTATACTTGGTGATCTCCTTCTCATTATTCCATTCTTTATTATTCGTTGGAATATCCTCGTCTCGTGTGTTTTACATTGGGACTGGTTCCATTGTTTATTATTCCGCATTTATTATTCTCATTGGAATATCCTGCTCGTGTGTTTTACACCCGGATTCGGTTCCATTGTTTATTATTCAAAGATTTATTATTCTATTGGATCATCCCGTCGATGTGAATTTCACCGACCGTTCCGTTATTATTATTCATTGAATAACTCGCCTACATCAAGTACCGCATGCATGGTGATTTCTTTTGTTATTCCATTCTTTATTATACCCGGTTAGTTAAATCTTTGACTTCTATACTCCATGAAATTAGTGGAATATCCTCGATATTTGCGCTTCATCCAAGATCTTTTCATGGAAATATTCTTTCCGATCATTCTTGAATTTTACTCTACAAAACAAGATCATTTTGACAATTTGGACGTTAATAATTCCTAGATAAAATAATTCTTGAACTTGTTTTATTGAATTATTATGTCATCATCATCATCCTCATGTTATATTATGTTATCTTCTACTTACGTGTATAGATGAACTTAGTATGATTATGACCGAGGATCATTTAAGATAATCATGGCTTGTTATAAATGATGTGATAAAAGTCCTCAAATTGGCACCGTAATGCAGTGTGATGGATAGTTTTTGGTATGATTATGACCATTGGGGTGATTCGGTATAGTCATGACCATTGATAATTTGATGAATATCCTCGTCAGTAAAGCGTGGGTGATTCGATGATGTGGATTATTTATTAAAGTCGAGTCTCAAATTTATACTAAATGATGAAAAACCTTTAAAACCTAAAAGATAGTAGACTTTTTTATTCTACTTGACTCTTTTAATGTATTGCTTATTCCGCTGAAGTTAAACTTGTTATTCATTGTATTTTATCGTTTAACACCGTTGAAGGCTAATGATAAATTATTCGCATTATCTTAGTCATAATATTTCTTATTGGGCTAGTTGAGCTCACCCTTTCTTTCATCGTTTTCTTCGTGAAATGAGAACATAGCCGGGACGAAAGTGGGGAGCGGAGTAATGGTCCGAGAGGATAGCATTAGTAGTCCTCACTATTCGTGAAATAGTGTGATAATAGTAGTAATGAGGACTCGTTGAGTTTGTATAATATCTAGTAGATAATATTTGTATTTAAACTCACGATTTTATGTCGTATTGCATACTTACAGTTATATTAGTAAGTTGTATTTGAATTTATGTATTATGTAAGTGGCGACCCAAGATGGGTGACGATACCTAATTTTGGGGCGCCACGCCCGACTTTATGGACGCCCCCAAAATAGGTATACATCACCCGATTTTAGTCGTCAATAACATGGTACGTAAACAACTACAACTTTATTAATACATTTGTCGTGCAAAAAATACGACAACATATATATTGTGAGTTTAAATACAAATATTGTCTTCTAAACAATATCCATACCCAAATAAAGTCTTTATTATTAATTATTGATACACTATTCTACGAATAGTGAGGACTACTAAAACAACTATCTTGAACCATCACTCCACACCCCACCGATTTAGCTATATTCTCGCCTCCCGAGAAGAAAAATGGAACAAAAAGAAAAGGGTGAGCTCAACTAGCCGAAAGAAGAATATTATGACTACGATAATGTACAACAAATTATCGTTAGTCTTCACCAGGAAAAAATCTGATAGAATACAACAGACAACAAGTTTTAGATCAACAACTGCAGCGAAAACAATAATTCATTATAAGAGTTAAGTAGAGAATGAAATCTACTATCATCTATGAATTTAAAATCCATCATCAATATTTTTTACCCAGTAACATCAATCAATATTCATCTTTTGCACTACAAAGCCAAAGATATTCATCACTTCGGTATATTTATCTCAACACCTATACATCTTAGCACTACGGCCAAAGATATTCATAATAAAATCAACCATCTTTGCATTACAGGCCAAAAATATTCAACATGTCATCATTTAAGAAGGCGAGGATGATGAAAATGTTTTCGAAAAACGAATCCAATTGAAATAAAAGAACAAATATTAAGAATTCGTACTTTAACCAAACCGAGTTCAAAAATACTTCATAAATAATCATAGTGAAGTAAAATTTAAGAATGATCAAAACATGGATACAATCAAAGCTAGTATCCATAATAGATATCTTGGACAAAAAATAAAATTTAATTTTTCTATGAATAGTGTCGTATTCATGAATAGTACCGTATACGTGAATAGTGCCGTATACGTGAATAGTAACCCCGACACTAAAAGACAAGAATTTCACAAGAAAAATTATCATGCTTCGTGAATAGTGTTCGTGAATAGTAACTCGTGAATAGTAACTCTGACATAAAAAGATCAGAATTTCACAAGAAAAATCTTACCAATATTCCGGTATAATGATATTGAAAGAAATAATATCATTTTAAAAAAAAATAATATCCCTTACCTCGAAAAGACTGTACTCCTGACGGGAATACTAGATATAGTGTTGAAGGGAACTTGCACCGTATAGCAACCCTCAAGGTATCAAAATACTCACAAGAATACGCTCAATATATCGAGAGAGAAAGAGAGAGAAGATTTCAGTTTCTGGTGTGATTTTCAATTCTAATCTAAGCACCCTATTTATAGGAAATTGCTTAGAACACCAAAGCAGAAAATTTAATAAAATAATAATATATTTATACAAATTTCCTTAGCACACCAAGAATATGAATTCAACAACTTATCACATGTTTAATGAGGCCACAAAATGTAAAAAACGTTTTTCTTTAAAAAAATAATTGAAACTTCCAAAAATTAATTATTTCGAAACTTCAATAATTCACAATAAATAGCCCTTTTGTCAGAAAAATTCGAACCACGTGTCCTTCCCATAGGAAATTTCATTCTCTACAACTTTACAGAAGAAAGTTTTTCCAAATTCCAAACAGAAATTGACCGAAATCACAAACGGGCGATTTTACAGGCTATAATCAAATTTCAGTCAAGAAATGGGGTCCACCGACACACAAAACATGTGTTAATCATTTAATGCCACAAAAATACTCTTCCTCCTCATATACTCATATATCCCACATTCATTGTAAAAATATCACCATTATTATATTATTAAAATAATATATTTAAATGAATTATTTTATCAGAAAAAGATAAAATATTAATTTTCAACAATTGTCACATTAAAAATTTTCTCCATCTATATAAGATAAAATTAATATTTTCCTCATCATATAAATCAATAATTAATTATTCACAAATAATATTATAGAATCACAATATCGATAATCGAGGCGGTTCAGAGAAGAGGGGCTTTCAATAAGGATTTCTCCTTCTTGGCGCCTTGCAATTAGATGATCAAACCTCTCCTTGTATGTAACTTTCTAGACACATGCCAATAATGTTATCTAATAATATTATTCGGATAATATGAATTATTGTCTCAGATAATGGAAAATATTGTGTAGTGATAATTATTGAAAAAACAGTAATATAAAATATCAACGCAACAATTATTGAATCAATAAAATAAAATATCGAATAAAGTATTATCCGTAACAATTATCGAGTAGTGCCTTCTTACGTAAGAATCAATAATTAGTGCAATACCGCAGTGTCATCGTATTTTAACCAACCGAGTATTTCAATAAGATAATCTGTGAATAACTACGCCAATTATTTATAAACAACTTATTCTCATCGTTCGCTTTTTCCTCCAATCGCTTTTTTCGTTATGGGGCCCACACAAGGTTGCGTCGTCGCATTTAATATTCCCAAGCACGGTAAGAATATTCCACGACCAAACGAATATTCTCCGATAAAATGAATATTTTAAAACCACTTGCTTGTTTGAAATAATTGCACATTTTACCCATAACTCACCACATTAATCAAATCAACCCTTACTATTTCAACATAATAAATAGAGGAAATTAAATTTGATTAATAATAATTTGGGGTCTTTCAAGCTTGCTTTCTTTGGCGAGGTTGGTTTGTCCTTTCAGTGGGAGTTGATTCTGTGGCTTGAGCTTCGGTAATTGAAGGCTCTTCAGTTGGTACTTCTGTAGAGGTCGGCGAAAATGAACCCTTTGTGTTGCTATTTTATGTTCACGAGATGAGCCTCGGTAAGCTATATTTTGGGCCTTTATTGATCTTATTATAAGTCTTTTTGCCCTGAACCGATGCCATTTATACTCTTTCATTAAACATCCTGTTTAATAAAAGACTGGGGGGCAATGTTGGGTCATGATATTTTAGACATTGGGCCAAAGGGCTTGGGCCGAGCTACTTGGTTAATCTACCGAGTCACTTCAGTTAGGTCCTCTTTGTTGGGTCGGGTCGGTGGGTTGACCCAACAGATATTTAAATATCTACATCTTTGACCAGTGATGATGACAAAGATAATGGCCGACTGACATCTTACATCGCATTAATGAGGATTGGACAGTCGGCTAGCGGTGGACAAAGGGAATGGGATCAACAGGTAAGCTACCTATAGTAGATGGTGTCAGGGGGTCGGTGGCACGCAAAACCGAATCTTGTAGTATATCATAGCAAGGAAATCATACATGCAAAGGTAACTGATAATTTTATTTCTCTCA
The DNA here is from genome assembly GCA_020205615.1 of Panax quinquefolius. NCBI lineage: Eukaryota > Viridiplantae > Streptophyta > Magnoliopsida > Apiales > Araliaceae > Panax > Panax quinquefolius. The sequence continues at coordinate 30,970,728 of CM035161.1, read as the reverse complement.
ATACACTAGATATTTTATCCTCCATTGTTAACCTTTGTAATCGCCTGTACCGACTCTCACGCCTGAGCTATCCCCCGACGGTCGAAGCCGTCAAACTTTTGGTGTTGATCGTGTTTATTGTACAGGATCAGGACGTCTTACGTGATTGGGACGTGACAGAAGATCTTGACGTTAACAGTAATGTTAATATCAAGGATAGTTCTGTATGCAACTAGTTAAGAGTTAGTTATGCAGTTAGAAGTCTGTTATAAGCTGACTCCACAATTAACTGTAATAATGTTAACACAGGTTATAGAATGAAGATTACTTTTTCTCTCTTTGTTAGTCTGTTCTTCATTATCTAAGATGTAATAATACATAAATGAGAAATGACACACCATAAAAATTACTAACCAGATTTTAGAGGCGAGGGGGGATTTAAAAATCACCAGTAATCCCCACAAGAACAGCCACCTTCCTTGAAGTGGTGAAACCGATTCGCATCACGGACAATAATAACCCCATGAGTAATAATCCGACACTAATTTGCTAAATGTGTGACAGTCACCACAGACACGAAGATTCTTTGTAATCCTGATCGGAGTTCCTTCAGGTGTGCTAAGAAGGCCAAATGCAATTGCCAGTTTCTCACTATGTGAGTACAGGCTGTCCAGCTTAAGTTCTTCGTCCACATCATGCAACACAAAATTTGTATCAGGAACATATCCAGCCAACTCCAACTCCTTCCTCAAACTCACAAGCTTCTGATATATCTCCTTCGATTGAGGATGAGTATGGTCTCCAGTGCTAAATTTATATGTCTTGTTTTCCACCTCAATCCAAGTCCAGCCAGGAACTTTCTTCAATCTCCGGTGTGTCATTAGTTCCCTAATCTTCGCCACATCGTCCCACCTTCCTGCTTTAGCATAAATATTTGAAAGCAATACATAATGCCCCGAATTCTGAGGCTGTAGTTCGAGAAGAGATTTGGCTGCCTTCTCTGCTAGCTCTGTATGACCATGAATCCTGCAAGCCCCAAGCAATGCTCCCCACAGCCCCTCATCTTTCTCAATAATCATAGTTTCGATCAATTTCAAAGCCTGATCAAGTCTGCCAGCACGGCCCAATAGGTCCACCATACAAGTATAATGTTTCAAATCCGGTCTCAAGCAGTATTCTTCTTCCATCAGGGAGAATATCCGAAGACCCTCCTCAATCAACCCTGCATGACTACAAGCATATAGCAGTGAAACAAAAGTAATCCTGTTTGGTGAAACCCCGTTGCTCAGCATCATTGGGAACAAATCAAGAGCTTTCCGCCCTTGTCCGTGATACCCATAAGCTGCAATCATTGCACTCCATGATATAACATTCTTCTCCCTCATACTATCAAAGATCTCCCTAGCAGAATCCACGCTCCCACACTTAGCATACATATCAATCATTGCAGTCCCCAAGATTACATCCAATGAAAATTTCTTGCTTGATATATAATCATACACAAGTTGAGCTTTATGCATAGCCCCTAATTTTGCACAAGCATTAGCAACCGTTACCATAGCAACCTTATCAGGCGAAGTACCTTCCTCCCTCATCCGATCAAACAAAACCAATGCCTCATTAGCACTCCCACATTCAACACAAGCCCCAATCATCACTGTCCAAGTAATAAGGTCTTTCTTCGTCATTCTATCAAAAAGTTGCCTCGCATCATCAAGAACCTGACATTTTGCATACATGTCAACGAGGGCTGCAGACACAAATTGATCCAAATGAAACCCAAATTTATACACAACATGATGAATCAATCTACCCATTTTGAGGTTCTTTGTATCCCTGCAAGCCCTAATCACATTTGGAAACGTATAATTATCAGGCCGGTCACCTGATCTTATATACTCCCTAAATGTTTCAAAACAATTCATATAATCACCAATCTTGGCAAACCCACCAACCATAACACTCCAAGAAAATGGGTCTCTCTCGCACATTCCATCAAACAATGCATATACATCATCCAAAGCTTTACACTGAACATACACATATAGAAGTTTGTTAGTAACAATAAGGTTTTCAAGCAATCCACTGACAACCACCCGGGCATGAACCTGTCGAATTTGATAAACATTTTTACAGTAAACAAGTGTGGAAAGGAAGAGTTTTGGATCTATAATCTGGTGGTTTGATGTGTGCGCTATTTGGGGTTCTTGAGGAATTTGATAATGGGATACGGACCTTACGGTATCAAGTATGGATGTAGCAGGAGAAGATGAGAAGAAACGAAGTGCTCCATGGTTGGAAATAGAGAATCTTTGGTACTTGAATTTGTACATCAATATGTTAGTTACATGACCTAGTCACTGATTTACAACCGTTAAGAGGAGCGAGGGAACTTTAAAAAACAAAAAAGTTGACGAATTAACCCACCAAAAAGGATGAGAAGAGGAATTTGCATAAACTTGAATCAACCCAACCAATTGCAGGTAAAATGTATATATACGTAAAAGTTTAGTTTCACTTGGGATTGTGATGCGTACAAATAACATTTCAGCAATTTGAAACATTTCTCAAAAAAATGCACGAAAATAGTTCCTTGTCAATACATTATACTACCTCCTTTTCTAATTATAAAATCATTTAATGCAATTCGTGAAATCAATGAAATAGTAAATTTTACTATGAAGGGTGTATTTTATATAGTTTATATTACTTATCATTGTATTAAGAATTTTAAATTTTAAAATATTTTGAAATTTTACTTCAAAAAGTCAATGAGATTATTTTTTTAAAACTGATGGAGTATGTCATGGGGACAAAAAGAAAATAACTCTGCATGTAAACAAAAAATATTCTTACATTACATAAAATAAGCCTTCTTTCAGGAATAAGACAACTTGAGAGAATATATGTAGAGTTTCCCTTGATTTACAACCTGATTGATCTATACCCCTAAATCCCAAGTAGGGATTTATTCTAAATCATGAACCTATTACACCAGTAACTAGCAACAAGTATCGATTGCAAGCCCCTTGCATCTTCTGTTGCCACACCCTTGTGTCTCTCAATACATGAAAATAAAGATACAAATGAGATAAACATTATGAGCGCAGATGAAATGAAACCACGCTACACTTAGTTTATTTGGGTGAGAGGTGGCCGTGGAATGAGAGATGCCTTTGGTTCCTTTCCCTCAAATGATTCAAATGAATGGTTTTCCCGAAATTCCTCTAGAAGGGTATCCATTGGCATAGCTCGGAGTGATTCTATAGTTCCCTTGGTTGGGATATCAGGCTCACATCTGCATGGCGTACTTCCGGTTGGTTCATAATCCTGAGCATCGAGACAAATCAGTTGATCAAAATATAACTATGTATAGGCCATGAGTGTGGAATCAAGAAGCCATACAAAAATGTCTACATTATAAATATTCATTACCACCTCTAAAAGATATTTGAAATAATATGACTATGACCCTCAATCGCAGAATTAATTTAATGCAGATAATCAACCAAATATATAAACTTCTTAAAACAGAATTTCAATCAGTCCTTGGAAAGTAATACTCCCTTCTTCCTATTTCAATCGTCCAATACATGAATGAAAGAAACAATGTTTTAGGAAATACATTCTTCTTTTTTTTGCCTGCTATGTTGACTGGATGGCACATAACAAAGACTTGCTAACCCATTTATGAATGTTAATGTATTCCCAACAACACACTGAACATAACTTTGTTCCATTGATTGTTACAAGTTTAAATTTGTAAAAGGTGAAAACTAATACATGTTACAAATATATATATATATATATATATATATAGGGTAAAAGGTATCTTAGACTGACCCAAGATAAATTTTATTAGGTGAAAAATATATATATGCAAGTGTTTATGTGGCAAAAAAAAACTCATTTTATGGAACAAAAAGGGCAAAAACATAAAAACCAAATAAGTAATTAATTTTTTCAACAAATTCATCCAATTAAGATTTTTCTCATCATCTTCTATCCAACACTTAAATTTCCTTTAAAGAAAACCTAGCCACAAACTTCAGTCCGACGACTTTGACAATTTCCCAATGGTTATGCATCGGAGAATCAATTGTGGATCCAAGACTATGCACTAGAAAGTGCCAAATTCAGCGATGACATAGTCAAAAGAGCCGTAGATTACCTCATCGGCCACAAAATTGGGGCGTTGGGCTGAGTAGTAATGAGATAGAATTCGATGTTAGGGTTTTTGATTTGGGAATTTTGCACTAAACAAAATGAAGAAGATGAATGTCGTTGGTTTAATAATGTTTGGTTGTTTTTATTTTTAACTTATTAATAATGGTGTTTATTAAATAAAGAAAAGACAAGTTTTTGATATGTGGATTTTGATTTGATATGCAGTGTGATTAAGGGCTAAGACTTGATTTAAATTTGGTTTTATCTGAATTAATTTGGTTTTATCTAGATTAATTAATTTGATTTAGCTTTAATTTAATGAATAAGAATTTTAATAACTTTTGTTATGTTGTATTACGTTGTCCTGTTTAAAATATTAAAATGATAAGAATTACAAGAAAATTATTGTTTTATTAAACACATCAACACAGTTATGCTAGGTATCATAGCCACATCATCCATTTATGATGTGGCAACTTCAATTAAATGAAAGTGGAAAAAAATGATACTTTAATGACCTGATTGAAAAATTGAAAAGTCAATCACCAAAGTGAAAAAAGGTCAATAGTTTAGGGTAGTAATTTATATTTAAGTTATTTAATAATTCAACTATACGGATGTAAAATTATGAGATTATGGAAAATTTGATGTGATTTAAAGCAATGAAATATCATTTTATAATAATGTATGTAAGTATATATATTTCAACATTTCAAATTTTAGTAACTTCTATTGTTATAAAGTTACGGGTATTGAAATATCATTTCTATAATAACGTATATAAGTATATAAATGTCAACAACTCAGATTTTAGTAACTTCTAATATTATAAAGTTGTTGATGCATAACCTTAAATCAAAGTTTACATAGTATCATATTTTTTTCTTTGGTTCATTACATCTGTACAGTTAAATTATTAAATTAACGATCAAATGATGTTATATTAGAAGTGACGTAAGTGGTCGATATAAGATATCTTTTAACCATATATATATTGAAAACATAAGGCCAAATGAGATTCTCATTTTTGGGACAAAGATAGTATTGTGTACTCAAACATATTTTTATAAAAGAGTAAATTTATGTATTATATTTTCAACCATTCTGAGGATATAAAAAAATATACAAATGTATTTTCAGGACATACCAGATATTTCTTCTGGAAAGTATCAGAAGCCTTCTCTTCTATAGAAGAAGATTGTACGGAGTGATCTTCGCGGAGAGCATCAATGGTTTCTGCATGAGCTTTAGTAGCTGCTAAAATTCCAGATATAGATCCTTGCTCTTGTTTCGACATAGCTGGAGTAAGAAGAATAATACCCAACATTTATATATAATGAATCAAACAAAATTACAACCTTTAAGACTGTCATAACAATGAAAAGGACACATTGTATAGTAGCCTATAATATAGATTATAGATATGTTGAGTCTATAATTATCATATCTACACTTTGGTCATGCTAAAATCATCCACAAAACGTATCTGATTTCAAAAACACAAAACAGAACACCTTTAGTTACCTAGTACATATAACTCATTTTCTTTTTCTTGTTTTCTCCCAGTAAAAGAAGATCTTCCTTCCAAATGACAAATACAGTTCACCAACAAATGTGCTTATAGATTCACGGACACTTAAAAAAACTAGAGAAAATTAATAACTATAAGGAATTACCTCACGCTATTGAATCAGCAATACAATTTTGCTACCAAAACAAGTACCAAATTATAAGGAATTACCACACGCTATTGAATCAGCAATACAATTTTGCTACCAGAACAAGTACCAAATTCCAATGTCATAGCATATAAATTTCGATTCTTTACTGAACTCATCATTACACCTTTACAATTTACAAACACAAGTTCAATCTGCTGAGGTCTTCTATAACAGCAACTGGTAGACTAGCTAGGAGCATCAACCAATGAAAGTGGATTTACTGATCAAATAACTACATAAGTTTCCAAATCAAAGGTGTAAAATCTTCTGGCGGTTGAATGGTTGGCCATTTGACACCAATCTATCTTAAACAAGAGTTCTATAAAGGAAATAAGTAAGAAAATAATGTATCTCCTGTTCCTTAAATATAAAATGTATAACTTGTCATGAAGAGATCCAGCCAGATATGGTTCACATTTGTCATTTTAGTATACAGTAATTGTAATCATGTCATAACATGAAATTTACGCTTCACATTTGAATTGATGATCTTTATACAACATAGAGATTCATTATCAGTACTAATAGGAAATAGCTCAGACATTTTTTTATCAAAAATTGGCATAGAAGATATGATCCTAAAAAACATAGTATTGTATTACTCACCATCTAAGTGATGAATGACGTCTTCGCTGGTTTTTACCACATCATCTTCAGCAGCAGCCCTTGCAGAAGCAATCTCAGTATCATGTTGTTCATTACTTTCAGAAAGATTCCTGTAGCAAACAATTTTATTTTTATATGAATTAGCAGAGCAATGAGATTTTGTAATTATTGTGCATCTTCAAAAAAAACAAAAACTACACATAACTAACCTGACAAGTGACAATGTTGTTGAGGCATGTTGGCTGCCCATTTCGTTCATTGACTCGTGCATTTTCTTCCAGTGCTTAGAAGCTTTTTCAGTAGTATTAACACTGGAGAAAAGAAGCGTAAAAGAAGCCACAAAATAATATATAAATGATTATGCCACTTTAAACTTAGAAGAATAAAACATTGAAGAGATTATTACCAAAACCGAAGATATAAAGATCCAAAAATATCCAGTTAAATATTCAAAGAGCCTTCTCATACCATTTCTGTAGCAGCAACTCCATACGACAATGTTTGGCAGCAGAGAAATCAGCACTATCTTTTGCATCATTCCCTGCTTGCATAGAAAACTCCTGCCATTTTCTTTTAGCATCTGTCGTGATACCCTCCATGGAGGACACATGTCCATCCAAAAATGTTTTATTTACAGTTACGGATTCTCTAAGACCAATAAGCTTGGCATTGACCTGTCAGCACAGCAATTAATATATGTTGACAAGAAATCATGTAACACTAGAAAACAGTAAAAATAAAAGCATTAACAAACCAGCTCTTTCTGACGACATATGTGATTGGAGACCAAATTAGTCATGTCAGCAATAAGCTTCTCAGCGTCAGATTTCGATTGCTCCTGGAAAGGTTTAGTTTCAAGGGTAAGATATCTCGTATATATTTCCATCCTTGGAGTAAAGATTCTGAATATCTACCTCGTAAGCTTTTTGAAATTCAGTTATACTCTTTGTCTGAACCTCATCAACATGAATTGCATGACTTTCAAGTGATTTTGATTCTTTAATAAGCTTATCAAAAATTCCATGAATGAACTCAGATATATTTGTTGTATGCTCAATACTAACATCAAATCTCTGTAGATACAGAATGCCAAAAAGTAATTAGAATAGAAGAAAAAAGGTTCATGTGTTTAGAAGGATAGATAAACTCATGTTAAATGTGATGCCAATTTTATATTTTCATTAATTAACCCAAAAAATGCTAGGGATCTCAAATGGGTCTCAGATCATGTGGCAATGAATGATACTTTATGGCATAATCATCACAAGAGATGTGCTCAACCAATGTAATAATGGCACATCATTTGAGACACTTTTTGAAACCAAAAATTTAGAACCCCTAGCATTACCCACCAAAAAAAGCCCAATTACAGGTACTTCACAATAAGAAAATGTGTAAACTATTTATCAGTGATCAAACCTTTTATAGTCAATCTTAAAGCAGTAGGTTAGATGTACCACAAAGTGCCACCAAATCATCCAAAATTTAACTACATACTGATGAGGACTAAAATACCAACAAAAAATAAATAGCCAAACCTGACGAAGCTCTCTTGCAAAAATGGCCAGTTCTCCTTGTTGGATTGATAGAGTACTGTGAAGATCATCAAATATCGAGTTTGCTTCAGCTGCCTCCGCAAGTAGAAACTGAATGAAGAAACAGAATGAAAAACAATCAAATGAGAACACATGCAGTAACTATTAAACCCTGAATACAAGATTGGTTGGATCAAACATGAATGAGAAAAACATTGTTGTGGCTGCTTACTTCTTCGACTGATCGTGAATTAGAAGAAGCCAAAGATGTTATCTCCTCTAAACCAGCATTAGAAGAAGCTTTGTGCAAACGAACAACATTTTGCACAGCCTCAATGTGGGAAATATACAATGTCCTTGAAGCAATTACTTTCTTCTTTAAATCCATGACAGCCTATTCAAGAATTTCATTAAAAATATAAATTTGCATAAACAAACTTGTCTTGGTTGAACTACAATCACAGTGAAAAATTGCTCTTTAGTAAGTAAATTATTACATAACGTCCAGAAATTGGAAAACAGGAGATATGCAAGAAACGCAAGGATATATTCCAGAAAAGAAAAGCAATGTAACATCAACAATTCGCCAATTCATGAACGCCTTAGAGACTATGTCATTAATAGCACAACATTTATCAGCTCACACACAAGTACAATAGAGATATAATGCTCACGAGAACACAACCAACAACCCTTGGATGTGGGAATCTAAATCTTTAGTACACCCGTGCCATAAATAAATACATATCGCCACTTATAGAAAAAATAAGTAAATACATATTGCCACGTTAGTATCTTAATCAACCATCCTTTCTCAAATTATTCACGCCTCTTTTCCCTATTGACAGGAGTACATATGATTCCAATTTGTAAGCTTAATAGAATTCATATTAAATCAAAAACAGTTAGATTTGCATAATAAAAAATAACATTTGGTGCATATAAACATAACATAATAAAATAATATATTTCTTTGCAGCATTCCTACACAGGAGTGGCATCCTACTTCTTGAGATATTTGTCATCAACATGTCTTTATCACATACTTCAAGTTAGAACAAAATAGTGCTTCTTATAAAGTATCAAGGGCCGTGATTTGACAAGTACCTTATCATTTACATCCAAAAAAGAATTGCAAAATTTCTCAATACATTGCATATGCTCATTTTGCTGAGACATTGATGCAGCCACCGTGCTACAGAGGGTATGGATTTCTTGTGCGAGTTCAGCTTGATATTTGTTCACAACCAATCTGTTATAGGCATTCAGTTTATCCTCTCTACCTGTTCAACACTAAATAAGTCAGCAAACAGTAAGAAATTTCTTTCAAAAAAAGAAAAAGGAAAAGCTTATAAAGAAGACTACATACCAATTTTCATATATAATGAAGCATTATCTTGAAGAGATTTCTCCAAATCCGACCGTAAGACACAAGCTTGGTGAGCCAAAGCATTTTCTGTTTCAAAGTATTTAACAACATGATGCCGACACCGTATAACATATTTTCGAACGTGAAAAGTAGTTGAACATACCAGCTTTCTTCTGTTCAGATATAATAAAATCCCGCTCCTTAAGAGCATACTGGCATCCCTTTAATTCTTCCTCAGTATTGATCAACAAACTACTAGTTTGGTTCAAGTTATTCTGCAAAGCTTTTCTTTAATAAGAATGCAATTATAGTTCGTATCCATGAAATGAGATGTTCCAACAAAACACACCTGGGTGGCATCAAGTTTGTTGCTCAATTCAGAGCATTGTTGAACCTCAGCATCAAACTTATCACGCAATTCCTCAAATTGCTGAATACGAGAAATCAAACAGGTGTTAGTGGAATCATTATCACAGGATCACACAAAAAATCACATCCCACAACTTGAAACAATAGCATAACATAATCTGACCTTCTGATGGTTTTCAATCGTAACCCCCATTTGTTCAATTTGATCTGCCATTGCCTAAACATGACAGCAAGACGATACCAGAAGAAAAATTAGACAAATTAGCCAAAGATAACCAATTGGAGTATCAGCCAAATCAACAAAAACATCTACATTGGCATAACAATCCAAAAATCCTTTGAACCCATACAACAGCATAGAACAGTTCTTCGCATAGGAATATTACAATAACTCAAACGATGTACAGAGCTAGCTAAATGGACAACCTTTCTTTCAGATTCCTCCTGATAGTATCGCTCCTTCGGCATATATACACCATTTTTCTCACGTGCAGCATATACCTCTGTATGAAGATATAATATTATCAATGAAGGTTAATAATTAATTCTAATGTGATACCTTCAATAGTTAAACTATTCAAACAAATCTATTCACCAGAAGAAGGCACAAAAAAAGAGTTACCCGCTTTAAGCCGTTCGATTTCACCATAAAGATCTTTAATAAGGGTTGATTTCATCATTTTCTGGTTCACCTACAATTGGCAATAACAGGGGAAAATATTTAAAGAAAAGGAATTAAATTTGTAGTCTTCTAGTATGTGTTAGTACAATCTGAAACAATATGCTATATACATGTAGGTAGATACTATTAAAAGCATCACAAAAATATTTACATCGGGAAAAGAACAGAAGACGAACTCAGCAAACAATATACAACAATGACCTGTTCACAGAATTACAAAAATGGCAAACCTCAGGCTTATTCTTTATATTCTTCGCTCTGTGGGCATAATCCAATGTGCTCAAGGTTTCTTCAAGACAATGGACAGCAGGTGATACCGTGGCAATGATGCATGTCTTGGTTCTTCCACCCAGCGAGTCGCGAAGCAAACGAGTGAGTTTGCTATCTCTGAATTCCAAATTTGAATTGTAAAAAGAAGATTTCTCTACAGAACTTAAATGGAAAAAAGAATAAATAGTTCCCCAAAAATAGTTCAAACCTGTAAGGGATGTGGCCAAGATGCTCCACAAGAGCAGTTATTACTCTTCCTAAAGTAAGTAAACTCTTGTTTATCTCACCAGCTTCTCTGGCACGGCCCTAGACATTCAAATCACACTTTTAAACAGAAAATTGAAGGGGAGAGAGAGAGAGAGAGAATCAAGTAGTTCTACCACAAGTAAAATGTAAGACCAACAAAAACAGCATTCCATTTAGCTCAGAAGTACAGAGGTAGAATTTCAAATCAATATTGAAATAGTGTAATATACATTCCATGAAGCTTAAAGTGAGGAATTACCTCCCTTGCACCAGAACGAGAAATGTTTTCTGAACCAGCCAAATCAACTAAATTCAGCTTGCCACATTTGATAAGTTCTTCACCTTCTGGGGTTACTTCCTTAATGTGTATAGTTATGGAAAACAGAGAATGTGACCGACTGGAATACAAAAGAAACTCTAAGCAAGCAAAAAAATAATTCTACTACTAATATTAAAAGCAATAATAGAATTATAACCTCGATTGTTTGTTTAATAGTGTTTCTGCAGTGCGACGTTTTGCAGATCCCCTTTCAAGTAAAGTAAAAATCTCACTAGCACTTGTCACAATTTCCTCCTCTAATCCTCTAACAAGCACTCCACCTTTCCCATCTTCCATAAGTGGCAATTGTTTTTTCTGCTTGTCCTCCACAGGAACTCTAGATATTTCTTCAGGGGCTAACAAGTCAGTTATCTCCTCGTTATACAACTCTAAAAAAGTGACTTTGACACTATATTCTGCATTTTGACCCTCCAAAGTGTCAAATATTTGCTGAACAGCTCTAGGAATCACGCCTGCTTCTGGAGGCAACTCTCCATTAGGACCACTCTGCAAGAGAAAGTGGAGATCACATATAAAATTAGAAAAGTAGAACTCTCGAAAGTTTAAGATAGGAGAAAAAAACACTAAAGACAGTACCTTTGACCTCTTACATTCACCTTCCATTGTATAAGTTTTACCTGTACCAGTTTGTCCATAGGCAAAAATGGTACAATTAAAACCCTCCAAAACTTCATTGACAATGGGACTAACTGCTTGATCATATAAATCCCTTTGGCGAGCTGAAGGACCAAAAACCTGCAGATAACAATAATTAATCATTGTGTACTTCCAATATATCAGAAAAGTTGGAAAGAAAACAAGAGAACAACTGATAATGTATAAACTGAGATATTGGATCCTAATTGAACACCCTTAAATTCTGTCTGGGACCAAAGAAAGTGAGTAAAAGACAGGAAAAGGGAAAATACAATAAAGACTAAAGGAAATCAAAAACTTTTTCCATGAAGTATAAACGTTTTTCCAAGGCATGAAAAGTGAGTGAACTGTATTACAGTTGATTTTAGGTTAAGTAAAAAGTATAAATAGGTGGATTGGAGTTCCTTAAGAAGGCTTCACTTTGCTTTTATAATCTTTTCCTTTTCTTTTCCTATCACTTCATCAGAGTTCCCAACATAAACTTAATTGGTCTAATAAGGTAGAGGTGGAGATTTATTAGGCAACATGTACACTTACAAAGAATCCCAAATTCAATTATCATAACAGCAAAAAATTGATTATTCATGATTAATTGTTATGGTAAACACCCTCTGAACACCAAAGAATGGTTCGGGTACAAAAGAAAAATATGTAATGAGTAATGACTTGATACACAAGTCAAAACTATAATGTGCTATAAAGACTATATTACCCTCAAAATTTTAACCCATATTTAAAGAAAGAGAAGATTCGTACTCATGTGTGGTCTGCTGGTACTATTATTAAACCAATATGAGAGTAAAATTGGAACTTATTTTATACTCCTTATTCTCTCCACTAATTTGACATTCTTAATTATGTCAAAAATGTACTTAGCAATTCTTTTTGGGATGGAGTCTTTAGATAAGATTAATAATTTAAATTCCAACAAAAAAAAAAACAAGAGCAATTTCAAATTTTTCACTTCGAGGTGCTACTTATCGGCTGTTTGAGGCTCAACATCAGAAAAAGAAACAAAACTTTGAATGTTGAGAAAACATGGGCCACAAAAGACCAAACAAAAAAACACAAACGAAGATGTAAAGCTCTTATGCAACATTTTAATTTCAGTAACTTACAGCGACTATAATTTTGATGTCACGTTTATTTAGTACATTTCTAAATAACTATTAAGCCTAATTTTGCATTACAGTTCAAAAGCAGAGCTTTCATACTGATAAATTATCTACTATAGGCTAATTACGCAATTGATGCAATAGCTGTAAATTCAATCCTGCAGCTCATCGAAACTGGCGTAACTTTCAGAGCTTTAATAATTAGCAGCTTCCTAAATTCCACATCAAGAAACATACAAATATAAGAATTATAAATAAAATTACACTGGAAAAGAATCCCAATATACAAGTGCTTTAATAGCAAATACCACAAAAAACGGTAAAATACAATCAATCTAGCCCTTCAAATAAAAGCAAACGCAGATAAAGGGTTCCATCAAAAACCCTATCGAAAAAGAGCAGCAGGCAATTACCTTGTCAAACGTGAAAACCCTATCGATGTGCTTCCCAGCTATATTTTGAGAAACGGCTACCTCTCTCTGGTAATCGTTGCAGGTCACTACCTGTGGCGCATTATTCCGCAACTCTTCTTCACTAAATGGCCTGACAATACATATATGAAACTTAGTGAGATTAACAGGATTAACAGATTTACATACTGAAAGTTGAAATTGAAATGATTAGGGAGATAAAACCCTAAGCCATTACAATCTTAAATATAAAACATACATATAAGAAGAGAGAGAATAAGCGTACCTACAACGAAGAAGAACCTGCACATTGACACCTTTTTCTTTCTCGTGGCGACCAGACATTTTCGAGCGAAGTGGAGACTGAGAATCACTGAAAGAACCTATTTTCGTTTCGAATTTCCCTCTCTCTCTCTCTCTTCGCTTCTGTGTGCCAGTTTCTGTGTAAAATCTGATATTGGAGCGGGATGAGAGTGATGATTTGAAATTTCAAAGCCGCTCTTCCCTTACCTTTTGATCCGACGCTTGTAACTCTTGGATCTGACGGTTTATAAGTGGAGTATTTGATTTGATTAATATTTTATGTTACATTCCTTTGCCCCTGATGCCAGTATATTAATGTTGCTCTCACTTTACTTTATAAAAGAGGACAGTTTCAACTTGTGTTCCCTACGGGCCCAATTTGGAAAACCCGTGTAAACAAAAGCTTGTCAACAAGATGGCCCGTCATGGACACATTCCATTTGGGCTTATCCCGACATCTCAATTACGTAAGGCAATTTGGGTTTTGAGGGGATTTATCCCAGATCCCACCCATCTCCGGTCACCTAAGTATTTTTCATATTCGTCCCATTTTTCATAGGGATTTATTTACATTTAACAATCATCTCCGTGGAAAATTCCTCCTGGAGATTATTTTTTGTGTGTTTTAAATTTTAGTATATATATATATATATATATATATATATACTAGCCTCTAAGCACGCGCTATGCACGTAAAAAAAATAGCAGGAAAAAAAAACTAAAAATAAAATTATGTGGCAAATAAAATTACAAATAAAAAAAAGTGGAAGGAAATTAGTAACACTCTAAAATTGAAACGTAGGTCACTTAAGAAATGAGAGGGGATATATGTGAATGTGATAATTCAAACTCTACTACACTAAACCCATGTAGGATATAAAATAAGATTAATTTATAACTTCCAAAACCAAAAGGTTTTAATTTATATTTGGGTAGGGTTCTTCTCCTTTTCGAGAGAAATCCTTGTGATGGTCCTTTTACTATGTTGTTGTTTTTCTTATTTGTTGTGCTTTTTTTGTTTCATTCGCATGAAATTAATTTTGTTTTTCTCAGTGGTTTAATTCTTTCTTTGTTTGAGAGAGACATTTATCATGTCTTGTAAAATTTATAATATAGTCAACAAAATAAGTATGACTCAAATAATACGTTATGGTGTGTTCATGCTTTGTCATAACAAATAGAAGAAGAGAACAATTAATAATACTTTGCAAGTATATTTTCATTTATTGTTTGTATTAGAACAAAAAATAAATTATAAGTATAATGTTTACAATTGTTTGCAAATATTACTACCATTAGCAAGGAGAGCAGATCTTCTGTCCCCAATTTCTCTGTCCTTCTACTTAAATTTTGACACATAGTCTCTTACTTAACACTAATTAATTTTAAAATTAAATAAAATGATATTTATCAAAATTTAAGTGGAGAGACACAAGAAAGAAAGGAAATTTAGAGGATCTGTTATAATTAACATTAGTTTGTATAATAAATACAACTATTTCTGTTAGTATAAAATAGTTAATTTCACTTAACATTCGCATATTGCACATCTTAAAACTCAGATGAAAGAGGAAGGGTACAATGGAATTATTAGCTTCAACTATAATTTTACTTTTTTATAATTAAAAATATTATTTTGATTTGTTTATAAATTTGATAATATTTAGAGATAAAACACAGGGTCGTCAATTTAAATCGTACAAATATAAAATACAACTTTTGAAAAATTAAAATGGTACAAAATTTGTTTTATAATATAATTAAAATAATGATTCAATGACTATTAATATTATAAAAGTAAAAATAATATTGCAAGAACAAATACTTATTAATTAACAATATTTTTTTAGTTGTTCACGCCACACTTGACATTTTATGGAATACTACTTATTACTGTATTCATGGTTGGCTGGCCCTATATACCCAGCGAGAGGCTGGGCCTTATAAAGAATGAAGGGTACTAACATTAATATACAATAATTAAAAAGTATTTATAAAAATAATACATATATAAAATAATTATAAAAACAACGCAATTCACATTAATAAGAAAACTTAAAATTAATAAAAAATAATTGTCATAATTAATAATTCAAATTCAAATATCTGAGACCTAACAACAAAAACAAATTAAAATTCAAAGGAAAACAGGTGGAGGGATATAGATACGATCCGCATTCAGTAGTAATCGTCCGAATCAGTTTTATAGTCGCCATCGTCGTTATGCTCGTCAAATTCAAATTCATCTTCGTCGTCATCTATAATGTGCTCATTATCCCATAGTGAACAGTTACAAAATGGTTTCTTATCCTTCCACTCAGCTCCACATGTATAGCAAAACTCGCATCCACATCTGCAAGAATAAAGGAGGCAAAGGATAGGCTAACACTACATTGTGGATCAACAAGACATGTGACATTAAAAATTATATTTTTATTTTCATCATTGAAAAGTCTACAAGCTTTGTGAATCAGTTAGCAAGACAATGCGAGACTCATAAGTTGTTTGGGTTGCCCAACTGTCAAGCATTGGCTCGTAATTTCAATTAATTTCGGTGTCATGTACTCTCTTAAGTTGTTTGGGTTGTCCAACTGTTAAACCAATTTTGTTGGACTGTTAAACCAATTTATTAATTATACACTGCATAGGAAAGAGAGAGATAAAAGAGTGATGTGTAATGTAATGTTGATAACCAAACCTTCGTACCAAGATAACCAAACTTTTATACCAAGATAACCAAACCTTTATACTAAGGTAACCAATCAACATCCACATCTGCAGTATGAATTGGTTACCTTGGTCTGAAAGTTTGGCAACCAACTGCATGAAGGTTTGGCTACCAACTGCATCACATTCAAAATAAACTGGTAACTTAATAAAACTGAATTAGTTACCTTGGTATGAAGGTTTGGCTACTCACTGCATGAAGGTTTGGCTATCAACTGCATCACATTCAAAATAAATTGGTAATCTAATAACACTGAATTGGTTACCTTGGTATAAAAGTTTGGCTACCAACTGCACTATAAAAAATCTGCAGGTGTGGATGTGGATTGATTACCTTGGTATGAAGGTTTTGTTACCTTGATATGAATGTTTAATTACATTGGTGTGAAGGTTTGGTTACCAACTGCACTATGAAAAAACTGAAGGCATGGAGGTGGATTGGTTACCTTGGTATGACGATTTGGTTACCTTGGTATGAAGGTTTGGTTATCAATTGCACTATGAAAAACTATTATGGAGGTGGATTGGTAACCTTGGTATAAAGGTTTGGTTACCTTGATATGAATATTTGGTTACCAATCTCTTCTATCAGTTGTTAAAACTCTCATTTTAAGACCAAAATAATATTAATTATTAGTATATGCTTAAGAAAATTGTGACGCCCCCAAAATAGGTATACATCACCCATCTTGGGTCGCCAAATACATGGTACAAAATACAACTATAACTTAATTATACAACTGTCGTATAAAATATGACAAAACATAGCTGAAAGTTTTAACACGGATATTGTCTTATAGACAATATCCACACTCAAATTCAATCTCATTACAATTATTATTATACTATTTCACAGAATAGTGAGTGTGACGGCCCCAAAATAGGTATACATCACCCTTCTTGAGTCGTCAATACATGGTACAAAATTTTAAATACAACTTAATTATACAACAGTCGTGTAAAGTACAACAAAATACATGCTGTGAGTTTTAATACAAATATTGCCTTTCAGATAATATCCACTCTCGTAATAAGTCCTCAATACATTTATTGTCACACTATTTAATGTAATAAAGGAGGACTACTAGCTAACACTATCATCCGTAACATCACTCCGCTTCCTCGACTCGTCTCCAATTTACGTTCTAATTTTCAAGAGAACAAAAAGAAAAAAGGGTGAGCTCAACTAGCCCAGCAAGAAATATTATGACTAAGATAATGCAGAATAAATTATCATTAGTCCTCAACAATGTTAAACTGATAAAATACAATAGACATCAAGTTTAACTGCAGCGGAACAAGCAATCCATTAAAAGAGTCAAGTAGAGAATAAAATCTACTATCTTTTATGTTTTAAAAGGTTTTTCATCACTTTTATCGCTGAGACTCAGCTTAATAAATAATCCACATCATCCCTGCACTACGGCCAAGGATATTCATTAGGGTCGCGACCACAAATTCCATGCACTATGGGCCAAGGATATTTGTGTATTCATCAATGGTCATGATCATGCCAACAATTATCCATCAATGCACTACGGGCCAATGAGGACTTTTATCACATCATTTGTAACATTACGGTCATGATTACACCGAATAATTCCTGGTCATAATCATACCAAGTCCATCTATGCACTACATGCCACAGATGACTTTCAAAAAATATAAACATGAGGATGATGACAATGATATAAGAATTCAATAAAACAAGTTCAAGAATTAAGTTATCCGGAACTAATAACGTCCAAATTGTCAACATGATACTGCTTTGTAGAGTAAAATTCAAAAATGCTCGTAAGAATATTTCCATGAAAAATCTTTGGATGAAGCCTTAAATATCAAGGATATTCCACTAATTTCATAGAATATAAAAGTCAAAATTTTAACCAACCGAGAATAATAAGGAATGGAATAACAAACAAATCATCACCATGCTGCAGTGCAGATTTGATGTATGTGTTATTCTAACAAAATAATAATAACTAACCAGATCGTGAAAATCACAACCCACGGATGTTCCAAATGTAATAATAAAGAATGGAATAACAACAGAAATCACCATGCACGCGATTATTTCGCATGTAATGTGTTATTCCAATGTAATAATAATAAACGGAAACCAGTCGAGGTGTAAAACACACGCATGTGATATTCCAACGTAATAATAAAAAGAGATAATAAAGTTTAACCAGAAAAAACGTAAAAGCATGAAAGGATGTTCCAATTGAATAATAAAGACAAAATAATAAAAGAATGTCACCAAGTATAGGGTATTCACGTAGATACAAAGTTATTCCCAATGTAATAATAAAGAAATGGAATAACAGAAGTTCTCTTCTTGAATACAAAAGAATAATATCCCTTACCGTAAAAGAAACTGGATAAAGGAAAAGAAAGTTAGCAGACTTCTCTTCTTATTTCTCTCTATAACTTTCTCTCTCTAGAGTTCAGTGAATTCGTAAGAAAATAATGAAGGAATGAGCTTCTATTTATGTAAGAATGGAATAGATAAGAACTAATTCATGAACGGTCCAGATTGATTTACTTTTTAATCGAGGCGGTCCATATTTAAAGCAAAATCTTTTAAATAAAATATATATATATATATATATATATATATAAATAATAATAATACTCCTCCAGATAAACCAAATATTCTCCCCCACCCAAAAAATGACAACTTTAAAAAAAAACTTCCAACCATTCAATTTTCAATAATCAGGCCCCACATGTTCCCTCCCCAACATGTCATCATAATCATGTGGTCCCATTACATTTAAATAACTTTCTACCAATAATGATGAAAAATAGGTAAATGGGGGTCTAAATAATACGCCAAATTTACACAACAACTACCTCATAAAAATCCTTTCAATATTTTTAACAACATTTATCATTATTATTATAATTCACAATGTTAATCGACTGTGTCGTTCCCAAGAAAGAGGGCTTTCAATAAGGATTTCTCCCTATCATGCGCAATTAATTAGGTGACCAAACCTCTCCTCGATGTAACTTCTAGACATCGTTAATATTGCAATTTATAATATTAATAACTCCTGTCATTTCAATTATTGATTGAATAATATATAAAATATCGACAATAATTGAATCAAATAACGTGAGATACTATGCAACAATTACTATAGCAATAATTGAACAAAACCGAAAGTGACTTCTCACGTAAGCATTAATAATCAATATCGTGCTGCTACTATGCAACCACGCCAGACATCGCATTACTTTTACTACCGAGTAGTTCAACAAAGGTTTTAACCAGAAACTTCCGCCGTTATTTTCATAAAATATTTTTGTCGCTTTTCTCAATCAAATAATAATTTCATTGCAGGATCCACTAATGATTTTTTGTCGTCGCATTTAATATTCCCTAAGACAAAGAATATATCCCCGACCAATCGAATATAATATTACAACTTGCATACTTTGCAAAATTTATAAATATTACCCACAACTATAACATTATATCAAATTCACAATTTAATATAAAAAAAATATTTCGAGAAAATTAAATATTTATTCATAAAATCTGAGGTCTCACAATCTCCCCTTCTTAAGAAATTTTGCCCTCGAAATTTAGAAAGACGCACTGTATATCAAGAGGTAAGGATATCTTGATTTCATTTCAGATTCTAACTCCCGTGTCATTTCCTCAACATCGTGGTTTCTCCACAAAACTTTGACTTGAGGTATAACTCGAGCGTAAAATATGTTCCTTCTTATCCAAGATTTGAACAGAACCTCTTCATACGTTAAATCTACCGTTATTTAAATCTGGTTCTAACTCAATAATGTGGTTCGGTCTTTCACATATTTACGTAACATAGATATGTGAAAAATATTATGAACACTTAGATATACTTAGCAGAAAGCGAGTTTATAGCCACGATTCCTACTCGATCGAGGATTAAAATGGGCCAATGAATCTAGGATTGAGCTTTTCTCTTTTTCAAATCTTGTAATTCTTTTCCATGAAGCAACACGTAATAAACACACGATCTCCTATATCGAATTCCACGCCCTTTCGATGAAGATCAAGATAACTCTTTTATCGATCTTGTGAGGTTTTTATATGTTGTCACGGATCGTTTGAATCTTTTCCGTAGTCATACGCATCAACTCCGGTCCCCAACAACGTTGCTTCACCCAACCTCATCCCAAAGATAATCGAGAACGACACTTTCTTCCATACAACGCCTCGAATGGAGCCATGCTAATACTTGCTTGATAACTGTTGTTGTAGGAAAACTCCATCAATGGTAAGAACTTGTCCCAACTTCCCTTGAAGTCAAGGACACGAGTCTTAATAAATCTTCTAGAGTTTGAATAGTCCTATCTCGATTGTCGTCTGCTTCGAGGATGATACGCCGAACTAAATCGTAAATCCGCGCTCCATAGCTTTTTTGCAAACTAACCCAAAATCGTGAAGTGAATCTTGGGTCTCGATCAGAAACTATGGATACTGGCATACCATGCAGTCTTACAATCTCATTTATGTGCATACAAGCAAGACGTTCAAGTGTATAAGTTTTTCGTATTAGTAAGAATGAGCAGACTTGGTCAATCTATCAACAATGACCCAAATTGCATCTATGCCTTGAGAAACCTTGGGAAGACTAGTAACGAAATCCATGGTAATGTGCTCCCACTTCCATTCTGGAATTTCAAGTGGTTGCAATGGACCTTTTGGTACTTGATGCTCCGCCTTGACTCGTTGTCAAGTTAGACACCTTGAGATAAACAACGCTATCTCTCTCTTCATATTGCTCCACCAAAATGTATGATTTAAGATCACGATACATTTTAGTACTCCCAAGATGGATTGCAAACCGTGTGTGTTGAGCTCCACCATGATTTTATACTTTAACTCAAGATCGTTAGAATACAAAGTCCGGAGTCGACTCAAGTATTCCTTCATCATCGATTTCGCTTCCTAAGATAAGACCTTCTTACACTTTCTTCCTCATACGATCACCTCCGTGTCCGTAGTTTGAGCAACTTTAACTTTATCAATTAAAGCGGTTCTACTCAGATAGTCGCCATCATCATGTGGGTCCCCGGAGTTTTATCTCTATCTCCATTCTTTGCAAGTCACACAAAATGGGGCTCATAACAACAATAACGCACTCGCACTGCTGCGTATGATCTTCTACTCAACGCGCCGCCTACCACGCTCGCTTTTCCGGGATGGTATTAGATGGTATGATCATAATCTTTCAATAGTTCAAGCCAACGTCGTTGTCGCATGTTGAGTTCCTTTTGAGTGAAAAAATATTTGAGGCTTTTATGATCCGTAAAGATCTCCACTTTCTCCCCATACAAGTAATGCCTCCAAATCTTTAGTGCGAAGACAACAGCTGCCAACTCTACATCATGAGTAGGATAATTCCTCTCATATTCTTTGAGTTGTCGAGAGGCATAGGCCATGACTTTTCCATGTTACATGAGAACACATCCTAACCCTTTGCCTGAAGCATCACTGTATATGACAAATCCCTCCGAGCCAGATGGTATTGTCAAAACAGGTGCTAAAATGAGTCTCCTCTTGAGTTCTTGAAAACTCGTCTCAAATTCCTCGCTCCAACAGAACTTTGTATCTTTCCGAGTCAGCTGAGTTAGTGGAGTAGCGATTCGAGAAAATCCTTCCATGAATCTCCGATAATAACCAGCTAAACCGAGAAAGCTACGTACTTCGGTCACTGATTTAGGTTGCTCCCAGCTTTGAATAGCTTCAATCTTTGCTGGGTCAACAGATATCCCATGACTTGATACCACATGCCCAAGGAATGCCACTTCCTTAAACCAGAACTCGCATTTCTTCAACTTGGCATAAAGCTTATATTCACAAAGCTTTTGGAGTATCAGCCTCAAATGTTGCTCATGATCTTCATGGGTTTTGGAATATATGAGGATGTCATCAATAAAGACGACCATAAAGTGATCCAAATATTCCTTAAATACTCGGTTCAAAATATCCATTAAGGCAGCAGGAGCATTAGTCAATCCAAATGACATGACTAGGAATTCATAGTGCCCGTACCGAAGTTTTGAAAGTCGCAATCTTTGGAATGTCATCGGTTCTAATCTTCAATTGGTGATATCCGAACGAAGATCAATCTTTGAAAAGAATTTGGTGCCTCAGAATCGGTCAAACAGTCATCAATACGTGGCAATGGGTACCTATTTTTGATGGTGACATGATTCAACTCCCGATAATCAATACAAAGTCGCATACTCCCATCTTTCTTTTTCACGAATAGAACAGGAGCACCCCAAGGAGAAGTACTAGGACGAATAAAGCCAAAGTCTAACCATTCCTGCAGTTGAATCTTTAACTCCTGAAGTTCAATAAGAGCCATTCGATATGGGGCTTTGGAAATGGGTTTTGTACTAGGTTCAAGGTCGATACAAAATTCAATTTCACGCTCTGGGAGTAGGCCAGGAAGTTCTTCAGGGAATACGTCAGAAAATTAATTAATAATAGAGACATCATTCAAAACTGACGTATTTTTGTTTAGATCCGTGACATGAGCTAAGAAAGCTTGACATCCGTTTTTCAATAAACGAATAGCTTTATGGCTTAAGATGACAGTGATTGATTTTAATGGCTTGGTTGCTTGAATTGGCATAATAGGTTGGTTAGGAATATGAAAGCTAACAACCCTACGAAAACAATCAATTTTTGCATGATGTGTAGTTAACCAATCAATCCCTAGAATTACATCAAATGCAACTATTTTCAATGAAATAAGATCGACAGGTAACGTGCGGGTGCCGATTTGAACTAAACAAGACTTATAAACCGTGGAGGTAATGAAGGTTTCTCCCAACGGAGTTTCAACAGATAAATCAAAGTCCAATCTCTCCGGAGTCAAATTTAAACGTTGAGCGCAAGTAGGAGAAATGAAAGAGTGGGTAGAACCAATATCGAATAAAGTATAAACTTCGCTAGAGTTTATGATAAGCTTACCCGTAATGACCTCATTCGGGTTCCTTACTTTCTGAGAGGTCACAACAAACGCCTCCTCAGACTCACGGCTTTGATTTTTTCTGGGACGGCCTTTGGTGCTTCCATCCTAAGTGAACTTGTCTTGGTGAACGACAAAATCGGGCTAGGTGACCTTCTCTTCCACAATTATAACATACTTTGACTGGCATCGCGCTAGATTTGACCGATGTGTCCTCCCTCCATATTTGAAGCATATATAATAGGTGGTCGTTCTCCTTCCTTCACAACGGTCTTTGGTCTTGCCGACGCTTTCCATCATTATGAATCTCTTTTTTTGAAATGTCCATTCTTATTGTTTTGGCCTTGATTACCACCCAAGTGGTTACCATTTACGGCATGTTGATTCCTCCACGCTTGTTGTCACCGCTCACGATCGCTTTCACCGGTATTATCATTTTGCTTTGCCGCTTCTTTTGGTTGGGTTGACTCATTATTACGCTCCAATAATCGAGCCCTATTAATAACATCCGAATACAAACATAGTTTATGAGATATAAGATATCGACGTATCTCGTGTTTCAAACCTCTTAAAACATTCGTGTCATTCTCTCCTCATTATCAACCAAATGGGACGCAAATCGGAAAACTCGGCAAACTTGGCTTCGCATCATGCGATATTGGCCATATTATTTTGCTCCAACTTAATGAACTCTACCTCTTTCATGTGATTTAATACTTTCGGGAAAGTACTTGTCGTTGAACAGTTCCTCGAATTTCTCCCAAGACATCTTCAAATGCGGAAGTTGAGTACGCTTTAATGATTCCCACCAATAATCGCCTTCACGCACGCAATATGAAGGTGGCAAAGGAAACTTTTGCTCCTCTGAGCATCCCAAGACATCAAATATCTTGTTGATCTGTTTAATCCACGTCTCCTCCTTAAATGGTTTTGGCTCTCCAAAGAACTCCGGTGGTCCAGTTCTTTAAACTGCTTGGCAGTGACCATCCGAGAGTTGCCAGTGTTTCCACCTGCATTTTGGACAGGAGCCGCTCTCGCCTGTTGTTGCATGAATTGCATGAAGCCTCGGAACATTCCATCGTTCATCATTTGGTCAGTGTTATTGTTTGCCTGAGGATTCTCGTCTTCCTGATGTACATTATCCTGACTATTGATCTGTGGAGACTCAACGGTCTCCTGTGCTCCATTGATGTTCTCAACATTCTCGGATGCCATTTTCAGATACTGCCACAAAACAAGGGTTAATAAACATATCACATATTATCCCTATACCCTGACCAACCAATTAAATAACAAAATAAACTTAGGTAGGTCATACTAGCGAAAGAATTCCCCGTCTCTCCCCTCCTAGTTCTTATCTCACATCTTAGCCAGGGATCATATCCCTAAGCTTTGATACCAATTGTGATGGCCCCAAAATAGGTATACATCACCCATCTTGAGTCGCCAATACATGGTACAAAATTTGAAATACAACTTAATTATACAACAGTCGTGTAAAGTACAACAAAATACATGCTGTGAGTTTTAATACAAATATTTCCTTCTGCATAATATCCACTCGTAATAAGTCCTTAATACATTTATTGTCACACTATTTAATGTAATAGTGAGGACTACTAGCTAACACTATCATCCGTAACATCACTCCGCTCCCGACTCGTCCCAGCCCACGTTCTCATTTCCTCAAGAAAACAAAGGAAAGAAAGGGTGAGATCAACTAGCCCAAAGAAGAAATATTATGACTAGGATAATGCGTAATAAATTATCATTAGTCCTCAACAATGTTAAACCGATAAAATACAATAGACATCAAGTTTAACTACAAAGTGATAACAAGCAATCCATTAAAAGAGTCAAGTAGAGAATAAAATCTACTATCTTTTATGTTTTAAAAGGTTTTTCATCACTTTTATCACGAGACTCAAATTTTAATAAATAATCCACATCATCCCCAGACTACTACCAAGGATATTCATTAGTGGTCACGACCATAAATTCCATGCACTTCTGCCAAGGATATTTGTGTATTCATCAATGGTCATGATCATGCCAACAACTATCCATCAATGCACTACGGGCCAATGAGGACTTTTATCACATCATTTGTAACATTACTACCATGATTACACCGAATAATTCCTCGGTCATAATCATACCAAGTCCATCTATGCACTACATGCCACGTAGATGACTTTCAAAAAAATATAAACATGAGGATGATGACAATGATATAAGAATTCAATAAAACAAGTTCAAGAATTAAGTTATTCAGAACTAATAACGTCCAAATTGTCAACACGACATCGCTTTGTAGAGTAAAATTCAAAAATGCTCGGAAGAATATTTCCATGAAAAATCTTTGGATGAAGCAAGAATATCAAGGATATTCCACTAATTTCATGGAATATAGAAGTCAAAATTTTAACCAACCGAGAATAATAAGGAATGGAATAACAACAGAAATCACCATGCATGCGGTACCATTGCAGATGACATAAGTTATTCCAAGATAATAATAACGGAACCAGATCGGTGAAAATCACAATCAATGTGATGTTCCAAATGTAATAATAAAGAATGGAATAACAACAAGAATCACCATGCATGCAAAATAATTCGCAGATGAACGAGTTATTCCAAATGTAATAATAAAGACGGAAACCAGTCCCGTGTAAAAACACAGACGTATGTGATATTCCTACGTAATAATAAAGACGTAATAATAAAGACGGAACCAGTCCCACAGAAAGCATGAAAGGATGTTCCAATGGAATAATAAAGACAGTAATAATAAAAGAATGTCACCAAGTATAGGTATTCACAGATACAAAGTTATTCCAATGAATAATAAAGAAATGGAATAATGAAGTTCTCTTCTTGAATACAAAAGAATAATATCCTTACCGTAAAAGAAACTGGATAAAGGAAAAGAAAGTTAGCGAGACTTCTCTTCTTTTTTCTCTATAACTTTCTCTCTCTAGAGTTCAGTGAATTCGTAAGAAAATAATGAAGGAATGAGCTTCTATTTATAGAAGAATGGACTGCATAGTAACTAATTCATGAACGGTCCAGATTGATTTACTTTTAATCGAACGGTCCATATTTAAAGCAAAATCTTTTAAATAAAATATATTATATATAATATATATATATAATAACAATAATAATACTCCCTCCGTATAATGTAGAATAAATTATTCTTAGCCTTCAACAGTATAACAACTGATAGAATATAATAGACAACAAATTTTAGATCAACAACTGCAGGGGAATAAGCAATCCATTAGAAGAGTCAAGTAGAGCATGATATCAACTATCTTCTATGATTTAAAAAGTTTATCATCAATTTTAGCGCTGAGACTCAGTTTAATAAATAATTCGCATCACTGAATTATCCATGCACTATGGGCCAATGATATTCATTAGTATCACGACCTCTAATTATTCATGCACTACGGGCCAAGGATATTCGTGTTTTCATCAACGACCATGATTACGCCATAAAACAATTCATCTTTGTACCATTGGCCGAATAGAACCCATGGTCATGATCATACCAAAAACTGTTCATCAATGCACTACGGGCCAATGAGGACTTTTACCACATCATTTGTAACATTACGGTCATGATTATACCGAATAATCATTGGTCATAATCATACCAAGTCCATCAATGCATTACGACCATAGATAACTTTCATCATAATATAAGCATGAGGATGATGACAATGATATAAAAATTCAATCAAACGAGATCAAGGATAAATATTAAAGACTTTAAATTTATCCAAAGTTTAAAAATGTTCAAATGGTCAACACGATACTGCTTTGTGGAGTAAAATTCAAGAATAATAATGTATCAGAAATGATTTGGACAGAAAAAAAATTAATTTTTTTCATAAATAGTACCTCGGGTGAATAGTACCCAAGTGAATAGTACTCTGTGAATAGTACTTCAGGAATAGTAACCCCGTGAATAGTACTCCGATATTAAGATGTTAAAACTTATCAAGAATGTTCAGAATAATATTTCCATGAAAAGATACTGAATGAAGTGCAAATATCAAGGATATTCTACTAATTTCATGGAGTATAAAAGCCAAAACTTTAACAAAATGAATGTAGAATTCGAAATCTGAAACGAAATATTATTACTTACATACTACAGAGTATGAAGAAAATATTATTTCATACGAATATTGAACAAAAATAATATCCCTTACTTTAAAAATAAGAGTATTCCGACTGGTAGTACGGAGATATTCTTGAAGAAAACTTGAACTATTTTCTATGCTCAAAGCTTCTTAAAACTCGAAAGAAATACGCTCAATATTATAGAAGAAGAATTCTTTGATTCTGGTGTGATTTTCAATTTTAACTAAGCATCCCATTTATAGGAGAATGGAAATGATAATATTTGAATTTAGAAATCGCAGACTGCACAATGACGATAACGAGCACGCAAAAAAATTGGCTAAATTTTTTACAGACACTATGTAAATACTATGCATAATAAAATATAATATATTCTATTTTTCATAAAAAAAATAAAACTTATAATAATAATAATAATAATAATAATAATAATAATAATAATAATAATAATAATAATAATAATCCAACACCCTCCATCCCAAGCAAAATCCTCCCCCTCCCCCGTGAACCACTTCATTTTATCACACGTGGGCTCCACATGTAGCCCCACCTTTATTATATAAAAATATATTGAATAATTTTTACCGATTATTTTAAAAAATGGATAAATAGAGGTCTATAAAATAAGCAACATTTACAATAAATATTTCATAAAAATTCTCTTGATATTTTTAACAACATTTATTCATCATTATTATAACTCACAATATTAACAACTAGATCGTTCCCAGGAAAGAGTGAATTTTCCCATAAGGATTTCTCCCTATTGACGCGCAATTAGGTGACCAAACCCCTTTCCTCGACATAACTTTTAGACATTATTTATTATGTAGATAATAAAATGAATAACGTGTCATCTCAATTATTGATTTAATAATATAAAATATTATAATAATAATTGAATCAAATAACGTGAGATACTGTCGCAAAGAATTATCAGAAAGCAATAATTGAATAAAACTGAGTGACTTCTCACATAAGCATCAATAATCAATACCGTGTGCTACTATGCAACTATGTGTATTACTGTACTTTATCATTGGGTATTTCAACAGTTAACGGTAAAACTTTCGCCGTTATTTTTATAAAAAGATATTTTTGCCATCTTCTCATTCTGACAGTAATTTCGTTGTAGGGTCCACCAATGATTGCGCCGTTGTACGAATATTTCCTGATAAAACGAATATTCCCGACCAATCAAATATTTTATAACAACTTGCATACTTTTCAAAATTTATAAATACTATCCACAACTATAATATTTTATCAAATTCACATCTTAATATCAAAAAAAAAATATTTTGAGAAAATTAAATCTTTATTCATCAAAAGTCGGGGTCTTACAAAAATAAATAAGAAAAGAACATAATAATATTTAGAGTTCAAAAGAAATACCACATAGGTACTTTAAACCCAAAGCTCTAATGTGACGCACCCAAAACAGGTATACATCACCTATTCTGAGTCACCAAATACATGGTACAGAATACAAATACAATCTTAAATATACAACATGAGTTGTGAGTTTTAATACAAATATTATCTTCTAGACAGTATTCAAGCTCAAAATAAGTCCTCAATACATTTATTAACACACTATTTCATAGAATAGTGAGGACTACTAATGCTATCATCTGGACCGTCACTCCGTTCCCCGACTAATCCCTGCTACGTTCTCATTTCCTGAAGAGAACAATGAAAGTAAAAAGGGTGAGCTCAACTAGCCCAGTAAGAAATATTATGACTAAGATAATAAAGAATAAATTATCGTTAGCCTTCAACAGTGTTAAACTGATACAATATAACAAACATCAAGTTTAATTGCAGCGGAATAAGGAATCTATTAAAAGAGTCAAGTAGAGAATAAAATCTACTATATTCTATGATTTAAAAGGTTTTTTATGACTTTTATTGCTGAGACTCAGCTTAATAAATAAACCACATCATCCCTGCACTACGACCAAGGATATTCATTAGTATCACAACCACAAATTATCCATGCACTACGGGTCAAGGATATTCGTGTATTCATCAATGGTCATGATCATGTCAACAACTGTCCATCAATGCACTACGGGCCAATGAGGACCTTTACCACATCATTTGTAACATTACGGTTATGATTATACCGAATAATCCCTGGTCTTAATCATACCAAGTCCATCTTATGCACTACATGCCACAGATGACTTTCAACATAATATAAACATGAGAATGATGACAATGATATAAGAATTCAATAAAACAAGTTCAAGAATTAATTTATCTAGGAACCAATAACGTCCAAATTATCAACATAATACTGCTTTGTGGAGTAAAATTCAAGAATGCTCAGAAGAATATTCCCATGAAAAAGATACTGGATGAAGCGCAAATATCAGAGATATTCCACTAATTTCATGGAGTATAAAATCCAAAACTTTAACCAACTGAGTATACTAGAATATATGAAACTGGAAATGGATTTTCTCCCGCCATGCGGTAATCCACGTATACAGATCATTTCCATAATTTAATAAGGAATGAATACAAAGGATCATTCACCATGCATGTGGTAATCCACATAGATAGGTTATTCCAACAGAATAATAAAGAATGGAATAATGAAGAATTCACCATGTACATATGATAAATCGCATGCATAAAAGTTATTCCCAAATGTAATAATAAATAATGGAACCGAAGTAAATGCGTGAACGCACATGAGCATGTGATATTAAAAGCGTAATAATAAAGAATCGCATGCATGTGATATTCGACATAATAATAAAGAATGGAACACGGTCATTCATAAACGCATGACACGTGAGGATATTCAAATGTAATAATAAAGAATGGAATAATGTAAGAATTTCACCATGTATGCGTGCAGATTTGATGTATAAAAGTTATTCAACATAATAATAAAGAATGGAATAATGTAAGAATTTCACCAAGTATAGGGTAAAGATGCTGTGATACAAAAGTTATTCAAATGTAATAATAAAGAATGGAATAATGTAAGTTCTATTCATGAATACAAAAGAAATAATACCCCTTACCTTAGAAGAAACCTGGATATAGGAGTAGTGAAATAGCATAATACTTTTCTTTTTTTTCTCTCTATAGTTTCTCAATCTAGAGTTTCGGTGAATTCATAAGAAATAATGAAGGAATGAGCTTTTATTTATAGAGAATGGTGAATAGTAACTAATTCATGAACTAGTCCAGATTGATTTACTTTTTAAACAGATTTTATCCATGTTAATTTACTACTAAAGATTAATAAAATATTATAATAAAATAAAATTTTTAAATAAAATATAATATATTCTATTTATAATCTAATAAAACGAATAACTTTATAAAAGTATTATGTTTTATATAAAAAGATTTTACTATGCAAATACTATGCAAATATTATGCATAATAGAATATTATATATTCTATTTATAGTCTAATAAATCTAATAACTTTATAAAAGTATTACATTTTATATAAAAAGATAAACACTATCGCAGCACTATCTAAACACTTATACGCATAATATAATATTATATATTCTATTTATAGTCTAATAAAACGAATAACTTTATAAAAGTATTATGTTTTATATAAAAAGTTTTTATTTTATTACATTTATAATAATAATAAAATAAAACTTATCATCTTTATTATAATTCACAATATTAATCGACCGTGTCGTTTATAGAAAAAGAGGGCTTTCAATAAGGATTTCTCCCTATCATGCGCAATTAGGTGACCAAACCTCTCATCAAGCGTAACTTCTAAACATCGTTAATATTGCAAATAATAATATTAATAACTTTGTCGTCTTAATTATTGATTTAATAATATATAAAATATTGACAATAATTGAATCAAATAACGTGAGATACTTGCAAAGAATTATCAGTAGCAATAATTGAACAAAAGCGAGTGACTTCTCACGTAAGATCAATAATCAATACCGTGCTTACTTGTCAACTAATGCCAGACATCGCATTTTTTACTACCGAGTAGTTCAACAGTTTTAACGGTAAAATTTCCGCCGTTATTTTTATAAAATATTTTTGTCGTTTCCTCAAATCGACAATAATTCCGTTGTGGGGTCCACCAATGATTGTGCCGTCGTACAGATATTTCCTGACAAAAAGAATATTCCCCGACCAAACGAATATTTTATAACAACTTTCTTACTTTGCAAAATTTATAACTATTACCCACAACTATAACATTATATCAAATCCACACCATAATATTCAAAAAAAATATTTTGAGAAATTTAAATCCTTATTCATAAAATTTTGGGTCTCACATCTAATGATTTTGATTCTTGTCGTGCTAATTTTTCCTCTCTACTGCTAAAAGTGAATGCCCTGCATTTTCTTTTCAACCCACAAAGGCGATAACACTGGATTCATTTCACACAATGCAGTTTCTGATTGTTGATCACTCGTCATTAAATTCCCCAAATTTATCTTCTCTGTGGGATTCCCCAAATTTGTCTTCTCGAAAAACTCTCCATATTTTTATTGTGTCGTCGGAGGAGCAAGTGAAGAGAGAGAAAAAAGAGGATGAAAAAAATAGAGAGAGAAACATGAACATAGATCAAAAATGAGTCTGCAATGTTTGAATGTGTTTGAATAAAAAAATAATAATTAACGGGAAGAGATAATGGAGATTTGTTATGTCAGACCACCAATACTAATCCCCTAAATTAAGGAATCCTAATTGCACTAAAATTATAAATAAATATGGAAAAGTATATTATTTTTATAATTATTTTATGAATATTACATTATTATAATTATTTTTAAAAATATCCTAAAATATGTAATTAATCCAAGAATAATAAATCAACTTGGTCACCTAGCTTTTTATGGGTCCGAAACCAGCAACATGGCCAGAAATAATTTTTGATGGATCGGGTAGAGCATTACCAGGCCCATCAATTTTGTGTTCAGTCTTGAAATCGTTAATACATTACCAGTTACTAGTAAAGGATGTTAGGGGTTTTGCAGGCGAAAAACCTTGCAGTAAATCTCTCATACATTTATTCTTCTATTCGAGCTGGTTAGGATTTCACGATGAGCAGATCCGGTCAGCCTCCAGATCTGAAGAAGTAAGAACTTTAATCTTTCAGTTTGATTTTATTTCAACATTGATATATACTAATTTCTTATTTTATTTTATTTTTGTTATTGGATGAAGGTACATGGACAAGAAACTTCAGAGTAAGTTTTACTTCTGTATTGTAATTCTTTTTTATTCACTCTCATGTATTGGAGTTAGATTTTAGCTTTATTTGGTTGGGGAAGAAAATCTAAGAATGATTCAGAAATTTTTAAAAAGTAAATGAAAACAGTTTGAAAGGTTGACCTATTCGGGAATCTCTCGACTCTTTTACAGAACCAGTATAATTATATATAGACCAATGATTAATCATCGATTGCGTCCTCACCATTTATCTGTTAATTAGTTAGCTAGTTTACATGTTCATCCTGTCACCGGTTGAATTAAGAACAGTAACATATCCTGTACAAGCATTGACTGTCATCTCCGATTGATTTAAGAAAATTAACTTATCCTGGACAAGCATTAGGGACTTAATAAAGAACATGAACATATCCCACACAAAGTCACAGGATTTTGCCAATCTGTACGTTATAAATGCACAGAGAGAGAGAGAGAGAGAGAGAGAGAGAGAGAGAGAGCTGACTTGGACATTAGTGGTTGAATTAAGAACACAAACATATGCTATACAAGCTCGGTTTTATGTCAAATTGATGGGTGAGCAAGTGAGAGAAAGGGTGAAGCTTGAAAAACTGTTGTACTGAAATTATTTTATAATACTTGACTTGAAAATTCTCTTTCCGGATCCCAACTTGCTTATTGCGTATAAGGGTATGATTTGAAAGAACTAGATGCAGGCTCAACTCTAGAGCTAATTTTATTGTATTGCATTACAGTATATGAGCTTTGTGTATTACTTGTGTTGACACTCTTGATCAAAGAAAGGCAACACAATGTTGTCAGCAGGTTGGACTAGGTTCTTGTTTATCAGGCATCACCATCTAATTAAATAGTTGTAACAACCTGGCTAAACCGAACCTAAAATAAGGTTCAATCCAAGCATCAACTGGAGGCATCTTAGCCCAACCAAAAGATTTTGGCTGTTGGTGCTATTGGTAGTAGGGTAAACCTTATACACGCGCTAATCAAACTCACATGTTCCGGTGTGAGACCGGGGTACTATAATAATGAATGTGAATTCCTTTATAGTATCAGTTTTGGAACCTGGTTGGGACATTGGACAATGTCTGATTCTGATTCTGTAATTGTTAATGTTCTAATTATATTTTGAGCTGAAGATTTGATAAGTGATAATGTTAAGAATACCTTCATGGGTGAATATGAGCTTATTGGATAGGATCAACACCGGATTACTTGGGTTTTTTGAGGAAGTAAAACTTGTCACTTCGACCATTGAACATATAGTATTAAAAGCTGCAAAAGGAGTGAATTAAAGAAAAGACCGGAGTTTTTCAAAGAGGGTGGGCAAGAGAGAAGCAATCTTGTGCGTATGAGAGACTGAGAAAATTCACAGTTTCTTTACTTCTTTAGTTTTCTTTGCACAGTTGACCTTCTTGATAGGCATTGTAGGGCCCTTGAACTTAAACCTCTAGTTATTTTAACATGCCACCTAACATATTAGAACTTTTAGACTTAAGCTGAACTCCCCTACTTCTAGAGCTTATGCAACCGATACGCAATGACAATAAATATATAAAAAGTTCAAGTATGACTAAAACCATTGGTATAAGCCTGAGAGCCATGCCAGTCATTTTTTAAGTTCCTTGTAGTCTTTAAATGAATCTGGATAGGGAAATTTCCTGGTTAGAAATTTAGTGTTGCCATGCCATTTTCTGTTCGTTGTGCATGATTATTTTGACTGCTCTACTTGAGAAAAAGAAGGGGAGGGGTTGAAAGTTTGAGAATAACTTCAAATTCTAATTCAAAGTTGACCTGCAAGTCGGCTGTTCATTCCCGGTATGTCCATTTGGAGGCTGCTGTTGTGTCTACTAGTTTGTTGCTACTGAATTTCTGCTGCCACCAAAATTTTAAGTATGTACTAATCTTATTTTTGGTTTAAAAATTGCAGTCAAGATGAATGCCAATCGCATGGTGGTTGGAACACTTCGTGGTTTTGATCAGTTTATGAACCTGGTGATTGACAACACAGTGGAAGTGAATGGCGACGAGAGAACTGATATAGGCATGGTGGTAGGTTCCTTTCTTTTCAATCATTATTTTTTCTTCTGATCAAGTATTATGCTTTGTTTATTCAACCTTTACAATTACATGTTGATTCCATTGTTTTAAGGTTATTAGAGGAAATAGTGTGGTGACTGTTGAAGCACTGGAGCCCGTCAGCAGAGGACTGTGATTACAGATATGAGAAGTGTAGCACTGCTGAGGCGGTAAGAAAAATTGCAAGTAAAACCAATTTAAGAAGTGGGACAAT
This sequence comes from Panax quinquefolius, assembly GCA_020205615.1. Lineage (NCBI taxonomy): Eukaryota > Viridiplantae > Streptophyta > Magnoliopsida > Apiales > Araliaceae > Panax > Panax quinquefolius. The sequence goes on along the minus strand of CM035161.1, from coordinate 30,935,602 downwards.
AACAACACCAATGATTTGTAGGGGATGGTTTCTGTATCGTTGATAATAGCATTGACAGTTAGTTTGTAATCTTAAATTAAATATCATGCATTGCAATTTTTTTTATCTGTGGTGAGTCTACAATGAGGAATGCTAGGGGTCTCAAGTGACGCGTGATTATACATTATCACTTGCGAAAAATATGGATGAGTTTGTCTACAGGTTTGAGCTAAAAGTTGCTCGCCTTTATTTTAACATTGCATTAATTGTGTTGGTTTTGCTTTTCATCCCCGAACATTAATTATGCGAATACCTTGGTTTACGGTTTGGCCACTGAATGATATGTAGGAATTCTGGAGCTAAATTCTGTTTTTTGAGGTTTGATTTGGGTTTGTTCACTGGCATCCTGGGTTAAGCAGTCTCTGTGGAGTCCACTCCAACTGAAAAAGAGCCTGGCCATTATCTTATGGTGCATATCAATCCAGAAACACTTTTGATGCTTACACTGACCATCTTTACTCATAAGAAACTAAACAAGGAGTTTGAGCCGACTACTCATGTCATGAGCAAAGGAATCTGAGGAGTTTGGGTTTTGCAAAGGTGTATAATGGTTATTTGTTAAAATAGAATATTGGAATATTTCATTGTTGTTAGCCTCAAAATAGAAGGGAAACAAAAAGGATATACGATAGATAGATAGATAGATAGATAGATAGATAAGAGGGTGTGTACAATATTTTACTAAAATCAGATTCAGAAATCCAATTGATGAAATAAATATATGTTGTTATTAAATAAGGTAATATTCTCGTTCGTTCGTTCGTTATAACTTGATTATTAAGTTTGCACAATTAGAATAACAAATTTATCACAAAATTTACAAATGAGACTGACTGTTTTTGTTAAATAATTGAAGTAATTTAGTTTCCGCTTTAATAATTTGGTGGTAATAATAATTACTTGCTAGATATTAGTGGTGAAGCTTATTCCCGCTATGCTTCTGTTTGAATTCGAAACCATGAATTCTGTTAGCAACAAGCCAGCTGCCTGCCGTTGTAAAAGTATAAATTGAGTAGTCTCTCTCTCTCTACCTGGAAAACAGGAGGAGCTACTTTAACTTTTGCCTTTTCTCTTTGCTTTGAGCTGTCTTTTATGCATGAGCAACAAATGGCCCATATGTAATGTACTACAATTAGAATTTTACAAACAAATTAACCTAAGCAAATGTATATTATGTTCCGTTCCACAATTCAAATATTGTAATCGATTTGTTAGATGTTATTTTGTCTCTCTAAATGGAGTATGTCATAAAAATAATCAAGGTAGTGGAAACTGTAAATATGTTTGATGGTAAGATTCAGGAAAAAGATAGTGGCAGATGGATGGCTTATTAACCAATTCATTCATATACTCTCGTGCGCCCCCCCACATAATACTAATTATTAGTTTCACTCTTGCTGGTTGGTTGATTAAGCACAAATGTACGGAGTATTACCTTTTGCAGATATCGTTGGGAACAAAACAAGTGGAGAGGAAAGATTGGATTTATAAAATCAACATTGTCGTTTATAATGATGTATTGTCATTTGAGTTTATGATTTTTGTGTATTAGTGTGACCAATCCTTCCTATACTCTGTCAACCATGGTAAGGTTATGCATAAGTATAGGAATGAAAGTGACAAGGCGAACTTTTAATGCAGTGATGACTCGTGTGGCTAGAAATATATGCTTCCAAGATGCAAAGGGAGGATTAAAAGAGCACATGTGTAGCAGACAGTTCATCATAACTTAACGATCGTATAATTATGATTAAAACATGACTAAAAGATCATAAATGTATTATTAAACGATCGCAGAGTAATTATTTAGATCGTAAAGTCATGACTTAACGATTGTAGAGTCATTACTTGCAGCTAGAATAAAATGAATTGGCATGGCCGCGGTCTTACTTGCGGCCATAATACAATGGATAACAACCATTACTAGATAATTGTGCATTATAATTTGTTATTACATTTATTGCATTTCATAAATTAATATTACATTTCTTACATTACATGATGATTATAATGAACCATGTTAGCACCAAAAGGACAATGCATATGTTTAAGTTTTTGTTTATCTTCTTAACTTCCTTTTCTATTTTTGTGCATGTTGCTAACAACCCACCTTCAATTAGGAGATCAATCCAATGAAAAAAATTCACAACCATTCCGCAAAAGAGAAAAAATAAAATAAAGTTATGGATGAAAAATTACAAGCCCTACTAGGAAACAAAAAATTTAGGTTAAAGATGAAGAAATTACCCTCAATGAATTGGCAAGCAAAGGACCTTCTATCACAATTAAGATTGGAATTGACAGTCCTAAGTACAACCAGAAAACCACATTGACAAAACACAACTGCTATTTGTTAGTTTCCCTTCTTCTTTTCTTATTTCATGCTCTAGTTGTGACGCCCCCAAAATTAGGTATACATCACCCATTTGGGTGAATGACATACATAAGATGTAATTTAAATATAACTTACTAATATAAGCTGCTGCAGTATAATAATACGATATAAATCGCGAAATAATACAAATAATGTCTACTAGATATTATACAAACTCAAAAGGAGTCCTCATTACAATTATTATCACACTATTTCACGTAATAGTGAGGACTACTAATGCTATCCTCCGGACCATTATCTGCTCCCCGACTCGTCTCCAAATTTATGTTCTCATTTCAAGAGAACGGTGAAAGAAAAGGTGAGCTCAACTAGCCAAAGAAGAAATATTATGACCAAGATAATGCGAATAAATTATCAATAGCCTTCAACAAATGTTAAACCGATAAAATATAATAAACATCAAGTTTAATCACAAATGAACAAACAATCCATTAAAAGAAGTCAAGTAGAAAATAAAATCTACTATCTTTTATGATTTAAAAGGTTTTTCATCATTGTTATAATTTGAGACTCACTTTTTAATAAATAATCCATCATCATCGAATCACCCCTCGCACTCACGCCCAAGGATATTCTTTAAGATCACAACCACAATTATTCACGCACTACGGTAAGAATAGTTGCAGTATTCATTAAAATGGTCACGATCATGCCAACAATCATCCATCAACGACTACTACTAATCGAGGATTTTACCACATCATTTGTAACATTACTACCATGATTATAATCAATAATCCTCATTATAATCATACCAAAGTCCATCCACGCTTCTGGTCGCATGAGATGACTTTTAAAAAAATATAAACATGAGGATGATGACAATGATATAAGAATTCAATAAAACAAGTTCAAGAATTAAGTTATCCAGAACTAATAACATCCAAACCGTCAACACGACATCTTGTTTTAGTAAGTAAAATTCAAGAATGATCGGAAGAATATTTCGTGAAAGATCTTTGGATGAAACGCAAATATCGAGGATATTCTACTAATTTCATGAAAGATAAGTCAAAAGTTTTAACCAACCCAGTATAATAAAGAATGGAATAATAAAAGAAATCACCACGCACGCGATAAACCGTGACAGGCGGAGTTATTCCAACAGAATAATAAATAACGGAATCCGTGCAAGGTGAAATTCACAATCGGCTGCGATGTTCCAATGAATAATAAAGATAGAACTGCATGGGTAAAAAAACACATGATAGGATATTCCAACAGAACGATAAAAAGCGGAACTAGAGTGGGTGTAAAACACATACATATGGATGTTCCAACAGAATAATAAAGACGGAATCTGTGCGGTGTAAAACACACATGCGATGATGTTCAAATGTAATAATAGAAGAATGGAATAAAAGAAGAAGATCACCAAGATATAGGGATTCCACAGATACAAAGTTATTCCAAATGTAATAAATAAGAATGGAATAACAAAAAGAAGTTCTCTTCATGAATACAAAAGAATAAACACTTCACCAGATACAACAAATAATATTCCCTACCTAGAAGAATCGAATATTCAGAAAGTCAAGTAGCGAGTATCATTTTTTTTCTCTTTCTCTATAGTTTTCTCTGTAGTTTCATGTGAATTCAGTAAGAAAATAATGAAGGAATGAGCTTTCATTTATAGGAAAATAGAACGATAGTAATTAATCCATGAATCATTCCAGATTGATTTACTTTTAATCGACTATCCATATTTAAAAGAAAATCTTTTAAATAAAATATAATATATTCTATTTATATAAAAACATTTTACTACGCAAACACTACGCAACACTACGCAAAACACTACGATAATAAAATATAATATATTTTATTTATAGAATAACTTTAATAAAGATTCGCTTTATATAAAAGATGTTTCGCTTTTATTACGTTAATAATACTTAATAAAACAAAACGTCATTATCGCTATAATAATTCATATTATTAATCGACAATAATTAATCAAACCGAAGTGACTTTCACATAAAGATCAATAATCAATACCGGTGTGCTCTTATGCAACCACACGACATCGTATTTCTTTTTACTACCGAAGTAGTTCAACAAGATCAACCAGTAAAACTTCCGCCGTTATTTTAATAAAATATTTTGTCGTTTTTTCAATCCGGATAATAATTTCATGGGTCCACCAATGATTGAAAGTTATGTATTTAATATTCCTCGCTAAAGAATATTCTCCACCAATCGAATATAATATAATATAACCACTTGCATATTTTGGAAAATTTATAAATATTACCCACAACTATAACATTATATCAAATTATTCCATAATACTCAAAAATAATATTTATAGAAAATTCATCTTTATTTATAAAAGTTGGGGTCTTACACTAGTTCTCTTCCTCTCTCCTGTTCTGGTTCTCTTCTCTCTTTTTCACTTTTCTTCTATTTATTAACTGCATGGAGGGAAAATGGATATAAGAATTGGGCGGGAATCAAAAGAAAAATAGTAGGTTTTTTTTTTTAATGAAATTAAATCATATTTTAATATGATCAAACTATATAAAAATATTTGCATTATTGGAAAATTAGGTATTTCAACCAATTTAAGCAGGAAATTGAAATTGAGAAGAACATTGTATAAAATTAAATACTTGATGTAATATATATATATAAATTAGTTTAGGGACCGAATTGTGAGAAGGGTAAAACTTGATGTAACAGAAATGTATTTTTACCCTTGATAAAATGACCCTTGAGACATAATAAGCTTCTAATCAATGACACAAAACTTTAATAGAATTATAACTTTGAAAAGATGTTTTATACGCACAGTAATAACTTTGAAATCATATTTAATTTTGATTGTGGATGTATGGCTTAATAAATTATTTTCTTATATCGAAATATAAGAGTATTTTTTTTGTAATTTGTATTTATATTTTAGAATAAAGGGAGTGTATTCTCAGGTGTTATTGAAATATAAAAGCATTTTTTTTTATATAATTTGTATTTATATTTGAGAACGAACAAAATATATGAATTTTGTTAAGGCTTTATCAAGTGTCAATACCATCAATTGTATTTTCCTAACCTTTTATCAATATAGAATCATATACTCCCCTTTGAATGACTTGTTTTGATTACTGGCTATTATGACTACTGAACGAATTGTGCATTAATTCTAAAATGTGACCACCTAATGGGACTGCATCTCGTCTTAAATCTATGGACTTGCTCGGCCAACCAAAAACTATACTTTTTTTTTTTTTTAAATTTAAATGTTTAGTTAATTTAAATTTATATTTTTATCAAACATCTCCAAAATTGGTAGTCTGGTCCACTGTAATAGGTGCTGAGCCTTCCAAGTTTTGCTTGGATTCCAGCAAGAAAAGAAACTAACAAAACTGCATCTCCATTCTCCATTCTCCGAATATCCACTCCACTTGTCTCTGCGCTCCGCTCTTTCTCTCTCTCATAAGCAAAGCCGGCCATAGTCCGACCATATACATATATATACATATATATATGTGTATATAAATTTGTATGTATAAACGTGTATAAAGAAGAATAGTGCTAATGATGTTCACGTCCTACCATCCAAAAACCTTCCTTTAATCCAACACTACAGAAAAAGTCTAAAAAATTCATATACCCCCATTTTCCTCTGTAATCTACTAATGATCTACCAACCCATTGGGGCATAAAGAAGAAAAAGAAAATATCCACCAAACTTATCCCATTCTTTTATCTTTAATTCATCAAACTCCAATTATCTCAAAGAAGATAGTATATAATTGGGAAAAATGATAATGACGGAAATAATACTCCAATCCTCCTCAATTCAGCTGTCTTCATCTCCAAGCTCCATACCAATCTCAGATAATGATGGGTTACACCAACAAAGCCATGGGTCATCCCTTATTAACATTCCCTCTTCGTATCCTGTAGCCGTATACAGGGGAAATACAGTAGTAGAAGAAGAAGAGGTGTTTTTTAGAGAGAGAAAGAGGACAGAGAGAGAAGAGGGAGAGCAGCTGTCTCTGTTAGCTGTTTGGTTCACTCTGTTTAGAAAGTCATTGATTGCTTGCAGGAGTGCTGAGAGAGCAATTGATTTAATGGAGATCGGGGTACCTACAAATGTCAGACATGTTGCTCATGTCACATTCGATCGCTTCAATGGCTTTCTTGGCCTGCCTGTCGAGTTTGAACCTGAAGTTCCTAGGAGGCCACCCAGTGCCAGGTCTGTCTTTTTCTTTTTAATTAGAATATTTTATTTAGTTAGTTTTACCACTTCTGTGTGTTTCAGATTATGGGTTTTGTATTTATATATGTCTATGTTGAAATTTGTGTGTTTTTGTGTCTTGGTCTGCTTCTGATGGTAATATTTTGTATTTCCTCTTTTTGGTTTCAATATTTTTGTATGTAAGATGACCGTCTCCTTCTTCTTTGGGCATTTGCATTTGGTCTCATGAAATTCTTGTTTGACATCCATTTGTATATTGTCATTTAATTCAATTTGTTGAAAATAGACATCTCATCGTATCAGATTCGTAAAGAAATTCCAACCAATGGTTAAAAAACAAGAGGGTGTGGGGGGGGGGGGGTGGTTATGTATTTTACCTTCATACAAGGTTGAGCTACATATGTATTAGGAAAATTCGCAACAGTTTCTATGAAATTATACTGCACTAAGCCAGTAACATTAGAAGATAATATATGAGTCAACTACTGTGGTGCTCATTCTAGTGCTGATAGAAAAACAAGGAGTGGTCTAAATGAGATCATCTGAAGTGTGATCGCACATAAAAGCACATATATAAGCATTTAATCAAGCCCATGCATTACTATGCAGCTCATTTCACTGTTTTGTATTAGGCATGAAACCATATGTACATAAGATTTAGTTGCATGTTTATTACTTTGTTTGTATCTTAGGAGCCCAAAGTTCCATCCTTTATACTCACTAAGTTATATCAGGAACTTGGTATTCTTTTGACATAAACCATGACCAAGTTTACAAAAATGACTTTATTGCTGCTTTTCTACAGCACAAGTGTTTTCGGAGTTTCAACCGAGTCAATGCAGCTTTCATTCGACTCCAGAGGGAACAGTGTACCTACAATACTTCTGATGTTGCAAAGACATTTGTATTTGCAAGGAGGCCTGCAGGTGTGTTGTGCAACTCTCTCTGACTCTTTCTCTATCATCTATATTGATACCAAAGTTGCCTTCCAAGCAGTTACTGCTAAAGTGCCAAGGCATATTCAACTGAAATCTATCTGTGTAGTACTGACTGGTTCAGTGTTTTTGACTCCAACTTGCAAGTGCAGGCCGAAGGAATTTTCAGAATTAATGGTGAAAATGGCCAAGAAGAGTATATTAGGGAAGAACTAAACAGGGGTGTTGTTCCAGAAAACATTGATGTACACTGCTTAGCAGGTCTAATCAAGGTAGTTATTTGCAAATTAAAGCATAATGTGACCGATCCTTTTATTTTTATTTCTCATCAAGTGCTTTTTATAGACTATAGGGCCAAGAAGTTTGTTTCCACGTGAAAGCATTCAGTTATTACTGTCACTAGTTTCTAATGTTTTCAAGCTTCAACTTCTACAAAAGTAGAAAGCTGTCTGCTCTATGGAGTTACTACTTCACTAGACAACTCATTATGCAAAAGAAGAATGCCAAGAAATTCCTTGTACTTTTTGGCCAATTTGTAATAACGCCAAGAAAGCTGTCTATGATTAAGTACCAGTTCGATGAGTGCCTAAAAAGCAATTGCAAATTACAGACTGTAATTTTGGTCTTGCTCACCAAATTGCAAAATTGCATTAGGCATGTTTGTATATGTTCTATTTTTTGAGAAGATTAGAAGTTTTGGATGGCTTGGATTCATGAAAAAGAGTACGCCTAAGGCGAGTCTATTGTACATCGGTAACTAATTGTGTTACTTGTTTGATCAACTTGAATTTTAGACAAGTATGATTGAGATGGAACTCTCCTCAGACTTGGTTACAACTGCTTTTGCAAAAGATTGAAGAGAATTATCAATTAAAACTGATTCCTTTTCCATCATTATGGTGTATTGTGATGTAGCAGTTTGTTTGAAACTCTAATCAACTTGGAAATGTTGGTGTTTTTCTGTAGGCTTGGTTTAGGGAGCTTCCAAATGGGGTATTGGACTCTCTCTCACCAGAGCAGGTAATGCAGGCACAGTCAGAAGAGGAGTGCGCTCAGCTCGTGAGGCTCCTTCCATCAACAGAAGCTGCTTTACTTGACTGGGCTATTAACCTGATGGCTGATGTTGCTCAATTTGAAAATTTTAACAAAATGAATGCACGAAATGTAGCTATGGTGTTTGCACCAAACATGACTCAGGTGAGCAGATAACTTGTTATGGTTAAAAGAAGCATAATTTTCGTTTCTCTTTTTTATTTTTGTTTTCACACCAAGCGAATTCACTCTGGCGGAGAAGTAATAATAAACGGTGAAGAATCTGGAGAAATATTTTGAAAAGCTTGAGAAGAAACAGCTAATGCTAATAGCCAAATTTGTTATGCATTACTTGAGGGCAGTGGGAGGACTAGACTGGGTATAAGAGTATCGTGTTAGGGTAGTCCAACCACTTTAGACAATGTACATTACCAAAAAGTATATATGCACGTGACGATTAGAAATCTAAAGTTTAGATGTATAAAAAAATCAGTATTTTTGTTTTCTCTTTGTTACCACCAACTCGAGAGATTGCAGCCTGCATGAAACTACCTCCTTTCACATAAAGGCGTCGTCATATTAAGTTCTTTTCCACTTAGATTTTGGTTTGATTATTTTTTCCCTCTAGTGCTAGGTGCATGAAAGGGTTAACAATTGATGCTTATTGCAGATGGCAGATCCTTTGACAGCCCTGATGTATGCAGTCCAAGTGATGAATTTTCTTAAGACGCTAATTGTGAAGACACACAGAGAGAGAGAAGAGTGTGTAGAAGAAACAGGTCCTGCACCCCACTTAGAGCCTTCTGATGAAAATGGACGCAGCAGCTCTTCACAGCCTGTGAGTGAGGAGGTAAATGAGATGAATGAAGAGGAGAAAGTATTCCTACACAACGAACCCCTCCTAGAAACCCCTAAACACTCAACTCACGGGGGTTTTCTCACTTGTATTGAGAATATACTTCCAGCTGGAAAGGACCATTTGGCTGATAACTGTCCAAAACAAGTTGAGGCCAGGACAAATGGATGTGAAGAGGTTAATACCAATAGATCAACTGGAGGGGCTCAACTGAACATGTTTAAGACCAGATATGGTCAGTCAAGTAGCTCAAGTGTCAAGAAAGTGTCCAGGATGGTTTGCGTAGCAGGGGAGAAGAGCACCATCGTAAGCCGTTTAAATTCAAGAACGGAGCGGGTTGAAGCCTGGCGGTGATTGGTACGTACGTAGAGTTGTAAAATTTAGGAGGAAGGATGACAGGGGTTGTAGAGAGTGCATTGTGGTTTTAATATCTTGTTTATGATTCATTCATGTTTATTACATTTCTGGGTGGCGTTTCTGTTCTTTGTTTCATCTTAGGCATCATCCTCATTTGGTTGTTCATACTAACATTCTCATTTCCCTCGCTCACTTTGTACTTGCGATTTAATTTAAGATTATTTTTTAATTTCTCTTTCCCTACAATGTTACTCCATTTCTATAAATAAAATAAATCTACATGAACGAACGGATGGAGTAATTATTTCCTCCATCTGGATTCATTCAAGTAGCTGGCCTGGCCTGGCATGTTGTCCTTTTATTTTTATTTTTCCGGTGACCAATATTAATATTCACCCCTTATTTTAGATTCATCTGCTTATTTTCTTTAATTTTTAATAATGACGATTTATTATTCTTTTCTCAGATATATTTCCTTGGCTTTTTAGCGAGGTTATGAGATATATGATTTTAGACCAATATCGTCGCTAAGTTAAAGAAAGAAAAGAAATTAAAAAAGGATTTAATTAAGATCAAGACCGCAATATTAATTAACCAAACTTGTAAGTACATTAATCAGCTGATTGTATTAAAATGTTTTCACTTTTTTGGGTGGTATTAAAATGGTTGCTTAAATGAACTATACTTTTTTTCTCAAAATATAAAATTGAACCCTACATTACATGGATGCAGAGTCAGGCCATTGGTTTGAAGTTAACTTCAGATGTGTGGTCTCAAATATTATAACCTCATCCGTTATAAACACAAGCAAACAAATAAAACATTACTCTCTCAACTCTAAAAAAGAGTTTTATTTAATTTTGAGTCTATTTAAATTATAATGTAAACTTATTTTAATTTTTGAACTAATCATTTTATATTTAGTAATAGGTTTAAATATTTTAATTAGTGAATGAAATTGACAATTCATCAATCATATCAGATAAATTTATATTAATTTTAAATTTTAAAATTTTATGAGACTATTTTTCAGAATGAATATAATTCTTGCTGAATAGTGTCAAATTTTTGATATTAAAAAGGGTGATGCTAGGGTTTGGGTATTAAAATTTTGAGTTCAAAAGATGTGTCAACCATAATATTAATTAAACAAATCTTATACGATTAATTACATTATAAATTATTATTAAAATATTCAATATCATACTTATTTAAAGATCATTAACCATTTACTTTTAAAAAAAACGTCTCAAATAATATACTCCATTATATTTGTCGGATACATGTATTCAACAGTATTGATTTGATGAACAAAAGGATTGACTCACCGGCGTGAGTCGGGTGGGTTCTGTTCTGTCGGACTTTCCAACGACATCGTGTATCTTGTTTCGATTTCGTCGATAATAATCAACCGTTACTAAAGAGGGGATCGAATTATTGTTCGTCTCACATTCGAAACAGCTCTGCTTCCCACACCCTCCAACGGCTCCACCAGGTACGACGCTCTATACACTCGATTTTTGAGCATAGGGCAGTGTTAAATGCGTTGATTCCTTTTTCTTTTTTCTTTTGCCTGTTATCAAGCAACAGTAATCTCTCGTTTTTTATACGCTCTAAAACCTTAGTTTATCCAGCACTAGCTTTGCTTCTCAGTTATTCATTAAAAAAATGTAGCCATCTTTTTTCATGAAATTATAATAATTGACAGAAAGGTTGGACGAAAAAAAAACAAACAATTTTTGGTGGCTCAAAAGACTCAAAACAAAACCGGTTGTTAGAATAAGATTGTGTGGTTTTATTTAATTTTTTAGGTAGTTCGAAAAGACTATTATGTGGTTTATCGAAATACCAAGTTTAATGTAATATACCATTAAGGTTATATTTGGCAAGTCTTCCAAGCTTTGGAATTGGAGTTGGGAGTAAGGGTGTAAACGAGTCGAACCGTAAATTCGTACTCGAAATCGGCTCGAATTCGAATTATATTTGAAAATTCCTACTCAGATTCGACTCGACTCGAATATTTATTACTCGAATTCGATCCGATCCGACTCGACTCGAATATTTATTCAAACTACTCGCGAGCTTCAAATTGAAGCTCGAATTCGAATCTCCACATAATAACTAGTTTTATAATAAATATAATTATAAATTGAATTTGTTATTTTACTTAAAAATGAAAAAATATATTTATTATTACACTTTACAAATATAAAATCACAATTAAAATTAAAAACAAAACAAAATAATAACTAATTATCCTAATTTGATTTAAATTTGTATATATTATGAGAGAATGTATCGAACATCTAATCGAATATGTCTTAACCGAGTATGTATCGAATCACAATCAAAAATTGAGTAGTTTGAACCTTAAAACTAGTGAAAGTATAACCTTGCTTTCAGATTCTACTCATATTTTTATTCGAACTATTTTTAATGCTCAAATTTGGATCATATTATTAACGAATCCGAGTCTCGCTCGTATTTTTTCGAGTCGAGCCCGAATCGAGCCCGAACTGTGTTGGCTCGTTTACAGCCTTAGTTGGGAGTACCATTGAGTTAAATGTTACTTAAAATTTGGCACCCAATTCTAATTCCAAGACTTAGTTGCCAAACATAGCTTTAGTGACTAGCAAAATGTTGTTTTTACTTCATTTAACACATTGTTTATTGAGAGTGACGCTGACATTTTTTTCGTATGAGCGGATCACATATTTCAGCATTGTTTGAATGGTTTAGAACAATCCTAAGAATTCATGTTGTCATATTTGTGAGGAGTGAGCTTCGCAATGAGGATACAGTGCTTTGATACAAAGTTCTTTAGTTCTTCACCTTCTCTGGTCCCATTGCAACTTCCATCTAGAAGGTATGCTGTTGTTTTGCACTTCAACTACTATGTAGCTTATCATGTGTTCATTCTTTCAGCTACAAAATCCATTTTATTTCTTGTCACTATGAAGTTCCAATTCCAGACAAACTGTTGTTTGTGTAATACTCTAATATAGAAAAGCTTTTGACGTGTAGGGAAACCCATCTCTGGTACGTCTTACCCAATGAAGTGAAGAGTGAACGACTCCTAAACCAATACTTAGAACTTATATCACCATGTGAGAGAGAACATGTTTTTAGCATGTGCAGTGATGAATTGAGAAAAGGAGCTCTGCTAGCCCGTGCTTTGGTTCGCACTACTATCGCAAGATGTATGACTATTTTTTGCTTGTTCTTTCTTGAATTTTGTACTTTTGTTACTTATTTATATCTGTTAGAAGAGGACTACATATCATAGTAATACAGTACAAATGTAAGTAATTCTGGCTCATGCTTTTTCAATAAATCTGCGCAAAAATACTGACCTCTGACATGGTGTAAAAATTTCTATTTGGTTATGTTAATTGAGACTAGTGAAAGACGATCGAGACTCTTTAAAAGAATTTATATATGTTGCATAGCTGTCATGGCGTCGCTTAGTCGTCGCCTAGACGACGACTAGGCGTCCTGGCACTAGAGAAGAACAAAGCAACGCCTTGGACGCCGAGCCGCCAAGACTTACCCATGACTCATCATAACTCATGACTAGCTATATTGTGTAGTTTTTATTATTTATTAAACTTGTAATATGTGATGATTGTTGACTTGGTTGTCCTTTATTCTCTACGTAGTGTTTGTTAACTTGGTCTACAAGTTTTCAATGTCAAGTGTTTTATTTTTGAATTTTAATTGTGAAGTATTCATAAAATTGAGTTTTTAATTGTATTACACTGTTAATTATTATGTTTTGAGTTTTAATGTATACAATTTTTTTTTTGTCGAATATGCTTTTGAAGTAAAACAAATAATATATAAATTATATATTGTTAACGACTTGTCGCCATATGGACACCATGGCGGGCGCCTTATCGCCTAGGTGTCTTGGCATATCGCCATGGCGTCTTGGCGATCAATCACAGAATCAATAACGCCCAAAACAGGTATGGCGGCGGTGCCGTGGTAGAAAGCGCCGTGACAACTATGATATGCTGTTAAAGTAATCCGACTGAAATTTCTAGTCATTTTGGTGATCTTGGAAAATTGCATATGATTGAGTACTGTTACACTTGCACATAAAAAATTGATTATTTAAAGGCATCTACGTGTTTACAAAAAACATTTTAGGACTAATTCTTTATGAGAAGAGTGAGTAGATGATTATCATACCTGCTGGAGATTGAAGTCATATGGGAAGAAAGAAAGAAAGAAAGAAAGAAATGGGAAAAGAGAGAGGGAGAGAGAGGGAGAGCAAAAGTAAAAAAAAATAAAAAATGGCATGATGTTATTGATGATATGAGATAGAAGTTTTTTTTGTATTGAATTTTATATTGAATTGTCATAATCTGCTGAAGCATTCCAACATAAATCTTTTATTTGATTGCTTACTTGTTTTGTTATTGTTTAAGTTTAAGAAACAATATTATTTATTACTAGATCTGATAAACCATGTTGATCCAAGATCTTTGAAGTTTAGTAAAAACATCCATGGGAAACCTGAGGTTAGTTTACTTTTTCTTTTACCTTAGCTGTTTACGTTTCCATGTTTCTGAAGTTGTTACAATTTAAACCTTATTTTGAAACATGTTGATAGGTAGAGTGGCTACAGAGCGATGGTTGGCACCCACCACAACTGCATTTCAACATTTCACACACTGCATCTTTGGTTGCATGTGGAGTGACTATGGACTATCCAGTTAGTGACTTTATCATTCTCATTGTTATACATATAATATACTCCCTTTGTCCCAAAATATAAGAGCAAAATGACTTTTAGTTTCATTCCATAACATATGAGCAAAATGACTTTTGAAGGTATAAATGTACAAGTGTCTCATTTCTCAAGAGAATAAGCTATCTCCTTAGTTACATTTTCAGTAAGTTGCTCTTATATTTTGGAAGGAAGGGAGTGCATATTTATAGCTGATCTTGTAGCTAAATTGACATATAGCTTTATTATTATTTTTACTTATCAAAAAGAAAAGGACATTAGGTTTTTGCTGTTGCCAATTCTTATGTAACTTAGTTTAAAGTTTAAACTGATCATAGTTATCTTTCTTCCTATAGATTGGCATTGATGTAGAAGAAAAGCAACGGAAGATAAAACACAATATCTTGTCGTTTGCTCGACGATACTTTTCTCAACATGAGGTGCAATTAATAAATTCTATTCTAGACCCAGAGCTTCAGCACCAAGAGTTTATAAAATTATGGACACTCAAGGTCAGCTAGCTTTCCAGAATAATTAGCCATATTCTGTGTGGCTATTTTGTTCCATAACAAACCTTGGGCTTATTGTTCTCAATTTTTTAAAGAAAGTTTAGCATTATAGTTTGCAAAAATACATGAAAGCCTCCAAACTTGATTTCATGTTCCATAGAGAAAACATGCAGTTAAAAACATACATGCTTTACCTATTTTTACATTATCTTAGTTAATGACACCTTGATTTTGAAGTACACCATGTGACATTAAGGTCGTCAATTCCAATATTTAGCAGGTTTTCCTTTTCCGAAGATATATGAATAAGGAAGTGAAAAATATGTGAGAAAAGTAGTGTTTCTAAAAATAGAAATAAAATTTCCTTCACATTTGTGAGATGAAGAGATACTTTAGATATTATTTATACTTATAATCCTGCAAGGGAAAGGTTATTGTATGTGTATATACTCTCATGTCTTCTCTTTTCCTATTAAAATTACTGTGTCTTTTTTTATTATTTCGTTGTGTTTTTTGTGTCTCCCTTTCAGAAAATATGATGCATAAAATGTTTTATGGACACAAACCTTTACTGTGTCGAATGAATAAAGGATTGTCATGATATATTTGTGATTATGATAGAGTTCTTCTTTAATCTATAAAGGAAAAACACTTTCAGGAGGCATATGTTAAAGCATTGGGAAGGGGCTTTTCTGGTGCACCTTTCAAAACCTTTACTATCCGGTCTACGGCTGCTACTAAAGGAAGCTATCTTCCTTCTATGAATTCAAAATCTGAGGTATATGATGAAAAACACGAATTCTTTTCAGAAATTATTTACATTTAATTTCGAGTATTGGTATGCTGAGATTGAAATTCTGTATGCTGAGATTGCTTCTTACTTAGCATATAGCTTTGAGTGTTGGGTAATATTCCTCCTCTCGGTTAGTAGAATATGAAAATGTTCAATACGTGGATTAGGTCACCTAGTGGATGTTATTTTCCAACAAAGTAACTTATCAAAACTTTAAAAAGTCCCTACTGTAAAGTAATGCCGAATTGAACAGTGCCTAGAGCTGGTAAGCAATGTAAAAAATTGGGCAAGAAAGCAGGTGAGGCTGGTCACTGGTGCAATATCAAGTAAGATCCATGCAAGCCCATCATTTCATTACCTTATATGAACTTGAGATGATAATTTTACTTATTAAGGTCAAAACATTTGATGTTAACATTTCCTGCAGTATGTCCTAATTATTGTTATAATCTGACAAGTGGATCCATAGGACATTATTTAAAGCTAACTTTGGCTATCTTCTATTTGATGACCTATTGATTGGCCATCCTTGGCCATATTATTGCGATGCTATGGTAGGATCCTAGATTAATATTCATTTCTTGAAATTTGAATGCGTTAAACTGCTTTATTTATATATGTGCTTCCAGTTATGTATCCCTAATTTGCAAAATGTTATTGTGAAGTACGTCTAGCAATTTAACTCAAATAACTTCACCCACTTATAGCTCAGGCATGCTGTCAGGGTTCTGAGATAGTTGTTGAGTCCTTGGAGGATCCCACCAATAGTGCAAGTGATTGGCAATTTAAACTCTTGGAATTGGCTGGTTCTCATTATGCTGCCATTTGTACAAAAAAGGATTGTGCTAAAAAAGGTGATATTTTATTTCCTTATTGATGTATATGGTAATGTGAAATCACATAATGCTTATATTTGAATTTCCTTACAACTTGTAGGGAAAGGGAACCTTCCCATGAATATGGAAGTGTGGAAGACAATTCCACTTGTTGAAGATGAATATGTTTCTGGAACCGATTCAGTTGTAGCAATTGGTGGCTTGATGTAATGGGCAATTGTTACAATTGGTATTTATTGGCGACATGATCTAATATCACACAAATGTTCGTCACTCAAATGGGGAGGATATCGAATCTTTTGTGTTATTTCTTCATAGATTCTATGTTTGATCAGATACACCTTGTGCAAACATGGGATGTTGAAGGGCAGTACAGTTGATCTAACTGCTATTTTGAAATGCAATTTTCTCTTTCTTGTATAGGTTGTAGTTAAATGAAGGATTACTAGATGATGACAACATTGTAGTTACATATACTGCAAGACAGTGTTGCTGATAAGTTGTACAGGTATCTTGTATTGTGACGAAAACTTGTTACTAATATAATTCATATTGAAATTTTCATCCCTTGAGATATTTCTTTGATTAGTATATATATCAAGGGAAATGATAAAAATTACTGAACTCATTTTATAATGATGAATATTGTAACATATTTAAAATATTGTACTAACTGTATATATATATGGAGGGTTTCGTTGACAGACATGTTATGAAAAAATATTGTTCAGAAGGTGATAAAGACAGTAAGTTATTCTCTCTCGCATCTAATATATATATATATATATATATATATATATATATATATAACACTATTTAAATGAACCATTCACTTTGAACTTTTTTCCCCGGCTTGTCCAGCTGAATAACATACTGTTAAGGATGAGTCTTCTCATCAAAGCTCAGCATTCAAGGACTAAATTGTAAATAGTCCATTTTAATTTAAACACATGTTAGTTACAGAGTTAGTTCATTCTTGTAGCTTTATAAATAGAAAGATGTACTCTTCAAGTAAATAAAAATAAATTACTTTTTGCCCAATATTCTCTGTTTGTAACATGGTATTAAAGTTAATGGAACTTTACTTAGGGTTTTCTCTTCTTCTTTCATTATTAGATCTCCATCTTCATTTTTTTACAAAATCACATTTCTTCTGTGCAAATTCTTCGTCTCATCTCTATCTTTTTATAGTATTTTTTGTATCTTCATCTGTAATTTTCTGAATTCTATAATTAGAATTTTGATTTTTCTGTGATTATTTGAATTAGCTCAGAATCTTGTGTTAGTTTGAAGATTCGGTGATTTTTTCTTGTGTTGATCTGCTTATTTGCACATCAATTGTTTGTCAAATTGCTTCACTCAATTTGGTTTCATGGCTCCTGCTGCATTTGTTACTGTTGCAACTTGATGCTTGTCATTCACTTTACTTGCAACCTTCTGATCATCCGGGTTTGATTCTGGTTTCTCAATCATTGAATGGTGCTAATTACTCTCAATGGAAACGATCTATGATTTTAGCTTTTTCAGCCAAACTCAAACAAGGAATGATAAATGGTACCTATCCTAAACATAGTACTGGTTCTGCATATCTGATGCACTGATATGGTAATTTCATGGTTACTTAATTCCTTAACACCTGAGATAACTTCTAGTGTGGTACATTCATCAACTGCTCGAGAGATTTGGACTGATCTAGAAACTAGATTCACTCAGACTAATGGACCAAAGTTGTTTCAGTTAAAGAAAGATATATGAGATCTTACTCAAGGAAATTTGTCTATTACTGGTTATTATACTAAGTTCAAAGTCTTGAGGGAAGAATTTCAGAATTTGATTGGAGTACCTAAGTGTACTTGTGGATCTGCTACACTTCAGGAACAAAATATTCAGAATGAAATATTGACACAATTTTTGATGGTGCTTAATGATACATATACAAATGTAAGGGGGCATATTCTGCTCATGGCCAATTCTCCAACAGTTGAACAGGCTTATGCTCTGTTATTGCAAGAAGAAAAACAGAGGGAATGTGCTATTTTGAGTACACCAGGATCATCTGTTTCTGAGACTCTTGCATTAGCAGTTAAATTTTTTTTGAAGCAACCAAAGGTCTTAAGTTTTTCAAGAAAAAATCTGCTATTGTGTGTCATTACTGTCATGAAGAAGGACATGTTAAGGATAAATGTTTCAAGCTACATGGTTATCCTCCATGACATAAAATGCATCCTGATAATCAATCTCTGGCTCAGCCTCAGATTTTTTTTAATTCTACTGGTTTTAAGTTTAAGGCTCAGAGTCGTGCCAATCTTGTGGAATCCTTTATGACTGATTGACAAAGTGTTTGTTCTGGAACTCCTTCAATGCATAATTCTCAGCAATACCTTGGTACAAATTCTAGAAGTGGAAATATTTCTCAACATTCAAGGGTTTCTCAGATGCATAATCCATTGCAATGCCAAGATTCTTCTATATCCTTTACATCTGAAAATATATCTTTTACTCCTGCTCAACTGCAGCATTTGATGACTTTGATGCAATCCAATCATGCTCCCTCTGCAGTTTCTTCTCATCATTTGGCAGGTATAATTGCTACTTCTTTAATGACTTTTCCTAGTAGTATGTGTTTATCAAGTTTTGCTGGCAAAAACACTTGGATTCTTGATTCTGGTGTTACAAATCATTTTACCTGTTTAATGTCATATTTACACAATTATGTTATTAATTCTTCAATTCTTTTGCCAAATGGGAATCAAACTCTTATTTCTCATAAGGGTACTGTTGTTCTTTCTACTGATATAATTCTTTATGATGTTCTATTTGTCCCATCCTTTCAATTCAATCTTGTCTCTATTGCTAAACTCACAAAAGACTATGCATGTAATGTCATTTTTCAATCCAATCTATGTGTCTTACAGGACTCTGTCTTGAAAAACATGAAGGTGATTGGTAAGCTTACTGATAATTTGTAAGAGCTTTTCTTGCCAAATACAAATCATGTTTCTTCATCTTCAAGTATCTCTTCTTCACTTTCTGTATCAACTGCAACAGATCTCTGGCATTCCAGAATGGGACATCTTTCACAATTATCTATGCAACATATATCATCTATTCCTTGTAGTACTAAACTTCCCAATTTTCATTGTACTGTTTGCCATAAAGCTAAACAAGCTAGACATCCTTTTCCTTGTAGTGTTATTGTAACTCATAAACAATTTGGGTTTGTTCATTTTGATATTTGGGGTAGGTACAAGACATATGATAATTGTGTATATTTCTTAACAATTGTTGATGATTACACAAGATGTACTTGGACTTGATGCAATAAAAATCTCAGGCTTTATCTTTCTTCTAAACTTTTGTTGCATATGTTCAAACTCAGTTTGCTGTTTTCATTAAACATATTAGGTCTGACAATGGTTCAGAATTTTTTGAAACTTCTTTTCAGACTTTTGTAAAGTCTCTTGGTATCATTCATGAAACTAGTTGTACTAACACTCCTCAACAAAATGGAGTGGTATAACGCAAATATAGGCACTTGTTAGATGTTGCAAGGTCTTTAATGTTTCATTCTCATGTTCCGATCTTTGTTATTGGGGAGATTGTATTTTGACTGCTACCTATCTCATTAATCGAATGCCAAATTCTGTTCTTCAGAATAAAACTCCTTATGAGATTTTATTGGGTCATCTTCCTACTTATTCTCATCTTAAAGTGTTTGGTTGCTTGTGTTATGCCTCTACTTCTTCGCATAACAGATGCAAATTTTCTCCTTGAGCTGTTAAATGTTGTTTCATAGGCTATCCTTATGGTAAAAAGGGATACAAAGTGTGTGATCTAGAGACCAAGAAAGTGTTTGTATCTAGAGATGTAGTGTTTTATGAAGATCAATTTCCTTTTATGTCTTCCTTTTCAAAGTCTTCACAATCTATATTTCCTTTTTACACATAAGATGAATTAATTCATATTGATATACAAAATGCTTATGTCCCATCTTCTCATGTTCTTGAGCCTACTGTTTCCTCTTCTCCTACTTGTTGTGTTCCTTCTTTTACTACTTCTGTTAGACCATCTCGCCAAAGGAAACAACCTGTTTGGTTCAAAGACTATGATATTTCTTCTAAAGTTCATTCTTCTATTTCTTCTACTTGTTCATATCCTCTTAGTGATTCTCTTTCTTATTGTCAGATTTCTCTATCCCATCATAAGTTTCTTGATGTCACTTCTGTTACTTCTGAACCTTCTTCCTATTCTCAAGCTGTTATATCTTCCGAGTGATGTCAAGCTATGCAAACTGAAATAAAATGCTTTAGAAAGGAACAATACTTGGGAATTAACAATTTTACCTGCGGGAAAAAATGTGTTGGATGTAGGTGGATTTACAAAATCAAATATAACTCAGATGGTACCATTGATAGATATAAAGCTAGATTAGTAGCTAAAGGGTTCACTCAGGCACTTGGAATGGACTATTTTGAAACATTTGCCCATGTTGTCAAAATGACAACTGTCAGAACTTTGTTGGCTTTAGTTGCTATTAAAGGTTGGAAATTGTTTCAAATTGATATTACAACTGGTGATTTGGATGAGGAGATTTACATGACATTGCCTCTAGGTTTTAAGTCTCTCACTCTTGTTTCTCCATTGGTATGCAAAGTTAAGAAATCTTAAGCAGGCACCTAGACAGTGGTTTTCTAAATTTTCCTCAGCTCTTCTACATTATTGCTTTTTTTCAATCTTATAACGATTCTTCTCTGTTTACTTATCGGTCTAATGGCACCTTTACACAATTTTACTAGTGTATGATATTGTGCTTACTGGTACACATCAGTTTATGCTTGATAAAGTCAAAACTTATCTCAATTCTCAGTTTTTGCTCAAAGACTAGGGTTTGTTGAAATACTTTCTTGGCTTAAAAATTGCTTACTCCTTTTCTGGTATTTACATCAGCCAACACAAATATGCCTTGGATATTATCATAGATGCTGGTTTGCTAGGAGCAAAGCCTTCCAAAGTTCTAATTGAACAAAATCATAATCTCAGCAAAGCTAAAGACTAAGTTCTCTCTGATTGCAGTTCTTATAGGAGATTGGTTGGGCGGCTAATCTATCTTACTATCACTAGACCATACATTACATATGATGTGCACATCTTAAGTCAATTTATGCATAATCCTTTACCTGCCCACATATTTGCAGCTTTAAAATTAGTTCGATATCTCAAATCTGCATCAGGCCAAGGTCTTCTATTTCTTGCCAATAATTCATTGAATCTCACTGCCTATTGTGATGTTGATTGGGGTGCATGTGGTGAAACTAGAAAATCTCTTACTGGTTATTGTGTGCAGCTTGGTCAATCTCTTATCTCTTGGAAGTGTAATAAACAATCCACACAATTCAGGTCTTCTGCTGAGTCAGAATATCTATCTATGACCAATACTGTCTGTGAAATTCAACGGTTGCTTGCTCTTCTTCATGATCTTCAAGTTTCTAATCTTACTCCAGTTAAGCTCTCATTGATGTTAATCCAGTCTTTCATGAAAGGACTAAACGTATTGAAATTGACTGTCGCATTGTTAGAAACAAACTCAAGTAAGGAATCATTACTACAACCTACTTACCTATTACTCAACAACTTACTGATCTCTTTACAAAAGCATTGTCTAGTGACAAACTCCAATTTTTACTTTTCAAGTTGGGCGTTTACAATTTGTTTTTAACACCCAACTTGAGGGGATGTTAAGGATGAGTCTTCTCATCAAAGTTCAACATTCAAGGGCTAAATTGTAAATGGTCTATTTTAATTTAAACACATGTTAGTTAAAGAGTTAGTTCATTCTTGTAGCTTTACAAATAGAAAGATGTACTCTTCAAATAAATAAAAATAAATTACATTTTGCCTAATATTCTCTGTTTGTAATGTGGATTTTTACTCGTTAATTTATTAAAAAATCATAATTTTAAAAGTTGATTAAAATAATAAATAAATAAATCTTGAATTCAAGTCCAAATGTTTCCAGTTTAAAAGGGTAAGATAGTAAGGTACTCCGCAGCAACCAGATAGAACTACCATTTAACCCAGGATAAAACCAGAAAACAAACCTCCATCTCCATCTCCATCCTTGAAATGGAAGCTCTACCTTTCTCAACCGTTCCTTCCCGCCATATCTCCACAGTTTCACACACTAAAACCCACGCCAATCCAAACTTTCCGAGAAAATCAACAAATATTTGTTCTTCTTTTACCAACTCAACTCACTCTCTCTCCTTACGTTCAAGAAATTCCTTCACTGTAAAACACTCTATTTACAGACTAGTTACCTAATCGCTCATTAACTAATGCTTTAGCATCTCAAGCAACTGATATTTTGTAATACCATTTTTTTTACACAGAGAGCTATGGGGATTGGTAAATTCCAACACTGTAATTACTGTTACAAGAGAAATGCGCGGCGTGGTTAGAGCCGAAATGTTCGGGCAGCTCACCAGTGGACTGGAATCGGCTTGGAATAAACTCAAAGGAGAAGGTTCTTTTCTATTCATTAGTTGTTTCAGAAACAGAAACCCATTTGCAAAATTTACAAGCACCCCTTAATTTAGTGTTTAGTTTAGTAGTGATATAATTATAATGAAATTGAGATGGTAAACTTGAGGACATAATGTCATTTTAGGCTACCTTCAAAACTTAATTTTTTTTTTCTGGAACAAAAACTAAATAATAAAAGTAAATTGGACTCCACAAAATTTTGTGGATGGAGAAATTGGTTTGAAAGAGTGTCAAACTTTTCATCTTTGAGGGCTTGATTCTGAATTTGGCATATTGACACTTCAATTTTTGCACAAGTAAAATTGGGAAGTGCTTTAAGCCATTCATGCTGACTAACTGACATTTAAGTGAATTGTTTGTGCTTTAGAGGTCTTGACGAAAGAAAATATTGTGGAACCTATGAGAGACATTAGGAGAGCTCTTTTAGAAGCAGATGTAAGTTGGTTTAAATTAAGTTCATTCATCACAAGTTGTGTCCACAATTAAATAATAGTGAGTTACTATGTTATTGCCAGGTTAGCCTTCCTGTTGTGAGAAGGTTTGTTCAATCGGTAAGCGAACAAGCTGTAGGTGTTGGCTTGATTCGAGGAGTGAAGCCAGATCAACAATTGGTTAAAGTAAGTGTCTTTCTTCACTTACCACATTTTATGGAGAATCAATTCCAGTTGTAATTCAGATTTCAAATACTCTCTCCGTTCCACAAAAAGAGTTCCGTTTGGCTTTGATCCAGGTTAATTTTGCGAAATCCTAAAATTGAAATTGTGATGTAAATTTACTTTAATTTTTGAAATAATATTTTTGTACTAAGTAATACTTTTGAAGTAGATTATAACACTAACTATTGCATTAATCAAAATCAAATAAATTTACATCAATTAGATTTTAGGATTTCTTAAATTGAGTAAGAAAAAAAAATCAAATGGGACTCTTTTGTGGAATGGATGGAATATTTTTTATCTTGTGAAGATAAGGTTTTAAAAATGGTGAAGCTTCCACATACTAATCCAAGGGGAGTAGGAATTCATGAAACCATGTATGGACTTCAAATATTGTTATCTCTAGATCTTCACTGGTCTTTGGCATGTTTGCAAGCTTTCTGCCTAGTGTAATCTTTCGGATCATCACTGCAGGATGTATTGTCAGTGATCCATGGAGTTGGACAGTAATAATGTCTTTATTTTGCCATGCATTTTTTTACTGAGAAAAATTGCTGATCAAACAAGAACCATATGGCTCCTGCTACTTTCCTTTGAAAACTAGTATCTACTATCTGCATAGCTGGGAATTTTATGCCTCTGTAACCATATCTTAGGGCGAGGAGGTAGCAAATTTAGTTGTATACTGTAGATTACTGTTCACTATATAACTTTTACTAGTGACACTAAACTCGATTAAGTATTTTTGCGTCTAGTCTGGCTACAAAATCCTGTTTCCTTAATATGCTTTAGTCTTTGAACATACCTTTACTTGTAAACACCAGAAAAAACTTTTTTTTCCTCTTGATATAGATATATATCTTCTCCTAGCAATACCAGTAGGATGACCACGTCAGTCTTCCTCACCGATGAAGTTATTGATCTCTAGTAAAAAAGCTTAGTTGGCTTTTTGGTAATTGGTCTTCAGTTGGTGCTATTTCTTTCTCTGGCTACAAAATCCTGTTTCCTTAATATGTTTTAGTCTTTGAACATACATTTACTAGTAAACACCAGAATTTTTTTTCCTCTTGATATAGATATATATTTTCTCCTAGCAATACCAGTAGGATGACCACATCAGTCTTCCTAACCGATGAAACTATTGATCTCTAGTAAAAAAGCTTAGTTGGCGTTTTGGTAATTGGTCTTCAGTTGGGGCTATTTCTCTCTTGGATTTTTTTCATTTTTATTTTTATTTTTTCTGTTCTTATCCAACTGATGTCTAACATTGAATCTCATAGTCTATACAATTTTCCAGTGTTGCGAACTTAAATTGTTTCTCTGACCACAATGCACTATCTCATATCTTCAGTGGCCACTAGCCCACTACCTATATGACCCTTTAATTTTCTTCCTATATATATCTACCCATTCAGTTATTCCATGAATCGGTACGCCCAAAATTGTGTTCCCATGTGTGCATTTAGTCCTTTTTGGAGTGCCCATAACTAACTGATAACAACAAGAACACCACCACCACCAACAGTAATAATGATAAGTGTAACACTTTAATATAATAAGGTATGTTTGTTTTATGAAACTTTGAATTAGTGAACTTTGACCGGTGCTGCAACTATGTTAATCTGATTACCGGTTTGATGCAGATTGTAAGTGAGGAGCTCGTTAAATTGATGGGCGGAGAGGTTTCTGAATTGGTTTTTTCCAAATCTGCCCCCACTGTAATTTTATTGGCAGGTCTACAAGGTGTTGGAAAGACAACTGTTAGTGCCAAGTTAGCTTTGTATCTTAAGAAACAGGTGCCTTTGTTTAAGAATCTCTCTCTTACTCATTTAGAGTACCAAGACATACACACACAAACAAGTGAACATATTAAAAACACACACAAAAATGAACAGAAACACACACATATACACATCTGTGATCGGTGTTCTCATTCAACAGATAAACACACACATACATATCTGTGTTCTCATTCATGTATGTGTTAGTCGGGATATTAGTCTCTGTGACCTCTGTTTGATATGTAAATAGCATGGATCACAGGGGAAGAATTGTATGCTGATTGCTGGAGATGTATACCGACCAGCTGCAATTGACCAGCTTGTTATTCTGGGAGAACAGGTTTCCACCTTTGTTGTCCTTGACATGTTTCATTTTTATTCTACAGGGTGCTTTACTTCTGGGCCTCTTTTGTATCAATCTTTTCTAGTTGCCAAAGAAGACAATACTATCATTGCAATCTACTTTAAATAATTATACCAATATTTTGGAGCCCTCTGCTAAGTATCTTTAATGAACAATATACTTGATGCACAAAATATCTTTTTATTTCAACATGTCGATTTACATTACTTTTCTTTGACCATACGATATTGTCAGAACTTCTTTAACTTGGGAACTTGACAATGCGTAATCTTATTCCCTAAATATATATGGAGACTTTGATGCTATAATTGTGTACTGCAAAGATGAATGCCTTAAAGAGTCTCAAGCTCAATGGCATGTTGATGATCAGCAGTGTAAAGCACCTCGCCAAAGGAAATGGAATTGATGTTGGCCTTATTAATTGAATTTTAATAAATCTGTTTTTTCAGATCAGACAGCTAACTCAGAGGTGGAATTAAAATTTCCTTTAGGAATCACCATGTTTCTGAATTATGCAAATCTTATAGATTTATTTTGCTTAAGTTGACTTAGGTCATTAATCTGCACTGACCTAGTTTTTGTCATATGCCCCTGGCCATGCCTTTGTAACCCCAACTAGCCAGATTATACTTGATCTTACTTCTGTGAATCTTTATTCTTCTTTTTTCCCCTAATGAGTAATTTGCTTGAAATTCAATATTGATGTATCCAAGAAGCAGAACTACTGTGGAGGATGTGTTATATAAGGTTATAAATACATCTTTTTGAACCAACTTCTAAAACTCTTGGAAGAGAATTTTTACTTGAAGAATGAATTTTTAATCTTGCTTGAGCAGTTATACAGTCAGCAGTTGACTTGATTCTTTGCGTCATTCTTGTCCTTTTGGACCTTTTCAAGTTCAAGATCGCTTAATTCATTCTCATAATCATTGTAACCTTGGAACAGGTGGATGTACCTGTTTATACAATGGGAACTGAGGTTAAACCAGCAGAAATTGCTAGGCAAGGTCTTATAGAGGCTAAAAAGAAGAATGTGGATGTGGTCATAATGGATATGGCCGGAAGACTTCAGGTTCAATGCCTTTGCTTTTGTAAAGTTGGAGAGAGTTTTTAGAATATATTTTTTGCCATCTGCTGACAATATTTATCGAGTTAGAGTTTGTTTTATTTTCTTACTTTTATCAGATAGACAAAGCAATGATGGATGAATTGAAAGAGGTGAAACGGGAATTAAATCCCACAGAAGTTTTGCTTGTTGTGGATGCAATGACTGGCCAAGAAGCAGCAGGTAGTCAGACTATTTTACTTACCTGATTGGTGGTGAATTTGACCTCTCTTTCTCACTGCCCTGAGAAAAATGGTTTTCCTCGTACCATATGGGATTATTTTACCAGTATATCATTGAATTTAAATATGAACATACAGAAGACTAATATATTTCAGCCTTATGGACACCCTTTAAGTTACTGTGATTTCATTACTTGTATTACACTTGACCAACCTTTTATATATATATATATATATATATATATATATATAAATTATGTTTGCCAGGTATTGTGCCATGATGCTTACAATTTAATTGCTTACATGTTCTGATCAATTTTCTTTTCATAATAAAATGAAAATGTTCTTTTTTAATGTTTTTTATGCTATTCTAACAGGATTTATTTCCTGTAAGTGGACCTCTGTGAGCTTTTGATCTGTTAGGCCATGCCTGATTCCTTCGTTGGTCTCGTACACTGACTCTAGATATTATATATAAGAAAATAGTTAACTATTAACTCACATAGGTGCTATTTTCAATGTTTAATTTCCATTAGACAGATTTTCATTTCAACCTTAGGCTCAGTTTATGATATTGAAGCAAGTAGTGGTATAATGATTCAATGTTAGAAAAGCAAAGGGCATTGCGCTCCTGAGTCCTGAGCATCAAGGTATCCTTGATGACAATGGGAGGAAGGTCCTTTTCCTGACTGGAGCACATCTCCTTCTTAGAACTATAATGTCATACTACTATAGTATTCGTGCTTATATATACTGCTGAACACATATGTTATGAAGTGGGAAACGCAAAGTTAAATGATTTTCTTTACTCCTGACCTGGTATCATAGGTAAACTTGGATTAAACCTGTACCCCATGCATGCACAACAGTTCAAACTAAGTCTTCTCTTATATTTATTGGCATTACCTGATCTGACTTGTACATATCTTATTTAACAATTAACACAGTTGTTAATGCGAATTTCATACGTTTTTTAAAATGTCCTTGGTGAATGCTGCAGCCTTGGTCACGACATTCAATCTTGAAATTGGAATTACTGGTGCCATTTTGACAAATACTAGATGGGGATTCAAGAGGCGGAGCAGCTTTAAGTGTTAAAGAGGTCAACTTTGTCATTACATTGCTACTTAATATAGATGTTAATTAATAAACTCCTCGCTAGTTAATGAAATTACATTAACTATGTTCTTGAGCTTTGTACTTGTGATAATGCTTGTGCAAGAAATTCAGTTTTCTTTTAAACTTGATTCTTTTTTCTTTGGTGTAATAGACAGGTCTTGAATTATTATTGTTGCATTTTGATGGCTCTTCTTATAAGAATACCAGTGATATTGGAACCAGTTAGTGTGCAGTGATGTGAGGGTGAAGCTGGTACAAAAGTAGCTTCTAGCAATAATTGTGGTGGGGCTACCTTTTAAATTCCAAATTAGCTTACCCATAGTCAAGCCAGCTTTCACAACTGGGGATGACTCAGTTCTCCAAATATTAATGCGCGAGCTTATGACTTTTTAGTTATAACATTGCAGGATAATAGGTTCAGTTTTAATTTTTAAACTATGTGATTATGCAAGGCTGAATGCATCTGAACTCTTACTATATGTTTTACACGTATAATATGAATGAATCACAACATCAGTTGTTTTTGTTTTTGCAATAGCTGCTATGCCATTAGACTTTTTCTACTCATGAGGAGAAGTCACTTCCTATTAGCTGCTAACAAATGGCTATGACAGGTATCAGGAAAGCCAATCAAGCTAGTAGGACGCGGAGAACGTGTGGAGGACCTTGAGCCTTTCTATCCAGATCGTATGGCAGGGCGCATCTTGGGAATGGGAGATGTTCTATCATTCGTGGAGAAGGCACAAGAAGTTGTGAGTGTCGATCATTACCTATCATTTTCCCTAAAGCATCATGTTTTGACTACTTGTAATGGGTTTTTGGGTAGATGCGCCAAGAAGACGCTGAAGAATTGCAGAAGAAGATCATGAGTGCAAAGTTTGACTTTAATGATTTCCTAAAGCAAACTCGTGCAGTTGCACGGATGGGTTCCATGTCACGTGTTATTGGAATGATTCCTGGAATGGGGAAGGTATATAAACTAGTTCTGCACTAATTAAAATTATTCATCAATTGCTTATGAAAAGTTGTCTACTCTTCCTTTTCCAGTACTTGTTCACAAATAAATATACATGTTTTTTCTTTATATGCTTACCCGAGACAAGATAACGGCTAAGATGATACCTGTGTTCTTTTTCTTTTTCTAATGCTTAATTGTGATAGGAAATCATTCATTTACCCTTTATTCTCTTTGTATCCAAGTAGATAACTCCTGCTCAAGTTCGAGAGGCAGAGAAGAGCTTAAAGATAATGGAGGGAATGATTGAAGCAATGACTCCAGGTGTTTCTTTGCTTAGCAAAGATAATAAATACTCCCTCCTTTCCACTATGTAGGTCGTTTAAGACATAATCTCACATATTAAAAAACGTCATTAATAGAAATGCTAGGTAATTAATTTTGCTGTAAAATTTCATTTTTACCCCTTAGTACTCCTCTCTCTCTCTCTCTTAATTACTCGTGATCTGATCTGTTCAATTTTGTGAGCCCAACATGCAACTTTTCATTTTCTCTCATTTTTTCCAGAATCCCCTCATTAATTCTCTTAGATATATGAAAAACGTCTTATATTATGGAATTCCCCCCCCCCCCCCCCCTCTAAAACGTCTTATATAACGAAAAGGAGACGTATATCTTTGGCTCATCACTTTCTTCGTTAACTATCCTCTCGATTTTATTCCAAGTTTCAAGGCATGCCTCAAAAGTTTTATGAAAAACATGAAGCATGTTTACAGATGCACAAGTGACATTCAAAAGATTATAGAAGAGAGAGCAATGACATCATCTTGTAGACCTCATCCTATGCTTTGCTTATTATGTTTTACTCCTGTTGTGTTTTTTCAATGTTTTTATGATGAGAAGAATGGAAAAACCTTCTGAGATTGCTTAGTTGTGTGTCTAAGATTGAAGGCTCTTCCAGGATGATGCATGTGGTTCTTTATATATATATATATATAAATATTCATTTGAAATACCAGCGAAACTTGTCCTTTAATCTTTCATCAGTTGAATAGCGTGTACCATGAAGCCAAGTAATCTGTCTGTCTATTTTCAGAGGAAAGGGAGAAGCCAGAATTGCTGGCTGAATCCCCTGCCCGGAGAAAGAGAATTGCTCAAGATTCACGAAAAACAGAGCAGCAGGTATACAGAAAATGATAGGCTAATGTAGCTTAATAGATTAGAACAACTCATAATGGCTTTGTAGTTTGTGTTATTAATTTTTTTCTTTCATACCCCGTTAGTTTAGTATCAGATGTATAATTTTCAGTTATAACTACTTTGACTATTTTAGGTGAATCAACTTGTTGCTCAATTATTTCAAATGCGAGTTCGTATGAAGAATTTAATGGGTGTCATGGAAGGTGGATCTATTCCTGCACTGAGCAATCTTGAGGAGGCTCTTAAATCTGAACAAAAGGTGCTTTTTTCTTTTAGTTTCTGTTGAATTTACATGTACGCTTAAAATTGTTCCTTTCCTCAGGTGTGTCGATTGTATATGAACCTAAATTTAAATTTACCTCCTCCCCAATTGTTATATTGACAGTATTCAGTAATTATACTCTTGCGATTTTGAAGATCAAAATATTTGTGTGAACGTGCGCTATTCCAACCTTAAGAGTTGAAGAGAGCAAGTTTATTTCAATGTTCTAAAAGGCGCTAGGCGGGCGGCCTAGCGCCTAGGAGCTTAGGCGAGATTTTTTATTTTAAGCCAATTTTAATATTTTATCTTACATTTATCCAAACAAAACAATAATATAAATCAAAACAATCTATAATAAAATATAATAAAGGCCTTTGCTTAAACAAGATTGCTATTAAATAATAAAATTTTAAAATTTCAAGAATTCAATTCAATATTAAAACTTAAGAAACTAAACATAAATTAAAGAATTATATTGAATTAAACTAAATATTATAAATGTATCATCATTTATAATTAACTAGATTTATAAATAAACTAGTAATTGCCCGTGCCTGTAGGCACGGCGTAACGAAATCCTCTCTCCCTCTCCGTTTCAACAATCTCATTTTCATTTCCTCTCTCTCCTCCTTCCTCTCCCACCACTCTTTTCCGCCCAAATCAATTAAAATGAATCTGAACCGTCATTGTACTTCCTCGCCCAAATTCAAAATGAGTTCTATCTTATTAATATAGATTTGAAGTTGGTATAAGTTCAAAAAATTACAACTATAATAAAATTATCCATTTTGACTTGATGTTGTTCACTTCTTGTTGTGATTTGATATGGTATAAATGCATTATGAATATGGTAAACCATTAGAAAAATAAATATATCAAGATCTGGTTTAGATAGTTATTAAAATAAAATAAAATAAACCTCTCTGCCTAGGCCCGCCTAGCCTATTTAGGCCTCGCTTTATCTCTTAGAGGGATTTTTTTGTTGCCTTGGGCCTACGCGAGGCGCCAGGGAGACCTAGGCCTCGCCCTAGCACCTAGGCCGCTTTTTAGAACACTTATTTATTTTATTACACTCCATCCGTCCCAAAAAAAAAAGATCATTTACTTTTGTATAAAATCTAGATTTTTTTAATTTTAATTTTATTTTTGTTGAATCTTTTCTCACAGAATATCAAGGTTGCATAGATGATAGAAAACCTATCTACTGTGACTAGTGCACCTTATGACCCAATGAAACTAATTTCACCTATATTGTCTATTTTGTAAACTCTATTTTAACTAAAAGTGAGAAGACAAATTATATACTTCGTAGTTGGCAACTTTGGGATCTGCAGGAAATCCCCAGGTCTGAGTCATACTTCATCTGAGGAAACAACTCTTTATTAGAAAGAAAATTAGTTACACCACCATGTTATGACGTGTTAGTATTTGTACAAGTATCTTACAAACATTGTAGAATAAATGCATGGAGTTTTTGTATCTTGAGAAATTTACCCGGAACCTCAAACTCAGCATTCTGTTTTGATGCTGAAAGTTATGCTATCCGTATGGTTTATGATTCAAGCTGATAGGTGAACTTTCCTCCTCCTTTCTTCCTTCTATGTTAGGCTCCTCCTGGTACTGCCAGGAGGAAGAGAAGATCACAATCGAGGAAGCAATTTGCAGACTCTACATCGGCAATGCCAAGTCCTCGCGGTTTTGGGGGCAGGAACTGAGAAGCAAAACTCTCAAGGGTGATCAAGAAAATTGATCTGCTGATGATGGGCGTTGTATATCTTGAATTCAACATCAATCAGAAAATGGGTAGTGTCTAGGAGCATTCCAATAATAATTGTAGCTGCTGCTTAGTTTCAGTTTTCATACAAGTAATCACCTTTAACAGTCGGGGCATATTTTTCAGTATTATTCAAATTTGTGTGTTTTACAACTCGAATTACTTGGCACAAGACATGCATTATGAGGGGGAATTTGTAAATGTTCGCCGTGGAAGTTTGTTTGTTTGTTCTTACAAATGGTTTACTGATATTGTATTCTTGACAAGGAGCCTCTCTAAATATTTTAACACTACCAAAAATTTCAGCTACTGACCCACTGCCCGTCCTCCGTCCTTTAAGCCTTCACAAAAGAAGATGTTCTACGGAATGTTTTAGTTAATTTGCACCAGTGTTTAAAATTTTTTAGTTTTTTTTTTTAGTATTTTTTATAAATTTTTCATAATTCATTGGACCAACCATGCTCTCTACTTCTCTTCTCTACTCTCTCTCTCTCTCTAGTTTTATCGACAAAGCCTCCTTTCCAAGCACTTAATAGATTCAGATGAATTCTATCAAATTAGTCATTAAAATATTTTTACCATTAAAATTCAAACTAATTTTTAACCATTGAAAAATTCACTTGTTTATTAAATAATGAACAAGTATTGAATTACTAATATATTTTAAAAAAAATATGCTTCCCAATATTATAAATTAATTAGCGGTTGTTGATTTTAATTATACTATCTAAAAATATATTATATAAATAAGATTGGATTGATGATGTAATAGGGAGGAGAAATTCAACTTTGGTTAATTAACGATTGGAAAATGATTTATCTTGTGACTTTTTTTTGTTGATGCGAATTATGTCGATAATATTTTATATTAATATATTTCGCAATCGTAATTCGCTATAAAACTCTTAAAATACATAGCATGATTCTTAACAAATTAGAATTTTATTTGATATTTTTATATTTTGAGATATTATTTTCCTTTGGCACTATTTTAAGATTTTTTTAAAAAATAACAATATTACCTCTGTCATAAATCTTATTTTTACAGGTAGACTTAGTAATTTAATATTAAGAACTTTAAATTGATTTAGGTAATACATTTTAAAAAAGATTTATAAAATTGGTGTATTTCAAATTGAGGTAGTTCTCAATAAATAAATAAAAATGAGTGATTTTTGAATTTTTAATATACAAGGGCATCATCTATTGTACTACTTTAGAGTGTTATACAAGAATTAAGATAATCATTAGAAAATATTAAATATAGTATCAATTGTATATATATAATATCCTTAAATATTATTTCATATTTATCTCACATGTCTTTACATATTTTCCCATAATTTTCTTCTAAAAAAACTCATTAGTCTAATTTTAAAATTCATTGGTCTCTCTCTTCATCCCCATAAAATAACTTATCCAATTATTTAGTTTATCAAAAAATTAAGTAGAATAATGAAGAGTAATTTTAGAAAAATTGTGATCAATTCTTTTAAATTTTAATAAACGTCAAATAATTAGGGACAATTGATAAAATGTAAAACGTCTATTGAGGGACGGAGCGAGTATTAAGTATTAAAACACATTTATGAGTAATGAGTAGTTTTATATGCATTAATTATATTCTCCCAATTATACCCTCTCTAAAACGATGACGTCATTTTCAAGCGAACTACAGTGGAGCTGATGGTTAATGGCGACTGCCGGCGGAAACTGAATCTATTCAGTTTTTCACAAATATTCCGGTGCTTTCTCTCTCCTCCGGAAAATGGCCCTGTGTCAGCAAACACCTTTATCTTCCTATCCCATATTGTTCCATGTCAAATTCAAACACGCATCAAATTACCGCATCAACGCGCGCCAAAAACTATCTGTAAAAACCTTCAATTCATCCTCTACAACCCATAAAATCCACCCTCTTTCCTGTCAGTTATCTCAACCAATCTCATCTCTCGATTCCATCAAACCCTACGTTCAATCCGAATGGAAACAAATCCTCAAGGGCTGGCTTTGCAGTGCAGTATCAGTCTATTCTCTCTCCAAAATCGTCCCCAGAATCGGAAAATTCTCCAAGGGTATGAGTATAGTCGATGCAGTTTGGCTGAGAGAAGAGGGTTTGGCGATTGGAGTGTTGTTTTTGGTTCGATTTGTTGCGAATTACTTTCAAGAAGCGTTTCTCTGGGACGCTGCTATGAATTCTGTGTACAAGGTTAGGGTTCATGTGTTTGAGAGGGTTTTGCTGAGGGATTTAGGGTTTTTTGAAGGTGGTAATGGTGTATCTTCTGGAGATATTGCGTATAGGATCACTGCGGAAGCGTCTGATGTATCAGATACAATTTATGCTATTTTGAATGTGAGAAGAATGCAATTTTTATTAGTACTAGGCATGGTTTGGTAGCTTATTATTGTTATTTACGAATGCAATTTTTCTTAGTACTATAGGCTGTATGGTTTGGTAGCTTATTATTGTTATTTACCAGTGTGTGCCTTTTTTACTGGTTTATTTTGGTGACCTAGTTTTGTATATGGTTTATACTTAATCTAATATGTATTGTTTCTTTGTTTGGTAGACTATAGTACCCAGTACTCTGCAGTTATCAGCAATGGCAACTCAAATGCTGCTTAACAGCCCAATACTCTCGTTGATTTCTGCCTTGGTACGTGAGGAAGCAAACTACTGGGAATTCTTATATCTTTATTTTTGCTTTAATGCTGAATGGTTAATGGAGTTCATCTAATGTTTTAAATTTTATTCGGCATTCTTGAAGGTGATCCCATCAATGGCTCTGGTCATTGCTTATCTTGGGGAAAAGCTTCATAAGATCTCAAAGGAGGCAAATCTTAGTGCTGCTGCTCTCTCAGCTTACCTGAACGAGGTATATTTGGCTATTTGCAGCGACTGTACACTTCAGTTTTTCCTTTTCCTTTTCCTTTTCCTTTTCCTTCTTTAAGGGCATTAAAGTCATTTCACTAAACAATAAAATGACACTAATCATACAGTTTACCCTTTCTTTTATTATTTATTTTGTTGAAATATTTACTTGGTTCTTGAAATCCTTTTTTCTCTAATTAACTAAATCTGTTGATAAATCTTAATGTAACTTGGAAAACACGGATGAAAACATAGGAAAAGGAAAACAAAAATAAATGTAAAAAGGAAAAAACTATCTTAATGAAGATAAATCCAATTATTTACATTTCAAAAGTAGTTGATATCAAGAACAATGTTAAAAAAAAGCTCCAATAAATTTTTAGATTTCAATTGTTTTTCCTTTTCATTCGGCTTCTCCCTCAAGCTCCAAACATACATTAAGTAATCAATCAAATTATCTCCATCACAGCAGCACTTGTATGCCTCCATAGAAATCCTATCTGAACTTATTTAACTTGGCTTTCATCCCTTCCTTTTTGATGTAGCCTTTTTCCTCTTGCTACACCACCTCCAAAATATGTATAATAATCACTATAGTGTTGTTGGTAAGTTCTACTTTTGATATTTGCAAGCATATTATGTAAATAGCTTTATATTCCTCAAATATGTGATGATCTTTTCTAATTTGCTAATAGAATTTGGTTGTTTCAATTGTTTTGTCTCAGGTCCTACCATCAATTCTTTTTGTGAAGGCAAACAGTGCAGAGCTCTCTGAGAGTCTCAGGTTTCAATGGCTTGCTCGTGCAGACCTCTTTGAGCGATTGAAAAAGAAGAAAATGAAGGCGCTTGTTCCACAGATAGTACAGACAATATACTTCGGGGTGTTATTTATATTTTGCTTTGGCTCTTTGGTGGTTTCAGGCAGTTCTTTTGATTGCTCTCGTCTGATTTCTTTTATAACGTCTTTGGTTCTCTTGATTGAGCCAATACAGGTATACTCTACTGAAACAAAAGGTTGTTTTTACCCCCACACTCTTCATATGCATAGTTTTTGTTTCTATTTTCTGTAAATAACAAATTTTCTAGTGGGTTTGAACTTTATCTTTGACTGTTTGACCTGCCTTCAGGTATTTGACGTGATGTAATTTCTATTATTCAAAGTTTAGAGGTCTAATTTGGGATTACACCTGTAATTAGTGACTCGTTTTGACTTCCAAGTCTTTTCATCTGCTTAAAGCGAACAGTTTGTGGGAGGAAGCTGTAAATGATGTTAGGCTGAGATAATAATCTTGGAAGAGGCCAGTGATAGTTAAGGACTTCAAAGGATAATTCTGACAATGTATAATTTGTCAAGCACATGTACTTTCTAAAATAAAGGCAATCCTTACATTTTCTTGACCCTGTCCTACATAGCTACATTTTGAATATTTTTGTTTTACATTGATGAGCCCATCTACTTAATAGGAGCATACTTAAGGGTATTATGTCAAACAATAAGTTAGAATTGCAAATTGCTTCTTATAAGGGAGACAATCCCTTTAGTTATAGTATACAAGGGGCGGCTTCAGTGAATTAGAAGATTGCGTTATAGTTTTGCTTGCAAGCTTGTGAAAGGGCATTATAATAAGAGAATTATTATGTGAAGTAGCCTTAAGCATTCTTATAGATGTTGCGAGAAATGAAATCTAGTGGTTTTGTTTGCTTTGTTCCATTTGCAATGCTTTTTATAATTTGCTATATGACGTTCTTTTGATCTCCAAGTTATTTTGGCTAATGGTGCTTTCTGTTATTATTGTTCAGTGGCTTCAGCC
The DNA here is from genome assembly GCA_020205615.1 of Panax quinquefolius. NCBI lineage: Eukaryota > Viridiplantae > Streptophyta > Magnoliopsida > Apiales > Araliaceae > Panax > Panax quinquefolius. The sequence continues at coordinate 30,898,287 of CM035161.1, read as the reverse complement.
TCTGAGGAGATTTCTTTGATTTTCTTCTGAACTTTAAAATATCATTCAGGATGTGGGAAAAGCATATAATGAGTTAAAGCAAGGAGAACCAGCTATCAAACGTTTGTTTGACTTGTCAAGGTTCCAATCTCAGGTAAATAGTAGCATTGATGGACTCTAATTATTTCCTTCTTGGTATATATTTCAATAATTATCTTCACGAAGATAAGTGGTTGTGAGACAAAAAGGTGATTAATTTTAAAAAAATAAAAGGATTATGAATCGTGAATCTGCATCAAACTTCTCTCATATCCTTAGTATCTGCTGCATAGTTAAGAAATGTGATTCAGATTAGTGTGCTATACTAGATGCCTTGATCGAGGGAGTTGTCCCTTATGTATGCTAGACTTCATCACTTGGGAGGTGGTGGTGCTGCAACTGTTCTTTCACCTCTAGATTTTATAACTTCGATGAACTGTATCCCATGTTCATGAATATGCAGATTGCACGTAAATGATTGACAATCTATTTAAATGATTTGTTGCAAAATTTGCTCTAATGTTCGTAACATTTCATGCCCTCTTATTTTGACTGAAAGCCGGAAGATAACGCACATGAAGATGAATTTGCCGGTGAGCTTTTTTGGGACTTTTTATCCCAAAAACAAAACAAAACAGAAAGATGATGTCATGCATTCAATTTTGCCATTTCTTGGTGCTTTAGCCTTGATGTTATCTCTGCGGTATTAGGACTATGTAATAACTTTATGATGGATGATATATGCATAAAAAGATGTTTGTTTCGCATCCTTTCTGTAATTTAAGTTTTTTTTTCTTGATAAAAAAAATCTTGTTCTACATCCTTACACGTATTATAAATAATGTAATTTCTAATATTGTCTGGCCCATCAAGATTTCTTTTTCACAGATTAGCTGCATTTTATATTATTGTTTAGGTGATTGAGAAACCAGACGCAGTTGATGTAGACTTTGTTAAAGGGGAGGTAACATTCCGAGATGTCTCATTTAGATATGGAGAAGGGAGGCCTCTTGTGTTGGATGGGTTGCATCTCAATATTAAACCTGGAGAGACAGTTGCCCTTGTTGGGCCTTCTGGAGGTGGGAAGACAACCATTGTAAAGCTACTTCTTCGGCTCTATGATCCTCTTTCTGGTGAGCCATCTCTCAGTAATTTAATTTTTTTGAGCATACAAAATACAAGCAGATAGTGAGGGAATTCTATTCCTTCTATGGTAACAGGTTGTATTCAAATAGACAGCCATAACATTGAAAGTATGCGGTTGGGAAGTTTAAGGAGCCATGTTGGTCTGGTTTCTCAGGATGTAGTAAGTAAATGGCAACTACATTCTTATGATTTCTTTGCTTCTTTTTGTTCTACAACTCAATATGAATTCTGACTAGCTTGAATTTAAACTTGGGTCTAAAACTTGGAATTCTGATTAAGATGTTTTTCTCTCCATAAGCATCTTTTAAGAGGACTGGCACATTTTAAATATGCTCTTTTGTTTTTGAGTTCAAACATTGAGCTCTTAAAATGTGTTCTAGTTTTGACTGGCTATCTATTTAACTTTTTGTTTTTGCATCAGACACTTTTTTCAGGGACAGTTGCTGAAAACATCGGTTATAAGGATCTATTGACTAAAATTGACATGGACAGGGTAGAGGCTGCAGCCCGAACAGCTAATGCAGATGAGTTCATTGAAACACTTCCAGAACGATATGCAACCAATATTGGACCCAGGGGATCAACTTTAAGTGGGGGCCAAAGGCAAAGGTGTGGTATCAAACTTAGCTGGTCACTTTGAAATCTATTCTCTTTAAGGGAAGAACTTAACTGGTTTGTACATCAGAGCAACTTAGCTGATTACTTTTTCACAACTTCCTTTCAAAGTTCACGTTTTTCCTTTATTGAATTTTCATAAGAATGCAGGTTTTAAACTGGACTGGACACATGATTCCAGTCATGTAGCCTTTTATAAATTCTCTCTAAAAACAACCCTCCTATTTTTTGTTTGAGATATCAAGTCTGTCAGGATTGTTTTATGATGGATTCATCTATATTAGTTGTGAAACTCCATTATCATCTTGATGATACTCCCACTTTTACTTTCATTTGCAACAGACTAGCTATAGCAAGGGCACTTTATCAGAAATCCTCTATTCTGATTTTGGATGAAGCAACTTCTGCTTTAGATAGCCGGTCTGAGTTGTTGGTCAGACAAGCTGTGCAACGTTTAATGAAAAACCATACTGTAAGGAAAAATTAGTTGATCTTTGGTTTTGTTACTTGTTGCTTTTTGTTTCCTTGGTGGCCCATTGATTAAATGGTGAACTCAAGTATTGTTGCTCATCATGTAGGTACTAGTCATTGCCCACCGTTTGGAAACAGTTTTAATGGCAGAAAGAGTATTAATTCTAGATGCTGGAAAGCTACGGGAGATATCTCGCTCATCTCTTCTGGTTGGTCAGCATAACTCGTTGACGTCAACTGGGCTTGTAATATGATAATAGCAGCAGCAAAGTTATCTTTGTGTTATTTCACTTTTCTGTGTGGGATCATTGCTTAGTTTCAGTGGTTAAGTTTTCAGTCCGCCAAACGTGTGAACGTCACCTCAAGCAGAAGCAGAAGGGCCGACACTATTTTGAAGATATCCAAAAGTTAGATCAATCTATCTTGTGTTTAATCTAACCATCGTTTCATTTTCAGGGAAATAAAAGGTGGTATAAGGATTTTGTGACCAACGAAATTTTTGTAATTTATTTTAAATATTTATTGAAATAAATAAATATTTTTATGAATTATTTATGGGGTTAAATAAATATTTGATGAAGTTGTGATAGATTAATTTAACTAAATGTATTACATTAATTAAGTTAATGTTAAGTAATGTGATAGTTCAAAGTGTGAATTTAATTGGGATAATTAAATTGAATGAGTTGTTAAATAATTTTAATGTTGTTCTAATTAATTTAATAATCAATTAGAGATTTAATGATTTGTCATAATTAATAAATGAGAATTATAATTTGATTTAATGAGTAACTATGGCTTTAACTTAATTGAATTTAAATAATATAATTTGATTAATTAAAGTGTGACGAATAAACTATATAATAAATAAATAAATTAAAATAAATAGAAAATAACCTTTTAAAGGCTAGCCAAACATGATATTGAGAACATGCGATTATATTGCTAAGTTTGAAAACATAATATAGAGATAAAAGAGACAAAATTTGAGAGAGATTGAGATTAAAGAAGAAGTTGGGAGAATTAAAGGAGCTTTCTATCATCCTATAGCAATCTAAACAAACAATCAAGGGTAATTTCTTATATTCAAACTTTAATTTACGTTCTTGAGTTTTCTCCATAAAAATTTATTTTAGTTATCTGTAAATGGAGTTTGATGGCCAATTTGTTAAGAAATTGATTATATATGTTTATTAGCATGCATAATCCATTTGTATGTGATTTAGAGTAATTAAATCCATGAAATTGTGTTTAAATTGGAGTTTTATAGTTTATAGAGAAATATGTATGAATATGGCTTAAATGTATGAAAATTTATGTTTAAATTGCATATTAATCGGTGAATTGATGATTGATTATGTTTATACATGTAAAAATCAAAAAAAACGAAATTTGTATGGACTGATTTGATTGAAAAACGAGTTCATAGTAATTGAATTCGTAAAGAATATATAAAAATGGAGTTTTTACAAAAATAGTGAATTTATGAGTTTTAATTTGGTTGTTTAAGTTGTTAAATGCTAGAAAGGTTGGGTTGTGATTTTGTATGAATTATAAGGTTTGAGTATGTTTAAATTGTTATATGAACAAAGAAATTGGAAGTTTTTTTGCCCTGTTTTGTGTTATTCATGAATGCAGAGAATCAAATCGCTTGCATGACACCAACGCCTCTTAGAAGGCTTAGCTACTGCATGGCAGCTCAAGACTAGGCCTTTTGACAATGACTAGAACGCCAGCTTTAAGCTTAGGACAATAATGATTGCAATACTCACTCTACAATTTTTCTCAAAAAAATTTAATTAATTGCTCAAGTCCAAAAAATATTATTTAAACCCAATCTAATGAATATGAAAATGTATTAAACGTATAATGTGATGTTAAAATAGATTCTTAACATGTCAATGATATTCTTACGTGTTTAATTGATAAGTCGAATGCGTATTTAACTCGGTGTTCGTGAAGTCTAATAATGTGTGAGAACTAATGTTGTGATTTGATTAATATAATCATAATCAAAGTTTAGTTAAGTTAAAAGATAACGTACTCATGATGCTAGTTATATTATAATTAATTGGTATTGTGAATGTAAGTGGTATGTAAGATTAAATTGAGGAACGTGAATAGTAAACGTATAATCTACGCACAAGACAAATTTCTTACCCTATCTCAATTATAATTACGTAACTTTTCTAACTCTAAACTTTCTTTGAGCAAGTTCATAAATCCTATTCTTATATTGAGTAAAGTCTTACTCTTGTTTATTCAAGTTCTTGATTTCAAATGAAATGTTCTAAAGTATTACTTCGGTTATACACTGTTATTCAATTGTATACCTTCGAGATTCATTATTTGTTTTGAGTGTCGATTTTATTATTGAACCTTGAATGACTAATGAACCCTTATTGATTCGATTAGTCCATAATTGATGAGCGTTCTAAATTCTAGAACTACTATTGAAGCTTATTCAAACCAAACTTCCTTTGGTGCGGACTTTGATGTCAAACTGAGATAAACAACTCTTTTAGGAGATTATATTATGTGATAGCGTTGAGATGTTGTGCACATATATGGTACTAAGGGCTGATCCCCCTAAGTACGAGTAAGGTCTATATAGTCTTACGATTGTTAAAGGTTTAAAGTAGAAATACTTGATACGTTGGGGTATAGTTATTGGTCTTATGACCCTCAGATGTTCTTTTGATTCTTGTTTTCTATCTTGATTCAGAAGCCGAACTTTCTATTATTCCAGTATCCATTGTTTACTCACATGTAATCATTATTATTATTGTTATACTTGTGGGCAATTGTTGCGCACTCTTGCATGATAAAATTGCAGCTAAGGTTGAAAGGGTTGATGAGTCATCTACCAGTAAGGGCAAAGGCAAAGCAAACAAGTGATGAATACTTGTTTATTATTATTTGAGAATGTTATTGTTAAGGCTTATGATGTTATGTTTAAAACTTATTTGTTTATGATGTTTCCGCATTTGATGTATTAAAGTTAGATAACTTGGGATTGATTTGTTTAAGATGTTGTAACCCTTTATTGGAAGGATTTCTATTTAATTTATTAGTTTATTTATTTATGGGTAGTTAAATGTGTTATTCTGGTGAGTTAACACCAAATCTGTGAAAAATTTGAGTACTAGAATTTTGGGGTGTCACAAATTTTCTTGGTGTCAAGAATTGACAGCAGGAGAAGAGAGGAACTAACCGTTGCAGAGTTAGCTATAATCAAAACGTAGTGTTCCATCTCTGGGAACTGATAGTCCAAATGCAGCGTTTCACTGAGAAAGTTGTTAGTCCTTGAATTTAGCAATAAACACGTGTTATTATTTTAGTGGAGAAGGTTGTTGCAAGTTGTTTGTGTTTGGCTGAGTATATAACAGCCTCTCGATGTAAAAAGAGGGTATCAAAAAATCTATGAAATTTCTTTTTTGATGTTTTTGTTATCTTCTTCAATTTTTCTATCAATTTACTAGTGTAATTGTAACAAAGTGGCATCAAAACATCTACTGGGCCGACGATGGCAGACACCTCTGCCAAGGTGAGTCTCCAAAACATGAGAAGGAGCTCAAAGCCATGGAAGGAAGGATGGATCAGATACAAGAATCGATGGCTAGGAATCTCGATTAAATTCGATTCGAGATCGTGTTCGGCTCGATAATTAAATGATCTTCAATCAAACCTTATTTTATACTCAATAAATTTTATAAACTAAATCTAATTTTATACTCAATACTCGACTCGAATTCATTTAAACGTTAGCTGATGATAGTATACTATGGGATAAAAGAAAGGAAAAGAAAGCAAAGTAAAGGTACACCCTTTTTCTATCAATTTACTAGTGTAATTAATGAATTCTCTGTGATGTAGCTAATATTTTTGAAGTTGTTTTGGCAATGGCCATTAGCATTCATTTTTAAGAGAGATTTGAATTTGACAAATTATCATATAAGAATAAATGATACACGAGCTCTCCATAAAAATAGATTAGTTTATTGTATCCAAAAATTAGTTTTCTCAATTGAAATTTTTTTAGTCTCAATATTTATATAAAAGAAATTAGCAAAAAATACTTTGTGGAGTAGAGGGAATATTTGCTTTTATTTTATTATAAGCAAAAAATAAATTAATGAATTCCTTTTCAGTATTTTTCATTTTTTCACTCAAAATAGCAACCCGAATAAAAAGGGGTAGACCCCTAGCTGTAACCCTAAGCCGGAAGAAAGGCGGGAACTCTTACCGCCATTTCCACCCAAAAAAAACCTATTGCCCTTCAAACAAAACGGGACTTATTAGTTGCGAGTCCTCAGTTTGGCCGATCAACATCAAATCTACCCATTTCCCCGTGATACTCTGTCAATCAATCAGGTAACTTCTTGATAACTTTAATTCCTTTGAAACTATAATCAACTTGTTTTACTTTGTATTATGTTCTAATTACAGGAAGGATAAAACATTACTCAACTTTCAAAATTCTATGTTTATGAGTATGATGGTTTTCTGTAACTATCCTAGTCGAGGTTTATTGCAGTAGAGACTTCCTATATGTCTTTGATTCGAGATTTATACATTTCACTTTACATGGAATTGAATGAAACCCTAAAATTTGTCCACTTCCATTTTCAAGTCGGTAGGCAAGGAGTGATGAGAGAGTGTATTCGAGAGGCGAGGTAGAAAATTCTAGGTTTTGATGAAAAGTTTTGGAGAAAGAAACCAGAACAAGCAGAATTTTAGCTTAGGTTTAATTGAATAGTTTCTTGGGAAGAAACCAGAATAACTATTTGTCCAAAAACAAAAAGAGAATAAGCTTTAGAAGTGTTATTCAAGCTTCTTCAGATGATAATTGATGTAGGGTTGAACTTGATAGCTTCATATGCACAGATGTTTTTACTCTTTATAAGTGGTTTTTTAGTTGATAATTTTAGCAAAGGTTGATAATTTAGTATTTAAGGAAACTTTTATTATTTCCAAACATATTCTTAACATTTGTTAAAAATGCAGTAGTGTTGGTACCGGCCAGGTATTATAATATTCAATCTACTTATTGGCGTGTTAGCAAATTCTGGCATGATGGTATTCAATGATTGAATTTCAATCTACCTATTGGCATGTTAGGAACTTCATGTCAGTTATTTAATTTTGGATCATATTTAAAAGGAAAATGTATCTTTAATTTTGGAATTGATACATCATCGCAATATCAGGTTTGCATCTCTCTGTCTCTGTCTGTCCTATATATATGTGTATATAATCAACTTCTTTAACCTAGGCATCAAGGCTAAACAAGTTGACTACAATAAGTCCTAATAACTTAGGAAATCCTATCTGCAGGACCGTTTTATGAACCAAAATAATTTAGGAATCCCAGCCAAGTAAAATCAATATAATCTGAATAAAGTGGTAACTGTTATAGTTATGTATGTGTTCAAGTGATCGTTGTGAGTCATGAAACCTTGCATCTGTTCCATTTGTTTGAAGGACATGGATACATCAAACCCCGCAGTGTTTGTCAATGCTGAGCTGCTGTGCATGTATGTGGGACGGAGGGTACGGACAGTTATTCAGGTTATACGTTCCGATAGTGGTGGTGTAATAGGAAAATCCAGCGATGATCAACAAATTGCCGTGAAAGGGCAGCTGCCTGCTCCTCTTACTACTTTTGTGGAGGTCATTGGTATTGCTGATGGTGTTCAGTCCATTCGTGCCGAAATAGGGACCAACTTTGGCGATACGTTTGGTATGATCTATGTCCCTTTTATCAAGTTGTCCTTGATTTCCTGTTTTAGTGGAATGTTTAGGTTGGTAGGTATAATTTGTTGTTTATAATCTTTTTATCTTTTGAAACTTAAACTGGATTAGTTAATTTAATGTGCATGGCTTTAATTCTGTTGTTCTGTGTTTCTAATTTTTTTTTGTTTGGCAGATATGTTGAACTTTAACCAGCTGTGCAAGCTTGCAAATGGGGAGTATAAAAACTTATTTATATAAGGAGGCACGCCGACTACTTTATGATTTATATGATGCTGGAAAGTGAGCAGTACCTTTAGTTGCAATGTTTTAACAAAGTAAATGTGTTATATGATGGTGCTTGGTAGAATTCTTAAATGTGGTTCTTGGTTTCTGGTAACCTAATTATTGGTTGTTTTACTTGATATTTGAAGTTTATTTTACACTTTTAACAGTTGGTCCCCCATTCGACAATTCTAGTGTACTATTATTTCAGTGTTGGCCAGATCAATGTGCTGAATTTAGAAGTTATATTCCTTTCAGGCATGCTAATGAGAATTCCACTATTGGTGCTTGGGTTAGCGCATGTAAAAGAGTTGCTGTTATTTCATACAATGTTATAATTTCACATTGGTCATTGAACTGAAAAGGTGATTGGGTGAATGAGATATATTGGCTGAATTATTCAGTGATAGAATCGCTATCAAACCAGTGATTTAAACATCTTCTTTCATTAATTATGATATATATATATATATATATATATATATATATATACAGTACTTTAGTAAAAATTGTATAAGTATATCAATAAGATTTTAATATTATCATAATAATAATCGGTCTAATTTAATTGGTTGAACTAGGTCTGACCGATGACGGTTTACTTTGGTTTTTAACCGCTCTCCTATTATTGATCTCAACCCATTCGTTTAATGTAACAATTCCTGATTCAATTTCGATTGACCAGCATGGTCTGGGTCTCGGAACATTTATTCTATATTTGAAGGTTCTTGTGGGTAGGTATAATTATGTTATTTGTACTCTTTCTTGTATGCTGAATCTGTTCGTGCAATGACATTATCTGCCAGGATGGATGGTTATATCGTGTGAAATATCATGGAGATCATTAACTTAATTTTTATAACTTATTTTGTCTTCTAAGTCAAAATAATAACAAATTTTTTTATTTATCAGTCACAACATAAAATACGACTTAGAAGTTATTTTAAATTTTAACTTATAAAAAAATAAGTTATTTTAAATTTTATCTTATAAATTTTTTTTTGAATTGTACTTTATAATCATCCATACTTGTTTAAATGTGAATGTAAAAAGTTGCATAATTACCTAACATTACTCGTTTTTCATTATATATGAATTTGCAGTCCCAATGGAGACTTTGCTTTCTTATTTTTACTCCTCCTCAATACTAAATAAGTTATACATTTTAAAAGTTGTGTGAAAAATCATGGAGATTTATTAATCGTTTTATAATTTTGACTTAATAAATTATTTACTTTCTTTATATAACTTCTTACTTAATTCTCTCTTATTAATCAAAAAAATCTCAAATATTTTTATTAATAGCTTTTTTAACTTCTCATAAAGGGTAGTGATTTAAATTTTAACTGATTTTAATTATTAAATAATAGATTAAATCCATACTTGTTTAATGTGAATAAACAAAAGTTGCAAAATTACCTAACATTACTTATTTTTCAATATATTATTAGTAATATTTTTGTGGGTCCATTTTTAATATATATAATTTTTTATTTCCGATATATGAGTCGCCTAGTTCAGATCATGTGCAAACAACCCTGAGATTATATGTGAGTTTAAATTCTTATTTTTATTTTACCAACAATGTTATTATCATATAAAAAAAATTACATAATATTTATATATTTATACATGCATATTGTGGGTCTTCATCTAATATGTAGGGTCCGTAGTTAATATACTATTATGAGATCATTTTTTAGGTGATAATGACATTATTTTTATTTTACGGATGATGACGTTGTTACAAAGAAAAATAGAGGCACGGAAGTCCATGTGTGGTCGGTAAGATAGAAGTAAAAATAGGAATTTGAGTTACAATAATACCCTCAAAACAAACTTAGCGAACCCTCAGAAAGTTAGGTTAATATAGTAATATCGACAACCAACGAATGACAGCAAACGATCAAAACCCTAGAAAATAAATCTGCCAAAGGTACCAAAAAGGGGAAGAAGTCATTCGTGCGACCTAGAAGATTCTTACTGGTAAGCTCTTCATTTCTCTATCCTCTTTACATATATAATTTATGTATGGTTTTTTTTTTTTTCATATTATGTGGATATGTATGTCTCTTCGTATTTTTACGGTATACCAATCTAACTATTGTTCCATCTGAGCTTACTTATTTGGGGTGTATACGTGACTATTAGGGGCAAATCTGATTAGTTGGTTTCAAAATTGGCTTACAATTAAAATTATGCATATCAACTGAATTCCGTTAACTATGTCAAATTATATGTTTATCATCATTAAATTTTACTTTTTTGGGAACTCAAATAGCTTTGGAAGCTCAAAAAGCAACAATATGAGTTCCGTTTCAGATGTTGTGGCATAAATAGTTATCTGTATATGCTAATTGCTAAGTGTTGAGGTAGGGTTTGATAATATACCCGTGAAGCATTCAAATGAGCACTTGACCATTGCCCCAAGCACGACCTTCATCTTAATGCTTGAATAAGCCTCAATGTTCATGGGCCATTCTAATCTTCCTAGAAGAATTTTAAGTCAAAGAAACAGCTGCAACAGTGACAGAAGAGTTCGAAATTGAATCAGAGCCACCATTATTATTAATGAAAGAGAATATCAAGGAGGTACACTTGAAGACACTGTGGCAACATGTAATTTCAACATAAAAAGCTAAAAGATTGGACAAATTGGGCATTTATGCTATTATTCAAGTTTTAGGTTTCTCTAAGGATGTGGCTTGTTAACCAATTGGAGTAGCATTGAACTTTGTTATTTTCAAGATGTCAAGGTACCAGGGAGGATACTAATATTAAGATCTTCTATTTACTTCCCAAGTTAAACAGAAAAGGAAACTTTAGCCTCAAAGGTTGCATGAAGCTGTTGTTCAAAAATTATAAATCTTGAATTGAATTTGCCCAAACTTGGTGAAGTTGGAAAAGTTTTTATAACTTATTCATTAGTACCTACTCCCATCCTAGAATAGCTATGTGGGCATAAGAAACTCAAGGGGAAGCAAATCTTGGAAGGAGAAATGGAGAATCTGAAAAATGGGTTAGCTCCATGTGCAACTCATCACTAGCTCTGAGTTTCTTAGTCTTAACAAGGGTATCTTGAACTTTATTTCCTTAGTTGATTTTTTTTCTTAACTTTCTTAATGTCTTAAAGTCTAGGGTTGGTAAAGTCAATACTCAATAGTTGTAGAAGAAACGAAAGGGTTATTTTATGAGTTTATGATTCTAATTGAGTCTTGACTCTGCTATGGTGGAATTTTATTCATTATAATCTTCTACATAGGGGTGGTAAGCCTGTACTTTTAGGATAGCTTTTCTGCTAGTTTACATATTGTAATATATTCCTTTCATTTCAAATTAAATTGGTTTATTGAAATTACATGAGCTTTTTAAGCCTTCAAAGGATTGTGTGACGCTTCTCAACAAGGTTTGTATTCTGGGTTAAGCTATCCGGCAAGGCTAAAAAATGTAGCAAATTTTGGCATGAGCTTGTAAATTGTATGCACTCTCAAATAAAGCATCCCAATCCCGCAATTAATGCTTAAAGTAAAACTAAATATTTTGTTTGCGGATATTTTGAAGGCAGTTTTACTTCTCACTAGTCACCAGGGTCCCTCCAATAACCCCAGAAAACATAGAATAAAAGGAACAAAGAGAAGAAAAACAGAATCCTCCGATGCATCATTTGAATAGCTTGGTATTTGGGTCGTTATTCCATTTGTTAGGAGTGAGAAGCAACTGTATCTCATCTTTTCACCCTTGATTCTGGGTGGTATATTCCCTGTAGGTTGTAGGCCTGTAGTTGAATGTACAAAGAAATTGAAAATTATTGGTTCAATGTATTTGTATTGTATTTAGTCTAACCTCCGTATCTGTCCCTATCCCCGGCTCCTCAAGAATAGACTTAGTCTTTTCACGCATCTAATGCGACCTTGTTATGCATGTGACATGAGGTATTAACATTCTCTTTGAATGAAAGGACACAGAAAAAAGAAGAGAAAATAGAATCTAAAATCATATAAATTGCAAGACTAAAGCATTAGTGCATAACTAGTGGTTATTTTCAGTTGAGGATTTGTTCACCTAGAACCTCATCCTAGTGTGGTTCTCCTGTTGTTTATAATTCTACCCCTTTCTTTCTTAGTACCAGTACTACAGTTGCATCTCTCTAAGAATATGTATCACTCTGTGAAATTACCTCTAGGGATCAGTCGACTTCTGTAGGGTGAATCAATATTTGCTGCACAGTTGTGCATCTTTATGAAACTAAATGATTGGTGTTCAACTGTTCAGATATTAAGCATATGGTCATCTGAAGTGTATTTGAAATTGTGTATTATTTGATGATCAAATGTTTTCAGTTGCGGTGCATTGATTTGCTGTACATTGTAAAAAGGCTGAACATTTGTGTTAAATAATCTAGATCCGAGATTTTTCATTATTTTCCTTACTGTTTTATTTTATCTTCATGTTGCTTGGATTACTGAAAATATTTTAGTTCTTGTAATTATCTCATGTTGTATTACAGCTTCTCATTCATTATTATTTGCTCTTCTTTTTGTTGTGAATGCATTGTTCCTGATGATAGTTAACCTAAAAGTTGGCCATTATTTTTTGGGCATCAGTCGGTATCTTAATTTCGAGAAAATCATTGCTTCATTTTAAAAACCTGTTGAGCATCATCATCCTCTTGATTATCATTCAGAATTCTCTCTTGCCTGTCTCTATTAGTATTGGTACTATGCTTTTATCATCCCTTTATTGAAAATTAATCGCATTGAAACTCCTGGGAGCCATATCTCATGGCACAAATTCAATTGAGATTCTTACTCTGGAACTCCTTTTGGCCTTTCATTTTGTTTCCACCTGTCCATATTTGTATCCTTTCTTGTGCAAATGCTTCCGGCTTCTGTGCTTCTACCACAGTTGCTGTGCAAGCTTATACTTCTAGATATATAAGATGCCGAGGATGAGGTCAAGCACTGCAGCAATTAAGTCTAGTGAACCTGAGAAACCTGCAGAGCCAGAAAAGCCTGTCGAGTCTGAAGAGCAGGTGGACTTTGATGGAGACAATGATGCTGAGGAAGAGGTTGAATATGAAGAGGTAGAAGAAGAAGAGGAAGTGGAGGAGGTGGAGGAAGAGGAAGAGGAAGAGGAAGAGGAAGAGGAAGAAGAGGAAGAAGAAGAGGAGGTAGAAGAGGAGGTGGAGGAAGAAGAGGAAGATGCTAATGTTTCTGACTCAGCTGATCCACAAAAAGGCCACGATAGTGATGAGGAGATGATAGCTGCTGATGAAGCAGAGGATGTGGAGAAAAAGCATGCAGAGCTACTTGCACTTCCTCCACATGGTTCAGAAGTATACTTGGGTGGTATTCCTCAAGATGTGTCTGAAGATGATCTGAAGGACTTTTGTGAATCCATAGGGGAAGTCACAGAGGTAACTCATAATCCAGTGTTTTGAATTAAAACTATATTGCTGTATGTACCCTCAAACATACTTTATACATATTAATTTTTACGAGTGAACAGGTCCGAATAATGAAGGGAAAAGACTCGAGTGAAAACAAGGGTTACGCTTTCATCACCTTCAGAACTAAGGAGTTGGCTTCTCAGGCCATTAAGGAGCTTCATAATGCTGAATTAAAGGTAATTCAATCAGTGTTCTTCCTCAAGTCTTTTGCTGAATATCCCAATATCTAAGAGGATAATGCTCTGCCACTGATGTGTGTGTTTGTGTGCTAGACTGCTAATCTTTATCTTTACTTTTCCAGTTATATCTTATTCACTGGCTTTCATTTGTTATATATTTATTCGTTGAAAAGTATTATTTACTTATTTTGCATTTTTGCTAGAATGTCTACATTTCTAAATGACTTCTTAATGACTATTCAACCTTTTTTTCCCCAGGGTAGGAAGTTAAGGTGTTCAACATCTCAAGCAAAGCATAAGCTTTTCATTGGTAATATTCCCAAAAGCTGGGGCAAGGAAGATATAAACAAGGTTGTGACTAAGATAGGGCCAGGTGTCAGTGCTGTGGAACTTCTGAAGGTTTGTGCCATGATCAGCTTTATATGTTAGATTATATCTCTTTTTACATTGTTAATCTATTCAGGTGCTTCTAGTCGTCCTGCTTTTCCATATAGCCATAGTTATAATGAAAAATTATATTCAGTTGTCTTGGTCATTTATCTTCTCTACTATTCCAGGACCCACTGAATTCCAGTCGAAACCGTGGTTTTGTGTTCATCGAGTACTATAACCATGCATGTGCAGATTATTCCAGGCAAAAAATGTTGATCCCAAAATTTAAGCTTGGTGACAATGCTCCAACTGTGAGCTGGGCTGACCCAAAAAAATCAGCTGGAATCTTCAGCTGCTTCACAGGTGTTTCTATTCTGCTATACATTTAAAGGCAGAAAGCTTTATTTGCTGAACGTGGAGTTTTTGTGTTCTTTTACTTTGTAAAATCTCTCCAGGATTTAGCACATATTAATGGCTGTATGATATTTAAGCAACAATTCATTTTCCCACTTTAAAGATTTACATTCCAGGATGTCCCAAAAGGCATTTTATTTATTTATAATTTTTGTTTAATTTTAGGTATGAATGTGTAGTCTATTTTATCATTGCCATTTAAATTTATTTGGGTCCCACTATGGGAAGTATTACTTTTTCTTTTATTATTATGTTAAATTTGTTTGCTCCAAACTGTGCTCGAATACTATTTTCTCTAGAAAGTACGCGTCCATCTTACCCGATCTCTATTTCGGTGTGGATTATTTTTTCTAACATAATCTTCAACCATGAGGCAACTTGGATTCATAGTTGTCATGGCGTCGCCTAGGCAACAACTCCTGACACTAGAGAAGAACAAGGCAACGCCTTGGTAGCTGCCCAAGTTAAGTGATTAAGTCATTTTAAACCATGAATTTTCATAATCCATGGACTAGCTATATGGTGTAATTTTTATTATTTATTAGAATTGTAATGTGTAATGATTGTTGATTTGGCCGATCTTTTATTCTCTACGTAGTGTTTGTTAACTTGTTTGACTAGTTTTCAATGTTTAGTGTTTTATTTTTGAATTTTAATTGTGAATTCATATTATTGTATTTTTAATTGTATTCCATAGTGTTAGTTATTATTTATTATGTTTTGAGTTTTAATGTATATAAAATTTTATTGTCGAATATGCTTTTGAAGTAAAACAAATAATGTATAAATTGTACATTGTTAACGATCTGTCGGCATATGGACACCATGGCGGGCGCCTTATCGCCTAGGCATCCTGGCAGTCAACTACCGCCGCGTTTTACCATGGCGCCGTGACAACTATGCTTGGATTACTGTTGGAAAGTGCATCACAACTTAATTTTTTCTTTTACTTCTGCTTAGATAGTGACAACTACTGAATGTAGAAGAAGAACGTTTTTATATCAGTCATTAATCAATGGCTTGAAAAAAAGTATACGGGTGTAATTGAGTACAAGAACCACTTCATTAGTTTATAAGTTAAACATATTGACACCTGTAGGTATTTATCTGCAAATCATGACCTCTGGCTCTCTGCTGCAGGTTAAAGCGGTGTATGTGAAGAATTTGCCCAAAGACATTATTCAGGATCAGTTAAAAAATCTATTTGAGCACCACGGGAAGATAACAAAAGTAGTTCTCCCACCTGCAAAAGCAGGACAGGAAAAGAGCAGATTCGGTTTTGTCCACTTTGCAGAAAGGTCAAGTGCCATGAAGGCTCTAAAGAACACTGAGAAATATGAGATAGATGGTAATACCTGGATGTTAGTGTCTTTCATGGGTTCTGTAATTCTTGATGACAAAGAATCCATGTTTATTTTTTAGATTCATTTTGATAGGACAAGTCTTGGAGTGCTCTCTAGCCAAGCCTCAAGCAGATCAGCGGTCTTCTGGAGTACCAAATTCTCACAAGGCAGCCCTTCTTCCAAGTTACCCGCCTCGTGTTGGTTATGGTTTGGTTGGAGGTGCCTATGGTGCTCTAGGTGCAGGATATGGTGGTGCAGGCTTCGGGCAAGTAAGATACTCATTATTCACTTGATGTATTTTCTAGCTTCTCATTTTACTTTTGTTTCCACTTTTAAAATTACTTGATACTGTACAGTTGGGTGTATTGATTATAGAGTCATATTTGGTAGATAGATTTATACAATATGATTTACCAATTTCTAATACGTTTTATGAGTTAGAAAGTCACAGGAAAATTTTATGAATTAGATATAGCTTGGATAGATAGCTAAGTATTCATCTTGTGGGGTGGGTGTGAAATTGGGAGTGTGAGAGCACAAGTTCTAAATAGTTAATGCCAATCCAGCGCCTCAGGCGCGTCAATATAAAAAATGTATGCAGTTGTGAATACACAACTTTATGTTCATATGTTGTTTTCCCTGCAAAATAAACAATAAAATTACTTATTAATAAATAATGTAATTTACACATGGACGTTATGTGTATTTATTAGTAATGTAGTATTCGCTGGACTTGACCTATTAGTGATGGCTCAAATAATAAATGTCTTATTCACCTAATAGAGTAGAGCCGTTCCAGTGGCTAGTGGTCCCTTTGTTTATGAGGAGGTTAAGGATTGAAGTCCTCATCTGTCCAGCTTTTTTGGAGAATCCGGTTGCCAGTGGATAACAAGAAGCTGCCACTAACCACATGTGCACAAACAATTGATAGCATTAGGTCAAATTCAACAAAATTGAAACCTTGTGATGAGACATCAAGCCAGGAAACCGTGAAGTATGCTCAATTCTGTAATTAGGCAGCTAGGGCACAAGTGTAGCCCATGCCATAGTCAGGGAATATGTAATATGGCAATTAGACCACTACGAGGTCCATTCCACATAGTTTGGGCACTAAGATATGGAGCAGTCGCTTAGATTCGTCCAAGCTTGTGAATTGTTACTAAGCACGATACCATGGCATTTCTGATGATTTTAGTCATGTCAGACTCCTTTGGTTAACCTGCAACTCGCATATCAAAGTGTACACTGAAGAAAGAAACTAATGGTTCTAGAAGTATCTTTTCTGTTGTATTTGTTTTAAAGCGCTCCCAAATTTAATATTTCTCATTCAATTGCTGATAGAGAATGTAACTGTCTTGCAGCCGCTGATCTATGGAAGGGGACCTACGCCTTCTGGCATGGCAATGATGCCTATGCTCCTCCCTGATGGAAGGATCGGATATGTCCTGTAAGTACAGTTAATTATAAGGTGCTTTTAAAGAATAACTTTTAACCTTTGTGTGATTAGTCGTCTTTATTTATAGTTAGACATTGAAATAAACAACCAATTTTTTATCCCCCCCCCCCAAAAAAAACTCTCCAACAACTTTGTTGAGAAACAATGCTCTTTGGTACAAGTATACCAAACTTGTGTATTTTTTTTCCTATTTATACTATTGAACTAGTCAAAGTATTAGATTTTGACGGTATTAGGTGGTTTTTTGTGATACCAAACTTGTATTTTTTTCTCTTCCCGTATACTAGCGAACTAGTCAAAGTATTAGATTTTAGGTTGTTTTTTGTGCTGCTTATAATTTGCACTGGAAAAACTTCCCCTTCCTTTTCTACTTTGAGACTGTACCTCCAAGTGATGAAAAGAACTATATATTTAGCTCTATTTCTTGAAATGTGCTCAAGCCATAGCTTAATTCAGTGCTGAAGTATTCAGACTGCTAAAAAAAGTGAAACTAAACTAAGCTTAGAACAATCACTTTATGCAAAATACACTGAAACCTAGGTTTGTTTCTAGCCTAACCTTTAGAGCCCTGTTAACCGAGTGCAGAATGGGTAATGGCCTAGTGGCTCCTTGTTCATTTTACCTGGATAGGCTAATGGATCCCTGTTTATTAGCTTGATTCCTGTTTTGGTACTTCCTTTTGTTTTTTACTACTATTTATTTCTTCGCCAGTCCAACAACACTTGAAAAAATAAGTTGTTTTCATACCATAATAGGCAGCAGCCAGGAGCACAGCCGCAGCCGCAGCCACAGCCACAGCCACATACTCCACCTCCTCAACAAAGAGGTGGCCGTAGTGGTGGGGGAGGAAGCTCAAGTGGCGGAAGACGTGACAGTGGCCGTGGGCGAAGCCGTTACAACCCATACTAAATTTTTTGTATTACTTCTGATGAGTAAATTTATTGAGCAAAGGCATGTAAGAGAGCAATGTTGGGGGTTCTATTTTGATTTGTCATGTGATAATATTCAAACAGTTATCTCAATACTTGCAATATTTCCAGTTTAAAAAATTTCTTATGATTGTAATAATTCAAGTGTTTGTTTTTATAGGTGGGTTCACCAACCAAATAATCTCCTTCCTTTATCGTTCCCTCCCTCCTATTCAAAACTAGTGGCGTATTTTCCTTTTTTCCGTTTCAAAATAAAATTTATTTTTTACTTTTAGACTATAAAATGACACGACGTATCATTATTTTTTTTAGTTGATTAAATATTACATGTCATATGTATCACATTTCTAATTAATGTTGGAAAAAGTTTTTTTTTTTTTTTTAAAGGTTCTTTCTAACCGTTTTACAAAATGTATTTTAAATTTTGGAATCTTATATAATTATATGATAGTTATATATCAAAGACTCTTATATGTAAAGAGACTAAATTATCAAAATTAATTTACATATTTATTGTTGTTCATTTTAATTGAAAGTTTTTTTTTTAAATAGTTTACGATATCTAAAAGTTTATTTACTAAATAATTTCTTTTTTTTTTTAATTTTAATTTTTGTAAATTGATTTCTAAATCAAAATAAATTTTTTTGAATGAGATGGAAAAATAAATTATATCATGGATAATTACTTTAATAAGATAACACGCTAAATCATATATTGTCTTAAAATATACTAACAATAATATTTACCTCTTATAATTCTTTTTTTATTTTTTCTAATATTTTATGTGTTCTTATCCTTGATTCAAAAATTTTTCAATTCAATCTTTAATTTCAAAACTCAACGAGTTGATTTGATTTGTACATGAATTCACTCATTCGCAATGGTACCCGAATTTTAATAACACTATTATCAATCATTAAATTATTTATAAATGGTGCTAGATATGTATACCTAATCCTAGAAAAAAAATCAAAACTCTACGACATTAAATTTCACGCTCAAATCAAGTAATTATCTTTTTCTATGCAAAATTAATTAAGGATATTTCTAACTCTTTAAATAATTGATTTATAATTTTTTTTAAATAGATTGCAATTAAAGATGATTTATGAATTTTAACAAAAAAAAGAAGAAGTTCATTCGCAATGTTTTTCAACTTTACTCAAGTTTAATAATGTTCAATAGATTAATATATGGTGAGACCCATCAGATTATTCATAAATTTTGTGGTAAATACATAAATAGATTAATTAACAATATATATATATATATATATATATATATATATATATATATATATATATATAGTCATAGATAATGTTTAGATAAATTTTGTGCATACTACTTGTTGGGCCATGATATTTCTTTTATTGGTAGAATGGATTGTATTTATTTGTTTTAGTTAATCCATTGGATCTCCATTATTGAGTCCTAAAGTTATTAGGGCCTAGTCACCATCTTATTCCTGTTGAGTTCTTATAAAACAAGATTCGGATCGGGTGGATTGACCCATGAGATATTTTAATATCTCCATCTTTGGCCGATAATGATGAAAAAAGCATGACAGTGATCGTGTTTATCTGCCATGCATTTATGTGGATGGGATCAGGGACGATACGATGAGAAAATGATGGACACAGTAGTGGGTGGGCTAGAACCATCATATCGGGGCTATGTCGAGAAGTAATGGGTGGTACGATGGCGGGCTAGAGAGTATAACTTAGCGAAGTCTTGAGAAAAGGTAACTAATAATTTTATCTCTCTCGAGGCATTATATATTTTATCCTCTATTGTTAACCTTGTGATCGCTGTCTTGACTCTCATGCTCGAAGCTATCCCCGAACCAATTGGCCGTCAAGCTTTTAGTGTCGATGTGTTTGTTTAGTGCGAGGATCGGAGGCGTCTTACGTGATTGGGGACGTGGTAGAAGATCTTGGCGTTAACATTATTGGCGCTAGAAGGAGGGCGTGTTCTAGTGTCTTGTAATTTTCAATCACAACTTTCATTTGTTCTACGTCGGAAAAGATGGTGAGGAGTAAAGCGAGATACCGGGAAGACGGTGAAAAGGTGTGAGCTCATCTGTCCAACATATTTCTGTTAAAGATCGTCTGGGTCCTTCAAAGAGTGCTCATGAGAGTGAGAGCACTGCTTCCAAGCGTGTTTCCAAGGGTTCTCGTTCGAGAGCTCATGGTGGAGCCAGATGGAGGTTGGTGTTTGCTGATGATAAAGGCCGTGACTAGGATCGAAGGCAGGTGGAGGGTTCACCACCTAAAACTCATCACCAAAGTGGTCGAGATGACAAAGCTGCCAAGTTGGCAAAGATGGCAGAAGAAGCAGATAAAGCTTTAGAGGTTCTTCTAAAAGGAGAGGAGGATATTGTCTGAGATGTTTGGGATGGTCGATCGAAGGATGAGGCGTCCACCTATATTCAGTTCGAAAGGCGTAGTAGGCTTAAGGATGTACAACATCGGGAGGGGAAGGAGCCGGAGCATTCCGTGCATGAGTCTTGGGGTCGACCTCAAGAGAGAAGGAGATCAAGAAGCAGAACTCCCGAGGTATCAAAGAAAGCACTTATCGTCATCGGTTCTCAAGGTCGTGATGGTGGTAGACCGGGAAGCAGGTCGAGAGAGTATGCATCTGAGAATCGAAGGATAGAGCATCAACGCGAATATTCTCATCACGAGAATAGAACTGCACGCAGGAGTAGATCCAGAAGTCCAACGAAGGCAGTGGTGTCGGATAGAGGAGGTCGATCCACTCAGAGGCAGAAGGCTATTCAGGAGAGAGAAGTCTCCTCGCAACCAGAAGGTGTGGATTTCTTAGTTAAGGAGTTGAAGGAGCTCCGAAAGCAATTAGCTGAGGTTCAACAGGTGAAAGATACTCCGGGAAAGAAGGCGTCTCCCTTTTTCTCGGATATTCTTAAGGAGAAGGCAGACACCACTAAGAAGTTACCTCACATGAAGAGTTACGATGGGTCCGGGGACCCTTATAACCATAGCCAGGCATTTGACCGGCTGATTGATTATTATGATTTCACCGATACTGCCAAGTGCCATACGTTTGTTACAACGTTAATGAAGGATGCAAGGCAGTGGATGAGGACTCTACCTGCAGACTCGGTCTCGTCGTGGTCCGAGCTGTGTGAGAAGTTCCATGCTCGTTTTGGGAGCAACCGAAGGAGGGGAAAGCCTACTAGTTCTTTGGCACAGGTCCGACATTTCTCCAATAAATCTTTGGGTCTGTATGTGAAGCGATTCAGGGAAGCCGTTGGCCAAGTGTCCGACCTTAATGATCTTCAGGCTGTCAGGTTATTTCAGAATGGGCTAGATCTAGTGAAGTCCGAAAAGTTGGTGAAGAAGCTGATATTTCACCATCCGAAGAGCTTGGCTGAAGCTTTCGATAAAGTAGAGGGCTACATTGTGGTGGAGGAGGCTATGAATAGCCTGAAACGTCCTTCTTCGGACAGAACGAAGGAGGAAGACACTTCTAAGGCTGAAGGCGATCAGAAGAGTGTGGGAGGGTATAATGATCGGCTAGAGGGCAGCTTGAAGAAGTACAACAACACATGGCGACAAGGAAGTAATCGTCCACCTGTTCCTGCCCAGAAGGTGAATAAGGTTTACACCAAACTGAATACGGATAGGTCGGTGATTTTGGATCAGATCAAGAACCGGCCGTTCTTTGAGCCACCTCGTGATAATTTTAAGCCAGAACGGGGCAACTCTCGAAAATTTTGTGGCTATCATCAAGCTACAGGTCACGATACTAATGAATGTTGCAATCTAAAGGACTTCGTAGAAAGAAAGGTTCAGAGCGGTATGTTGGTTCAGTATGTGGCCGAGAGGGACCATCAACAAGAGCAATAGAATGTTGACCGTACTGTTCAGACGGTTCAAACGGTTCCACCCGTGCTGCCTGTTCCAAATCAACCACCAAGGCACGTCGTTGATGTAATAACCGGTGGGACGGCAGGGAAATTGGTAGGGAAGAAGAGGAGAGGGTATCTGGATTCGGTCATGTCCGTGGCGGGTGCTTTTTCGAAGATCGACAGACCATTTTCAGGGACTGTTATATCCTTCACCGATGCAGACTATCCTTCGGAGCCCATCGAACCCCATGAAGGAGCGTTGGTGATCACTGCACAAGTGGGTTCGGTGGATGTGAAGCGTATGATGATTGATAACGGGTCTTCTGTGGATATTCTGTATGCCCATG
The DNA here is from genome assembly GCA_020205615.1 of Panax quinquefolius. Classification (NCBI taxonomy): domain Eukaryota; kingdom Viridiplantae; phylum Streptophyta; class Magnoliopsida; order Apiales; family Araliaceae; genus Panax; species Panax quinquefolius. The sequence goes on along the minus strand of CM035161.1, from coordinate 30,875,661 downwards.
CTTATCAGAGGATGCATCTTGATGGGTGAAAGATGGAGGTTGGGCAGGAGGCTTCCCTATATGGTTTTAGCAACGATCTAGTCAAAGTTGCAGGCACTATTGAACTACCAGTGGTCTTCGACACAGCTCCTCAGCAGGTAGAAATAACATGTAAATTTTATATTGTGCATGTAGATTGATTTACAACGCCATCTTGGGTAGACTACTCGGTGACTTTCAAGTCGTGACTTTATCCCTCATTTCAATATCAAGTTCCCAACAGCACATGGAGTTGGAGAGGTTACAGGGGATTTGGATTTGGCCAGACGATGTTACAGGAATGTAGTGATCGCCTCGGGAGTAGGGGTCAACAAGCAAAAACAAAGCATGACAATTGAGATCGAGCCCTTCACTGAAAGCAGTTCGGAGCCATTGGTTATTCTTGCAGGAGAGTCAGAGGAGATCGAGTTAGTTCTGGGGAAGAAGGACAAGATAGTGAAGATCGGTTCGGGTCTGCCGGAACCTCTCCGGACAAACCTTATGGAACTTCTTCGCTGCTATGCGGACATCTTTGTATGGGAGCCACAAGATATGCCTGGAATCAGCAGAAAGATTGCCGAGTACCGACTAGATATAGATCCATCAAAGAAGCCAGTTCGGCAGAAAAGGCAGATCTTTACACCTGAGCGACAGAGGATTATTGATGAAGAGGTTGCGAAGCTGATAGCTGCTGACTTCATCTTTGAGATCGATTATCCGGAATGGATGGCAAACGTGGTGCTGGTCCAGAAATAGAATGGAAAATGGCGAGTTTGCATCGACTACACGGACCTGAACAAAGCTTGCCCGAAGGACTTATATCCTCTGCCCCACATCGATTAACTCATCGATGCCACTTCGGGGTATGAATTACTAAGCTTTATGGATGCTTTTTCAGGTTATCATCAAATCTCTATGTGCAAAGAGGACATCCCAAAGACAACATTCATCACACACCGTTCGGTGTATGCCTACTGAAGATGACCTTTGGACGATAAATGCTGAGAGCCACTTATCAAAAAGAATGATGAATTTCGTCTTCCAAAAGCAGCTAGGAAGGAACATGGAGGTATATGTGGATGACATGATAGTGAAGAGCATGATTGTTCAGAAGCACCTGGATGATCTAGAGTGTAAGACCCCAACTTATTATTAATGAAATTTAATTTTCTCTATTTATTATTTTAAAATAGTAAGGGTTGATTTGATTAATGTTGTGACGCCCCCAAAATAGGTATACACAACACCCATTCGAGTGCGCCAAATACATGGTACGAAACAACTACAACTTTATTATTACAACGGTAAAGCTGTGAGTTTGAATACAAATATTATCTTCAGATAATATCTATACTCAAATAAATCCTCATCACATTTATTGATACATCATTTTGCAAAATGGTGAGGACTCTTAAACAATCCTTTCTAAAACCTTCATTCCATTTCCAGGCTACGTACTTTCATTATATTCTCGTCTCACGAGAAGAAAAATGGAACAACAAGGAAAAAGGTGAGCTCAACTAGCCCGATAAAGAATATTATGACTAAGATAATATACTGACAAATTATCGTTAAGTCTTCACGAGGAAAAATCGATAGAATCTGATAAATGACAAGTTTCGGATCAATATTCATGATGAAATAATAATTCATAGAAGAGTTACGTGAGAATGAAATCTACTATAATCTATGAATTTAACGGTCCATCATCAATATTTTATCCCTGTAACATCAATCGATATACATACGGAATCAAATATTCATCTTTACTTCTGAGCCAAAGATATTCATCGATTAGTCATGTTCATTTAAACACTGTTCATCTTTTACTACTGAGCCAAAGATATTAATCGATCGGTCGTGTTCATCTCAACACACATTTCATCTTTTTTTACTTCTGGGCCAAAGATATTCTTGAAATCATTCATCTTTGCCTTTCTGGGCCAAAGATATTCTTAAGAAATCATTCATCTTTGCACTACTGGGCCAAAGATATTCTTAAGAAATCATTCATCTTTTACCTTCTGGGCGAAGATATTCCATAATATCATCATTTTAAGGCGAGGATGATGAAAATATTTTTAAAAAAGCGAATCGATTGAAACAAAATGACAAGGATTAAGGATTAAGGATTCGTACTTGGTTTTATCCACATCAAAAATACCTCAAAAATAATCATAGTGGTGTAAAATTCGAGAATGATCAAAACATGGATACAATCGAGTTAGTATCCAGAATAGATATTTTGGACAAAAAGAAGAAATTTTATTTTTCGATTGAATAGTCGTATCGTGAATAGTCTGAGTATCGTGAATAGTCTGCCAGATATCGTGAATAGTAACTCAGAGCACCAAAAGATAGAAATTCCACAAAAACATCTTCACGCTTCATGAATAGTACTCGTGAATAGTAACTCGTGAATAATAACTCATGAATAGTAACTCTGAATAGTAACTCATGAATAGTAACCCATGAATAGTAACCCAAACATGAAAAAGTTCCAAATTTGATAAAAACTTCGGATCAACATTTGACATAATGATATTGAAGAAATAATATCATTCTGAAAAAAATAATATCCACACCTCGAAAGATCGGTGCTTACAAGCTAGAATCAGGGTATAGTCTTTGAAGGAACTTGCCGTCTAGCAATACTCAAAGTATACTCAAAATACTCACAAGAATCGCTCAAAATATCGAGAGAGAAATAGAGAAAACTTGAGTTTACGGTGTGATTTTCAATTTAAACTAAGCACCTATTTATAGGAAAATGCTTAGAACACCCAAGCGAAAATTTAATATAATATTAATATAATTATACAAATTTTCCTTAGCCCACCTTTGGTCAAAACACCAGCCACACATGTTAATGATGTCCAAAAAAAATACAAAAAACGTTTTTTTCTTAACAAAATAATTTAAACTCCCAAAATCAATTATTTGAGACTTGAACTTCAATAATTCATAATAAATAGCCCTTTCATCAGAAAATTCGAATCTCGTGAGTTTTATAGGAAATTCAATTCTCTACAACTTTGGAAGAAAGTTTTCCAAATTCCAAACAAAAATCGTAGAAATCCACAAGCGAGGCGATTTTCTGGTATAATCAAATTTGGTCGATAATTGTGTCCACCAACACACAAAACATGTATTAAACATTTAATGCCACAAAAATACTCTTCCTCCTCATATACTCATATATCCCACATTCATTGTAAAAATATCCGTTAATATATTATTAAAATAATATATTTAAATGAATTATTTTATCGAGAAAAAAGATAAAATATTAATTTTCAACAATTGTCATTTTAAAATTTTCTCCATCTATATCCACATAAAATCAATATTTTCCTCATCATATAAATCAATAATTAATTATTCACAAATAATATTACGAGAATCACAATATTGACAATGAGGTAGGTTCAGGAAGAGGGCTTTCGATAAAATTTTTCTTCTTTTAGCCTTGATTAGATGACCAAACCTCTCCTTGAGGCAGAACTTTCTAGACATTGCCAATAATGTTATCTAATAATATTATTAGGATAATATGAATTATTAGCCCGATAATGAAGATCTTGTGTAATGACAATTATTGAAGCAATGATATAATGATATAAAATATCAGCAATGATTATTAACTCGATAAAATCTTTGAGCGATAATTCGTAACCATTATTGAGTGGCGCGCTACTACGTAAGAATCAATAATTGGTGCAATCTGGAAACTCTTGTTCGACAGCAGCGTATTAGTGTGTTTTAACCATAGGGTATTCAAGCGATGATATTAGCAATGACTTCTGTAGTTATTTAAAAACAACTTATATTTGTCGTTTTCTTCATCAATAAGCTTTTAGTTATGGGAATAATTTACGGCGTTTGTGTGTAAATACGAATATTCCCAAAGCGATGCAGAATATTCCACGATAAGACGAATATTCAAAACAACGATGAATATTTTATAACCCTTTGCTTTATTTTGAAATATTTGCGTATTTAACATAGCTATCCACGTTAATCAAATCAACCCTTACTATTTCAAAATAAAGGAAATTCCTTTTATTTAAAATTTGGGGTCTTTACAAATGTGGATAGTTAGGGGTAAAATACATAAATATTCAAAATAAGCGAATGGTTATAAAATATTCATTGTTATTGAAATATTAAATTTTTTGTAGTAAATCTTTTGGAATATTAAATCATGAAAAATTAATAAGTGAGCCATTTGATGAAAAATGATCAAATATACAATCATATGAATTAAAAAACGAGCGTAGTTACGATTAAATTTTGTGTTAAAATGCCGATGATTAAATGTGTGGATTATTGATTTTGAAAAATTTAAATACAGTGAGGATCATATTTAAATAAAATTATATATAGTGGACCCCATTTGACGAATTGGAATATGAAATCTGATGATAGAAGGAATATGATATTGCAATAAATGTTTAAAAATCTTGACTTTTACAAAATCTATTTTGATACGTTTATTATTTGAATTTGATTGTAAGTCTGTGAATGAAATACGATTTTGAATGAATTATTGATACAAGAATTGAATAATTGATTTTTGGAAGATCTAATTATTTTAAAAATAAAAAGCGTTTTGATTTATTTAGTAGACTTATTTGTTGTCAAGCATGGCTGAATTCAGATCATAGATTGTGTGCGTAGGAATTTATATATAATATATTAATATATTATTAAATTTATAACTTTTGATATTGCGATTTTCTATAAATATTATTCTTGGGGATAAAATTAGAAAAATCATCTTGGTATTATCTTTTAATTTGATGAGTATTGATATTGACATTTAGTATCAGTTGTATCGAATGAAACAGAATTCTTGACAAATTGTGGGATCTTCTTTATCTGCGAATATTGACCTATAGAATGATAGTAGTTTGCATTCTGATCTTAATTATCGAAAATGAAAATTTTCTTTTCTAAAATGAAAATATGATGATTAGGATACTATGAATTTGATTGTATCCATGTTGGGCGTGGATGATCATTTTGAATTTTACATCAATCATGAAGATTTATTTTGCATTTTCTTCTTTAATGAAATAATGCGATAATGAATAATGATTGCAAAGATTTGGGGATGAAGATTGAAATGATGTATGATTGATGCAATCTCACGAGCTTTTACAATAACGATAAATAATGTACCAATAAATGTTGTAAATTGATATTAGTCAAATTGATAAATATGATGAATATTTGAAAATAATATGAGTAGATAAATTGATTTCTGTTGTAATAATAAATTGTAGTTGTTTTATCAGGCTTGAGAATGGGTGATGTATACCTATTTTGAGCGTCAAAAGGGAATATCGAGCTTAGGGATATGATTTACGGAGGAGATGGGGAATAGAGCTAGGGAGGGAGGCAGAGTAAAATCCTTCGCTAGTGTGTCTACCTAAAGCTTATTTGTTAGTTGGTCGGTATATAGGGATATTATGTGATATATTGATTTCCTTAATTAACCCCTTGTTTTATTACGATATTTGAGAATGTCATTTGAGAATATTATGATGGAAATGAGGATAGTGGAGGCGCTGTACTCATCAGCGAGGAGAGCGATACTGTGGTGACAATGTTCCTCCTGTGAACAACACCATTGAGCGAGATGATGAGCGAGGGATGTTTAGAAGTTTTTGCGAGTTAAATACAAAATCAGAACGAGGAGACTTCGTATTCAAAATCTGAGGAGAAATGATAGCAATTCGAGGGTTGTCCTGACCAAGTAGTTCAAAAGTTGGGACCACGAATTTAAAGGAAAGCGGATCCGATCATGCGGCGGAAACATGGGTCAAGCAAATTACCAAGATATTCGATGTCTTGGGATGCGGAGGAAACGAAGGTTCCATTATACCTTTATGTTAAAGTGGCGAGGCGGACTCTTGGTGGGAGATGCGTGAAGCGTACCCATCCGGCCGCACTTCGGCGTATGTCTTGGGAGGCGTTTTGAAGCTATTTAATGACAAATACTTTCACGAAAGTGTTAAATCATATGAAGGAAGTGGAGTTCATCGATTGGAACAAAACAACATGGCGGTGTCTTAATGCACGAGACAAAGTTTGCGAGTTATCGGTTTGCACCTCATTTGGTGGAGAATGAGGAGCGTATGACGCGGATGTTTACGAGAGGTTTGAAACGGCATCGACAATATCTCATTTCTCGTAAATTTTTCTCTATTCGGATGTTGTTAGCGGGGCTCAATTGTTAGAGGCGAGATAACGAGTATATTCAACGAGGACCATAACGAGGATCGTACGAGAGATAGCGATCAAGCAGAATAATGATAACCCGGCGGAGAAAAGCAGACGGACAAAAAATGGTAACCACTACTGGTGGTAATCATAGCCGTGAAAATAGAAGAAGCGACTCGAGGAGAGATTTTAAAGAGGAGATTTAACTGCTTGACCGTGTGAAGGCAGCGGTCTTGCGTGACAAGCGGTTCTAAAGGAGGAGAACGACCACCGGTTATATCTTCAAATGCGGAAAAAGGGACATATCGGTCAAAGCGCCCACAATGATTCAAGGTATGCTATAATTGTGGAAAGGAAGGACATATCGCGCTCGAGATTATGCGATAGCGAAACCTAGTTTAATGAGGGATTTGTGACTCAAAAAGCATCCCGAAAAAGTCAAAGTCAGCGGTTCTGGAAGAAGCGTTTGTTGTGGTGGTCATAATCGAGGAACCCAAACGAGGTGATCACGGGTAATTTATTTATAAATTTTTGCGAAGTTTATACCTTACTTGATCGGTGCTACTACCCATTCATTTATCTCTCTGCTTGTGCTCAACGTTTAAACTTGACTCAGGAGAAATTAGACTTTGACCTATCTCTGTGGAAACTTCATTAGGAGAAACTTTCATCACATCCATCTGTTTATAAATCTTGTTTGATTCAAGTTGGCACCATCACCTTACATTGACCTTATCTCTTTAAAGATACTTGCTTTTGATGTGATTTTAGGGATTGATTGGTTAACTACTCATCATGCCAAAATTGATTGTTTTCGTATAAGGTTGTTAGTTTTCATATTCCTAACTTGACTGTTATGCGAATTCAAGCAACTAAACCATTAAAATCAATCATCATCATATCTAATCATAAAGCTATTCGTTTATTGAAAAGCGGATGTCAAGCTTTCTTAGCCCATGTTATGGATTTGAATAAAGACACGTCAAATTTGAATAATATTCTGTTGTTATTGACTTTCGGCGTATTTCTGAAGAACTTCCGATGCCTACCCCGAGCGTGAAGTTGAATTCTTTATTGATCTTGAACACGGTACAAAGCCCATTTCTAAAACCCATATCGAATGGCTCTATTGAACTTCGGGAGTTAAAGGTCAACTCTGAGGAATTGTTGGACATCGGTTTCATTCGATCTAGTACATCTCCTTGGGGTGCTCCTGTTTTTATTAAGTAAAGAAGAAAGGCGGGAGTATGCGACTTTGTATTGACTATCGGGAATTGAACCATGTCACCATCAAGAATAGGTATCCTCTACCTCGTATTGATGACTTGTTTGACCGATTCTGAGGGGCACAATTCTTTTCAAAAATCGATCTTCGTTCGGATATCATCAATTTGAAGATTAGAGGCGAGGATATTCAAAGCGCCTTTAGAACCTCGATGCGGGCATTATGAATTCTTAGTCGTGTCTTTCCGGATGACTAATGCTCCTATGACTTTCATGGATATGATGAGCCAAGTATTCAAGGAATATTTGGATCGGTTATTTGTTGTTGTCTTTATTGATGACATCCTCATATATTCAAAAGTCGTGAAGATCATGAGCACCATTTGAAAATTTGGTACTCAAAGGCTTCGTGAAAACAAACTATATGCCAAATTGAAGAAATGCGAGTTACGGCTTGAGGAAGTAGCATTTCTTGGGCACAATCAGTGTCAAAACATAGAGTATCTGTTGATCAAGCGAAGATTGAAGCAATAAAAATTGGGAGCAACAAAGAAGTCGGTGGTGAAATACACGTAGTTTTTGGGCAAATTTGGTTATTATCGGAGATTCGTGGAAGGTTTTCTCGAATCGCTACTCCATTAACCCAACTAACTTCGGAAGGATACAAAATTCGTTTGGAGTGAAGAATGCGAGAAGAGTTTCAAGAGCTTAGAGGAGACTTATTTCGGCACTGTTTCTAACAATACCATCTGGTTGGGATGGATTTGTTATCTCTGATGATGCTTGAGGCAAAGGGTTAGGATGTGTTCTCATGCAGCGTGGGAAAGTCATAGCTTTATGCCTCATGACAACTTAAAAAGAGTATGAGAGGAATTATCCTACTCATGATCTACAGAGAGTTAGCGGCGATCGTTTTTATTAAAGATATGGAGGCACTATCTATATGGGGAGAAAGTGGAGATATATTAGGACCATAAAAGCCTTAAATATTTCTTCACAAAAAAGAACTCAACATCTGCAAATGACGTTGGCTCGAGCTATTGAAAGACTACGACCACACTATTGATACCATCACGGAAAAGCGAGCGTGGTGGGCGACGCGTTGAGTAGAAGATCATATATGCGGGAATGAGTTCGATGATGTCAAGTATGCGAGAGAGCCAACTTTAATAGAAAAAGTTAAGGTTGCTCGAGCCACCTGGGCCGGGGTGATGCGTATGAAGAAGAAAGTCTGAAGGAGCTATTCGAAGCGAGAATTGATGAAGAAGGAATACTTGAGTCCACTCTAGACTTTGTGTTCTAACGACCACGATTTGAAGTACAAGATTATGATGGAGGCACACAATACACCATTTGCAATCCATCCGGAAGTACTAAAATGTATCGTGATCTTGACATACATTTTGGTGGAACAATATGAGAGAGAGATTGCAAAGTTTATCTCGATGTGTTTAACTTGCCAGCGTGTAAAAGCGGAGCATCTAGTACCTAAGGGTAAGTTGCAACCACTTGAGATTCGAAATGGAAGTGGGAACACATTACCATGGATTTTCGTTACGGGTTTTCCTACGGTTTCTCAAGGCATCAATGTTATTTGGGTTATTGTTGATAGATTAACCAAATACGCTCATTTCTTTGCCGATCACGGAGACTTATTCCATGAGCGTCTTGCTAGTATATGCGTGAATAAGATTGTGAGGTTGCATGGCATGCTGTATCCATAGTTTTGGATCGTGACCCAAGATTCACTTCAAGATTTTGGGTTAGCTTGCAAAAAGCTATGGGCACGATTTACGATTGATTGGCCGCAGATACCATCCTCAAGCAGACGGACAATCGAAAAGGACTATTCAAACTCTTGAAGATTTATTAAGACTCGTGTCCTGACTTCAAGGCGGTTGGGATAAGTATTTACCATTGGTGGAATTCTCTACAACAACGATTTATCGAGACAAGTATAGGTGTGGCTCCATTTGAAGCATTATATGGGACGAAAGTGTCGCTCTCGATATGTTGGGATGAGGTGGGTGAAGCAACATTGTTGGGACCCGAGTTAATGACGTATGACTCAAAGAAAAGATTCAAATGATTGACAGCGTATACAAGCGGCACAAGATCGACAAAAAGAGTTATGCGGATCTTCATCGAAAGGACGTGGAATTTAGCGTGGGGATCATGTATTGTTGCGTGTTGCTCCGTGGAAGGGAGTTACAAGATTTGGGAAGAGAGAAAGCTCGATCCACGATTTATTGGTCCATTTCAAATTCTTGGCCAAGTAGGAAATGTAGCCTATAGACTCGCGTTACCTCCGAGTATGTCTCGTGTTCATAATGTGTTTCACATATCATGCCGTAAATATGTGAAAGACCCGAACCACGTTATAGAGTTAGAAGCAGGATGAGATAGTAGAAGACTTAACGTATGAGGAGGTACTGTCAAGATCTTGGATAGGAAGGAGCATGTCCTACTGTATGAAAGGTCATACCACAAGTTAAAGTTTTGTGGAGGAATCATGTTATAGAGGAAATGACACGGGAATTGGAAAGCGGAAATGAAAGCGAGGTATCCTCACCTTTTGAAACACGAAGTGCGTCGTCAATTTCGAGGACGAAATTTCATAAGGAGGGAGGTTGTAAGACCCCAACTTATTATTAATGAAATTTAATTTCTCTATTTATTATTTTGAAATAGTAAGGGTTGATTTGATTAATGTGGATAGTTAGGGGTAAAATACGCAAATATTTCAAAATAAGCAAGTGGTTATAAAATATTCATTGTTGTCGGGGAATATTCGTTTGGTCGTGGAATATTAAATGCTTTGTTGGGAATATTAAATGCAATAGTATGACCATGTGTGGGCCCCATGCGGAAAGCGATTGGATGAAGAAAGCGAAAAATATAAGTGGTTTAAAAACAATGGCGTAGTTATTGCAATTATCTTGTTAAAATACCCGGTGGTTAAAACACGTTAGACACCGATATTGCACCAATTATTGATTCTTACGTGAAGGCACTACTCAATAATGGTTCTGGTAATTGCTTATTCGATATTTTATTGATTTAATAATTCTTTGCGTTGATATTTTATATTGTTGTTGTTTGATAATTGTCAATTCTACGGTATTTTTCATTATCGAAGCAATAATTCATATTATCTGAATAATATTATTAGATAACATTATTGGCGATGTCTAGAAAGTTACATCTAAGGAGAGGTTTGGTCACCTAATTGCGCGCCAAGAAGAAAATTCTTATTGGAAAGCCCCTCTCTCTGAGAAGCTGCACGGTTGTCGATATTGTGATTACGTAATATTATTTGTGAATAATTAATTATTGATTCATATGATGATGAGAAAATATTGATTTTATGTGGATATAGATGGAGAAAAATTTTAATGTGACAATTGTTGAAAATTAAAATTTTATCTTTTACGATAAAATAATTCATTTAAATATATTATTATATTTTAGTAATATAATAATGGTGATATTTTTACAACGAATGTGGGATATATGAGTATACAAGAAGGAAAAGTATTTTTGTTGCAATAAATGTTTAAAACATATTAAACATGTTGGTGGACCCCATTTATTATTTGAAATTTGATTATAGCTGTAAAATCGCTTGGTTGGTGGATTTGGTCAATTTTGTTTGGAATTTGGAAAAACTTTCTTACAGTAAAGTTGTAGAGAATTGAATTTCCTATAAAACCCACGAGATTGAATTTTACGATAAAGGGCTATTTATTATGAATTATTGATGTTCGAAATTTCTGAATAATTGATTTTTGGAAGTTTTAATTATTTTAAATAATAAAAACGTTTTTGATTTGTTTAGTAGACTTATTTGTTGTCAAGCATGGCTGAATTCAGATCATAGATTGTGTGCGTAGGAATTTATATATAATATATTAATATTATATTAAATTTTACTGCTTTTAGTGTTCTAGCGAATTTCTATAAATAGGGTCTTGGGTTAGAATTGAAAATCACACCGAAGCTGAAGTTTTTCTCTCTATATTATCGGCGTATTCTTGTGAGTATTTTGAGTATAATTTGAGTATTCTTTATTCAATTGCAAGTTCAAGTCATGCTTTATATCAGGTGTTTAAATTTAAATCTTGATCTTTCGAGGTAAGGGATATTATTTTTTTCGTAATGATATTATTTCTTCAATATCATTATGTTGAAATATTGATCTGAAGTTTTTATCAAATTTGGAACTTTTGGTGTGTGAGATTCTTATTCACGTATCTGACTTATTCACGATATCTGATCTTATTCATCGAAAAATGAAAAATTTTCTTTTCGCCCAAAATATCTATACGGATACTAGCTTTGATTGTATCCGTGTTTTGATCATTCTTGAATTTTACACCCTTTGTGATTATTTTTGAGGTATTTTTGGACGTGGATAAAACAAAGTACGAATCCTTAATCCTTAATCCTTGTCATTTTGTTTCATTTGGATTCGTTTCTTAAAAAAAAAAATATTTTCATCATCCTCGGTCTTAAATGATGATATTATTGAATATCTTTGGCTGTAGTGCAAAGATGAATGATTTCTGAAGAATATCTTTGGCCGTAGTGCAAAGATGAGCAGTGTTTAGATGAACATGACCGGTGATGAATATCTTTGGCGCGTAGTGCAAAGATGAATATTTGATTCGGATGTATGTTGATTGATGTTACGGGGATAAAAGATGAGCGATGAACTTTTAAATTCATACATAGAAGATAGTAGTTTGCATTCTCTACTTAACTCTTCTAATGAATTATTATTTCATTGCGAATATTGATTTAAAATTTGTTGTCTATTGTATTCTATTAGATTTTTTCTGTTGAAGACTAACGATAATTTGTTGTATATTATCTTAGTCATAATATTCTTTCTTGGGCTAGTTGAGCTCACCCTTTTCCTTTTGTTCCATTTTTCTTCTCGGGGATGCGAGAATATAGCGAAGTACTGAGTGGGGTATGGAATGAAGGTTCTAGACGAGTTGTTTAGTAGTCCTCACCATTTTGTAAAATAATGTACCCATAAATGTGATGAGGATTTATTTGAGTATAGATATTGTCTAGAAGATAATATTTGTATTCAAACTCACGAGTTTCTTGTTGTAATAATAAAGTTGTAGTTGTTTGCGTACCATGTATGACAACTTTCGAGAATAGGTGATGTATACCTATTTTGGGGGCGTCACATAGAGGAATGCTTTTCGGTAATAAAATCATCACAAGTTGAGGCTCAATCCTACAAAGTGCACCTTTGGGCTCGGTGCAGGGAAGTTCTTGGGCTATCTGGTCAGTCAAAGGGGTATCGAAGCCAATCCAGAGAAGATCCAAGCTATTCTAAACATGAAGACTCCTCAGTCATTCAAAGACGTTCAACGTCTGACTGGTAGGATTGCAGCTTTAAAGAGGTTCATGTCCAAATCGGCAAAGAGATGCTTGCCATTCTTTGATACGTTGAAGGGACCGAAGAATGCAAAGACGTTCCAGTGGACTTCGGAGTGTGAAGACGCCTTCCAAGGCATAAAGATGTATTTGTCTTCGGCTCTTTTATTGGTGAAACCTGCTCCAACTAAGACTTTGTATTTATACCTGGCAGCTAGTTCGTTGGCAGTGGGAGCTGTCTTGGTTCGGGAGGCAGGGGGAAAGCAGCATCCGATTTATTATGTCAGCCACGTCCTAAGAGATGCTGAAACCAGGTACCCAAATATTGAAAAATTTGTCTTTGCTTTGATAATTGCTAGTCGAAAGCTTCGGCAATATTTTCAAGGTTGGCTCCTGGTCGTCTACACGGACCAACCGTTGAAGAAGGTGATGAGCAAGCCAAAAGTTTTGGGGAGATTAGCAGCATGGACAATGGAATTATGTTAATTTTTTATTGAATATCATCCCCGAACTGCTATCAAAGGCCAGGCCTTGGACGATTTCATGGTGGAGTGTTCGTTTCTAAAGGCAGATCTTTGAGTCTTTGAAGTTGAAACGTCCGTCGGCGACAAAGCGAGGCGGTCGAGGGTGACCAACAGAACGCTCATTGAATGGGATCAAGCCTTGATTTGGATGAAGCTAAGGGGAGATGGCCCGAAGAGCTTCTCAGCGTGTTATGGGCTTATTGGACTACTCCGAGGACTACTACGGGGGACTCACCTTTCAGATTGGCTTATAGATGCTTTGTTTGCCTTAGTCCTGTTGAGATTGGATCCACCGGTCTTGGTCGGATCAGTTCAAGGAGATCTACAATGAAGAAGGGCTGAAGGTCAACTTGGATCTGTTGGAAGAAGTCAGAGAGGTGGCTTTGATCAAACTGACAGTCTATCAACGAAGAGTAGCCAAACATTACAATAAGGGGGTAAAGCTTCGGAGATTTGAAATGGGAGATTTCGTAATCAGGGAAGTCGAAGCATCTACGCCTCAGAACTTGGGAAAGCTGATGCCGAACTGAGAAGGACCGTATGAAGTAATTGAAGTACCAAAGCTAGGAACTTATCGGTTGAAGGCATTGGACGGATCCGAGATCAAGAATACTTGGCATCTTTGCCGGACTTTGGAAATATTTTCGATGGCGATCGAAGTCGGTTTATCTAAGAATCAGTAAATGGTGGTTCATCATCAATAAAAGATTCACTTTTTCACAATTGATCTTCTTCCTATTGATCTTAAATTCACGATGGTGTAAAGAGGACGGGGGGGACTCGCTGACCATTCGATGGTAGCCTTTTTGGAAAGTGGTCCTTATGAATTTGTCAGGCCCTTCGGGGTAGGCAAACTTCATCGGTGTAAGGAGGACGGGGTGGACTCGCTGACCATTCGATGGTAGCCTTATCGGAAGGAGTGTCCTTATGGGTTTGTTATACCCTGCGTGGTAGACAAATTCCATGGTCCTTTAATATTGTTTTTACCGCATGAGTGGTAAATCAATATGCAAAAAAAGGAGGTATGGTGGGACTCGTGACCATTCGATGGTAGCCTTTTTTTTCAGAGTGCCACTTATGAATTTGTTTTACCCGTGTGGTAAACAAATTCCAATGTCCTATATCTTTCTTTATACCCGCATTGTAAGACCAAATTTTTTTAAATAAAAGGAATTTCCTTTATTTATTATTTTGAAATAGTAAGGGTTGATTTGATTAATGTGGATAGTTAAGGGTTAAATCATAAATATTTCAAAATAAGCAGTGGTTATAAAATATTCATTGTTGTTAGAATATTCGTTTGGTCGTGGAATATTAAATGCATCGGGGAATATTAAATGCTGACGCAAGTAGCGACCATGTAATGGGCCCCATAACGGAAAGTGATTGGATGAGGAAAGCGACAAATATAAGTTGGTTAAAAATAACGGCGTAGTTATTTACAAGTTAAGGCTATTGGAATACAAATTGGTTAAAATACGATGTCTGGCGTGGTTGCACAATGATATACACGGTATTGCATGATGTATTGTTGAATTATTGATCCTTACGTAAGATGGCACTTTACTCAATAATTTTCACAGTGAATTCTTATTCAATATTTTATTTTATTGATTCAATAATTCTTTGCGTTGATATTTTATATTATTGTTGTTCGATAATTGTCAACTTTTTGATGATTTCCCATTATCGGATTAATAATTCATATTATTTGAATAATATTATTAGATAACATTATTGGCAATGTCTAGAAAGTTACATCTAAGGAGAGGTTTGGTCACCTAATTGCGGCGCCCGATGAGGAGAGATCCTTATTGGAAAGCCCCTCTTTCTGAGAACTACCGTGGTTGTCATAATTGTGATTCGTAATATTATTTGTGAATAATTAATTATTGATTCATATGATAAGGAAATATTTATTTTATGTGGATATAAATGATGGATTTATTTATGTGGTTATAAATGAAGAAATTATTGTTGAGGTGTTTTATCGGTATTTTATCGGATTGGAGGTATTAAAAATCAAATCGGGGTTTTGAGATATATTGCGGGGTTATAATTTTTAATCAAACCGTTGGATTGTGGTAATTTTTGGGTATGTTATACATACATAAGTTGAGTATATGTCAACAAATTTTGAACCGATTAAAAATGCACGAATGATTTGTTGTGAATTTTAAGAGGTGTCCGGATTCGAAAATTAGGTTTATAATTGATTTTGGTGGAAAATTCTAGAATTGAGTGGGCCCCACTTGTGGTTGGTGAAGAAATGTGCTGAATTTTATTTCAAATGTGGTGGGTGGCAATAGTAGCGAGTAAAGCCATCGGTAGCAGTCAAGTCTGCCTTGGTGGGCTAACATTTTCTATAAATAGAGGGCTAAGTTAGAATTGAAAATCACACGAAACAAAGTTTTTCTCTTTCTCTCTCTATATTATTGAGCGTATTTTGTGAGTATTTAGATACTTTGAGAGTTCTTTGTTAAAGATAAGTTTCATTCAAACATCACTTGAGCCTTTCCTTAGAAATCTTGATTCTTTGAGGTAAGGGATGTTATTTTCTTCTCAAATGATATTATTTCTTCAATATCATTATCTTTGAAATATTGGTTGGAACTTTTTATCAAATTTGGAACTTTTTCATATCGGGGTTCTTATTCATGAGTTCTTATTCACGAGTTACTATTCATGAGTTCTTATTCACGAGTTCTTATTCACGAAAGTACTATTATGTAAGCGTGAAAATATTTTTTGTGGAATTTCTATCTTTTGGTGTCGAGTTACTTATTCACGATATCACAGCCTTATTCACGATATCTGACTTTATTCACGATATCTGACTATTCATCGAAAAAATAAAATTTCTTCTTTTCGTCAAAATATCTATTTTGGATACTAGCTTTGATTGTATCCATGTTTTGATCATTCTTGAATTTTACACCACTTATGATTATTTTTGAGGTATTTTTGGGCGTGGATAAAACCAAGTACGAATCCTTAATCCTTGTCATTTTGTTTGTTTCACCGGATTCGTTTCTTTAAAAATATTTTCATCATCCTCGATCTTAAATGATGATATTATTGAATATCTTTGGCTTTGTAGTCTGAAGATGAATGATTTCTGAAGAATATCTTTGGCTGTAGTGCAAAAGATGAGCAGTGTTTAAATGAACATGACCGGTGATGAATATCTTTGGCCTTTAGTGCAAAGATGAGCAGTGTTGAGATGAACATGAATGGATTGATGAATATCTTTGGCTGTAGTGCAAAGATGAATATTTGATTTGAGATGAATATTGATTGATGTTACTGAGGATAAAATATTGATGATGGGTTGTTAAATTCATAGATTATAGTAGATTTCATTCTCTACGTAACTCTTCTATGAATTATTATTTCAGCTGCGAATATTGATCCGAAACTTGTTGTCTATTGTATTCTATCGATTTTTTCCTGTTGGAGACTAACGATAATTTGTTGTATATTATCTTAGTCATAATATTCTTTTCTTGGGCTAGTTGAGCTCACCCTTTTCCTTGTTGTTCCATTTTTCTTCTCGGGAGGCGAGAATGTAGCGAGTCTTAGTCGGGTATGGAATGAAGGTTCTAGAGAGAGTTGTTTAGTAGTCCTCACCATTTTGTAAAATAATGTATCAATAAATGTGATGAGGATTTATTTGAGTATAGATATTGTCTAGAAGATAATATTTGTATTTAAACTCACATGATATATATTTTGGTATTTCACACGACATTTGTATTATTGAAGTTGTAGTTTGCTTCTTGTACCATGTATTTGGCGACTCAGAATGGGTGTTGTGTATACCTATTTTGGGGGCGCCACGGTTTGGTATCGAGCTTAGGGATATGATCTCTGGCGGAGATCGGGGAATAAAACTAGGAGGGAGAGGCGAGTAAATCCTTCATTAGTGTGTGTCTACCTAAGCTTATTTGTTGGTTGGTCATATTATATAGGGTATTATGTGATTTGTTAATTTATTTAATTAACCCTTGTTTTATGATAGTTTTTTAGAATGGTCTGAGAAGCGTTAACAATGGAGTGAATGAGATCGTGGAGACACCTCTAATCGCCAACCGGGATAATGTGATGTCGGTGAAGAAGAATTAGAGATATCCGTGTGGTGAGTGAAGAATTGATAGTTACTTTTGAGATAATCGCAGAGGTAATGTAAAGTGAGAGTGAGGAAGAAGAGGAAGAAGAGGTACTCAAGAGAGTTTATTAGAGGTATTTTATGATCGAAATATAGAATTGCAAAATCGTATTCATGAGTTAGAAGAAGAAGCTAAAGAATTGCGAGGCGATCGTGGAGCAAAAGGATGCAACGATTCAAGCTTGTGTTACCCGATACGTGATGCTTGAGCGAAGCACTCTTTGGCGAGTATAAGATGATAAAGTGGAATCGAAATTTGAAAGAAGAAATAAGCGAACGAGTGAGAATGAGTGATCGTGGTAAAAAGGCGCATACGACGCGTTGATATTATGGAAAGAGATGTCAATCTAAAAAGAGAAGATTTAACGATGACGGAAGGCGTCGGCGGCAACATCGGCACCATCAACAAATTCTAGGGGAAAGAACGATCGCCGGTTAGATGCTGAGATGTGGAGAGGAGGGACATATAAGGTCAAACTGTTTCAAAGCCTTCCAAGGTATGCTATAATTGTGGAAAAGAAGGACATATCGCTTTCGAGATTATGCGATATCGAAACCAGTCCGGCGTGAATGGTGACTCAAAAGGATGTCCCGAGAAAAGTCAAAGTCAGCGGTTCTTGGAAGAAGCGTTTGTCGTGGCCGGTCAAAAATGCAAGGAACGACGAACGAAGTTAGACACGGGTTAGTTAATTATAAATTCTTGCAAAGTATATACCTTACTAGAATCTGGGTTCTACCCATTCTTTTATCTCTCTTTGCTTTGCGCTCAACGTTTGAACTTGACTACGGAGAAATTAGACTTTGACTATTTATGGAGAATCAGTTAGGAGAAACTTTCATTACATCTGTTGTTTAGAAATCTTGTTTGATTCAGGTTGGCACTATCACATTACCTGTTAACCTTATTTCTATAGAGATATTTGCTTTTGATGTGATTTTAAGGTTAACTACTCATCATGCCAAAATTGATTATTTTCGTAAGGTTGTTAGTTTTCATATTCCTAAGCAACCTGTTATTTCAATTCAAGCAATCAAACCATTGTAATCAAACATTTTCATATCAAGCCATGAAGTCATTCGTTTATTACGGATGTCAAATTTTCTTAGTCCATGTTATGGATTTGAATAAAGACACGTCGATTTGAATAATATTCTGTTGTTATTGATTTTTCTGGCGTATTTCTGAAGAATTTCTTGGCTTACTCCCAAAGCCCGATATTAAATTTTATATCGACTTTGAACGGTACAAAACTCATTTCTAAAATCTCATATCGAATGGCTCTATTGAACTTGTGGAGTTAAAAATTCAACTATAAATTTGGTTTTGAGCCTTTATCTTGTGACTTCCTTTGTGGAATTCACCTAAGCAGAACTCTCTGTAGGGGGCGTTATATTAGATGCGATAGTAAAAGCGATAGGTGTCATTGTGGACGTGTTATCCAAGATTGGGATATGAGTCACGGTTGAGAGCAACCTAAGTCGATGGCGAAATACGTAGCTTTTCAGGCTTAGTTGGTTATTATCGGAGATTCGTTGAAGGATATTCTCGAATCGCTATTCCATTAACGCGGTGACTCGTAGAAATACAAAAATTGAATGGAGCAAGGAATGTGGGAAGAGCTTGAAGAACTCAAGAGGAGACTCATTTCAAAGACATGTTACGACCCATGCCATTCGAAAAAATGACGTGGTAGGCGGCGTGTTGAGAAGAAGATCGTATACAAATCACGAGTACGATATTGTCAAAGACTAATTCAGTATAATTTACAAATAATAGAGATGGAGATGAAAACTCTAGGTACCCGCGTGATGATATCTGAGTATAATCGACTTTAATCGGTAAAGTTAAAGTCGCTTCGAGCCACCCAGGCCAGGGTGATGTGTGTGTAAGAAGAAAGTATCTGAAGGAGCTATTCCTAGGGCGAGAATTGATGAAGAAGGAATACTTGAGTCCACTCTAGACTTTGTGTCCTAACGACTCGATTTGAAGTACAAGATTATGATGGAGGCACACAATACACCATTTGCAATCCATCCGGAAGTACTAAAATGTATCGTGATCTTCAACATACATTTTGGTGGAGCAATATGAGAGAGAGATCGCGTAGTTTATCTCGAGATGTTTAACTTGTCGGCGATGTGTAAAGGCGAGCATCTTGTACCTAAGGGTCCGTTGCAACCACTTGAGATTCCGGAATGGAAGTGGGAACACATTACCCTGAATTTCATTACTAATCTTCCCAAGGTTTCTCAAGGCATAGATGCGATTTGGGTTATTGTTGATAGATTAACCAAGTCTACTCATTTCTTACCGATACGAGAGACTTATTCCCTTGAACGTCTTTCTCGTATGTACGTAAATGAGATTATGAGATTGCATGGCATGCCAGTATCCATAGTTTTAGATCGTGACCCAAGATTCACTTTATGATTTTGGGTTAGTTTGTAGAAAGCTATGGGCGCAATTTACGATTTGATTTGGCATACCATCCTCAAACGGATGGGCAATCAGAAAGGACTACTCAAACTCTTGAAGATATATTAAAACTCTGTGTCCTAGATTTCAAAGGAAGTTGGGATAAGTACTTGCCATTGGTGGAATTCTCATACAACAATAGTTATTAAACAAATATAGGCATGGTTCCATTGAAGCATTATATGGACAAAATGTCGTTCTCAATATGTTGGGATGAGGTGGGGAAGCAACATTGTTGGGACCCGAGAGTTAGTGCGTAGATGACTAATGATTCGACAAGCGATATACAAACGGCACAAGATTGACAAAAGAGTTATGCGGATCTTCATCGAAAGGACGGAAATTTAATGTAAGGGATCATGTATTGTTGCGAGTTGCTCCGTGGAAGGAGTTACAAGATTTGGGAAGAGAGGAAAGCTCAATCCACGATTTATTGGTCCATTTCAAATTCTTGACCGAGTAGGAAATGTAGCCTATAGACTTGCGTTACCTCGAAAGTATGTCTCGTGTTCATAATGTGTTTCACATATCTCGTGCTTCAGTAAATATGTGAAAGACCGAACCACGTTATTGAGTTAGAAGGCCGGGACGAGATAGTAGAAGACTTAACGTATGAGGAGGTACTGTCAAGATTTTGGATAAGAAGGAGCATGTCCCTACGCAAGAAAGGTTATACCACAAGTTAAAGTTTTGTGGAGGAATCATGCTATAGAGGAAATGACACAGGAATTGGAAGCGGAAATGAAAGCGAGGTATCCTCACTTTTGAAAAACACCAGTACGTCACGTCAATTTCGAGGACGAAATTTCATAAGGAGGGAGGTTGTAAGACCAAAATTTTTAAATAAAAAGAATTTCCTTTATTTATTATTTTGAAATAGTAAGGGTTGATTTGATTAATGTGGATAGTTAAGGGTTAAATACATAAATATTTCAAAATAAGCAAGTGGTTATAAAATATTCATTGTTGTCGGGGAATATTCGTTTGGTCGTGGAATATTAAATCTTTTGTCGGGGAATATTAAATGACGACGCAAGCGACCATGTGTGGGGCCCATAACGGAAAGTGATTGGATGAGGAAAGCGACACAAATATAAGTTGGTTAAAAATAATGGCGTAGTTATTCTAAATTTAAGATTGTTGAATACCCGGTGGTTAAAATCTGATGTCTGGCGTGGTTGCACGAAGAAGCACTGCGGTATTGCACAATATTGTTGAATTATTGATCCTTACGTAAGATGGCCTTACTCAATAATTTTCACAAGAATTCTTATTCAATATTTTATTTTATTGATTGATAATTCTTTGCGTTGATATTTTATATTATTGTTGTTCAATAATTGTCAACGCATGAAGATTTCCATTATCGATCAATAATTCATATTATTTGAATAATATTATTAGATAACATTATTGGCAATGTCTAGAAAGTTACATCTAAGGAGAGGTTTGGTCACCTAATTGCGCACCCGAAGAGAGAGATCCTTATTGGAAAGCCCCTCTTTCTGAGGAGCGCACTGGTTATCATAATTGTGATTCGTAATATTATTTGTGAATAATTAATTATTGATTCATATGATAAGGAAATATTTATTTTATGTAGATATAAATGATGGATTTATTTATGTGGTTATAAATGAAGAAATTATTGTTGAGGTGTTTTATCAAGTATTTTATCGGATTGGAGGTATTAAAAATCAAATCGGGGTTTTGAGATATATCATGGGGTTATAATTTTTAATCCGACCAGTTGGATTGTGGTAATTTTGGGTATGTTATACATACATAAGTTGAGTATATGTCAACAAATTTTGAACCAATTAAAAATGCACGAATGATTTGTTGTGAATTTTAAGAGGTGTCGGATTGAAATTAGGTTTATAATTGATTTTGGTGGAAAATTCTAGAATTGAGTGGGCCCCACTTGTGGTTGGTGAAGAAATGTGCTGAATTTTATTTCAAATGTGGTGGGTGGCAATAGTAGCGAGTAAAGCCATCGGTAGTAGGGTCAAGTGCCGCTTAATGGGCTAACATTTTCCTATAAATAGAGGGCTAAGTTAGAATTGAAAATCACACGAAACAAAGTTTTCTCTCTTTCTCTCTATATTATTGAGCGTATTTTGTGAGTATTTAGATACTTTGAGAGTTCTTTGTTGATCTACAAGTTTCATTCGGCATCACTTGAGACCTTTCCTTCCGGAAATCTTGATTCTTTGAGGTAAGGGATGTTATTTTCTTCTCAAATGATATTATTTCTTCAATATCATTATCTTTGAAATATTGGTTGGAACTTTTATCAAATTTGGAACTTTTTTTCATGTGGGGGTTCTTATTCATGAGTTCTTATTCACGAGTTACTATTCATGAGTTCTTATTCACGATTCTTATTCACGAGTACTATTAAGTAAGCGTGAAAATGTTTTTGTGGAATTTCTATCTTTTGGTGTCTGAGATTCTTATTCACGTATCAAGACCTTTATTCACGATATCTGACACTATTCACGTATACGTCAAGACTATTCATCGAAAAATAAAATTTCTTCTTTTCAGTCAAAATATCTATTTTGGATACTAGCTTTTGATTGTATCCATGTTTTGATCATTCTTGAATTTTTACCACTATGATTATTTTTGAGGTATTTTGGACGTGGATAAAACCAAGTACGAATCCTTAATCCTTGTCATTTTGTTTCTTTGGATTCGTTTCTTTAAAAATATTTTCATCATCCTCGGTCTTAAATGATGATATTATTGAATATCTTTGGCACGTGTAGTCAAAAGATGAATGATTTCGAAGAATATCTTTGGCTTCAGTAGTGCAAAGATGAAATGTGTTTAAATGAACATTGGACCGGTGATGAATATCTTTGGCCTTTAGTGTAAAGATGAGCAGTGTTGAGATGAACATGACCGATTGATGAATATCTTTGGCTGTGGTCAAAGATGAATATTTGATTTGAGATGAATATTGATTGATGTTACGAGGATAAAATATTGATGATGAATTTATTAAATTCATAGATTATAGTAGATTTCATTCTCTACGTAACTCTTTATGAATTATTATTTCATTGCGAATATTGATACGAAACTTGTTGTCTATTGTATTCATCGATTTTTTTTCCTGTTGGAGACTAACGATAATTTGTTGTATATTATCTTAGTCGTAATATTCTTCTTTGGGCTAGTTGAGCTCACCCTTTTCCTTGTTGTTCCATTTTTCTTCTCGGGGCGAGAATGTAGCGAGTACTAGTCGGGGTATGGAATGAAGGTTCTAGAGAGAGTTGTTTAGTAGTCCTCACCATTTTTGTAAAATAATGTATCAATAAATGTGATGAGGATTTATTTGAGTATAGATATTGTCTAGAAGATAATATTTGTATTTAAACTCACAGTATATATTGTGGTATTTCACACGACATTTGTATTATTGAAGTTGTAGTTTGCTTCTTGTACCATGTATTTGGCGACTCAGAATGGGTGTTGTGTATACCTATTTTGGGGGCGTCACACGCATGGTAAGCAAATGTCCTTATATCTTTGTTATACCCCGCATGGTAGACAAATGTCCTTATATACTTATTTTACCCCGAGTGGTAAACAAGATCCCGATGGTGCAAGGAGGATCAGCCGAATTCACTTTATGCCTAATCTATCTCACACTTCGGAAACGATAAGTATGCATTACTTTATTTTGTTCAAGTGTTGAGTTCAGTTCATACAGTTCAGTTCATTGAATTCAGTTCATATCATTTTTTAACCTAACTGTTATATGCCTTCTCTGATCCACAATTCAAGCTAAGTTCAACAGAATCTTATACAGTTTTCAAGTTGATTGACACTGAATTATTGACAAGAAATGAATTAAACAGAAGCCACGAAAAAGAAATTTAATATTTCATCCATAATTAAACGGTTACATAAAAAGAGAACATTTTTACACAAAAGTCCTAAAAATCAGAGTAAAGCAGAACAAATATATTCAGGCATTATCCTCGCCTTCAGAAGAGTCGAGCAAGGCCGGATCTAGCTGGGCTGCACTTAACTTCTCCTTGTCCCGACCTCTGAACGTCGTCGAACCTTCAAAGATACACTTTCGAGATTTCGCATTCAATTGGCCGATTTTCAGATTCTTCTTGAACTTGCTTACGAAGGTCATCAGTTAGAGGAGGACCTAATTCCTTAAGAGCCTTTAGCTTATCCTGGAGCTTCCGACGCCTAGCCAGATGCCTCTCCTTGTCTTCACGAGCCTTTTCCTGGAGGTTATCAACTTGTATTGCCAGACTTTGATTGGATATAGCGAATTCTTCATTCTTGGTCTTCAGAACTTCATTTTTTTCAACAAGGTCGGCATTCATACTCGTCATGTTTTGTTGGCTGGCCTTTGTCGCCTTCAGTCCTCCTTGGTCGACTTTAGCTCGTCATTGGATTCCCTCAGATCTTCATTGGTTTGAGCCAAGTCCCTCCGAAGACCTTCATTGGTATGAAGAGCACTTTCGTGTTGACTTCTCTCCCGAGCCAACGTCGACTTCAACATGTTATTCTCATTCCTCATAGCCTCCTCTTCGGCCTCAGCATTTACGTGTCTAGGACGTAAACGCCCGAAAACAGTAGTTGTCTGCATGTTCAACAGTATTCAATCAGTGTCAGATATTTAAGCAGAGATAGAAGTGTATAAACTAAGAAAACAGTCAATTACCTTCGCCAGGTAGCTCATACCCTCATCAACCAAATCCCCGATCGTACTATTGCCGAATTGGTGATCGTCAGTCTCTCGAACAAAGGTGTCAAAGAGCTGAAATGGGAAATTGGCGTTGAACCGAGGCCATAACGTCGGCGATCCCATTGCATCATTCTGAAACTCATGTGACGAAGGCCTTGGGGGAGAGGGCATGGGTTGGTCACGAGTTGGAGAAGGATCCATATATACATTCTCGGGGGATGGAGACCGAGAAGGAATGGGCTCATGTACTGGTGAGGGAATGTGTGACGCCCCCAAAATAGGTATACATCACCTATTCTGAGTTGTCAATACATGGTACAGAAATAACTACAACTTTATTATTACAACAGTAAAACTGTGAGTTTAAATACAAATATTATCTTCTAGACAATATCTATACTCAAATAAATCCTCATCACATTTATTGATACATTATTTTACAAAAATGGTGAGGACTACTAAACAATTCTTTCTAAAAACCTTCATTCCATACCCCAGGCTCGTACTCGCTTATATTCTCGCCTCCTCGTAAGAAAAATGGAACAAAAAGGAAAAGGGTGAGCTCAACTAGCTCAAGTAAAGAATATTATGACTAAGATAATATACAACAAATTATCGTTAGCCTTCAACGAGGAAAAATCTAATAGAATACAATAGACAACAAATTTTAAATCAATATTCGCAATGAAATAATAATTCATTAGAAGAGTTAAGTAGAGAATGCAAACTACTATCTTCTATGTATGAATTTAAAAGTTCATCGCTCATCTTTATCCCCGTAACATCAATCAATATACATCGGAATCAAATATTCATCCTCGCACTACATGTGCCAAAAGATATTCATCGATTGGTCATGTTCATCTAAACACTGCTCATCTTTGACTACTACCAAAGATATTCTTCAGAAATCATTCATCTTTGCACCACTAAAAGCCAAAGATATTCAATAATATCATCATTTAAGACCGAGGATGATGAAAAATATTTTAAAGAAACGAATCCAAAGTGAAACAAAATGACAAGGATTAAGGATTAAGGATTCGTACTTTGTTTTATCCATGTTCAAAATAATACCTCAAAAATAATCATAGTGGTGTAAAATTCAAGAATGATCAAAAACATGGATACAATCAAAGCTAGTATCCGAATAGATATTTTCGACAAAAAGAAGAAATTTTATTTTTCTATTGAATAGTGTCAGATATCGTGAATAGGCCAGACACGTGAATAGTAACTCTCGACACCAAAAGATAGAAATTCCACAAAAAAACATCTTCACGCTTCATGAATAGTACTCGTGAATAAGAATCGTGAATAAGAACTCATGAATAGTAACTTCGTGAATAAGAACTCATGAATAAGTAACCCGATATGAAAAAGTTCCAAATTTGATAAAAAGTTTCAACCAATATTTCAAAGATAATGATATTGAAGAAATAATATCATTTGAGAAGAAAATAACATCCCTTACCTCGAAAGATTAGACTTCTACCGAATACTAGGGTATATAGTCTTGAAAGGAACTTCAGAAATCTAACAATACTCAAAGTATACTCAAAATACTCACAAGAATACGCTCGATAATATAGAGAGAGAAAACTTGATTTACGGTGTGATTTTCAATTCTAACCCAAGACCCTATTTATAGGAAATCGCTTAACACCAAAAGTAGTAAAATTTAATAAATTAATAATATAATTATATAAATTTCCTACACATGCTTAGAATCTGATTTCAGCCATCAAACACATGCCACATTCTAGAAAAAGTAAGAAAAACGTTTTTCTAATTTTAAATATTTTAAACTTCCAAAATCAATTATTTGAGACTTGAACTTCAATAATTCATAATAAATAGCCCTTTCATCAGAAAATTTGAATCTCACGAATTTTAATAGGAAATTCAATTCTCTACAACTTTACAGAAGAAAGTTTTTCCAAATTCCAAACAGAAATTGACCGAAATCCACAAACGGACAATTTTACAAGCTATAATCAAATTTCGGTCGATCAATAAATGGGGTCCACCGACATGTTTAATATGTTTTAAACATTTATTGCAACAAAAATACTCTTCCTCCTCATATACTCATATATCCCACATTCGTTGTGTAAAATATCACCATTATTATATTATTAAAATATAATGATATATTTAAATGAATTATTTTATCGAAAAGATAAAATTTCAATTTTCAACAATTGTCACATTAAAAATTTTCTCCATCTATATCCACATAAAATCAATATTTTCCTCATCATATGAATCAATAATTAATTATTCATAAATAATATTCTGAGTAATCACATTATTGACAAACGGGGCAGGTTCCAGGAAAGAGGGCTTTCAATAAGAATTTCTCCTTCTTGCCGGCGCAATTAGGTGACCAAACCTCTCCTTAGACAGAACTTTCTAGACATTGCCAATAATGTTATCTAATA
The DNA here is from genome assembly GCA_020205615.1 of Panax quinquefolius. Classification (NCBI taxonomy): domain Eukaryota; kingdom Viridiplantae; phylum Streptophyta; class Magnoliopsida; order Apiales; family Araliaceae; genus Panax; species Panax quinquefolius. The sequence goes on along the minus strand of CM035161.1, from coordinate 30,848,459 downwards.
ATATTATTGAGATAATATGAATTATTGCTTCGATAATGAAAAATAATCGTATAATGACAATTATTGAAACAACAAAGAATATAAAATATCAACGCAAGCAATTATTAACTCAATAAAATAATCGAGCAATAATTCATCAGTAACCATTATTGAGTAGTGCCTTCTTACGTAAGAATCAATAATTGGTGCAATACTGGTATCTTCTTGTGTTTTAACCACCGGGTATTTTAACAAGATAATCTTGAATAACTACGTAGATTATTTTTAAACCACTTATATTTGTCGTTTTCTTCATCCAATCGCTTTTCGTTATGGGGCCCACACATGGGTTTGTGTGCTGTCGCATGCGAATATTCCCGAAGCATCTGAATATTCCACGACCAAACGAATATTCCCAAACAACAATGAATATTTTATAACCACTTACTTATTTTGAAGTATTTGCAGTATTTTACCCCTAACTATCCACATTAATCAAATCAACCCTTACTATTTCAAAATAATAAATAGAGAAAATTAAATTTCATTAATAATAAGTTGGGGTCTTACAGAATGGTTATCGAGCTCTAATTTGGTACATCCGATGGTTGTTTTTATTTTTTACGGATAGTCTTTGGGCACTCGATCCGCTTCATCATTATCGTGAACTTGTATTTTCTGACGGGGGTACAAAAGGTGGATTGATTGACGATGAAGGCACTCGAAGCTCATCAGCGCTCAGAGGGGTGACCTTAATTCTTAATTTCTTAACTCGAAGAAGATTTTTTTGATTATTTACAGGAAGATCGAGTAAACTTCCTCGAGGTTTGGTGGTTGGTACAGTTTCTGGGATGGTTTCAGTTTCTGGGTTAGCCTCAGCAGAGGTTGGAATGGGAGTTGATCGGGGTTTTCGGACAGCTCTCTTTTTTCGACGTGGCTGAAGGGTTTCTTCCGGTTCAATGAGATCTTCAGTTTCTACCTCACCTATCTGGGGCTCGGCAGTGTGCGTTTCATTGGTTGGGTTATTTTCGGGTGGGGCTTCCAGTTGAGGAGTGTCGGCAGTGGCTTCTGCAGACTTTCCATCCAAGAAGTCTTCCAAATCTCTTACATCCGAAGATGTGGGCTTAATCAAAGATACTACAAAAATTAGAAGAACACATATCAATATTTATATTACTAAAAGTTTCAAGCAAGTATGCATCAGAGTGATTCGGAACTTACATTTGTGATCATATAACCATGTTTGTTTGGTAAGAAGACCGTAATCCCACTCCTTCGATGGGAAATTCTCGAAGAGCTCAATCATTTAGCCTATCCGCTCCTCGGGAATATCATCGAAATCAGCAGAGACCTTATCTTGCGTAGTCCAGTCCGGCAAAGAAGAAATCTCTGGCCCTTTGACGAAAAACCACCCCTTATGCCATCTTTTATTCTTTCGAAGGGGTGAAAAAAGTGATCTTCTTTCAAATTTTTCACTTTGTCTTGCATGATCGCTTACCTAAGACCTTAAAACCCTTTTTCTGGATTGGGCAACCTTGTAGAGCAGAAGAAAAAAAAATCGTTGGGTTCTACTCGACTTCGTGACTGAATGTAACGAAGGCGAGAATATGAATGTAAGAATTCGGCACCAGTTGGGCGAACCCAACGCCGATAAATCCCAGAAGAGTAACTAAAAAGATGTGGAGAGGAAATCAGACCCCCTTCTCCAAGATAGTCACTGGAACGGCCGTCCATCCTTCGGGCCGTTGGTATATTTTCTCCTCAGATCTAGGAACTCTCACTAAGTGGGTAGCCGGGATCTGGTAGCGAGTCCGAATCCTTTGTAACTCCGTTTCTGTGACAGTAGAGGGGGTATTGGCATGAGGATATTGTTCTTTGTTCCTAAATAACGCAGAAGGAGTAGGAAGGGGTTTCGGAGGTAGGTTCTTACTCAGAGTGGCAACCTTGGGGTTAGAGCTTGAGGCTTCTTTAGGGGGACTAGGGCTCGGTGGAATAGATGTGATTGGGGTCACACGAAGAGGAGAGTTCTGGTTTGAATTAAGGACCACCATTGTTGAGATTTCGATGGAGATTTTGCAGAGAAGAGAAGAAAGGTTCTGGAGAGAAGAAGAGAGCTCAAAGGTCCGAAATTCAAATTGGCAAGTAAAACTGTCAAATTTGGGGAAAATTATCTTTTATACTAACGGTTGCACGGAGCACGAGGGCGGCATATTAATTGACAGTAATAATTAAGAATTCAAATGGATAGCGTCCAGTTCAAGATACAGATATTTATCAAATTGGGCCTTTCAATTGAACTTCCGGTTTTAGTCCATCTCTTTACTTTAACTGTCTACCGTTTGGGCTTTGGTAAGTTTCGTTTTGGTGCCTATTTCAACCCTATCAAATCCTACAATATCATGGACCATTTATAGTTTTCTATTAAATATCCTATTTAATAAAAAACTTGGGGGCAATGTTGGGTCATGATATTTCTCCTATTGGGCCGAATGGATTGGGCCTACTTGTTTGGTTAGTCCATTGGATCTCCACTATTGAGTCCTAAAGTTATTAGGGCCTAGTCACCATTTTATTCTTGTTGAGTCCTTATAAAATAAGATTGGGATCGTTGGATTGACCCATGAGATATTTTAATATCTCCATCTTTGGCCCCATAATGATGAAAAAGCATGATAGTTGGTATTGTATCCGCCATGCATTTATGTGGATGGGATCGGGGACCATGGTGGTAGAAAGCAAGTGACCACGGTAGTGGGTGGGTCACGTGTGCGATCGGCTAGAACCATCGGATCAGGGGCACGATGGCCAAGGCTAGAGTATAACTTAGCAAGGAAGTCTTCAAGAAAAATGTAACTGATAATTTTATCTCTCTCAAGGCATTAGATATTTTTATCCTCCATTGTTAATCTTGTGATCAGATCTTGACTCTCACGCTTTGAGCTATCCCCGATTGATCCGAAGTCAAACAAGCTTTTAGTGTTGACTGTATTTAGTGTGCAGGATCAGAATATCTTATGTAATTGGGACGTGGCCGAAGATCTTGGCGTTAACACTACTAATATTCAAAAAAGTATGATCACCTAACTAGTATTATAAAATATCACTAATAAAAAAGAATGCTATTAAGTAAAAATGTAATTGGTTGTATATGGCTAAGAAATAACTTTTGACCAAGTGGGTACACATTCTATCTTTATAAATATCATGTATAACAAAATTAATACAAAATAAATAAATAGTGAAGCATTTTGTACATGAACTAAAAAATTATAACCGGGATTAGAAGCTCCCTTATTCTTATAAGAATAATATTATATGCAAATATTGTACACAAAAATTATGCACAAAGAATTGGATTCATGTATTATTTATCAATAAAAATATTTAAACCATCTAATTGTAAATTTACATCCTTCCTATTTTTTCAATTTTTTTTTATTGTTTGTGCATAATTTTTATGTATAGTATGTGTTTTTTCAGCGAGGATCGTCTATTAAACCTATATTATAATACATGAGATGCCTCCTGAAAGCAGCATCACAGTCGCATTTGTCCCAGAAAAGGTAAGGCTCCCTTTAGACATCTTTATTTTGTAAGAAAATTCGTATGAGCTAGCTTTTTAAACCACACTTGCTTTTTAAAAGGGCAAAATAAAAGGAGCTGAGAATTGAGATTTAGGGTCTTGATTTGAAAGTGGAATCTTTTTTTAGGATCCTCCCCATGAGAAATATCTAATACAAAGAAATTGATGTCTTCACAAGACTTTTTACATAAAAACCGTGCTATACAACCTATAACCATCTTTATACATTTATAGCGATACTTTTCATAAAATGAATTTCTTAAAAAAAACTCCTCCAAAATATAAAATCACTTGTATTTTGAAATGGAAGTAGTAACAAACACACCACACCCAGTGAGCCACGGTTAAGTATGGGACGGCTATTACATGAAATTTACCTAAAATGGAACCTACACCCCAGAACATAAACATGATGTACATAAAATTTCAAAGAGGGAGAATTGAGTACAGCCTAAATTGAAATAATTCTAATAAAATGAACAGCAAATCTATCTTGAAAACATTATCAGGAACTAGGAAATGAAGTTATAGGGTCAGCATACCAAGGGGGTGTATGTTGAGACCCGTAAAAATACTAGAATACTTTTTCTTGATTAGCAACACATTAGATCTGGTCATCAACATATGACTGCTACCTTGTTCTACTCTACACAAATTACTAAAAACATCAAAACAAATAAATATCTTAGCTCAAAACATCCAAAAATACAACAGTATATATATCACAAGAGCTCGTCTGTAGAAGATTTGGCGTTTCGAAGAACCTGAAAACCCTAATGGAGCATGTGCAACCAAAGAAAGGCATATCTTTACCGTCACTGAATGCCCTGGATTTATCTCATTTTTAGCCAGAAAAAAGTACATTATCGTCATTTTCAACACTGCTGCAGCAATTTTCTGAGCTCTACTGGAAATCATCTGCTCTTCACAGTAATAGACTTAAAGATACCCAAGCTAAAGAAACTGCATATAAAAAATAAGGTTTGGCAGGTCAGATTCATTAATGAGGATGCCAAAAATGAGAGCAGCAATTCATAACCATAAGCAATATCGACTGACTGATTTTATTTCGAAACAAGCATATGTCCAAGTACAATAGATAGATCAGTATACGTCATTTCGATTGAGGAAGAGTCTAATACAGAAAGCAAATTTTAGATAAATAATAGCTCCAACCTGAAAATTCAGTCACATTCTCTAAAAAAATGAGACCTATTACAAGTACAAGATGCTCTTGTTGGATCCTCGCACAATAGATAATTAAATGCTGATTCTCCCCTTCTTGCTTAAATGCGAAATATACCAACCTTCTACTTTGGGACTAATACTTTGCCACATTTTTTGACATCCTTAGTTTAGTAAGGAATGTTCAACTGTAAGATTGTACCTGAAAATTTGGGCTACTAGGCTTCACCTACCAAAGAATAATCTCCTATATTTTTCCCTAAGCTGCTGAACTGGTATTCTTTTATGCTACTCTTCATGTCTATCTATTGGATCATCTACCTCTATTTCAATGTTCATAGAAGGAGCTTTTCTCTCACATTTTCCATATTTAGTCAGATCAGATCCTCTATGTTTTCCCTATACGAGTCTTATATGTAGACTCGGAATGATATTCTTTGCACACTATGCCCATTCAAACAATCAAAACAAGGTTGGAAGAAGAAGGTTCATGTGGATCATCTGCAAGACAAACAAGGTTGGGTCAATGTATCATAGAAGGAGCTAAAAAAAAGTCAATAATGCATCATAACTTATCATACTTTTATAAGTTCAGATCTATAACTTAAAAAAAATCCTTGCCTACACCTCATTTCTCAAGAAACTTGAAAACTAAACCTAAAATGATTCAACCTCACAAACTCATCCAGTAGAAACGAAGGAAGCTCAAAAATGTTTTGCTTGAGCATCTCAACTATGAAGCAAATGCATGTTCCTTTCTTTACGAGTAATCTATTGGAGTTGAAACTATATTGGTATCCTTATGCTTTTAAATTTTCCAAGAGAAAAAGCGCCTGGTACTAATGAAAGACCTACTAATCCAAATTGTTTCATTTAAACAAGTCACTAGCCAGATGAAACTGCTCCAAAATATGGCTAAAGATCTCATCAGCATTTGGCAAATGGAAAACACAGGCAAAGTCATTTCCTGAAGTATCTACACCAGAGTGAACTCCAATATCAAGCCAACGAGAAGGGGATGCTAACAAATAACATACAGTGGGGCTAACCGTATATATCTCATCCACCCAAAGAATACAAACATTAGGGCAAATCCATGACTTAAATGAATCTAAAAGTATACATGTCCGCAATACTGATATAACAAAACTAACAAACATACGGAGTGGACATGGCAAAACTCAGCAAAAGGAAACCTTTTTATATAAATACAAAGAATTATAGTATCTCCACAAGAAACCTAGAGATAAATAAATCTTTTAGCTTACGAATATTACTATGGTTTATGATAAAGCAAGTAACATGAATAAAGGCACAAAAATACCACTACATAAATGCGTATTTGCAAGCATATAGTTACAGACATATATACAGTTATTTCAATGTAAATGAGTAACTGGATTCTTCAAGCCCCCGTTCCTTATATCTTTCGTATCTTTCCTTTGGTTTTCTAAAATGGTCAAGCTCTTTAATTAAGTTACATAAATTTCATAATGGACATATTATAAAACCAACTGTGCTCTCTTCCACTTTAAAGGAGCAAACTCAAATTTCAACATTGGTCAATTAATTAACAAGTATCCAAGAAGTTTTGGCTTGAGATTCAAAACTAACTTTTTATTTAAATAATTGATGTATCCATTAAATGCTGAACATGCGCCAGAAATATGACAGACTTTGTTGAAAGCGTTAGATCTTTAAGATCAAGCATAGGTGAAGGAGTAATACTCTTTGTTATACTAAAGATTGCAACAGTTTAAAGTAGTTCGCCATGCAACTGGTAGTCAATTGTGGCATGAGTTCAATGGCAGCTTGTGATTCTGACTATAAAAAAAACTGCGTTTCTATATAAGGCTGTACTAGAAAAAATACGAGCAAGACTCGGATTCGTTAATAATAAGATCCAAATCTGAGCATAAAAAATAGTTCGAATAAAAATATGAGTAGAATCTGAGCAAGATTATACTCGGCTCGTTTAAGCTTCAAACTACTCGAATTCTCGATTGTGATTCGATACATATTGATTGATACAGATTCTATTAGATACTCGATACATTCTCTTATAATATATACAAAATTAAATCAAATTAGGATAATTAATTATCATTATTTTGTTTTGTTTTTAATTTTAATTGTGATTTTATATTTATAAAGTGTAATAATAAATATATTTTCTCATTTCTAAGTAAAATAACAAATTCAATTTATAATTATATTTATTATAAAGCTAGTTATTATGTGGAGACTCAAATTCGAACTTGAATTTGAAGCTCACGAATAGTTTGAATATAATTCGATCCGAGTAAGATCGAATTTGAGTAATAAATATTCGAGTCGAATCTGAGTAGAATTTTTCAAATACAATTCGAATTCGAGTTATGAATTTAACGTTTCGAGTCAAATTCGAGTATCTCTCTATTCGCTTCGGTTCAACTCATTTACACCCTTAGCCATGAACATTGACTCTTTCTCTCTCTCTCTCTCTCACACAAACATTAAGAATAAAGCCTAGTGCCTATATTCTTCTAGTTGCTTTTATTTCTTTGAGTAATTGGTGATGCAGCCAGTAGGATCCACAAATAATGTAATTCCAACACCTATACAAAATTTCTTTAATAAAATATGATTATGGTTAGTCCATAAATATAGACACATAATATTAAATTTTGGTAGTGGCCAATGTTGCAGTGAGGATGAAGTTGATGTCGCTTAAAGGTTGTGGGCACCGAAGGTGTATTTTTTTTTCTTCCCAAAATAACACGTAATACAGAAATATGTCTATGGACCTTAGTTGTTTTTATTTAAATGAGCACATTACTCAAATAACATTTAGTACTACAAAATACAATTAATGAGACTGGTCTCCCATTCTAAGTGGGAGTGAACTAGAATAAAATAGATGGAGTAGGACCAGATTAGATGGATGAGAATTTTGAAGTAAACTGTGGGGGAAAAAAGCATGTCAATATATAGTACACTTTTAGTCTCCCATTCCAAGTGAAAAGGAATGGACTCAAGTAAAAGAGATATTGACAAATAGTAGACTATATTAACAGCAAAATGTGGATTTGGGCGGGGGGGTGATTTTGGAGTGAAATGGACATATTAGCCGGTATTGATACATATGTGATTTTATTTTATTTATTATATATACATGTGATTTTATTTTTATTTATTTTTTTAAAATTTACATGTGATTTTATTCTCTTCATTATATCAAGATGAAACAAAATCGGTATACCCAGAAACCCAATACATATCGGCTGATACGGCGTCACAGTAAATATTGAAAACTATGATACGCTACATAAGAAAACTTCCTTAACATAATTTAAAATGATATATGTCGTTAGTCCAAGTAAGTCAGAGCCAAACGGTAAGCAGAATACCTGATTAGTTGAGTGACAATGTTATTACTTGCTGGATGATAACATTTACAAGTTGCAATACCAAGTTAACACATGGCCCTTTTGACTTTATATTCGATAATTAGTCAAAGGACAACTGACACCTGCCAATATAACATGACTTACAGATACAACTACCAGTATAAATATCACAAATAGCCCAGACATCGCATTATGATTAGACAACAAAGAGAAAATGACTAAAGGACTTCAAAATATGATAAATCATTGTTTGAATACGTTCACCTTCTTTGCTAACCTCCTTTAGATGAAGGTTGAGAAGTCTTCTGGTGGCTCGATCCAAATACTCTCAAAAGGATCTAGTTCTCCCCAATCATAACACTGCTTTCTGGGATAGTATCTACTATTGTCAAGAGAATAGGATATGCATCGCTTTCCATAAAAACGAACTTTAGTGAAATAAACACTATTTCTCATCACCCCAAGTAGGTCTATTCTTGCATGGGATGTCAAAAAACTTGCAAAGAGTGTCACTCCCCTAAGAGTTCTCATCTCTGTCCATACTTTGCTTGTCTGGTCCAACTTATATACAATAGGGTCTTCAATATGACAAGTGTATATAACGAAAATATCTCCTTTATGCTCTGTCATAAACTTGCCCTTCCACCAACTTTTAGAATAAAAGTTCTCAGGACATTTGGGTGGAGGCACAACACGTATAGTCCAAGTACGTTCTTGTGAGTCAAAAACCCCCAGCCAACCTGTAAGACTCAGGCAATAAAAGAGACCATTGCTAAAGACCAGCTTATTCCAAATACTGCTAACAAATGGCAAGCGATTACGGTAATTGACAGTAGTCCATTCTGTTGCTCCAGGATGACAGGTGCTAATGGCAACAACAGTTGGACTAATATGTCTAACTGTAAAAACAATACAGTTGGGAGATACTGGAGCAGAAGAAAAGGCAACTATCTGGTATGCCATCTCAAATCTTGGCAATTTGATCAATTCCCGCGTAAAAGGATTAAAAAACAACACACGCTGAGTTCTGGGCTTGTAAAGCAGTAACCAATTATCCTTGGTGTAACAAACCCTACAGCCTTGCAACTCTGGAAACTCAACGGAATGAGTCTTGCGCTGTGAAGGGTCATAGAATTCAAACAAGTCACCATATTTGGGGAAATGCATAATCCATGGGGCTTTGTTGACCACCCGAACTGAGATAGCAACAGAGAGCCATTTCTTGCAAACAGCAGAAATGCGAATATTTTCCTTCAAAGTTAACAGGGACACAATTGATTCCAGCAGCTCTGTTGGAAGCTTTGACCATATCTGTTGCTCCTCTGGTTCTTTCAATTCCTCGGCTGATATTTGATCATCCGTGAATGCTTCAGCTAATCTATAAACATATAACCCATAAGAAATAATCTACAAGAATAATTTAATTATATGTATCAAGCTCAGAGCAATAGCAAAAAACACATCTCGTGAAATCTTGAGGTTGTAAGGTGACCACAGGAATCAAGGGAACACCATACTGCTCTAAATAGAAGTGAATAGAGCTCAAGTGCAATTCTGTATCTAAAACATTAAAAAAATTATCCAATCTATGAGTCCACACCAGTCCAAGCTTAAACTTCCAAGTTCCATACACCTTTGTCTAAAGCCTAATAAAAATTACCAAATGTGAATCTCAGCAACACGCCTACGCATAGTACCTTGGAAAAAGAAAAAACAGTCTAGTGCTTGGAACTGAATGTAGATACCCATAAAATCAAATTCAGAATCCAAACTGATATATGTAAATGGCAGCATCAAAAACTTTAAATACCGTTAGTCAACATCACCCATGTAAAATGATTTCCCCCATTTTTTTTTATGTTATTATGTTCACAAGTTTAAAATCCCAAACCAATGCTAATCAAACAAGCTTAATTTCTAAATTTGATTTAGTCCGTCCAACAGCACCTTACCAAGAGAACTTCCAGCTACCAAACTGACTAATACATGAGAAAAAGTTAAAAAAACCCAAAAAAATAAGAAAGACACAAGTAAATGAATCCAAATTCATATAAAAATAAAAAAGAAAAAAGAAAGGGAAGAAGCCATCATCCTTAAATTTGATTCATGTCAGTCTGCTAACAACCCAAAATCACAACAGTGAACAAACATACTTAAATCCTAATAATATTCCAAGATTCTAACCAAACGAACTAGATCAAATGTAATTAACAGCCAGATCAAAAAACCCTTGAGTGATTCAACTATCTAGATACATTTCAATCTAGCTGCCCTAAACCTTCAAGGAGAGAGAAAACATGATAAAATAAACAAAAAAGTTGGTGGTATTTCTTAAAATAACCCTATAGCATGAATTCTTCGATTGAAAATTCGAATAAGATTCAACAACAATATATTTTCTTTGCTTCAACAAACTGAAGGTCAATAAAAATACAGAAGACCCTAGGGATGAAATTGTACTATTTGAAGCCCTGAATTTAATTAATCACTTTTCAAACACCAATTAATCATTCAATTAATCTCTTTTCATACACCCAATAATTATTCCCTGTACTCTCGCTGATAACTCCATCAATTACATGCGCACGTGCAAAATTGGACTTGGATTTCTTGAAAATTGAAAGAAAGAAAAGAAACTTACAGCTTCACTTTCCTTCTTTTCTTTCCAGCCATGATTGATGATGAGGTTCCTTTCATTGCGTGAGCGCCTGCTTAGCTTAACAGAGAGAAGATATATATATGTATTGTGTATATATATTGTTGAAGTGATGGTGGGAAAGACTGTTGTCAGAGCATCAGAGCAACTTAGTGGTCTACTACCCTAACACGTGTTAAATTCATAGAGATTTTATATAGTGTAGGTCAGACCATTTGACAGGCTGAGTCCGCAGGTATATTTGTGAGTCACAACACACCATACTAAATTTTATTTAAGCTATTTTTATTTGTCGTGTATATTTGTTTATTGGTTGGGGGAATATTATGGTTTTAGTACCGACACGACTTACTTTGATGTACTCCCTCTGCTCCATGTTGACTTTTTAAGGTTAATTAAAGATAATTTTTTTATTTAAAATTAATATATATTTTTTTAATTTTAATTAATATAATAATAAATATTATAAACAATTTTAAAAGTACCATTTATTATAAAATTTATTTTTTTCATAATTTTTAATGAATTTTTAATTTTGAATTTGAAAGTATATTAAATTAATTTTAAAAAATTAATAATAATTTTATAATTTGAAACAGATGATTGAAAGTATATGCTTTTAGAATGATGTTAGGATCTGATATTTTTTGTACCATAAATATTATTATTATTTTTTTATAAAATTTGCTAAAGTATAAGCAATTTTAATATTTTGACATATATATTATATTCACTTCGATAAATCTATCACATAAATAAGAATAAAGTGGACTCGTCTTACTATGAAACGAGAGCTTGTGAAAATGAATAATAATAATAATAATAATAATAATAATAATAATAATATATCTATTTCATTGATTTTAATCTTTATTAAATCTGTTTCATTAATTACTCATGTTACTGTCTGTTGGCAATTTATCAAGTGCGAGTTTTTGTCCAATATAAAATATATATCCATTCACTAAATTAAGTATACTTTAATAGAAGACAATTTGAAATTTGGTAAAATTTTCATTAGAGTTTCAATCATTGTAAAAAAAATGGTCCTAAAAACTGGGAAGGGAGAGTAGTTAAAACTCTCTGATCATAGATTCATAGTGATCATACATGTTTAAAAACTAGTTATGCATACATTATAAAAAAATATAAAAAGGAAAAAAGCTAGCTATGTATGCATAGTAGTCTGGGTGCATGATTTTAGGTAACATGAAAAAAAAAAAAATTATAAATCAAAACAATAATATTTTGGTGACAAAAGTTGAATACACAATAATGTGTATAATAATAATTGGATAGTTAATTATAATTTTATCTTATGTCACCAACCCTATATAATTTTGACAAATTTTAATATGTTCAAAAATTATAAGTTAGGTGTGTCAAGAGAGATTTCATTTCAGTGAGAAAAAGTAAAAAAAAAATTACATAGAGGCTCGAGCTTTTTGAATTTATTTTATTTTTCCAATGAGATGAAGCTAAAGCCCTCCACTTTAAATAAATAGAGACAAGTTCATTTCATGGTCCAGATTTAAAATCATATCATAATGTCACATTTTAAATCTGGATCATATAACAGAGAGTCTCCATTTATTAAAAATTGAGAGGATCCTTATCCAAATCCAAATCCAAATCCTAATCCTAATCCTATTCCAATTCCTATTCCTATTCCAACCATAGCTGACAAGTATGAAAAGTTGAGTATGTTTATTCTATTTGTGCAAGGATTAGACTGCTCAGTATTACAGTGTAACTTCCCCAGGTCGAAGAAAACAACTAAGAGACAGAAAACACAACACTTGGATAAGTGACATGTCCGAACTTTTAACAAAAAACAAACAATTAGGCATATACTAATTTCCAAGTTCAAATTTAACAGACAAAAATGAATTGAAGGCTGGCTTAATTTATCATAGAGTTTGAAAGCAACAAATCTTTAAACAAAAGAAAATAAGAAATAAGTAAAAATATAAGAGCCATCAACCAAAACAAAAGCACACACAAGAAAGGCCTAAAATCCAGCATTGTGGATGAGGAGAAAGCTTCTATCTCCCTCCACAAGACTTGCTAAAAACAATGAAAATGTCCTAAATAGTGCGCACACGAGTTGGCTTATAATGAACGACAAATGCGGCACTGAATCAACCCATTCTCATTGCACTCACCACACTTGATTGTCTTCTTCCCATCCTCATCCAACACCTTACTACTCCCATTGCACACCATACACATCATAAACCGTACCCCGTCGCACCCTCGGCAGCCCATGGCCGCCCTCGGGATCCCGTCAAACAAAATTCCCAATTTTCCCTCCTCCTCCAACTTCACTATTTCAACAGCACCACCAATCAGCCTTCCCTTGACAAACACTACTGGAATTTTCACTTGCTTTGTCCCCGTCAGTCCTCTTAATTCCTCTTTGAACCCCGAATCCATCGACACATCGCGCTCAAACATCTGAACATGGTGTGATTGAATAATGGACCGCGCAGCGTTGCAATCCTCAAATGTCTTCTTAATTCCTCGCAATGTGGTGGTGTAAATGACAACTGAATTTTCACCACCTGGCGGGCAATTTTTATGGAACGGTTGTAGGATGGTCTCCGACTCTCGCGAATTTCTGGCCTTTTGCTTGGTGGGCGTGGCTGATACCATTTTCTTGATTTGTTCTCCCTCTTCGGACAATTCTTTCTCAAAAGTAGCAACAAGTTCTGGATCAAACAGTGGACCCAAACTCCTCCTTCTCGATGAAATCACCCCCAAATCCATCCCTGGCATATCACTTTTCAATGGAGTTCTCAAACTTGGTGAATTCTTCCTTGAATTCTCCTGGAAATTACATGCCTTCAAGACCCTCTTCGGACTATAATCCCACCGCGCAATTCCGGTACCATATCCATTAATTTGCCCCTTATTTTCTTTCCCTCCAGATTTCATGAATTTCTTTGGGGAACCCATCTGATTTAAGAACTTCAATGGACTTTTTGCGTCCAAATTTGCAATCCCACGAAGAAAAGAAGTCGCTTTTGGGCTTTTTTTAGCCGGAATCGAAATGGGTACTCCTCTGTCCTCAAGATCCCCCATGAGTTCCCAAGCATTGATAATCTCTGGCTCTTGGCGACTCACCGATTTTCTCTGTTCAACTAGGCATTCAGAGATTGAGTGTTGCTGCGGTTGATCTTTGTCCAATTTGAGAGCACCATAAGTGGATGAAGTGAGAGAAACAACATGATTGGTATAATCTCCATTGCCAAATAAAATCTCTCGTTTGATATCTTCTTTAAAGAGTTTTGATGATACACAGCCCATTGGTGTGTGAGAGTTTCACTCAAGTTTGTCTGGTTATTTTGTGGTGTTTGCAAGGAAAGAAGTAGTGGGAGTATATTTTTTAAAAAATGTTTTAACGGTTACCCTGTCTTGCAACGGGCCCCAACGGTCGGAAAATTCGAATGGGGTTGTTTTATGGTGGTAAAGATTGTAAGAAGGCCTGTACTTCATAAGTATTTACTAACAAATGTATCTCCTTTTTAATTATTTTAATCGTTGGAAGTAGATATTTTGGACATCTATTATAGTCATTATGGTTTGCAACAACATTTTGATTGTATTATCTATCTTTTAAGGAGAGTATCATTCCATTTTAAAATTAAAAATACATTTTATAAATGATTATTTTAAAATTAATGAACTTGGTCAGCTAGAAATGTAATAGTAATGGTGTAATATTATTCAATTAAATAAAAATAGAAGCAATGTTATATTAAAAATTGCACGAGTTTGAAACATGTTGATGTCGAATTTCGTCAAACATTATTGTCAAATCGAAGGTTGTATGAATCTTTATAAACGAAAGGAAAGAACATAATGATTTTTGACCACAATTGTTATCTCGATGTGAGAACAAGTACATACCATTGTTATTGGTTGATACCTCTAAAGTGATTATTACTAGTATAAAGAATTAAAAATAAAACTTGATTACAAATTATTATGAAGTGATACATATTTTTTTCTGTGTCGTTTATATAGTCGTGACTCGTGAGTCCCAACCCTACGTCTTTAATTCTTGGGCCAATGAATTTGGGTTGAAATAAGTTCCCCTTATCCATAGAGGTCTTTTGGACTGGGTAATGAGTATTGACATTGGGTTGGATTCGAGATCCAATAGTCGAGTCCAGAGAAAACCTCATCCTAACGAAGCACAATTAATACTCCATTCGTACTCGCTCGATTAAAAGTTTGATTCGAGCTCAACTTCAAATATAAATGATTGAAATATGAGCAAATTTTAAAATTCGATAAATTACTCGAACCTCCTTAAATTATAATTTTGTATATCATATTCGTTCGAAAAATTCAAATTGTCCGGGCTCGATTTGAGATTGTACTTAACGCGATAGCAAAACGAGTATCAATCAAATCTTATTTTATACTCAATTAATTTTGTGAACCAAATCTAAGTAACTCAATACTCGACTCGACTCGGTTCATTTACACATTTAACCACAATGCGTGAAATAGTTGATTAAATCACATGATATGACATAATAGGGTTAAAACACTATCTTATTCTTCCTCACCATTGACATCCACAGACCACAAGTAAATACAAACAGTTTTTTCAATTGAATTGATCAAACATCATCTACTTCAATCAATATATATATATGTATAACGAAAAAGATTCAATCTCATTCCTAAATTTCTATCTTTCTCACAACCACAATGGAGTACAATGTCAAAAAGAAGACTTTATATTTTAACCTTTTGAACAAATAAATACAATTTTTATTTGTAAGAAAAAGACTTGGTGTTGCTACTACTGGTAGTAGTAGTACATGATATAGTACTAACAGCCAAAGAAACACGCCCAACTCCTCTCTCTCTCCATCATTACCCGTCCCCTGGCCGTGGTGGAATGGTCAAGCTCGATTATCTTTTTATAAATGTTAGTGCATTGAACAACATAGTCCAAAATGACGGCGACTAGTATTTCACAAAAAAATTAGTCTACAAAATCTTTTATAATAGTTCCTATACAGTATACACATCTTTCTACTTCTTAATATTTCTGCCCCACTCTCTCAATTTGAAATATTTTCTCAATTTTTTTTGTATATTTGATAAACTAATTTGATTTACAATATATATATATAATAAGTAAAGTTCAATATTTCTAATAGAAATAGATTAGATAGTAAAAATCCTTGTTTATGTATACTTTAATAAGAAAATCAACAAAAAGTAAGTATTTTTTAATAAATAAAAAGCATTTGGAGTATTACTTTCTTATTCCGTGTTGGTTCAGCTTAATTAGCGTGTCTTGGCATCACTAGAAAGAAAACTGCAAGTGGAAGTTACCGACAGCCGGTTAATGCCGGCCAACAGGATAAAAACACTTTTATTTATGAACAACTTATTTAATACTTACTACCACTTAGTTTAAGGATAATAATTACTCACATTGTTTAACAAACAAACAAATATATACTAGTAATTCTTTATTTTATTTAAAAAAGTGTCATCAATCAATGTTTTTTTTCTTTCAAAAGTTAATAGAAAAAACAAACATAATATCCTATCCCTATCCCTATCCCTATCCCTATCCCTATCCTATAAAATCAAACCCACAACAGCCCACCCACAGGTCAATAGTTGAAAGTTGAAACTCCCTCCGTAATAAAAGGTTAAAAACAATTCCACTAATTTCTCCCTTTAATTTTAATTAATTAATACTTTTTTCTTTGTATTCTTATTTTTCAGGGTCTCACAATGCTTTTAAATTCTTCCACTCCTACCTCCACTTTCTCAATTCTCCCATTTCTCTCTCTAAAATTCCATTCCCTGTTTCTCTCCCCAGCATGCCA
Source organism: Panax quinquefolius (assembly GCA_020205615.1). Taxonomy (NCBI): domain Eukaryota; kingdom Viridiplantae; phylum Streptophyta; class Magnoliopsida; order Apiales; family Araliaceae; genus Panax; species Panax quinquefolius. The sequence goes on along the minus strand of CM035161.1, from coordinate 30,831,800 downwards.
CAAGTTGATCTAGAAGCCTTAGTTTCAGTCTGCGGAGGCAGCACCAGCGATCGTAAGGTCGCGTGTGAACCACTCGCCGACGACTATCCCGACTTCTCTGATGTACCCCCGGATTTCCCGCCAGAATCGTTCTGGCTATCTAAGGACGCCGAATTCGACTGGTTCGATCGAAACGCTTTTCTAGAGCGCAAAGAATCCACAAGAGGAAATTCTAATTCTACCAATTTGAATCACTCTAATTCCAACTCCCAGAGATTTTCGCTCAATTTGAAGTCCAAGGCTGCGATTATCGGATTGCCCAAGACTCAGAAGAATAATTATGTTGACAAGCGTAGACACTGTAAACCGCCGAATGTTCGGTTGTTTCCGCCGAAACGGTCCGAGTCAGTCGGAAAATCGACGGCTGCGATGGCTGAACCGTCGTCGCCGAAGGTCTCGTGTATGGGAAGAGTTAGATCGAAGAGAGGCCGACGCCGGAAACCTTCGAATCCGGAGACCAAGACTGCAAAGCCAGCGGAGAGAACAAGATCCGCCGACGGAGAGAAGAAAAAAGGATTCTGCTCCGCTCTAATGTCGTTATTTCGCCCAGATCGTCGCCGGCGTGATAAACCGGTTGTTAATACTTATGAACCGTCAGTTAAATCGTCTAGAAAGAGCACGACAAGCAAAAAGTGTGCCGTTCCGGCTAGTGGTGAAGCGGAGGCGACTGAGCCGCCTAGTTTGGGAGGGATGACGCGGTTCGTGTCTGGTCGGAGGTCGGAGTCTTGGGGAGGCGAAGAAGTGGACGTGGCAAGACGTGATTCGGTGGATTCGGAACGCAGTGTGACGATTGCAAGGAGTGGGTCCCCCCGGCGGTGTTGATGGCGGACGTAACGGACAAAGGGTCTTGTAGTCTGGCCCGGTTGTGGAGGAAAATGTTTCGTAGGTGTGTTTTAAGTGAGCTGACGTGGCACGTTGAATTATTTCAAAGGTAAGACCCGTCGGTTCTTACAGTTTTTATATTTTGGCTTTTTTTTTTTTTTTAAATCGATGTAAATACTCTATTTTTGAGTGGCACGTGTAAATTTCTTTTACTTTATTGTAATGGAAATTTTGGATCTCACCATACAAATACTTCCTTGCCTTTTTTTAAAAAAAAAAAATTTATTTTTACGGAAAAATCTGATATTCCCACGTATTATATGATAAGATGCATCGTATTTCTGTTATTTTTGTGATATTACTCATCTTAAAATGGAGAATTAAGTGACAGAAGCATCGGAATATTAATTAATGTTTTAAAATAAATTATATATTACGTAATTGTTTATATATCTATTAAGTTTAGGTTTGCAAAAGAAATACTACTAGTAAAAATCTGTGAGCTGAGCTGTAAACTACATCGTGATTTGCGGAAGGACTTTGTTAATTAGGATTAGGATATTAATTACAGTTGCAGGAAGGTAGTACTGTAAACTAAACTTTAGTAGAAATTAGAAGAATATTATGCCTAAATTATATGATGAATCAAGTACCTAATTAACAGAATTGGTAAAAAGATTTGAAAGTAGTTCTAATTTATTAAGAATCTTGTCTTGTATTATTAAACTATTACTACTACTAGTTTTCAACGACACAAATATAATAATAATAATACTGTAATTAAGATTACTTAGATTAATTAATACTATACTTGAGTGTTAACCACGTTTAGTTCTTCTTGGCCTTTAATTGTGGGTTTATCTTTTGATTTCTATGTTATTTAGATCTGTATTTTTTAATTCCCATCCAACATGCAACAGGTCCTTTCAAAATTCATTTGTTTAATAAGTTATTAGGGTAGAAGAAGATATTGTGGGACTGTATTTTCTGTCTGTATTATCAATTACTACTATATTCATCTTCTAGTCTGGCTGATTCTGTCTCGCTCCTGAAGAAAAAGTCAAATATTATCATACAGTAATTAGTACCCGTCTTTTATAGTAATAAAGTGATACAATTAGTAATGTAAAATATATATCTTCTTTTTATTTATTTATTTATCAATTTTGTACTTTTAATTAGGTATTATTTTATATTAATAATTGTAACACGAGATAGCAATTTACTATATACTATATCAAAAAATTAGATATTATATCTGCAGAAAGTGATTAATTTAAACTACAATTTTAGTTACAAAGTTGAAATATATATATATATATATATATATATATATATATATATATGGGTTAAATACAATTTTCACGCAAGGTTATGAATATTGAGGACAAAAGTATAAATTAAGCAAAGCAAAATATTATCGGAGCGTCACCATTAGCTCTCTCTAGTCGGCATCCGAGCACTTTGTTCCATGACCATGAGCAGCTCTTCTCTACACTACAACATTTAGGGACTCTTTGATAAAACCGAATAAATAGTTTTGAATGTATAAATAATATGAAGTAGAATTCTAAATACTAAATGAAAAAAGTTATTTAATAATTGATATATCTGAAATATTTAAATAATATTTTTTTATTATTTTCTTACTTTGAACTATGTCAAGTATCAACGCACTAAAAAATAAATTTACTACAATATTAATTACACAATATTTTAATAATTCAAACAACCTTGCTCTAAACTATTTTAAATAATTATAAGTAGACATTACATATCATTATTCATTTAATAGATAATATATAAATACTCTCTTCATTGCTAAATATAAAATTCATATTGACTTTTTAAAATTAATTTAAAATATTTTTAAATTCAAAACTAGTACTGTAATATTTTTAATTTAAGATTAATATAATTATAAACTTTATAAACTATGTAAAAGAATTAATAATTACAACATATATAGTTTTCAAAGTAAAATGAATTATATTAATTTTAATTAAAAACATCTCATAGTAATTATAAAAGTCAAATTTAATGTTATATTTTGAAATGGAGAGTACTAAAATTAGTAAATATAAGTATTGCTATATGACATATGATGAATTATATATATCACACTTTAAATATTCCATTCTTTTTCCTTATATTTTACTAGGCTTAAATATGAATAACTATCCTAAACTATAAAGTCATATTCTACTTCGATGATCCATCTTTCAATTTTGTTAATTAGATGATTAAATTATTAATTTTTTCCACTTGCATTTAATTAGGTCTGCCACGTCAGAAATTGCTGACGTGGCATGGCCACATGGCAATACAGTGCTTATGTGTTAAAAGAAGGCTAGTCTTTAAATTATTTTATTGACTTTAAAGGACAAAAGATTAATATAATATTTTATATTAACTTAAACTAAATTTAAACAAAAATAAAATCCAAACTGATCAGATCTAGCAAACGATTTCATCTTCCTTCATCACACTTGTCCATTCTCACCGCATCACCCATGCTCGGTACCGTCATCATCAACATTACACCAACAAAAAAGCTTTTAGTCCAAGCAAAACAAATAAATTCTTTGACAAATCAATTGATTGGTCAATCCATCCTCTGCTACGCAAAATAAAATGTGAACCTTCGAGCTTCCGGCGACTAAAATGTGAACCTTCGAACATCTCTTTTTTGATCTATGTTATGGCCAAATCTGATCAGGGGTGAATAGATTGTAAGGCTCTTCGCGAGATTAGTCGGGGTGATTCGTGTGTGTTGGATTTTGAAGAGATGATCTTAAGTGGGGGTTCTATTTTTGGGATTATGATTTCGGGGTTTGGATCTCGATGGCTTTCTGATGGTGATTTGCGTTTCGATGTTGGTCTCCTTATTTCTTTCGGATCTGGTTTATTTAAGCTTATTGCTCATCTCTTCTAAATTAGATCTGGGGTGCTGTGGCTCTGCTTTTGGGCAGTTCGGTAGTTTTAGAGTAAGGGTGTAAACGAATCGAGTCGAACCGAGTATTGAGTTGCTCAGATTTGCTTCATAAAATTTATCGAGTATAAAATAAGATTTGATTAAGGCTCATTTAACTACCGAGTCGAGCACAATTCTGAATCGAGCCCGAGCAGTTTGAATTTTTTGAACGAATATGATCCGAGTATAAATAAAAAATTAAAATTTGAAGAGGTTCGAATAATTTACCGAACTTTAAAATTTGCTCATATTTGACTCATTTATATTCGAGTCGAGCTTTAATCGAACTTTTAGTCGAAATGTAGTATTTAATCTAGCCCAAACCTGTTTTGCTCATTTTACGCCCTTTATTTTAGAGCTCTCAATCTAATCAAATCACTACTTATTGTTCATTCAGACATTAGATCTTGTTGGGCTCCTTTATTTTATAATGGTTCGATTCTGCGGTGATTATGGTTCTCATGGGATTCTCCACCACCGCTCCACCCATGCTTGATTTTTCATCCTCTTTTGAGCACCAAATTGGCCCACCCACTCGTTGGATCTGGTTTTGTTGCCTCGTTTCCGGTTTGAGTTGGTGTTTATGTCAGTTTTGGGGTGTGGGTCTGCTTGATCCGTTGGAATTCAAATTGATTTAAAATAGAGTTTTGCTATGTTGAGTCTAATCAATTGGTTGTTTATGAAATGATTCTTTATGACATCGCTTTATTTTTTATGGAATTAGTTTAATGTTGTTCTGGTCCCTTTTTCCTTCTTGTTATTCTCGTTGGAATCTAGCGGTTCACATCCCCTGCTACGGAAAATCAATAGACAAGTAGATCTGATTGAAATTTGTTGTTGATGTACATATCATTATTGATCGTGAAACTGGAAATGAGACTCAGTCTCGTGGAAGAGGTCGCGGCGACGACAGTGAATTTCGCGGTGGACGCTATGTAGGTGGATATGGTGGAGATGGTTGTAAGACCCCAAATTATTAATAAATGAAATTTATTTTCCTCTATTTATTATTTTGAAATAGTAAGGGTCGATTTGATTAATGTGGATAGTTATGGGTAAAATACGCAAATATTTCGAATAAGCAAGTGGTTATAAAATATTCATTATTGTTGGGGAATATTCGTTTGGTCGTGGAATATTCAGATCGTCAGGAATATTCAATGACGACAAGCAAATCTTTTGTGGGCCCCATAATGAAAAGCGATTGGATGAAGAAAACGACAAATATAAGTTGTTTATAAATAATCAGTAGACAGTTTACAAGTAATATCTTGTTGGAATACCCATTGGTTAAAAACACACTAATACGCGTTGTTGAACAAGAAGAAGACACCAGATTGCACCAATTATTGATTCTTACGTAAGAAGGCACTACTCAATAATTGTTACAAAGAATTATCGCTCAAAGATTTTATTTTATCGATTCAATAATTGTTGCATTGATATTTTATATTATTGTTTTTCAATAATTATCATTACATAAATTTTTTATTATCGAAGCAATAATTCATATTATCGAATAATATTATTAGATAATATTATTGGCAATGTCTAGAAAGTTCGCTTAAGGAGAGGTTTGGTCACCTAATCATACGCCAAGAAGGAGAAATTCTTATCGAAAGCCCCTCTTTCCGGAACCTACTCGTTGTCAATAATGTGATTTCGTAATATTATTTGTGAATAATTAATTATTGATTTATATGATGAGGAAAATATTGATTTTATGTGGATATAGATGGAGAAAATTTTAAAATGACAATTGTTGAAAATTAATATTTTATCTTTTTTCGATAAAATAATTCATTTAAATATATTATTTTAATAATATATTAACGGTGATATTTTTACAACGAATGTGGGATATATGAGTATATATGAGGAGGAAGAGTATTTTTGTTGCAATAAATGTTTAAAACATGTTAAACATGTCATGGACCCCATTTCTCGATCGAAATTTGATTATACCGTCAAAATTATCCGTATGTGGATTTTTGGCCAATTTCGTTTGGAATTTGGAAAAACTTTTTTTCAGAAAAGTTGTAGAGAATTGAATTTCCTATAAAAAGTCGCGAGATTCGAATTTTTCGATAAAAAGAGCTATTTATTATGAATTATCAAGTTCAAGTTCAAATAATTGATTTTGAAGTTTAAAATATTTTTAATTACAAAAACGTTTTTTCCATTTTTGAAACTCATTTAACATGTTTTAGGGTATTGAGTTCAGATTCTTGGATGCGTAGGAAGTTGTAGAGAAAAATTATAATATTAATTTATTAAATTTTCTACTTTTGTGTTCTAAAGATTTTCCTATAAATAGGTGCTTAGGTTAGAATTGAAAATCACACCGTAAATCAAGTTTTTCTCTATATTATCGAGCGTTTATTCTTGTGAGTATTTTGAGTATACTTTGAGTATGCTATATACGGTGCAAGTTCAAGTCATAGCCTATATCCTGTTTCAACTAAGACTGCTCTTCGAGGTAAGTGGATGTTATTTTCTTCTCAAATGATATTATTTCTTCAATATCATTACGTTTGAAATATTGGTTGGAACTTTTTATCAAATTTGGAACTTTTTCATGCTCGGGGTTACTTATTCATGAGTTACTATTCGATTAAGTTACTATTCATGAGTTACTATTCACGAAGTTACTATTCATTTAGTACTATTCATGAAGCGTGAAGATGTTTTTTTGTGAAATTTCTATCTTTGGTGTCTGAGTTACTATTCATGATACGATTATTATTCACGATACTAAGACTATTCATTTAATACTAAGACTATTCACCTAAAAAATGAAATTTCTTCTTTTTTGTCTAAAATATCTATTATGGATACTAGCTTTGATCAGATCCATGTTTTGATCATTCTTGAATTTTACTCCACTATGATTATTTATGAAGTATTTTTGAACTCGGATTGTTTAAAGTACTAATCTTAATAATACTTGCTCTTTTGTTTCAATCGGATTCGTTTTTTAAAAATATTTTCATCATCCTCATACCTAAATGATGATATTATCGAATATCTTTGCCCAGTAGAAAAAGATGAATGATTTTCGATGAATAGCCCCAGAGCAAAAAGATGAATGATTTTTGATGAATATCTTCGCCGATAATATCTTCGCCTCAGAAGTGCAAAGATGAAGTGTGTGAGATGAACACGACTAATCGATGAATATCTTCGCCTCGTAGTGCAAAAGATGAATATTTGATTCCAGATATATATCGATTGATGTTACAGGATAAAATATCGACGATGAACTTTTAAATTCATATATGTAAGATAGTAGTTTGCATTCTCTACTTAACTCTTCTAATGAATTATTATTTCACCGCAGCTATTATTGATTTAAAACCGGTTGTCTATCAGATTCTATTAGATTTTTCCCGTTGAAGACTAACGATAATTTGTCAGATATTATCTTAGTCATAATATTCTTTATCGGGCTAGTTGAGCTCACCCTTTTCCTTTTTGTTCCATTTTTTTCTCTCAGAGGCTTAGAATGTAGCGTAGTACTAATCGGGGTATGGAATGAAGGTTCTAGAGAGAGTTGTTTAGTAGTCCTCACCATTTTTGTAAAATAATGTATCAATAATTATGATGGGGATTTATTTGCGTGTGGATATTGTCAGATGGCAATATCTCGTATTTAAACTCACAGTTTATATGTTGTAATAATAAAGTTGTAGTTATTTTCGTATTCATGTATTTGGCGCACTCAAAATGGGTTGGATGGAATGGACCTATTTTTGGGGGGCGCCACAATTGGTATCGTAGCTTAGGATATGATCTCCATGAGATCGGGAATGTGAATCAGAGGGAGAGACGAGTAAATCCTTCGCTAAAGTGTGTCCTACCTAAGCTTATTTGTTAGTTGGTCAAGATATAGGGATATTATGTGATATATTGATTTCCTTAATTAACCCTTATTTTTACGACAAGATTTGAGAATGTCGAATCGAAAATATTAACAAATGGAGTAAATGAGACCGTGGAGATGCTCAGATTTTACCAACGAGGAGAACGCAACAGTCGGCAATGTACCTCCCGTGAACAACAACACCACCGAAAGCAGATGATGAACGAGGGATGTTTAGAAGCTTTTTGCAGCTCATGCAAAATCGCACGAGGAGACTCGTGTTCAAAATATCGAGGAAATGATAAGAATTACGGGTGGTCACAAACCAAGCAGCTCAAAGAGTCGGGACCACTGCAATGGGGAAAGCCGGATCCGATTAAGTGAGACGTGGGTCAAACAAATTACCAAGATATTCGATGTCTGGGATGCACGGAGGAATGTAAGGTTCCATTCGCTACCTTTATGTTCCGTGGCGAGGCAGACATCGGTGGGAATCAGGAAGTGCACTCCATCCAACCGCACTCAAAGATGTCATGGGAGACGTTTAGAAATAATTCAATGACAAGTACTTTCCCGAAAGTATTCGCTATACGTATGAAGGAAGTGGAGTTTATTAGATCGAGCAGTAATAATACGACGAAGGTGTCCCAAAGACGAGGTATAAGTTCATGTGAGTTATCCGTGTTCGCACCTCATTTGGTGGAGAATGAGGAACGATGACGTGGATGTTTCGAGAGGTTTCAAACCCAAGATACGCCAAGATCTCATTTCTCATAAATTTTCTCTATTCAGATGTTGTCAACAGGCTCATTGTTAGAGCGAGATAACGAAAGTACGCTCAACCGAGGGACCATAACCAGATCATATCAAGATAATAGCCATCGTAATAACGATAACCAACGGAGAAAGAAGAATACGGACAAAGGCCAGAACCACTCCGTGGTAATCATGGCCATGAAAATAGAAGAAGCGAATCGGGAGGAGATTTTAAAAGAGGAGATTCAACAACCACCATTTGAAGACGCCAGACCAAAGAAGACTAGTTCCAAGGGGAGGAGAAAGACCACCTACAGATAAGTTACAAATGCGGAAAGAGAGGATATATCACCAAACCGCCCACAACAGCTTTTAAGGTATGCTATAATTGTGGAAAAGAAGGACATATCGCCGAGATCAGACGATATCGAAAACCAACCCAATGAATGGTGACTCAAAAGGATGTCCCGTAAAAGTCAAAGTCAACGATTCTCGAAGAGCGCTTTGTCGTGACTTCCAAAAATGCGAGGAACCCGAACGGTTAGACGGTTAGTTAATTATAAATTTTCATAAAGTTTATACCTTACTAGATAACCTGCTTCTACCCATTCTTTATCTCTTTGTCAAGGCCAACGCTTGAACTCGACTCACGGAGAAATTAGACTTTGACCTATTTATGGAGACTCTGTTAGAGAAACTTTCATTACATCCGTTGTTTAGAAATCTTGCTTGATTCAGTTGGCACTATCACATTACTTGTTAACCTTATTTCTATAGAGATATTTGCTTTTGATGTGATTTTAAGGTTAACTACTCATCACGCCAAAATTGATTACTTTCGTAAGGTCATAGTTTTCATATTCCTAAGCAACCTCGTTATTCAATTCAAGCAATCAAACCATGGTAATCAAACATTTTCATATCAAGCCATGAAGTCATTCGCTTATTACGGATGTCAAGTTTTCTTAGTCCATGTTATGGATTTGAATAAAGACACGCCGATTTGAATAATATTCTCGTTGTTATTGATTTTTCCCGACGTATTTTCAAGAATTTTTCGCTTACTCCCAAAGCCTCGATATTAAATTTTGTATCGACTTTAAACCCCAGACAAAACTCATTTCTAAAATCTCATATCGAATGGCTCCTATTGAACTTCGTGAGTTAAAAATTCAACTATAGAATTTGGTACTGAGCCTTTATCCGGTGATTTTTCAGGAATGCACACCAAGCCAGATCTCGTAGGGGACACCATATTCGCGATAGTAAACCGATAGTGTCATCAGTAACGTGTTATCCAAGGTCGATATGAGTCACAGCTTGAGAACAACCTAAGTCGATAATCGAAATACGTAGCTTTCAGGCTTAGTTGGTTATTATCTGAGATTCGTCAAGGATATTCTCGAATCGCTATTCCATTAACGCAATTGACTCGTAGAGATACAAAATTGAATGGAGCAAGGAATGTGGGAAGAGCTTCAAGAACTCAAGAGGAGACTCATTTCAAAGACATGTTCACCATGCCATCCTCGAAAGTTTAACGTGGTAGCCGACGTGTTGAGTAGAAGATCGAGATACAAGCACGAAAGTACGATATATCACAAAGACTCATTTCAGATAATTTACAAATAATAGAGATGGAGATGAAAACTCTAGGTACCCACGTGATGATGATGATATAAAGTATAATCGATTTTAATCGATAAAGTTAAAGTCGTTTCAAGCTACACACCGAGTCGATGAATTTGAAGAAGGAGGTGCAAGAAGTTGTTATTTCAAAAGCGAGAGAATCGGTGAGGTGAGGAAAGCTCAAACCTTCGATTTATTAATCCATTTAAAATTCTCGATCGAATAGGAACGCGTGGCCTATAGACTCGCTTTTATCGCCAAGTACGACGCGTGTTCATAACGCTTTTCACGATCGATGTTACGTAAATATGTGGACGACCAACCACGCTATCGAAGTTAGAACCGGATGAGATAGCCAAGACTTAACGACGAGGAGGTACCTATCAAGATCTTGGATAGAAAGAACACGCCCTATGTGATCGAGGTTATACCACAAGTTAAAGTTTTGTGGAGAAACCATGCTATCGAGGAAATGACCGGGAGTTGGAAACGAAATGAAAGCGAGGTATTCTCATCTTTTCAAACACTGTGTACGCACGCCAATTTCGAGGACTTAAATTTCATAAGGAGGGAGGAGGTCAGAAGACCCCAAATTATTAATAAATGAAATTTATTTTCCTCTATTTATTATTTTGAAATAGTAAGGGTCGATTTGATTAATGTGGATAGTTATGGGTAAAATACGCAAATATTTTAATAAGCAAGTGGTTATAAAATATTCATTATTGTTGGGGAATATTCGTTTGGTCGTGGAATATTCAGACTTTGTTTGGGAATATTCACGACGACGCGCAGCAGCTTTTGTGGGCCCCATAATGGAAAGCGATTGGATGAAGAAAACGATAAATATAAGTTGTTTATAAATAACTACAGTAGTTGTTACAATTAATATCTATTGGAATACCCAAGTGGTTAAAACACACTAATACGCCATTGTAAAACAAGAAGACACACCAGATTGCACCAATTATCGATTCTTACGTAAGAAGGCACTACTCAATAATTGTTACAAAGAATTATCGCTCAAGATTTTATTTTATCGATTCAATAATTGTTGCATTGATATTTTATATTGTCGTTGTTTCAATAATTGTCATTACACAAGATTTTTTATTATCGAAGCAATAATTCATATTATCCTAATAATATTATTAGATAAACATTATTGGCAATGTCTAGAAAGTTCTCGCCTAAGGAGAGGTTTGGTCACCTAATCGCTACCAAGATAAGGAGAAATTCTTATCGAAAGCCCCTCTTTCCCGGAATACCGGTTGTCAAGATCGTGATTCGTAATATTATTTGTGAATAATTAATTATTGATTTATATGATGAGGAAAATATTGATTTTATGTGGATATAGATGGAGAAAATTTTAAAATGACAATTGTTGAAAATTAATATTTTATCTTTTTCGATAAAATAATTCATTTAAATATATTATTTTAATAATATATTAATGGTGATATTTTTACAATGAATGTGGGATATATGAGTATATGAGGAGGAAGAGTATTTTTGTTGCAATAAATGTTTAAAACATGTTAAACATGTGTCATGGACCCCATTTATCGATCGAAATTTGATTATATACTGTAAAATCGTTCGTATGTGGATTTTTTACCAATTTTTGTTTGAATTTGAAAAACTTTCTTCTCGCAAAGTTGTAGAGAATTGAATTTCCTATAAAAAGTCGCGAGATTCGAATTTTCTGATAAAAGAGCTATTTATTATGAATTATCAAGTTCAAGTTCAAATAATTGATTTTTGAAGTTTAAAATATTTTTAATTACAAAAACGTTTTTTTCCATTTTTGAAACTCATTTAACATGTGTTAGGGTGGCTGAAGTTCAGATTCTTGGATGCGTAGGAAGTTGTTGTAAAAATATATAATATTAATTTATTAAATTTTCTACTTTTGGTGTTCTAAGATTTTCCTATAAATAGGTGCTTAGGTTAGAATTGAAAATCACAATTTAAATCAAGTTTTCTCTCTATATTATCGAGTTTATTCTTGTGAGTATTTTGAGTATACTTTGAGTATTGCTATACTATGGCAAGTTCAAGTCATAGCCTATATCCTGTTTCAACTGTAAGACTGCTTTTCGAGGTAAGTGGATGTTATTTTCTTCTCAAATGATATTATTTCTTCAATATCATTATGTCAAATATTGGTTGGAACTTTTTATCAAATTTGAACTTTTTCATGTTTAAGTTACTATTCATGAGTTACTATTCACGAAGTTACTATTCATGAAGTTACTATTCACGAAAGTTACTTATTCAGTTAGTACTATTCTATTCAAGAAGCGTGAAGATTTTTTGTGAAATTTCTATCTTTTGGTGTTTGAGTTACTATTCACGATATAATATTACTATTCACGATACCAAGACTATTCACTTATCATACTGCAAGACTATTCAATTTAAAAATGAAATTTCTTCTTTTCGTCTAAAATATCTATTATGGATACTAGCTTTGATCAGATCCATGTTTTGATCATTCTTGAATTTTACACCACTATGATTATTTATGAAGTATTTTTGAATACGGATAAAACAAAGTATTAATACTTAATCCTTAATACCTTGTTTTTTGTTTCACCGGATTCGCTTTTTTTAAAATATTTTTCATCATCCTCACCCTAAATGATGATATTATGAATATCTTTGGCCCAGAAAGTAAAAAAGATGAATGATATTTTTGATGAATATCTTTCGCCCACGATCGAAGATTAATAAGATGAAGATGAAAAGATGAAGTGTTTAGATGAACACGACTCAATCGATGAATATCTTTCGCCCAGTAGTGTAAAAGATGAATATTTGATTCCGTGATATATATCGATTGATGTTACAGGATAAAATATCGACGATGAACTTTTAAATTCATATATGTAAGATAGTAGTTTGCATTCTCTACTTAACTCTTCTAATGAATTATTATTTTCACTGCAAATATTGATTTAAAACCGGTTGTCTATCAGATTCTATTAGATTTTTCCTCGTCAAGACTAACGATAATTTGTCAGATATTATCTTAGTCATAATATTCTTTATCGGGCTAGTTGAGCTCACCCTTTTCCTTTTTGTTCCATTTTTCTTCTCGTGAGGAGGCTAGAATGTAATGTAGTACTAGTTCTGGGTATGGAATGAAGGTTCTGTAGAGAGTTGTTTAGTAGTCCTCACCATTTTTGTAAAATAATGTATCAATAATTATGATGGGGATTTATTTGCGTGTGGATATTGTTTCAGGCAATATCTCGTATTTAAACTCACAGCTTTATATGTTGTAATAATAAAGTTGTAGTTATTTCGCATCATGTATTTGGCGACTCGAATGGGTGGATGGAATGGACCTATTTTGGGGCGCCATACTTGGTATCGTAGCTTAGGATATGATCTCCAAGTGAGATCGGGAATGAACTAGAGGGGAGAGACGAGTAAATCCTTCGCTAAAGGTGTCCTACCTAAGCTTATTTGTTAGTTGGTTAAGATATAGGATATTATGTGATATATTGATTTTTAATTAACCCTTATTTTATGACAAGATTTGAGAATGTCGACCGAGAATATTAACAAATGGAGTAAATGAGACCGTGGAGATGCTCAGATTTACCAACAAGGAGAACGCGCAACAGTCGGCAATGTACTCTCCGTGAACAACACCCATCGAAAGCAGATGATGAACGAGGGATGTTTAGAAGCCATAGCTCACGCAAAAATCGCACGAGGAGACTCGTGTTCAAAATATTGGAGGAAATGATAGCAATTCACGTGGTGGTCACACCCAAGCGCTTCAAAGAGTTGGGACCACCGTACTGGGAAAGCCGGATCCGATTAAGTGCGAGACGTGGGTCAAACAAATTACCAAGATATTCGATGTCTGGGATGCACTGAGGAATGTGAAAGTTCCATTCGCTACCTTTATGTTCCGTGGCGAAAGGCGGATCATCGGTGGGAATCGTGAAGTTGTATCCATCCACCGCACTCAAAGATGTCATGGGAGACGTTTCAGAAATATTCAATGACAAGTACTTCCCGAAAGTATTCGCTATACGAAGGAAGTGGAGTTTATTAGATCGGAGAGTAAGTAATAACATGACGTGTGTCCCAAAGACGAGGCGTAAGTTCATGAGTTATCCGTGTTTGCACCTCATTTGGTGGAGAATGAGGAACGATGACGTGGATGTTTCGAGAGGTTTGAAACCCAAGATACGCCAAGATCTCATTTCTCATAAATTTTTTCTCTATTCGAGATGTTGTCAACATGTGGCTCGATTGTTAGAGCGAGATAACGAGTAACGCTCAACCGAGGGACCATAACCAGATCATATCAAGAAGATAGCCATCATCGAATAACGATAACCAACGGAGAAAGAAGAATACGGACAAAGGCGCAGAACCACTCCGTGGTAATCATGGCCATGAAAATAGAAGAAGCGAAGCCTGGGAGGAGATTTTAAAAGAGGAGATTCAACAACGACCATTTGAAGACGCCGACCAAAGAAGAACTAGTTCCAAGGAGGAGAAAGACCACCGGTCGATGTTATAAATGCGGAAAGAGGGATATCACCCAAACCGCCCACAACAAGCTTTAAGGTATGCTATAATTGTGGAAAAGAAGGACATATCGCCGAGATCAGACGATATCGAAAACCCATCCCAATGAATGGTGACTCAAAAGGATGTCCCAGTAAAAGTCAAAGTCAACGATTCTCGGAAGAGCGCTTGTCGCGACTTCGGTTAAAATGCGAGGAACCCGAACGAAGTTAGTACGGGTTAGTTAATTATAAATTTTGCCAAGTTTATACCTTACTAGATATACCTGGTTCTACCCATTCTTTTATCTCTTTGCATGCGCCAACGCTTGAACTTGACTACGAGAAATTAGACTTTGACCTATTTATGGAGACTCTGTTAGAGAAACTTTCATTACATCCGTTGTTTAGAAATCTTGCTTGATTCAGTCAGCACTATCACATTACTTGTTAACCTTATTTCTATAGAGATATTTGCTTTTGATGTGATTTTAAGGTTAACTACTCATCACGCCGAAATTGATTACTTTTCGTAAGTGTGTTAGTTTTCATATTCCTAAGCAACTCGTTATTCAATTCAAGCAATCAAACCATTGTAGTCAAACATTTTCATATCAAGCCATGAAGTCATTCGCTTATTACGGATGTCAAGTTTTCTTAGTCCATGTTATGGATTTGAATAAAGACACGCCGATTTGAATAATATTCTGTTGTTATTGATTTTTCCCGACGTATTTTCGAAGAATTTTCGTTTTACTCCAAAGACCGATATTAAATTTTGTATCGACTTTGAACCCGGTACAAAATTCATTTCTAAAATCTCACATCGAATGGCTCCTATTGAACTTCGTGGAGTTAAAAATTCAACTATAGAATTTGGTACCGAGCCTTTATCCGGTGACTTCCTTTGTGGAATGCACCTGCCGACTTCTCGTAGGGGACGCCATATTCGTGCGATAGTAAACCGATAGGTGTCATTTTAACGTGCTATCCAAGGTTGGGATATGAGTCACGCTTGAGAACAACCTAAGTCAGAATCGAAATACGTAGCTTTCAGGCTTAGTTGGTTATTATCGGAGATTCGTTGAAGGATATTCTCGAATCGCTATTCCATTAACGCAATTGACTCAGTAGAGATACAAAATTCGAATGGAGCAAGGAATGGGAAGAGCTTTCAAGAACTCAAGAGAGACTCATTTCAGCACATGTTCGACCACGCCATCCTCGAAAAGTTTAACGTGGTAAATTGACGTGTTGAGTAGAAGATCGTATACAAGTACGAAAGTACGATATTGTCAAAGGCTCATTTCAGATAATTTACAAATAATAGAGATGGAGATGAAAACTCTAGGTACCCATTTGATGATATACGAGTATAATCGACTTTAATCGATAAAGTTAAAGTCGCTCAAGCCTACACCGAAATGATGAATTTGAAGAAGGAGGTGCAAGAAGTTGTTATTTCAAAAGCAAGAATCGGTGAGGTGAGGAAAGCTCAAACCTTCGATTTATTAATCCATTTGAAATTCTCGATCGAATAGAATCGCGTGGCCTATAGACTCGCTTTTTTACCGCCAAGTACGACGCTGTTCATAACGCTTTTCACGATCGATGTTACGTAAATATGTGGACTAATTCAACCACGCTATCGAAGTTAGAACCCGGACTAGATAGTCAAGACTTAACGTACGAAGAGGTACCACAAGATTTTGGATAGAAAGAGCACGTCCTATGTATCGAAGGTTATACCACAAGTTAAAGTTTTATGGAGAAACCATGCTATTGAGGAAATGACCTCGGAGTTGGAAACTAAATAAAAGCGAGGTATTCTCATCTTTTCAAACACCAGACGTCGACGCCAATTTCGAGGACTAAATTTCATAAGGAGGGAGGTCAGAAGACCCCAAAATTTTTAAATAAAAAGGAATTTCCTTTATTTATTATTTTGAAATAGTAAGGGTGGATTTGATTAATGTGGATAGTTATGGGTAAAATACGCAAATATTTTGAATAAGCAAGTGGTTATAAAATATTCATTATTGTTGGGGAATATTCGTTTGGTCGTGGAATATTCAGATCGTTTGGGAATATTCGCACGACTTGCCATGTTAAATCTTTTGTGGGCCCCATAACTGAAAGCGATTGGATGAAAAAACGACAAATATAAGTTGTTTATAAATAACTACGCAGAGTTGTTATTGTTATTATCGTTGGAATACACTTGGTTAAAACACACTAATACGCGCATTGTGATTGTCAACAAGAAGATACGATATTGCACCAATTATTGATTCTTACGTAAAGAAGGCACTACTCAATAATTGTTATAAAGAATTATCGCTCAAGATTTTATTTTATTGATTCAATAATTGTCGCGTTGATATTTTATATTATTGTTGTTTCAATAATTGTCATTACACAAGATTTTTTATTATCGAAGCAATAATTCATATTATCTGAATAATATTATTAGATAACATTATTGGCAATGTCTAGAAAGTTCTGTCAAGGAGAGGTTTGGTCACCTAATCAAGGCCACAAGAAGAAGAAATTCTTATCGAAAGCCCTCTTTCCGGAAACCACCGGTCACAAGATATTCTGTGATTCTCGTAATATTATTTTGTGGAATAATTAATTATTGATTTATATGATGAGGAAAATATTGATTTTATGTGGATATAGATGGAGAAAAATTTTAAAATGACAATTGTTGAAAATTAAAATTTTATCTTTTCTCGATAAAATAATTCATTTAAATATATTATTTTAATAATATATTAACTGGTGATATTTTTATAATGAATGTGGGATATATGAGTATATGAGGAGGAAGAGTATTTTTGTGGCATTAAATGATTAACACATGTTAAACATGTCAATTGGACCCCATTTATCGAATCAAATTTGATTATAGAAAAATTGTAAAAATTAATCTGCTTGTGGATTTTTGGCCAATTTATGTTTGGAATTTGGAAAAACTTTCTTCGCAAAGTTGTAGAGAATTGAATTTCCTATAAAAAGTCGCGAGATTCGAATTTTTCTGATAAAAGAGCTATTTATTATGAATTATTGAAGTTCAAGTTCAAATAATTGATTTTTGGAAGTTTTAATTATTTATATCAACAAAAACGTTTTTTTTGTTTTTTTGGTTGGCCCCCATATGTTAAAAACATGCTGATTGATTTCAAGAGTCTTGGTTGGCGAGGAATATATATATATATATTATTATTATTATATTAAATTTTTCGCTTTTGTGTTCTAAGCAATTTCCTATAAATAGGTGCTTAGGTTAGAATTGAAAATCACAATTTAAATCAAGTTTTCTCTCTATATTATCGAGCGTATTCTTGTGAGTATTTTGAGTATACTTTGAGTATTGCTATATGCAAGTTCAAGTCATAGCTTTATATCCTGTTTCAACTAAGTATCGATCTTTCGAGGTAAAGGATGTTATTTTTTTCAAATGATATTATTTCTTCAATATCATTATTTGAAATATTGGTTGGAACTTTTTATCAAATTTGGAACTTTTTCATGTCGGGGTTACTATTCATTGAGTTATTATTCACGAAGTTACTATTCATGAGTTACTATTCACTTAGTTACTATTCACGAGTACTATTCATTAAGCGTGAAGATGTTTTTTTGTGAAATTTCTATCTTTGGTGTCTGAGTACTTATTCACGATACTAAGACTATTCACGTGATACGACACTATTCACGAATAAGACTATTCACCTAAAAATGAAATTTCTTCTTTTTCGTCCAAAATATCTATTATGGATACTAGCTTTTGATCAGATCCATGTTTTGATCATTCTTGAATTTTACACCACTAGATGATTATTTATGAAGTATTTTTGAATCGGGATTGTTTAAAAGTACTAATCCTTAATACTTGTTTTTTGTTTCAATCGGATTCGCTTTTTAAAAAAATATTTTCATCATCATTAAATGATGATATTATTAAATGATGATATTATGGAATATCTTTCGAGAATATGTAGTGCAAAGATGAATGATTTCATGATGAATATCTTTGGCCCAAAGTAAAAAGATGAATGTGTTGAGATGAACATGACCGATCGATGATGAATATCTTTGGCTCAGAGTAGAAAAGATGAATATTTGATTCAGATATATATATGATTGATGTTACAGGATAAAATATCGACGATGAACTTTTAAATTCATATATAGAAGATAGTAGTTTGCATTCTCTACTTAACTCTTCTAATGAATTATTATTTCGCAGCTAATATTGATTTAAAACCGGTTGTCTATCAGATTCTATTAGATTTTTCCCCGTGAAGACTAACGATAATTTGTTGTATATTATCTTAGTCATAATATTCTTTTTATCGGGCTAGTTGAGCTCACCCTTTTCCTTGTTGTTCCATTTTTCTTCTCGTGAGGCTAGAATGTAATGAAAGTACTAATCTGGTAAAATGGAATGAAGGTTCTAGAGAGAGTTGTTTAGTAGTCCTCACCATTTTGTAAAATAATGTATCAATAATTATGATGGGGATTTATTTGAGTATGGATATTGTCTAGATGGCAATATTTGTAGTTAAACTCATAGTTTATATGTTGTAATAATAAAGTTGTAGTTATTTCGTATCATGTATTTGGCGACTCGTGAATGGGTTGGATGGAATGGACCTATTTTGGGGCGCCACATGTATACCTATTTTGGGGCGCCATACTTGGTATCGTAGCTAGGATATGATCTCCCGCGGAGATCGGGAATAGAACTAGGAGGAGAGACGAGTAAATCCTTCGCTAAGGTGTCCTACCTAAGCTTATTTTTTAGTTGGTTAAGATATAAGGATATTATGTGATATATTGATTTCTTAATTAACCCTTGCTTTTTACGATAAAGATTTGAGAATGTCGAATCGAGAATATTAACAATGGAAATGAGACCGTGGAGACGCTCAGACTCACCAACGAGAGAGAACGTGCAACAGTCGGGCAATGTTCCTCCGTGAACAACACCACCGAAAGCAGATGATGAACGAGGGATGTTTAGAAGTTTTTTGCGATTCACGCAAAATCGCATTTGTGGAGACTCGTGTTCAAAATACAGTGAGGAAATGATAGAATTCACGGGTTGTCACAACCAAGTAGTTCAAAGAGTTGGGACCACCGAATTTAGGGAAAGCCAGATCCGATCACGGCGGAAACACGGGTCAAGCAAATTACCAAGATATTTGATTTCTTGGGATGCACGGAGGAATGTAGGTTCCATTCGCCACCTTTATGTTAAAGTGGCGAGAGCAGACATCGGTGGGAGTCGTGAAGCGCACTCCATCCAAACCGCACTCAAAGATATCCTGGGAAACATTTCAGAAACTATTTAATGACAAATACTTTCCGAAAGTGTTCGGCTATACGTAAGGAAGTGGAGTTCATCGATTAGAGCAAAACAATACGACGATTTTGTCTCAAAGACGAGGCAAAGTTTGCAGAGTTATCCGTGTTTCAGACCTCATTTGGTGGAGAATGAGGAACGATGACGCGGATGTTTCTTAGAGGTTTGAAACCCGACATACGCCAAGATCTCATTTCTCATAAATTTTCTCTCTATTCGGATGTCAAAATGTGGCTCAATTATTAGAGCGAGATAACGAGTATGGCCAACCGAGGACCATAACCGTGGATCGCATCGTAGATAGCAATCAATGTAATAATGATAACCAAATGGAGAAAGAAACAGACGGACAAAAATGGTAACCACTCTGGGTGGTAATCATGGCCATGAAAATAGAAGAAGCGAGTCAGAGGAGATTTTAAAAAGAGGAGATTTAACAACGCATTATGAAGACGACATAAAGGCGATCGGCAAAGAATCGGTTCAAGGAGGAGAACGACCACCGGTCATATGCTACAAATGCGAAAAGAGGGACATATCACCCAAACCGCCCACAACAGCTCAAGGTATGCTATAATTGTGGAAAGGAAGGACATATCGCCGAGATCAGACAAGAATAAACCTAGTTCAATGGGGACGGTGACTCAAAAGACTATCCCCTAAAAGTCAAAGTCAACGATTCCGGAAGAGCGTTTGTTGTGATCGGTCAAAATGCGAGAACCCAAACGAGGTGATCACTGTAAGCTATTTATAAATTCTTGTGAAGTTTATACCTTACTTGACACCTGCATACCCATTCATTTATCTCCCCGCTTGTGCTCAACGCTTAAACTCGACTCGGAGAAATTAGACTTTGATTTATCCGTGGAAACTCCGTTAGAGAAACTTTCATCACATCCATCGCTTATAAATCTTGTTTGATTCAAGTTGGCACCATTACCTTACCTATCAATTTTATCTCTTTAAAGATACTTGCTTTTGATGTGATTTTAGGATCGATTGGTTAACTACTCATCATGCCAAAATTGATTGTTTTCGTAAGGTGTTAGTTTTCATATTCCTAACCAACCCGTCTGTATTTAATTCAAGCAACTAAACCATTAAAATCAATCATCGCTATATCTAATCATAAAGCTATTCGCTTATTAAAAAACGGATGTCAAGCTTTTTTAGCCCATGTTATGGATTTGAATAAAGACACGCCAAATTTCAATAATATTTCATTTGTTATTGACTTTCCGACGATTTCAAGAACTTCCTGCCTACCCCGTAACGTGAAGTCAATTCTTTATCGATCTTCAACCTCGCACAAAGCCCATTTCTAAAACCCCATATCGAATGGCTCCTATTGAACTTCAGAGTTAAAGGTCCAACTACAGAATTGTTGGACATCGGCTTCATTCGGCCCCAAGACATCTCCTCGGGGTGCTCCTGCTTTATTCGTAAAGAAGAAAGACGGAGTATGCGACTTTCAGTATCGACTATCGAGAATTGAACCATGTCACCATCAAGAATAGTATCCTCACCTCAGATTGATGACTTGTTTGACCAATTGTAAAGGGCACAATTCTTTTCAAAAATCGATCTTCGCTCGATATCATCACCAAGATTAGAATCGAGGATATTCCAAAGACCGCTTTTTAACTCCCAGACGGGCATTATGAATTCTTAGTCATGTCTTTCTTGATTGACTAATGCTCCCCGCCGCTTTCATGGATATGATGAACCGAGTATTCAAGAATATTTGGATCATTCGTTGTTGTTTTTATTGATGACATCCTCATATATTCCAAAAGTCGTGAAGATCATGAGCACCATTTGAAGTCGGTACTCTAAAGGCTTCGTGAAAACAAACTATATGCCAAATTAAAGAAATGCGAAGTTCGGCTTCGAGGAAGTAGCATTTCTTGGGCACGTGGTGTCAAACACATGGAGTATCTCGTTAATCCCGTGAAGATCAAGCAATACAAAGTTAGGAGCAACCAAAAGTTGCGATCAAGACGTAGCTTTTGGGCTTAAATGGTTATTATTTGAGATTCGTGGAAGGGTTTTCTAATCGCTACTCCATTAACTCAAATTTAACTCCTAAGGATACAAAATTCGCTTCGGGAGCGAAGAACGCAAGAAGAGTTTCCAAGAGCTTAAGAGAGACTTATTTTAAGACTGCTCTAACAACAATACCATCCGGTTCTGGATGGATTTGTTATCTACATGCCGATGCTTCAGCTTAAAGGGTTAGGATGTGTTCTCATGCAACGTGGGAAAGTCATAGCCTATGCCTCGCGACAACTTAAAGAGTATGAGAGGAATTATCCTACTCATGATCTAGAGTCAAAAGTAAATGCGTTTTCGCTTAAAGATATGGAGGCACTATCTATATGGGGAGAAAGTGGAGATATATTCGCACCATAAAAGCCTTAAATATTTCTTCACTCAAAAGAACTCAACACGCGAGCAATGACGTTGGCTCGAGCTATTGAAAAGACTACACCACCACACTATTCAATACCATCCCGAAAAGCGAACGTGGTAAATGACGCATTGAGTAGTAAGATCATACGCAGGAACGAAAAGCGATGATGTCAAGTATACGACAGAGCCAACTTTAATAGAAAAAGTTAAGGTCGCTCAAGCCACCGACCCGAGCCGATGCGTACGATGAAGAAGAAAGTACAAGAAGGAGCTATTCCTAAGCTTAGAATCGATGAAGAAGGAATACTTGAGTCCACTCTAGACTTTGTGTTCCTAACGACTCCGATTTGAAGTACAAGATTATGATGGAGGCACACAATACACCATTTGCAATCCATCCTCGAAGTACTAAAATGTATCGTGATCTTCTACATACATTTTGGTGGAACAATACGAAGAGAGAGATTGCAAAGTTTATCTCGACGTGTTTAACTTGTCAACGTAAAGGCGAGCATCTAAGACCTAAGGGTCCGTCAGAACCACTCGAGATTCCAAATGGAAGTGGGAACATATTACCATGGATTTCACACGGTCTTCCTACTACGGTTTTCAAGGCATCAATGCTATTTGGGTTATTGTTGATAGATTAACCAAGTTCCGCTTCATTTCTTGCCGACACGGAGACTTATTCTCGAACGCCTTGCTAAGACATGTGACGTGAATGAGATTGTGAGGTCAGTACGGCATGCCAAGATCCATAGTTTTGGATCGTGACCCAAGATTCACTTCAAGATTTTGGGTTAGCTTTGCAAAAAGCTATGGGCACGGATTTTGCGATTTAGTTCTCGCATACCATCCTCAAACGAACTGGACAATCAGAGAGGACTATTCAAACTTCAAGATCTATTAAGACTCGTGTCCCAGACTTCAGGCAAATGGGATAAGTATTTACCATCGGTGGAATTCTCCTACAACAACAGCTTATCAGATAAGTATAAAGTGTGGCTCCATTCAAGCATTATATGGACGAAAATGTCGCTCTCCAATATATTGGGATGAGGTGGGTGAAGCAACATTGTTGGGACCCGAATTGTAACGTATTTATCATTTAAAAGATCCAAATGATTCGACAACGATATACAAATGGCACAAGATCGACATAAAAGAGTTATGCGGATCTTCATCGAAAGGACGTGGAATTTAGTGTAGGGATCATGTATTGTCATGAGTTTCTCCATGGAAGGAGTTACAAGATTGGGAAGAGAGGAAAGCTCAATCCACCATTTATCGGGTCCCTTTCAAATTCTCGACCGAGTAGAAAATGTAGCCTATAGACTCATGCTACCTCCTAGTATGTCTCATGTTCATAATGTGTTTCACATATCCGTATTT